>JAPFBL010001928.1:4535000-5902500 GCA_026182355.1 Hermatobates lingyangjiaoensis
CTTAGAATTTTTTTAATTTTGAGGGGATTTATTTCCCATTAATAATTTATAAATATAGTGGAATCATTAAAAATAATAATGGGAAATAATGAATAAATGTTATAATTTTTTATCAATTAGAGAATTTGTTTATTTTTAATAAATTGGAGAAATTAATTTTTGTGAAGAAAGTTTAGTTGGAAGTTGATTTAAATGAGTTTAGGGAGACAACGAGAATGCCGAGAACACAGCAGCAATGGCGTCCTCTTCGGCGATAGCGACCACCCACGGAATACTTTCTCTGAGGCTAAACAACAGAGTGAGACTCGATCTAACAACAGACCAGGCTTTGAGGCTGCTCAACTTCCAAGTAGGCAATAATAAAGTGGTGTTCGTTTGTAGAATGCTTATAGCAGTAGCTTAGCAATGCAGTCAATTAGAAAACATTAAGGTTATAGTTTACCTTTACTTCATATAATTTTCTATTTAAAAAAAAAAATAGAAAAGGTAAAGAAACTGTTTGAAGTATGATAGAAAGCCTGAAAGCGGCCTTTCTGTTGCTGCTTGTCTATTGTCTATTCTCTAGCACTCATTAAAGGAGTTGATCTCATTTTTCAAAAGATGAATACATGCATGAACAAAGTTCTAACTAAAGCTAAACATCATCTATGACAGTTTGCTTTGAACTTTGACTAATGACCGATTCCAGAATAATTTTAATTCTACTCCATCAAAAAGTCGATTATTATATTCATTTATTTAATATAATAATAATAATAATAATAACAATAATAATAATAACAATAATAAAAATAATAATAATATAACACCGGGAGAAAACAAAAAAATACCTACAGTATTTCAACATCTGTCGTCATCAGCTTGTCAAGTAAACCATTCGTAAGACATGCTATGACTAAAGTCTCCTTTTCTCTCACTGTCAGTGTTGCCACATTACAGAGGAAGGCGAGACAAGGGAAAATAATAATAACAATAAATCATAATAAAAAAAAAGTAGAACGAAAAGAAAATATTAATATAAATTAAATAAATAATATTTTAATATACAAATAAAATAAAGAAGATACAATCAAATAAATATAATAATATAAACATTATTAAAATGAATAGCAAATAAAAACCAATAATACCAATAACTAATGATTGTGTTATTCGTTAATTCGTCAATTACCTATTTCCGAGATTTATTATATAAATATAAATAATATAATAAATATATTATATATATTTATATATAATTATAATCGAAAATGATTTAATAACATTATTTTTCATTTAATTCATTTAATTAAATGAAATAAATTAAATCACAGCTAAATTTATGATATTCTTAAATTTAATAATAAGTCTTTTATTTTAATATATTATTATTCTTATTTTTAGTATTATTATTATATTATTTAATATATTATTATCTGTTATATAATATATATTTGACAGTAGCAGTAATATATACTTCACGACTGAATTGAATTGTTTAGAACAACATTATCATATCGATGAGCACAAACGGAGCAGTCTGCGGTCTTCTTCATCCCAACGGAAGAGTCCACCAGTATGGCAGCCGAGTGGAGATCATGGCCAGCGATCCAAGGGGTAACCACAAGTAAGACTTGTAGCCATTGAATTGATGTCGGGAAAAGGTTGAGGTGTGTTGAAACTTGATTGACATGGGGGGGAGGGGGGGGGCTTGGGCCAACGGAAGAGTCCACCAGAATGGCAGCCGAGTGGAGATCATGGCCAGCGATCCAAGGGGTAACCACAAGTAAGACTTGTAGCCATTGAATTGATGTCGGGAAAAGGTTGAGGTGTGTCGAAACTTGATTGACAAGGGGGAAGGGGGGGGGGGGGCTTGGGCCAACGGAAGAGTCCACCAGTATGGCAGCCGAGTGGAGATCATGGCCAGCGATCCAAGGGGTAACCACAAGTAAGACTTGTAGCCATTGAATTGATGTCGGGAAAAGGTTGAGGTGTGTCGAAACTTCATTGACAAAGGGGGGGGGGGGGGGGGCTTGGGGCAAAACATAGGCTAGTCGAACAGATTACGACAGAATGACAGAGCCAGAATGTTGTATCTTTGTTGGTTACTCTTTTTAAAGCTATTTTAAACCATGAATCATAAAGATATTCCAAATTACAAAACAATTCAAGAATTCATCTAAGTTACTGTTTGCTGGTACTAGATTACTCCATCTGAACTGAGAGTTATATTTTAAGCAAAGTAAGTATTTTATTGACCTTGAAAAAAAAAAGATTTTTAAATGTTGACACATTTTCACGTTTTAAAGTCATCTATATTCATTCTTGGTATTTTCACGATAATAACTAGATGTTAGGGTGGATTTGAGAAAAATTATTTATTCTATATACATATTACACTATTTAACTGCTCATACAAAATATTGATGATATATCAATATTTTATAGCCTTTGGTATAGAAAGAAAATCTATTTCCGAATGAATAATTTGGTAATAATGAAAAAGGTTTCAAGATCGCCAGTTTTAGAATCACCAACGCACTTGACCTTACTTGATATTCAAATAAAAACTGTTAATTATATAAATATAATAGCCATGTTTCTGTTATATACACCAATATATTATTCAAATATATGCCAATTATTATCGTAAAAGAACTTGACCCATACTTGATTGTGAATTCTACCATCTATACATTTCACCAGTACATGTGACAAACTGATGAAAAGTGGCATAAGGTTTCAACGCAACAAAATCAAGTCTGAGAATCATCGTTCTTACGACCAATCATTGCATTACGACAATAGTCTATAATAGACTATGGAGCAGCATGTGTTCCCCATCTCTTACCATCCGGCAAGTGGACTTCCCTTTACAGCTTTACTCCTTTAACTTAGCTCATACTGTTCAATTTAACATTGATGTCATACCTTTGACGACCTATTTGTCCAGCACATTGCTTCAAATGGTAATAGACTAATATTAACTTGCAATAGTTATTAGGCAAGGAGGAATATTAGGAAAATATATTGAAATATTGCAACATTCTCATCCAAAATGAAAAAAATTCATTTGGTCCTTTAAAACAGTACCTTAAAAACATATTTAAGAAGCAATAGTTGGCAGTAATGAAGGTGTATAGAACAGAACATGACAATAACAAAGATGACAACACCAAACGTAGCAAAAGGAGAAGGCGTAAATGATGAGTTCGTTAAACAGGAAAAGTAGCCTCATATATATATATATATTTATATATATATATATATATATATATATATATATATATATATAGAAAATTGTCACAATAACACGTGATATAAATATTCAGGTAACTCACCACAAATTAGAGAAGATAGTCGCTCTAAGGCCTTTCGTTTTCACGTCGTCAGAGAGCAAGTGAATACAAGTTGTAAACAGGTTATGAATTTTGATTTAAAGAAGGAGTAAGATTGGCATCATTGACAGTATTTTTTTTTTTGAAAAATACTGTCAATGATGCCAATCTTACTCCTTCTTTAAATCAAAATTCATAACCTGTTTACAACTTGTATTCACTTGCTCTCTGACGACGTGAAAACGAAAGGCCTTAGAGCGACTATCTTCTCTAATTTGTGGTGAGTTACCTGAATATATATATATATATATATATATATATATATATATATAAACACTAATAAATTCTCGACCGTGTGACAAATATATAGCTAAAAAATGATAGATCGGAATGCGGTCAGTTTCTTCCACTTTCAATTCAAACTCTCATTGCCGACGTGTCATTGTTATCCTAATACTCAAGATTGTATTTAATTTTTCATAGTGTACTTCTTTTGTTTATGTTTTAAAAAATGTACGTATTAAAATTCTTGTTTTCCACTGTTTGTAGGCCTTTGGAAAAAGATTATAATAAAATCGAAACGTCGGCTATGAGAGTTTGAATTGAAAGTGGAAGAAACTGACCGCATCCCGATCTATCATTTTTTAGTTGTATATATATATATGATCAAACCACAATATGAAATGGGAAAACAAAACTAAGATCTTTCAACAGTAACAAGCGGTCTTTGTCAGAGTCAAACACCCAACTGGGTTTTTGGGTTTTTGACTGCAACTGCAACTGGGTTGCAGTTGGGTTTTTGACTCTGACGAAGACTGCTTGTTACGGTTGAAAGATCTTAGTCTTGTTTTCCCATTTCATATTGTGGTTTGATCATTGATTGTTGTTTTGCGTGTTTATGTGAAATCTTATATATATATATATATATATATATATATATATATATATAACAAAACCAAAATTTATCAATATATATATATATTATATATATATATATATATATATATATATATATATATATAATAAAATAAAAAACGAAGGAAACACACAGAAAGACACAGACATAACTCACATCGATATTTCGACAAACGTCGTCATCAGGAGGTGCGAAGAGCGAAGAGCGAAGAGTCCCGCAGGAAGACAGGGCGGTACTGAACTCGGAAACCGCAGCCAGTACCCCACCACTTACCACCAAGCGGGGGAAGGGAGGGAAGGAAATGAAGAGCCAAATTAAGACGCAAAAGGAACGAGTAAAAATTATAACTATAAAAAATTATAAAAAAGTAGATAAATCAAATTAAAATTAATAAAAATAATAAATAAAAAGTAAAATAAAAAATAATAAATAAATAAATAAAAAATAATAAATAAATAAATAAATCATAAATAAATTATCGGTTGAGGTTGAGTCCGGGGGAAGAGCGAGCATCAAGTAAGCATATGTATGCCTCCTCTGAAGCTCTTAGGGTAACTTTATTGTTGGATTCGGGGATCTGTTTCAGGATCTGAACCCTGAAACAGTCATTGAAACTGAGTCCATGCGAGTTCGCATGGATGGCTACAGGATAGTTACTGCGTTGACCGACTGAAGCCCTATGACCATTCATACGAAGGCTCAACTTAAGTTAAGTTAACTTTAAACCTTTTTTAAAGTTAAGTCAACTTAACTTTACTTAGAAGTTAAGCCAACGTAAAAGGAGTCACACTGAGTGCAATCCAGTCGGTAAACACAGTTGCTCGAGGTACAGGAGGAATTGACCTGAACCGGGTAGGAACTATGGTGGAGAGGGGAATCGAAGGAAGGATTAGGATTTACAATCAGGCAAGTTTGACAGCCACGGCGTCCACATTGTTTCATTCCAGGAACAGGATTGGAAGGCTGAGGGGAAATATGAGAGAAAATGCTTTTTAGATTGGCAGGTTTACGGTAGGAAATAGAAGGGGGGTGATTAAAGATGGAAGAAGTAGAAGTAGAAGTAGACAGAATCGGAAAAGACTCCTTGATAACAGCACGAAGCTTATAAGCGCCAGGGAAGTAGGTTGTCAGGAAGAAGGAAGTGTTACTTCTATCCCTCTTGGGTCTGGGTGGGTGGGAGATGTCAGCCGGTAAAACACGACTATCAAAGAATCGATGTGAGTTATGTCTGTGTCTTTCTGTGTGTTTCCTTCGTTTTTTATTTTATTGTAATAAAGTCCGCTGGACCGTTTCTTTTAATTGTGTTATATATATATATATATATATATATATATATATATAAATATATATATATATACATTTCACATAAACACGTCAAATAACAATCCATGATTAAACCACATGGTCTTGTTTTCCCATTTTCATATTGTGGTTTGATCATATATATAATATTATAATCTTCTTACATTATATATTAATGTAATGCTTAGTTTTTCTGTTTCAAAATTTGTACTTCTGCCTATGAAAAAGGTTTTAAATAAAGACTAAAACGTTGGCAATGAGAGTTTAATTTGAACCTGAAGAAGTGACCGAGTCCCGATAAACTTTACTTTTGTATATATATATTATTGTGGTTTGATCATATATATATATATATATATATATATATATTATATTATATTATAATCTTCTTATATTATTTATTAATGTAATACTTAGTTTTTCTGTTTCAAAATGTATACTTCTGCCTATGAAAAAGGTTTTAAATAAAGGCCAAAACGTTGGAAATGAGAGTTTAATGTGAACCTGAAGAACTGAACTAGTCCCGATTAGTTTTGTATATATATATACAAAAAATATTTATATGGAAAAAGAAAAAATATATATATAAATAGAAATAAATATATATATATAAATATATATATATTTACAATAGAAATATATGCTTCGAGGCCTTTCAATGTACGAGTATGTCATCTGAGAGCAAATATTGATCCATTGTGATTTAAACTTGATTGTATCACGTGTTTATTTATTGTGATTTTTCTACATATATAACACACACAATATATATATATATATATATATATATATATATATATTATATATATATATAAAGAATTGAAAGAAGTGGACAGGTTGATAGAATAATACTAAAATAAAATTAGTACCAGGTGAGTTTTTCAAGTTTAAATTACTTTTTGAATAATAGTATTAATATTGTTAGTACTCGAGTAATGTAAAAGTTTAAATGTTTCTTATTCAGTAAAATTTTACTTCTGTTCGTGTAAATAAATACCAAACCGTTAGTATATGGGAGTTTGATTTGAAACTGTAAAACTGATTCCCCATTTGATTATATATATATATATACTAAATATAAGAAACGGTTCACAAGAACTATAAAACGTTAAATTACACAAAGCACGACACAGAAAAAAGAATAAAAAGAACACTTACAGAATTCAATATTTCGAACTGTTGTTCGTCATCAGGAGTAGACTAGAAGAGAAGACGAAGTGAGAGAGATCTCCCCACGTCGAAGAACAGAGCGCGAACCGTTCTTCGCGGATATATATATATATATATATATATATATATATATATATATCAATGATCAAACCACAATAAGAAATAGGAAAACAAGACTAAGATCTTTCAACCGTAACAAGCGGTTTTTGACTCTGACGAAGACCACTTGTTACAGTTGAAAGATTTTAGTCTTGTTTTCCTATTTCGTATTGTTATTTCATGTGTTTATGTGAAATCTTTTTATAATATATATATATTTCACTTAATTAAACGAAACACGATCACTAAACTTCACTTAATTAAGTGAAACACGATATTTGTTACTTGCCGTTGCGTCTACAACGCGCTTGATCTCCCTTTCTATTTTCTCCTGAAGACGGATTACCCGAAAATTTGAGTCTGTAGTGTGTTTCCTTACTCTGTGTGTTACTCTTCTTGAATTTTGAACTCGTTATATATATATATATATATTTTGGGCTCCCCCACTCCCTCTTACCCCCACTACTTGCCTGCTTTCCCTTCCCTATGCCTTTTGCGTCCTGGATCTCCTAGGAACAACTTCGCCCGTCGATGACATCTGTGATGTCGAAAGCTTGCGCACTCAATACGTTTTCTTTTCTTATATTTATTATTATTATTCTTTTCGTTATAACTAACTAACTATAAACTTTTCTTTCTTTTTCTAACTAACTATACCTTCCCTATTAATTCTTACTCTCTTTCAACTCATTTTTTAATATATCTTTTCTAGTTTACTATTAATCTTAATTATTATTATTATTAATTATTATTAACATTAATATTATTATTATTATTTTTAATTTTCTTAATCTATTTATTCTCTATTAGTCCAGTTATACCGTTGACCTTTCAACTCTTTTATTCTAACCGCTTGTTTCTTGTTCATTATTGACCTTTAACCTTCTCTTTATATTAACCTGTACTATCCTTTTAATCTATTTTTAGCTATGACTAAGCATGAGTCATCGATTTTAATCTATTTATAGCAATGACTAAGCATGAGTCATCGATTTTAATTTAACATGTCACTTGGCCAACTCCTTTTCCAGTTGAACCCTGTTAGCAGGAGGTTAGTTCGTAGGATCGAATCTCTCAGTCTTAAGATCGTGAATGCCGAGACTGCGGTTAATTTTAATGATATATATATATATATCTATCTATATATATATATATATATGTTCAAACCACAATAAGAATGGGAAAACAAGACTAAGACCCCTCAACCGTAACAAGCGGTCTTCGTCAGAGTCTAAAAACCCAACTGGAGTTGGGTTCCAGTTGGGTTTTTGACTCTGACGAAGACTGCTTGTTACGGTTGAAGGGTCTTAGTCTTGTTTTCCCATTCTTATTGTGGTTTGATCATTGATTGTTGTTTCACGTGTTTATGTGAAATCTTTATATATATATATATATATATATATATATATATATAGTGAGTTAGCTTCAGCTACTCAAAGGGATTACTTCTGCCCGATGACGACGACTGTCGAAATATCGTTGTGAGTCTTTTGTGTGTGTCTTTATTTGTTTTTCTCTTTCCTATGTGAACTATATATATATATGTTGTTAAAAAGCAGAGCTGATTCTTCTTTTTTGACTGATTTTAACAATGTATGCTTGAATGAAGATCTGCTGCCAACTTATACAAATATACATATATATAAACTTCGAAAATGATGACGTGTTATATATAGGTATGCCAAGATGTGGTACAAGGGAGTCAGCTTCACAGCAGAAAACTGCGCCCTCGTCTATCTTGTGGACTCAGCTGGAACACGCACAACGACTGACAATTTCAGCGATCTTTCACAAGATTTCTCCGTCGGTGTTTTCTATCAAGAGTCGAAGCATGGCACGAATTTCGTAACTGAAGCTATCAACGCTCTTCAAGCAGTCCAGTATTGGGTTGCAGATGATGGAGTTGAAAATTGGGTCATCTGTGGAATACGTGTTTCCCAGTCGCCTGATGGACTCGTTAGGTATTATGAATATCTAATCTACTAGCTATAAGATTGTTACTACACTATTATGTCTAGACAGTCTAGTCGAAGGTTTTGCCCGGTTAACATTGTTGTTCCTTTAAATTATGCCTATGAAAAAGGTTTTAAATAAAACCGAAACGTTGGCAACGAGAGTTTGATTTTTTATCCTAGAAAATTGACCGAACCCCGATTAGAGAACACACCTATATATTATATATATAAATATATATATATATTATATAATAATATATATATATTTCTATGAGTTGTCCGGGGAACTATCCGTAACAGAAAATAATAAATAACAACAACACCCAACCACCACAAAAATAAAAAATAGAAAGGGAACAGGAGTTCACTGTAAAGTGAGGCTAATGTTTTCTGCCAAACATCATTTAACACAGAGGGACTGTGCAACCTCTATACCTATTGGCAGAACGCAAAGGCTTTTTGCTGAGCAGCGGGCAACTGGGACCTTACGCGTGGACCTGTAACTCTACTCCCATTGGTCAACATCGCAACAAATCATATATATATATATATATATATATATATATATATACACTCGTATATATACAGGTTTGATTAAATAATACGCCATATTTACGGTTGACTAGTTTCCTTGTGTTTTTCTCAAGGGATCTGAATAATCTTCTTGTACAAACATCTAAATTGAATAGAACATTTCCAATGGTTCCATTGTCTTTAAATCTTGCATTTCCACTAATTTTACTATTGTCACAACAGTCACAACTAGTACTATTACTATTACTACTACTACTATTATCACTACTATCGACATGTTTCGACTGCACGTCAGTCAACCGTAAATATGGCGTATTATTTAATCAAACCTGTATAAATGAAGGACTGCTTCCTAAATATACTAATATATATATATATATATATATATATATATAATATATTATTATCCTTTGTTTGTAGGCCTATGAAAAATGTTTTAAATAAAACTGAAACGTTGGCAACGAGAGTTTAATTTTTTATCCTGGAAAATTGACCGAACCCCGATTAGAGAACACACCTATTATATCAAACGGTCGATATATTATTGAATCTGTTATATATATATATATATAATTTCACAGAAATAAACGGATATGACTAACCGTCACAATTTATCTCCATATTTTGACAAATCGTTGTCTCGAGTAGAGAAGATGTGATCCACTTGATGAGTTAAACCACACATGTTCCCTTCTTCGTTATAGCAGTGCCAGTACTACCACCACACGCCAGTACTACCAGTACTAAATAGAAAAATTAATAAAATATAAAAATAGGATATATAATCCATTTTGAATATCTATAACATGTTTTGAAATGTAGGTTAAGCTCCCATTCCTGCGTCTCTTACGAGGGCATTTAAAAATTCATAAAAACTACCTTTCTCGGAAACACCTATATTTTGTTCTGATTTTTTCTAAAAGTTTTTAGCATACACTAGTTACATATAGTCGAATTTATAGACGTTTTGGTTTATTATATAGATTTTAGGATTTCCCTATAAGCTTAGTGCCAGATTTCCTTAGCTTTATTTTAAAGAAGACAGCAAGTATAGGACCAGTGTGTTAAGCTGAAAGAGCGTTACTTGATACAAAATGATATAATAATAGTATAATATAGATGGTTAGAGTTAAGTATAATAATAATAATAATAACCATTTATTGCATTATACAACCTTACACTCTTATCTTATTTATATTATACAGATTGTTAATGCAAATCGGCTTTTGCCGTGGTACTCGGAAACGAGTGAGTTCCGTATTTCGATATTTAGTAAGCTACATTTATATACAATGATATATACAGGCTTCGAATATTAGCAGATATAATGATGCACAATTAATGCGTCATTCTAAAGTTTGTTACCCAAATTCTTGTTTACATTTTTATTATTTTATGAATTCTTTACTTACTTCTCTCAGTTATCCTATTTTTATTATAATGAGTTTTGACTTTACTTCTGCTTTCTTCCTTTGATATGAATCTACAGATTAATTTAACTATTGAATATATGAATAATACAGAAATTAATTACTAAATATCAATTAGAATAATTAAATTAATAAATTATTGAGTAAGTTATTATGCTATACAATCTAAGTCGTTTACTTCACAAAGTATGGTTAATTATAAAATAAATTTGTTGCTTTACTTTTACATACATCAGATTAACATTTTTATGTTTCTTATTTTTATAGTTACACTTCACAGTACACTGTTGCCATTCTGTTCCATTCGTTTCTATCGTAAGCCACCCTTTTCCAGGTCACTCCTTCGCAGATTTTCTTAGCTTCGTCTTCCCAACTTTTCATCGGCCTGCCTCTCTTTCTTTTTCTAAAATTGGCCACCAGTTGAGTATGCGTTTGGTCCACCTATCATCAGTTGTGCTTATTACGTGTCCAGTTCATGCCCATTTTCTTTTTAAACACTATTCTCCCTATGTCTTCAAGTCCTGTTTTACTACTTATCCAATCATTTCTAATCCTGTCCAGTCTGGTTACACCTAACATACTTCTTTTCATCGGCTTTACTGTTACACGCAGTCTTTGTTTCCTTATTCTGTGAATACTCTTCTTCGATTTTGAACTCGAACTCGTATTATGTCCAGTTTGTTTCGTCTTTTCGAGTTTTATAAAGTATATTAATATCAAAGAGGATTAGTTTGTTGTATTATAGAATATACATGCAGACTTTCTAAGAGAAATTTTTCAATTTATATAGTAATAGATATCCACTGGATAGCAATACAATATTATTGGGTTATTTTGCACCCCACCTCCGTTTTTTTGCTAGTGTTTTGATTAGAGCATAATTGTCCAGTGGGACTCTGAAGGGGGGCAGGTATTACCTTGAGTGCCAAGTAGTAACACGATCTGCCGACTGCCAACTATGACTTCCGCATTTAAAATCCATGTTTCGCATCCATATGATAATACTGGCATTATTATGCTTTTCCACAGATTAATTGTTTTTTTCCTATTTCAATAGAGGATAGAGTTAAGTGGTTGAAATCAAACCTGCTAATACAAATGACGATAAGTAATTGCTGTGATGAGAATGGTTTTGTAGGGTAATGAGAGGCGTGAACAAGTACCAACTGAGAACGTCTCCCTCAAGCGGTACCGCCTCCTTGACGACGCCATACCTGCACTGCACCGCCTCCCGAGGCCCCACGCAGCACCTCTTCGTGCGCAGAGGGGAGCGCCGAATGCACTATGATGGCTCCTCTTTCATCGTGCGCAATGCTGGCCACTCAGCCGGCTTTGATGATAAGACGCAACTTAAAGTCTACTAGGCTTATACAACTCTCCATAGAAACTCTTTGTAGCCCTGGTGTTCTACTGTTAAATTTTAAAATAGAGCAGCTTTTATTAATAACTCAGAAAGAATTTTTTTTTACTGCACTAGTAATTAATTGTTTTAGTATCACCGACTTTGAGCAGGTGATAGTAATTAGTCCACTAATGACCTATTATATACCTAGGGATAGTAGGTAGGTTATATAAACAGATAGGTAGGATTCAGTAGATCAGTTCGTGTTGAAGATGGGTGACACCCGAAACCGGTCCGAGAGCTACGGCAGTAATGTACGAGGTAAGACGGTAGATTATTTGTTTAATATTAATAATACTAACCTCTGTGGTAATGATGAAATGCATGAATTTATATATAATAATCACAATCCTACTTTGGGAATTAGCATACTATGACATGAGGTCCTCAACTAAGATAAAACCTATTACTGTAATGACCGTTCACTCCTATCTCGTTGAAAGGTCCTAAAGAGTTAACACCCGAGACACTCTATCTGACTACAGCATTATGATGGTTGAACCTTAAGGTTCTTTTCCTCTTCCCATCCTCCTCAATTTCTACTTACAGGACTTTCCTAAGTGGAATGAAAAAAAAACAGAAACATACAAACACTAGAGAGGATTCCTGCAGATGATATTCTGGTATCTTGTAGGTCCTTCTTAATAGATATACCTCTAAAACAAGTCCTATAACACGTTGACAGGATTTTACCCAGGACCAAGGTCTGGAAGATTGACATTAATCCATGTAAATAAACTTTGACTGGCAACCTGCTCAAGAGGCTCATGTACACACCTAGACTGTGCACCTACCAATAGAACATACCAGTTATAACAACTTTTAGGTTGCTTGGAGTTGACATTGATACAAAGATATCACTGAAGAGCCTTGTCTCTCGCACTCTTGGCAAGTCTTACGGTATCAGGAGTAGTTTTTATCACTTACTAAAACCGACTGGTTGGCCTTGCTCTTCAATTCAGGGAGAACTTTATACAAGTTACTGTTGAGACGGATTACCATACAGGATGACTAACTGGGCTACTACAACGGGTAAGTTGATCAATGCCTTTCAGCCCTCCAGGTTGTCTTAGGGTGTACCGCATTACACTCCGAATGAGTTTTTGTCTACATAGAGGTCAAGCTCAAGAAACTCTCCAGATTTTCTGGCAGGCTAGGAAGATGGCAATGTGGATTCCTCTAACCCTAATTTGGATCTCCTGAAGAGCAGAGCAAAGACTTTTACAGCGGTACGAGAAGCCTAACTTCCAGAGCCGTGACGTAAAGTCTGGCGACAGCCCTCTTACAAGCAGTACTCAAGGGTTTCTTGCTTGACTCCAAACCCTTCTGGTTCAAGAATAATCCATCATTATAATTAATATTATTATTTAAAATAACTGTTTATTATTCTTAATTACATAATTATTATTATAATTATTAACATTATTGTTATTATAAGTAATATTATAATTATTACTAATAGGATGTCATAATAATATCATTAGTTCAATTTTAGTATTAAATTATTACTTTTAGGATAATAGATGTTATTATTATAGTATTATTGTCTATAGTTATAACTATATAATTACCGATGAGATTTCAAATATTGTCCAGGGAAAAGATACAGGAGGCCTACACCCTATGAGCGGCTATCCCGTAATGTAAACAATGGGCAAAGGCCTCAATCAAAGGTTATTTCTTTCATTTATTTGTTTTGGAAATTAGCGCACTATGCCGCATAATTCTTAACTAAAGATTAAACTATTGCTGTAATGACCTTTCTTAGAAAGGCCTATTCCTGTATGACCTTTGCTGTAATGACCTTTCTTAGAAAGGCCTATTCCTGTATGACCTTTGCTGTAATGACCTTTCTTAGAAAGGCCTATTCCTGTATGACCTTTGCTGTAATGACCTTTCTTAGAAAGGCCTATTCCTTATATATAACAAGCACATGTATATAACAAAATATATATAACATTAATATAACAAGATAATAATGATTTTCATTAAAAAACCTATTGGTTATATTTTTATATAACTTATAATAATATTAATAATATAATATTGATAATAGAAGACCTTGAATATTATTAAACTAAACAGCAGCTCAGTAAAGGAATAGCATTTTACGTTATGATGGGAGTATGAAAAAAAAACAGCAAATTATCAAAGCAAGAATTTGATGAAAACACCTGATAGCACATTTACAACATTGAAGATGTTATAGCAACTCTAGTGAAATATTTCATAACAATGGATACTGAAGAAAGAGATGATAAACTAAGAGCTAGCTGATACCAGAGACTCTCAAAGCAGGGAACTGAAAGTCATTTAAACTAAATAAAGTGTTGGACTTGAAGGTCTCATTGAAGACGTAATGGTGAATATGTTACAAGAGTCTCCTGTATCAACAACTAGAAGATTTAATGAATGTCATTATAGAGGAATAATGACACAAAGCCTACTCCAAAGGCTAGAGAAAAAAATTGACTTTCATTTGTTTCAAAAAGAACTGGGCTTTAGCCTTCAGACTCAGACAAGAACAGTAGGATGCTGTCAGATAATTAACAGACTTTGTCAAAGAATACCCAGCGATCTGTTTGCAATCCGTTCCAAGGAGCCTTCGAATGAGAATGGTCCTTAGACCATTCAGAAAGAGGTCTACTCAGAGATATAATCAGAAATAATCTAAAATCATTCAAAGCTTTTAACCTGACAAACAAACTGTTTCAAAGTCGTCAGGGTTACTGAGTGGCCAAGGCTACTGATGATGTATGATTCATTGTTGACATTACAATACTCTCCATACTGTACTCCTGCAACTTTACAACATGACCTTGTGTGTTTGATGACCGGAAATCAAGCTTGGATATTAAAGTAAATGTAATGAGAGATATCAAGTTAATAGAAGAGTGGTGATTGAAGATCAAAATAGCATTAAATAAGTGAAAATCACAGATCTTACACAAGAGTAGGGGAGAAATAACATACCGAATTAGCTTATCTTTGCAAGGCACTCTGTAAAAACAGGGCCATATCGATAGCAAGCTTTCATGAAGCAAACAAGTTTCATACGTTGCAGATAGGATAAGTGTGCAGGAAAGGGAAACATAGTCCTTGCATTACTTAGCAACGCTTCCAGTTTGAATGTGTCATATTTAAACACAGAGAAATGATAACTGTGAAGGCATTTCGAATAAGGAATAATGTACACTGTATTCATCATATTTATTTAAATAAAATAGTTTAAAAACTTAATATCTAATAAGATATAAATAAAGTAAAGTACATACAATTTAAAGTAACAGAAGTCAATATTTCTTTATTTATCATTAAATTTTTAAGTTTATCAACATTTCTAAGATCTTTTTAAGTTGAGTACTGGAAATTATTACAAAAAAGGCATCATCATCATCATCATCATCATCATCATCATCATCATCATCATCATCATCATCATCATCATCATCATCATAATCATGATCATCATCGTCATCATTTCATTAATATTTACAAGCGGAATCGATCAAAAGTTGTTGAGTAGAAAAACATATCAACCTTGGAATATTAACAAAAATAAATTTTCTTGATTCCTGAGATTTGAAAAAGAGACTGATTGTGAAAAGAATTCAGATATTGATTCTAAATTCATCTCTGCTTATTATGTATAATACCATGGCAGAAAATAACATGATGAAAATTCCAAGAAAATTAGAAGTAACGATATTTCCATTCACATAAGAACTGAAAAAGAGAAACAGAAAGGAATATCATTCTTTTAATTATAATAATAGGCTCTTTATCCTCCTTAATACATGTAAAGGGTAACATATTAAAAAGAGCATTTCTTAAATAGTTATATAAAACTAACACTCCTGTGATTTTAACAGTAAAATAAATAAAACTTAATAACAAACACTTCTTCTTCTCGGAATTTGGTCCTGAGAATGTCTTAAAATAAAGACGAAACACGTTGGCAAAAAGGTGATTCCGTATATTAACCCTGACCAAATTCTGAGAAGAAGAAAAAGTGTTTGTTATTATGTATAACTACATTTCTACACATAGGAAAGTAAAAATTAAAATTAAGGAAATTTGCCCACTTAATGACATGAGAATTGTTTCACTTGCACCAAACAAGTCTATCTGCAGACGACCTCTGCACAATGATCCTATGTAATTAACGAGATCATCTCTCAGCCTAAAGAATGGTGTTCCTCTTGTACGGTATTTGTATACCGAGTATAAGTATGTTGTTCTTTCAGATCATCTTGATAAAAGAAGGTCGCTTTCATCGCTGCCTATTATCTTGTTGCTCCTTCTTGAAAAGACCATATTTCATCCCATAGATATTTTTGTGTCCCTAATTTTTTGACTATTGATTTATTTAATAGCCAAGTTTGGTATTCATACAATAGGGATGGTTTTGCAATCCATACATGATTTCAAATGCATTCATGCATTAGAGATGGTTTTGCGATCCATACATGATTGCAAATGAATCCACACATTAGGGATTGATGTGTTTGTCACCGTAGATTATTCTGTTTAGCGACATTAATCATGAAGCCTTGTTTGATTTATTGGCATGTACCTCGGTCTTTCGACCACACCAAGCAATAAAGCAGACCAGGCCGATGTTTTTTTACGTGGAGCCCTTTAGCCGCGCTGAGCAGAGATAACTGTTCCCAAGGGAACAGAGGCCTCATCCCAGCGCGCCCAAGGTGGACCTCGCGGAGGCGGGCTACCACGACAGACATCACGCTAAGGACAAATAACAGACATCAGACAACGGATAAAGACAACAGACAAATAACACTAGAACATACATAAAGCTATAGATCCAAGGGGTTCTTGTATATTCCCCCTGAGACAAAGACTTAAAACTAATAAAAAGAAAAAGATAAATAACATTAAATAAATAAATAGGTAACAATAACTACAGGCTAGGGTTCCTGGGGGTACATGGATATTCCCCCCAGGACAGACTTATGGCTAATCTAGGAAATAGGGGGTAACGGTGACTTATGGGCATTCCCCCTGGGGCAGGTTTTAAACCGACATAATAAATACATAAGTAGGGGCTCAGGCAAACATTCTTGGAGTAGAGGGAAATCCCTCTAGGAGAAACTTAAAGCTAGTTATTAATCATGAAGCCATATTCCTACTTCTTAAAAAATCCCTACAAGTTGCAATTAAACAACTGGATTGAACAATTATAATTGAGTAATTCACTCTGGATTCTAAACATAAATGGTCCTTCTAAACATAAAAAATTAAATCCAGAGAGTCAAAATTTACAATCACAATGCACAACTCATAACTCTCGTAACTGTTTTTGTACTAGAAACTAAGTACAAAGACAAAAGGTTTGTAAGATAAAAGAAAATACCTTGACCAAATCACAATGAAATAGTTAAAACTATGAGTGCTGTAATTATGATTGAAAAATAACCATCTTACCTTGGTGCAACGAAAGATTGTAGTCTTTGAAGTCCAGTCAAAGAGGTCAAAACGGAAAGTATAAATACGAACGCCCCTATTTTTCTGTGAATTCGAAGAAATTTATTTCTTATTTCATCACTAGCACCAGGAAATAGAAATACAAGAAAACTCATAACCCACTGAAACAGAATTTCTTTAAGGTTACAAAAATAAAATAGAGAAATAACAATCAAAGTGTTAGACAAAGAAGAGTAATGAAAGGATTATTTATAAAAGTAGAATAGTAATAGATCAAACAGTGTGGTATTTAAGGTATACATGTCGTATTGTATTAGTCGAAACAATCGTATGTGTGACTCCATCCATGTGTATACTCATACTTCATTATTATTCACATGAGTACAAATAAGTACTCATAGTACAAATAGTACAAATACGAGTAAGTGGATATCCATGGGAGTTGATGTGTTTGTATGAGTTTGAATGAGAAGATAGATAGGGTCTATATTTCCTGTGTCAAAAAATATGTATTTGTGTTGTGTGTATATGTGTGTTTGTGTGAGTGTGGTGTGTATGTGTGTGTATGTGTGTGTGTGTGTATCTGTGTGTGTGTGTGTGTTTGTGTGCGTCTCATCTCTCTCTCTCTCTCTCTCTCTCTCTCTCTGTGTGTTGTGTGTGTGTGTGTGTGTGTGTGTGTGTGTGTGTGTGTGTGTGTGTGTGTGTGTGTGTGTGTGTGTGTATGTGTATGGGTGTTTGTGAGAAGAGGGGATCTCTATGTCTGTTTGGGAGGTAGTGATACTGTGTGTATTTTTTTTCCTCAGAATATTAACCCTGTTATGAGGGAGTATATTTAAGCTCACACGTATCACACAGGGTATAACGTGTATACAACAACAAAGTATGTGTGTGTGTATGAGAGAGAGATGAGACTGTAGGTATATGTTTGTATGTGTGTCTTCATGTGTATGTGTTTTTCTGTGAAAGTGTTTTCATTTCATTTATTGCGTAACAAATGCAAAATATTTTAGTAATTATCATTATCATGCCATAATTCAAATTTTTTCAAAAAACATTAATAACTATTTCTCTCATTGTAGTGTTACCCATGTTTTTATGCTAAATCAATTAACATGATGTACCATTGCCATGTAGATAGTGACAGCTACTACTCCAAGCCAAGAATGAAAGCTGATGATATTGCCAATGTGTAAGCTTGAATGGTAGTCAACAATGCCGTAGAGGGCGACACTGACGAGGATAATGCTTGTCAAATGAAATGTAGCATGAGCCAACTTGATCCAAAATCTATTTATCATTTGGAAAGAACGATATAATATTAAACCTGGAAAACAAAACTTAATTACCAATTGTATAGTTGCATGTTAAACTCTCAAGACCACAGCCTACTTCAGTTTGATTAATTTCAAACAACTAAACTATTTTGCTGATTAATCCCATAAGGATAGTGTTAAACCAGTTCAGTTGATTGTATCGGTTGTTATACTTTTTTAGAAGCAAACATTAGAGGAAAAATGGTTTCTGTTTTGGTATGATGAACCATTATTTCCAACCATGCACGTACGCATGAAATACTTTTTATCTGCAGCATTGACATTTATAGAAAGACCATCGTCAGATGCTCCATTGTAGGACCTCAAATAGGCATCAAACAGTAAAATAGCAGACAGAACAGCTGCCAAACCTCATAGGATGTAGAACATTGTCAATTACACGAGGTTCATATTGAGATGCTGTTGGATGCGTATTTGAAACCATGTAGTATAATAGAAGGATTTTTATCTTGACACTCGTGCGAACAATGACTACAGGATACAGTTAGGGATTATTGCATTCTAGACTGCCCGTGACCCATTGAGTCATCCATCACCTTTAAATGCAATCATGTCCACATGAATGCAGATAAACTCTAAATTAATTCATTTCTAATAAAGAGGATAATGAACATATTTTTAAGACAGTTATCTATATTTACATTTTTTGTTCAATTTAATTTTTTCAATAAAAACTTTAATGTTTTCTTTCTGTTTGACCCTACTGACAGCAAACTGAGAGTTGTTGGAATTATTATTTAATGGTTTGACGTCATTTATATCAGGTTTCCGAAGCTTATTTTTACAAAAGTCCCTGTGGCCCAGATGGACGCGCTGCAGCTCCGAGTGAGTGGGTTCAATACCCACAAAATTTCTATTGTTTTATTCAGTTTAGAGCATGTGAAAATATTTAAACACAAATATTGGAGTTTTATAACTATATAGGATACCCTGACCCCGTAACGAGAAATATTATTAAATAATATTGCAGAAAGTCGAGGCAAGTACACAAGCCACTGGGCTACCCTGACCCCATAATACGATTAGTTATTATGTAATACAGGTACAACAAAGCCAATCACAACAAAAGTAAAAATTATAACAATTTCAGGTCTCTATCTCCACGGAAAATGGGCGAATAAACAAACAAATAAACTCACGAACTTTAATATATATATATCAATGATCAAACCACAATAAGAAATGGGAAAATGTGGTTTGATCATTGATTGTTATTTCACGTGTTTATTGTGA
Source organism: Hermatobates lingyangjiaoensis (assembly GCA_026182355.1). Lineage (NCBI taxonomy): Eukaryota > Metazoa > Arthropoda > Insecta > Hemiptera > Hermatobatidae > Hermatobates > Hermatobates lingyangjiaoensis. The sequence goes on from JAPFBL010001928.1 coordinate 4,555,139, forward strand.
AATCTTTTTATTAATTATATATATATATATATATATATATATATATATAATCTACTCAACCCACTCTTCTCAACTCCTCACCAGATGTTTTCTGCATCTAGTGTTTCAGTTGGGTTTTTGACTCTGATGAAGACCGCTTGTTACGGTTGAAAGATCTTAGCCTTGTTATCCCATTTCATATTGTGGTTTGATCATTGATTGTTATTTTACTTGTTTTGTGAAATCTTTATATATATATATATATATATAACACTTAAAATAAACTGTGACACATAGACTGAAACATAACAGAGACTCACTTTTCAGTCTATGTGTCACAGTTTATTTTAAGTGTTATTTGTCCTGCCAGACCGTTTTTAGTTTATCATTTATATATATATATATATAGATGTCATAAAATTTAAAAGTATGAATATGCTCCATTATTTATATTTTAAACATTATCCATTATTTAAACAAACTCAGATAAAGTTTAATTTTTATATATCACATTCAAACTGGATTTATACGCTTTTAATTATCAGTTAAGATAATTGTATCGAGGTCTCCTATATCAATTGCTACAACTGATCGCTATTTAATTTATGAATACGAATAATTACGTAATGCCACGAGAAGAAGTACATGCTGTAGGTCTGGGAGAGGCTAAGTACGAAGAGTATGGTCCCTGCCCGACAGCTCATTGCTGGGACACTCAAGTTAAATACCCCGGTTCATCAGGTACCAATGGCTCGGTCTCCTTGTAATGTTTTCCCTTTGGATTAAGTAAAAGCGTTTATGTTCTACTGCTATTCGTAAGCATCATTGACATTACGCTTGGTTTATATCAGCAATTGATTCAATGACCGTGAATCAATAAACATAGTGACCGCGAATCGATAAATATAGTGACCGTGAATGATAAAAATCTGGAAGCAATTCTCTTATCGCATTGCAGTTGTTCGTTATTTGATTTATCTGCTTCCGTCACTCTGTTCCTGAAGTGCCACATTAACACTTGTAAAATATTCCGAATTTATTTTGAATTGAATAATTGTCAGTTTGTTTCCAATATCCACACTTATTGACCCAATTCGATTTACTTATCTACTACATTGCTACTCTTGGCAGCATATAACTATATGCTAACTATATAAGTAAGCAGAACAAAACTATATAATAGTTTTTTCAGTTAACCAAAAATAACAAGACAATAATGTATATTAATGTGAATAATGTAACTTATATTTTTTTCACGTTATGATTATTAATTCTGTATTAATGTAGTCCTGAAGATGTCTAGAAATATAGAAACGTTAGCCTACTGTGGGTAAAAGCCGCTTTTTACCCATAATCTTGAACGCACGTACCTCTTCTTCTTCTCTTCTACTCTCTTCCTAATGACGAACTTTGGTTCGAAATATATTGATCTAGTAAGTGTTCTCGTTCTTCATACGTTGTTTTTTTTCAGTTATATATATATAATGAATAATAGTATATATATACAATTAAAAGAAAGCGGACTTTATTTTAAATAAAATAAATTCAAAACGAAGGAAACACACAGAAAGACACAGACATAACTCACATCGATATTTAGACCATCGTCGTCATCAGGAGGTGTGAAAAGCGAAGAGTCCCGCAGGAAGGCAGGGCGGAGAATTGCCTTCCTGCGGGACTCTTCGCTTTTCACACCTCCTGATGACGACGATGGTCTAAATATCGATGTGAGTTATGTCTGTGTCTTTCTGTGTGTTTCCTTCGTTTTGAATTATATATATATATATATATATATATATATATATATATATATATATATTTATTTATAATATAATCAACATCCAAACAATAGTAAGAAATTCAGAAATGTGGTTAAGATCTTTCAATTGAAATTGTGATCTTAGTCCCAAACCAAAATTTCTTTTTGTGATTTAGACGTAAGAATTACATATGTATATACCTATGAAAGAGAATTTAAGAATTTCAGAATATAGACGTAAAATAGATATTAATGTATTTGACAGCAAAAATTTCTAAGATGCAACTAAGGTCATTTGAGCAGTCAAGTCGTTGTTTAGAGTCGCAAGTTCAAAGTGTACAAAGTTCCATAAACGGTTTTTCATTACTTTTTATTTTTTATAAAAATATCTCCCTTATCTCACTCTCAAACCATATATCCGCTTTTCTCATATGTATTAACCTTGGAAGTCTCAAAACGACAATTATAGTACTCTTAAGAACACATTAATTTATTCTGTTTATCCCAAATTCTTTTATGGATAGATGGATGTCTTTTACAGAAATGACTGTTACTGAATACCTCAGAATATATTTCTGCTTACTTTTTATTCAATACGGAGTATAATGTTGAAACTTTTAAAAAATATAAGGCAACGTCATATTTATAAGTGGTGTAATACTTATAGTGTGTAGGTATTTACTCATGTTAGGAATCCAGGGTAAATCAAGTCTTTACAGAAAATATATTGATACATAAAAACAACTTTTTTTGTGTTTATCATAAGATTATATTTGCGTTAAAAAAAGACGTAACTTGGTGATAAACAAAAAGTGTTGTTTTATATAAAAAAATATGCTATGTGAAGACTGGATTTTGACCTTGATAATACTCCATGCATTGTATTTATTGTACTTATTTAATTTTTGACATATTCTGGGAATGAGCACAGCTATTTGTAGTTGACGATATTCTAGAATTGCTGTTGGTTTGAGTTATGTGGTTGGTTGCTTACTATTTCCTTGTAGGTAGATCATCCCTGTGACCATGAGTAGTTGATGGTAATAAGGCCAGTTATTGCCGATTGGTTGTTCAAGATATTTGAAACACCAATAGAAGTTGAGAAAAATCAGAACAACTCCAGTGACATGAACAGCTATATAGCTGATCATTTTGCGCTTTGATGTGCTTACCAAGTCTGAAACAAAAAAAAATAACCTCAATTAGCTTTTAGAAGCAAATTAGTAAAGTGTATGCACAACCGCTAAATATTGCAAATAGTATAGTACACTGTTGTATATATATATATATATATATATATATATATATAGTTCACACAGGAAAGAGAAAACACAAATAAAAGACACACACAAAAGACTCACAACGATATTTCGACAGTCGTCGTCATCGGGTAGAAGTAGTCCCTTTGAGTAGCTGAAGCTAACTGTTAGCTTCAGCTACTCAAAGGGACTACTTCTACCCGATGACGACGACTGTCGAAATATCGTTGTGAGTCTTTTGTGTGTGTCTTTTATTTGTGTTTTCTCTTTCCTGTGTGAACTAATAGTCCTGTTGGACCATTTCAAGTTTATATATATATATATATATATATATATATATATATATATATATATATATATATATAGTTTGACATTAAGAGCGTCTGAGGAGGCCCACATATGGTTATTTGGGGCCCGATCAGATCCCGGTTTAAATCAGAAGGGTTAACTTTTATTTGTTTTTCCTTTTATTTTTAACTTATATATTCATATTCATATATATATATTTTTTTTATTGTATTATTTTTTTCCCTTTTTTATTTATATATATATATATTTTTTTTAATTATTTCCTTTTTTATAATTTTTAATTTTATAATTTTATCTGTTGTTTTTGCATTCTCCGTTCTTCGACGTGGGGAGATCTCTCTCACTTCGTCCTCTCTTCTAGTCTACTCTCCTGATGACGAACAACAGTTCGAAATATTGAATTCTGTAAGTTTTCTTTGTATTCTCTTTTCTGTGTCGTGCTTTGTGTAATTATAGTTATATATATATATATATATATATATATATATATATATAGTTCACACAGGAATGAGAAAACACAAATAAAAGACACACACAAAAGACTCACAACGATATTTCGACAGTCGTCGTCATCGGGTAGAAGTAGTCCCTTTGAGTAGCTGAAGCTAACTCATATATATATATATATATATTAATAATTAAAATTATATATATATATATATATATATATATATATATATATATATATATAAACGAGTAATAGAGGGGAAGGGGTAGTAATGGAGTGATTAAGCGCGTCTAATAGCCTCTAACACTCAACTCCGACTTTCGGCCTTCACAGGGCTACCCTGTTAACCTGCTGTATCCAGGGACAAACGAAAGAGGAGGAGAAGGTGATCAGAGGCTGGGTCTGACCACCTTTGTTTCCCATTCTTCCTAATCACTAAATCCCCTCCTTTTATCCCAGCCCCAATCTAAGGTGTTATGCGATCCGTGCCGAAGGATGGATGATACAGGGGTTTCTGTATTATGAACGGAGCCTCAAGAACACCAGGCGACCCCCTTAAGTAAATATTTTAAAAGGGTAAAAGCGCAGGAAAGGACTAATGTCCAGAAAGGGATGTTTGGGGAAACAAACATCCTTATTCATATTCATATATTCAAACATTCTTATTGTGTTTTGATCATTGATTGTTATTTCACGTGTTTATGTGAAATCTTTTTATTAGTATATATATAGATAATATATTAGTATTAGTACATATGCATCATATCAGGGTGTGATATACAAAAATAAGCATATATATGTTGATAAGTGGATCATACTATCTGTACTACCAAGAGGAATGAAAGATTAATAAACATCTCCCATTTAGGCATTTGTATTATGCCTACATGGGACATTATTTATTATATGATTTATAATAGAAATAGGTAAAACTGTCATACCTCGTAAGAAGAAGTCGTTGGAGCGCTTTCGGACGTTGTCCATCTTCGATTGCAACAAACCTACTGAACTGTTGTAAAGGAGGTTGGTTATCTGTCAGTAGGTTTGTTGCGATCGAAGATGGACAACGTCCGAAAACGCTCCAAAGACTTCTTCTTACGAGGTATGACAGTTTTACCTATTTCTAATATAAATCATACCAACCTTAGTGGTATTAACAATATGCATGTATTTATTTATTATATACCCAAGAAGTCTGTTATTATGTTTACTTATAGTGAAGTTGAGTTTAGGCCACTCCAAATTTTTTGTTATTCTACTATCGAATAAATAAATTGACATAAATGCTAGTCACATAACTATTGCATATTTTAACACTATTGTATGGTTTTATATATGGCATGTTGTACATTAAAGTTGTTCTAAGCGAGGGCTGTGTAGGTTGTGTAAGTTTTCTTGTTTATACTTTTGAAAATCAAATGAGTAAACATATCTTAAGAAAATTAAATTAAATCTAATAAAGGAGACTACATGGAAAAATATGTTGCACATTTTTTATAATAAGAAAAAAAAATAATCTCAAACATACATTTCAGATATAGGAGAAGCATAAACATTTAAAAATATTGAAGTATAGACTATTGCAATGCATAAATTTCAGTCTACTAAGCGAAATTGAATGGGCTCTTTAACAGAGACATTACACTGTTAACATTACATTACGCAATTTATTGTACCAATTTGGTTAAATAATTATAAATAAGCATAATATATATTATATGTATGTTAAAAGTTTTGATGACCCGACAGTAAATTTTTGAAGATTATGATTGCGTGTGCTGTGTGGGAACCTATCAATTAAGTATTTAATCAAACTGACTGTCAATGAGTTTGATAAGACATTTGCTTATAGTAAAGTTGAGTGTAGACCACTCGAGTTTTTTTTTTTTATAAACTCCAACACACTTATGGCTGAACTCCTTTAGTGATATTGAAGAGGTGAAAGTATGGGTCATTTTTGATTCTGCACCCATTTAGGTGGATCGTGGATATAATTTATCCAATTGGTCATATTGACTGTAAAGTTAATACATGATAAAAGGGATGCTAAACAGATTTCTGAGGCTGATATCTTTTAACATTTGCAAATTAAAAAAAGATAGCACAAAAATGGTTTACATTTCGAATAATACAGTTTTGTTACAATCCAACTGAAGTTGAAGACATCAATGTGCTGGTAGTGAAAGTTTTCAGACATTGTAAACAAGAATGCCAAAACTTATCAGAAAGTATTTGGACAATCTCACCATTTCATCATATACTAGAAAAAATATCAGACATTGCCTCAATTAAATATTAATATATGAAGAAAATAGTTATTGAATTATTATAATATTACCAAATATTTTATTTGTGTTAGTAAGGTATAAAGAGGCCAGAGTAGCTTAGTGGCTTACACACTCGACTCAGGACTGGTAGAAGGTTCGATACCATTCTGTCCCTTTACGCGGACGGTGAAAAAAAATGTCAGCACTTTGTTCCTTGGAGAGGACGTTAATTAAACCTGTTTTGATATTAGAACGTGTACCCGGCTTATTCAGCCATATCACGAATAATAGCAGAACAGATCGATGCTTTTAGCGTGAAAGCTCTTTCGCTGAATCTCGGAGGCACCAAGCCCTAGCCGAGGATAGAAGCAATGTTAGCCTCCGAGATACGCCAGAGGTGGACCACGCGGAGCGAGCTTCCACGAACCTACATCACATACAATACTTATATGCAACAGAAAATAAATAAACCAACACCTCGCCAAAATTAGAAAAAAAAACAGAAAGAAAAACAAACTGCCAGTTAAATAAAAACACTCCACAACTATAAAGAATACCACAACCCCTGTGAGTAACAATACTCAAATTAAACCACCGGTCCGGAGCCTATAGGACAGGGGTGCTCACACTTTTTCAGTATGCGAGCTACTTATAAAATGACCAAGTCAAAATGATCTACCGACCCATAAAAGTGTATGTTATTTTAAAATTTATTGAACATTCTTACCTTGCATTATTACATGAGCCAATATTGCAACAAAATAAGAGCTCTCAACATGTTTTTGTGATTACCATATAATAATAATAATTTTTTTTTTTTGTTAAGGAGGTGAAATGCATTTACGCACATTGTGCTGGGCTCCCAATAATAATAATAATAATGCATTGACAATTTATAATAATAATAATTAAAAATAAATAAATAAAAACAATAAAATAAAATAATAATACAGCTGTTTTTTGTAGCTTTTCATTGTGCTCAAAGACAGAAGCTTACAGGAGGATCAAAACACACACACACACACCACAGAGATATATAGATACATAGATAGATAGATAGATAGATAGATAGATAGAGAGAGAGAGAGAGAGAGAGAGAGAGAGAGAGAGAGAGAGACAGAGAGAGAGAGAGATAGGCTGCCTGTCACCCTGGAACTTTTTTTTTCAAAGTTGTATGCGATCTACCACTATTGGCCTCGCGATCGACTGGTAGATCGCGATCGACGTATTGAGCACCCCTGCTATAGGATGTCATGTAATCATTAAAGATCCATATCATAAATAAACTTAAGTCCCATTTAAAATTCCCTATGTAGAATGTTATTTGTATGGTATCACAAAGGGCCAATCTTTTGATTATGGGTATTCTTTCGTGAGACAGCCACTGCAACCTAACCCCTACCAAGAAGATATAAATGTAATATACATTACGGAGCGTATATGAAAAAAGAAATATGTACACTAACATAAACACACAAACACAGAATGGACACACACACATACACACACACACACACACACACACACACACACACTCACGGGCACACACACGCACATTCAAACACAGACATAGATACACAAACGCATACACACACACATACACACAAACATAGACATGGACATACGCTCATTTCATAACAACCAACATTGATCAACCCACAATATGAAATGGGAAAACAAGACTAAGATCTTTCAACCGTCACAAGCGGTCTTCTTCAGAGTCAATAACCCAACTGGGATGGGCACACACACACACACACATACGCACACACACAACACACACACACACACACACACACACACACACACACACATCCATCAGTTGGGTTATTGACTTTGACGAAGACCGCTTGTTACGGTTGAAAGATCTTAGTCTTGTTTTCCCATTTCAGATTGTGGTTTGATCATTTATTGTTATTTCACGTGTTTATGTGGAATCTTTCTAACAACCAACATATACTCGTATTTGTGATATATTCACACATCAAAATTTTAAAATATGTATAGATTAATGCTATAGCTCTGCAACGCTCTTATTTTAAGTGTGGAACATACTAACAATTAGATACTTTAATTAGAGTTACTTTTAAATATAAATACTGAATCTTATTCATCTAGTTGAGTTGGAGTAAAAATGTCCTGCTTCTGAAATTCAAGACCAAAAGGCACAAATAAAAGGAGAAACATTGAAACTGTTTGATGAAACAGTAAAACTCACCGGTGGGAAGTAAACTATACAATAAAAATCAAATTCCTTGTTACAAATTAATCTATGCCTGCAAGGAGAAAAGAGCTAGTATATACTATCCTTAAATTATGCATTACTTAGGCGTGTTACCATTCCTTTATCAATGAACCCAAAAAAGCTTCCCAGTTCTCCAAAAAAGCCTGCAATAATCATATTGGTGAACTGGTATATGTTTGTCATTTCTATTATATACTATTTTAAGGGAATTGGAATTTGTTATTTACTTTACATTACCTTGTAATCTCTAAAAACTTTCTTTTCTATATAAACATCTATAAATATTTTACAAAAGTTTATAATTTATGTTAGGTTAGGTTACAGTGGCAGTCCCACAAGGGAACACACGTAGGCCAAGCAGTGGCCCTTTGTGATACCACACAATGAAGATTGATTCTACAGTGGGAATCCTAAATTTTGCCTAACTCAAATGTATTTAGAGTAGGGATCTTTAACGAGTACCTGACATCGTACAGGCTCGGGACCGACGGTTTAACGTCCTTCTCCGAGAGACGACGTGCTCAGATTTATTCACCTCCCGCGTGAATAAATCGAGGGCCAGGTGAGGATTGAACCCCGGTCCTATCAGTTCAGAGGTGAGCACGTAACCACTGAGCTAGCCTGGCCCGTAAGTTTATAATTTACATTCATGCAATATATATATATATATATATATATATATATACATTAGTCTATAGATATAATAAATATAATCAATATAATTGGAAATAAAATATTTATAAATAAATTATTAAATATATAACAGATTCAATAATATATGGACCGTTTGATAGAATAGGTGTGTTATCTAATCGGGATTCGGTCAAATTTTCTAGGTTCAAAAATGAAACTCTCATTACCGACGTTTCATAGGCAGAAGTAAGGATTTTTTGACTAACAAAATGAAATTTACATTATTTAAAGGAACAATAATCTTAACTGGACAAAACCTTCGACTGTACTAATAAGATAACATTACAAGTAACCTCAACACTGTTCACTCAAAGGAACTAAATAAACCCAATTTCACTAAAACTCAGCACATTCTGGACTTTGACGAAGACATGTCGTTACGGTTGAAAGATCTTAGTCTTGTTTTCCCATTTTCTTATTGTGGTTTGATCATTGATTGTTATTTCACATAAACACGTGAAATAACAATCAATGATCAAACCACAATAAGAAAATGGGAAAACAAGACTAAGATCTTTCAACCGTAACAAGCGGTCTTCGTCAGAGTCAAAAACTCAACTGTTGGGTTTTTGACTCTGACGAAGACCGCTTGTTACGATTGAAAGATGTTAGTCTTGTTTTCCTATTTTATTATTGTGGTTTGATCATATATGTTTATATATATATATTATAGGTATTATTTCTTAAATGTTTAACTTACTACTCTAATAATAATTGCACATTTATATACAACACTATTCGTACTAGTAGATAAAAGGTTATTTATGGTTATATTCATGAATTAGAAAAATATATATTTTTACAATTATTATTAATGAACTCATTTTAATGAGTTTACTAATAGGATAAAGTGAAAATAAAATCCATAATGATATTGTGTTTTCAAATTTTGTCTAAAATTATACGTTTTTAAAATGTTTTTATATGAATGTTTTGCTATTTTTTTAAATCTATTATTGATAATGACTTTTACAGATACAGATGTAGGGAAAAACTAAAAGTTTTTCATATAAAGTTACTTCATAGATAATGAATAATATCTGTTTTGTTTATTAGTAGCTGCGGTACAGAGAGTCGGTTTTTACACAGATTTCGGCACTATGTTGAAAGAAAATGTATCAAAAATACAAATTGTTACATGAAATAGTATATGTGACGTTATTATGCAACACATATGACATTCCTAATTCATTTCCAAGTAATTTGGTCCATATAATTTCATAGAATATCACACAAATTGCTGTGAAAATCATATATATGATGTCTTTATACAACTCACATGTAAAATCGTAAATGAAACATTCAAGTAGCCTGTTTAATATTTGTTTAAGAATAACAATATAGTATCAAAGATATGAATTGCTATAAAAAAATTCGTGTATGTGATGTCTTTATACAACTCACATGTAAAATCGTAAATGAAACATTCAAGTAGCCTGTTTAATATTGTTTAAGAATAACAATATAGTATCAAAGATATGAATTGCTATAAAAAAAATTCGTGTATGTGATGTCTTTATACAACTCACATGTAAAATCGTAAATGAAACATTCAAGTAGCCTGTTTAATATTGTTTAAGAATAACAATATAGTATCAAAGATATGAATTGCTATAAAAAAATTCGTGTATGTGATGTCTTTATACAACTCACATGTAAAATCGTAAATGAAACATTCAAGTAGCCTGTTTAATATTGTTTAAGAATAACAATATAGTATCAAAGATATGAATTGCTATAAAAAAATTCGTGTATGTGATGTCTTTATACAACTCACATGTAAAATCGTAAATGAAACATTCAAGTAGCCTGTTTAATATTTGTTTAAGAATAACAATATAGTATCAAAGATATGAATTGCTATAAAAAAAATTCGTGTATGTGATGTCTTTACACAACAGACATATGAACTCATAAATAAACCAAGCAGGCTGGTCCATATATATTGAGAATATCAAAATAGTACTGAAGATACTAACTGTTATAATCTCTAAGAATTTTGACAGAAGCTACAGTTTTGTTATATTAGATAGTACTATTAATCACGTAAAAATTGATTAAAAAAAAAAGGAGAAAAAAACCCGGCTTGTTAGAAGATAAAAGGTTACCCATTGTAATGATGTTTCTCATGGAAGCAGTCAAGAGACTGAACCGACTACTTTATCTTGCAAAAGCAAACATTCTCTTGAGTGTGTCACGTGTATACATGCAATCATTAGATTAAAATAGTATCTTTTCACACCTTGTACAAAATTCTGATGAAATATGAATCATTCAGTATTACTTTTCAGAAATTCTCTTGTAGGAAATCATGACTGCTTGGCGTTTACTTCAACTGGATTTTTCTATCAACTGGATATTCAAAGAAAATTATATTAGAAATATAACATCACTTTACGTATTTTGGAATACATAATAAATATTAATGTAGTAATTAATTAATAAATTAATTGTAGTAATTTAATTAATGAAATAAACGTTAATAATACGTCATTTTCTTCAATATTAAATGCACAAGAAATTTTTAGAATTAAGTGGAATAGAGTATGTTAATATTATTTCTATTCTATCTATTCTAAACTTGCACGTTATAAATAAAATGTTATACGTGCGTGAGTGGGAGTTTTCCCTAAAGTTTGTGGGCACACTACAGGTAATACCGTTTGACAGATTATAAAAATAAAACTCAAAAATATTTCCTTATGAGAGAATAAGCTGTATGCTTTTCTGTCATAATTACAGTCAAAAATTACAAATTGCAATTCGGAATACTTATTGGTCAAACATTAATAACAATATCACATTCGGTATTTATAGGCTCCAATTAGAACATTTCTAGAGCTCTGAGAGAAATAACTATCATCTTCCAGGCCAAAGTGCTATCGTTAAAGTATTATTTTGAATGTATTTAAAAAAAATCAACAACAAATCATGAGGCCGAACTAAAGGCTTTGAAATTCATGGTTATTAATTCAAAATTATCGTAGGAATGTCTGATATCTATCCAATATTTAGCCAGTAAGAATAAGTTAACTCTGATATTGGCAACTGGACAGATGGAATACAGGGTAATGAAGCATTGGACCAGTGTGCAAAGCTGAGAACCAGACAAACCTTCTGCCTCCAGACAAACACAACACCCTCCAGCTTTTTCAAGAATGTAATTAATTATTGGCTGAAGAAGGAAGTAGAAAACAGGTGGTAATATTATTCAATTGAAGTGAGAGATTCTCCAACAAGAGAGATTCTTTCCGGAGACTCTCCCTTTTAAGTGATTTAAAAGTTCAAAAATGGTAATATGTTTTTCATGTTTAACTGTTTCTAAATACCCATCAAAGCATAAACAACGCTTTGTTTATATTACTAAATACATTAGGGTTTATATTACTCACTTACTAAACATATGTGTGAGAGCTTTGGGGATGACGTCATAGGCAGTTCGATAACCCCCAATGGCGTCATCATGGGGTGCAGACTCTTCCCGTCCTTTCACACTGGCAACACAATCCACAGGAGCTGATCCACACGTTGTCAAATATTCCGAAATATAGAGTTGGTCTTAGAAGTTGTTCATCGACCCGAATCCTAGAATAAATCAAATATCCATACGAATGGCATTTAATATATACCAATGCTCGCGCATTCTTCATTATTTCGATTTTGAAAGACTTTAAATTTTTGGACTGATCTTATTCAATACAAAATGAAATAATTCAAAACTTAATTAGATCCAATGATGCGTCATTAATTTTAAAAATTCTTCAATTCATTTTGACGCCAAAACGACGTAAATACATTTTTACTTCCATTACTATGAAATATGTTTAAACAGTGAGTACAATTGTATTAGTAAATAAGTACTGGGTATAATTTAAAAATGTTATTAAGTAATCATTTTTTTTAAAAAAATATCCATCTAAATCCAATGTCTGGCATCAAAATAGGGATAACAATAAACCGTATTTCAGATTGAAATCAAGTTATATTAGACTAGACTACCCGTGACCCTTTGTGTTACTCAGAAATTATAACAATAGGTATTGAAATTAATTCACTGAACATGATTGACAGGGATAATATTAATTGTTTTTTCTTATTAAGGCACGGAAACAGATTCTTATATGGCCCAAGCTTTTGATATAGTATTCTTATCTTGATTCAAGATATATACACAATATGTATATTTAGCAAAATAAAAATCATTTTAAAGTAAAAAAAAATCATTTCTTTTATCATATAAATAAATAAAACATCAATTCAAGTTATATACAGAATGAAATATATTTAAAACAAACAAAATATGTAAATTAAAATATTCAAGTCATTTACCTAACACAAAATGACATAATGAAAGGAATGTGTCTTTATAATATTACCATAGAACATTCGTATTTTATCTGACAGTTGTGTTCAAGTGTGTTTCTAAAATTATTCATTTTTAGCCTCTAATGTTTATTATATATTTGTTACAATTATTTATAATACATTTGCAGTACTGTCATCAAGGATCACCCAAGCCTTTGAGCTACTCTGTCTCCATGTCTTTATTTTATTACCTTTGTGTTTATATTTTGCAAATTTTAAATTCAAAAATTTTTTCGTTACATTTATTTTTAATATATTTGTGCTACTACAGTGCCTTTAGTTTATTACCAGTGTTTATATTACGCAAATATTAAATGAAAAAAAAAAAATTTTGTGTTACATTTATATATAATACATTTGCACTACTGTCATAGGCGAGCATGCAAGACACTCGCTACCTTGGCCCCAATTTTGGGAATATAGTGATAATTTTCTTTTATTTAACATTATTCAGGTAATAAATAATATATATTTAATTTCAGGTCTCTATCTACATGGGAAATGGGTGAACAAACAATCAAACAAACTCACGAACTTTATATATAGAGATAACCAAAAAAAACATTGTTTTTTAAACGTCATTCCAATTATTTTTGTGAGGATCATTGCAATTCCCAATCCAAAGATGTTATTCTGAAATCTATATTGCGAATAACTTTTCACAAGTATAACATTCATGATTACTTTCTACAATCATGAAAAGAAGTGTGGACAATTATAATCAAGTATCTCTGTTTTTGTAATTCTAATATATATTTTCGTAGTGTCTTGTTTATATATCTGTTTGTTCTCTATAGAAATCAAAACTACTGGACCAATTGGGTTGAAACTTGGCATGGGAGGTCTTTGGGGGTAAATGAACAAAACTAAGGGGGTACCAGAGGCAATCCCCCAAGTTATGGTGCAATAACTTCTAATTATGGTGAAATACCAGATGAAAATGGTGCAATTCTTTGAAAAATAAAAAAAAATAAGAACAATATTTAGACTAAATTTGGAAAGGTATATAAAGGACATTTCAATTTACAAAAGTAACAGTATTAATTTTGTAAAATAAAGTTGTGTTATATATATATATATATATATATACACTTTTTTGATGAAAATACGATCCGAAATGGACAAATACAGTTCAATGTACATAATGAAACGTAGAGAAATTAAAAACACACACTTACAGTCTCTAATTCTCGGTTGAACCGTCTTCAGGAGAGATAAGAAAGGGAAACCAAGCGCACTGATACAGAGACGTGGTAAAGGGCAGGATGTCTTTATCCCAAGAATTCCAGTCATTCCAACAGATGTTCCGTTCAATTTCAAGCGTCTACAATTTCCCGTCAAACTAAGTTTCGCAATGTCCATTAACAAATCGCAAGGACAAACTCTTTCAGTTGCTGGCTTGCATCTGCTTGAACCATGTTTCTCTCATGGACAGTTATATGTAGGATGTTCAAGAGTTGGCAGTTCCAAAAATTTATACATCCTTGCACCAGAAGATAAGACAAAAAATGTTGTTTATCATGAAGTACTCTGATATGTTTATTATGATTTGATAGAATAAATATTAACTTAAATTCTTCCTTCTTAAAGCTCAAACCTAAACCTGACAAACATTAAATGTTTTTTGTATCAGAATTTTAGTTGGGATTAAACCTCAATAATGGAATGTGTCTCTGTTTATAAGAAACTTAATTTGTTAACATGTTATGAAGTTTTGTTTTGTTAGAAAATATGTTGTACTGTTATAGAATTTCTGATAGAAATATATACTTAGAAGTTTAGATTCTTTGCTTCATTCAATACTTAGAGTTGGTATTAATGAAATAAAAAAATTAATGAAAATAATTTCATTATTTTCTTATTTTGT
Source organism: Hermatobates lingyangjiaoensis (assembly GCA_026182355.1). Taxonomy (NCBI): domain Eukaryota; kingdom Metazoa; phylum Arthropoda; class Insecta; order Hemiptera; family Hermatobatidae; genus Hermatobates; species Hermatobates lingyangjiaoensis. The sequence goes on from JAPFBL010001928.1 coordinate 4,570,330, forward strand.
CCCAGGCAACGCCGGGTAGTTCTGCTAGTAATATATCATTTTGGAATCTTCTTATTAAAATAATAAATGTTCAAACCACAATTCTTCTCACTTCTTTTTGTGGTTTTAGCATTGATTGTTATTTCACTTGTTCATTGTGAAATCTTGTTACAGAATAATAAAATAATATGACTTCATCTTCTCAAGAAACTACGAGTAATAAAATTAGCTATATAATTCAACTTTTCATGAATCATCTTTAGGTAACAAACAAACTAAAAATTTAAATCATGTTTAAACCTACCAAAAATATCAACACTCAATAGAAAGTTAAGAAAGTTTTGGTTCAGGTGAGGTCTGATGGTAGAATGTATGCCGTTAAAAGCTAGGATTCCTAAGAAGATCTAAAACAAACCAAGGAAGAACTAAAATCTAGGTTAATTTACCATGTGATTACTTATTTTTCCGACGCCTAAACTTATAGAATTAAGCATTAAGTTTTGTTTAAGGAGTGAAGAATGTGGCTCATTGGTCATCTTGCCCACACAGTTGTTATGGTGAGCGATATTACAGGGTTGATTCTCCACTGGGAGTCTTTAATAAGAACCTGACACTGTACAGGTTATGGACCAATAGCTTTACGTCTCTGAAAGACGAAATTCTCTATCTTCCACATGAAAGTCTGCATGAATGATAAGGATTCGATAGGCTAATCTTCATTATTAAAGGAAAACACGGTACCTGTGAGATTACACTTGATGCCAGGTAGAAAATTGATTATGGAAACGAAAACCCTATTCCATGATTCTTAAAATATAATAAGAAGAACTGACCAGTAATATATTTCAGCTTATGTGTTTGTCAAGTTTATTTTCTACAATATCTAGTAGCAGTAAACTCAATAATCGTTATTTACATTTGTGAAATGCTCCCATATTAAAGTAATATGGGAGAGGGAAGAGGTTGAGGCAAGAGATCTCAAAACCTCACTGGAGGTTTCACTATTGGCTTCGTTGACTGATATAGGGCTTAGTGCCTCTATTCATACTCTTAATGATGCATCATCTGTAACTTTATATATCTGAACCCAGACTTCAATGTTTCAGCTTGATATCAAAGTATGTTCTACCTAACCTGTTCAGCTTCCTCATTTTTCTTAATATTCTTTTTCATTTTAGTCAATTGGAATCCAATTCTACATTTTTATCTACATTTTCTTGAATTTTGTTTAATATCCCTACCAACGTACACAAGAGTCATGTAGAAAATAGTTTATATAATAATTACAGCACAGTTTTAAGAAAGACATTAGCTTGTGACTTATCTGAACTACTGAATGTGCCGGAATTAATAACTATTTGGCTTCATTTTATAGGTATTTTCACAGTATACTTCTGCTTTTTAAGTATTTTAAACACATGATCTTGCAGAAATGTAACCAAAGCACTCGTGACTCTGTAACCAAAGAAATCACCAAAAAACTAATGATTACAGACATTTGTGACTAGTTCTTTTTATTTATCTGCATTTTACATATATTACCTAATGGTAAATATGTTAGTATGAGGGCAAATCACAATAAATAAACAAGTGATGCAATCAATGAAGTTTAAACCACAAGGAAAGGAAAACAATAGAATAAATACTCTGAGCCCTTTCAATTTATGTCATGAAAGAGCAAACAAAGTAAAAACTAAGAATATAACCTAAAATTTATGCAGAAGAAAGTAACGAAACGATTTTGTTTTGTTTGATTTTTTGCATAAATTTCATGTTACATTCTTAGTTTTTACTTTGTTTGCTCTCTGATGACATAAATTGAAAGTGCTCAGAGCATTTACTTCTATTGTTTTCCTTTTTTGTTGTCGTTTAAACTTCATATGATAGTAAATATTATCTTTCATTTCATTTATTTTTCGTGTTGATTTTTATGTCTATTAATTAATTTTAGTAAAAGAAAAAAAATTACCACGTGCTGTAAGTTTAACTAAATATTTAATGGATTTATATGCACCTATAGAAGTACGAGTAATGAGGAAGGCAATATAATTTGAATATGTTAAGACACACGGGGGGATTTTATGATACTGAAAATCTTTAATTTTAATAACAGTTTCAGTAACTTTAAAGTAAAAAGTTAATTTATAGTTTCTACAAATGAAATATCAAGCATTTCAACTTCATTGAGACATTGGGGATCTCACCAATTTAGATTTGGAGACCTTTAGTCACATATTTCAAAATTATTTCGAGAAGTGTAACTTTTAATTAATATTTCATCATAATTCATCAAATGATGGTAGTTAGCAGTTTAAGATAAACTAGTTAATTAAGTGTAATGCAGTTTTTTTTTTGGCAATTGGTTTATTTTTAGTAAAGGAAGCGTGATCTCTCTAGTTAATTTACTATAAGTTAAGTATAATGATCATAAACAATTCGATCTCGAAATTTTGACGGATTTACATATTTTGAAGACTCCAAAGTCCTTTTTTGACGTTTTTGGATGATATCAAGTCAAAAAAGAAATCACGTTTCTCATAACAGATAAAATGATTATAGTCACATATAAGCAAATGATACATTATTTGTTAATATATATACATATAGCCACATTAAAATAGAACAGAAATCAGTTTATGAACGAATTAAGAAAATTATTAACTAAACGTAATTTATATTGTTTATTTATAGTAAAGTTGGGTGATGGCCATTCCAGATTTTATATTCAATACAATTGCAATTGAATTCCTGTTTTTCAATTAGTTTTATTAAAGAATACTGGATAAATGGTTAGTAGAATAGTTCATTCATAAAAATATAACATAATTTGCATCTAAATTATAGTATTGAATTTAGTTCTTAATAGAAAACTATTTCTGACAATTAGTTTTTGAGTCACAGTTAGCATTATACTTTTATTTTCAAATATATATATGGATGAATATATTTTGTTAACAAGAATAGATTCAAAAACTATTGAGGGAAAAATTCTGAGTTTAAAAAAAATGTATATTATTTTGAGAATGTTTTATTACCATTTCTGTTTTATTTGCCGTTCAGTTAAATAAGACAAAAGTAAATAACTTCATTCAGTTTATTAAATTTTAACTGAACCATTAATCCATAAGTTGAATAGTTAATAATTTTTAAAAGTGACCTAATACATAATTAAAACAAATAATTTATTTAAAAATATGTACGATGAATTAAAAAAACGAAGTTTTTTTGTAATTATATATCATGACAAAAAAAAATCTTAAAATTAATAATAAATTAGCTTTAATCATTAATGATTTGCTATTTCAGGTAATATATTTATACAAATTAAACAGAACTGGTTTTCAATGTACACTCAACAGTCTATAAAGCCTGATTTTAGACTAGATTTTAGACAGCCTCTTGTAAAATAATATCCAAATAGAACAAAAAATAAAAATTACGTCATTATGTAAAGTAATCAATAACAATGAAGGAAAGCAGGGTATAACATGCCAATCTTTATAGGATAAACTTATTGAAACATGGAATTATTTATCAGTGATTTAGAATCATGTTAGGTCTGTTTAGTGCAGGGGTTCTCAATGGGGGTGAAATTCACCCTCAGGGGCGAATTTTAGGTTTTTAGGGGGTGAATTGTGTCCACGGTAACACCACCACCGCGGTTTACAGAGTGAGGAAAGTTATATATTTATTATAAATTAAAAAATACTATTCTGGTTGAATTAATCTATATATATAAAAATGAATGTATGTCTGTTTGTTTATACTCGATAGATTCAAAAACCATACATCCAATCGCCGTGAAAATTTATTAAATTATTAGGTATATCCCCGGGAAGGTTTATGTAAAGTTTTTAAAAAATCAGAGTTGTGGTTCAGGTAATATTCCAAAAATATTATAATAGATAAGGTTTGCTGTATAACCTGTTTGTTTACATTTTGACTTTAATTGGTAATGTCAGCCGAAGGTAGGTTATTCTTTATGAAAACCAACTTAGAATATTTCCACATGCTTTGTTCAATTGAAAATAACCAGGTACCAGAAATTTTATTATTTTTTTCAGATTGATATTAAAGACAATTATTGTAATTATATATGGGTTTCTTATTAACTTTAACAAAGCTTTAGTTATTATCAATAGTTTACCACTAACTTTTCATATCTAATTGGTTTAACTTGCTTTAAGCATTAAAGAAAGTTATGCGTTAAATAATAACTTATTAACTTTAAGTATGCATGATAGTATTACGAATAATAATGATAGTATTTGAACCATTAATTCTAATCTTAAAAGAATAGTTAAAGTATTTGTTTAAGTTTAATGGATGTAAGGCTTCTTTATTTATTCCTGATTGATTAATTCGTTTGTTTAAAATATTTAATTATTAGTAATTAGTATCCGGCCCTACTCCATATAGGCAAAATGATAAGTTATTATATATATCGATGATATCTAACTAGAAGACGTTTATGAATGTCTAAATCAGTAAAACTTATAAGGAAATATTTTATAAGCTTAATTTTTTTTTCTTCCACTAATCTAATCTTCACTAAATCTATTTTCTTTAACTTTTCTTCATAAAATTGATGAAGAAATATTCAAATCAAAATTTACATATATAAAACTTAATCACTGTATGTATTTGTGTGTATAAACACAATTCTTAACATAATAACTCTTCACATTACATAATGAAAAATATATTTAGAATTTAACATTTAGAACTCCATTGACACTTTTCAATACAGTGCTTCTTCATAAACAAATAATATTTCATCAAAATCTTTTAAGAGACAATTTTGTTCAATGATATAATTTTAATTAAACATTTAAAACTGTGTGAAGTCTTCAAATTGAAATTATTGAATGAAATGTAATGTGATATGGCTTAGCCTCTTCAACTAACTGGCTCCTAATTGAAACGATTTGTGGGTTTAAAATTCTTATAATTTTATTTAACAGATAAGACATATCACATTTAATGAGCTTAGACTTCTTTCAACATTTCTTGATGTATTGTTCGGCAAAAAATATTCTTTTTATTATTTGTTTAATCTAATCTATCAACTATCAATTGTATTAGACAATGTGTGCAATTTATAATCAGTGTTAGATTATATCTTTTTTGCTTAATCTATAATTTTAATTCTGTATTAATTTCGTTTATCTCAAAAAAGTTAAGTGTAACGGAACTATAGAAAATTTAAATTGTTTTCGTTATATGTAATTTATTATTAGAGTTGGAATGAAATTGTTTCCCGGGTAAAGCCGGGTAGATCAGCTAGTATTTTATATATTCATCAATAATTATATAAAATTCATAAACATAAACAATGTAGAGTTGTTGAAACTTTAAAATATATAAAATATATAAACCTAAAATTCACCTCTGAGGGTGAATTTCACCCCTATTGAGAACCCCTGCACTAAACAGACCTAACATGATTCTAAATCACTGATAAATAATTCCATGTTTCAATAAGTTTATCCTATAAAGATTGGCATGTTATACCCTGCTTTCCTTCATTGTTATTGAATACTTTACATAATGACGTAATTTTTATTTTTTGTTCTATTTGAATATTATTTCACAAGAGGCTGTCTAAAATCTAGTCTGAATATCAGGCTCAATAGATTGTTGAGTGTACATGGAAAACCAGTTCTGTTTAATTTGTATAAATATATTACCTGAAACAGCAAATCATTAATGATTAAAGCTAATTTATTAATAATTTTAAGATACTTTATTTGTTGTCATGATATATAATTACAAGGTATATGATAGCTTGGAAGGAAGAGTGGGTGGGGGAATGTAGAAATGGCAATAGTGGTGCATAGGCCAAGGAAGGCTGAGAACCACTGGTATAGTGTTGCACAGTTACAGGAAATATCAATCTCTGTAGTGTTACTGTCTTCATTCTCTGACTTGTTACTGTCTTATAAAGTACAAACCCTTTCAATTAAGTACCTAGCAGTACTTTCAAAAACAATACTCTAAAAATGATAATAGTTATCTAAAAAATGTTCTATACAGTCTTTAATGCTCGTAAAATTGAAAAGCTTCTTCTAAACAGTGTTTCTACTTCTCTATTTGATCCTCAATATTGCAATAACTTTATCCAAAAATAATTGTTAGTTTAATTTTATTTATTATTCGTATTATACAGATTATGGTTTTATAAAAGCTATTTTATTATTGGTGTTCTATAAAAGTAACACTATTAAATTTTTGATTAACACGAATAATGTAAAGCTATAGGTTAACTATTAATTAGATAACAGAGATAACAGCATTTTCCCTTCTTCTTTTCTGAGTTTCCAGTTAGTGTAAATCTATCAACACTATTTACTTCTTTATAAAAAAGTACTTCCATTACTGTCATGTTTCGTCAAAAGAAAATTACATTGGTACTGATATAATTTAATAGAACTCACTAAATGCTATTGATTTAGTTAAACATAGCATGTGTTGGTTTCAATTTGAGATAGATTTAAGCAGCTCACATTATTCAATGCAATAAGAATCAGAAGGATGTTCTTCTATGTTAACTTAATACCAAATTTACATGAATATTATTTCTAAATATGTTTGCAATTATTAAATTTAAGAAAAGTACTAGCAATTTTTCTTCTTTTGTTGAACTGACATTACAGATTATAATCAAATAACATCGTAAAACAAATACAAAAGAAAGCCATTTCATTTAATGAAGAAATCTTTACTTGTTTTTTCCTGGCCCAGTGAATTTGCTTAAACCCTTTAACATAATAATTCTTAAATTAAAGAAGCATATTAGAAGAAAGCTCTCACTCTTAAGTCACAATAGGATACAAATATTAAACTTATTTGGTCGTTCTATGACTAGTCACTTGGATATGTGATAAATGACCAAAGGTGTGTTTTCTATTTAATTAAATTAAATGTGTTTACTGATTAATTACAGTTGACTATTATACCAACAATTATTTTCATGGGTTGATACATTTTGTATTGTTAAATATTACAAAAAAAAACTATTCTTAATTAGACAGAGCAAATTATAAAATAATTAAATGCTTTTCCTTTAATAGTTCCAAAATTGAACTAATAAGTTAAAAATGAATAGAGTTTTTCTTAAGAATAAAATGTGAAATAATTTGTTTTTGGCCTTTATTTTGAAATCTAGCTATAAAGTTACCATAGGAACAATGCTCGTAAATTTAATATTTTGCTGTGTATAAAGTAATTGTTCATGAACAAAAAATAATTTTATTGAAAACTGATATATTTATAATAATTTAAATCATAATACAATACCATTTAATTATAAGGAATTGGAGAGGTTATACAGAACGATATTGATGTAGTTAATTTCTACTAAGTTTTTACTGTAACTCAATTTATGATTATGAATCAATCATAATAATTTTATCTTTAAAAATAAATTTAGTGAATGAATGGCTAATATTTCTATTTTAGTATATATTGTTAAGTACCATTGATGCAAGTTAAGCTAGATTACATTCATTTCCTTTTAATTTACTGCATTTTCTTGTATTCTAAATGGAAATATATTATTTATCATGAATAAATGAAAATATTTCTTTAAATGCTTACTGTCCACTATTCAGCAAAATTAATTACTCGTATTTCAAATACTTTCAGAAATAAGGCAATTTTTTTACGTAAGATGAATCTCGCCTGTATTAAAAGAAATCAAACTGGTGTGTTTAGGCAAATTTCGGCCAACATTATGGAGTGTTAACTGAATATAGTTATTTTATCTACTTAAAATATCATATATACACAAAAGTATAAAATATGAATGTAGGTAACCAAAATGTTGCATATACATGATGTTCTGACTTTTTTGGTCACTCAGGAGTAATATACAAATCTTTTTTAGATTATTTGTATTATAATGAACAGTACAAGTACAGATCAACAGAGCTTTTTTTTTGGTTAACACATTTTATATCTTTTTCCTAAAATAAAATTTTGTCGATTAAACATGATATTATACAAAATTTGAAATGCTTAGTAATAGATTATTTATGAAGTATAATTACGTACTTTATTAACAGTACATATTTGTCACAGAATATTTCACATAAAATTAAACCTATTTATATTAGAAATATGTAAAGTTAACTTATATAGGTAAAGTTTAATAACGTCCACTTCAGATTATAACAGCTTTAACTGTTATTTTCATAATTACATTTTCATCATAACCAGTAAAATGCTTCCAGTCACATGCTAATAAATCATTTAAAATATGTACTGTTATTCTGGTTCCTAGAGGAAAGATCCCTTGCATTTGAACTTATTTTGAAGGTTTAAAGGTCCCTTTAATGGTTTAGACTCCAAACAATAATTGCAAATATTTCTCCAAAATCTATGACTATTTATTACATTCTCTTTATAGTTTCAATAATGAAGATGGCCACATTCCAATAAGGAATTAATTAAGTCGATTATTAATACGTTTAATAATAAATTTACTCAAAGTATTGTTGACTGCAGATTACTCTATTGGTTTATGTTGTGTACAAATTATACTTCGTACAATATTTCTGTTCATAGTCATTCCTTCATTTAGCAAGATTACATCTATACTGTAATTAATAGATCAAATAGTCAATATTTACTCTTCTAAATGTGCGTATTATATTAATGATTAATAAGAATGTCTCTTCATGGAAGACAGTCAAATGCATTATTTTTAATATTTCACAAATTTAATATGTTTTATAAATTAAATAACACCTAACATTTTTCTAATTACGGTTTGATCTCTGACTTGATTTTAGTTGATTTTTTTACTTTACTATAAGTAAAGTATAGTGATCGTGAAAAAATTCGATCTCGAGATTTTGACGGAATTACATGTTTTGAGGTCCCAGAAGTCGTTTAATGAAGTTTTTTCGATGATGTCTGTGTGTGTGTGTGTGTGTGTGTGTGTGTGTGGGTGGGTGTGAGTGTGTTAGCATTGCTTGTTACCACGCTACGGTCCAGAATCTATGATGGATCAAGTTGATATTTTACACAAAAATGGGCCCCATAGAGTACATGATCCATATTGTTTGGGAAGAATTATGCATGATGGGAAAGTCACTTTGTTTGCCAAAAACCGTTTTTTAGAAAACATTTATTTCTCCTAAACTATTAACCCAAGAGTTTTGAAAGTTTGACATTATCTTTGAAGTTACAAATGGAACATACGAAAAATATATTCAGAATTTTAAAAAAACAGGAAATATTTTTTTTCAATAAAATGTAAAAATGTTGACTTATAATTCAATCTCAAACCTTGTGAGAACGATACAAGCCATACCGTTTGACGGATCAAAATGAATCTATGCCTAAAGATAGAAAATTATGTGGAGAATGAGTTGAGATATTTTTTTTGCAAAATTACATTCGCTAAAGGGGCGTTACAGTACGATTTCTGTTTTCAGAAAATGTTTTTTTCACGCTAAACGGCTCATTAAGAAATAATGAAAATTTGACTAAAAATGGAGCAAAAAATTAGCAATTCATTAAAAAAAAGCATGAGGTTTCAATTACGGGAAAGAGCAATAACGCTATAAAAACTGTTTGTTTATCCTAGACTAAGAGATCACCTGCTATACTTGTCGAATTTTTTGTATTTTTTTTACATTGTTTACATTGACTTAGAAATTTTTTGAGCGATTCCACTGAGATAAAATTGATATTTATAAAGGAACAATTTAAATTGTTTATTGACTTATATGAGATGTAAGAGGAATAATATTGTGCAGGAAAATGATAACACTCACTCAGAAAAAAATCGTATATATGTTATTTGACAAAGGGGAAGGAAAATAATCTTATTAAATACTAAGAAGCCATAAAATTCCCAGTATAATAATTCTGTAAAAAACCAAAAACGTGAAAGATAATTCAAAATTGAAATCTTTCGTTTAGAGATTAATAAATGTAATTATCGTACATCTTTAATTATAAATCACCTTAAAACAACATTATCCTCGCTGTTTATGATGTTTTTCAGAGAAAAAAAGGGTATTTTCCTGTTTTAAATTTGAAAATTTTACTTTATTATTCAATGTAGAAGGATGTCAAGTAAACGATGTAAGAAATCCACTGGCTATTTTAACAAAAGCCATGTTCTCTTGTAGGAGAATATTTCGTATCAAGAAATGTTCACTTTGGTTTTTCAAAAATGTTATTACTGCTGTAGTTATACTAATGAATTATTTGCATCAGCTGTGTGATGTACAAAATTAAGTTTATATATTGATATGTCCTTCAGTAACTATCTGTACTACCTCAGGAATGAAAGACTAATAATCATATCCTTATATCAATATCCTTATGTCAATGTGAAAAAAAATCCATAGTCGAAATAACTGATTTATGAATCAATTCCTTTCTGTTTCTGTACATGTAAAATGTAATAAATAACCAAAATAGTAGTAATAGTAGTGGTAATTGTAAAACAATCATGTTGTAGCCCTGAAGATGACATAAATATATGTCGAAGCGTCGGCAAAAGGACTAGTTTAAAATCACTAGACCTCAACCATCAAAAAAAATTACATCATATAAATATTGGGTCAAGAATACAAATCATGAATATCCATATATATAGTAATATAGTATAGTATATTATAGTACTATATTGATTGTGTATTAAAACAATAACACATACCTATATTTACACACAATATGACAAATTAATTTAAAATACAGAATAATGTGCTCGTTATTTATCAAATAGTATATTTAATATTGTATATATAGTATAGTAATATATAATACATATATAGTAATATAGTCATTCGATATATTTCCTTAAAGAAAACAAGTAAAATAGTGTTTTATTTAAAGAGATTAAGTGAACCAATAAATGACGTAATTGAAATGATGTTGCTTGAGTGACGTCATGTTCAAGTCATGCACTGTGATTGGTCAGTTCAGAATACGACTCTGTAGTGTTCTAATACATCCGCCATAATGAAATATTATTCTCTGAAAAGAACAATATTCCTGAATATTTAAACAAATCGTAAGTACGACCGTTTCTGCAACTATTTGTAGGTATATTTTTAACAATAAATTAGTTCAATAATAATAATAATAAATAAATAATTAGATGACAATTCCTTAGTGATTATGTGTAACCAAATGGCTACTTCAGTTATAGGTTAGCGTCCTTTCTTTAAAAAAAATTATATTAAATCAATAATACATACCTATATTTACACACAATATGACAAATTAATTAAAAATACGGAATAATGTGTTCGTTATTTATCAAAATGTCAAACAAATAGCCTACCAGAAATAAATTATTGAAATAATTAGAATTTCATTTTAAATTATTAAAGTTTAATGGAATATATTACTTTCTAATATTATGTGTAACTCTTACAGTTTGAATTCAATAATAGTTATCATTGTTTTTATGATTATAGTTGTTTCATGTTTAATACAATTAACTATTTCAATTCAGTTATTAGTATTAATTTTGTTATACAATGTAATGATGTATCATTTAACGTTCATTTTACTAATTACTGGCATATTCTTTTAATTAATAAATAAAAATCATTCTTTATAATCATATAATGGAAAATTACGTTAACTAAAACTGATTTAGAAAAAATATGAGAACATAATACAGGGCTAAAACCATGGCTACAATAACCTTGTCCATAGAACAAGCTCAGCATTTTACAACTTCCTATATTAATTTAACATCCATTTCTTTTACCTGTATTATAATTGTTTACCAATTGAAATCATTATGAAGCAATGAAAAGAGTTGGGTAACTGTAAACTTACTTCTGGTTCATTCTTTGTTATCATATAGTTGTTCAATTCATTGAAAATTTTTAATATTTTGAAACTGTAGTTTCTATACATAGTCATATTTATAATTTTGACATTATGAATTGTTTATTATTAAAAATTATATCAACACTAAATGATAGGTTGAGCACTTTAAATGTTCATTACTTGTTCAATCTGTTATAATGTTATATTTCTTCCTATTGGTAGATTAATTAAGTTATTTACTAATTTCATACTAATTCCTCTTGCTAAAAACCTCAATAGTTCAATTAAACATTCATATATTGTATGTAATTTAAACTAATTTACTCTGTTCTTTTCTAACTTCTAATATAAATTTAATATCCATTTGAATTTAGTATTAGTTTAATACTTGTATTATACTTGTATTGTTCACCAATTGAAATCTTTATGTAGCAAAGAAAAGATTTGGGCAATTGTAAACTTACTTTTGGTTCATTCTGCATTATCACATTTTTTTTTCATACTTTGAAACTGTAGTTTCTATATATGATCAATCATATTAATAATTTTGATATTATGAAATGTTTATTATTAAAAATTATATCAACACAATTATATAAAAACTATTTAAGTATCTATGAAATTAGTTTTTAAATGTGTTTAAACTAAATTTAATCCTATATCATGTTTATTAAAGAAGTAATTTGCCAAATTTCTCTAATTTCTAGACTTTTTAACACTTTATTTTGATTATTTGAGCATTTGTTTTAATGAAAATAATGAATTTTTTAAAGGTAATTCAGCAAAAAGAAACTTTATTTATGGTAATAATTTCCTTTTAAAATTATTATAATTGGATTTGTTTTATTTTAGTAATTACCGAATAAACTTCAAGATGTTTAAAACATTTTTCTTAACTTACTTCAGTATATTTGTTTCTGATATATATTTTATATCAAAGAAATATATATCACAAAGAATAGATTAAGATATATGGTTGTGATTTTTGTTTTAGGATATTCATGTTTGTCATATATTTATAGATCACTGAGTTGTTATCAGTCTTCAGAGTGATTCACATCTATTTTCCTGATGACGGAGCCATCAAAATATAGCAGTGAGTTTCTGTTTCATTTCTGTGTGTTCTTTTTTGTGAATATAGTTTACATATATATATTAATATTTGGATTTTTATTAAATGTCATTTTTCGTTTTGGTTCTTTTGTTGTTGGCTTTGAAAAAGGTTTAGTTTGAAAAGGAACTTGAAAGGATATGGGGAGAAACATACTTTATTTATTTAAATAAGAAATGAATACCAGATCTGTGTTTTTGTTTGAATACCACATTTAGTTGTGTTTAAGCAAAACTAAAGTTTGTTTACATATGAAAAGGATGAACATTCCATATCAGTTGCATTTAATTTTTCAATAAATATTAAATATGGCTCCTGACTTTACTTCACTATTCAATTTTGCCTTACTGAAATTTGAGGTTGACAACCTTCTGTTGTAGAAGAATACATGATGGTTTTCCTATTTTCTAATACAGGCTGTTAAATGTCGTTTTATTATCAATTTTTACTTTACTATAAATAAAGTATAGTGATTATGAAAAATTTGATCTTGAGGTTTTGACAGAATTACATGTTTTGAGGTCCCAGAGGTTGTTTTATGAAGTTTTTTGATGATGTCTTTGTGTGGGTGGGTGAGTGAGTGTGTTAGCATTGCTTATTACCATGCTACGGTCCAGAATATTTGATGGATCAAGTTGATATTTTACACAAAAATCAGCCCAATCATAGTATAGATGATCCCTATTGTTTGGGAAGAATTATGCATGACGGGAAAGTCACATTTTTTGCCAAAAACCTGTTTATAGATAACATTTTTTCTCCTAAACTCCTAACTTTAAAGTTTTGAAATGTTGGCACTATTTTTGAGGTTACAAATGCAATAAAAGAAAAATATTTAAAATTTAAAAAAACTGCAAATATTTTTTTTCAATAAAATGTAAAAATTAGAACTTCAATTAAATCTCAAAGCTTAAGAGAGCCATACAAGCCATGCCGTATGACCGATCAAAATCAAACAATACCTAAAAATAGATCATTGTATGGAGAATGAAATGAGATATTTGTTTTTAAAATTACATTCGCCAAAGGGGCGTTAAAGTAGGATTTCTGTTTTCAGAAAATGTTTTTTTAACGTTAAACGGCTCATTAAGAAACCATGAAAATTTTACCAAAAACGGAACAAAAAATTAGTAATTTAGAAAAAAAATCATGAAAGTTCAATCATGGCAAAGTGCAATAAACTATACAAACTGTTTGTTTATCCCATACTAATGGATCACCTGCTATACTTGTCGAATTTTTGATATTTTTTTACATTGTTTACGTTGACTTAGAATTTTTTTTTGAGTCAATTGACCGAAATAATATAATGTTTATAGATATAATGAAAATTTTGAAATGATTTAACGACTTATATGTGATATAAAAAGAATATAATTCTTATATGTAAAAATTCAACGACAATAGAGCATATTAAACATATAATTACTGATTCTTTTCATGGTATAATGAGTTTGTCTAACAAAATGTTCTAATCGATCTACATGTTGCAACATTCTACAAGGATTAATATCAGATGCTGATTTTTTTATGTTTATGAATGACATTATTTTTGGTTAATACTGACGTTTGTGGAATGAACTTTTTCATCCTGTAAGAGACCTTCTATGTTTTCGACTAATATCCATTTTTTTTACTATTCTTGTCTAATAGTTCATACCATTATACTTAAAAATTTCAAGCTTCCAGCTTTTAAATTTAAAATTGTACAGAAAAGTCGGCTTCGAACTTGATTTGGGAATACAAAAGTCGCTATTTACCAACATATTTTTTCTCAATATACATTTACAGCAAAGTGTAGAGTACAGCACGTGAGAAAAAATAACATTCGCTCAGAGTAAATTGGATTTTTATGATTTTTGACTAAGGGAAAGAAAAGTGAGTTTTTAAAAAACTCTAGCATGCCATAAAATTTCCAGTATAATAATTTGATAAAAGACTAAAAATGTAGAACATTATTCAGAATTAAAAAAAAATTCTTTTAATAATAATAAATGAAATTAACCTATATCTTAAATTAAAAATTATCTTAAAACGAGATTTTTTCTTACATATTCTTGACATTTCAGACAAAAAATTTGTAGTGCTTTTAATATACCTAAAATATTTTTAATTTCTAAATGGGAAAATTTTTCTTAAGTATTAAATGTAGAAGGAGGTCAGATAAACTATGTACGAGATCCACTGGCTATTGGAGCAAAAGCCATGCTTTCTTGTAGGAAATTATTTCGTACAAGCAAATTTTTCATTTACTTTTTATAATGTTATTACTGCTGTAGTTATACTAATGATTATATAACTGTTATTTGTGTGACATACAAAAAAAGTGGATCAATCACTATCTGTACTACTTCAGGAATGAAAGACTAATAAACATCTACCTTTTAGACGATTATATTATGCTTAAATGAGACATTATATATTATATACCCAAGAAGTTTGATATTAAGTTTACTTATAGTAAAGTTGAGTGTAGGCCACTCCAGATTTTTTTCTTTTGTATTAAGTAAAGGCTATTATTTAACATTGTAAAATATGATTCTGAGAGAAGTCAATGAAGTACGTTATTTGACTTTCTTTGGCTTTCTAGTATGAAAATGAAATTTGTTTTTAATTGAACTTAATATTGTGATGATATGTGCAAAATAGTAATTTTTTATTATTTCCAAAAGGAATAGGAAGCAATAGTCACTGTTATAAAGAAGTAATTCAATAAGAACTTATTTCTGGAAGTAATTTAAAAAGACAAAGATGTTGTGTTTTAAATTTAAAATGTAACTATTATTCCTAGTTCTTTATTGTTGTAAACCATTTATTTTTTAAATCTTTTAGGTTGAAAGAAAAAGGGTCATGGCGAGGGTGGAAACCCTTGGACAGTGGAAGTGAACTTTTGGTATTTGAAGTTCGTTTGGTATTTGTACCTGTCCTGGATTCTCCTTCATCAAAGAAACATGACGGAAACTGGACGGCATTATGCCAAGGTAATTATAAATTTCTCTTTGTACATGGATAACGTCATTTGATATTTTAACTCAATATTATTCATTATGCATTTAGATAAGTTTTATGACTTCATGTCATACTTATACACTACTAATAATAATTACATACAATACAATAATTTAAAAGCTAAATTGGAGTTAATTTCCTTCTTCTCTTCTATTAAGTCAATTATGCTCTTTGATTCACCTATGTCAAACAAACCTAAAATAAATGTTACTATCGTGTACTTTAATTAATTAATGTGAAAAAAATCATCACAGTGATTTTCTCTTCAAATCTGTTAAAGTGTGTGTTATTTAAACAGTGTATAGTATCTTTACTATAATGGAGATATAAAGTATCTTACTTTAATTATCTTAATTATCTTAAAGTATCTTACTATAAAGTATCTTTAACTATACTTTACTTAAATGGACTTTATTTAAAGTCCATTTAAATGCAGATTTCATTGTGTATTTTATAAAACAAAGTAACTGAAGACAATTGATAAAGTATTGTCAATAAGAAAAGAAATTGAAATTTCAGCTTGTTGTTGTAACATCACACACTTTGTGGTACACTTTAGATATTGATATTGCTTTAACGAAGGCGCTGCAAAAGCGAACACTTTTGCAGCTCGTTAACTGGGTTTGGGATACCAACTTGGTTGACAACAGCTGCACTTGGCTTTATTTTTCTATACCATTCTTCTTCACTTGAATCAACAGCAATACCACTGACTGTGTTTCATGTTCTTAGCCTTCTTTTATTTCACGTATTGTTAATATTTTTGTTCTTTTTTGAACAAAGAGTGATTGAGAAATATAACTGTAATACAATTAAAAGAGATGTTAACCAGTGGAGTTACTGGTATGTATGTAACTCCAATACATACATCTTTAATAAATTAAATAATACCTAACATTTTTATTACTATAAATAAATCTATATTGTTAGATATTTAAATATTAGATTTAAAATATAATAACTAATTATTTATTAGATTTATAAACTTCATAACTGTTTATGAAAGTTATGAAAAGTTTATTTATAAAATTATTATAAATAAACATGTATTATAATTAATAAAAAAATATTATGACGTAATTGGTCCTTTTTGCAAATGAAAAGAAAACGAGAAAAATTACTTAATAAAAAAATGCTGAACTGATTTATGTTTTAATTATATTATTTTAACTTTTACATATGTTTTACATTTTCATTATTTTGTTGTTATTGAATATAAATAAATATTTTTTTATTTAGATTATTTATTCTACTAATAACTTGAAAAATACATTTCTGTGTATACACTTAACTCATTTTGATGATGGTACTATATAATATATTAATTTTCGTAAAATTTAATTGTTACATTGTATTTTATACCAGACGATCCATGACCCCTTGTGTCACTCAGTGTTAAGAAATTATAGCAAGAGTTATTAATATACATTCACTGAATGTGATTGACAGGAATAACTGTTATTGATATTTCTTGTTATTAAGCCATGAAAACAAAGATTCTTATATGGTCCTAGCACTTGATATAGTATTCTTCACATGAATCAAGATATATACACAATAAATATATTTAATAAATCAAAAAAACATTTAAAAGAAAAAAAATCGTTTATTTCAATACATAAATAAATAAAACATAAATTCATGGTATATGCACAATCAAGCATATTTAAAACTAAGAAAACCTATAAATTGGAATATGACATTTATTTTTCGCCCAACATACAATAACAGTAATGAGAGTAATCTGTTTTTATAATATCACCTTAGAACATTTGTATTTAACCTGACATTTGTGTTCAAGTTTATATTTCTAAAATTATTCATTTTTTTTTTAAATTATTGCTCAAGTTCCTAATGCGATAGTTAAATCAAAACGTTGTCTTGGAAAGTTTGAATTGAACCTGGAAAACTGACCGATTCCTGATAAATGCAATTTTTTTTACAGATATGTATGAAAAGAATTAACAGTAAATATATGAAACAAAAAAAAAACATTGTCTAAACAACAATAAGATTTCCAAAAATGGGACTGAGATCTTTCGAAGAGGAACTCGTCAAGTTTATTCCACAACATATATATATATTTTACATCTGGAGTCATTAATTTTACTTGACTTACGTTGAAAGAATTTATTTTCATTCTTCATAATTTGTAAAGTAATATATTACTCACTTTTTTCTTTAATATTTATTTGAATAGTTCGTCATAAACTGGAATTAACAGGTATTTCAATTTTCACCTGTTTGCAAATATTTAAACAAGAACATCAGAGTTTCATAAGTGTATGGATTGCCACATATTTTTTTCCCCGTCATTATGAGGTTACGTTACGTGGTGGAGTGGGGGTACAAGTTAAACAATTACCATAGGCGCTAAAATATATACATAAAATATATAGACAATTATAGGTATTGTCATAAGAAAGTAATAGAATTATATATTCGTGGCTAGTCACAACGATGACTGACAAACAGTCCACATTATTTTGCAACGTTTACTTGTGTTAGTATTAACATGTATGTTTGTTGCAGGTACAGACGAAAGGATACCTGTACACAGGTAAGTGGGCATGTTTATGTATGTTATTGCATGTAATCATTTCATTTTATTTTATATCTTATACTTATTATAGTAACCAAGGCTGCTCGGGTTTCTATTATGTTGTTTGCTGTAACCTATCTTCATATTGATAATAGTGCAAATGAATTGGAAATCAAGCAGACATTGCACTCTCATGCTGTTCAAAACCCCTCTCACTTCCGCTCTTCTTCCCAGACCGATCGTCAGCTGTTAGGGCTCTAGAACAATGATTCTTAAAGAGTGTCTATAAGATTTCTAGGCGTTCCTAAGGGATTCAGAATAATGTATCCAGACATAAAAAAGTAGGTACCATAACTCACCTTACGCAAGTATATCTCCTTACGTGAACGTATCATTATTCGTGAGGGATATTAACAGGAATTTTCTTATAAAGAACAGCTACTTATCGCAAACAGCTGACATAGGCAGTGAATTTGTTTTACCAAAGGTGGGGTAAAATTTATCCACCTCTAACCACCACTGTAATAATAGTTTACAAGAACATTATTTCTTAGTCAAAACAGACTGGACATAAATAATGCTCAATGTATTGAAGAAGAAATGCGAATTCCTCCGTATTGATATCACACATAGCCCCAAACACTGAAGAAGAAATGCGATCGAGTTCCTCCCTATTGATATGACACACAGACCCAAATACTGAAGAAGAAAAGTAATCGAGTTCCTCCCTATTGATATCACACATAGCCCCAAACACTGAAGAAGAAATACGATCGAGTTCCTCCTTATTGATATCATACATAGCCCCTAACACTGAAGAAGATGCCGTGGCTCATCAAGTTCAAATTCTCCCAGCAAAAGAATAAATAAACTAAAGGTAAGCTTCATTTTCTATATTTCTTAAATTATTAGTATATTCGTACAGTATCTCACTTGAAAATAAAATTTCTCGTACATTCTTACCCAGTGTGCCATCAAGTATTTCTAGACTTTAAACAGTTTTAGAAGCGATGGTCTAAACAACAGCTGCAAATATGAGTTGCTATTCAAATCAACACTGTAGCAAAGTGTGCATCTTGAATGGAGAACTCTATCATCGAGAGCCGGAATTTATTCAGGCATTTCAAGTAAATTCTACCCTATCATGCAAGTTATATATTTTTTTAGGGAGAAACGCTTTTCAGGAGTACCACAAAATATGGTATTTTTATTTTAATTCTACAATATATAAAAAACATATTATTGTTTTTGTTGGTACGTGTTTTATATATATTTTTTTATATATATATTATATATAAATAAATCTTTTTTCTACATTAATTTTAAGGTTACCTAGAGTTATACTTGTATTTTAATTCTACTATATATAAGAACTTATAGTGATTTTTCTAGGTATGTGTTTTATGATCTATTCATCATTTATATGACTATTTCTATTCTACTCTATCATGCAAATTATATATTTTTTGAGGTAAAAACACTTTTTAGATATAGTAAATGATATGGTTATACCTTTTTTTTTAATTCTACTATATATAAGATGTTATAGTGATTTTTCTAGGTATGTGTTTTATGATCTACTCATTGTTTTTATGACTGTTTCTATTCTATCCTATCTTGCAAATTATATATTTTTTGAGGTAAAAACACTTTTTAGATATAGTAAATGATATGGTTATACCTTTTTTTTAATTCTACTATATATAAGATGTTATAGTGATTTTTCTAGGTGGGTGTTTTTTATAAGTTTTTTTTTATAGATATGTGTTTTATGATCTATTCATTGTTTATATCACTGTTTTTATTCTACCCTATCATGCAAATTATATATTTTTTGAGGTAATACGCTTTTTTGATATAGTACGTTTTTATAATAGGTACGTTTTGTTTGAAAACTTTTCTAATTGATTGTGATAAGACCTCAACATAAGAAAATTTGAAATACTTCCTATTTATAACTTCCAGTTCAGCATGATCATCATTTGAATGTGCTGGTTGCTGTCTTATATATCTTAACCAATATCATTCAACTAAATTCTTCGGATAACAATTTTTCTGTAACAATAATTTCACCCTTTTCTTATTTTCATTTAGAAAACATGGACTACTTATTTCAATAACTTTTTTAACCAAATTTTGGACGCAATTTAATTTTTGGTTTATAGCATGAGAAGAATGGTAGTTCAGAATTCTTCCAGTACTGGTAGGTTTTTTAAACCAATCCGTTAAGATATTGCCATTTTCACCTCTTATAACTTTCACATCTAAAAATGGCAGATTTCTATCATTCTCTACTTCACAAGTAAATTTTAGACGATTATGAAAAGAATTAAATATATTTAATACATTCTGTTCTTCTCCCTTTTCAATAATTAAAAACAAATCGTCCACACATAATTTAATGAATTTCACCTTCGTACCTAATTTATTGATACTCTTTTCCAATAATTCAATCATAACTATATTTGCAAGAACTGGTGAATTTAGTGATCCCATTGGTAATCCATATTTCTGTTTATAAATAGTATCATCAAAGGTGAAATATTTTGCTTCACATATAGTATCTAATATGGAAAGAAAAACCTTCTTTGACATTCCAACATTTCATCTAATCTTATTCCATTGTTTATTTACTAAATTAAATGCTAGATCTAAAGGTATGTTAGTAAATAACGACTGAACATCTAGTGAAATCATAATTACTTAGTATTTGATTTGATAGGGCTTGTTTGAATTCCAATGAATTTTTTACATTCAACTCACTGTTGTTAGTAATGTAACTAAGATATTTCTCCATATATTTAGACAGTTCATAAGTTGGACTACCTATGAACGACAAGATAGGACAGGGAGGAAAACCTGGCTTGTGTAGCTTCACTAACCATATATTCTTGGTGCTATTCAATTGTAAGATTTTAATTTTGAAGCTTGACGTAGATCTATACATAGTGTCTTCTTCAGTTCATCAACTATCTTGTTTACTTTATTTCGTAATGTTGATGAAGGATCTCTTCTTGTGATTGAATCTGTTTCACTATCTTCTAAGAGAGTATTCATTTTTGTTTTATAATCTTCTTTTTTGATTATCACAGTATTACCAGATTTGTCACGTTTACAAACCACAATTTCTCTATGTTTTCTTAAAAACTTATAAGTTTTCTTATAGCAACATTCTATACATGCATTTTACCTTTTTAATCGATTTGAAAAATTATTTAATCGGTTTCCGTGGGTTGTAATTATATTTACACATTGGCTTCTAATTGTGTCACTGTTACAACTATATTATTATTATTATACAACTATAATAGAAAAAGAAAAGGATGAGCAAAGAAGGAAGACACTTGAGATGTTATATATTAAAAATGATCTAAGTTCCATTAATTATAGAAGTGATAACACTAATTTAAGTAATAATTTATTCTGGAGTGTTGTCTTGAGTTTTAGTGAAATTTGATTTATTTAGCTACCTTGAGTGAACAGTGTTGAGGTTATATGTAATGCTATCTTATTAGTCTAGTCCAAGGTTTTGTCCGGTTAAAATTCTTGTTCCTTTAAATAATGTAAATTTCATTTTCTTAGTTAAAAAATTCTTACTTCTGTAAGTAATATTGTTTTATGTATCTCTAAAATATTTCTGCTTGTAATATTCATAAGTTGTAACAATCTATTTTTCATATTGTATATATGTTTGATGTTGATATGTGATTTCTTATTATCCTTTGTTTGTAGGCCTATGAACAAGGTAGTAGTAGTAGCAAGGCGGGTAGATCTAAGATCTGGCAAGTAGGCCAGCCAAGTGGGCCCTTTTTTATGAAGAAGGTATTAAATGAAACCGAAACGTTGGCAACGAGAGTTTGATTTTTTAACCTGGAAAAATAACCGAACCCCGATTAGAGAACACACCTATTCTATCAAACGGTCGATATATTATTGAATCTGTTGTAAATGATATGGTTATACTTCTATTTTAATTCTATTATATCTAAGAACTAAAATTAATTTTCTAGCTTGGTGTTTTTTAACGGTTTTATTTTTTATAGGTATGTGTTTTATGATCTATTCATCATTTATCTGACTATTTCTATTCTACCCTATCATGCAAATTATGTATTTTTTCATGGAAAAATGCTTTTTAGATATAGTAAATGATATGGTTACACTTTTATTTAAATTCTGCTATATAGAAGAAGTTATAGTGATTTTTCTAGGTGAGTGTTTTTTAACGGTTTTATTTTTTATAGGTATGTGTTTTATGATCTACTCATTGTTTTTATGACTGTTTCTATTCTATCCTATCATGCAAATTATATATTTTTTGAGGTGAAAACGCTTTTTTGATATAGTAAATGCTATGGTTATACTTTTAATACAATTCTACTATATATAAGAACTTATAGTGATTTTTCTAGGTGAGTGTGTGTTTAGCGGTTTTATTTTTTATAGGTATGTATTTATGATCTAATCATCATTTATAAGACTATTTCTATTCTACCCTATAATGCAAATTATATATTTTTTTAAGGTAAAAACACTTTTCAGAAATAGTAAATGATATTGTTATACTTTTATTTTAATTCTACTATATATAAGAACTTATAGGGATTTTTTTAGGTGAGTGTGTTTTTTAACGGTTTTATTTTTTATAGGTAAGTGTTTATGATCTATTCATCATTTATAAGACTATTTCTATTCTACCCTATCATGCAAATGATATATTTTTTTAAGGTAAAAACACTTTTCAGATATAGTAAATGCTATTGTTATACTTTTATTTTAATTCTACTATATATAAGAACTTATAGTGATTTTTCTAGGTGGGTGTTTTTTAACGGTTTTATTTTTTATAGGTATGTGTTTTATGATCTATTCATCATTTATAAGACTATTTCTATTCTATCCTATCATGCAAGTTATATATTTTTTGAGGTGAAAACGCTTTTTTGATATAGTAAATGATATGGTTATACCTTTATTTTAATTCTACTATATATAAGAACTTATAGTGATTTTTCTAGGTGGGTTTATTATTATTATTAATATACCACTATAATAGAAAATGAAAAAGATGTGCAAAGAAGGAAGACACTTGACATGTTATATATTAAAATGATCTAAAATCGATTTATCATAGAAGTGATATTACTAATTTAAGTAATATTTATTCTGGAGTGTTGTGCTGAGTTTTAGTGAAATTTGATTTATTTAGTTACCTTGAGTGAACAGTGTTGAGGTTATTTGTAATTTTATTTTATTAGTCTAGGCCAAGGTTTTGTCCGGTTAAAATTCTTGTTCCTTTAAATAATGTAAATTTCATTTTCTTAGTTAAAAAATTCTTACTTCTGTAAGTAATATTGTTTTATGTATCTCTAAAATATATCTGCTTGTAATATTCATAAGTTGTAACAATCCATTTTTCATATTGTGTATATGTTTGATGTTGATATGTGATTTCTTATTATCCTTTGTTTGTAGGCCTATGAAGAAGGTTTTAAGTGAAACCGAAACGTTGGCAACGAGAGTTTGATTTTTTATCCTGGAATAATGACCAAATATATATATATCACCTATTCTATCAAACGGTCGATATATTATTGAATCTGTTGTAAATGATATGGTTATACTTCTATTTTACTTCTACTATATATAAGAACTTATAGTGATTTTTCTAGGTGGGTGTTGTTTAATGGTTTTATTTTTTATAGGTATGTGTTTTATGATCTATTCATCATTTATAAGACTATTTCTATTCTACCCTATCATGCAAATGATATATTTTTTTAAGGTAAAAACACTTTTCAGATATAGTAAATGCTATGGTTATACTTTTATTTTAATTCTACTATATATAAGAACTTATAGTGATTTTTCTAGGTGGGTGTTTTGTAACGGTTTTATTTTTTATAGGTATGTGTTTTATGATCTATTCATTGTTTTTATGACTGTTTATATATACTATCCTATCATGCAAATTATATATTTTTTGATGTGAAAACGCTTTTTTGATATAGTAAATGATATTGTTATACCTTTATTTTAATTCTACTATATATAAGAACTTATAGTGATTTTTTTAGGTGAGTGTGTTTTTTAACGGTTTTATTCTTTATAGGTATGTGTTTTATGATCTATTCATCATTTATAAGACTATTTCTATTCTATCCTATCATGCAAATTATATATTTTTTTAAGGTAAAAACACTTTTCAGATATAGTAAATGCTATGGTTATACTTTTATTTTACTTCTACTATATATAAGAACTTATAGTGATTTTTCTAGGTATGTGTTTTATGATCTATTCATCATTTATAAGACTATTTCTATTCTACCCTATCATGCAAATGATATATTTTTTTAAGGTAAAAACACTTTTCAGATATAGTAAATGCTATGGTTATACTTTTATTTTAATTCTACTATATATAAGAACTTATAGTGATTTTTCTAGGTGGGTGTTGTTTAATGGTTTTATTTTTTCTAGGTATGTGTTTTATGATCTATTCATCATTTATATGACTATTTCTATTCTACCCTATCATGCAAATGATATATTTTTTTAAGGTAAAAACACTTTTCAGATATAGTAAATGATATGGTTATACTTCTATTTTACTTCTACTATATATAAGAACTTATAGTGATTTTTCTAGGTGGGTGTTGTTTAATGATTTTATTCTTTATAGGTATGTGTTTTATGATCTATTCATTGTTTTTATGACTGTTTCTATTCTACCCTATCATGAGAATTATATATTTTTTGTGGTAAAAACTCTTTTTAGATATAGTAAATGATATGGTTATACCTTTATTTTAATTCTACTATATATAAGAACTTATAGTGATTTTTCTAGGTATGTGTTTTTTATAGGTTTTATTTTTTAAAGGTATGTGTTTTATGATATTCATCATTTATATGACTATTTCTATTTACTCTATCATGCAAATGAAATATTTATTTTGTGTGGTGGTCTCCTATGTAACTGATATGTATAGGGGTTTTACTCTTTTAGCTTTATGAAGAGACGTCATATAATTGTCCTCTTTTTTTTTCATTATTGTTATTGTTTCAGCTATTTTATTAAGCTGTTACTGCATAAGGCGTTGATTTATGATATTGAAATGTATTCTTGTGCGTCTAATACTATTCTGTCCTGACATATATCTCATATATGTTAATGTGGGAAGGTTTTTGTGATGTTTGATTGGCTATAACTGATTCCTTCTGGTAATGGTGTATTTCTTGTTAATAATATAATCTATGTACTGGTATAGAAATGGAGTGTGTGCATGTAGTTATTGTGAAGTGGCTAATTATTGTAAAATGCGAATTTTTTACAGTGCAAAAGATTCACGCATATCGTGTGGTGGGGTGGAGGGGTTGTTCGTCAGGGGGTTCCCTGGGGCTTGGGTGGCTATCAGGCGGGTCCGCAGGTGGTGGATAGCGGAATGCCCTGAACGCTATCAGAGTAACCCCGAATAACCAATAAAGGGTCCCGAACCAACCCATACAGTCTCGTTTTTCAGTATATAAATTTAAATAACTGATATTGGAACTCAATTTGTAATACAGGACCTTCGGATAGCATGCTCCTACCTGTTTCATTCAAATTTTCTGTGGAATTTAACTTTCCTTCAGATTTCATATTATTCTGAATGTGTCACATCCTTTAAATGATGTCATATTCATATTTTTGTAGCTAGAAATCTGTTATTCACATTTTTTATAACTAAATTTTAAAGAAGATCAGCCAGATGCTAGGGAATGAGCACTTTTCCTGTCCAGATTACAATCTCTCTTCCCAATCACTCAGGAAAGAAACTCAAGTTTGGTTTCATTTTCGCCTAACCTCCTCTGCATAGATATATGAAACGCAGGTAAATGCATACAGTGATAGCTCCTGTCTGCAGCAGTTATTTTAGTTTTTCTTAAAGATTGAAGATACTGATTGACTGATTGAGGAACTGATGAGAATGATTCTGAGTCCTACAAGATAATATCAATGATCACCGGTTGAAGGAATCTATTCTTCATTTAAAATTTTACTGTTAAATTTTCCTTCAGCATTCCTGGTCCTGTGTCTTAAAACGTTGTAGTTCATCAAACCCTCTAAAAATACATTTGAAATATTTTTATTAGAACCCTTGTACCTACAAACCCGTATACATGACAAAATTATTACGAGATTACAAGGTGGTCATTGTTCATAAATTTACGGTAGACCAATATCTTTCATTGAAGGGCAGTCGTCAACCATTGTCATTGTCCAGTCAAAGTTCCCTTAAACGCACGAATGTGATTAAAAAGATAATATCCTCCTGGGACTTCCTCTTACGATAAATTAACAATGTTATAAAGTGTTGCCAGTAAGTGACCACTTAATTATTTTTTAGTTGACCCCAACTATTTCTGAAAATCAATTTAGGACTTAAGATTTAGATTTAAACTTACTTATTTCGTTTTATGTGGGTATCACCCCATTTAGTCGATTATATAATGAATATGTTATCCTCGTTATATCACGACGTTATAACTTTTTAATCTGACATATTACTACTGGTAGAAGGTAGTTATTGTCTTATTTATTGAAATATCCGAAATTCATGTATTTTTATGATTTTAATATCCCAGCGATTGGGAAGATATATTGCCATCAGAACGAGGGTGATTTGCATTTACTAAACTTCTGACTAAAGGGTGCTAAGGTTTTTGTCAACTCGAAAAGCATTCTTCAATTTTATGTGGCTAAAATATTAATTTTAGTAAAAATTAATTTTTATGTAAAATATTAATTTGATCCATCGATGATTGTGAACATAACATTAAATCATAGGGAAGGTACTTTATCTTAAGTTATATGGAAACGAGTAATAATTTGATCTTTATTCGTGAATCTAGGAATTTAAATTTTCGTTTTATATGTCGTCCTAGTATGACTTATGAGATTTAGTTTTATATATTTTGAATATTTGAAAAAGAAAACGTCACTATTTAGTGACGTGGAAGAAAAAAATTACATTGTTAAGCCCCACCTGTAATCACTGTGCTGTAACAATGCTCAGTTCTTGTTATAATTAACATAATGGAGGTATCCAATTAGTATAAATCAATTGATTGTCAATAAGTTTGAAAATAAACTACTTGTAGTAATGCTAAAAAACTATTTATCATTTTTTTTATGATTTGAAAATGAAATTATATAAAAGAAAGAATTTTATTTCTAATATACAATTTATTATACAAAAATACAAAAAATATTGTTTATACAAAATACAAAATATATTCGTAAAGATAGATATGTAAATGAAAACAACTATGCCATTTTTGAGATTTGTTTTCTAAAGCAGACGTTGTTAGAGTTTGCTGTAAGTTTGACCACAAGATGATACGGTGGCTTTGTGTTTTCATGGACTGATTCTTTGAAAGTCTGCTTTTAATACGATATAAAGCACCATGGATACAAATAAGGTTGTAAAGATGCCTACAAAATTTCCAGTAACTTCAGCACTGTTGATTCCACTCCTGAATAAACAGAAAACAAAATTGTATTGGGAATAGTTAAGAGGTATTGTGTAGAATCATTCCTACTACAAGGGGCTTATATAGTCTAGAATAGAAGAATGTGCTCAAGGCTGTGCTTGGATGTGAGGAAATGGAACAAGTTCATCTCGACAGAACTTGTCAACTTTTGAAGATATTACTTTGACCTTCTAAAGAAAAACGCTGTTTTATATCTTTGACTTGAAAGATAGATATATATATATATAACTATCACATCGAGTCAGATAAAGCTTCAGTCAACCTATGTACACTTCCTACCGTGTGTGGGTATAAGTTCAATAGAATGCAATTTAGTTTGAAATCAGATCCTGAAATTTTTCAAAGGCCAGTATCAAGTCTGGGGCATATGTCTTTATTCTGATGATCTTTTAGTAAATAAAAAGCCACTGTCGGTGAAGTTGACAAGGTGCTGTCTCAGGAATTTGAACTTGTTTAGAGGTACAATGTCAAATTCAACAGTTTTAAAATGCGGAATAAGTAAAAATTGTTCAAATACTTTGAGAAATAGGGAAATTGCAATTGATGAGTCATATGTTGAAGCCATTTAGAAGATCTCTGCACCACAAAATAAAACTGATGTATTGCATGTTCTAGAAATAGTCAAATATGTGTGAAAGCTTTACTGAAGTTGTCTTAACTATCACAACCCTTTAAAGAGTTAGCCAAGAGTTATTGTAAACGGAAACGGAAAAGCCCTAAAGTAGAATCCTCTTTAGCACGTCATTATTAATGCAATATTTTTTTTACCTACTTTTACTAAATGATAGATGCAGAAGCTCATGTGTTTCATCCAACAGAGGGCTAGAAACTTGTTTATTCTAGAAAGAGTGTTGGTGCATTTGGTTATGACAGAACAAAGTATACTGTCATTACAAAGGAGTTGCTAACTGTACATTTTGGTTTGAAAACATTTCACCAGTTTTTATATGGGAAAAGTTTACAAAAAAAAAATTGACCTCATATCTTTAAGTAGTGTTTGTTTGAAATTAATTAATTACGAGTTGGATATTTGTTATGTCCAAAGACGAAACATGCTCGTCTCTGGTGCACTCTCAAGATTACAATTAGATACGAGTCAACCTGAAAGAGACATCACTCTTACATGAAGGCACTTCCCTTTTCAGAGGCAGATTTTTTGACTCGATGAAAAAAAATTGCATGTGATGGTTTGCTAGTGAGGGATGGTAGAATCGCAATACTAAAACGTTCAACAGAGGGAAAGATATAGACCAGGGGTGGGCAACCTTTTTCAGAGTGCATGCCAAAATCAGCCAAGTCTCTGACACAAACTTTTCCCACGTGCCAACAATTTTTTTTAGAACATATTTGGTTCTTAAAAAACATAAAAGAACATGAAAAGTTCTTAAGAAATTTTTAAACGAAATGATAATAAATTACTTCAGTGCAGTAAAACTTAGTATAAAAAAATGCATTTAACCTCAGAAGTACATTCAAACAGTCTTTAAGCTTTTGTGACTTCAATAGAATACAACAGATAAAGCTGCACAAAGAAAACTTGTTGACTCCTTTTATATACAGTCAGTGAGACTTCTGATGCTGCATAACTGATGACAGAGATTTTACATCGGGTTTATATTTAATAACATTGAGAGATATGCATGCAGCACTAGTTTCATATGTCATACTACTCCTGTTACGAGACTTAACAAAGTTCATAATTGAGAACAATGATTCGAAAGCATATGTAGAGGAAAACATGGTTAGCAAAGCTGTTGCAAGGTTTTTCAAACAGATATCATTTTCTGGAATAGTATTCCAAGTTCAAAAAAAGAAGGAAGGTAACTATGGCAACAAGATCAACTTCTTTTTCTTGAGACCTCTTTAGCTTCGTAGAGCTTAAACCTCTTCACCACCATGACGTACATATACTGTCATGACATGATACCTTATACCCCAAGGAAAGTAGTTTTTTTTTGTCTGTGCTAAGGATGACCTATGCTCTTGCGTGCCAGAGAAAGGTCATCGGCGTGCCAAGTTTGGCACATTATTATCCATTTTGACAGAGGTATTTCGCTGGTCAAGGTGCGAGGACAAAGGAAAAGTGGATAATACAGCGCGTACTAAAACACTGATGGATAGTATAATAACTGCATGTTTTTAAGGAAATTTAAGTAAACTTTTTTTTTTATAAATAATAATGCAGATTTATCCCCCGGGCCGGATCGAACCCCGGAAAGGATTGAACATTGTCAAACACCCGTAAGAAATTAGATATCGAGGATTTGTGCTTAGCACTTTTTACATATAGAAATAGACCATTATAATCTCTAAAGTTGTCACCTTTTCAATTATTTATGAATAAAATATGTAGAACAGTAATGTAGTCTAATAGTTCATTCTTTGTATCCAATTACACAATTCTTTAAGTTTTTCACTTTTAGTCCATAGTATTTATACTTGTAACATTCTATATATTTTAACTTTGCTGCATTGACATCTGCATAATTTTTTATGTTTTCTTTTTTATTTTTGGCCTAAGAAAAGGTTTTAAATAAATCAGAAAGTTTGATTTGAACCTGTTAAACTGGCCAATTGACAATAAATATTTTTAATATTATATTAAATTTCGACTATATTTATTAATTTTTTCTGTCAAATAATTGCAATAAGTTCCAAAATTGTTACTTGGTTCTTAGAATAATTTGGAAATAGTTACTCGTGTTTCCAGAATGTGTTTCATCTAACCTACTACCTTTCAAGAAAAGCAATACTTACCCTTTTGAGAATTTTGCAAGAGTTTCCTGAAGTCCAGTAAAAGTTGTCAAAACTGAAAGAAGAAGTAGAAAAATGCCCATACATCTGTGAAATGGCATTAAGAAGAAACGTATTTGTAGATTTGCTTTGGGAAATAGAAATATAAAAAAACTGCAGACAAACTGAAACAAATGGAACAATATATTAGAGAATCATTTTTGATTATATTCTCATAAACATGTTATGATGCATTTCCATAATACCATGTTTATGATTTAATGTATGGCAAAGAAGTTATCTTCAGAATATTATATGATTTAAATTAATCAAAACTGGAGGGTTTACTTAAGTAAAAGTCAGTGTTAATAGATAGCTTGTTTTAATAAAACAATCTTGTTTTAAGTGAGTTGATTTCACTTAAAGGTAGTCAATAACAACTAAACATTTGTTTTTGCTATTCAATAGTCTAACTTCCATGTTATAATCACTCTAGAGTGGGAAAGACAAATCGTTATTCTGCTTATTATGGTTACAGATACTCTGTAGTACTCTGCTGGTCAATATTTACAGAAACATACATCCAAAGATTCTGTTGTCTGTGTCAACTCCTGTCATTTCATGTAACACGAAGTACTCCATTCCATTTCATGATTTATCACCTCTTTGTTTTATACTATAACGAGGTGAAAATAATAAATATGAAATTGATTCTATAGAAAACGAAATTCATAAATAGTGTTGATGGAGTTTTCCATCTTTTGTTTGACAGAATTGAGCCCCAAAGGCTTGACATAGTTACATTACTGTCTTTGAATAGGTTTAATGTAGTGTGCAGTTTTTTTGTAGTCACTGGGTTTAAGAGTTGTGACGTGGCACGTTCATGTGTAAACTTTGTCCATTATGAACAATCAACTTCTATTTCTTGAGACCTCTTTAGCTTCGTAGAGCTTAAACCTCTTCACCACCAGGACGTACTTGTACTGTGATGACATGAAAGCTTATACCCCAAGGAAAGTAGTTCACTAATTCAAATAATTGAATAATTCAAACTAGAAGCACTACTATGGAATGTGCGAAATGTTTGGTGTCCTTGTTTTCAATTCTTCATAGCAACCATGTTAGAGAAGAAAGAGTCTCATTTTCATGTCAAAGTGTAACATTGATTAGTGCTACTCTGGCTTCTGCATACCTGAATCCCTCAGAACATATTTTCATGTTATGTACTGACCATCTTCAAGCTACAATAGTTGTTATTTTCATGTTATGTACTGACCATCTTCAAGCTGCAATAGTCGTTATTTTTTATGTTATGTACTGACCATCTTCAAGTTGCAATAGTAGTTATTTTTATGTTATGTACTGACCATCTTCAAGTTGCAAGAGTCGTTATTTTTATGTTATGTACTGACCATCTTCAAGCTGCAATAGTAGTTATTTTTATGTTATGTACTGACCATCTTCAAGTTGCAATAGTAGTTATTTTTATGTTATGTACTGACCATCTTCAAGTTGCAAGAGTCGTTATTTTTATGTTATATACTGACCATCTTCAAGCTGCAATAGTCGTTACTTTTTATGTTATGTACTGACCATCTTCAAGCTGCAAGAGTCTTTACACAAATATTATTCACAAAGACATGTGGTTGGCAAACTTGATGAAATTGGCCTCACATTGAATTCAAGTATTATTTAAATAATAGTGCCTAACAGTTGTTTTTCATAAATTTAGCTGTTAAACTAGCCTAAAATTAAAACTTTATAAATTAGTTATAGACAATTCATTTGGTTTACCATTAAAGCAAAGAGAACGAATGTGGTGAGACCCAACCAGGAATGAAGACTAACGAAATTAGCATTATTGTGAGTGATTTTGTAGTTAACTGCAATAAAGAGGCCCACAGACACAATGACTAAAGTAGTCAAATGAAGAACTGCATGTAGTATCTTTACTTTGGGCTTCTCTACGAACTTCAAGAGCCGGTATATCATCAGGGCTGAAAGCAAACACAAATAATTACAATTGTTATTCATTTTAGTAACGTTATTTTAATATATATTTTAATGTATCACGTCTTTTTTCAAAGTGTGACCGTTTTCGATCAATAAACTTTTTGTCAGTCCCACTTCATTTTGAAAAACAAGATATACATCTGAACGTTTTTTTTTCCTCTGTTTTGGTGCAAAACAGTACAAGAAACAATACAATACAAGAGGTTGTACAAGGTACTACCTGTCCGTAGTGAAAAACAGGTCAGAGACTATCGGATTATACAGACCACAACTGACTCTTTAATCCAATAGATAATACCTATTTTAGAAAGAAGGTACTGCAGTTCAGCAGTGCCTATGCACGAGCAACATGGGTGTGAACAATGCATGCAATAATTGAATTTATATAACCTTGTAAATGCAGATGGTATATATATATATATATATCTTAGGTGTTGCTGGTCTGAATACTGGGCGGTGACTGAGTGTCGGCTTGGCGAGTAGCTGGTGGTTGGTCACCTAGTAGCTGCAGTGTGCGTGAAACCCCCGTGTGTTGACGATTAATTAATATATTAATTAATATATATATATATAATTCGAAAAGATTTACTGAAGTTTATAAACAACTAAAAAGTAACAAAGAAATAAAAGTCACAAAAGCTGACAAAACAGGAGCCATAGTATTATGAACAAGATAGATTACACTGCCAAAATGGAACTATTGTTATCTGATAATAGTATATACGAGGTATTAAACTCAGACCCCACTGAAAATTATAACAATCTGTTCAACAAGAAATTAAAATTAATATTAAACAATAATAAGAGTTTAATTGCAAAATTTATTGAGAGATCTGCATCATTACCCTACATGTATGGTTTGATTAAAACACATAAGGATGGTTGTCCAGCCAGACAGATTGTTAGTTCAATTGGATCAGCTGGATACAAGTTATCAAAATGGTTAGTACGAGTTTTGTCTCCATTAGTGGGTACCATTTCTAATAGTCACATCAAGAATAATATTGATCTTTTATCAAAGCTAAATTCTTGTTGTTATCAAAATAGTAAATTAGTGAGCTTCGATGTCAAATCTCTCTTTACGAATGTTCCTGTTGAAGATGTGTTGAATTTCCTAGAGACAGAACTAGGCAAACATGTTCAAAATTTACCTGTTTCTATCCCAGAATTAATCGAGTTGATCCGTTTGTGTGTATTGGATGGCTGTTTTTCGTTTCAAGAAAAATTTTATAAACAAAAGTTTGGATTGGCTATGGGAAATTGTCTCTTCCCAGTTTTAACTAATATCTATATGGAATATTTTGAGATCACCTACCTACCTATAATACTACCTACTAATGCTAAATGGTTTAGATATGTAGATGATATATTATGTATTTGGCCTGAAAATGAAAATGTTAACACCTTTTTGGATACCCTCAATACGGTTGTACCATCCATAAAATTTACAATAGAACATGAAAACAATAATAAACTTCCTTTCTTGGATGTACTTTTACATAGGAATGGTAATAAATTAAAGTACAGTATTCATAGGAAGTCAACCAATGTTTCATCTTATGTTCATTTCTTCTCGGCTCATCCACTTAAAACTAAAAAATCAGTTTTTAGTAGCATGTTCTTAAGAGCTTTCAAAATTTGCAGTGAAGAATTTTTAAATGAAAAAATCAAAAATATTTACAAAATTGCAGGTTCTTTAATGTATCCAAAAAGGTTAATCGACAATATCATAAAAAAGGTGAAACAATCCATGATATTAAATAATGAAGAACAGTTCACAAGAAGGAATTTGTTAGTCATTCCATACAGTCCTTGTTTGAAAGATATGCCTTCATTTATGAAAAGATTGGACGTTTCTGTTGTGTTCAGTAATGATGGTAACTTGTTTAACAGACTTGTCAATAATAAGCCAAAAAGAAAGGACTGTTGTGTATACAGGATACCATGTACTGACTGTGAAATGTCTTACATTGGACAGACGAGCAAAGGTCTTCTTACAAGGATAAAACAGCACAAATATTCCATCAGAAGAGAGGACGAAAAGAGTGCCTTGTTCATGCACATAAGAAACAGTAATCATGTGATTAACTGGAATGAAGCAAATGAAAAAATATATGTGTCTTCAGAAAGAAGAAGAAATATCGTGGAAAGTGCGCTCATAAAGAACTTTTATGAGAAGTTGATGAACAATAGCCTAGGACTCTACAAATTAAATGAAGTTTTGATTAGCGGGATAATTAAACAGATGAAGACTTCATCATTAAACACATTCAGGGTTGCCATCAATTCTGGAAATTTCAATCAGCCAAGTTAACAAGTATTTATTGTTTTTTTAATTCACTTGCTCTCTGACGATGTGTTAACGAAAGGCCTTAGAGCATTGTTTCAAAAATTGTTTTCATTGTGGTAAATTAATCCATATATATATATATAAAAATTCAAAACAAAGGAAACACACAGAAAGACACAGACATAACTCAGTTATGAGTTATGTCTGTGTTTTTCCTTCGTTTTGAATTTATTTCATTTAAAAAAAGTCCGCTGGACCGTTTCTTTTAATTGTATATATATATATATATATATTCTCTCTTTTTCTCTCACACACATAAAAAGAAACAAAAATGGGATCTACGATCCACCACTAGAGAGAACAATGAATACAAACATTCAATTTATGTGGGTTTTTTATGTGCACACACACACACACACACACACACACTAACAAAGTTAGTATAAAAGTACTAACTGCATTTCTATACTGTATAAAAATATTTATTCAGTATAGAAATGTGTCTTCACTAATAATGAAACATGACATAATAAAGAGCCTTGCACTTTGGTTCAAAGCTCAAGTTTTGTTTGTGAAGGTTACTGTTCTATACTGTCAGTCACTGAAAGTCATTCCCACTTGCTGCATAAGATAATTGTTTACTAATTATCTTTTGATGAATCTGACGTTGAAATCTGACTCACCTGATCAGTAATGCCCGATAAGGCAAATTAAGTAAGCAGCTTTCATCTGGCTTCCACTTTACTCTAGCTGATAATGACAGTGACTTTCTCGAAAATTGTTCCAATTATAATTAACACATTACTATATAATGCATCGCATTGTTGTAATTTATAATTTTTGTGGTTTATTTAAAAATATGACTCTACAGCCCATTACAAGTATAATCAGTATCCTATAGTAAGTCTGTACGTTACCAATAATTTATTAAAACTCACCGCTAAACAGCTTTTCTATGCCCTATATACAATTACCCTAATGATTATCATTAACATAACTTAAATGGATGCCAGTGTACAAATGAGATGAATGTTTCAGGCAAAACAGCACAAATTTGCAAATCAATATGTTAGCCAAAACAGCTAGAAATCATCGAAATGACTGACTGAGCAGGATCCTACTACCCTTTCTGGCTTAGAAGTACCATAGTGTTCTTGCGAACTCGGTCGTCCCGCTCCGAAGAAGGAAAAGCCCGTTGCCCCGAGACCAGGGCTTGCGCAAGTAGTTATCAAACCCCTTCGAGGCGTCTTAGTACGAAAGAAACGACTCATATTAAGAGATTGGAAATCTCTCGTTGGTTAAACGCCACCTGTAATTGGTAGTTAGAAGAGACTCTAAGGTCTCCTGTTGGCTAACTGCTTACTATACTGAACATATAATTGGCTTGATGGGGAGTATCTAATCGTTCTGACTCTGACAGCCTGTCAAGAGCTGACAAAACCAGCCAAATACCAGTTGTTTAGACCAATCAGTTGAGCTCAAGGCTCGTTACTACTAGTAAGGTTGTGGGGTCTCTAGCTCCCCTGGATGCTAAGCAGGCATCCTGCTGAGAAGTTACTGCTTCTCACACAACGACCACAAGGGTCTACCTAACCTGGGTGAGAACCAGCAGCTACTGCGTACCAAACCTTAAGTGGCGGGATGGAGAGAGAACCCCTTCATGGGCCTCTGCCGCCCGCAGTACCGACTTATTTTTAGAGTTTCAGATCAAACTCTGGACCACAGGTCCTAAACTTGCTCAGCTACAGGTTGGTCAGTGGCCTTATTTTACCCTTGTTCAATGAATAAAATTCACAGCATAAACCAATGCAGACTGTGGGGAGCTACACGGCGCCACTATGGACCAAATGCATCGAAATGATAGCATGTTCCTTAAATCAATAAATCAGCTGATATCCTGATAATAGAGCTTTGTCATTTACGAGTGATGTACAGTTTGTGTATCGCTACCCAAGAACAGGGCTAAGGGAGGAAATCTGCATATTGAACCCAACAGTCAAAAAGGAGAGTATCAGTATAGAGTACATACTCTAGAAGAGTACTAAAGTGTCTGTATGTGAGTTCCAAGAAGGAAGTAAACCGAGATAAAGCAGAGCCAGCGACATGACAACAGTGATAAACACAGTCTAATAAAGATATTAGTCCCCTTTAACATTTCTATGTATAACAACTTACAATTTTAATGTTGAACATTATTAATAATGAATACCACTTACCATTTCCAAAAAGGTATGTAAAGCCGATGAACATCAAGATTGGATGTAGATTGAAGAGTTGTTTAGGTTTTGAAAAACTTATGCCATCTCGAAAGTTGTAGATTAAATAGAAGAGGAGTATAACTGATGTCACTCCGAATAGCTGAGTCATCCAAAAACAGAAATAGAAACTGTTGACAGCATGCTTGGTGATATCTCTTAGATCTGCAACATCATGTAATTCATTATAAATGCTCAATCTCTTACTATACTAATGATATAAATTGTGCCGAAAAATAAAAAGAGAAAAAAACATAAAAACATTTTAAGGCAACCTCAGTTTGGATGACTAGTCAAAAGTTACTCATAACCCTATTACGAGTCGGCACAAGAATCTGTTCCATTGTCACTTCGCAACCTGTATTATTCATTCATATAGCGAAGGCGGACTACCCAAACAATATATTGTCGTTTATTAAAAATAATAACCTTTATTCCCTCATTTATAAACTAGAAAATTTTAGATACAAAAATACCATGCAAGTATTTTTAGATTTAGAATTACGAGTAAGTACTTGATCAGTATATCTTAAAATGGGGTTTTGAACTGAAGCGGGTTTTTGATTATATACATGCATATTGTTAGTGCCATAGAGGTTAGTAAATAAGATACTATTATCAACCGTCATACCTCGTCTATCGCTGGTGAAGTCGCCCGATCGGTTTCGCTGCATCATCTATTGGACTAATGTAACCTTCCAAAATCACGGATATAAATAAAATAAAATAAAACTGTTAGGTAGGAAATTTAGGCATATATATTGGCACCATTGAGTTAAAATAGGTATTTATATCCTTGATTTTGGAAGGTTACATTGGTCTCATTGATGATGCAGTCATTACGAAACCGGTCGGGCGACTTCACCAGCGATAGACGAGGTATGACGGTTGATAATAATATCTTTTTGATTATAGTTATTTACGTTGTATGCAGGGAGACAGACTGCATACTGCAGGAGGGGCTCTTTAAAAGGTTAAATTATTTTATTATACATTTTTAACAAGATATAGCCAACATTAACTTTGCTTTTTGAATTATTTGTAGTAGGTATATTGAGATAAGTTTTACTTATTACTTTTTAATAGATTATTACTTAGTCAATACTGCAGAGGAGAAGGAAAACATATATTTACTTACTCGTTAGTAGGTACATGATGAATTGAGTCTTGCACCAGAGGTTAAGGTGACTGAAGTTTGGTTAAGTGGGAAATATTAATTAAATACTGCTATCGTATACACCATACTCCCACTCTACTTGAAGTCAATTGCTATTGTCTGAATGTTTGAATAAAAAAAAAGGAAATATTTTATTAATAAGCAATCGAAGTGATTATCTATTTCATTAAACATTACATGCCTTGTCTTTCAGTTAAATTAAACGGTAGAAGACGTGAGTGCATAGCTTCATCAGTTCAAGGGTTTGCAGTGAACCCATTGAACTGATATTTGGGTCACCTTCATAACTACAATTAAATTATAACAACTGTTATAAGAAAAAAAAAACTATAACAATATGGATTCATGAGATAATCGTTTTGCTGTATAAATTTCTAAAGAAATTATTGATAATTGATGTATGAGAGTTTTTATATTTTTTATCTACATATATTCTATGTAGAATACACAGAATACTCAGGGTATTTTACAAATATTCTGAGATGATATTCCAATATATTATTAGAAATTATAGAGTAGTAGAAAATATCATTATTAGTACAGTGTTAAATAAGTGATTCGTATATACCTGTTTGATTCATAAACATGCACCTTGACCTTTAGGCCAATAACATGACAGCCTCGTATATACCTGTTTGATTCATAAACATGAACCCTGACCTTTCGGCCAATAACAAGACAGCCTCGTATATACCACATTAGCCGTCTGTCCATCATATGCATGGAAGAACAGAGAAGACCTCTGACTCTTGGTCAAGCAACATACAGTTGACCATATGAGAAACGCTATCCGAAGATAGAGTTTGCCTTTGCGACTTATTTACCGTTATTGGGAAACAAGCGCTGGCTGGAAATTACAACTATTTGAATTGAAAGGGATAGTTGCTCGGAATCAATAGTATACGTGATTTTATCACAGACTCCCAAAAAATTAAACGAAAAATATACTAAAAAAAAAAATAACTTTTAAAGAGTATGAGTTGAATAACCTTATGTTGAAATTACATTCCCGGAAATGGGTGCTGTGGTACATTTTATGTGTTCGCAAAATGTTGATTTTACACTTTTAACGATAAACTATGAAAGAATGAAATTTTTTCAAAAGGGTTAGATAAAATTGTACACTTTTTATAGTATGCTATACATTTTTTTTTTTATAAAATTCCAGTTGTATCTTTTAAAAGATATAAAGTAATTAAATATAAATAATATCTTTAATACGAATAAAATGAAAAATGATATCTTTTAAACACGTTTTGTACCACCACGATTTATAATACTTGAAACCGTAAACTTTAAATAACTGTGTACATTTCATATTTGATATAAATCAAACACGTTTTTATATGTGTACGTGTATATTTCATATATGTATTGTCACATGATAGTACACATGAATACCTATATATATTAATATTTATTACATACATTACATGCAATCACTATTTATATTACATGAGACAGTAACTTTAGAATACCTTTTTATGTATAAAATTTAATATCTTTTTTTCAAAGTTCTACATTTGTAATATTTACCAGTTCTGAGGCAGAACATTTGGAATAATTATATAGGTGTGTTATCTAATCGGGATTCGGTTAAATTTTCTAGGTTTAAAAATCAAACTATCATTCCCGATTAGATGACAGTTCACACCTATTCTATCAAATGGTCGATTTATTATTGAATCTGTTATATATATAATTATATATAGCTAACTATATTACATTATAGTTATTGTTGTATTCTTAAAAAGAAATCCATCACAAAAGTGCCGCGTAGTTTTAGAAAAGCCCTAGGCAGCGGGGTGTTCTTTAAAATCTTCAATGACGATTGTTTCCCATTCTTTAAGATGGTTATTTTAATAGCAGGAAGGGCTTTATCAAATTAGATAGCTGAAAAGCTAGATTTGACATCACAGTAATTCTTAACTAACTGATTAGTTGTGTTAAGGGCCTGATGAAGGTTAACTCGAACGATAACAAACTTACTCATATCTGTTTTTTTATTATAAACATTGTCCTTTCGTACTTTCTTCCAAGGAAAATTTTATTAAAAGCATTGTAAATCTTTCAGGAAAGGTTTTTTTCTTTTGAAATTTAAACAAGTTAACATATTTTTTCCTAGCATACTCCAGAATCCAGTGGTTAAGTGAGTTATATTAGCAGTTAGGATTTGGCTGCATACACCTTTTTGCAACATGCCCCAAAAACGCAAGCAGCGGAACTATTGACTAGTTTTTTTATTAGCA
The DNA here is from genome assembly GCA_026182355.1 of Hermatobates lingyangjiaoensis. Lineage (NCBI taxonomy): Eukaryota > Metazoa > Arthropoda > Insecta > Hemiptera > Hermatobatidae > Hermatobates > Hermatobates lingyangjiaoensis. Next base: position 4,611,036 of record JAPFBL010001928.1, read on the forward strand.
CTTACATTGTTGCCAATCATTTTAACCTATTTTATAACTTTATTGTATTCCTGTCTCTCACTTGAACACACAATAGACATATTCGTGCTGGATCCGTTTGGGATTTTAAAAAGAAGTGCAATATTGCCTTCTAATATTGGCCAAGACAATATATGCCCAAGACTTCCAATATTTCTCATTAGTTAATTGGTAACTTCTGCGAAAGAGGTGAGACTGTGATCGATTGGATTTGAATTCTAAGTTTTAGTGGGCAATCAATCTTTTCGTCTAATTTTTAATCAGCATGACTCAAGTTTTTTTTTTTAGCTTAGTGGCACCTTCAGCTGTATCTTTAATGATAACAGCTTTATTAATATTTTTAATTTTCCTTATTGAATTAATTCTAATACTTAATTGAACAAGTATCATTTTATTTTTAACCATCTAGTCCAGTGTTTCCCAAACTTTTTCGATTGACCTCCCCCTTGGGTCCATAAACCTATAACTCAACACCCTTGAATAATAATCAGATTCCTAGACTAAATAACCAAATGAGTAACATTTTAATAATTAAATTAAAATAATTACTAATCGAATATTTATTTAGAATCCAATAGATGTATTGTTTCATAGCATATTTATGCAAAATAATTAATACACAATAAAATAAACTTAGGTGAAAATATACTTTTAACATAAAAATGAATTATCAAAACAAATAATTTTAAGAAACTGTTTCCTAGAAGTTTACATGTCGTGTTTTCACTTAAATTAAGAAATTATATTGCATGAACAATTTCAATTTATGGAAATAGAATCCCCGCTCTTTTTATCATTACCGCCCCCCGATATCAAATCACCGCCCCCAGGGGGGCGGTACCGCCCACTTTGGGAAACACTGATCTAGTCGAAGGCAGTGAGCTGTGGGCCCTCCTTACGAGATATATGACCATATTTGCCCTGGGAACTAAGTTGATATATTTTAAAACATTGATCGTTGGCCTGATGAAGAGTATTAGGACTAGAGTCGGCCACCACACTAGAGTTATTCATTCTTCTCGAGCTATTCTTTTTCCTATTTCTTTTCTTCTTTTTCCAATCATAGAACAATCTCCAAAAACCGCTTTCCAATTCTCTGGGGGGATCTTCCTTACCAGCGGGCACAAATTAAACTGTTTAGGGGACCTCACAGCTTCATTAAAGGTAAGCTTCCCCAGTTTTTTCGCATTACTCCTGACTAATTGACTTGATCCAGATACGTCGTTATTGACGGGCTTGTCTTTAGAAACTTTATTTCCTATTTTACTTCCTCCTCTAACGTTTATGTCATTTGGGATAATCCCCTAGAAATAACGGTATAACTTTAACATGTGATACCTTTTAAGCTCGTTTTTACCATTTTTATTTATCATATTTGAAACAGTGAACTTGTGATACGGATGTATATTCATTAAACGAAATCTACAAATCATGTTTTATACCTCCACCATGTATGATTTTTGAGATAGGAAAATTGAGATAAAGATATATAAAATTTTAAAATACAAGTTATATAATAATATTTTGTCTATGATATTTCTGATAGTACACTTGAAAAAAAGTTGTATATATTGTAATATGACATCATGTGATATCATATTGTACCACAATCATTTATGATATTCCACACAGTACCCTTGAAAAAATGCAACAAATTTATTATATCTTTTAAGCAAATGACATTAATAATGTCATATATTTAAGCTCGTTACATACTTTTAGTGTTTATATCAAGAGACAGTAAGTTTGAAACAACATGACATATTTTAAACATATTATATCTTTACTTTATATCGAATGATTAGTATAATTGAAATGACTGTATATGATATTTAATATATGATATCTTAAAACACATTTTCTACATCCACCGTATATGATATTTGCGATAGTACTTGAAATAACCAGATGCAGTTTTTCGATGACATCTTCTAACATTATTATATCATCACCATTGTGATGCTTGAGCTAGTACACTTGAAATTCTTAATATATTTAATATATGACATGTTTTACACTCTTTCCGTTTATGATACTTGAGACTGTCCACTTGAAATAATATGGTATATTTAATAAATGCCATTCTTATATATGTTTCATATCTCTACTGCTTTTATTACATGAACGAGCACATATGAAAGAAAAGTATGTTTTTAATATTTAAAATCTTTTAAACATCTTTTATATCATCATATTTATGGTATTTGAACTTGAGGCATTGAACTTGAAATAACTATATATATATACATAAACTAGAATTTTCAAAAGAACACATAGAAAAGAAATCACTGAACTCACTACTATATTTCGATGTCCTCGTCGTCAGGAATAGATGTGAATCGCTCCAAAGGCTGATAACGACTCATATATATATATATATATATATATATATATATATAAAGATTTCACATAAACACGTGAAATAACAATCAATGATCAAACCACAATAAGAAAATGGGAAAACAAGACTAAGATCTTTCAATTGGTAAAAAGAGACTTCACATCGAAACTGATTAATCTATTATTTTTGTTCATGTTGACGCTTTTTAATTTTCTAATTAAATCAACATCAGTTGGGTTTTTGACTCTGACAAAGACTGCTTGTTACGGTTGAAAGATCTTAGTTTTGTTTTCCCATTTTCTTATTATGGTTTTATCATATATATATATAAACCAATTAAAAAGAAGATAGCACACAGATTGACACAGGAATAACTAACTTCTATTATATTTGGACCATCGTCGTCATCAGGAGGCGAAGAGACCCGCAGGAAAGCAGAGCGGCGACTCATACGACTTCCTGACTCATCCCGGCTTCCTGCGGGACTCTTCGCCTCCTGATGAGACTATGGTCGAAATATAATAGGAGTGAGTTATTCCTGTGTCTATCTATCAGCTTTGGATTTTAGTTTCTTTATTCAACTTCAAAATTCTCCGTAAATAGTTATTTTTCACATATATTGGTTACATCTATTGTTTGGCTAAAACCTTCATCCTTTTCAAGGCGATTGCCGTATCTATTCAGCTAGAATACAGTCAAAAGTTTCTGCAACTAACAGTCTGCATTCTTTGTATGATTTTAATTGCAACCGCATTAGTAGTAACTATGAATTCAAATTGTCGTTAGATATTCTGCATTCTTTTATGAATCCTTCATTTGAAAGTATAGTATTTTCTAATGAATGTTAAGTTTACTTGGAATGAGTTTTTCAAAACTAAATTTGGTACTAAATTCACTGGCCAATTTTCCTACATTCCGTTTTTCCAAGTACCCACATAAGAATTAAGATATTTTCACTGGTTTTGGTAACCATAATTAATATTGGCTCTTCAATACACCATAATGGTGCTTTTTTCTTCAAATCGAAATGATTTCAATACAGGTAATCTTTTGATGTCGCTTATATGATGTATAATTGCACTAAATATTCTTCGCTTTTGAAGAAAATGGAAACAAAGTTTCTAATTAATAAAAATATATGCTCCTAATAATTCAATGGATATCAAGGAAGTCATATCAACAGTTCTTTCCATATCGAAGATTTTCAGTGTAATTTGAAAGTTCAGTAATGGAAAATGAATCAATTCATATCTTATGAAGATACTTCTTATCAGTGATGGAATTCAGCCGGTTCGCGAACCGGTGCTTAAAATATTATGAGTTCTGCGAACCGGTTGTTAAAATTACGTAAACCCCTATTCTGCCCACTATCAAACTCCACAAGTGTCGCGTGACTCACGCAACTTGTGCAAGTATGACAACGTAATTTGCCCTTGTATATAGCCTTTATATAACTAAACAATTTAGTTTCGTTTGCGTAACTGTTACAGTGCTCAAACTGCTCATGAAAATGCAGATGTTGAGTCTACATTAGGCCTAGTTTTAACTTTTAGTTTTGAATCAAATATTGAATGTTTTTGGATCTAATTTCCTGAAATCGCCAGATTAAAGTAAGTGTTTGTTTAGATAAATAATTCAGGGATGGCTGGCTGTCTTTGCAACAAAAATTTTCTGAAGGACCTAGATTTCATGATTGATATTTTGAATGAAATGTTATTGCTCAGTAATGCCCTCCAAGCAAGAGGCACAACTTTGTTCAGAGGAGTAAACCTCATAAAGAGGTCTATTTGGGACATTTGAACATATAGGGACATTTGAAAAAGAAATTGATGAGAGGGTTGCTTCGGACGCATTCAAAGAGATCCAGTTTACTGAAAACCATAGATTTGTTGGCCTATCTCGTCAAAAGCTACTGGAAGCAATAATAGAAAATATGAAAAAAAAGACTGATCGCTGGTGATCATGTTAAAGCAACGAGCAATGAGCAGGAAAACTTCCTTGAGCTATTTAACTCACCGAACTCATAATATTTTAACCACCGGTTCGCACGAACCGGTGCGAAAACACGATTTGTTTTCATAGAACCTGTTCTTAACAAATTTGAATCCCACTACTGATATAAATTCTTGGACGTAATTAATATATTTTAAAATTAAATTATAGCTGTTATTTATAATCTCTTATTATTTTTTGAATCAACTGGGCTATCAAGTTATATAACCTGAAAAGTCATTTATTCAACAATTTAAAAAGGAAAAATTTTAAAAATATAATTTGCCTCTTGAATAAAACAGCTGAAGATTGTTAGCATATTTGAAATAGTATGAGACATTTTATTTGCTCTCATAATAAAGTAAGTCGTAATTGTTAAGTTATAGTGGGGGGTAGGTTTGTCAGAAGAGTGCAAGCGAACTTTTGGACTCTCTGGTAATAGTAGGTGCCTGTCTTAACCAGTCGTGCCGTGTCGCTTTGCCAGACCGACAAACGTTAAACAGCTTCTCAGAAAATAAAGGTAATGTCTATTTATTTCTTTAAAGATAGTGTCATTTGATATTATATTTCATTACTATTGTTTACAAATACTTTAAGATGTATTCTAAGCAGTATTTTATCCATTATAACTGTATTGACAGTTAAAATGGAAGTTATTATACTACTTCTTTGTTCTGCCATTATCAAAAGAAGTGTTAGTTCATACAGATTTTTAAATTAAATTCTACAAATGTAATCTGATATCTAATTTCTTTACAATAGTTAAATAAAATTGATAATTATTATGAAATTGAGAATACATAAGTAAATTTATTAGTCCAATTGTTTTATATAATTTTACTAAGCAATTATGATACTTTTCAACTACTCGCTATTTAGAGAGTCACTATTAATTATTATAATTTATAATATTTTGCAAAAGGAGTCTGCAGTTTCATATAGGGAGACGTACAGTTTGTCTTACTCGACTTCATTTGGAGCAAGGTGTTCTCAGACTTGGCCTTTGCATCCCTCCGCCATTTCTACAGAGTCATTCCCCCCTCCCTTTTCTTCATCATTTTATCATTAAGGTATTTAGTTTTTTTCTTTATATACATATCTCTATATATAAAGTTCGTGAGCTTGTTTGTTCACCCATTTTCCGTGGAGATAGAAACCTGAAGTTAAATATATATTATCTATTACCTGAATAATGACGTTAAATAAAAGAAAATTATCACTATATTCCCAAAATTGGAGCCAAGGTAGCAAATGTCTTCCGTGCTCGCTGATGACAGTAGTGCAAATGTATTATAAATAAATGCAACAAATATATAATAAACTACTACATTAGAGGTTAAAAATGAATAATTTTAGAAACAAACTTGAACACAAATGTCAGATAAAATACGAACGTTCTGAAGTAATATTATTCCTTTTATTAATTTTATTTTATGTTAGGTAAATAAATTGAATATTTGAATTGAAGTTTTGTTTGTTTTAAATATATTTCATTGTATTTATAACCTGAATGGATGTTTTATTTATTTATATGATAAAATAAATGATTTTCACAGAATACTCTTGTATGGTTGACATGGGGGGACGACAGTGAAATTACAATCGCTGCTATTATTAACAATAATGTTATTATTATTATAACGATTTCTTTATAATTATAAATGAAATAAATATAATCGAACTACATTATTTATCCATGAGTTGTTAATCAGTTAGTTTACGTTATTTAAACATTATCTAGGCTTAGTAGTAATTTTGTTTATCCAATATAGTAAAAGTTAAAGAAACCACTATCGAGTTAAAGGAAGAATTATCGAGTATTTAAGATATTAATTTGGAATACAGGCGGAGGAACAGCGCAAAGTTCAGTAAGCTGAAGTATATTTTAACAAACAAGAACATTGGTGTATTCATTAACTGTGCAATCTGTTACAGTGTGGTATTTATTCATATTGGGAAAGTATTATGTATCCACAAAAAAAGTTTATTATAAAAAAACTAACAACTCATTTCGAACACTTTACGTTTTTCTTCAGGTTACATCTAAAAGATTTATCCATATATTATCTTCAGAACCATCGGGGTGAATTAATTAAAATTGAATACAATATCTGACTGTTGAATATCTAACACTATTAGTGATAACTTGGGAATATGGCTTAATTAAACCTTAACTTTAAACAGCATACAGAAACTACTACTGGAAGGCTACTGGATTTTGATTTTATTTTTGGGTATAATTTCATGACTTCCTGGCAAACACTGTGACTTGTATGGTAACTACAAACGTTCAAAATCGACCATAAGTCAATATTTATGGCATTGTTAGTTTCATGATAATCCCAAAGTTTAAGAATTCTAGAATTGTTGACGAGAAAAAATATGTTCTCTAGAAAAATTTTTTTTTTAAAAAAAATGACATTCTCTCATTATGCAATATTGTTTCGAAACAATAGGGTATTTTGAAACACCAATTTCTTTGTTAAATATGAATGAATATATGATCCATCAAACTGTGTGCCTGTAGCGAGCCCACAAACTCAATAGACACATATCAACCTACCTATCCTAGGGTGGGTTGATATGTTTCTAAGAAACATCAGAAAAGATTAGGAACCTCAAAACAAGTAAATCAAAATCCGTCAAAATCAGTACGACTTTTTTTGTTGATTTCTATATTTAACTTATAGTAAAGTACAATCAACTTTAAGAAATGGATGAGCAGTAAAAAGAAGCATTTTCATATTTGTTGTTTATTTAACAAACATGTATACAGAAATTAACATAATTTTGCCTAAAAAACTATAGCACATTTTTACTATTGAAATATTCTACTTGGTAAAAGTGTAATAGGCAAAGAATGACTATATAAATAACAACATAAAAGGCTAATAATACATAATTAAATCAAAAATGTACAAAAATATTTCCAGACGACATTTTACATTTATCGCCTTAATCTTAAGATGTACGAACATGGACCTACCAGTAAAACAGGTTTACTTTCTTACAAAACATTTCAAACAGCCAAATTTATAATCTTTTATTCTTATATCACATTCCAACAAATATCACATCATAATGTAAACAATTGTTTGTGAATTATTTAAACTACCATCTAAATAGTCTAGCAGTAAAGAGTGTCAATTAGTCAAGTATCTTTCTCCCTAACTTCAATCTATGTCTTAGATCCCTATTTTTCTCTATGTGTATCTAAAGAAATTAATACAGTTTATAAAAAAATGAAAGAATCTTTTTGTCTTATTTGACTGTTATATCAGTTTTAAAATTAAAGATAATGTAAAAACTGAAAAAAAAAATCGTGCAACACAAGAATTTTGAGTAAAATTAATTTCTAAAGAAAATATGAAATGCGAAAAAAAATGTGATTCAAAGATTCTGTTTTAAAACTTAGGTAATCAGATAATAGTATCTAAGTGAAATTTATTTTTAAATGAAAGATAATTGGGAAATGAAATACATTATTCGAGTATTAACTTGGTTGAATATTTCCATTGAACTATCTGCACGACTTAAAAAAGAAAAAACAAAAATTCTCAACTCCAGCTATTCTACACAAAGCGAGGATACTTCTTTTTCTGTTAAATTACATATCAGCATTGTTTACACAAAAAGTTGATTTTTTTACAGAATTAAAACTTCTTATATAACATTATTGATTTAAATGATTAAATACATTTAATACTTGTTGATAATAATTATTATGAAGTTCAGTGTATTCAAACCATTATTCAGAACTAAAACCTTAATAAACGTGTTTTTCTGTTACTTATAATTCAAGTTTTTAACCATTTATATAATATAGTTAGATCTCCCTAGAAGATCTCGAATATTAAGATCTCCCGTAATATTTTTTAAACATCATGTCTACAAGTTTGTTGATTAAAACAATCTGAATTCCAAAACTTAATGTTTTTTTATTTGTCCAATAATATAATAAAAAAAAAAATAATATTTTGAAAATTAAAAGATATTATATAATTTCATTTAGTTTTCTATTTTATTAATATCATTGTCTTTTTTCTTTGGTAGTCATACTCACAATGAAAACTGTTTACTAATGAGGAATGAAATGTTTATCAATGAACATGATAGTAATACAGGAATTATACTATTATTTACTGAATCCAAACAAAAAATTATTTTAAAAATGATTAAGTCTAGCAGATGCTTTTAAATTAGGAATCATTTAAGTAGGATTTGAGATTCAAAAGAATTAACAGCGAACTTAATCAGAAACATGTCATATAAGAAACAAAAAACGTAATAGGGGAAGAAGGATTTTAGTATAGCCGAGTAATTACGTGACATGATCTATCAAAATAAGAATTATTTAAATCCAATTTCTAACGTAGTGCAATCAGTTATTATGTGGTATTTACTCATTGTAGGGTAAAAAGTTAATGAAATGGTCTCCACATATAAACATTTAATGGTATAAAATGTGTGCGAAACGCGTTGTTTATACCATGAAGTTTTTATAAGTGGAGACCATTTCATTAGCTTTTTACCCTACAAATCCAATTTATCAAAATATGTATATTCAAACTGCCATCTATGGCGCAGAATCTAGCATTATCTGAATTAATTCAAGATTTTCCAAACAATGAAATTTTCGAAAGCCATCACATATTGCAATAAAATCATCAGCTAAATAATCATAAATGCTTTATCATTTCAAGTATTTTATATGCTTTAATAAAGGATTTTATAAGTAGATTTCTTGATTTATAAAAGCATTGATTTGTCTCTTTCTGCTATAATATCCCTATCACAAAAACATCAATTATTACACAAAAAATATGATTGTGAAAATCAATTTGACAAATCCATTGAGTTAAAGAACAATATTTTCTAAATTATTTTTAAAGGAAAAGGTATACAGGTAATAATCATTTTATTGTCTCCTAATTAACAACTTTTTCTCTTTTTGAAATTTTTTCTGAGAAAAATGCCAAAGGAATTTTTGAAATTTACAGACATTCCGATTGGGCCCTTAATAACAATCAAAAATGAGGAATTAAACTTTCTGATGACAAAAGTTTACTTGCTGAGATAAATATTACTTTTAATGAAGAGTTGTTCAAATTTTAACTTTTGAGAACTAATCGTTAGACGGGAAATAAAAACAGAAATCTTCACAATTACGTTGAGATTGTTTTCAATTGAACGAATAAAAGAAGTATATAAGAAAAGAAAGGAATTGCGAAGAAAATTTACTTTTCAATATCCAAATTGTAAACTATATAAGAATTTTACTGTATATTAGAAAGAAATTAGTCGCTTCTTTTGAAAATTGTATAAAGAATAGAAAAACAAAGTGACAAGTTTTTTTAAAATGTTTACAATCAAAATTTAAAATTTGTCAAAACTTAAAAAAAATAGAAAAACTAAAAAATTATTACTTTCAAAGCGAAAAAAATATTGACATTTACAATATTTAATTATCTGAACAAAATTTTAAAGTTTAAGCTGTTTCAATCTTAAATAAATATTTAATCAATAAGCCAATATTATTGTAATTTGAAACTTACTCTTGCTTTACTAGTTTTTAATGTAAGAGCGATAGTTATTCCAAATTTAGTTTAAAAGTTTTTGTAAAAAAAGCTATCTTCTGTTGATTTGGTAAATTGGTACTGCAAAATAGTGCAAAAAAAATCATGAAAGTTTTTTCCACGTTCTTCCTAGCAAAACTTATTTTTGAAACATTCTATCCTGAAGAATGTTTATGTAAAATGGTTTATAGATTCATAATCGTAGTAAGAGAAGCCTATAGTAAGTGTAAACTTTCTTTTTAAACAATTCAAAGTTTGTTTAAAGCACTTTTACATTAATGCCTCAACAATTTAAAGACTATATGCAAAATTTTAGTACAATTTTAACCAAAGAGGTTAGTAAACACGATATTATTATAAAAATCCGTCATACTTCGTGAATTTGTGTTCTAACCGCACATCCGGTTTCATATGTTGTGTACCTTCAAGTGAGACTGATTTATCCTAGATACAAACACCTATTAAACATATATGTAGTACTAATACATCCGGTGTCAATATACATATATTTGCACTGTTCGTTTCATGCAGGCATGGAACACCTGCGGCACGCGGGCCACATGCGGCCCAGTACGTGTTTTTGTGCGGCCCTCGCAGATTATTTGGAATTCTATTTAAATATTAAAAATTCTTTGCTTTTTTTCTTATTAACAAAAACTCACAAAGACTTTTGGCAGGAAATTACAAAATTAGAGAGAAAGCTCTATAGCAATAAATGTTTTAATTTTTTTTTCTTATATAACGCATTTATATTTTTGATATTGTGTTGTTATAATTGTTTACCACGGTTAAATGTATGTATCGACATACCTCAGAAATTACTACGCGGCCCGCGGTCTTTTGGGAATTATATAATGCGGCCCCCAGTTCACAAAAGGTTGCCCATGCCTGGTTTAATGGGTATTTATACCCAGGATCCTTCGACAATTATGAGTTCTACTTGAAGATGTACAACATTTGAAACCAGTTCTGTGGCTACAACACAAATCCACGGGATGTGATATATTATTATAATAATATGAAATTCGAAAACTCGGCCACATTTCCAGTTTATTCTTCTCACTACTTTACTAAGAATCAGAACAGCCTTAACTTATCATGACATACATTAACAAGTTTTGCTCCAACTTACATTGCAAACAAATCTATCTGGCTCTTTTACTATTGATAATTAACACTAATTTTAAATTTTCAAAAGGAAAATACTATACTCTTTATGAGAAATATTTTTTACCAATTTTTCATATGTTTCCTACATATACGGTTATTTTGGTCTCTATTTTTAAGTTTGCATCTTATGGAAAAAATCCATTTTTAAGAATAAAATATCAATATTCATAGCTATGTTATTTGCTAGGTTCTTTTGTGTATTCAAACAGTTTTTGAACCTGTCAGGTTTAAATAAAAACAAATGCACTAAGTAACTTACGATGATTATACCTTATATTGAGATAAGGGAAGTTTATAAGCACAAACATCATACATTTAGGATAACTAGTCTTAAAGATGGTCATGTCTAGCAAGATAGTGTTTTAAATAGTAATTCTTTAATTCATATTGGACTCTATGACAATAATAACAGTGATTTTGGTTTAACATTGGCTCGGTGGCAACAACACAAATTCACAGGATATAATGTATTATTATAATAATATGAAATTTGAAAACTCGGCCATACGTTGATTTTATTCTTTTGACTACTTTACATATAATATGAAATATTATATGTTTCATATAATATGAAATATTATATGTTTCATGTAATATGAAATATTATATGTTTCATATAATATTCGTATCAATTAATAATGACTTCAAGTAATTCTACGAATTAAAAATCGTTCTAACCAAAGTCAAATTTTTGCACAAGTCAGAAGAAAATGAGATAACATGTTCATGGTGCTTCCAATATCATGTTTCGAATAAAAAGAGTAGCAGCTATAGCGGTGCAAGTATTACATTAATACAAAATACATGACTGGATTTAGTTTACTCACTCTAAGAAGCATAAAACAAAATAAAAACCGGACAATAAAATTAGAATAGCAATAAATTCAGTTTAATTTTCATATTTTTTTTATGAATATTTTGTTATTAATATTCTCATGAATATTCAGTTTATTAATATATAATTAATTTTTGTAATAATATTTCAACATTTTTACTGAATCCTTCTCAAAATTCGATTTTTTAAAATGAAATACCATTTAAACAATATAATTTATTTATTATTTATATTAATTTATAGAATATACTCCTATATATAATAATATGTAGGAGTCAGAGGACTGCGGAATGAGCCTTTGAATTATATAATTCCGAAATAAAAGAAGAAAAAAAAAAGTACCATAAAAGAAGAGAAATTCCTGCGTGATATGCTTAAAGGAATATAAATCAATTGATTATTAATTTTGAAATATGTTTTGTAATTCCGCACATTTAATTTTTTTATAGAAAAAATGTCAATGTTGATTCTCCGTTTTACAAACTGACAAATTTATATAACCATATGAGCCGTTTATTTTAAAAGTGGCCTAATTCCATTTTCCAAAAAAATTTAGCTAGCTATTTAAGTAATTACATTTTTACGTTATCTTTACCTTTTGCAGCAAATTCTACAAAATTTATTTAAAATTACTAAGAATTTTTATAACAAAAATTAGTTGATAAATAAAATGACAATATTTTTAAATTTTGTAAAACGCAAACCCTTAAATATCTCGATTTTAACATAAATGGAATTAGGCCACTTTCAAAATAAGCGGCTCATATAATAAATCATTATTGCAAGCGTATTAATCATCCACAGTAATAGGAATTTTGAAAAACATTAACTGCTGAAAATAGTTGGAAAATTTTTTTAATTTAATTATAATTTAAAAAAAAAAATAGTTTCTAAGAAAAGATGGACGGGTTATTCCATATGAAAACTAATGCAATTACGAAAACTGTCATTCAACCTCTTCTATTTAATATATAGATTTTTTTATCCTTACTATAGGAAGATATTTACTATTACTGTACCTTACTGGATAAATTTACTATAGAAGGATTTTTATCCTTCATTCCACTATTGAATTATTCCTAATGAGAATCTTAAATAAAAGTACTGTAGAAATGTTATAGACTTGATCTGTTCTGAAATAGCCAAATTAACTTTTAAGAATTAATGATTATAAAGAAAAAATTATTGCTTATCTATAATAATTATTATATAATATAATATTAATAATTATTACATTTCTTTTGAATTTATTATTTTGATATAAAAAAAAATACAAATAAATAAATCGTAAACAGTAAATACATTCAGTGTTCAAGAAAGTTAACATTTTGTTCGAAAGTAGTTAATAATGATTTCAAGTAATTGTACATCTTAAAAATTGTTCTAACTAAAGTCAAATTTTAACATAATGTTCAGGGTTCTTCGAATATCTTATATATTCTATACGGTGAGTTATAAAAATAAATCACAGTATCATACAGAGGAGTTGATATTTGAACAAATTGAAGCAACAAATTTGCGAAAGGTTGTTTGAAAAAGTCATTATTAGTTCATAGCATTGTTGAATTAACTTTTCATTTTATTTAGTTTTAAATAATGTCGAAATAACATTTTACAACTAATGTTTATTTTTTATATATTTGATTGTGAAGGTGCTATTTTTGTAGGCTTTATTACTTATAAAATACTCACGTTTTGAAAATTTGCTCTAGAGAGTTGAATGTCATTTGGCTACCGCAGTGAGACAAAGTTAATAAAACCCTAATAAGGCAAATAGGCAATGATAAAATTCTATCGTGTAGAGATGATGAATTTCAAAATATATGTCTGAAAATTTCAGATAATTTTTTTACAAAAAAAAAAGTATTGTTAATTACAAACAAATTATTAATCTATAATGTAAAGCCTAAGTTATGTCTGTTCATTATTTTTGAAAAACTAGATGAATTGCCTGATCCTCTTGAGATGGCATAAAGCTTTCATTTAAAAAGAGTCAGGTCATAGAACACCTTTTAACTTATATAGCCATACAGTAAATCACTAATTACAAGTGTATCAATCATCCACAGTAACCAGGAAGTTTGAAAAACATTAACTTCTGAAAATAGTTGGAATTTATTCAATTTGATTATAATTTAAAAAAAAATACTTTCTAAGAAAGGATGGACGGTTTATTAAAAAAAAATCTAATGCAATTATGAAAACTATCTTCAAACCTCTTCTATTTACTATATAGATAGCATATTATAATTGTTTACCTTCTTTCCATTATTGGATTATTGTTATTGAGAGTCTTAAATAAAAGTAACTTTAGAAATGTTATAGATTTGATCTGTATTGAAATGGCCAAATAACTTTTAAGAGTTAAGAATAGCAGAGTATTTACGTCATGTATCTGTCTTGACTAGTCGCTTTTTCTAGGTGATTAAGCTCAGTGACTTCTTTAAAGAAAACAACATCTTTAATGTATTGTTAGCTTGGATATTTGTTTTTTCTTTATCAAGGGAGATCAATAAAACGTTACTTATGAAGCAATTTAAACTACAAAAAAGAAATATGGTGCCTAAAAAAAGTGTGACTATTTCCAAGTGTACGACATTTTATCTATAGCAGCTTTCTCCTCTGAAGTGAAGCCAAGTATACTTTGAATTGCAGCTAAATGTCCGTCAGTGTTCTCACGATCAGTGAGAAAATAGAATATGGCAGACTTGAGGAATTTTAAAGTTACTTCAGCGTCTTGCTCCTGTTGCGATTTCTTAGATTCCAGTAATTTCTTATACATATTCTAAAACATTACAAAAAAAAAATATATAAATTAAAATTAAGTAATGTGTAAGACAAGATAATCAATGCAATTGAACAAGGAAAGTATTATTGATAAAAACAGTCTTCTGGCTTATACAAAGTATTACTTTCTATGTATCCGAATTCATACCCATAGTCAAAATTAATATAATTAGTCAATATATGTATATATACATTTATATGATGTAATTTTTTGAGGGTTGAGGTCCAATGATTTTAAAATAGTCCTTTTGCCGACGTTTCGACATATATTTATGTCATCTTCAGGGCTACAACATGATTGTACAACATTCATGATTGTACAACAATCATGTTGTAGCCCTGAAGATGACATAAATATATGTCGAAACGTCGGCAAAAGGACTATTTTAAAATCATTGGACCTCAATCCTCAAAAAATTACATCATATAAATATTGGGTCAGGAAAACAAATCATGATTATATATATATATATATCATCATTAATAATTTTATATATTCTTTAACCTTGAAAATGGTCAACGATGACCGAAACATGTCGGTGTATAGTAATAAAAATTTTGGTGAACTTATGTTTTTAGTTCCAGAACCATGGAAGTCAAGTATGAGAACACTTGAAAAACGGATAAGAAAAAGTGTAAAAGTTAAATTGGGCATTACTTTTAATAAAAATATATATATATATATATATATATATAAATTGTTGAACAGAACGCCGAATGTTCGTCATGACATGTCTCTATTCATAACGAATCAGCTTCAGGCGTATTGTCACACCTCTTTCAACGTTTTAAAATATTTGAACTTGTTTAGAAGAATAAAATTCTCAGTTACTACTTTTATAAGCAAAATGAACAAAAATAAAGTAAAATAGAATATTCATAGACCATTTATATTTCACTTTACTAGCGATATCATTTTATTTTATTTTATTTTTTTTTACATCACTAGTAACTGTCAAGTTGATGCCTTTCTAAACAACTTTAAATATTTTGAAATCTGGCAAGAAGTTCAAGTATTTGACTAAGCTTGAAGATGAATCGTAAGAAGCCTCGACAACACCAAGCATTGGAAGATTGCTGCATCAGTAAGGTGATGCGAAGATGGAAATCCTATACCGAGGATATGAAAGGGTTCAAATTAAGTTGATAAACATAAAATACGGTGTTCTTTCCAACAATATATATCTAACAGAATAGGCTACTCCTAAATTACATTAATTTGGTGTACGTTTTGTATTATTTCATTGAATAATAATGTTTCATTTCTTAGTTTTACTATTTCTCTGCTTATTTTTTCTAGTTTTTCTAGGTTCCATGCTTATGTTCTCAAACTAATTCACTTTTATTAATCATTTTTGTTCACTTTTAGGGTTATCTATAAATAATATATACATTCTTGCTAGATGTTTAGGTGAGTATTCACCAAATATGCATTGTTACACTATATACATGTAACTATATTATACCCGTAAAATGTATTATTCCCTTTATAAACTTATAAAGTAACTATCACAAGAATGTATGCATATTTATAGATACACTTAAGAATAAATAAAATATGTGAAAAAATGGGGAAAACTGTCGAAGTCAATCAGACATTTTTCTGAAGACGTAAGGATTGAAAATCGAAAACTAGAAAAAATGAGCTAAAAAATATTAAGACAGAAATAGTATATTGATTACAAAACATATATATATTCATATTTGATATGAACAAACCGTGAAACGTTTGTTGTCCTTTTGGATCGTTTTCCTGTTTACATATATATATATATATATATATATATATATATATATATATATATACGTGTATAATTAATGTGTAATTAACACGTATATAATGTATATTAACGTGTATAATTAATTACGTGTATATATATATAAATATATATGATCTAACCACAATATGAAATGGGAGAACAAGACTAAGATCTTTCAAACGTAACAAGCAGTCGTCGTCAGAGTCAAAAACCCAACTGCATATTTCATATTGTGGTTTGATCATTGATTGTTCACGTGTTTATGTGAAATCTTTTTATATATATATATATATATATATATTATGTGTTATAATATATATTTATATATAAAGTTACAGGGATTTAATAGTATTTTAGGAAAAAGGCACTCTTTTATGAATGCCTATAAGTCTTTTCAACTAACTAAAAAATTTTGTAATATAGTTTTTAAAGATTTATAAACGATTGAAGATCTGTAAGGAACAATTATCATTTCTGAAAGAAATGGCTTTTTCATTTACGTTTAAATGTACCCAAAAATATTTCAACATAAACGCAAAGGCGAAGTAATATAAATAATTTAATACATTAGACATAAATCATGCAACCAATAGCAAATATATATAAAAAAATATATACTAACTAGGTAAACATTTGAAAGTGAAAAATAAATAAGAACATGTATAGACCGACATTTAAAACAAATAGAGGAAGTAAGCCTGTTAAACACATATGATTTTCACATTAAGCAACCACTGAATATTCAGCTCCCGTATCTATTTACTGATGTTGGGAAAAATATTCAAGTCACTGCATACAAATTTTCCATAAAAACAACACGTTTCGAACACGTAGTGTTCTTCTTCAGGGGAAATGGATGCAAAGGCGATTTTGGAGGAACTTGGTTAAATATTACCCTCCTTTTCTCTGTCATCACTTCACTCTAATTAATTAAACTGAATATTATTAATTGTGATTTATGGTTTGAAAATAATTATACTATTAAGAATATAAGTCAAACTCCTTAATAGTTATGGATAAATCTGAGTATAAAGGAAAGCTGGACGAAAAGATGTCGGACAGATTTTACGCAAACCCCACAAACAATTTGGAAATGATACCCAAACCGAAGTAAATGATATCATAGCAGACGTCAAGTTAATAAATATAAAACAGTCCTACAACCTACAATAGGTGAATACAGTTCAGCTTGGCTTTATGGCACAGTAAAAAATTACAATGGAAGAAATCTAGTCCTAGATTCTAGCCCCATTTATAAACTAGCAAAAGAATTGAACAGAATTATATCTCCCGACATGCCCGTCAAATACACGATTGAACCAACGGGTGAATTACATGATATTATTAAAGAAGTTAAACATGAAGAGGTGATAGAATTGTTCGATTTTGGGTCCTTATTCACCAATGTACCAGTAAAAGAAAAACATCGACATCATTCGTAATTATGTAACATACCACCACCATTAAGAAAGAACAGTTCAGTAAATTACTTCAAGCATGTACGATGAAAACCCATTCCCAAATATAGGTGGATCAAATTACATTGGTTCACCTCTGGGAGTCTCTGACATGTTAACATGTGTCATATTGAAAACATTATCATGATGAATAAACCTGACATTAAATGTCTAATATACTGTAGATATATTGATGATCGTTTTATTATTTAGAAAAACATGAACCAGATTGAAGTCCTGAAAAAATTCTTTGAAGAAATCTTGTTTAAAATTGACATTAAAAAAAAAAGCGGTCATTATTCTAAAATAATCAGAATAAGAATTTCAAGGATGACAATATTAATATAAAATTGAATCGGTTGAAACTTCAATGCATGCAAAATCATCTAAAACTACCAACTATCTCAGTGTGCATAGTCAATGCTGACAAAAACTCAACTTCAAAGACTTAACTAAAAAGACTCTTAATGCATAGGACCTATGAAATAACTTCAGACTGGGAAATCGTCTACTCCAACACCAAGAGGACCATATAGACATTGATAAACAACTGCTATTTTAATGAAAAGTGGTTTGACAACACTCTGAAAGAATGTCTATAAACGAGGGAAAACAGTCGGAGGAATTTAGAAACATGTAACATCCATGAAGTATACTATAGAAATCAGTATTCATGACTAATAATAAATACAAGAGGTCTCCATTGAAGGAAGCGAATGGTATTACAGGCAACTTGAAACTCGCAAACACTTTTACATTGGAGTAGCTAAAGCATACTATGCAGGAGACCTACTGTGCAACTGATAGCTGGAGCCACCAAAGACACAAGGAGACTGTTCATCACGTTAAGATAACGAGGGAAGCGCTTGTGGGGGAACGAGCGTAATACAAAATAACAGAATCCATATATTAATATACAATTAGAAAATAGTGACAAAATATTAAAACTGTTTAGACCAATTCAAAGCCATGTAGGACTTCTCCAGGTACTTCCAGCAACCCCATACGTTACTCGACTTTCATCATTTAGAAAAACAAATTTAATCCCTTAATCCCTTCAACACACTTTGTTTTCCTTATATAAAAGAACTATCCATTTTGACTCATTCATGTCTTCATCAGGCCTAGTGAAAACTTGAAACATGTTGGCAAATGTTTCAAGTTTTATTATATAATGTGGATATAGTGGATATAGTGTGTTATCACAGTGTATCACAGTGTATTATATAGTGTGGATATAGTAATATAAACGCAATTTAGGAAACATCGGAAACTAATAAAATGACAAGTTTCTGTCAAATACGATCTTACTTTTAAGAATATTTGTATAAAAAAGCAACTACTAGAAAAATCTACATATATATATATATATATTTTGCTCTCGACTTCCTAGTTCCTTTTTTATTTGTCTCCTTTGCGGCAGCACTGCTTTAGCCCTCACCCAGTGAGTTTTTTAGTTGACTGTCGTCCCTCCGTCAATTCACTTCTTCTCCTGAGGACGACCGCCATTACGGTCGAAATATTGAAAAGTGAGTCTTTGTTGTGTTTCTGTTTATGTGTCACTGCTTATTTTAATTGTTATTTGTCCTGCCGGACCGTTTTTCGTTTATCATGGTATATATATATATATATATATACACGAGTTCGAGATTAACAAAGAGCAACACACAAAGTAGGGAAACACACTTACAGACTCAAATTTTCGGGTAATTCGTCTTCAGGAGAAAAGAGACCAAGCACGTTGTAGGCGCAACGGCAAGTAACCCGTTACTGCAACGGGTTACTTGCCGTTGCGCCTACAACGTGCTTGGTCTCCCATTCTCTTTTCTCCTGAAGACGGATTACCCGAAAATTTGAGTCTGTAAGTGTGTTTCCCTACTTTGTGTGTTGCTCTTTGTTAATTTCGAACTCGTATTGTGTCCAGTTTGGATCGTATTTCGTTTTATCAGTGAATATATATATATATATATATATATATATATATATAGATAAAAGTATCGACCGTGGAATAGAAACAAAACTAAAGTTTATCAGGACTCTGTCATTTTGAACCTGAAGAATTGATCGAGTCCTGATAAAAATTAGTTTTGTATATATGCAAACGTTCAAACCACAATAAGAAATTGGAAAAAAGGCTAAGATATATTTCAACCGTAACAAGAGGTCTTTGTCAGAGTGAAATTCCAACAGATTTGGATCACAATTCAGTTGAGATTTGACTCTGACCGCTTGTTATGTTTGAAATATCTTAGTCTGTTTTCTTATTTCTTATTGTGGTTTGAACGTAGATTGTTATTTCAAATACTAATTTCTTAGAGTGTTTATTGTGAAGTCTTGATATATATATATATATATCATAAAAATGATTGATCGGGATGTGGTCAGGCAATGAGAGTTTGAATTGAAAGTGGAAGAAACTGACCGCATCCCGATCAATCATTTTTTAGTTGTATATATATATATATATATATATATATATATATATATAATTTTTGCAACTGAAATGACAAGGTTAATTTCATTAATTGAGTCAGATGGTTCTGATATATTATGCCTCTGCCTCAGATTGATTAATAAAATTTACTAACCTGCAATTATAATCATTTAGTGGAAAAAATCCAATTAACAATGTAAGAAAAAACTGGTTGCTATTATTGTTAGACCTCATTATACATTCATAGATCCTCAGTAGTGTCTGTTTTAAGCAGACTAATGTTCTTGCTTAAACTCACTATTGTACCACCTATCCCCCAAAAATATTGAAATATTAGTTGCTGGATATATGTTTGTGAGAGCATTTAGAGTTGGCCTCTCTGAAATGTGAAATTAACAATACTTTGATTGTACTCTCTTAAAACTCCCTTCCCTCAAAAATGGAAAAGCGTTGGATGCTTAAAAAAAAAATAGAATTAGTAGTAATACTGTCCATCATACCTCGTAAATTCTCAGAAAAGCTCGACCGGTTTCAGGTCCGTCCGGATCCCATCTTCAAGAACAACTTAACTGTGAGTTAGTTGTTCTTGAACATGGGATCCAGATGGACCCGAAACCGGTCGAGCTTTTCTGAGACTTTACGAGGTATGACGGACAGTATTACTACTAATTCTAATATTACTAACCTTAGTGGAACTAACCCATTAACTATATCTAAATAAAAATTGCTCTTTATAAAGTGTCAAATTACGAGGAGTGTCAATTGTTTTGCAATGTACCAAATGTTATAGAGATAATTCTTAATGTTACACACAGTTATTATATTGTATATAGTTTTGAAAATGTATGTTGTTAGTGTACGTAATAATTTTAGTGTAGGATTTTCATAAATAACTGGAGGATAGTGGTATTAACAATAATTAGTGTTAATATTTATATTACGACATTTAATAAAACAAAACAAGAATCTAAATACATACTGTCTAAATACATGGTAACAATATAACCACAGAAACAAAGAGAAGTAACAATTAAAATACAGAACAAGTAGATAATAGTATTCAGGAATCAAAACCAGCTACTAAACCGACAACAGGTAACCCGTTTGATATTAGTTAAAATCAAATACCGGCACATCACTCCCCTTATAGGCAACACAAGTTAACAAAAAGTTACTTTCTTCTTGACTAGACACAACGGCGCTGTTAAATCACAAAGGGGACTGGTATTTACAAAAAAACATGGAGAGAAACATATTCGGCAACAATGAACTATTCTATGGAGTATAAAGCCATGATCTTTAAACGTTATGGTCAGAACATATACATATATTCTACTACCTGCTACCATAAAGTCATCTACTATATCCATGCATTTATTCATTTTTAGAGTAAAATATTCCTCAAATTCCAATTTTACTCATACAAATCCTGCCTTTTCATGCAAAGATAATATTTGTAATAATCATGAATTATTATAATAATATCACTGATTTTTGCACACATATATAACAGTAATTAACATGCATTACCGGTCTCGATAGCAATAAATTACTATCCTAAAATAACTCACGACCAAATTACTACCATGCGTCAACTAGCTTATAGTAGCGTACAATTGGAAAATTGTCATGAAGTTGTCCGCAATTTGGCAAGTTTGTTCTGCTGTAAGCAGTGAAGATACTGTTTAGATGTCGAATATACATTTAGTTTAACGCCAAAGAACCCACTAAGAAAAATATTAATAATCTATAGAATGTGGTCGAATATTATAATATAACTTCTTTAACTTCTTTGCTAAAATATATAGTATATGAAATAGCAGTAGAAAATTCAGCTGAAGTAATTAAAAGGAATAGAATCTATTATGAGACTTGAAATTAGAAGGATTTCTGTTCATAGAATACAACTAGATATATACTCTAGACAACAACTAGACATACTAGATATAGAACTAGATATATACTCTATAAAATAGAAACACGATCCCAACTGGACATATAAAAGTCCAAAATCGAAGAAAAATAACAAAAAGAGTAAACGAACACAATAACTCAAATTTAACAAAACTTTCAGTTAAAAAGTGTGTTTCTTTACTCTATTACTCTTTTTAGATTTTGAACTAATGTATATATACATTTTGGAAATACAAAAGAATAGAGAGATAATCTAGCAAAAAGATAAGGCAAGCACAAGAAGTATATTTTGAGCTTTCAGGCAAAAGTCCTTCATCAGAGCGATAGAAAGAATAAGTAATGTACATAGATTAAATATAAACAAATAGATTTATGAACAGGTTGAAAAGTGCTCTGAGAAGCCAAATGTCAACTTCTTCAGAAGCCATATGAGTTAACTGTATATTTTATTTAACAGAGTGTCTGCTTTCAGATCTGAACTCAGGTATCAACAGTCGTTTAGGTTGAGGTTGTGGTAATGAGAATCAATGACAATGGAAAGGCTACTATGTTGCTCGACCAAGTTCTTGTAATTATTTATACAAAAGTTTAACATGATAGTTGGTAATTCACATAGGAGGCATCACACTGAGTACATATCAATGGTAAATATGATTACTAGAGATAAAGGAAGAAGGGTATTGATCAAATGTTTATTAAGGCTGAATTGAAACAAAACTCAGACTTAACAACTGGATAGTTAGGCGAAATTGGGACTAAGTTGCACACAATTCCATTCTCGATGTTAGGATTTGTTTCACTGGTTTGATGTGTTAGTAAACTGCCAAGATAAAGAGGTCTCCTATTGGAAATACTGATTGAAAATTAACGAACATGGAATTAGACGAGATATAGGTCAAAAACGCTTCTTATGGGGAATTCAATTGTATTAGGATTGCTCCAAAGGGTAGATGAACAATTACTATTAGCAAGGAAGATATGACTATGATAAAGCTAATCATGTGTTCACTAAATATATGTTTTAAAAATTCTCAATTTTAAAGTTACTCTCATGAAGCATATTGGAAAGACCATGGAATAAATTAGAGAGAGATCACGGAATGTATCTACTTGCTATCCATTGATACCCAAGGCGTAGACGGCTCTGATACGCTTGGCCACCCTCTATTTATTCTGCTGATGACAGTTCACGTCAAAAATTCGAGAGTGTAGCTGTCATTCTTTCCTTATTTGTGTATCTTTATTCATATTGAAGTATTTCTGTCCATTTTATACCGCTTTCTGTTGGTTTAATGTGTCATAGTGCTTTAAGTGCAACCTTGTACCCCTCAGTGCTGTTGCATGCTCATATCATTAACTTCTATTTCCCCCCCTATTCACATATTTCTTCTGGTCTCAGTTCTAACTCCCTGTTTTCATCCTTATCACTAACTTTTCCTATTTTCTATTTTTCTGTCATTTTATTAAACTCTATTAGCTTTCTTTAATTTGATTTCTTCATTGTTTAACTGAACTATACTCTAATTTATACTCTTTTCAAAAAACTTTCTTTCATTTATTTTTTTTTCCGTTTTTTGATATTTACAATTTAGTTTCTTTCATTAGAATTCATTTATTTATATTAATTATTATAAATATATGTATAGAACAATGTTTACCGAAGTATCGAACAGATCTTACGACTGGTATTTCCTCCTTTTTCAACAACCTTTCTATGATCAGGGTACAAATAAAATAGTAGTTCTTCAAATGACATCTTACATAATGGAAAATAACTTTAAAGGGAAATAGAAACTGCAAAAAATGAATAATATATGCATATAAATATAAAACCTAGACATAGTGTTTACGTAGAGGTAAAGTATATATAACAAAATTTCACAATAAACACATGAAACAAAAATCAGCGTAAGAAAAATAGCTAAGACATTGTATTGTATCTATAAACAAAATCGTGTCTACAAACGTCTTGGTTCAACCAGACTTGACTACCTAGCCTTTTGTTATCTTTCCTACATTTAACACCCTTTAAAGATATATCTTGGCAATATATATATATATAATATATATATATATAATATACCTGATACACGAAATGCGGTCCGGCAGGACAGATTACACTTAAAATAAACTGTGATAGATAGAAAAAAAAACCTAAAAAAGACTCACTTTTCAATATTTCGACTGTTATGACGGTCGTTCTTAGGTCGTCACTTCAGGGAAGAAGTGGATTGACGGAGGGACGACAGTCAACCGTCATATATATACAATATATTCATACATGAGTTCAAAATCGAAGAAGAGCAGCACACAGAGTAAGGAAACACACTTACAAACTCAAATTTTCGGGCAATTCGTCTTTAAGAGAAAATGCCCGAAAATTTTAGTTTGTTATTGTTTGTTACTCTTCTTCGATTTTTAAATCTTATTGTGTCCAGTTTGGATCGCCTTTCCAATTTTATAGTGAATATATATAATGTAAATAAGAAATAGATTTAAACAAAAGAATATATATGAAATTAGAAAAAAATATCTAAATTTTGTAAATCTAAAGAAGTGGTAAAATAGAAAAGATTATCAGAGAGCAAAAGACGAAAAGTGGGAAAATGTATGGAATAAATAAAGACATAAAAAGTTCGAGATGGAAAAGAAAAACTTATTTTTATCAAAGTAACAATTTGATGTTTGCCTAACTAAAGCAAACATCAAATTTAAAATAAATTTCGTATTGTATAATTTTTATAATTTGATCGGTGAGGAAGAGGCAGGTTACCCAAGACTCAAAAACCCATTCTTGGACATTTATTTACCGCCTTAATCAAATTAGAGAGGTATAGAACACATTTTAACTTTACAGAAAAAGGATGAACAGCTTTTGAAAAAGCTGCCATAAAAGAATATCTAGACTTGTGCCTGTGAAATGTATTGACTTGTTTAATCTACTGTGAATTGTGCAAGAATCAAAGTAATTATGAGATTTTCATTACAACTATTAAAATTAGTCTAAATAAGTTAGAATGAAATATGACTGATAACTAGTTTATCTATCCGATTGAAGTGAAACCTTTTCCAGATTTTTTTTGTGAGTAATAAGATTAATAGAGTTACAGAACATTTAATCGAACAGAGTAACTCTTAGAGAAGTAAAAGAAGTTTTTTTAAGTAACTCTTTAAGTAACTCTAGTTTTTAGTAAAAGAAGCAGAACCTATGATGTGATGATCAGTGGTCCATACGACAAAAAATGAGACGAATTTCAATAGAGGAATACTCCTTAGATGACTGATGGATCAGGTGTTGTCAAGCGTAGGGTGTTCCCTAACACTAATGAAGTTTCAATCTCGATTGTGTCTCGAGCTCTTTATGTGGATGAAGAAAATCCCGTGAACATTGTCTCTCTGAAATGACACAAAATCGTCCGACCCACTATTTACGAAACTATTTACACCACCAGGAAGAAACCAACTCTCAAAAAATTAGGAAGTCACACTGTGCATTCTAAAGGTAGAATAAACTGGCTCCTGGCTCACCCTCAACTAAAATAAAACAACAATTAAACCACCCTTTTCCCTTCTATAATATCACTGAATCCAAGAGTCTGTAATTGTTTGACCACAGAAGTTTCTAGGACATACAATGATTAAAACAGAATCTGGTATGCTTTTACCAGAATGTAAAATACCTTACAAATTTCTAACTCTGATTAAAATAGTAATTTCCAGTTCTTTATCACAATATTATAATAAATCATTATTTTTCATCATAAAGTATTATTACTAATTAATTGGTATCAAATTACTAATGATCTTTTATCAACATTAATATTAAGTAGTTGGTGCATCCGGTTTGCTAGGATAAGCTTTAAAGTTTGCAATATTTTTAACTTTGGAGTTGGTTTTAAGAAACATGATGGGTAGTTCACCTTTCGACCTCTCGTTGAAGTCTTTTAGTTATTTTATAGTTCTCATCTTCTAGTCAGTCAGCCTTATCATGAACTGTTTAATCTGCTGCTCCTACTCCTGATATACTCACGCCATTAATTACTAGCCTTATTTCTCTATAGTCAAAGATTCTTTTACTTTTTTTTTTCTTTAATAGACTTTAAAAGAGCTTTCAATAAGGTTCCTTTTATTCCAGGGCGCTGCTTAAACTTCATGACATTAACTTCTTTGAGATTTTAAAAATAAAAACTAAAAGTAATACAAATATATGTTATTTGAAATAAATTACTTCAGCAATATTTTGGTTAAAACAAACATCCATTGACTGACAGATGAGTACTAAAATATAAACAAACAGCAGATAACTGCAAAAAAAGGTTCATATATTCACTGTGACATTACACTTGTCACTCAATGTATAGCAAACAGGCATACATTCAGTGAATTTTATATATATATAAAGATTTCTCATAAACACGTGAAATAACAATCGATGATCAAACCTCAATAAGAAATGGGAAAACAAGACTAAGATCTTTCAACCGTAACAAGCGGTCTTCGTCAGAGTCAAAAACCCAACTGATGTCTTGTTTTCCCATTTCTTATTGTGGTTTGATCATATATATATATATCTAATCAATGATCAAACCACAATATGAAATGGGGAAAACAAGATTATTGTGGTTTGATCATTGATTGTTATTTTACGTGTTTATGTGAAATCTTTTTATCAGTGAATTATATATATATATATATATATATATATATATATAATCAATGATCAAACCACAATATGAAATGAGAAAACAAGACTAAGATCTTTCAACCATAATAAGCGGTCTTCATCCCAACTCATTTGGTTTTTTGACTCTGACGAAGACCGGTTGTTACGGTTGAAAGATCTTAGTCTTGTTTTCCCATTTCATATTGTGGTTTGATCATTGATTGTTATTTCACATGTTTATGTGAAATCTTTATATAAATATATATATATATATATATATATATATATATATATATATATATATATAATAAAGATATACAACGTATTGTCCATAAGTTGGACTTGTTTTTACATATGGCAGGTTGTTTCTGGACAACTGTAAATAATAGTAATTATAACTCTCATTATTCCAAATTCTTTAAATTAGCTTTACAATGGGAAACAGAGAGTACAGTTATTTTTAAATTTTTTTGAATTCAATAAAAAAGCACCAGATAAACTATAGATTTTTTTTGTGATAATGACTTTTACCCCTGTTTTATTAAACGAAATTTCATATGTGCTTGTAAATAATTATTTGTAAATTCAAGTATTTGTAAACACTATGGATCCTAGATAAAGATCGTATCATGCATGAGGACAAAAGCGCTAACTTTTATTTTAATCACCTAACCACAAATTTGATGCCTACACCACAAAAAAAACGGTTCTCCTGTCAGTATTCAACTAACAATTAAAATATGTAAGCTGGTGATTCATGCAGTTGTACTAATGTAAGAGTGCGGAGAGATTCAGCCTGTTATGTGGCTACAGACCTTCCGACTTAGGTTCCAGATAGATATCGCTTCCTTAGCGCTCAGCAATTTTGCCGTCTCCCAATATTCACAGTCCTTGAAAGCCAAATAAAAAAAAAAAAACGTTTAAAATCCTTGGTATGAAAAAACAACTGATTCGAAGAAAACAAGCTTTGATTCATTACAAGAATCCTATTAAAATCAATTCGATAAATTGTACTGTTTTAAAACAGTGGAGCATGCAAACACAGGGTGGGAAAAACATTGGTCCAAGCTTCACAGAGTGGGATTTCACATTAAGTATGCAAAAAAGATAAAAACTAAAGTATATTTAGCTGAAACAAGTTTTATTTCATTTACCATACTCTAGTATATTCATAGTAATCTTAATTAATAAAACTGTGTTACGATATTAAAAACCAATTTGGGTTAATTTTATTGTGCATATTAACAGTGAAACAGAAATTACAGTTACTATCACTCAAGGTGAAATATTTATACTACCTTGCACGGTGTACTTTACAAACAATTACTTGATTTTTCTGTAGAATTTGAATTGGAGGTTGGATGATTTAATTTAAAATTATTTAAACTTTGAATAATTAATAGAGCCAATCAAAGTAGTAAAAAGTTCAGCGTGCATACAAGAGTGAGTGCTTTTTCCCCTGTGTGTGCATTTAGATTCAAATGTTATGTGAATAAAACACCCTCTTCTAACTAGTGTTCGTTAATATGGTATCTCTCCTTTATTAAATATAAAAGTTATTCTCTGTACTTGATCATATTTTTAAATTAAATATGTAAATTATATAAGTAAAATAATTATAAATACTACTTTAAATTAATGAAAAATTTATATATATATATATATATATATATATATATATATATATATACATATAATATACAGGTTTGATTAAATAATACGCCATATTTACGATTGACTAGTTTCCTTGTGTATTTCTCAAGGGATCTGAATAATCTTCTTGTACAAACATCTAATATATATATTATATATATAATATATATATATATATATATATATATATATATATATATATATAAATTAAAAGAAACGGTCCAGCGGACTTTTTTACAATAAAATAAAAAACGAAGGAAACACACAGAAAGACACAGACATAACTCACATCGATATTTCGACAATCGTCGTCATCAGGAGGTGCGAAGAGCGAAGAGTCCCGCAGGAAGACAGGGCGGTACCGAAATATCGATGTGAGTTATGTCTGTGTCTTTCTGTGTGTTTCCTTCGTTTTTTATTTTATTATATATATATAAATATTGATAAAAGTATCGACCGTGGAATAGAAACAAAACTAACGTTTATCGGGACTCGGTCAGTTCTTCAGGTCAAATTAAACTCTCATTGCTAACGTTTCGGTCTTTATTTAAAACTTTTTTCATAGGCATACGAAAACAGAGGAAATATAAGAAATACTACAATCATTCAAAAATCAAACATACAGAAAAGTGCAATTAGTTACAATTAAGAAATTACAATAGAAATTAGAATTCTATTTGTATTTTTATTCTTTAATTCTTTATTTGAGGAAATATAAGAAATAATTCAATCATTCAAAAATCAAACATACAGAAAAGTGCAATTAGTTACAATTAAGAAATTACAATAGAAATTACAATAAAATTACAATTCTATTGTAATTTCTTAATTGTAACTAATTGGACTTTTCTGTATGTTTGATTTTTGAATGATTGAATTATTTCTTATATTTCCTCTGTTTTCGTAGACCTATGAAAAAAGTTTTAAATAAAGACCAAAACGTTGGCAATGAGAGTTTAATTTGAACCTGAAGAACTGACCGAGTCTCGATAAACCTTAGTTTTGTATATATATTATATATACATAAATTCTAAACTACAGAGAAAAAAATCAGAAATGAGACTAAGATCTTTCGACCCAAATATCTGGTTTCTCGGACTTATTTTAACATGTTTTGAGAAGGACCAGTTATTTTGGTCACAAGATTTTAGTCTCATTTTTCAATTTCTTTTTGTGATATAGATGTTTGATTTTCCGGTTTATTATAACATCTAGTTATATATAATAGAAGTAAAATTTTATTAATCAGTAAAAAACACCTCATGAATAGTCAGTACGAGAAAAGAAAAAAATTCCGTATAACACATAACTGAGTAAAATTGATTTTTAATTTCTTCATACAATCATTATTTTCTTTTATTTAATTCTAATCTTCTATAAAAAAATCCCACAAAATTAATTTTTTTTGTATAATTGTGTCAGTAAACATAAATATAGTTAATATAAACACGTATTTCACAATGTTCAAAGGAAGCAATTTTTTTTTGTTTAAATTAAATTAAATCTATCATTATTAAGAAACTTGATAATATATTCATCATTATATTTATTTTGTTTTAATCTGTTAATTTCATAGATTGTATTCGTCTTTGAAATTCTAGTCAGAATCTAATAAACATATAATATAAATAAATAGAACACTCAATAGTTAATAGTTTCTTAAGCATAAAAGAAAAATCTCGTAGTGTACTGATGATGGAAGTGTTGGTCAACTCTTAGATGCGTTCTCATTGCATGTTTTGGTTTTTAACATTAACACAATAAATGTTTTTGTAACAACATTCTAGTTTTAAAATTGTTTATTATATTCCAATTACCCTGACGGAGTCGAGTTCCTGCCTTGTAATCTCAAGTTGTCTGATCAAGCTGGGTATGTCACTGGGTGGGCCGTCACTAGTGCTTGCGTCACTCTACATAAAACACATTACTATTTAAAACACAAATCTATTATTAATTAAAATTAATTTATTTAATTATTATTTAGTAAAAAGAAATGTACCATCCATTGAAATCTTTCTTATCATTATATATATTCATTTATTAATATTAATTTTAAATTTAATTGTAAATTTTTTTCTTTTCTTTTTCTTTGTAGCTTGGACTTCAGTGATATATATATATATATATATATATATATATATATAATATATATATAGAAAATTGTCACAATAACACGTGATATAAATATTCAGATAACTCACCACAAATTAAAGTGGTGAGTTACCTGAATATATATATATATATCAGCTCAAAAACGAAGAAAAGCAACACACAGAGAAAGAGACACACTTACAAACTCAAATTTTCGTATAATCCGTCTTTTCTCCACATAGAGAAAGCTATGTGTTGCTTTTCTTCGTTTTTGAGCTGATATTGCAACCAGCTTGGATCGTTTTTTTCGAATTTTGAGTGAAATATATATATATATGGTTATATTATTACTCTCTTTCAACTCTTTATTTAATATATCTTTTCTAGTTTATTATTAATCTTAATTATTACTATTATTAATTATTATTAACATTATTATAATTATTAATTTTCTTAATCTATTTATTCTCTATTAGTCCAGTTATACCGTTGACCTTTCAACTCTTTTATTCTAACCGCTTGTTTCTTGTTCATTATTGACCTTTGACCTTCTCTTTATATTAACCTGTACTATCCTTTTAATCTATTTACAGTAATGACTAAGCATGAGTCATCGATTTTAATTTAACATAGAAAAAAATTACTAGACTCATAAATATGATTAATGCCGTTTGAATTTCAAGATTGTTTGTGCATATTTGCTTAAACTATATCACTGATCAATCTATTACACAATATATTTAAAAAATAGTTTCTTTTTATTGAATACAACAATTAATTATAATATTAAATTTATTTTAGTTCCAATTAATTTCTACTAATTAGTAGATCGTAAGGGATTAATTAACAAGTATTGCAGGAGACAACTGTATTAGCAATTAATAATAATTTTCTCCCTCACTCGAATTTTATAAATTCAAGACTTATAAAGAGGGTTGACAGCTAGCGGATAGTTTTTTATTCTTTCTTACTGTGCTCCTTTGTTTCCCCAAACATCCCTTTCTGGACATTAATCCTTTCCTGCGCTTTCACTCTTTTAAAATACCACTCTTCTCAACTTCTCACCAAATGTTTTCTGCATCTAGTGTTTTAGTTGGGTTTTTGACTTTTACGAAGGCTGCTTGTTACTGTTGAAAGATCTTAGTCTTGTTTTCCCATTTCTTATTGTGGTTTGATCATTGTTTATAAAAGATGTATCGTTGTAATGGCACATGTTTTTATAAATATACCTGTATTATAACACCCTTATAATTAATTATAAAACATTACTTGTATAATTACAGCTTCTTGTCCCTTTTTGAACATTTTCAGATAGTTCTGTCGATGTTTTTCTTCTTCTTCCTTAAATTTGGCCATCATTTCTTCCTTCTCTTTTTCCAGCTCTGCTAACCGATATTTTGCTTCTTCTAACTGAGGTTTCAATTCTTCACATCTGTAATTTTATATTAAGCATAATTTAAAGAAATTTTTATTATAAATAAACCCCATCATTTGGTTTCAATTATAGGAAAATACTATTAATTACTATTCATAATTAAAGTAATTTTTAATTACTATTTTTTAAATTTTAATTAAAATTTTTGTAATCTATATAAATAAAATAATGATTTTGTCTGTACATTGCTTAGAACTGACTCATTTCAAGTTTTCTTTACGTTTCATACATTTCATACATAATCTGTCGGTTTGTTGGTTTGTCGGTTTGTCCGCAAAATTTGGTCACAAGTAAACTCAGCCACCATAACACATATCAAGCTGAAACTTTTACAGTAAATTTTTGTATGCGTAACTTAAAATATAGGCTCTGAATTGATTGGAAATTCAACGTAAAAGTGAAGTTATGGACGTTTAAAGCAAAAACGTTTGTCACAAGTAAACTCAGCGACCATAAGACATAGCGAGCTGAAACTTTGACACTAGATTTGTGTATGCCTAACTTAAAATATGGGCTCTAAATAGATTAATAATTCAGTGCAGAAGCAAAATTATGGGGCTTTAAGCTGTATTTTGCTCATTTCGCAGACAGGTTTATTTTGAAAATACACAGGTGTGGCAAGTAGGTATTGTTGTTGATTTTAATTTCATTTGAGCATGAATATATTGCATATTTGACATCATTGAAAAGGTGTTTCCCAGAGTTCAAGTGTACAGTTCAAGATGTACTATCCATTCAGAATAAATGGCTTTGTGAACGAGTAATTCTCAGTCCTTAATATGAACAGGCAGGAAAAACCAACAAACAAGTTCTTACGCTATATCTAGCCAAAGATCTAACTTAAAGGTCAGTAAAGAGAGTGATTAGTAATGAGGAAACAGTTCATTATCCAACTGAATTTCTTGACTCCGTGACTGCTCCTGGACTTCCTGTTCATGAGTAAAAACTTGAAGAAGGAGCACCATCATGCTGCGTTTAGTATCAGTAACAAATTTCATGTTACGAAACTTGAGTGCCTCGGGAAATGTGAAAAGGGACAGGGCCATTTTCTCAAATGGTCTACTGTATTTTGCTTACTCAAGAGTTACAGGTTCCAACTCTTTGTTCTTCCATGAACCTGAAGAACAGCTAATGTGGTGTATACAGAGGCATTTGTTTAACACTACACTAATAATGGTATTTTTTACTATTCTACAATTTCTAATGACATTTTGGAATACCAAGTATAATCAAATCTTTATTCCGTCAAAGACGGGTAGGTTTGCTAGTTAATTATATAATAGTATTAAGATATTATACTATTTATCAGTTAAAGATTATATGAATCTTTCTTTGTTATATTTTATTGAAATAATGTTACTAATAAATATAGTTCTCCATATAATTTTTAAAGTCAAGTTTTAAAGACAAAAATACCAAAGAACTTAGAAAGGTAACTACCGTAATATATTAATTTAATTATTTAAATGTGTTATACAAATAGATACTCCTTAAACAATAAATTCTGGTCGATTAATAGAACAACGTTTTTTTATTAGAATAAATACATTGAAATGGAAGTTATTAGGAAAAAAAATTAAATTAATAGAAGAGTCATTAAAAACTATATGATGACAGATAACTAATAACTTATATTCGATTTCAGTAGCATATTTATAAAGCTAAAATTCAACCTGGTAATGCGGACCAATCACAACTAAAATTAGTGCTAATTAACAAAAGTAGCTCCTCTAGACTCCCTTAGAATTGTCCTGAACGTGGAAGTCTCTAAGGATGGCTATTGGATGCAAAAATATCCACTTTTAAAGTTATTATTTTCAGGTTATGTTTTCATTGTCAAATACAACCAAAATAATATTAATATAAATATGTTCGTTTGTGGCCCATGTATATAAAAAAAAACATTACTTTTTTTTACTCAAATTTCATAAGCAGTAATTTCGGGTGATGAACTTTCTTAATAAATTTTGTAAAATATATAATAAATAAATTTCAAATTTGACCCATGTCAATAAGAAGCTTTGAGCTTTTCCACAGACGAATGTGAAAGCATTTGACATTTTATTACAAAAATGATAATGCAAATAAATAGCTTGACCAATCGCAGCAAAGTTAACAATCGGCTGGATGAAAGACGAAACTAATGTTTGTTTATTAAAACTATAAAACTATTATAAATACAAATCAAACATTCTTCTTTTATTTTGAATAATTAATGTATTATTTGTTTTATATATATAAAAGAAAGTTTTAACTCTTTCAGTTGCCTAAATATATTGTTAATGTAACAATTAAATATAAAATGTGTTTGTTATAAAGATGCATTTGTTAAAAAAAAAATTGATATAATATATTAAGAATATTAAAAGCATACCTCAAATTTGCTTCTTGCAATTGTTGTACAAGATCTTCAATTTGACCTTGTGAAGTATTTCTAATTTCTCTGACCTAGAAAATATTAATTTAATAATTTAGGCTAAATTATAGATATATTATAGGTCGATGTATTGTTCAATTATAGTAATTAGGATTAGTGATTAGTCTAAATTAATTATGATGTGAAACTATTTTATTGAATTTAATCGTAAAAAAAAACCTACTTGAGTTTCATGTTCATGTTTTAGCCTATCAATTTCTTTTTCAAGGGCAGATGTTCTGGGAGAAGTGTAGGGGCTTAACTCTTCAAAATGACCTGAGTCAGCGAGCGAGGGAGTCAGCTCTGAACCTGCTGATGACCGTCTAAAAACAATTCACATACATTATTATTTTTATTTATCATCTGTTTGAAATGCAGTTCCCATTAATATTCATAGAAAAAAAAATAATTAAAAATTAATATTAAAAAATTAAAATATTACATTTTAATATTTTAAATTAATTTAATATTTAAATGCTCTATTTTTATTTAATTATTAATATTTAATTATTATCATTTAATTATTAATATTAAATATTCTATAGAATTATTTAAATATTCTAAAAAAAAATTTAATATTAAAATTAATATGAAAAAAAAAAAAAGAAATTTAAAATTCAATTTTCGTTTCTTGTTTGCACAGATATTTACTCTGGTCATTTCCAGTTCCCTTATAGGCAACCAAGAAATTACGCTATTCGCAATACATTCTTAATGAGTCACAATAAAACAATTTCCTAATTTTTTAACCACTAAACAAGTTTTATTTATGGCACTTAAAATAAGTTTTGCAACTCTTTTATCATAATCTGGAAGCATTGATTTTGTTGGAATTTTAAATAACAATAGTTTTATTGTAAAACAGCGTTACGAAGAAGTAATTTTTTTTATTCTAGTTGCTAGTAGAAAAAAATTCCAAAATTTGATAAAAATTTAGAGAAATACGCAGGTATACCCCAAAAGGAAAACACTAAAGGCTCATGTTTATTTTAAAATAATAGTTTGTCAAAAATATTGAAATATTAGTAAATACTACTTAGAAAGTTCATTCTAACGTGAAATTTTAACGGGTAATTTGTTAAAATAAATGCCGTAAATTACTTTGGAGTCTATCTAGACACAAGACTGTAATAGACGATTCAAATGGGCCACTTTGAATGTACAGAGACAAGGACATTAAAGCTAGGTCCTTCACTGAGAAAGATAGCTGGTATAAGATGTAAAACTCATGAAGGCCTCTTAAAGCAGACCTATTTCTGATGTGATAAGCCAGTAATCGAGTACGGAAGTGATCAACACCTCCAACAGCTTACAGAGCAAGTTGAACAATATCCAGCTCTCGGATAAATCAACGGAGCTCCCTGTTCAATACCTATAGGCGAATTGAAAATGCAGACAAGTTAGACCACCTTTCTATATAAAAAATATTGCTATCTTGCCTCTGCTTAAGAGATGCAGAACAACCATAGCAATACAGAACACATCGCTACCCTAAAACTATTTCATTTTGACTACAATGTTGATTAAAAGTATTATTTAACTTTCGATATAATAAATATATATTTAATTTAACATTAATGCCAAGTGTTAAAGTTTTGTTGGGTAATTGTGCTAATTTAATGAATTAGTTATATACATTGTGGAATTAATTGTTATAATCATGTTAGTCATTTTGGAATTATTCAAATAATCTATACATTGAACTCTTTCAATTAGCATATCCTGTAATAAAAAAATAAATGTTAGTATAAATAAATATTTTTACCAGCCACTACTCTGAAATATGCCGTATCTTCAGGGAGCAATAATTATGTTATTTGAACGTAATTTTATCAAAAGCATGTTTACAAATAAAATTTAATCAGTTACTTTCAAAAATTAGGATCATTCCTTAAAATTATACTACGAGTATATAGTATATTAATAAAAAACGAATTGGGTGAGATATCTATATAAAAAGTATTCATTTGAATATGCTATTAGCGTTTCATTGTTATTCCAAATTCATAAGATAGTCTAAGGTTGTTTATGTTTGTTGTAGATAAAGTAAAAATTAATATCCGGATGAAGTTTACAACAGAATAACAATTGTGATGAATTATAATGGAACTTATATTTAATTTTCTTATTTTTGATTAATATTAATTTATTATATTTTCATTGTTATTATGAGTTTTCTTTTATTTGTTATTTATTTCTTTTATTGTGATTATTAATTTTACCGAAGCGCATACGAGTATAATTAACTGACTGGTTATATGGGAAGAAATTTTAAGAATATGCTGAAATTCATGTTATTTGTCCGTTTAATATTATTAATTTTAATAAAATTATAATATTATAATTTTTATTATAATAAAGACTAATTAATAGGGATTGAACAGATTGAATATTAAATTTTATTAACTGAAATCAACAAATATACCAAAGTAAGAAATTCTGAAATGGTACTAAGATATTTGGGATTAAGTAATGTTCCTTGTCAGGCACAGTTTTGTGATTTCAACTTGTCAATATGACGAGGATTCGTACTTGGTCAAAAGATTTTAGTCCTATTCTGAATTTCTTACTTCACTTTATTCTGCCCTTTTTATTTCAACTGTTTAATTAAATAGTTAATTATTAAGTATTTAATTAATGCATGAATTGAACAAAAGAAATAAAGTTATCATTAAATTCAAAGATAATGATAAGAAGAAAGTAGTACGCAAGCCTGTTCGCTTAAAAAAAAAAATAATGGTTGAAAGAAAACGCGTATTATTATTATTATTATATGAATTAAATAATATTGTAAAAGAATAGATTAATTAAATCCTTAAATGAGGGAGTAATTTAATTAGCTTGCAATAAATTCCCTTTTTTAAAAACCAATATGAAGTGAACAAATTGATATATACTATAGGACTCTTTGCCAAGTTTTGAAGTCAAGGGCGGCTGCGTGGAGCTTAGAGGCCATTAGGCACGACACACAGGTTATACATTATTGATTATACACGTTTATTTGTGTATTAGCAGCATTCAAAGAATAAATGTTTAAAAGTTGTCTAATGAGTGTTTAATAAACAAAATGAGTTTGTAGTTTTATCGCAATAATAAACTGAATTAACAATATTGGGCAAATAGCTTTTGTTTGGTGATATATTCTCTTGGAGGGTTGTGCTGTTTACCAAATAAATATTGATTTAGAAGATTTAAAAGGTTTTAAATTAATTTCTCCCTGAAGATAGCAATAGGAATTATAAGTCTTTGGTTATTTATTAATGAGAAAGAA
This sequence comes from Hermatobates lingyangjiaoensis, assembly GCA_026182355.1. Classification (NCBI taxonomy): domain Eukaryota; kingdom Metazoa; phylum Arthropoda; class Insecta; order Hemiptera; family Hermatobatidae; genus Hermatobates; species Hermatobates lingyangjiaoensis. Next base: position 4,648,849 of record JAPFBL010001928.1, read on the forward strand.
AAGAGTTAGTGATAGGCAGGACCCATGAGTGGGGACAGAAGGTATAGTGTAGGAAGGTCCCTGCGCCAGGCTTTCCACCTCTGAGGACAGGGCAATGGGCCTGAAGCCTGATGAGGAGGGCACGTCTAACGCTCGCACCTCGTCATCTCGCAGACCATCCGTGTCGTCCTCCAGTCGTCGAAGTCGGAGTTCCACTAGTTCTTTAGTCAGTCGGTTGATCTCTCTTTCCCGTTCTATCAATTCAGCTTGGGAGTCCGCCAGTTCAGACTGAAATACAATCATAGTTGTCTAGTGAATTCAAAAGTAATTTTACTGATAATTAATATATTATATTTAATTTATTTACTTCATTTAATAAATATTTGTTCTTGTCTTTCCTCTCTCCATAAGGTGATAACAGTGATAAGTCTTCTTAGAAGAAGACAAAGCAGCTAACTTATACTTTAGGCTTCATACACATATTTTCCTGATATTTTATACTTATAAATTTGACTTTTAAATATCATTCATAAATTCCAAAGCTATTATTGGTCTTATCCCATTTCTGAATTTCTTAGAATTGCTTTCTATGTTTCATATTTATTTTAGAATCTTCATGTAAACATGTGTTATGCAAAACAACGTTTCAACCATTCTAATTATATATATATATATATATATAATCAAAATAACACTTAATGTAATAGATGGATTAATTTACCACAATGAAACTAATTTGGAAACAATGCTCCAAGGCCTTCACTTGCTCTCTGACGATGTGTTGACGAAAGGCCTTAGAGTATTCTTTCCAAATTAGTTTCATTGTGGTAAATTAATCCATATATATATATATATTGTTGAAATGTACTGCAGCATCGGCATTAACGACTTTCAAACTAAGCTGTTCAAGTCTCCTGACAGTCTTACGAATATAAGGTGGTAATTCCCAAATAAGTTGTCCAAAGGATATTGAGACACTTTTTTGAAACACTTTAATAGATATGAACAATTTTAATACAATTGAAAACTAACATTACATGTTATATGCCTCCAAGAAGATTTGCTGCCAACCTATACTAACATGTAATATTAGTTTTCAATTGCATTAAAATTGTTCATATCTATTAAAGTGTTTTAAAAAAGTGTCTCAATGTCCTTTGGACAACTTGTTTGGGAAATTACCACCTTATATTCGTAAGACTGTCAGGAAACTCGAACAGCTTAGTTTGAAAGTCGTTAATGCCGAAGCTGCGGTACATTTCAACAAAATATGCCTCCAAGAAGACTTGCTGCCAACCTATACTAATATATATATATATATATTATTTAAATAAGCAGCAGCTTCTGCATTGACCAGTTTCTTGTTGACACTCTCTAGTTTTCGTATCACTTTGCGGTGAGACTCTGGTAGCTTCCAAAGAAGGTTAGCAAAAGACATTAACACACACAATAAACTTTAGGTCAAACACGAAAACACTTGAATAAACCACTTTCTTTAAAATGCTGTTTTAATATATATATATATATATATATATATATATATATAATATTATGGACAACACGTTTAAACAATTCTAATATTATATATATAACTTTGAATTGCCATGAAACTGGATTGCGTCTTAAAAAGCTTTCACTCGCATTGATCCTTAATTATATGAGTGCGCGTCAACAAACCTTTAGCTTGCGGATGGTGGAGTTGGCTCTCTGCGTGGGCGTGAGGTACTCATTGTTAGGGCCGTGGCTGTGCGTTGGAGAACAGTGGACCACATATTTCTTAGTTCTCGCGCTGAACGTTGTTCCGTTGATAGGGAAGTGAGCATGGTCGCAGTCACAACTGGCAACACTGCTTCTTCCTCCAATCGACTCTACATCATCTTGGTCGAGATTTCGCATCGACTGCAGAGCAAACACATGTAGACAGTATTAAGAACTTATAAATATTAATTATCATTAATAATGAAAGAAGCTTATAAGAGTTCAACAAATGCATAGTCATTATTTGAACCAATGACAAGTTAATCTTAAAAGACGTGCATTTATGTTAAGATTTCTAGAAAATGTAAACATGATTTCTAGAAAAATGCTAATAAACTATTGCATTGCCAGAAGTAAACTATAGTAATTTTAAAGAATGTTTACAAATTTAGGATCTCTTGCATCTATTCTCAGTATTTTGATTGATATCTGTGGGTTACCAAAAGACTAAGATCTTTAAACCGTAACAAGGGGTCTTCGTTAGAGTGAAATCTCAACTGACTCAGTTGAGATTTAAGTCTGACGAAGACCTTTTGTTACAGTTTGAAGATCTTATTCTTTTTTCTCACTTTTTATTGTTGTTTGAACACACACACACTATATATATATATATATATCTTAATGTTGTGATGCGTGCATGTATATGTATGTGTGTTTAATGAAGTTTTTGAAGAGGCTTCAGATCACAGCTTTCCCTAAATTATAAGAAAGGTTAGGAGAGAAATAGGCCTGGGATAAATAAAAAAACTGCTACTATCCAATATAGCGAAGAAATTTTTAGTCAAAACAAAAACTTATTTTAGATGATTGATTTTTTTCTATTTATAATCTTTGCAATACTAGTGTTATACAAAACATGTTTATGGATTTTCGATCATAGGATCAGCCAGAAATCAAGTTAAAAAGGGGACTAGGGATTTTCATCTGTACTGTATTCGCCAAATCTGTTTACTTTATTTATTAATTAATATATATTTTCTAAGTTAATGGAAGAACCTTCGCTATTATTATTTAATAATGATTATGAAATTGATTGAATGATATTTGTGAGGTAATTTTAGAAATAATATGAACAAAGAAATTTAATAAGATGACAACAGAAAATCCACTTTTTGTTTGTTTTTCTTTTTCTTTTTCTTTTTTTTTTTTTTTTGATCGGCTTTGTTTTTATTTCAAATGGCAAAGAAGAGGTAAGTCAAAAGCTTCTAGATCTGTCCCATTGGTGATTTGTTTCTTATACAGGAACATTTAAAAGTTATTAATATTCAATTTAATATTAAATTCAATATTATTCAATAAATTCAATATAATCAATATTAATCAATATATATCAATAATCAATATAATCCATATTATCAATATAATTCAATAAATTCAATTCCTATTTATTGAATTTATATTTCAATAAATAAGAGACAAATTGAAATATCTAGCATAATTGAAAAATAAAAACGAAAAAAGAGAAAAATACGAATTAAATACTAGGTGTATTCAGTTAGTGGAATTATAAAAATAAGCTATAAGTGAATAGGAAAAAATGAGATGATCATATTAAAGGAGAGGAAAATCCATGCCTTTCAAGTTTGTAAGCTGAATCTTGTGATTTCATTTAATGTGATTTTGATAAAGTAGCTCTAAACTAAATTATCCTGATTATTTTTTCTATAATGTTTTTGTTGATTGTACAATTATTGATGTTACTACTGGTGAGATTTAGCCGGTAGTGTGAGAGTCTGCTTTTAGGTGCCTCCTGCGAATAGTGTACCTGGGAATGCCTGCTAGGTCGTGTAAAGGAAGGAAACTTCCTGGGAAGTGTGGGAGTCGTAGCCGGAGACCTGACAGGTATTCGGCTGCTCGACTCTCCGCCTTCCTTCAGTCGGTTATCTCCTCGTCGCCATAAATCAGAGGGTGTTCTCCGCCAGCTGCTTCCCTTGTCTCCATCAGTCTCGGAACTTCGTCTCATTCGTCCTCCGTTCTCACGATTTGACTTCCTGCAACAACAACATACATTCCTTTTAACTGAATGTTTAAAGAAACCAGAAATTACTATTGACTTAACTTATGATTGCAGTTGCCTACGTTGAAAGAAACAAGAAATTACTGTTGACTTAACTGTCTATGTTTAAAGAAAACAGAAATTACTGTTGACTTAACTTGTGATTGCAGCTGTCTACGTTTAAAGAAACCAGAAATTACTGTTGACTTAACTTATAATTGCAGTTGCCTACGTTTAAAGAAACAAGAAATTACTGTTGACTTAACTTATGATTTCAGTTTCCTACGTTTAAAGAAACGATAAATTACTGTTGACTTAACTTATCATTGCAGTTGCCTACGTTTAAAGAAACAAGAAATTACTGTTGACTTAACTTATGATTTGGAGTTGCCTACGTTTAAAAACACAAGCTTGAGTAAATTAATGTTTTCTTTATAATTTAAAAAATCTTCAAATATGCAAGAATTGCAAAGTTTGAGTGATTTATTTATATTAAATCGACTTTTTTGAAAGATAGACTCTAATGGACAGTTCACCCGAAGCATTAGAACCTTTGACGTTTTTAACATTGGCATATTAATGTTAATATATCATTAATATATTTACCACTTATTCTACAAGCTTATTTATCTCATTTAAAAAAAGTTTTTTCTTCTTTGTGCTATTTTAATACATCTATATTTATGTTAAAGTTGGTTGAGCAATAGTAATATATAAACAAAATGTTAAAATATTTGGAAATAAGTTCAAGCTAGCAGGAACCTGTTCCAATTATCATTCTGGGTTAATAGGTATATGAAAAGATCCGGAATAGTTGCAAAATAATAGTTCACATATTGTTAACATGACATTTACAGTTCTGACATTTACAATGACAGCATTGCTTTCTTAGATGTATATAAGGTCAGCGGGTTACATTACCCTCTAGTTGAGTTAAGTAGGAAAATATTGATTAATACATTAGATAAAGGTGAGTGGATTTTCTCAGTCAAGTCAAAGCACATATTGGCATTGAAGGAAATAAAGAGGAGATATGTTGATGAAAATGGCTTCAACAGAGGAATCTTTACAAACCTGCATGTATGCCTCCCTAAGTCATATGCGGAGAAGTTGACTGAAATAGAACCTTTCGGAGGTGGCAAGAGGTTGGATTTCAACCTCAAAGGTACATCTCACCTGTACACAGTATATTATTAACTAACTATCTTTAAGTATCCTGTTTTGATTTATTGCCATGTACCCTTCAGCCTTTCGAACATGACATGGAACAAAGAACAGCAGATTGATGTTTTTTAACGTGGTGCCCTTTTGCCACTCCATGGAATACCGGAGGACCAACCTTAAGTCAATTCTACTGCAGTCCGCGGCGTGCCCAAGGTGGACCTCGCGGAGGCGGGCATCCACGACTGACATCACTTACCGAATCCAGGAGATATATACAATCAATATATAAATATAAATACATAGATATCTTTATGTATCCGCCCCTAGTGGGACCATGCAGCCCTACCACAGGCTGCATTTGCTTTACATCCACAGGTTTACTGTACCAGGGGCTACAAAGGCCACTGACCTTACCTGCAGCTGAGCAGGTTCAGCAGGACCATTTGTCCGTTGAATTTTGATAATTGATATATCTTTTACTGTATATTGTTATTGCTCTACTATTAACGTTTATGAATTAATTTTTTCTAAACATTTTATTGCACTAATAACGTAATAATTTGTAAAACACATGTAAAATAAAAATAGAGCATGTGAAAAATTACAATAAACTCCCTTCAAGTTAGGGTGATACTAGGGAGGAAAAAATACATCTATATTAGTTTGATTTTTTTGTGTTTCAATTTCTTTTTCACCTTAATCGAACTGACAAAATCAGTGTAACAGGTTAGTAAAGACACAATTTAATTAAAAAGAATCCTAAAAGATAACTATAAATATATCAAATCAATAAACATAAATAGTGATTAATGCCAAATTACATAATTGTTTTGCTGTCTCTTGCATTACAGTCAATTTTCCATTATATACTTGCCACTGGTATTATATAACCTTTACATAATGTAGTTGTAAAGTTGGAAAAATGATGACCAGGAAAAATAATTGTATTGAGAGGTAATTTAAGGAACTTAATTTTAGTAACAGTAATCAATTTGAGAAATTCAATATTACAGACAATTTAAAGAATAAGGTTTCATTTCTTCAATAAACCAGTATAATTAGCGATGTATGTTATTAGTGTCAATGTCATCTGGCAACAAATTTTACAGTTCATATAAAAACAAATTATCAGTTTGGCTCCGGAAAATAGATAAGATTTTATCTAAATCAACAGGTTGTGTTAAAAAAGGAATTTATGAGTTAAGATAGTACAATCATAGTTAGAACAATCTTACTTCATTTAATAATCAAATTGATTTTTTAGCATCCTACAGTGAACCATTCCAATCGAGCACCATAAGGAGTAAGTTTTTGAAAAGTACAGCTACAAAAATAAGAAACAGTATTACTGAGTATTACTAGGGTTAGGTGACGTATGACCGGATTTAATATTAACTTGTGATATTAAAAAAAATTCTGTCAATTGTCATTTTGACTGTTTTCTTTCGATATTAAACAATAAACTCCATTATTTCTTTTTCCTTATCAGTCCCGCCTAGTCTCTCCCTCCCTCCTCTCTACTTTTGCTCTATATCCCTCCCACTCTCACATCGTTTCACTCTTTCTCATACCTTCTTTTGCCGTTTTTCGATCTCCTTTTATCTCTCTCTCTCTCTCTCTCTCTCTCTCCCCCTATCTCCTCTCAAATAACTTTTGTAGTAATGGACTGAGTAGAAAACAAAACATGACCAAATACACAGCGATATAACGAAATCCAAGGAAATCAAGCCAAGTGGCTCAGAAGAAATATCAAAAAACCGATTATTATTATATATAGGGTGATATAAATGAGAAACTGCTACTACCTCTGAGATATAAATACATTGGATATATTTATGGTAGAGTTAAAATATTCAAACCTGAAAGTGCACTTCCTCCAGTAATCTCTCTATTAACGAGTCAACATACAACAAATAAATCTCCTTTTATATATCTCTCTTCCTCCCTCCCTCTCTCCCTCTCTCTCACTCTCTCTCTCTTCATACACAAAAATTCATTTTCTAACTATCTATCTACCTCTCTCTCTATCAAAGTAACATTTTCCAGTCCATATAAAGTATGTAATAAAATATATTTTCAATAAATTTTTAATTTAAAAAAGAACCTCGTTATTGACGTTGTAATATCTGCAGTCACTGTGAAATACTACCAATATTTTGTGTGTGGATGCTAAACTAAGGCACACGACTAAAACCATGCTAGTTCTTACACTAGAACGGATAAAGGAAGGAAGGAGGGAGGGAGAGAGATAAAAGAAAGTTATCATAAACATTACTATGTTGGCACCTTTATAATCATGCAGTTGACATACAATATCAATAAGTGTCGAGTCATTGTTACTACACAGCCGTTTGACTGATTCCTTCAATCTTGACAGGAGTGAATATTTCGGGTTCGACTCCACGCAGAGCCGACACACTCCTGCGGTAATAGGATTTGCCCGCCTCTTCCTGTGCCAGTTCACTCTCCAGTCTAACTTAACTAGATTCATTTGTTCCACCTAACCCCTTCAGAGTTCATTGTAACCAGTTCACTTTATAATTTCCATTACAATATACCTCCAACCAATTACTTCCTCAATTTCCTGTCAAAACAATTAATTTCTGACGATTAGTTTGTATCAGATTATTAAAAACCATAAATAATTCTTCCTAAGAGTTATGTATAAATTTCCTAGAATGATTCTAATTGTTTAATTAATTAACTAAATTAAGTTTTGCTGTAATAGTTACTTAAGGGAATCTGCACTACAATAGTCTTCCGAAAAAAAAAGTTGTTCATTTAACCAGTTTACACTTTCTACAAATGTGAGATGAGGTTTAGTGTTTCTAATGAAACGCATGATAACTGAAATTCTAAATAATAGTGTAGCAGAATAATTTAATGCTAAAAACTATGTTTATTTCTTGAAGGATTTATGAAATATAGTAGTAGAATAAGAAAAGTTCATTTCTTTGTTTAATTGATTGTATACTGGAAGTCTCACTTAAAACAGGTGTTGTTAGCCCGTACAATTATGAAACTGAGGTAACCTATATAGATAATAAACAATTTTTCATTGAAATTATCTTTAAATCCTTGTATGCATTTATAGTTGAACTAATATCAACTGATAAATATACTTACCCATGTAAGTATAGTTAGTTGGGTTTTTGACTCTGACGAAGACCGCTTGTTACGGTTGAAAGATCTTAGTCTTGTTTTCCCATTTCTTATTGTGGTTTGATCATTGATTGTTATTTCACGCGTTTATGTGAAATCTTTTTATCCATGTAGTCATCTAAAATAGTGTAGTTTTTATTTCTATAAAAATATAAATAAAACATTTTGTTCTCACGCCCGTACTTACGAGTATATTAATTGACTTCATTTTAGTTATGAATGTGCCACATTACTAGGCTTATTCTACATCGCTATACCTAAGTGTTAGTTCTCTAGATAAAAGGTACTCTCTTTATATATAGAGATACTCTTTTTATAGTATACTAGCAAATGTACCCGTCTTTGACGGAATCAACAATTCTATTAAACTTGGTATTCCAACATATCAATTATAGTATTATACTAATACTATAATTAGAAATTATAGAATAGTAGAAAACACCATTATTAGTACAGTGTTAAACAAATGCCTCTGTATACACTACATTAGCTGTCTGTCCTTCAGGTTCATGGAAGAACAATCAGTTGAAACCTCTGACTATTGAGCAAGTAAACTACAGTTGACCATGTGAGAAAAACTTGGTTTCGCTAACTTGAATTCCTGCGTTAGATAAAGTCTCCCTTTGCGACTTAGTTAACGTCATTGCGAAATAGACTCTGAGGGGACCTTGCAATCATTTGAATGGAAACAGACAGTGGTTCGGAAGACTCCCCAATACCACATCCAGTCATTATGTCCGCCTCTATGGCATATCTGTGTAGAGCACGAACTCAGAGTCGTGTCCCGTTGCACAGTTTTTGGGTCACTCATGTTTCGTAACATGAAATTTGTTACTGCTATAAATTGCAGCATCATTGGTGCTCCTACTTTAAGTTTTTACTCATGAGCAGGCAGTCCAGGAGAAATAAATTCAGAGTCAAGAAATTCAATTAGATAATGAACTGCTTCTTCATCACTAATCCAATCTCTTTACTGACTTGTAAGTTCTTTCCTCGGCTTCATATAGCGTAAGAACTTGTTTGTTGATTTCTCATGCCTGTTCATATTAAGGGCTGAGAATTGCTCGTTTACAAAACATTTATTCTCAATAGATAGTACATCCTTAACTCTGTGAAACACCATTTCAATGATGTCAAATACGCAATATATTCATGTGCTCAATTGAAATTAAAATCAACTAACAATACCTACTTGCCACACCTGTGTATTTTCAAAACAAACTTGTCTGTGAAGTTAGGAAAATACAGCTAAAAGCCCCATAACTTCGCTTCTGTACTGAATTAATAATCTATTTAGAGCCCATATTTTAAGTTAGGCACACACAAATCCAGTGTCAATGTTTCAGCTCGCTATGTCTTATGGTGGCTGAGTTTACTTGTGACAAACATTTTTGCGTTAAACGTCCATAACTTCACTTCTACGTTGAATTTCCAATCAATTCATAGCCTATATTTTAAGTTAGACCTACACAAATCTACTGTAAAAGTTTCAGCTTTATATGTCTTATGGTAGCTGAGTTTACCTGTGACAAAGTTTTGCGGACAAACCGACAAACCGACAAACCGACAAACCGACAAACCGACAGAAATTTTTCTAAGGGTGGATTCGGTTTCTCCAATGTATGAAACGTAAAGAAAACTTGAAATGAGTCAGTTCTAAGCAATGTACAGACAAAATCATTATTTTATTTATAAAGATAAAGAGATCTTTAACTTTAAAGCTGACATGGTGTAGGCTCGAGACCGACGGCTTATTCTACATCGCTATACCTAAGTTTTAGTTCTCTAGATAAAAGGTACTCTCTTTATATATATATATAAATAATATATATATATCTCTTATATATATATATATATATATATAAGATATATATATACTCTCTTAGTCTTGTTTTCCCATTTCTTATTGTGGTTTGATCATTGATTGTTATTTCACGTGTTTATGTGAAATCTTTTTATCTATGTAGTCATCTAAAATAGTGTAGTTTTTATTTCTGTAAAAATATAAATAAAACATTTTGTTCTCACGCCCGTACTTACGAGTATATTAATTGACTTCATTTTAGTTATGAATGTGCCACATTACTAGGCTTATTCTACATCGCTATACCTAAGTGTTAGTTCTCTAGATAAAAGGTACTCTCTTTATATATAGAGATACTCTTTTTATAGTATATAAAGAGATCATTAACTTTAAAGCTGACATGGTGTAGGCTCGAGACCGACGGCTTATTCTACATCGCTATACCTAAGTTTTAGTTCTCTAGATAAAAGGTACTCTCTTTATATATATATATATAAATAATATATATATATCTCTTTATATATATATATATATATATATATATAAGATAAATATATATATATATATATATATATATATATATAAGATATATATATACTTTCTTAGTCTTGTTTTCCCATTTCTTATTGTGGTTTGATCATTGATTGTTATTTCACGTGTTTATGTGAAATCTTTTTATCTATGTAGTCATCTAAAATAGTGTAGTTTTTATTTCTGTAAAAATATAAATAAAACATTTTGTTCTCACGCCCGTACTTACGAGTATATTAATTGACTTCATTTTAGTTATGAATGTGCCACATTACTAGGCTTATTCTACATCGCTATACCTAAGTGTTAGTTCTCTAGATAAAAGGTACTCTCTTTATATATAGAGATACTCTTTTTATAGTATATAAAGAGATCATTAACTTTAAAGCTGACATGGTGTAGGCTCGAGACCGACGGCTTATTCTATATCGCTATACCTAAGTTTTAGTTCTCTAGATAAAAGGTACTCTCTTTATATATATATATATATACTCTTTTTATAGTATATAAAGAGATCTTTAACTTTATAGCCGACATGGTGTAGGCTCGAGACCGACGGCTTATTCTACATCGCTATACCTAAGTTTTAGTTCTCTAGATAAAAGGTACTCTCTTTATATATAGAGATACTCTTTTTATAGTATATAAAGATATCTTTAACTTTATAGCTGACATGGTGTAGGCTAGAGACCGACGGCTTATTCTACATCGATATACCTAAGTGTTAGTTCTCTAGATAAAAGGTACTCTCTTTATATATATAGATACTCTTTTTATAGTATATAAAGAGATCTTTAACTTTAAAGCTGACATGGTGTAGGCTCGAGACCGACGGCTTATTCTACATCGCTATACCTAAGTTTTAGTTCTCTAGATAAAAGGTACTCTCTTTATATATATAGATACTCTTTTTATAGTATATAAAGAGATCTTTAACTTTGTAGCTGACATGGTGTAGGCTCGAGACCGACAGGTTTGCATCTTCTCTTACAGGGCAGGATGCACAGCATTTTTCAACAGAATCATGTAGAGTTTCAAGAATCTAATCCTTCACAAGCAAAGGCAAACACAATAACTGTAAGAAAAACAGTAAACCTTAATAATAATCTAATATAACTGCACTTAAAGGTAAAATTTATGGGAGGCACTAGAATTAGAGGTATTTCTAATTTAGAGGTTCTTAAATTGTTATTAAGAACTAGTCAATAACCACTCCGGCATTTCTGAGAATAAGGACCTCGACGACCGGTACCGATATGAGAATAGGTTAATAGTTGCTCTGTGTGATGTTTCCTGTCTATTCTAATTCAGACTTCTGTATAGACTTTCCTTATCTATGAAAGGTGCTTGAACAGAGTACTCTAGTCAGACGAGAGGATAACTATTTTATAAACAAGTGGAGTTTGTGATGATCACTGCTGTGAGAGGAGATGTTTCTTAATTTGACCATAGGTAGCTAATCGTTAACATGTTTACGGCTTAAAACTCTTTTATTATCACTACTAGGTTTATTATAACCATGACTAACTATACAGCCATGCTTGTGAACATATAAATGAAACGATTTAATAGGTGTTCAACACACTATGGTTAGAAGCATAAATATATAGTATTTGTATAAAAGCAGATCATCTAAAAGCAACTTGATCATATACACAAATGCAGTAATTTATTTTTGCTAATAAAGCCAAGAATTTAAAACACAGTTACTAAAAAAAACACGATGGAAGTATGAAAATTATGAGATATCAAAGAAAAAATAACTTGAATTCAACATCCTTGATATTAAAGCTAGTTAATAATAAGATATAATATGCGTATATAATAATTAAAACAAACGTTTTAAAAGTGGCTCTCATGTCACAAAAGTTGCCCACTTCTGAGTAATGCATTCAAATTTTCTATTATCCGATTTATTTTGCCTTTTACAATTAAGTAGAGGATCCTGTTAGTTCGCGTTAATTAGCCTTATGATTATCAATAACATATCTGTATTCAGGGATGGGAGACTCGATATTAATCAAGAACTGACCATTCATTGAAATAGTTGTCACGTACAAAAATCATTTACTCGTACATTAATTTGAAATGAAGTCTGTTAATTGAGTAGCTAAACTTTGCGACACTATTCTAAAGATAGCCATATTGCAAAAATGTCAATTCATGTCGACAGTGAATAAAACTTGTTTAACTTGAATAAAGAAGCAATAAATGCCAAGGTCACATTTACTGGTCTGACTGGACGCTCCACTTTCCACTGTATTCATTCGTCACAGATGAAGCATTTTTCAACCGTTATTTATAATTAATTTCTAGATCAATATCGTCTTTTTAAATTACATAGTGGAGTATTACAAATGGTCTTATATATTTAATCAATGCTAACTTTGTTTATTTCAATTTATTTTATGATAGTTTGTGTAGTGAATTTGTAGTTCATCTAATAAACCTCAAATTTAACACCCTAGGGGGAGACTTAATATGACTGGGTTCTCATGAACTAAGAAAGCCACACCCGGGAGGATGGTTTGCTTGGACCGGCTTCTGCACTTGGAAAGTCTACTCGATCGCGTGCTTGGGGGACTGTCCATCCTTGTCAGTGTTATGTAGCTAACGCCTGTCTTTTTCTAGAATTTCTCTTGGCACAATGGGGTGGTTTGCGTCGATGGTCGGTGTCCGCAGGTGGAAAGACCCACTCCCCGTCCCTTCGGCCTTGTATGGCTAGCGTCTTCTTCTACAAGACTTCTTTCTCACTGTGGTGGCTTTAGCTGCTTTCTTGAGGTGCTGTCTTTTTCTAGAATCCCTCTTGGCACGATGGGGTGGTTTGCATCGATGGTCGGTGTCCGCAGGTGGAAAGATCCACTCCCCGTCCCTTCGGCCTTGTATGGCTAGCGTCTTCTTCTACAAGACTTCTTTCTCACTGTGGTGGCTTTAGCTGCTTTCTTGAGGTGCTGTCTTTTTCTAGAATCTCTCTTGGCACGCTGGGGTGGTTTGCGTCGATGGTCGGTGTCCGCAGGTGGAAAGATCCACTCCCCGTCCCTTCGGCCTTGTATGGCTAGCGTCTTCTTCTACAAGACTTCTTTCTCACTGTGGTGGCTTTAGCTGCTTTCTTGAGGTGCTGTCTTTTTCTAGAATCTCTCTTGGCACGATGGGGTGGTTTGCATCGATGGTCGGTGTCCGCAGGTGGAAAGATACACTCCCCGTCCCTTCGGCCTTGTATGGCTAGCGTCTTCTTCTACAAGACTTCTTTCTCACTGTGGTGGCTTTAGCTGCTTTCTTGAGGTGCTGTCTTTTTCTAGAATCTCACTTGGCACGCTGGGGTGGTTTGAATCGATGGTCGGTACTCTTCTTGAGGTGCTGTCTTCTTCGGTAAGCGCTCAGGGGTGTATATTCTCCTTGTTTGAGAGTCTCTACTCATTCTTCTTCCGTCCTTCTTAAGACTCTGGGATTTGGCAGCTTTTGTTGCCCATCAGGGTTATTGCGGACGTTGCTTGTTGGGGCTTATTTAAGTGACCTTAGGTTTGTTTGCCAGTCTTGGTATGATTAGCATTTCCTATGATTCCCTTTCCTTCACCTTAACCTTTGTCTTATATCTCTTACTCCTTCTCTTACTTACCCATTATTTCTACCTTCCTCAACTCCCTATTATCCGTTACCTTCCCCTTTTTCCTTTTCACTTGTAATCTTGATAAACTGTTTAATAAGTTTAAACAGTTTAATAAGACTAAAAGCTTTTAATAACTCTTTTTGATGAGGTCGTGTAAGCACGTCTCTGCGAGGTCAGTATTGTGCACTTCATGAAGAAGGTTTCATTCTCCTCACTGTGAGGATACAGTTAGTCTCTCGTTACATCTCGACAGGAATCTACGTTAAAAAGCATTAACCTGGTCTGCTTGATCATGGCATGGTCAATATTTCAAGGAACATGATCATCATCTTAAAACAAGTACACCTAATAACTACTCTTCTTTTGAAACGGACACATTAGAGCACAGAATGTGTTTTATTGCCCAGAGGTGCTGCTTTTAAACCAGCCCTTTACTCACGACGATCAATGTCCAAATATAAAACAAGCTTTTTTTAAAAGTTCTTTCCACTGTAATTTAATATACAATCCTTACGTATCGTTTTAGTTAGATAATATCTATAATATACGCAAAAGTTTACTTACTTGGATGAAGCAACATAAATATTATATTAGGAGCAAGAAGAGTCAAGTGCTTTGTCTCAACATATTAAGCAACGCAAGCACTCCATAAAGTGGGAAGATTCTAAAGAACTGATATTTTTCTCATCTGATGTGAAAGAAACTTGGTGGAAAGTGCCCTTACTAAATATCAGTTTGAAAAGCTCATCATTATAAGTAATGGACTATTTAGGCTAGATGAATTTTTGATTCAAAGCACAGTTGGGCAAATTGGATCTTAAATGAGGCCTCAGAGCGTAAATCCCATATTCTTTGTGGTGAATCACTTGAATATTTACATCATGTGTTTTGTGATAATGTGAATATGTATAAACACGTGAAATACAAAACCACCCTAGAAACTACAGTAAGATAATGAGTCTGATTAATAGATTAGACTCTGACAAAGCTACGTGTTTTGCTTGAATGATTCTAGCCAATTTCTTTTTCACTTTTCATACATTGGTATACTGCGTATAATGACGTAAACTGAACAACTGGGAAATAAAACAGATTTTTGTAACTACAGCCACCATGTGATCTCTAAAGAACTAGTATAGTTTCTTTATTTTTTAACCTTAATTCCTTTTGTTGGTACAGCCTTGCTGATGCGGCTTTGACCTATAAGAATGGATTATTCGGATGATTTTCTAGTCCCTGCTGTATGGCCTTCTTCAGCGACCTATATACTTGTCCCAATCGATATTCATTCAAGTCTTCAATGCTGTATTGAATCAGTCGTCTTTATACTTGTATGTTAACAAACATCTGTGAAACAATTTTGCCTTTTCTTTATTATAAGAAACTTACTTTCAAATGTTTAACTTATAAATAATTTGACCGAAACAAAGCTTCGATTAAAGATATTACGTGTACAACATGATAATTGAGGGTATTGGCACTACTAGAGCAATATGTTAGAGAATATTGAAAATTCCATCAATATCTACACCACGCTCTATTTCATTAACATAATAGAGTCGCGCACATTCCATTACCACTAATATGCAAATTAGTTCTAGAAGAAAAACTATAATTGTTAAAGCCACAATTACTTTAATGAGATTAACAATTTATCACTTTAATAATGTATATATAACTTTAATAGAAGTTTGTTATAATATGGTGCCTATTTATTCCGTTAGGTACATCTTATTAAAAAATTGATTATAACTCTCGACAATATTACTGCATTAATTAAATTTTCAATTTATTCCATTACTAAAAACATGCTAAGCAAAGCTTTGGAGTTTTTGCAGTCAAAATTATTGCAGGTAAACATAGTACTCGTACCAATCTCATCAATTCAATGAAATAATTATTTAATTATTATTATTATTATTATTATTAAAAATCATTATTATTAATCATTATTAAAAATAATGAAGTAGCTATTTCAATTCTTGCTAATTATAACAACTAAGTCATTATTGCAAAAATATACCGGCTTTATCTATACTCTGAAATATACTTTTATCTATAGTCTCTGAAAAGTGTTAATATATTTATTAGACTTTATTTAATGAAAAAACAAGCAATTATTTCGCACATTTAAATTTACAAAAATAAAAGTCCAAAGGCATATCAAAAGAGTATATTTATCAGACTTTTTTGTAATTTGGTTTTGCGTGAAACGATTAAAAAACTTCCTTTTTGTTGCATATAATTTTCACCCCAAAACTTTATAAGTAAAAACTTTTCACCACAATTATGATGTTTGAAACTTTTTGAAAGTAAAAATATTGCAATATTTTAATATAAGAAGCTCTCATTTAAATATTTTCAGTATAAAAAATTGTTTCCAGTAGCTAAAGATGTAACTAGATATATTATTTTTCCTAACAAGGGGAGGGGAGAATAGGGTAGTATGTAATTTAAATGGAATTTTCATGTATACTATTATTATAATACAGTTTAAATTCTAAATTATTATCTATTTTTCCTTATTTTAATAGTATTTCAATATATAATTTATAACTTAAGTCGATCACAAGTTGAAGTGGATTTCTTAGTGGAATAGACATGCTTATAAGCATCACTTTATTTCTGTTTGAAAGCAAAAGTTCATAAGCATCTAATATATATATATATAAAGAAATAAGAGAAAATCCACAAACTTTAACTTTAAATAACTTATTATCTATAGAAGTCTGGAGTGTAATATAAGAATGTAATTATCATAATTTTATAAATTCTATTTTTTTATAAATAAGAATCATTCTCATCTATAATTTACCATTGAGATGCATTACAAGAGAACTACATTTTTGAATATCAAACATTATTTCTGTATATATATATATATATATATATAAAATATAAACACTTTTTCTTCCTGTTGGAGTTTGGTCAGGGTTAATATACGGAATCACTTTTTCGCCAACGTTTCGTCTTTATTTTAAAACATCCTCAGGGCTACAAACTAACAACAAACAATGGACATTTGTCATATCAACATTAAAATCATCATATTTTTGTTAGTATATAGCCTTGAGGATGGCTTAAAATAAAGACGAAACGTTGGAGAAAAAGTGATTCGGTATATTAACCCTCACCAAAATTCCAAGAAGAAGAAAAAGTGTTTATTAGTAAATTGTGGTCAAGAAAATAATACCTTACATATATAATATATACATATTAACACTTCAGGAACAAACAAACAACAAATTAAAATAAACAAACCATTCCAAAAAGTGAAATAACATTTTAAAGTCTAAATATAAAGTCTAGATTTGTCTACACTCAACTTTATTATTTATTATAAGTGAACTTGTTATTAAACTCTGTTTAATTTAAATGTGGTTATAACTATTAGATAACTTATAACAAAAATGACATTGTTTTGCTAACACATTCTGCCAAGCAACTATAAATGGAGCCTAAGAGTTATTTTTAGTACATTATTTCCTCTTCCAACATTCTAAGTTCGTGATTTTTTTTTACCATTAATATTCATATTGGGGCTTAAAAATCAAAGCAAAGTTTTATTGTATTGTAGAACCAACAAGTTTAGCTCTTGTGATACGAAATACAGTTTTGAAGTGGTATCTCTTTTGATCTAAAAAGCAATAATGTGATAATAAAGATCACAAGTTTCAAAACTACAGGAATAGACTAACGTTTCCACCTCAAATCGTAAACATTTCAAATTCTATCTTTTTTTTGATTACTTATAATAAACTAAAATTCGCTACATTTATTTACTTTACTTGCAGCTATTTTTGGGTATAATGCTAAAATTTTTATAAAAATGATCTTTCTTAAAAAAAAAAACTTTCTTAAAAAATGTTGGTACATATTCACCCACCCAGACACACAATATAAATCCGTCAACATCTCAAAATCTGTTTTCGTTGATGATTGCTATTCTTTGCTTATAGTAAAGTAAATATTATTTCATTGATAATTTTTTTTAAAATATTTCTCCCGTTTTTGTCCATTATATATATATATATATATATAGTCGCCTTCCCCTCGCAGTCCTGAACCCACGTACCTCTTCTTCTTCCCGTCTACTCCCTTCCTGATGACAAACTTCAGTTCGAAATATTGATTTAGTAAGTGTTCTCGTTTTTTTTATGTGTTGCCTTTTTCATTAATATATATATAGATATATACATAATGCTTGTAAAGTTCAGTATGACGTTCAGCGTTTTCTCCCCACAATCTCTTATATTCATATCAGTCTTGTGTATGACAAAGCTGGGCGTGCTGAAACAAAACATACTGCAGCCGTAGGTTACCCATGTGTGGGTACACTGCTTATTGCCTTTCATTGTACAAGTAGTTGTGTTGCATTTTGTACAATATGTAGGCAAAAAAAAAGAATTATTTAGCAACTCTAGATTTGCTTTGAAAGCAGAAAAGAGATTCTTTATAAATGAGTATTTTTGGTATTATAACTGGCATGATGAGGGGGAAGCATTGATACAGAGGGTACTTCAATGGATGGTAGCCAAAATCCCTGACAAGAATTCTTTTGTGCTAAATCAAGAATGAGCTACTTTAAATATATAATGTAGAGTTTTATCAAAAGAAAGCAAGTAATAACTTGAATTTGAAATACAAGTAGTAACTGTAGTCTACAGATAAGGGGGAAATGATAAAATGGAAAGTAAGCAGGTCGTTATTAGTGGCCATGGGAGAGTGACGCAATCGGTGCTAGTGACCTAGTCAAAGGCCATCTTCTCCCCAGCGAGATATACACTTGCGAAACACTTTCCGAAACACTCCGCAACGCGAGCTTTTCAATCAGACTTCAGAAACCAATCCCAACCTTCCTGCCTAACCAATATCACTTATTAATTCTAGTTTACATATACTTGAATGAAACTTATAAAAGGTAACTGAAAATAATAATCCTATTTAATTACCTATTCATCGAATAAGGAAAACCAATAAAAGTCTCAAGCTAAACGAAATTTATTCTAACTACAATCAAGTTTTATGTATTGTTTGACGTTAAATTGGCCATTACCTACAGAATGATAGATCAGGACTCATAAAGTCCTTTATCAGCGTTTCATGGACCACTAAACAATCTTCTTATGCTGTTCATTGTTTAAGGTCATGGATGCAACAGAAACGTGATATTTTTTATGACTTTACAAATCGTGTTCACATACCATAATAACCTTTAAATAAAAATATATATATTAACAGTGGTTACAATTTAGTGGACCGTGTAGGCTGTTAAACGTCTAAGAGGTACCTCTCCTTGTCATCTAACCATTTCCAGTTATCACAAAAATTAGGGCGTTGAATGTAATATGTAGTGTTGATTTAATTATAAATGTTTTTAAGTTATATTTAGTTATGCATAGTTTAGTTAAGATTTTGTACAACTGTAATCCTTGATAATGGTCAGTGAGGACCGAAACAAGTCGGGCTATGTAAATGAAAACTTTGGTCAACTAATCTATCTTGTACCACAAAAATGGAGAATGTGTATTAGAGAAATCAAGAGATTCAGAAATTAAGAGATTCAGAAATCGAGAGAAAAGTTGTGAAATTAAAAATAGGCATAGAATTTAACAAGATATATATATATATATCTGCAATAATCTCCAAGACCGCAGACATCACCTTAACCTCTTAAAGGACAAATTTTCTGAACGAGGCTATCCTCGCTCCTTCATTGATAGTCGTGTTTTACCGGCTGACATCTCCCACCAACCCAGACCCAAGAGGGATAGAAGTAACGCTTCCTTCTTCCTGACAACCTACTTCCCTGGCGCTTATAAGCTTCGTGCTGTTATTAAGGAGTCTTTTCCGATTCTGTCTACTTCTACTTCTACTTCTTCCATCTTTAATCACCCCCCTTCTATTTCCTACCGTAAACCTGCCAATCTAAAAAGCATTTTCTCTCATATTTCCCCTCAGCCTTCCAATCCTGTTCCTGGAATGAAACAATGTGGACGCCGTGGCTGTCAAACTTGCCTGATTGTTAATCCTAATCCTTCCTTCGATTCCCCTCTCCACCATAGTTCCTACCCGGTTCAGGTCAATTCCTCCTGTACCTCGAGCAACTGTGTTTACCGACTGGATTGCACTCAGTGTGACTCCTTTTACGTTGGCTTAACTTCTAATAAGTTGAGCCTTCGTATGAATGGTCATAGGGCTTCAGTCGGTCAACGCAGTAACTATCTGTAGCCATCCATGCGAACTCGCATGGACTCAGTTTCAATGACTGTTTCAGGGTTCAGATCCTGAAACAGATCCCCGAATCCAACAATAAAGTTACCCTAAGAGCTTCAGAGGAAGCATACATATGCTTACTTGATGCTCGCTCTTCCCCCGGACTCAACCTCAACCGATAATTTATTTATGATTTATTTTATTTATTTATTATTTTTTTATTTTATTATTTATTATTTTTTTTATTTTACTTTTTATTTATTATTTTTATTAATTTTAATTTGATTTATCTACTTTTTTATAATTTTTTATAGTTATAATTTTTACTCGTTCCTTTTACGTCTTAATTTGGCTCTTCATTTCCTTCCCTCCCTTCCCCCGCTTGGTGGTAAGTGGTGGGGTACTGGCTGCGGTTTCCGAGTTCAGTACCGCCCTGTCTTCCTGCGGGACTCTTCGCTCTTCGCTCTTCGCACCTCCTGATGACGACGATTGTCGAAATATCGATGTGAGTTATGTCTGTGTCTTTCTGTGTGTTTCCTTCGTTTTTTATTTTATTTATATATATATATATATATATATATATATATATATATATATATAATGATCAAACCACAAGTTGGGTTTTTTACTCTGACGAAGACCGCTTGTTACAGTTGAAAGATCTTTGTCTTGTTTTTCCATTTTCATTTGTGGTTTGATCATTGATTGTTATTTCACCTGTTTATGTGAAATCTTTTTAACTATATATATAATAAATATATATTTTATATAAATTATTAATTATTTTATATAAATATATATAATTTTATATATATATTTTATAATTTAATTATATTTTTAAATAAAAATAAAGGTACCTATACTTAACTGGATATGTCTGGAAAAAAATAACTGAACTTAGCATACAACCATTTGTTTGGGAAAGGTATAAAGACCATGTTAGCAGAATATTTATCAACTTTTTTTTTCCCTTCTTTCAACAATTAACAATTTGGAGTATGCTGCTTAAACCCAAAGAACGGATGGCCTAAACCTTAGCAATCTAGCACAGCCCTTCTTATAATAACTATTTCAATAACTATAACTATAGTTAACTATAATTATAGTCTTATAATAACTATATCTTGATGTAAAGTAAATTTGATTATTTAGAGTACCAGTAATAATCACCACAATCCGGGTGAAGTAACGTCTCCCTGAGTAAAGCCTTTCGTAGTAGTTATAGTTACGGCTGTGGCTAACCCAAAACCTACATTATTTATGCTTTCATTCAGTTGTTGTAATCCGTTATATAGTTCCTGGATTAATACATCTATATATTGGTGCTAATTTATTGCACTAGTTATTTCGCTAGTTATCCTACTATTAAATAAAACAATCGAGATAATTGCTTGAAATTCAAAGGTTTACTTTATTCGTAACACTAATTAAAACTCATATTACCGGATGATTGCAAGAGATGTATGAAGTGCATGGGGAGCTCAAAGAGAGAAATCAGGTCACGTCTTTATCAACAGACTAACTAGAGCGATGTAAGTGTTTACTTCGTCTAATTCACTTTACGTAACTTTAAATAGAACAAAAAACAATATAATAACTGGAAAACATGTTTTTTTTTTCTTTTAGAAGTAAATGAGTATTGGATTAGAAGGTTCTATTGATAGGAATAGAGAAGGGAGTTGACTGTCGCGTGACTTCATTTAAGGTTAGTTGCAATCGATGCTGCACCACGACACTGAGACACGAAAGCCCACCGCAATAACCACTCCTGACCTCCAGAATTCCAGCAATTCTCTGTGTAGATGACAAAGAGGATTTTATGATATTGTCACTCAAGGAAGTGAATTCTATTAAAGGAATTAGTTTAATAGAATTTAGCTTGAGATTGGATTGAATAACTTTATAAGAGAATAATAAACAGGTAAAATCAATGTTTAAACCATCTAAACGAACATGAAAATTACTAAAATGGATCATTATAAAGCAAAAATTTATTTTTTATGTAGACATTAACATAATAATCTATAAAAATGAATAACTAACGTACTTCGTTTATCTTTATCTCTACTCGACAACTTTCAGAACTCGTCCATTAACCTACTGAACGTTTTGATTGTCAATCAGTCCGTTTATCTGGCAAACCGACTGAGTGACACTTTAAATATTCAGAACGCTCTTGATAATGGACGAGTTTCAAAACTGATCAAATAGAAATAAGTATATGATACCTTTTTATTGCAAGTTATTATACAACTTCAATTTCTGTGAAAATAGGTCTATTGACAACCAATTGAGAAAAATATGCCGTCAACTAAATCATCTTCATTGTTTATAATCATAACAAAATTAAATTGCGGAAAATTTAACTTGGCTTGAATATGTTAAAAAGGACTTGTATTAAAATATTACTGATTATGTCTCATACAATAATATAACATAATTTATACATATGCATATATATATACTTAAGTAATTATAACTTTGTATAAACATAACTAACTTACACAAGTATATAAGTTAGTATATGCTTATACAGGTATATACACTTATATAAAGTTACTCAGTGTGTAAGGTAATGGCCCTTTTCAGTTTCTCTATTTTTCTATCTATCTTTTTTATTTACTGATCTCTATTCATCTCTTCTATCTTTTTCTATGTGTCTACTGGTAATGTATGAATCAACTCCAAAAACGTAGTTCCACTTTTATTTCTAATTATTTATTTATTACATCCACACTTTATCTATGACTAGTTATTTACTTAAATGTATCCTGTGACATGTTTGATGAGCATTCATCATCATCAGGTCTAATATGTGATTTTTCAACCTAGAAAATTTGACCGTATCCCGATTAGATAACACACCTATTCTATCAAACGGTCGATATATTATTGAATCTGTTAATATATGTATATATATATATTTTGCGCTCCTTTTTTCGACGTGGGGAGATCTCTCTCACTTCGTCCTGTGTTCTAGTCTACTCCTGATGACGAACAACAGTTCGAAATATTGAATTCTGTAAGTGTTCTTTTTATTCCTTTTTCTGTGTCGTGCTTTGTGTAATTTAAAGTTATATATATATATATATATTCATCATGAATATATATATATATATATATATATATTCAAGAAAATTACATCATATATATATATATATATATATATTTAGGAAACAGTCATTCCTTAATACATATCATTAAACAATAGGCCGTAAATTCAATCTTACATATATATATATTTGTAAAATTTGGGAGCAGTCCTTCATTTAAGCATATTTTGCTTAAGTATATGTTCTTCATTAAGCACATTAACATTCTCCAACGTTTGGATGAAGGAAAGAAGAAGGTATTCAGAAACCTTGAAAAACTGGTGAAGAAAATGACATCAGTGAAATACGGTCAGTTGTTCAACGAAATATATATATATATAGACATTATTGAAAATGACACCAAACTTAGTTGATACCTGTCCCTTAATAGGTTTATCAATTTTTCTAAATAACACTCTCGTTATGTCGACTTAGTTATTTAAAAAAATTGAGAAGATTCTTAATTTGAAACAGATATCAGCTAAGTTTATTTTCAATAGTGTATGTTTTAAGAAAGGACCGCTTCCAAAATGTATATTTATATTATAAGTTTGCCAATTTTGTTTGGTTGTTTAATTTTTCCAGTTTTCTCAAACTAATTTTTCACTTTCCATTTATTATAAAGAACAATTCAAGGAACGATTATTGCGAAAATCCATTATGCTAGTACAAGGTTACAAAACATTAATGCTGACGTATAGCATCTAAATTATAGTCTTCAAATGTCCTAGTCAACTTTGACTATCTTCAGGAAATTTACTACAAATAACTAGAATATAAGGTAACTAAAATACAAAAGAAAACAATAAACATTGACATTATTACGTATATTAACACAATAAGAAATTATTGTAATATTACAATGCACGGGAGGTTACAGGGGCTTGGACAGGTTCTGATGTCCAGATTGTCTATTAGAATTCCTATATTAACTAAAAGCGCTAAACACTTTGAATTTCAAACTTACTCAGTTGTGTTCTTTCATGCAGTTTTAAAATTCTTGAGAAACTCATAATCGAATTGTTCAGGTTTGGTTTCTTCTTTCTTATACACAGAGCTTCAAAAATTTGCAGTCTACTCTGATCATTATTTGGGTAAAGTACTTTAGTATTCTGATTTAATGTTTCCCTGGTGAGTTTTGAGGCTATGGATGCTTGCTCATAGTACACCGAAAGATCGTATAATCGTATACAAACTACAATGGCAAGTAAAGTCACCTTTCCAAATGCTCACCAAGCCAGTATTGCTTTCGCTTGACTTCAGTGATCTGACAGCAATAGTGTACTCATGTTACTGTTGGCTGACCTGTGAGTTCGAACACTCTCCATTAGTGGAGTAGTAGTTTTAACTAAGTTTGGTATATACCCAAGCTTAGAAGTATACCAATTATCATACCATCCCTATTATAATCAGACCAAGGGAGTAATATAATCCCTTGGTTTGATTATATTACCAAGGGATTATATTGGTAATATGATCCCTTGATAAAGTACTTAATATAATCAAGTTAATACTCGTAATAATAACTTAATATAATACATTTTATTAAATAATGTACTTGATTGTTTAATATAAGCATATAAATGATGCATCTTGATTTTAATTTGCTCAGAAAGTTTATAGCAATATTGTAGTGCCTTATTATTATTCAAACTGTATAATCTATAAGGGAACACATTGTAAATATACGGTCCCGATGCAGGGTTACTGTGTTGAGAGGGGGGGGGGGGGGATTATTCAAATAATGTTGATCATTTGTAAATAAGAATGAAATTGTATACTAAAGCACTTTAAAACAATATGTTTCTATTTAATTTTTGTTTGGTCAGTTGGATACATTATGGTAATAAACTTTTGTAGTGCTCAACACTGATTCTCATTACATCATTTCATTGGCAATAGCATGACGCCGGACTTACCGACATTCCCCGTTCTTTGAAATTGCAATATACAGGAATACCACGTTCTCCGTAACTCCCTTGTATGAAACCTCATCTTTATTGGAATCCTAAATAGAAAATGAAGGCAAGCTTATTACATCCTGACAATTATGAAATCATTTATGAATTTCTAAGAATAGACATGTTTGGCCAAAAAGGAGTAGAACTTTTTTATAGTCATAAAAGAGTAGAAGGTGAAAGATTGAAAGTTATTTCTCTGCAAAAATGATAAATTATGCTTTTAGTTTCTTTCAAAAAACAGCTTGAAATATATGACCAGCTAGATTTTTAAAGGTTTAAGCTCCAAATCATTTAACCTACTGTGGAATCAAGAAAAAATGATTGAATAATAGGCTTTTGGAATATAAAACTGACGCGGATCATAGATGGAAACAAGAACTTAGCAAATACAGAATGCAGACTCCATTAAAGTTTATGTGTTTTAAAATTATTATAACCTAGTTAGTGACTTATTACAGACTTATAGTTTTGCTAAGTTTATGATAATGAATCAAGAACAATTAAAGGTGACTAATTGCATGGATAGAAAATAACACTTTGCCAATATATTCAGTAAAGAATTAACTCGTAAATACGGGGTGCGGTTGCACAATTTTATTCAGCCAGTTATTAATATACCGTTTCAATAAAAAACAAGAAAATTATTATGCAACAAAAAAGTAAGACTAAGCAAAATAACTTGTTTTGTTCTGAAAGGTTAAATTCAAGACTTGAATTATTACCAAAATTGCAAAAAATCCCTAATACTAAATATTTTTTCTAAAATATTAAATAAAATAAGATGGGAAAATAAATGAAAACTTTCTAAAATTGAAACATTTATGACGGAAGGATTATAAGTTAAAAAAAATAAGGCAAGAAACATGAAACTTGAATTTGTAGGGTGAATTGCCAGCCAAAACCCTTACACAATTTTTTAAAGTTAATTATTTTTAACGACAAATAAGTAATGGATAGTTTTAGTTGTTTGATGAGTCTATAAAAATGGATGGAAAAGAAAGAAGAATGAAGGAAGTGAAATTTCGTTCACCTAGGAATGTAACAGTAAAGCGATGAAAAGTGGGCTCTTCTGTCCCGCTAGTGGTGGGGTAGTGGAACGACATAGCGGTGTGAATCGTCCCTCGTGAAACACTCACCCTCTTCGAATTTATACATTTTAACACAAAAACCCTCCGGCTTATCCTAGATGCACTGCGTTACGCTCCAAACGATTTTCTACACAGAGGTCAAACTGAAGAGCATCATGAGGTTTCTTTGAGGCTTATAAAGAAGAAATACGTAGTAATGTAGATTCCTCTAACCAGCTGGTAGCACAAGTCCACTCCCAAGTTGATTGTAGCAAACCTGGGGGTGACGAAAG
This sequence comes from Hermatobates lingyangjiaoensis, assembly GCA_026182355.1. NCBI lineage: Eukaryota > Metazoa > Arthropoda > Insecta > Hemiptera > Hermatobatidae > Hermatobates > Hermatobates lingyangjiaoensis. The sequence goes on from JAPFBL010001928.1 coordinate 4,675,479, forward strand.
GGCAACACGCAAAAAATCGTCGGCCTGATTTGATTTATTGGTGTTATGGCAGGAAAGCTAAGGTATACAGCGATCAAAACAGGTAGCACAAGTCGGGAAACACTTGACCCAGGAAGTGCAGGAGCAAAAAGGATCTCATGACGAGCAGACCAAAGGCTTATTACAGTAGAGGAAGCACAAAAGATACAGGGGCTCTTAAGTCTGGAGGCACAGAAGTAATCTAAATACATGTAACATGACTTAACCAATCAACAATGTAAGGGTGACCATTTGGACTTCTCCTGACATGGAGGGTTAGGCAAGGTTGCAATGGCTGTTCCACGAGCGAACACACATAGGCTAAAGATTGGCCTTTGTTATACCACATAATGACTATCTTACATTGTGAGTTCTAACTGAAAAATATTTAAAATAAGGATCATTGATGAGTACCTAACATCTTAAAGGCTCAAAACCAACGGTGTAACGTCCTCTCCCTCCCGATGTGCCTTCACCTTGTCGTGGTGGGAGGGCTTAACATGTCTGGGTGGTTGTTCCCTCATGCATGAACTAAGAAAGGCACAACCCGGTAGATAGTTAACCTGGGACGGTGTATGCAGGTGGAAATTTGACTAAATCGAGCCAAACGCTAACTTGAGGAGGAGGCTGTTTGTTCTTACAAGCCTTATATGGGCAATGTCTGTCTTTTTCAACACTTCTCTTCCGGGTGAGGTGGAGTAGGTTACGCCCCTGGACCGGATCCCGCGGTTGTGCTCACGCCTGGGGCCCGCCCCTTCGACCTTGTGCGTCTAAAGCCTGTCTTTTTCAAGACTTCTTCCCGATTGTGGTAAAAGTCCGCTCGGTCGTGTATATGTTTTGGGGCTACGGGTCCCTAAACTCTTCTCTTCTTCCAGCGACTACCTCTCTTTCATAAGGCTGATTCTCGCCTTTAGTGGTATTTGGACCATGAGTCCTGACATTTCTTTGTTGCCCATGAGGTTTATTCGGACGTCGCTAGTTGTGGCCGGTTTTAGTGGAGTTAGGTTTGCTTAGCCCGTCGGATTTGTGATTGGTGTTTGGATGCTTCTCGTCTCTTCTCACTCTACCTTTTCTTCTATCTCTTAAAATTTCTCTTACTTACCTATTCTTTTCAACTCCCTGTTAAATAAATGCTACTCTTCATTTTTCATGTTCAACTGTTATTCTTAATGATCTTCACCAAGTAACCTGTTTTGATCGCTGTGCACCCTAGCCTTCCAGCCAATACACCAAAAGATCAAATCAGGCCGACGATTTAACGTGTTGCCCTTTTTGTCACCTCCAAGTAACCAAGTAACCATCAGTCTTATAAAGATGGTTAAAGGGCTCTACGTTGAAAAACATGTACCTCCGAAGGACAATGTATCCAGATTTTCTTTCACCTCCAGCGCAAACAAATCTATGACCAGAGTGTTTACCGAGCACCTGATCTACCAGTGGTGGGATGAGCACGTCAGCCACTAGACTACCCTCTCTCTCAACCACTAGACTACCCTCTCTCTCAACCACTAGACTACCCTCTCTCTCAGCCACTAGACTACTCTCTCTCTCAGCCACTAGACTACTCTCTCTCTCTAAGCCACTAGACTACCCTCTCTCTCAACCACTAGACTACCCTCTCTCTCAGCCACTAGACTACCCTCTCTCTCAACCACTAGACTACCCTCTCTCTCAACCACTAGACTACCCTCTCTCTCAGCCACTAGACTACTCTCTCTCTCAGCCACTAGACTACTCTCTCTCTCTCTCAGCCACTAGACTACTCTCTCTCTCAACCACTAGACTACCCTCTCTCTCAACCACTAGACTACCCTCTCTCTCAACCACTAGACTACTCTCTCTCTCTCAGCCACTAGACTACCCTCTCTCTCAACCACTAGACTACCCTCTCTCTCAACCACTAGACTACCCTCTCTCTCAACCACTAGACTACCCTCTCTCTCAACCACTAGACTACCCTCTCTCTCAACCACTAGACTACCCTCTCTCTCAGCCACTAGACTACTCTCTCTCTCTCAGCCACTAGACTACCCTCGCTCTCAGCCACTAGACTACCCTCGCTCTCCCATTTTACCCTCTCTCTCAGCCACTGGACTACCATTTTAAGTTATGTCCTTAAAATAGATAACTTAGGCAATGTAATATAATAACACTGGCTATTACATTACATTATGATTTCTTTTTTAATTAATAAAGGAGTTAAGTAAACAGTCCTCAGTCTTATTTTACTCATTAGTGTGTCATGTAAATTTAAAAATTAAAAGAAAAAATATTTTATTTATCTAAAATAATATTATTTTTAAAACAGAGTTATCTTTTACAGTTTTAATTGCAAAAAAAAGTTAACAAGATTTTTACTTTAAAATGCAATTTTGTATTCAGTACATTTGTATAGATTTTCTTAATTATTTATATTTATTTATATTTTATAATTAATCGAATGTTTTCCAAACTCGACCACATATATTTAACACTATTTTTCTTTCTTACTAGGTTTTTTTGAAACTAGACCAAACCTCGATAAGAAAGAAAAATAGTATTTTATAATTATATGTATAATAAATTTTTAATTAACATTTAAATATTGAAAAATAATTCATTTCATAATTAAACTGACCTCTCTTCGTCAGTTCATTATACTTATATATCTTCAAAATATGTAGAGAATTACGATTTGTAAAAATGTTATTAATATGATGTTATTAAATTTGCTCTTCGAAAAAACATTTTCTTGGATCTTGTAAAACTCTGAAAAACGATCTTAAGATATTTATGGCGTTTAGTCCAAATGTACAGTAGACAATCCATCTACCGTTAAGAAAGTATTTTTTTTTTTTTTTTTGAAAAAAAAAGTTTATACTGGTTAAATGGGCAACAGTTTTCTAGGTTTTGCATTTTGTTAGTCATCCAAAGGATAATAGCTTCATGATTCTCTTGGCCTTTGTGAGTTTATATCCCCAATCTCAGTAATGACTCAGCCATATATAGGAAACAAGATATTTTGTATTTGCTATGGCTGGCAATAATGACATATTATTATTAATGTAATTATTTGCCAAGTAGCAAATAATTACATCCTAAATATTAAAAACTCTTCAAATAATTCAGCTATTTAGTTAGTCAGAAACATTAAAACATGAAATTTTAAAAATTTGGAATTTAAAGGTAATATCATTTGACTTGTGCGCATTGATGAAGACTGAACTGGATAAGCCAAACTCATGTTACATTACGTACATATTTCAAGGTAAGACAATATATATGTGCACTATAATTCACATTTTTTGACTAGAATCAATGGAATAACAGAAAAGATAGTTTATGAGAAATCTAATAATTTTTTATCATCTTTATTTACAAATATACAACTACGCATATTATTCATAACAGGCATATGTAGTAATAGATTACACAATAACATCGATGCACATGAGCAAAGAATGAAACCCACTGGTTCAACTTCTCACTTTGTTTTTTGTTTTTTTTTTTTTAAAAAGTATATTATTGTAATAGTAGATCCCTGGGCCATTTTCTCTTGAGTCGTCTTGGTGGGTTCTGGGAAGGTGAGGAGGAAGCAAGGATTCGTACAAATGGATTTGGGTGAGAGGAAAGATTGTTGTGAAATGACTTATAACGATCAGAGGCAACGTTTTGGATAATAAATTAACAAAGTTTTTTTGAATTGAAAAGAACACTGTTAGGGTGATGAATAATAAATTTCTGGATAAAATATTCAAGTTTCAAATAATTAAAAATTCAGAAGCACTTATAATAAGAAAATGTTAAGTTGCAAATGTTGTCAGAGGGACAAAGTAAACATTGGATGAGGCGTATAACAATTGGGGGCAGCTGAGTAAAGAGAACTGAGGTGTCTAGCTATTCAAGAGCTGCAGAACCTGTTGGCGAAAACAATTCATGCTCTGCTAAACTGCTTAGACCTTATTAAACAGTTTGGCAAATAGAACTATCAGAAGACTTGAAGGGATGTAACAGAATGATCAAATAAGACATCTGTTCATAACGGGTTAGATTCAATTAACTTATCCAGGTGGGAATATGAATTATGCATGTATGACAATATATATATATATATACATACACGAGTTCAAAATTCAAGAAGAGTAACACACAGAGTAAGGAAACACACTTACAGACTCAAATTTTGTGTAATCCGTCTTCAGGAAAAAAGAGAAAGGGAGACCAAGCACGTTGTAGACGCAACGGCAAGCAACGTGCTTGGTCTCCCTTTCTCTTTCTCCTGAAGACGGATTACCCGAAAATTTGAGTCTGGAAGTGTGTTTCCTTACTCTGTGTGTTACTCTTCTTGAATTTTGAACTCGTATTGTGTCCATTTTTGACCGAGTTTCGTTTCTGGTTATCTTGTCTGTTACCTTTAAAGTTTGTATTATTTTTAGAAATTATATTTTTTCTATTAGATTTTTTATTTATTTATTTTCTTATTGTTTATTATGTATCGTTAAATTGTATTGGTATATTTTTCTATTAAGCTATATTCTCACATACGTTTTCCAGCTGTTTTGTTACTTTCCTCCTGGTTAACTTTTCTGTTACCATCTTCTTTCTTATTTAATTTGCTCTCTGATGACAAAAACTGAAAGGCCTCAGAGGATCTATTTCTTTTCTTTTTCTTTTTCCTTATGCTTTAGACTTCATTGATTGTATCACGTGTTAATTGTGATTTTTCTGAATGTATATATATATATATATATATATATATATATATATATATATATATATCGAAAACTGGAGAAATTGTGTAAGAAACAGATACGAGTACAAGCCAAATATGGGGCGTTATTTAACAATATATATCTATTGATAAAAGTATCGACCGTGGAATAGAAACAAAAATATAGTTTATCGGGACTCGGTCAGTTCTTCAGGTTCAAATTAAACTCTCATTGCCAACGTTTCGGTCTTTCAGTTCATTGTCACGTGTTCATTCAGACTACAGTTGTTGTTAAAATCCACATACTATTTTTCTTTGTAAAATAATTTCTAATGTAATACTTAGTTTTTCTGTTTCAAAATTTATACTTCTGTAAGTTTTCTTACTAGCCTATAGTCAAAATTTCTATTGTAATTTCTTAATTGTAACTAATTGCACTTTTATGTATGTTTGATTTTTCAATGATTGTATTATTTTTTATATTTCCTCTGTTTTTTAGGCCTATGAAAAAGGTTTTAAATAAAGACCGAAACGTTGGCAATGGGAGTTTAATTTGATCCTGAAGAACTGACTGGGTCAGTCCCGATAAACTATATTTTTGTATATATATATATATATATATATATATATATATATATATATAAACTAGAATTTAAAAAAGAACACTTAGAAAGGAAACCACTGAACTCACTACTATATTTCGATGTCCTCGTCTTCAGGAAAAGAAGTGAATCGCTCCAAAGGCTGATAACGACTGACTAGGCGTTCGAACTGAAGCACTCAAACTGTGTAGCCAACTTTCGGAGGAAAGGTAGACAGGGAAGATAAAGAGATAAAAGCCAAATAAAAATTAAAAAATGAAAACATTTAACTAAAATAAAATTAAAAGCTGATAACAACTTTAAAAAAAAAATTAAATAAAAAATAATAATAAAAAAAAATCAACAATTGAGGTTAAGCCCAGGAGCCGATCTACCGCCCAGAAGACTAATAAGTGCTTCTTCTGAAGCTCTCAGAGTAATTATATATATAAATATAATTATACTCTCAGTATATATATATATATATACTCTCAGAGTATATATATATATATATATATGAATTCTTTATGAGACAAATAAAGTGTAGTCTAGTGAACGATATCTATGCATCCACAACATTACCCGTGGAATTGGAAAAAGAAATATTTATCAGTATCGGCCAGTTTTTTAAATTCAAATCGGACATTTTTTTTAGATTTTAGTGATAGTCTTATAGTAAAAACCAAAATATAAGAAGTATACTATTATACAGATACCAAAGAATGCAAAGTTACGTCATATGTTAAGAATGAAAATATATTAGAATAAACTTACAAAAATATGAAATTTTGAAATTGAAAAATAATGAACCATTACATTATATGTTTAAAATGAATAAATTTCTATTCTTAAACTTATTAATTATAAACCCATAAACTAAAGTTAATTATTTATTTTCTTTGTTACTTTCAAATTTCATACTTCTTTTTTTACTTTTTAGTCAGAAATATTTCTTTTTGATATGAAATAAAAATGAGGTAATGAAATATTTGAGATAATAAAAATATTTTTATTTGTGCATGATTAAACTAACATATTGCATATATTTTTTTATACTTATTTTTGTTGTAATATATCAACAAAGACGTCTGAAACAATATAGTAAGAGTCCACTTTGATACAAACAACAATTCTGTTAGTTACATTCCTGGACTTATTTGTTTTAAATAACTAATGTAAGAGTTCATTGTTTTCATATAGAAAATATCGCTCTTTTTTTTTATGAAATTTCAAAATTCAATCAGTTTAGAATGGGAACTGACCCATTCCCGTTAAAAAAGTATTTTTCAAATCTACTCCCCAGTCGATGGCTTTATAAAATTATACGAGTATATAACTTCAATGCATTCGAAATGAGTAGTTCATCTATAACAGTAAATTATAGACCGTAATTAAAATAGCGAATAATAAACTGTTTAAACTATTTTCAAAAAAAATTAAGATTGCAATGTTTGACTTCAATTACTGAAATCTGCAAATATATTTACTGTTAACAGATCACTAACACCATTTTATTAGTCTTATCTACAAAGAATTATCTATTTTATGTTTTTTTTCTAATTTTATTACTATATAATAGTAATGGCTGACGTGTGAGAGTTTGCTCCAAGGTCATAGATTGCGGCATGAGAATAATTTTCTATTCATATTGATATCGCTTTTTAGGATTCTTATCACGTGAATTTCGAAAGGTCTTTTACCTGTCACTACCACCAAAATGCATAGCGAATCGTAACTTTCATTTATTTTCTATATTATATATTAAAAAATTAAACTATTTTATTATTCTGGTTGATTTTTTGAGATCGAGTATATGCGTGTGTGTTTGGCTGCGTGTATTAGCAGGACATGTTAAAAATGAAAAGAGCTGTAATCACGAATATTGACTCTGCAACCTAAAGGAAAGACTGTAATAGTTGGTATGGATGACGATGGTTAAGAAGCTATATACCGGTTCATACCGAGCCTAAACATGTTAGATTCCTATGCTATCAATGATGAAACCACAATAAGAAATGGGAAAACAAGACTAAGATCTTACAACCATAACAAGCGGTCTTCGTCAGAGTCAAAAACCCAACTGTGAGTTGGTTTGATCATTGATTGTTATTTCACGTGTTTATGTGAAATCTTTATATATATATATATATATATATATATATATATATATATATATGGCTGATAGATTTACCAGTTTTTCAGAAAATTCACAATTATAAAGGCTTGGAGGTTAAATGAAGAGTATGGACACAGGATGTGCCAGTGTTACCAGTAGAGTGGTATTACAGCAGTAGTAGTTAGATTTGTTAAAAGGGAGAAATGTTACAAAGTTAGGTATGTTGATATGTATTTTGTGTTATAAGTATATAGCCACAAATGTTAATGTTGTCACATAAATGGTTGAAATATATTAGACTTTTATGAAGATTTTTAAAATATAAAATATTTTATGTCCTTAATTGATATATGACAGGACATTAGACACACATAAACTAGAACACACTTAAACTAGACTTAAGGAATAAATAACAGATTTTGGTCAGATATAGTGCTCTATCTAGTGCTCAATGAGAACCATTTCTTGGACAAAAGTTCTTGTTATTTCATCCGAGACCATGGATATTTGTTATTTTTTTGAAATTTGTGAGTTCTTGGAGTCTAGATTTGTTATTCTTCGGCGTTAAACATGACTTGAGATATTAATATCAGGGCATTGATGATCTTGTGTTTTGCTGTACTTTGAAGCTAGCATGAAGTTGTTGACTTCAATTTGTGTATCAATTAATCTTAGCAATTTGAAGAAAAGTAATATTTAAAGCTTCAAGTATAGAATTGATTTGATAATATGGTTCGTTCAGTACTAAAATAGATCATAATAGCAAATTAACTACTGTATTTGGTGCTAGTGCAGTACCTAAGCGAAACTGCTTTTGAAAACTCCTGTTTAGTTACAACAAAGTATTGATGAATTACAATTAAAATAATAAATGTAACCTATTATAAAGTAAATAACATAAACTAATAAATGATTACGAGTGGAGGATGTAATCAGATAATACTATTACACAATGGTGTCGACATTATAGAAGAACATGACTGAATGTTCGGACATGTTCCGACTGTGCTTCAGTCATCGCCAGGAATGTAATGTGACTTAGTCACTAATTCATGGCTTTAAAGAGACAGTTGTAATGGGTAGATCTACAGGCCATCACCTCTTTTTTTAAGCGGTCTGCATTAAGTTTCAATTTAGGGTTGCTATTCTTTACCTGAGTGATGTGGCCTGCATGTTATTCAGAAACTTCAAAACCTTTCCGATGCTCTTTCATTTCTGCTTCTTTTCAGCCTCTATTTTGACCGTATTTTTACTACTAGCATCTACCATTTAATTTGCACTGAGCAGATTCATAGAAAGAGCTGTGTTTGGTGAAACACATAGTGTTGATGAAATTACGAAGATTAACTTCTGAATACGAGAAAAACTACAGCTGAGACAAGTTCAAGCTAGGGTTGGTGTATTATGACAGGTAAATGTATATAATAAGACTTCATAATAAACACGTGGAATAAAAATAAACGGCTAAACCACATTCAGGACTTTAAAAAAGGGAGTAAGACCTTTCAATCTAAACAACTCGCCCTTGTCAGTTATTTATTGATATTTGTTTTAGGTCATTTTCTCATCACACAATCACACAAACACGCACACACACACATATATATATATACTTCAAAAATTGAAACGGTCCGTTAAGACAACAGATCAAACGTTGCTGTTTGCCAGCCAAGCAGAACATTTCTTCTTCTTCTTTTTCTCCTGATGACAACGAAATCCGAAATATTGAAATGTGTTGTATATTGTTTCTATCGTTATATATATACACAAAACTAAAGTTTATCACGAGTCTGTCAGTTCTTCAAGTTCAAATTAAACTCTTATTGCCAACGTTTCGGTTTTTATTTAAAACCTTATTCATAGGCAGAAGTATAAATTTTGAAACAAAAAAACTAAGTATTACATTACAAATTATTTTACAAAGACAAATAGTCCGTGGATTTCAACAACACGTGACACTGAACAGTTCAGTGTCACGTGTTCATTCAAACTACAGTTGTTGTTGAAATCCACAGACTATTTTTCTTTCTAAAATAATTTGTAATGTAATACTTAGTTTTTTGTTTCAAAATTTATACTTCAGTCTATGAAAAAGGTTTTAAATAAAAACTGTAACGTTGGCAATGATAGTTTAATTTGAACCTGAAGAACTGACCGAGTCCCGATAAATTTTAGTTTTGTTTCTATTCCACGGTCGATACTTTTATCAATATATATATATATATTTAAAAGAGTATATTGGCAGCAGATTCTCTTGTAAACATATTTGATAAAAGTAGACGGCAGCTTCCGCATTAACGATCTTTTTACTACTGTTTTCTAGTTTCCTAACTAGTTTTCTTTGGTAGGGAGTGATTTCATGAAGGAGTTGTCCCAGAGACATCGAAAAAATAATTTCGTAGGTTACTCAATAATATATTTTTACTTACAAGCTTACGATTTCACTGAAATCATCATCAGGTATATCGTATAAACTGATTAAGAGTAAACTAACACAATAACAATTTTGAAAAAGTTAAACAAACATTAAAATTAAGAGGATAAGTAGAAAGAGACAATCATTGTGAAAAAACATGAAATCACGCCCTACCAAAGAAAACTAGTTAGAAAACTAGAAAACACCAACAATAAGGTCGTGAATGTGGAAGCTGCCGTCTAATTTAATAATATATATATATATATATATATATATAAAGAGAGAGAGAGAGAGAGAGAGAGAGAGAGAGAGAGAGAGAGAGAGAGAGAGGAAGAGAGAGAGATAAAGAGAGAAATTTACTACATTTATTAAATATTTGATAATTATAAAAGTTTTGAATTAGATCCTCTAATAATAATGATTCTAATAAATAATAGCAATAACTATTTCCTCAAACAAGTTTACAAGTTTCTGTAATAACTTTTAATTGGCTTTTCTTAAGCACAGTATATATATGCATATAACTATTGCTCAATTTTTATAATTTTTTACTAGCGCTTACGTAAGAGCAGATTAAAATATTTACTTTAAAATATAATTTAAAGAAAGCAGTAACTAAGAGGGTTTTAAAAATATATAAGCATTAACTTCAATATTGAGGGAAAGAAGCATGTGATTAATGCTTTAACAGATGATAATGAAAGAATAATTAGTTATAAATATATTACTGGAACAATACGGGAAGCGTTTAAAGCTGCATTGGCCATACCACAGAATGTTGTTTAGAAGTACGTTTTTTATATGAATTAAGAATATAGTTTCTTAAACCAGTAGAGTTATTTTGAAATTACTTGATATTAATGAAACTTGCTTGATTTTTTTTATATTTTTATTTATTTATAAGTATATTGATGACAGTGTTTTTGTATTAAGTGTTGATTAAGAATTAGTAATAGTGGAATGATTATAGAAATAGTCGTTAGTCAAAGATTGTGAATTGAAATAAACGGAGTATTAGATGTTTTTAGTCCTGATTATATATAAGAGAGGAGTGGGGTTCGATACTGTCTGAGTGCAATACATTGTCATTGTGAACTAATCTAAGACCCTTCGCCTCATGCTAAGCTCGTCTTTTACCACACCTAAACATGCCAAAGCACATCCCGTCTTGATTCTCCACTTACCCTTTAGGTCGAGTTAAGAACACACCGCAGCATTTCGTTGTACGACAACTGCCTTCAACCGGCTCCAAATCATTCCTTCTAGTTATCTTAACCAACTGGAAACATTTCCTACCCTCTTTCCTTGTTCCTGAATCAGTTGTTCCAATTTTTTTTAAAGAAGTCCCAATATCTTCGGAAGATGGTCTCTGATTCCGCTTTGGAAACTTTTCTCGAGTACGCCTGAAAAAAGTTTAATCTTACACTCGAAACTTGTAAATTATCATTTAAACAACGTAATGAAGCATTAATACTTCGGTAAAAAAAAATTATTTTGTTTACAATTTTATTTATCACAAATTATCAATAGTTGCAAACTTATTATTTGTTTTATACGGTTAAAAAAATTATTGTGTTTCAAGTAGTATTAAGAAACACAAAAAAAATGGGACTACAGACTTCTTAACGAGATTCCTTAGTTTTAAATGATAATGCAGGATACATAGGGTATTCCACATTAGCTCTTTATGGCTGTTATAGAATAAAATAGATAAATTAACGTAGATTTATAACAAAATAAGAATGAAACATTTGGTTTACCTCCCTTTTTAGAGCTAAATCATGTTAACAGAAAGAAAATATATAATAGATGGCACAATAACGAACTCTGCATGAATTTCAAAATTTCAGTAAATACAACCTAACAGTTTTGGAATAATTATTATTCGATTATACTAATAAATATATACAAACTTTGAAAACAAAATGTAGTTTTAAATCACATATTTATAAGAATTTTTTTTAATATTCAAAGTAACAAAAAATAACTTTATAAATAAATTAAATACATAAATTATTTATATGTATTTAATACATAAATTCTCTTTAATTTATACATTTATTATTATATAAATAAATAAATGGAGGAGGCGGGAGGGGTGGCAGGGAATGATTTTATTTTATTTACGTACACTTCATTTATATATATAAACTAATCCGGATAAAAGTAACCGGAATAGTTAATGAGTGGTTAAATAAGTATAAGCCATTAAAGAGTTTATATTTATAATATCTATGTTTTAAAGTTTCATATAAGTTTTACGAGAGTTTGCTTTGATGAAGTATTTCATATATATGAAACGTTCGGGCACGCCAGATTAAAATCTGATACGTGCTTTTAAAGTGATGCAAGCAGTTCTGGCTATTGATGATTGTCTTCAGAAAATCTGATGATTCAAGTTTCATCATCAAGTTTCTTGATGATTATAAAATTAGAGATCTTTCTCTAATTCATTAATCTGAAAGGTACTCTGGGATTGAATTTGACCATCTTATTTAGTTAATTAAATTACATTTGAATTAATTTTTCTTTTAGGATATGTAAGGAACGAAAAGATATCTCTCTCACTTTGTAGGCTTTGCTAATCTTTTTTTATATAAATGCTGTTTTTATTTTGCACAGTACCCTTTTTTGTGTGTTGATTACACTGTTATACTGATAAATTTAAATAGATTAATGCAAATGTTAATTAAAAAAAAATATAAAACGAAATTTAAAATGTTATTCTTGTTAATCATACTTATATATTTAAAAATTATTTCCCCTTCTCCCATTCATACACTCTCATAAAACAAAGACTATTAATTCCTCTCTGATTTCTGATAACATTAAATTTCATCTTCAATTTCAAAACACGGACAACTAATTTATGAAACAAAATTATAACAAAAAAATGTAGAAGCATTTTTATAATGATGTTATTCTAATGTCTCTAATTCATAGATGCATAATGTTTTTGAAAGTCTCTTCCCTTAGGCTAAGGAAACTTGGAAACATTTCCCTTGAATATAATGTTTGAATATTTTGTTTAACATATAAACTCATTATTAATTGTGTTTAAGACTTTGAAAATAGTTCTGGCACCTTTATACAGGTAAAGAATTTTTTTGTCGTATGCTCTAATTATGGTAGTAACAATGTCAGACAGGAATAGTGTATGAAATAGATAGCAAAAAAAAGAAAGAATGAAATATACTGAACGCGATTGCAGTTACGGTTGACGTTAGATTTATCGCAATTATAAAATCCAAGGTCGAGTCATTTGGTGCCTTTGGACGTTAATTCCCATGTCTGACTAAATCTTAGATAACCTGGAACATGCGCCTCATAGCCTGCCTTTCATGCTCCCTCATTATCTCAGCTGATAAGTACTTTTCATCTTTCTGTCCGTACAATCTTGTCAAATTATTGCTACAGGTATACTACTATAGTTACTTTCCTAAAATTACTAGGTTCCTTAGCATTCATAACTTAGTAACATGGAATAACTATTGAATTTAATTAAAAAATTTCAATATTTCTTATAAATACGTCTTTAATTAAATATTTCTTAGATAAAACACCTTTGTTTGGATATTCATGGAAATAAATTATACTTTTATTAAAAAGTATTAATTTACTTATCATTTACTGTACATGCAACAAAAAACATAAGACATTTTTTCTGGTTTATAACTTTTGATATTTTTACATAAATCATTTGGCCGTCTGCCAGGATATGTATGTGTGTGTGTGTGTGTGTGTGTGTGTGTGTGTGTGTGTGTGTGTGTTTGTGTGTGTGTATGTGTGTGTTTGTGTGTGTGTGTGTGTGTGTGTGTGTGTGTGTGCATGCATGTGCGCAAAACCAAAATTTTGCAGTTACTATTCAATTCGCCCGATGAATGTCGTTGAAACTCTACAGATATTATGCATGTGCGAAAAATACGCATAATATTGTTGGAAATAATGATGTCGCATCATGGGGAGCCAAGTTTCTCATACTTTATATCAAATAGTGTACTGTTTTATCCCGCTCCTATATTCATTTTATAAACTTATATTATATACTTTGTACCGAAATAATGAGTAATATATGAAAAAAATATCCTAAATCCTGGATTGCTTCGAAAGGATCTACGAATCGCTAAAAGGACAATATGGTATCCTAAGTTCCATCTCAATTCACTTATCCGATATTAATCTTGGTTTTTTTTCTAAATTTTAGTGGAAAACATAAATAATACATCATAAAAAAAATATATTTAAAAAATTATTATGGTAATCATTATTAAATAAGTATTTACATTCGAAAAGATTCATTTACAAAACAATACATTTAGGGTGCATGCATTAGTATTATATACTTATAAATTCTCTTAATTATCAAAATAAATTGACTGGTAATTATGAACACACGATTTGTCACGTTCTATCATAATTAATTAAATATTGTTTATTATTTCTGAAAGGTTTATTTGCAGTAATGTATGTGCAGTCACTCCAAGCTTTTTGTATATTCCAGCGGATATGGAAGAGGTAATCTGTCAGAAAGAAACACTTGTATAAAAGGGTAAATGGAGCAATATTGAAAACCTTCACAAGCAGACAAACATTTTTGATGCATTGAATGACATTCTTGAGGCGTATAAAACATGAATAAGGGGCCAGAGTAGCCCAGTGGCTTGCGCTTTTGTCTCAGGACTGGTAGATGCCGAGTAAGATTTCCTCTTCGTCCCTGATTTTTTTAAGTGGGAGATAAATATTAAACCATCAGTCCCAAGCCTGTATGATACCGGATATTTTTTTTTAAAGATTCCTACTCTTAATACAATTGAGTTGGGCAAAATTTAGGTGAATGTCGTTAGATAAAACACTTTTGTTTGGATATTCATCAAAATAAATTATACTTTTATTAAAAAAAAAGTATAATTTAATTATAGGTTTTAATAATTCCAAAAACCAGAGGTTTTGGAACCTCATAAGGGGTACACAATTTTCCTTTGACGAATCATCGTCAGAGGTGTAGCTGTCTATCAAACCCTAAATACCATAAGGAACAAAAAAAAACAACCAAAAGATAAAAAAAAAACTGTGGTTGTTAACGCTATTAAATGCCAGAAATACAAAATATAGGCAACACTGTGGTCACGGCAGTTAAGAGGCCCTGCGGATAACCACATGTTTCTATCTTATCAATTTCACCATAGTTTCACCCGTAGTATGATAAAAATTCAGTCAGTTTTTTCAGACATCGACTGGGAGACAAGTTCATGACTCAAATAATTCCTATTATGATGTCATCTATAATACAATGTATTTGATTTGAAGAATTATTTTTTCATGTTTTTTTAAATTATTATTTTAAATAAAACTATATTAATATAAGTACTTTTTTAAATATAACTATAGTTTCATGTGTTACGTATCAAGATATTATTTAAAATCTCTTACGGAAACAAATAGTCCTAAGAGAATGCTAAGTTATTTTATTTATTTATTAATTTGAACTACTTTCAATGTAGAATGACATGCCACAAGTAATTGTTGTAATGAAAAAGTTAATATTATTTTAAGGTTTCAAATATTTGGAAATAGTTTTCATAGGTTAAAGGAATAAATAGTTTTACTGATTAATACAGGCTCCTAGGTAAAAGACAAAAAAGATGCTCCTAATGAAAGAAACCTCGAGAGTGAGGTTTCAAATCAATACGCACTTTTAATATAAGAGGCATTATAAATAAAATTAAAATCAATAGGGGCCCATAATGAAAGTAACTTCACCATTAAATAATAAATTTAACTTTTAATGATAGTACCACCATGGCTAAAATAATAGATTATAGTGCCATAAAAGTATCGTCATAGATGAAACAAATAAGTAGATGGTACTCATACGAATTGCATCCCCCTAAGTAAAAAGTGATATTTCTGGCGTTGTTAAAACCAACTCTTAATGGTAGTATGTTCACAACTAAATTCAATAGTTTGTACTTATTATCATGGTACAACACCATTTTTTGCAGTGAACAAAAGGGGTCATGACCACCATTTTCTAATTTAAGAAATATCTAGCTTTTAATAAGTATTGTGGAAGATTTTAGAGAAAGGAGGACAAATAAACTATTGTTAGTTTTTATTAAACTAGACAATTGATTAATAGTCCTTTGATTGATTTACAATAAAAACACTCACTGGGACTATTGATTGACACTGTAATAGACAATTTCATACAATAACTGTACACTCACAAGTAATGTCAAGTCAACTAACTGTGCAATCACAGGTCAACCAACCAGGCAGTCCTTAGAGCAAAGATTCAAATTTACAAATATTTCATCGCGTATAAGTAGACTTAGTGCTTATCAACCAATATATGAATCAACGTCTAAACCAGAGTAAGAAATCGGAAAAATGAGTAAGATCTTTGAACTAAAACAAGTGGTCTTCATTAGAGTCAAACTGATACTGATGTGTCAGTTGACTCTGGTGAAGACCATTTGTTATGGTAGAAAGCTCTTAATCATTTTCCCGATTTCTTATTGTAGTTTAGACGTTGATTTTCATTTCATGATTTCATTGTGAAATATTGTTATCGATAAATGTGTATAACCTGTGCAATTTTTCAGGTGTTAGCTATACCAAGTGTTGTTTGTTCTCACACGCTTTGATGCAAC
This sequence comes from Hermatobates lingyangjiaoensis, assembly GCA_026182355.1. Taxonomy (NCBI): domain Eukaryota; kingdom Metazoa; phylum Arthropoda; class Insecta; order Hemiptera; family Hermatobatidae; genus Hermatobates; species Hermatobates lingyangjiaoensis. The sequence continues at coordinate 4,691,953 of JAPFBL010001928.1, forward strand.
TCCTCAGATATGAGTGAGTTGCATTAAACAGGTCTTATTTTAAGAATTCACAAAAATTGCCGAAAACAGTTGTTCATATAGTTACAAAAAATCACTACAAATACTCAATAGGTTACCTATAATTCTAAAACAGTATTAAGAAGAAAACACCTTTGATTCCTCAGATTTGCTTCCCTTTCCTCTATTCATCTTGACTCTGCTAAAATTTTTGTTTCACCATTGATAGCCGTATTGAATATATACCGATGCGTAAAACGAATAAGTTATACTCCGAATAACTTATTGGGTATGTCAATAATAGTACCTGTTTCGTTAGACAAGTCTGTATCTTAGTTTGATTCTAATTTTAAAAAGTTTATCATCAATATTTTATAATAAATATTCTCATAAAGTTTAGTGGCACTTCAAATACTGGTGTATCTTCTGTGCTTGCAATAAGTTTTATCACTTGAAGTGCATATAACCATAAAACAAAATTAAATTGAAACAAAAACAATCATTTTCATTTCCGATCATGAAACATAATGCAATCTATTATGACATACTTGATTTGTATAGAAAAGATAAGAAGCTATTCTCCCAATAAATTTAGTATAAAGTTAAACTACATTTCAAACAGTTTGTGTTGAACCTCAAACATTCAAATTATTACAGATAACTGTTAAGAATAAAAAACAAAAAAGTCTTATTTACAGACTGAAAAACTATGTTGGAACCTGCCTTAAAGGGAATTTGCGGTTTGAGCCCCTAGCAGGATTTAATACTTAGCAAGTGCTTTGATCCATTAGACATTCTTGTAAAGTAGATTGCCTGAAAAGGCTTCCTGATTGTCTTGTTAGTGGTTGACATGCCATGTTTCTCTTAAGGCAGGTGCACAACTTAAGTTCTCACTCTGTAAATAAGAATTATTTGTTTTCAATTGTTAATATTTACCTGTAATAATTTATATTTTATATATAACTTAAAGATGAACACAAAATGTTTGAAACACGACTGAATTATTTTGGAAACCTTTGGTTTACATTTGTCATTTCCATAGTGAGTAAATACCACATAGAAGTCCATACCTTTGCTGCTCATATCAGAGTACACTACTGCAAGGGGCTTCAACCGGTGGGTCGCAACCCCCAAGGGAGTCGCAAAATGTTTGAAATTGATTATGTTTAAATAGAAAATAAAGGACTAAATTAAATAGATAATTTATTTATTATTAATGCGGCACAGCAATCTCATTAAAGTTACTATTGATCAAATTTATTTTAATTTTCCCTTTTTGATTTGTTGTTAATTTTATTTTTGTTTTCACTAAAAGGGTCACGATGAAAAAAAGGTTGAATATCCCTGCACTACTGTATTCTCATGATCTCATTATTCTGAGATGTAGATTTTTTGTTCTTAGAGTGGATTTCCTTACCAACTCGAAATAGTGAAGGCATCTATTTTATAGTGGATGTAACCTTCTCGGCAGGGTGTCATAGTACAGTCTATGTTTTTACATGCTTTATTCCCATTTTGAGTAAATACCACATTAATGATTGCACAACTCATGAATGAAACACGCTTAGTTATCTAAAATAATTACTGTGTTATCAAACTCCTGTTAGGGTTTTAAAGATGGACCCCTATAACAAATAGTTCTGGAACTACATTAACTAACCTAATTGAACATAAGTAATTGAACACCAGTAAGTTGCACTGGTGTGTGTCTCGTTACGACACCATAGGCACGGTTTTTTTACAACAATTAGAATTTCTGGCACATTTTCAACCCCTTTAACGGGCCCTACTTTCAGGACTTATTAATACTAATAATTCAAACGGATATCGTTAACTACATCTATATATTGTAAACAACTTGTTTGACTGTCGACAGGCCTAAATATTATAGACTTCAACAGCAACAACGCGTTTCGAACACTTTGTGTTCATCATCAGGAAGACACTATAGTACAAATTATATCTAATCAGTTACAAAATTAGAGTGAACTAATAAAATTCAAATAAGAGAATTCAAGACATAACCTTAATAAGATATAAGAATTCTCTTAATTGAATTTTATTATTTCACTCTAATTTTGTAACTGATTAGATATAATTTGTATAATAGTGTCTTCCTGATGATGAACACAAAATGTTCGAAACGCGTTGTTGCTGTTGAATAAATCTTCATTTGTGTGGAGACTTTTGTTTGTTTATCCATCTTACCTCAGAATATATATTAGTGTATATTGGCAGCGGATTCTCTTGTAAACATATTTTATTAAAGTTGACTGCAGCTTCCGCATTAACGACGTTTTTACTACCGTTTGTAGGTCCTTAACTAGTTTTCATTGGTAGGGAGTGATTTCATGGAAGGAGTAGTACCAGAGACATCGAAGAAATAATTCCTTAGGTTAGGAATGTCTATTACAAGCTGTAACTTTCCACTTGTCACAATGGACTTGTTCTTTCACAATGATTGTCTATTTCTATTTATCCCCTTAATTTTAATAATTTTAATGTTTCTTTAACTTTTTCAAAATTCTTATTGTGTTAGTTTACGCTTAATTAGTTTAAACCATATACCTGATGATGATTTCAGTGAAATCGAAAGCTTGTAAGTAAAAATATATTATTAACTAAACTAAGGAATTATTTCTTCGATGTCTCTGGGACAACTCCTTCATGAAACCACTCCCTACCAAAGAAAACTAGTTAGGAAACTAGAAAACAGTAGTAAAAAGATCGTTAATGCGGAAGCTGCCGTTTACTTTAATAATAATAATAATATATATATATATATATATATATATATATATATATATATATATATTGTTATTATTAAAATACAAAATAAGTAGGTTCATTATGACAAATAACCGCTTAAGATTTAGATTAAATTATTTTAATAGAATTTACTGTTCATAAGTTTTATTAAAATCGTTTTTACAAACAAATAAATGTAAAATAAATACAATTTATTGACAGCAAGTTTGGCTGTATCATCACCTCGGAATGAGTAAATACCACACAATTACGGATTACACAACTAATGATTATAGAATGTTTTACGAATTTCTAAACAATGTGTAAAGTTTTAAGTTCTGGACTGGTGTGACAATAGAATGGTGTGTAACAGGCATCACTGGTGTTTCGACGAAGTGAATTATTCAGGTAATGAACGATACGCATGATGACCACCAGCTTTCACGCTGTGATTTCCATATTAGCATTCCATCCTCCGGTTCGACGAACTATAAATATGATTCCTTTTATTTGTCAAACAGGCAAACTAATTTTTTTTTTCAACATTTCTCTCAACTTTGCTATACTGTTGTGGACATTGTGATTCTGCGAGTTGGTAGACTTAAAAGTAAACGAACTGATAATGCTAACATACATGTCTATAAATTCTACTTAATATGACTAACTACTGCGAAATTATTATTAAAAGGCAATATAACTTCTTTAAAAACCACGTTCCATAAAATTTTACCTCAAAATTAAAGATATTTGAGTTGATAATTTCCACCTGACTTTCTATTCTCCAATTATTACGAGGCCGCATTATTTATGTATGAACACAATTCATAGTGATGTTTATTCTCCAAACTAAAATCATATATTCTAAACTAAGTTTACCTTAGTTATATTTTATATTTGTTTATTGTGGTGTTTAATTCATACATATATATATTCCAACATAAAAACACTAGTTACAAATTGGAGGTTAACAGAAGGAACGCGACAGGAAAAAAACATCATAATTGATATTTCAAAACGTTTTTTGGTCATGAAGAAAAAATTAAAAGACGAAGAGAGGAAAAAATAATATTTGGAGAATTACCTTGTTAACATTGGAGAGAGAGAGAGAGAGAGAGAGAGAGAGAGAGAGAGCGAGGAAGGGAAGGAGAGAATGACTCGATAGTTTTCATAGCTAGCTCAGAAGAACAAATTAATTCGTTGTCTATAAGTTCATTCATCCAAGTTCGCTTAGTCATGCATTTTTTAATATTAACAATTTTACATAATAACATATTATTTTGATTTTCACTAATTTTTTGTTTTTTTATTAATAAACAACCTATTTTTACAAATCATCCATTGTCAATCCGAATTACCGTGGCCAATTTAAACTTAATATTAAGTATTATTTATTGAAATATATTTTTAACTTGTTGAAGATAGATTTGTTGGTTATCACCAAAGACATTAAGAAATAATCAATAAAGGAAATAAAGAAACCTGTCTAAATATATATCCTAATTGACAAGGAAAACGCTATATTCCGATAGTTGAGTAAGAAACGACTATTCATTAAGTAAGCAACCAACAAGGAAGTGCAAACTCAAACGTAAGAAATAATGACTCAAGAAATACGCCTTTCAAATTAAAAAATCTATAATTTTAACCAGTTTGACACCATAAACTTACTGGAAACCTTTAAAAAGCCATATTTTTGGAAAACAAAATGTTTTATTTTTTTTTTAATTTCTGTATGAAATGATTTGTTTTAGAGAAGAGAAATATTATTTTGTAAGGTTTTATTATTCTATTTAAAGGCGTTTCTGTAGTTTATCTTTAGAAATTTAAATCACTTACTCAACAAAAAAAGCACTTCTACAGATTATCTCTGCTACATCACTACAGTAAAACAAATCTTTTCTATATATGATAACTTCTTAATATTTATTTATTATATAGATAACTTTGGAAAATAAAGCTAATTGATTTAACAAATGAGCTGTATTATTAAACTTTAAAGTGTCAAAACATTTATTAGACATCCAATTTTATTAGACTTCTTTCTCTCTCAGAGAACAGAAATAATAAGTTTTAAATATCATTATAGAAAATTTAGCTGAATGATTGCAAGAAAAATATGTTTGTTTTCATTTTTTAAATAAAACATCCATCTATATATATATATATATATATATACCATGATAAACGAAAAACGGTCCGGCAGGACAAATAACAATTAAAATAAGCAGTGACACATGAACAGAAACACAACAAAGACTCACTTTTCAATATTTTGACCGTAATGGCGGTCGAAATATTGAAAAGTGAGTCTTTGTTGTGTTTCTGTTTATGTGTCACTGCTTATTTTAATTGTTATATATATATATATATATATATATATATATGTATATTATACACACACACATAAACATCAATATAAAGGCTTCAAAACTCCTTCTAACTCATCTTTATTAAAGTGAAAACTAATGAATTTAATAAAGAGAATATATAGTATTTCTCCATATAGGTTACTTTAAATTTAAGGTAACTATTTAAAGTACCTATTATTTTAAATAGGTTAATGAATCAATGAGAGGTGTTGAATAAATTGGTATAACTCTAATATTATGACAGTAAATTATAAATTTTATTTCTGTAATAAACATCTGATAAAAGTTCCACAAAAAATTCATGACAAAATTGTCTGCAATGCCATAAATAAAATTTTCTATTCGATTTTTACAATATTAAGATAACATTTATTCTATATAATGTAAACAGTTATGTATTTGTTTGTACTGAATCAATTTTAAATATAAATTGACTTAAATAGAATTTTTATTTATAACTATTGATAAAAGTATCGACCGTGGAATAGAAACAAAACAAAAGTTTATCGGGACTCGGTCAGTTCTTAGAACTGAGTCCCGTTAAACTTTAGTTTTATAATTATTTTATTCATATATTAAAGAATGTAAATATTTGTAAGTTTGCAAAATGTTACTATTATTATAGTATGCTATCAATTACTTTTTAAACAACTATTTAAGAATATACTCATGTTAGAGTTTCTTAGAGGGTTAAGAAAATAACTCTGACAAGTGAAAGTACACAAACACGACAAATTTTTGCAAGTGAGCCTAAATAGTTGTCTTTTCTTATGTTATATTCCCTATTTTAACCATAAAATTAATGGTATATAACTAAAAATTAATTAGAAATAAAATATTATAGAACTACGTAATATTAAGTGTTGACTGACGAAATGCTTAAGAGCTAGCCGATCAACTCGTATTACAGTATATATTAGGGTGTACAAAGTGCCAATGATTCTAACATCTTTAGACATATTTGAAAGAGAGGTATTTCGGATCACACATAAAATAGAATATTTGATTTGAATATCAGTATATAAGAAGAATATAAATACATTAAGACATCCAGACATCATTAATATATCAGTGGATTATCTCACAAAAGACTAGTCATTAATATGAAATTAGTGAGATGTTTTGACTTGAAAACACTGAACCTTTATATAGAATTACTTGAAAAAGAAATAATTTATTTACGTGGTAAATATCAATAAATAGATATAACGATAAATTTAAATTAATTTGATATAAATTTGAAATTGTAGTTGAGTTTGTAAGTGCTATAAGTAGTATTCTTAGTTACTAATTTATAAAATTTTATTAAATTGAGGAAAGAAATGGTTTTTTTTGACTGTTTTCATATATAGCCAACTTAACTAGATGGTTAAAAAGACCTGAGATAAATATTTTTCTTAAACACTAGGTCTAAGAACCCCTAAAACAATGACAGTTGTTATAGTTTTTCAAATAGAATAGAAAACTATCTGATATCTTCGGCGTTACCAGCGTGTTAGATTATGCCCCGGCTTTTTGGTAGATTATACCCGGCCAGCAGATCCCAAAAAAGAACCCTGATCAAAATCAAAATACCATAGTTAATTCCTCCGAAAAAATTTATATAACAAACATATGTTTCTTTGCATCTAAATGTTTGCAGTTTTATTTCAATAGCGGAGAGAGAAACAAACTTTGTATTTTATGTATACAGAAGATAATTGACACTTATAAAAAAAGACAGTCTTTATCAATGAACACTTGATTGTAACAAAAAAAAAGAAGTCAATAAAAATAATATGCAATTTTGCCTAAGGTATAGTAAAATTATACTCACAGAACTTATTTGAATGCATAAAAATAAATTATAACTGTTAAGTTTCATGAAATTTGTCAGGAATTTAGACAGATCAATTGACAGTTCATCGCTCTTCAAAAACAATATCAAACACTTGAGAGTTTTTTACTAGATGTAATATCACTTCAGCCGTTATTTCCTGTTTGAGAACTGTGTTATCAAGTTAAATGTAAAAGAACATAATGAAACAGATACCTAAAACGCTCTTAAGATAATAATTTTATTAACTTCTCCAAATAAGATAATTTTAGCTTACTCAGTTTTAGAACTTTAATAAAATTTACTATGCCTATATATATATGACCAAACCACAATGTGAAATGGGATAAAAAGACTATGATCTTTCAGCTGTAACAAGTTGTTACTAAGTAACAAGTAGTTAAGTCTTTCAACCGCAACAAGTCAGAGTCAAAAACCCAACTGAAACACTAGATGTAGAAACATCATGGTGAGGGGTTGAGAGGAGTGGGAGGGAAACATCTCAACCCCTCACCATGATGTTTCTGCATCTAGTGTTTCAGTTGCGTTTTTGACTCTGACGAAGACAACTTGTATCGATTGAAAGAACTTAGTCTTTTTTCCCCATTTCATATTGTGGTTTGATCATTAATTGTTATTTCACGTGTTTATATGAAATTTCGCTAAACATATATACTGATATACATTAACAGCAGGTCTTTTCCAAACATATATATTGTTGAGGTTTGGCCATCAAACATGAAATTGATCATGAACAGAAACTGAAATTCTGCGCTTTGATTTGCCTGCAAGGTCAGTCCTTTGGCTAATCAGAAGCACCCATCTCTCGGATGGCTATATGAGCATTCAATTACAAGCAATGCTCTATCTGATGATGACCAATGTTCCAATGGTCTAAAGGTCGTATACTAACATCTACAAGATCTCTCAAAAGATCGATACCACAATCGCTAAAATTATGAATTCAGAAGCTGGTACAAACTTAAACAATATATATATACATGCAAGACATTAAATATTAAAGAAGAAAGTACTGTCTTAATTGTATTTTTCTTCCTCGTTTGATCGGTTTCTGATTACACCGATTTCTGAACAAAGAAATTCACGAGGTAATATGGTATAGTGTCCTTCAGTGTTACCTATAATACAATAATGTTACCTATACATAATGAATTATGGAATACGTTAAAGAATTATTCAACTCTAATAACCACTTTTTGATAAACACAGGAACTTGTGTTTAAAGAAAAGAAAAGAAATTATATTACTTTTGTAATAATGTTGAATGTGTAGAGTAAAAACCCCAATGATTCTTAAACGATCTTTATTATACTTTCATTGATCGAGACCATTTAATGGTTGATTACTGTGGAAACTGTGAATAGAACAAAAGTTACCGATTCCATATTGTTTAAATAGAGAATTGGAGAATAAGTTGGACTCGGTTCAGTGGCTTCGGTCGATCCCAGGCGGGTCAATTAAAGATTCGATCCAGGCTCTTCATATCCTCGACCTCTTTATTTAAGTGTTTTCCAATATTCCAATAGCAAGTGTTCATTCCATATAAAAAAAAAATATTATATCTGAGTAGAACATTCGATATTGCTTTAGGTTTTAGTTGAGGTCATGAGCTCTAAAGGCATTAAATAGTGGACGAACCGTCGTCATTAATACTTTATAATGACACTAAGAATCATATATATTACTGTATAAAAAGATTTCACATAAACACGTGAAATAACAATCAAAGATCAAACCACAATAATAAATGGGAAAACAAGACTAAGATCTTTCAACCGTAACAAGCAGTCTTCGTCAGACAGTTGGGTTTTTGACTCTGACGAAGACCGCTTGTTACAGTTGAAAGATCTTAGTTTTATATTACTGTATGCATATATATATATATATATATATATAAACAAACACTTTTTCTTCTTCTCGTAGTTTGGTCATGACCAAACTCCGAGAAGAAGAAAAAGTGTTTGTTAATATTTTGTGGTCAAGAAAACAGTACCGTATATATATACCATGATAAACGAAAAACGGTCCGCCAGGACAGATAACACTTAATATTGACCATAATAATACAATATTGACCGCCATTACGGTCGAAATATTGAAAAGTGAGTCTTTTGTTATGTTTCAGTCTATGTGTCAATGTTTATTTTAAGTGATATATATATATATATATATATATGTTAATTTTCAAACTGTTAATGAGACCTATACAAGGTATGTTTAATAGAAGTTGAAATAGATGAGTATAAAATAAAAACTTTTTGAAACTTTGGAATATCAATTTTACAAAAAAAATAAAACTAATCTACTCTGTAAGATCTCAGAATATGAAGTTTTAAAACTTAAACAAAACAAAATTTGTCAAACAATGAAAATTTTAGTAACTCGTAAATATTTTTGTTTCAAATTAAAAAAAAATAAACTGTGCGATTATTTGGTTTGTGTTTGTTCGTTTGAAACGAATGCTGCTCGATTTCTCTTTGTCCTTATATTTCTTTTTATTTAGTTTTTTTGACTATGTGTAGTTAAAAAATAAACTTCTAAATGTTCTAGCATATGAATATATACTATGCTAAATTATATACTAATTGGCTAGGTTTTTCCACCTGTCTGAGAAGATCAAACGTTAAAATCGATATTTGACCTAGTTTACCTTTAACGGATTTTGCTCAAAAATTTTCTCCTTTTATCAACTCGTGATGACAACAAAATATTTAATGCTTCTCTCATTCATGTCTTATAAACGATTATAATTATAAGACATAGGAAATAAAAAACAAAATTAGTTCAAATATTGCAATCATTCAATTGTAAATAATATTAATACATCAGTAAACGCGAAAACTCATAAGTTTTTTGAAATTAATTTTTAAACATTAATTTTATTTAAAAACAAGCAAAACAAAAGAGACCAACAATTTTTTAAAAAAATTAAAAAAACAAGAAAATTATTTCTTGCTTCTTTAAAAGAAAATAAAGAGAGAACCGTTACAGAAGTTGCTAATGAATAAGAATTTAATAATACATTTATAGCAAACTGAAAATTCAATAATTTATTGAATTTTCATTAATGTGAGGGACTCATTTTATTTTTTCATCCGTAATCTAAAAATACTCCAATGAGTATTGCATATGCAATAAACTCTTTAAATTATAACCGTATCAAATTCTACTCATTTGTTGGAAGTTAATAGGTTTAATGTGGACGGAGGTAGTAACTAGGTTATTCTACGGGGTGATTTCATTATCTAATAACGTCATGGTATTGAGGGAACTATGATCAGTGAGGGTAACAGAAGAACAAATTTTGAAGGAAAGGAAGGAATAGGTCAGCTGGGAAATAAAATCTGTTTGAAAGAGACCATATTTTATACTATTGAAAATATGTATAACATATTCTATGTCTTGTTTTTATTTTCAGTTTTTAATAAATTCATCTATATCAAATTTTACTTAGTATATTTCACTCGTAACAGATTACACTGTAAACAAAATGTTTTAGATTAAAGAAATTGTCCATTTTTAGTTCATTTGTATCGACCGCGTAATCTTTAGATTACAGTGTAACACTACAGCATATGAAAACAACTGTTTTCATTTGTTTGTTTATCCATTTTACCTCAGAATGAGTAAATACCACACAATTACGGATTGCACAACTAATGATTTGGACTACAGCATATGTTTCTGGCGAACTTACTTTGGGTTTTGCTTGCAATTGTAAAACGAAAAACGGAGTAATAAAGCTGAAGAAAGAGCAAATGAACTAAATAACATAAAATAAATATCAATTGAATACAATAAAAATTAATTTAAAAATTAGTAAATAAAAATAAAAATAAAAGTTCGAAAAGGGCATAAAATAAGTTAACAGTTCTTGTTAATTTGGGGTTGTAAGCTACTCCCACATGTAAGCGTGCCTGGAACCACATGAGTGTTCCATCAGGAGCATTTAAAATAACATATCTATTGTAGTGTGGTATCTTTGTATGATTTGTTACTTCAGAACATTCATGCAGACTGAGACTGTGAGAACTTGCGAGAATAGCGACCTGAAGGGAACTATCTCACATGACTGAGGATTTACGATTATTCTTACGAAGCCTTAACTTGATTGCTAAGCCTACCTAGAATGCATGGAAACTAGTACAGTCTAAACGGTGGACACTGTCACGAAATGTGCAGGAAGAAAAAAAATAGTAATACAATAAATGGAACGATTAAAAAAATGAAGTAAAAAGATTTAGCTGAGTTAGTGATGAAAGAGTTACCACACCTATAGCTTCATATTGTTGTATACTTGTACATCTCACATCAGCCAAGGAGGATTTCGTACTCTTATGTTATTTAAAATAACATATCTACTGTAATGTGGTATCTTTGTATGATTGGTTACTTCAGAACATTCAGGCAGACTGAGACTGTGGGAACTTGCAAGAATAGCAACCTGAAGGGAAGAATAAGCTCGCAAGCTTATAACAGATATGTGAACTAATTTCTATAAACTGAGACAGTAGGCATCGAAAGCGAAAGCATAGCATAAAGGAATTTTATTAGTCCACCCAACCTAGAAGCTCCAGAGAAATGATTCGTCATAAGGTACTCTGTTCCACTACGGTCTATCTTTGCTGTTGTGGGGAATAAGAAACATGAGCTGGAACAATACGTCTATCAATCATATTAGAAAGGTAACCAGTCAAATGAATTGCTGTTTTAAACGATCTATTTTCAATTTTTACATCAGATGAGGTATTAAAAATATAGTGTACCGTTTTTATAATGTATAAAAAGTTGGCGGGTGACAACTTTTATAATGAAAGGTTTATTGGGAGTTAATAGGTTTAATTTGGACTGACGTGGTAACTAAATTATTCTATAGGTTGATTTCATTATCTAACAACGTCATGGTTTTAAGGGAACTCTGATCAGTAATGGTGACAAAAGAACAAATTTTGAAGAAATGGATAAAGGAATAAAATAGGTCAGCTTTGATGGCTGAAATCATACTTCAGGTTTAATTCTGGCTTTTCTTCTTTTTAAAATTTTCTTCAAAGACGAAGAAGTAGGTAAAAAATTATCAAATATAAAATATTACAACTTATACAGTACTTGATATATTTAATTACATTCTTTTATATAGTTGATATCTAATTAAGAGATAATCGTATATACAATTGGTTTAGAAATTTCCAATTTTTTTTCAATATACAAACAAGAACTTTTGTAAACTTCTATATCAGTATATAATGTCTTACTGAAAGACTAAATAGTACTTTTATCAAAACATAGAAACAATATTTTTAACAGGAATGGATACTGCTTTTCATAATTATCAATTTTTGAACAGAGAATGTTGGAATATATAAATAAGGCAACTACTGCATATATTAATTATTAATTTATGTTAATTCTACAGTATGTATACAATTTTGTAAAAAAAGAAAGCATTTTTCAACAGTTAACAGAAAAAAATTTTGACTGTTAACAGATAAAATATTCTCTGTTAAAATAAAATAAAATATTCTTTTAACAGACTGTTAAAAATATTCTCAAATAGTTCGCGTATATATTAAAATACGTAAATATGTTATTGAATGTTTCTAAAAACCTTATCTTATTTATCTAGCAGTCTCTTTGTATAAAACTGAAACATATTCTAGACAAATAAATATGTATAATGAGTAGAGTCATTATTCATTGATATATTACATAAAGTGTAACAATGGTAATAACTAGTAACCTGTTTTGTTTTTCCTCCAGTGTTCTTGTAAAGACAGAAATATGATGAAGTTATAAAATATGAAACGAACATGAATGATTTTCATTTAGTTTTTCAGAGTTGTAGCATTAAATTTCATGCATTACGAATATTGCGAACAAATTATAAAAAATTAACATGAACCAACTTAAATGTTCAAAACAAACAAACAAAGCGGTGGTAAATAAAGTTTTTGAAATAGACAAACTGTCTGCTAAGGGTTGATTAAGAGCCGTAAGGGGGTGGGGGGTGGGGGAGGGACCTCATACATAATATCTACAGATATGCCACAGTGAAAACCGCGTGACTCTACAATGCAAGTGATCAATCTAGAATAATGGGAATAATTCTATATGGAGCCATAAATTCTAATATCGAGCACTGAATCCTTTTCATCAGGTTCTGGGGGGTTAATGGGATTCGCACAGCCATATGTGCGTGCTTCTAGTTAACTTTTAATTAAGAATATATTTTTATGCATCGCATCTGTTCTTCTAGTATTTATTCCTTTTTCATAGCAATAATATATGGATGTGTTTTTGAAAAAAATATGTTATTGTTCTTAGTAATTAATTAAATATGTTTTATATTAAAGTTTCATGTATAGCGAAAATAGAAATGTGATTCTATTATTACATTTAAGTTGTTTTATAATAGAAATATATTTTGTCATTCACCTGGCATCGTCCATTCATGCAAAGTTTTTAGTCCCTTCTTTGAAGATTTAGATTAATGCGATTTCCTGAACATGATGACAATTAAACAAAAGGAATTTTATCTTAAAAACTAACGTGAGCCATACTCGAATTCGCACTTGATGATCTCGACACAAGCTCAATGGAGCAGCACTTGAGCACGACTGTTGTGTTGTCTAGAAACGGCGTGTAGACATGCGCACACCCACTGCGTATTCCCCTACCAGAGGATTTTCCTGATCAATGGGCCTCCGGCACACGTTTTAACTCAAAACAGCTAGCAAAAGGAATTTTCTTTGAAATTCACTCCTTTTTTTAAAAAAAATATATTTTACATTGGACTGCTATAGTTTAAAAATATATAATATTATATTTTATTTCTATGATTCCTTATATCTATGGAAAGACTAATAAAGTATAAATGTGCTAAATTTATCTTAAAATTATTAAACCATTCACTGTAGAATAATATGAATCAAATAAGAATCACTGCCCTAAAAAAAATTATTCTTTCTTATTTAATCTAATTCTGGATGTAGATTTGATGAGGCTTTAAAGTAATAAATCTGATGGACTCTTGTTCAGATATCCAATGTCAGAGACAAAATATCGCTGGTTTTTTGGTTTTAATATACTGCATGTTTTGTGAGACCTACTCGATGTCAGAAGCCACATGTACCTCATAAAATATGTATTTTATCAAAGTAATTGTTAAATTTAAATATAATTAAGTACAGGTATAATTACAACACTCTATCTCGAAATTATTTCCCATTCATAACAAACGAAATAATGAACACTTGCGAGAAAAAATAAACATTATTTTAAAAATACTATTCAATAATTCTTTTAATTTAATCCCTAGAACTTGATATGAGGAATAATTCTATTAATGAATACGCAATATCCAATATATGCGGGTTTTAAAATGTACGTAATGCTCAGTGGTTAACGTACTCGCCACTGGGCTGGGAGTTGGGGTTCGATCCCCGCCTGGCCCTCAATTTATTTACGTGGGAAGTGATTACGTCTGAGTACGTTGTCCTTAGGAGAGGACTTTAAGCCGTTGGCCCCGAGCCTGTTCGATGTCAGATACTCGTTAAAGATCCCTGCTCGAAATGCACTTAAGTTAAGCAAAATTTAGGACTCCCAATGTAGACTCTGTAGAATCAGCAATCAAACAAAAAGCCAGTAAACGGCTGACGTTATCACCCGCTAGGGGATCGGTTTAAGCAATAATAATAATAATAGGATGAGTATATTAAACCTCAACAGTCGGGATTTGACTCTGACAAAGACAGCTTGTTAGAGATGATAGATCTTAATCTTTTTTCTGATTTCTTTGTGTGGTTTGGACGTTGATAAATATATACAAGGCTAAAAATTACATAAACCACAGAAAAAAACAGTTAATACATTTCATTTTAAAAAACAATATGTAATTTGAAGTCAAAGGAGATGATGAAGTGGTAGAAATGTATTCCAACTTACACATCAAAACTGAGGTAGGGTATATCCAATCCATCTCTCCTTGTCTGATTGAATCTTTCTCTCTTCAACTTCTGTTCTGTGTTCCTACTAATGATTTACTACTGTCAGAACATTCACCATTGTTAGTATTTTGTTCTATATACAAGCATTCACTCACTTTAGGTACCCAAAGAAATGTGGATATAAGGTTTCTCATGAAAGTGTTGCAAAAGTAGGGTTTTCTTATTGAAACAGGTTCACCAGGTGTCACTGCAGTTTGTTATCTTCCATCATTATTGCTCTAGTGATAATGTAAAGTATGACATCTATACAGATGTCATAAGAATGAGAAGGAAGGTAGGTAAGACAGGGAGACTTACTGTGAGTTACTACAGGGAGAGGGGGAGAGAGAGAGAGAGAGAGAGAGAGAGAGAGAGAGAGAGAGAGAGAGAGAGGAGGAGGGGGGGGGGGGAGGGGGAGAGAGAGATATAGATAGAGAGATAAAGGGGGGAGAGAGAGGGAGAGAGAGAAAGGGAGAGAGAGGGGGGAGGGAGTGAGAAAGATATATAGATATAGAGATAGAGGGAGAGAGAAAGAAAGAAAGAGAGAAAGAGAGAGAGAGAGAGCGAGAGATTGAGAGAGAGAGACTGAGAGAGAGATTGAGAGAGAGAGAGAGAGAGAGAGAGAGAGGAGAGAGAGAGAGAGAGATCTGTGAACTGGGATTCAAACGGGCTCCAATATGCTCTAAAAGCCAAGCGGAACATTTTGCAATATTGCAAAGACTCATTGGGTAGAAAGATAGTAAGAGATTAGGAGCTCAGTCAGAATAAATACTGACAGTAAAATCACGTTAGACTCATTACAAAACCCAAGGAGTCATATAACGATAATTCACGCAATAAAGCAAAGACAGGACATGTTACAAGTAAAGACCCTTGTTAATTTTACATGGGTCAAGAGGCACATCAAAATAAAAAAAAAACGAGTTAGTTGATCAATTAGCAGATAAGGTTTTCCAGCAGGGAGACAGTGAGGCTGCTGTATACTTTTCAATGTTAGATACAGCAGTCAAGAAATGGTCTAACACCTTCAGAGCATGAAGTCATAGCCAAAGCTGTGGAAAGACTTACTTTAGACAAGCCGGCTAAAAGATTTTTGTTCTTTACTGAACTAAGAATTCAAATGAACCTTTACGCTGGAATGGTGACCATTCAAGCTAGTTTGTCGCTGGAAATTTACTAAGTTTTTAACAGGTCATAGATAGTTTAAAATAAATCTCTACTACCTGAACATTAGCAATTTCTCCAACATATATATGCAATAATGTAACTCACCAGGCTGTTAACATTCTGTAGGTTTTCCCAGAGCTTGAATCAACAAGAAACTAACCAACTTACCCAGATGGTTTTGACAGCAGGAAATACACGAGATTTCCCATCACAACAATGCTGAATGCTGATATTATCAATATTGAAGTGATAACTAAATACTTTGAACCATCATAGATGTAAGAAATGTATTTTACTATAACACAATAAGTAGAGTATTGATTAACTTCTATCTAAATAACTGTCCATAATCCATAATATAAAAAATAATTATTGTAGCTATAAATATAACACTAAATAATATTAATGTAAGAAAACTAACTATAAAAGTATTGTGAAATATAAAACTCTCCTCTCTGGAAAGAATATAAATACAATAAATTTTATCTGGGAAAGTGATTGATTCACTTTCCTCCGTCCGTCTTGAGAAACGTGCCTCTTCTTCCCTTCTAGTCTCTTCCTGATGAACTTCGTTTCGAAATATTGATCTTAGTAAATGTTTTCGTTCTTTATGTGATGCTTTTTTTCACTCACTTATTTGTCCGGCTTGGACTGTTTCTTTATTTCATTTATTATATATATAAACACTAATAAATTCTCGACCGTGTGACAGATATACAACTAAAAAAGGATAGATCGGGATACGGTCAGTTTTTTCCACTTTCAATTCAAACTCTTATTGCCGACGTTTCGATTTTATTTAAAATCTTTTTCCAAAGGCACAAGTAGGAATATTGGAAATTAAAGGAACTATTACAATTACATTACTAAACTAGTATTGAAGGTTAAACTATTCAAATGAAAAACCGTTAAATGAAAAACATTAATGAGAGTTTGAATTGAAAGTGGAAGAAACTGACCGCATCCCGATCTATCCTTTTTTAGTTATATATATATATATATATATATATATATATATATATATATACATATATATAATATATAAACTACATTGACAGATTGAACTCACACAAATGCAGCAAAACCAGCAGGAAGATAGAAACGTGGTTTGCCTGCGGAGCGACACGTTTCTATCTTCCTGATGACGAGGCCATCGAAATATAGTAATGAGTTTCTGTTTCGTTTCTCTGTGTTCTTTTTGTCAATGTAGTTTATTTAATTCGTGGAATCGTTTCATTTAATTGGTTATATATATATATATATATATATATATATATATATATATATATATACGAGTTCGAGATTAACAAAGAGCAACACACAAAGTAGGGAAACACACTTACAGACTCAAATTTTCGGGTAATCCGTCTTCAGGAGAAAAGAGAATGGGAGACCAAGTACGTTGTAGACGCAACGGCAAGTAACCATTAAGTATGGGTTACTTGCCGTTGCGTCTACAACGTGCTTGGTCTCCCATTCTCTTTTCTCCTGAAGACGGATTACCCAAAAATTTGAGTCTGTAAGTGTGTTTCCCTACTTTGTGTGTTGCTCTTTGTTAATCTCGAACTCGTATTGTGTCCAGTTTGGATCGTATTTCGTTTTATCAGTGAAATATATATATATATATATATATATATATTATATATACTTTCTGAAACTCTTAAAAATAAAAATTTTGTGCTGAACAGGATTTTTAATATTACAAGTGCTATTATTGCAAATAAATACACATAAATAAATAGTATGTATAATCATTTCCATTAGCCTTTAAAATATCTTTAAAACTAATTAAATTAATTCATTAATTTAAATTAACTAATCTAACTCTTTTAACTGAACGAAAATATATGATACATTATTTAAAATTTCAGAGAATTATTGAGAATGTTTTGTTTTTGAGAAAGCATAGAGCTTGTTAGGTCAAACACTAGACAACTCCCAATAAAAGTCACTGACTTTTAGTTTCGTATCTATTATGATTCTTTTAGATATTTTGAGGATAATTGAACGATAGATATTTCTTCGTAAAAAAAAATTTTTTTGTATTAATATTTTAAAAAAATTTATCTTCTTTTTATTATAATGAATATGGTATTTGCTATATCAGTTGTATATTTTATAGATTGACGGTAGATAGTCAACCAATGAGTTGCATAAGATATAATTGATTATTACGTCATTGAAACAGTTTCGTTGAGTTATGTAGTAGTTCCGTTTATAAGATGCTGGTTTCTGTTACTGATAATTCTTGAGAATGAGGTAACAGAATGTGTTGCATTTTGAATGTACTAGACAAAGCTATTTAGACTGATATGCTAGAATGACCGAATTCTTCAGTAACTTTCAGGCTGTTCTTATTTCATTCATCGTATTCCGTTACATGTACGTGACACCGCTATCAATTATAACTGAACTCATTGATTTTAAACAAGCACTTTTATACAACAGTGTTATCCAGTAGTTACAACAGGTAAAGGTTAATATAATGTCAAGACTTTTAAAATGTTGTCAGCTGTGTTAAGTTTTGTGACTGCAGACTATTTTTCTTTAGCAGTAGAGAGGGCAAAATAACTCTTGTTAATAAAGGTTACAAACCTTGTCCTAAATTATACATCTGTAAGATGAAAAATCTTGAATTTTATCTCCCTTGTAGAGGGCATAAATATATTACATAAAATATAAGGGTAAAAGGGAAAGGCCTTAGATCAATAAACTTTACTTGATGGACAACTTGTCCCTCTTAGACGTGGTAGTCTAATTTATAAACATGCCCAGCATTCATTATTATGTTTTTCATCAACTCTGTCCTTCCATTCTAATGTTTCTTTATTTCGTTTATCGTTCCTATATTCTCTTTTCGTATCATATTAACAGGTCCATCTAAGTAAATTGATATATCATTTTGAACTTTATCAGAAATTAAAGTAGGATATGACTTTGAGCTTCAAACACAACTGAATGCTCTCATTCGTGAGGTGAGAGCAATTTCAACTTTATCAAGTTCATGCTTGAGAGAACTTATACAGTTTGTTGAAACAGATTTCAAATAGCAGCAGTATTTCTGTCCTGCTACTTTTTGTTCGAGGGTGAGATTAGGGGTCTGCTGGAAAGCTGATTTGTGAAAGGAATGTTACGTCCTCCTAATTATTCTACATCGGGAGCCCAAAAATGTGACTAACTCAAGTGTATTTAGACTAGGGATCTTTATAGAGTACCTGATATAGTACAGGCTTGGAACCAACGGATTAGAGTCCTTTTCAGGGGACGACGTGCTCATACTTGTTCAGCTCCCGAGTGAAAAAAATGGAAACATTAGTGAGAATCAAACCCGGGTCTACCACCAGTCCAGGTACAAGCACGTAAGCCACTGGGCTACCTTGGCCCCTTTTCATCTTCTTATAAGTTTTGGTTCAATTCTTCCTCAGTTCTTTCTACGACCTATCAGAGTTTATATTTTTACATCAAGTCATTTTTACGAGGTGTGTAAATAAAGTAGTGAGAGTGATTTTTTTTAAATTTTCTATTCAAATATAATTACAATGTGATATTGTCACCTTCAAAATAGTTCCCTTCGGAAGCCACACAGCGCTGGAGACGGTCCTTCCAATCATTGTAGCATTGCTGGAACTCGGATTCTGGAATGGCCTTCAGCTGGTTGGTTACAGCAGTTTGTATGTTTTGTAGTGTCCCGAAATGAGTTCCCTTGAGGTGATTTTTCAATCTTGGGAAGAGGAAAAAGTGATAAAGACTCAAGTCTGGTGAATAAGGAGGCTGAGGAGCAACAGGAATGTTTTTACTGGCCAAAAACTCGTTTTCTTTTCGGAATTTTCGGAACCATTTTCGCACAAATTTTTCTCATCTCCAATTCATTGGTCAAAATGTGATGAACGGAGGTGTGATTCAAATTCAACTATTCCCCGATCATTCTGACTGTCAAGCGTCGATCTGAACGCACAAGGTTCCGTACTCTGTTGACATTTTCATCGGTGTTTGCACTTGAAAAAGTGCAAACACCGATGGTGGTTTGGTGGTTTTCCGCTTCGTGGTTCATCTTCAATCGACTCTCTTCCTTCTGAAAATTCCTTAAACCACCGAAAAACCTGTGCCCTTGATAAAACACGTTCTCCATAGGCCGGTTTCGGTTGCATTATGTCCAAGTCTGAAGCAAAATTTGATTGCACACCGCTGCTCAACTTTGAGGTCACTCATTTTTAAAACGCTCAAGAAAAAACCATTTCACGAAAACCAACGCTACGGACAAACAAATGACTGTGGCGAGTTCAGATTCATACTGGAGGCGCATCACACGTGCACCTGACGCTACTCAAGGCCACGCGTTTCCAGCGTTGCCAGATCGAAAGCGACGTTGCCAGTCTCACTACTTTATTTATACACCTCGTATATTAGTAAGATGTCTGTTACTCGTTAGAGATCCCTACTCTAAATACACTTGAGTTAGGCAAAATTTAGGACTCCTAAGGTAGAATTACCGATCAAACGAAAAGACCGTAAAGGGCAGACGTTTTAAACCCGCTAGGGGATTGCATAAAAAAACACATGTACATGATTAAAAAGATTTCATCTATTTCTTGCAAGGAAGTATGCCTTGTTCAACTTTCCGTTGTAGTTCTTAAAGTGGTCTCTTTCAAAAATGTTTAGTCAGGAATTTTCATCAAATGCGATGTGTTTGTTTTCTAAAGCCTTTTAACATACATTTATTGTTCTCGATAATTTTTCGCAATAATAAGTACGCACGTAGTCCATCGTTGTTGATGGTGGAGGTGCATTTGTCCACGTAGAATTAAACCCTATTTTTTTTTGAGTTGTTTATTCTTTTTTAGTATTTACTCAATTGAGTGTAGAGATCGGACACTTAAAAAGGACTATTATAATCCAGCTAGTTATTATTATTGTTATTAAACATACATTAGTATTATTGATCAAACCACAATAAGAAATGGGAAAACAAGACTAAGATCTTTCAACCGTAACAAGCAGTCATCGTCAGAGAAGACCTGTCAAGAAGTCATGTTACATTACGTTCGTCAAGAAGACTTGTTACGGTTGAAAGATCTTAGTCTTGTTTTCCCATTTTCTTATTGTGGTTTGATCATTGATTGTTATTTCACGTGTTTATGTGAAAGCTTTTTATTAGTATTATTATAAAAACCCTACAATTCTACATTTTTTTCAACAACAAGTTGTTTATTCTTATTCAGCATGTAAGGGACTGTCCATCAATTCTAGAAGTTCATTAATAATAAATTATTATTAATTATTCATAAGAAATTATTATTAGCTGATAAATGAATAATAAAAATAATATTATTCTAAGAATGTTTGATCAATTGATTATTGTGTTAGACACTTGTAAAACTGACAGTGTAAAAGTGAAACCCGTCAATTGAAAGAGCCTCACAAGTACCTGCCACTCACAGACCCTGATTCCTCTCTGACGTAATATCCCGATCCGTTCTTTTTCTCTCTATTAAAACTGTTTCGCATTTCTTTTAAAACCAATACCATTCTGATGCTGGTATGCACGAGGCAGCAAATATTACATTCATACAGAATGGTTCAAAAGTAAATATACACTAAATAATAACGTGTATTTATTTCAAAATAAAATATTAGAAATAAGTTTCAACTTGTATAAAATATCAGTGCAGCTCCTCAAACTATGACCTTTGAATCCAAGCATCACACAAGTCTACTACTCGTAGCATGCATGTACTTTTTCACCATCCAGTAAAATACATGATGGTCGAAAAAAAAAGCCGTGGTCATTATTATCTATAAATTGATAATTATGTAACGTGGCAGTTCACAGTTAGGAAGGACATATTTTATAGTTTTATTTATACTTTAGAATTTTAAACAATCGATTCTTTACTTTTTCATTTTATTTAAATATATTTACTTAGAAATTACTACACAATTATTTGGTTTATATTGATTACCAGCAGTTTATTCTGGATTTGCACAATCTCCATTATAACAATAAAACTAAAATATCCCTTTTTTTTTTAAACTGGTTTAAGTCTTTTGTCATCTCTTGGATGTAGAATATCTATGATAAATTTTAAGTGAATAAGAATTTGTTGGAAATAAAATGAGGCATACATATATATGTATGTATATACATAAAAAGATTTCACATAAACACGTGAAAC
The DNA here is from genome assembly GCA_026182355.1 of Hermatobates lingyangjiaoensis. NCBI lineage: Eukaryota > Metazoa > Arthropoda > Insecta > Hemiptera > Hermatobatidae > Hermatobates > Hermatobates lingyangjiaoensis. Next base: position 4,714,226 of record JAPFBL010001928.1, read on the forward strand.
AACAATCAATGATCAAACCACAATAAGAAAATGGGAAAACAAGACTAAGATCTTTCAACCGTAACAAGCGGTCTAGAAGGATAATTCTGTTGTAAAAAAGTTTTTGACTCTGACAAAGACCGCTTGTTACGGTTGAAAGATCTTAGTCTTGATTTCCCATTTTTTATTGTGGTTTGATCATATATATGTATATGTATATACATACATAGGCATACATATAAGGCATACTAATAGATAAAAAAAAAGTTATTTATGAGCTTACGTGCACGAATATTAAGAAAATAATATTTATAAAATACTATTATCTGTCATACAGTTCATAATTTACCAGTAGAAAGATATGAAAACGAATGAAATATCACATCTAAAAGTCAAATAAAATTAAAATTAAACTTATTCAGTAATAACTCTTGAACCACTGACAGGCGAATTCAAATTTAAACAAATTTACACCTTTTATAGGTTTTTTCAAATTTTGTGAGACTAGATGGCATGAGGGTCAAGTATTTCAAATAGAAGGTCTAAACGGCTCAATTTTGACGCTAAACAGCTCATTCAAAAATAATGAAAATTTGAGCAAAAATGGAACGAAAAAATAGCAATTCATAAAAAAAAATCATGAAGTTTCAATTACGGGAAACAGCAGTAACGTTATAAAAATGTTTGTTTATCCTAGACTAAGAGATCACCTGCTATACTTGTCGATTTTTTTATATTTTATTACATTGCTTACATTGACTTAAAAATTTAATCAGCGAGAAGCCATAAAATTCCCAGTATAATAATTCTATAAAAAACCAAAAATGTAAAAGATATTTCATAATTGAAATATTTCGTTTAGAGATTAATAAATGTAATTATCGTACATCTTTAATAAAAACATCTTACAACAAAATTTTTTCTTCGCTGTTTATATTGTTTTTCAGAGAAAAAAAGGGTATTTTCCTGTTTTAAATTTAAAAAAATTACTTTAATATTCAATGAGAAAGATGTCAAGTCAACGATGTACGAAATTACATAGCGATTCTAACGCCATCTCTTGGTCTTTTAATGATACAACACGGCGATTCTAACGCCATCTCTTGTTCGTTTCATGAAATTACACGGCGACTCTAACGCCATCTCTTGGTCGTTTCATGAAATTACACGGCGATTCTAACGCCATCTCTAGGTCGTTTCATGAAATTACACGGCGATTCTAACGCCATCTCTTGGTCGTTTCATGAAATTACACGGCGATTCTAACGCCATCTCTTGGTCGTTTCATGAAATTGCTCGGCGATTCTAACGCCATCTCTTGGTCGTTTCATGAAATTACACGGCGATTCTAACGCCATCTCTTGGTCGTTTCATGAAATTACACGGCAATTCTAACGCCATCTCTTGGTCGTTTCATGAAATTACACGGCGATTCTAACGCCATCTCTTGGTCGTTTCATGAAATTATACGGCGATTCTAACGCCATCTCTTGGTCGTTTCATGAAATTACACGGCGATTCTAACGCCACCTCTTGGTCGTTTCATGAAATTACACGACGATTCTGACGCCATCTCTTGGTCGTTTCATGAAATTACACGGCGATTCTAACGCCATCTCTTGGTCGTTTCATGAAATTACACGGCGAGTCTAACGCCATCTTTTGGTCGTTTCATGAAATAAAAAGGCGAATTTAATGCCATCTCTTGGTCGTTTCATGAAATTGCACGGCGATTTTAAAGCCATCTCTTGGTCGTTTCATAAAATTACACGGCGATTCTAACGCCATCTCTTGGTCGTTCATGAAATTACACGGCGATTCTAACGCCATCTCTTGGTCGTTTCATGAAATTACACGGCGATTCTAACGCCATCTCTTGGTCGTTTCATGAAATTACACGGCGAGTCTAACGCCATCTCTTGGTCGTTTCATGAAATTGAACGGCGATTTTAACGCCATCTTTTGGTCGTTTCATGAAATTAAACGGCGATTCTAACGCCATCTTTTGGTTGTTTCATGAAATTACACGGCGATTCTAACGCCATCTCCTGGTCGTTTCATTAAATAACACGGCGATTCTAAAGCCATCTCTTGGGCTTGGTTGCCGCTACTTGTCAGTCGTCGCGTGCGAGACTTGTCCGGGTACGGCGATATCCTAGACCTTTGGTGATACTGAGAGCATCCCCTGCGGGAATTTTTTTTTCAATTTAGTCGAGAGAGAGTGCAATAGAGCGTTGAGCACTTTTTAGTGAGTTGTCATCTGGAGTTTTTTACTTTTGGAGCATTGTGAGAAGTTTGTAACCCTCACTTTTTGGGTCGGATAGTCCTTGCACGCCTGATTAAAATGGCGTTTTCCCCGTGCTCTAGCTCCACCTGGAGCCGAGATATACGCGTTCAAAGTTAGGGTCAAAGTTCAATCCAGAAATTTTCTGGGTTAGGGGATTGGCCCAGAGGGCCGGAAATGATGGCAAACTATCAGGGGGGGTAATAAAATAAAATTGGATATGGGCCAGGTATGAAAAAATAAGGGGGGAGGGGGAATATTGAAAAAAACGCAAAAAACCACTGAAGACCCAAAAAGTGAGGGTTACAAACTTCTCACAATGCTCCAAAAGTAAAAAACTCCAGATGACAACTCACTAAAAAGTGCTCAACGCTCTATTGCACTCTCTCTCAACTAAATTGAGAAAAAAATTCCCGCAGGGGATGCTCTCAGTATCACCGAAGGTCTAGGATATCGCCGTACCCGGACAAGTCTCGCACGCGACGACTGACAAGTCGCGGCAACCAAGACCAAGAGATGGCTTTAGAATCGCCGTGTTATTTAATGAAACGACCAGGAGATGGCGTTAGAATCGCCGTGTAATTTCATGAAACAACCAAAAGATGGCGTTAGAATCGCCGTGTAATTTCATGAAAAGACCAAAAGATGGCGTTAGAATCGCCGTGTAATTTCATGAAACGACCAAAAGATGGCGTTAGAATCGCCGTGTAATTTCATGAAACGACCAAGAGATGGCGTTAGAATCGCCGTGTAATTTCATGAAACGACCAAGAGATGGCGTTAGAATCGCCGTGTAATTTCATGAAACGACCAAAAGATGGCGTTAGAATCGCCGTGTAATTTCATGAAACGACCAAGAGATGGCGTTCGAATCGCCATGTAATTTCATACATCGTTTACTTGACATCTTTCTCACTGAATATTAAAGTAATTTTTTCAAATTTAAAACAGGAAAATACCCTTTTTTTCTCTGAAAAACATAATAAAAAGGGAAGAAAAAATTTTGTTGTAAGATTATTTATAATATATATGTACGATAATTACATTTATTAATCTCTAAACGAAATATTTCAATTATGAAATATCTTTTACATTTTCGGTTTTTTATAGAATTATTATACTGGGAATTTTATGGCTTCTCGCTCAAAAAAATTGTAAGTCAATGTAAACAATGTAATAAAATATAAAAAAAATCGACAAGTATAGCATGTGATCTGTTAGTCTAGGATAAACAAACAGTTTTTATAACGTTACTGCTCTTTCCCGTAATTGAAACTTCATGATTTTTTTTTTATGAATTGCTATTTTTTCGTTCCATTTTTGCTCAAATTTTCATTATTTTTGAATGAGCCGTTTAGCGTCAAAAAAACATTTTCTGAAAACACAAATCGAACTGTAACGCCCCTTTAGCGAATGTAATTTTGAAAAAAAATATTTCAGCTCATTGTCCACATAATGTTCTATTTTTAGGTATAGTTTCATTTTGATGCGTCAAACAGTATGGCTTGTATCGCTCTCACAAGGTTTGAGATTGAATTATAAGTCAAAATTTGTACATTTTATTGAAAAAAAAATATTTCCTGTTGTTTAAAATTCTGAATATATTTTTCGTTTGTTGCTTTTATAACCTCAAAGATAATGTCAAAATTTTAAAAACTCTAGGGTTATTAGTTTAGGAGAAATAAATGTTTTCTATAAAACGGTTTTTGGCAAAAAAAAGTGACTTTCCCATCATGCATAATTCTTCCCAAACAATATGGATCATGTACTCTATGGGGCCCATTTTTGTGTAAAATATCAACTTGATCCATCAAAGATTCTGGACCGTAGCGTGGTAACAAGCAATGCTAACACACTCACCCACCCACCCATTCACACATACACACACAGACATCATCGAAAAAACTTCATAAAACGACTTCTGGGACCTCAAAACATGTAATTCCGTCAAAATCTCGAGATCGAATTTTTTCACGATCACTATACTCTACTTATAGTAAAGTAAAAACATCATCATAATCGAATAAACATCAAAGATAAGTTTGAGGAGCTGAAAACTTGGAAATACATCAAAATATCGAGATCGATTTATTCCATGATTACTATGCTTTATTTCTGGTAAATAATAAAGCTGCTTTATTGAAATTTTAGATTTGTCTATTTATAATTCGATTAATAGAATTGTAGTATTTATTAAAATAGAAAACTGATATTATTGATATGTGTTTGATATTATTATGAAACTATGCAGCAATTTTAAATTAAACTTATTGATGGATTATTATTACCCTAATAATAAATAATGAAACACATTGGTATGAGTAGAAGACGCATGAAGATTTTATGCCAAAGCAAGTGAATGAGTGAGCAGGAATAAGTTCTTACTGTATTTGTATGTTCTGCTCTAACTGTATGGGTACTCGTTGGACAGGGATGGTTGCCTCTTTTGTTTATTACAAACAGAGAATATAAGATGTATGCTTCTTCGGCTTGTATACCCTCAGGCACCATCCAACCCACACGCCCTGGTTTCAGTGAGCCTGGATACACAGTTATGGCCACTTAAGAGAATAAATTATCACGCTTTGATGCCAGTAAGGTGCGGTCTACCGCTGTTCCGGTATTAGGGATCTTTTTTTACTTTCAAATTTAGGGATAATCTAAACTGTCAAATTGTTGAAACCATTGTTGATATTTTGTTACTATATCTGTGTACATAGGTTTGTATAAGTCTAACATTTTTTAAACACAGATCACATTCATGCATTTCGTCATTAACACAGAGGTTAATATCATTAATATTAAAACTATACCATAATATACCATCTTACCTCGTACTCTGCTGCTGAAGCTCTCGAACCGGTTTCGGGTGTCACCCATCTTCAACAAGAAATGACCTGAACAAGATCATTTCTTGTTCAAGATAGATGACACCCGAAACCGGTCCGAGAGCTTCAGCAGCAGTGTACGAGGTAAGACGGTATATTATAGTTTTAATATTACAGATCACATTGTTTGGCAAATTTTAATTAAATTTCACGATTATGTAGTAGAAAACGTCCCTCATGTTTTTGAACAGTATTATAACATGGGAAAGGTATTTCACATTTCTTATCAAAAACTACCAGTTTTTTTTTTTTTTTTTTTTTTTAGTCTACTAGTAATTTAAGAAATTTAAAATGTCTTACTTAATATGATCATTTCAGATTAAAATCATGAATTTCGGACTACAAGATGTGATATAACTATTAACAGATGACATTAAGTTCATCTTTAAGTTACTTATCATATATATATATATATATATATTAAAATCTGTAAACGTTGAATTGAGTAATTAGAAGTACATTCCTTTTTAAGCAATAATACATCATTAGCTATCGTAATTTGTTATAAGTAATTACAACAGTTTACACTGCCCCTCATTTATTTAGAACGCATTTTACTGTAAAATATGCTAAAGATCATATTTGAATGAATCGGTTTTAGTCCATCCAAGTTAAGCAAGAGTAAAGCGTGGGCGATTAGCATTGTATGGGTGGCAGTACTTGTTCTTATCATATAATTTGAAGAGCCTTAGTAATATTAATTAAAGTAATTTGTCTATCTTTTGAAGTGCCATAACAATGATTAAATATGTGCTATTGATCAAATAGAAATAACTCTATTAAAATAAGATATTCAATTGAATCGATTGTAATGAGTTTAATAATGCCTTTCCTTACCATTCAATTTGAGTGTAGACGACTACAGATTTTTTATTATGAAATGTAAGCGATATCACGAACTGCGTTTCATAAACTATATATTAAGGGTTTTACCACCAATTTTGAATAGATTCATTTTCCAAACAATCAGATAACTGTAATTTATAACACATAAATGTAGTACCATTAATTTTTCACCTTTCTTGCAGAAATATCAGAAAATTTTTATTTTCGTCCAAATGAATGTAATTTTACGGTCCATTTAACATCATATTACCATCACCTGTCTACAAATGTCATCAAAAAAAACTCAAGCATGCATTCAGAGGACTTCAAAGCATGTATATCCGTCAAAAATTGGTTTGACTGTCTGATAAAATGTATATCTTAACTTTTTACAGGCACATTTTTAGAATACGCTCCGAAATGCTTGTACAAAATGGACTTAGGCCTGGTACTTTGCGGTACAAGCATTGTGGTAGGCATTGAAGATCCTAATTTTTTCCTCCTACAACTTTAGGAATGTTGGGATTTATTCGTTTAAAAACTAAATGAGGATTTGTTTATGATTTTTGACCCTATAAATAGGGTCAAGGGCCATAAAAGTAGGTATGTAACAGCAAAGCAAAAGTAGTTGCAAATAGGTATGAGTTAGCTGTAATGCATAAAAAAAATATTTTCTTAATTCCTAAAATGCACCATAATGCCTTTTTTCGTCCATGTATGAATGACAAAGAATATTAGACAACCCATCATGCCATTAGCAGCCATTTCGGGTGTAATTTCATTATCATCTGCCTAATATGGTGATCAGTATCACGACCATAAACCATCATAATGGACTGTAAGTCATTTTTTTTTACATTTTAATACAAAACTCACATTTCATTGACCCATCTTTCGGTAAAATATGAATTTGAACCACCAACCAGTCTGGCCTGTAGCGTTGTCACACACTCTCAGATATACACCCAGATGTCAAATAATTTAAATAATTTAAATCTGTCAAATCCCTCGGTACATTTCTTTTTCATTTATTACTATGCTTTATTTCTTAAAAGGTAAAATTTTGTTTATACACAACCAAGGAATCAGACAATTGATCAGCATACAATAAAAAATATATTTTGACTTTTTATATAAAACACATTAGCAATTTACTTTGTTTCCTCTTAAATACACAATAAATTAATTAAGATAATAATACATTGAACATTAAACGATAAATACAAGATCCACATCAGTTAATAAAATAAACATTATAAAGAGTATAACAAAAATCATATTTTATATCTTACATATATTTTTACTTAAAAAAAAAATTCAAATTAACAAACTTTAACAAATTCTTAAAAGATTAAAATATTTCAAACTCATAGTAATTTGCACAGATCTTTTAACCTTTGCAGGAATAATTTTTATTTTTGGCCAAAATGAATACATTTTCCTTAAAAAGAAAAACCTTTTTTAAAAGAACCCTGCTTCCCATTTGATTCTGTTCACATCACTTAAATATATGGGATTTCAAATATACTGAAGAGATATAAAAAAAATACTGATAGTTCAAAAAATACACAAAAATTAATCAATTAAACACATTTCTTATTGAAAACAAAAAAAAAGCATCACCATTTCTTATTAAAAGCTACATTTTCTACATGTCCACAGAAACTATTGATACGAAATTCACATAAATATATATTGAAATAGAAAAAAGATGGATAAATAGTAACATACAAATAATATTTATTATAATAATAATACACAATATTTTTAACATTCAAATTTGTTTAGTATATTTTAAAAAATTGACAGCAATGTTATTATATTTATTAATTACAAAAAAATATACATTTAAGAAAATTGTGATTTTTAAATAATTAAAAGTAAATTAAAAAATAAAACCAAAACTAAAACTGTCATTAAATTAATTATAAGATAATCAGAATTTATCTAAATAAAAATTAAGTACAAACAAGTACAATGAAAGCCTTATATAATTTAAACAAGCTTATAAGTGTTATTGAAAATGGTAAAATAATTACTTAAATATTGTGTTCTATTTGTCTGAAGAATAAAAAACGTTTACAAACAAAACAGAAGAATTATAAATTCAAAAAGCGATTTTTATTCATGGCAGTTTAAATTATTTACTAGTATTCAGGATTAAAAACTGTAAGGAATTACAAAGTTTTTTTTTTGTTTGACAGGCAGAAATGTCAGGCATATAAAAATATTCCTTCTATATTATTGCAACTTTGAGAAAGGCTATTTAGTAGACACAATATTGAATACTTAGTACAAAAACTACAAGTAAAGCACAAGCAGTTGACTTATTTACTATAGTTCACAGAATGTTTAAATTATATTATAAACTAATACAATATATGACTTATATCAGTAATTCTTAATTAACCACTCCGTCTAATGTGACTAATGGACGGATAATGAGATTTTTGTTTTCACGTAACTTTAATCGAGGTGAAATCACAAAGAGGTTTAATCTAAAATCCTCTTTATCTGACTAGGAATCAAGTAACTCCTGTTAAGTAAAATGACATGTGAAGAACTCTTCATTTGAAGAAACAAAACAAAAAATATCATACGCCCAATACTTAAGAATAATAAAAAACAATACATTAAGGATTTTTAAGTCTTTTAAGGTTAATACTTTCAGAAATCAGATTTCAACAAAATAAAATATAATATAACTATGTAATATATTTTAGAGATGATTTCATAACTTAGAGAAAGAAAAAAATAGAAAATATGATAGATCGCTAAGTACCAGATAAACGAAAAATAAATATTTAAAAAAGAGCATATGCACTATAAATATAAATAAGACTTTTTAATTAGAGGAATGTTGAAAAATTATAAAGTTCTTTCAAATATAAAAAATATAGTACACTTTCTAAATCACAGTATTTCCTGCAAGTAATTTAAAACGTAGTTAATGTAAATTGAGTATAAATGGAAATTCAGATCCCTAAAACATACGTGTATCACGTGTTGAACGATCTAGTATTGGTACAAAAGAAAGAATTGAAACACAGTAAATTGTTGAGCATGAATAAACATGTAGTTTCAATTAGCATTAGCAATTATTTAGAAGTTTTTAAAAAAACAAGGAAAAAGGTAAGGAATATTATTGTTACCATATTTTAAAGAATCAAATTATTATTGAGTCCCTGAAGTGGAGGAAATTATTGTTATTCTTTGATTCATACTTGGAAAAGTCAAATAAATTTTCTCGATATTAAGGATGATTTCCAGAAAACCAACCTATACTTGCACCACCTCCTTAAACAGTAACATAAATTAAGCACCGTCCACTACATGTTACATCGTCAACGCATTATTTCTTTATCAGAACATAATTTAATAATGAAATTTAAAAAAAAACAGCATTTCCCGAAACATTGGTTGCTCTCAAAAGTTAATAAATAAATTAATCAACACCAAAAAACAGGATAGAAGTAATAGCGTGTTTCCTTACAACGGCTAAATTATTCAGAATGACAAAACTTGGGCTTCGATACTGGTAAATAATAAATACTAAAAAACATTTAAAAGAAAAAAGTGTCAGTTTCATGATAGTTCTAAACGTAAAGGTAACAGAAATATTCTTTAACCCTCATAAACATGAATGACCTCTCTTACTTATTCATTTTGACAAACTCATTATTGCCCTAGTTATCATCTCAGAATGATCGATTTTTGACAAATCAATATCGAATATTGTAAAAAATGTGCACAGAAAAAAAGTAAATATAAACCAGTTATAAAAACTTTCATTTGCTTTGTTTGTCAAAAACAGATACTTCGAACATAATGGAAACATCTTCATGAAATCAAATTTCATGAAAATCAGGTCAGGAAAGTTATTAAATTAGAAAAATGTATTATTACAAAAATCTATTTTTCTATGTAATGATTTCAGGAACAAAGTTTAAACAAATTCCTTAACTGTTTATAAAAAAAACTACTTAGTTTTATTTCATTTGTGGCAACCATTTATTGATTATAATGTAACATGTTATAAAGGTTCTAGGCTATTGTACAGTTAGATATGTGAACTTCTTAAGCACACACTTGATATTCTTAGGCCTTGATACTCCTTGGCTTTCAGGTAGGCATTATCCGAGCTTCGAATGACCTTGTCTTGTACCTCGAATATCGGGTTAAGAATCATCTAATAACTAGATAGTTAGCTACTACTTATTATACTCTTGTTGAAAGACATCTTCCTAGTTCACTTTAGGTTAAGAGGATCCTAGGAAAGATTACATTGTAATCTTCATCCTACGAGTTTTTATTTGAGTTTGCTGTCTAATGGAAAAACAAGTTCATGATATATGTTTTTGCAAGAATAATGTTTACTTTATTATTTGGAAAACAGAGTTAGATTGAGAGAACAGAGTAAAACAATTCTTCCTTCAGCATAAACGTGGGCTACCAAGTCAGTTTGTATAGTGGACACCACCACAAATATGAACATATTAATTTCGTATATCATGGAAAGAACATGTTTATATTTGAAATATTTAGCAAAGAAACTTCAAATTTAAAAAATCCAAACTATTCTCACTTTCAAGGCTTCAACATGACAACAGAGATCTAACGCAAAACATCCTTATAAATCCTATTAACGACTTCAAGAACAAGTATTCTTATATCTGACTTAAAAAGAAAAAAAAAACAATAAATTTGCGATACTTCTTATGAAACAAATATAGATGAATAGTCAAAAAAATATCAGTTGGAGTACTGACTTGGAATAAGATGAATGCTTGATACTAAAATTTCAGTTGAACTACACAAGGTGACTGCAACAAGAAATAAACATTATCATCCGTAAAATCAAGATGAGCCACATCAGAAAGCCGTCTAACATCACGAATAGGACCAAAGTAAGATGACACCATCCACTTCCCATTCAGATAACATATTCTGAAATTTAAACAAGAACTAGGTTGTTGACAAAACCCAACACATTTTATTCCTTCACCGATAAATATTTCACTTTATGTTGAAAAGAAATGTCTCCATAAATAAAAAAAAAAAAAGTTTCTCATTAAGTGGTCTGCCATTCTAACTAATGTAACTGGTAGCAAGGAATTTCAAATTTAGCTTTTTGTATTACTTTTTAAATACAATTATATAGAATTTCTTAGTTTCACTTGATCTTCTTCAATGTTAGTTGGTTAGTTGCATAGTTGGCTCTCCTACGAGATACTTTAAAGGTGTTTTTCATTTCTTTCTAAAAGGTTACCGTAGGAGACTGATATGGTATGGGCAGTTTTCTTCATATCTATCAAGTAACCCTTTCTATTTTAATAAGGATTAATGAGCTGTCAATTAATTATAACATTATTTTTTGTTATATTGTACCTGAAGAAAATAATGCGTGTTTGAAACGAGCTAAATTCAGATAATACTATTTAAGCAGAACCTTTTTCTCTTAATTTTATATATATATTGAGTGAGCAAAAAAAAAAATAAAAATACATTACGTAAAAAATAGAAAAATTATCAAAACATTATTAATTAAAATTCTTCAATGAAACTGAAAGCATATAAACAAAATTAGAATTATTTTTCAAAATCTTAGGAAATTTATAATATAATTAAAATTTGAAGAAGAAATCATTATAAGATGACAATATTTCATATACCCTTCATGCTAATATTATTAACGTTTAATTAAGCTATCAGTTGAGATTTAAAATTATGTTAAACAGTAATTTTGTTTTTCAAAACAACTAATAAACTTGGATATTTAAAGAAATATTGTCTAGGACGCATTAAAGAACTTAAAAATAGAACATACATTGTGTTTTTAAAAAACTGACATAATAAATTCGCTCCACAAAATAAATTACAAGCACAACATACCAGTGACTAATTTAATATAAACAAAAAAAACTCTAAATACAAAAATAACGAAATAGCTCTAAATAAAAGCAAAAGGATCCATAAAACTATAACAGCATTTTTCTTAAAATGGAAGATCAAAAAATGCACTATACAAAAACTGAACCTTAACAATTTTTTTAAAATAGGTTGAATATATAGAATATTAAAAATTAGACTCAATCATACAAAAGAGTTGTGCTTCAGTTGATAACGATTTCTCACTCAACACTGCTTCCCTAAAAAATAAAAAAAGATTAAAATCTTCAAGTAAGAAAAAATATATATGTATCAAGGGGTAGTAATGGAGTGATTAAGCGCCTCTAATAGCCTCTAACACTCAACTCCGACTTTCGGCCTTCACGAGGCTACCCTGTTAACCTGCTATACGCAGGGACAAACGAAAGAGGAGGAGAAGGTGATCAGGGGCTGGGCCTGCCCACCTTCGTTTCACATCCTTCCTAATCCCCAAATCCCCTCCTTTTATCCCAGCCCCAATCTAAGGTGTTATGCGATCCGTGCCGAAGGATGGATGATACAGGGGTTACTGTATTATGAACGGAGCCTCAAGGGTACCAGGCGACCCCCTTGAGTAAGTAGCCTTACTCCGGTATGCGGTGCTCTGCCGGAGCGGACAAAATACCACCGATAGAGCTTCAGGGAGTTTCCCTTTATGATACTATGAAGAAGAAAGTCCGGAGACCATCCTCCAGAAGCGCAGATGGTCCAAACGAGTGGGAGCCAACCTTCCACAAGTGCACGAAGAAGACCTCCCGAAGAAGGAGGAAGGAAGTATTCAGGGAGCCTGAATGGACATTATCAATGATGGTTTGTGCAGATTCTACAAAAAAAGAGGAAGAATCACCGTTGCACCTGCTGACTGACTGTACTGCAACTTTGCTACACAGAGGTAGGTGCTTCGGGACACTCAACAAAACCATAGAAAAACTTTTACGGCTGGAACCAGCAAAGTGCTGAGCTTCTAGGAGTTGAAGCTAACTGCTGGGGTACTTTAGTACACAAGTGTACTAAAGTACGCTAGTTTTTTTTTTAAGTCACAGTGCCATAGTGAAATAATAATAAATAAATAAATAATGTATTACCATTTTTGACAACAACAACAATAATCTTTTCCTATAGATTGCATTTTAAGAGATATTGGAAATATAAACAAGGATAAAACCTATCAGGAGTAGGAAAATTTCCCAGGTTAAATCAAACTGACAGTCCGAAAAATTTGGTTTGACTGTTACTTTGGATCTAGAAATGAAGTTCACTCTTAAACAGTTACACATTCATTTATCTAATTAAGTAAGAAATAAATAATTTTTCCCACAATTTCAAACTTTGGCATGAATATCGGTTTTCATGGCATTTAATTTAAAACTGAAAACTGACCAATTCCTTATATTTTTTGTTACTACTTATTATAAGACCGATATCTTGTGATATTTCATGAATATAACATAATGAAACGGTATTCGTAAGGATGGTAAATCAAGCACAAAAAAAAACAGATTAGTATCGAAAAACGATGCTTAGTAAAAACTGCTCTTTTTTTATAGGACAGTGGCTCTTATTAACAAACTAGCACACACAAAAGGCTGTCTGCCGCCGGCTGGTACATCTTCCTCTGTGGCAACATAATGCCGAAGGTACCAAGCCATAAAGGGATAACTAAGGCAAAAGACAAGTGCTGAGAGGATGCAAGATTGTTCCACTCAACACTGGAACAAAATCACTAATGGAAAGAACATCACCAGCTCCAAAAAACCGCCGTCAGTGTTTCTAAAGTACCCCAAAGAGCTAAATAATTAATCAGCGATGGATGCCTCAAAATCAGTTATCTACCAGGACCACCTAGGCACAAAGGCTCGCGACAAGTCGTTACTACTCAAGGTAAGGTGTCCATAGTGAGGAGGAACTGCAGCCATACGAAAGACAGCAACACAATTACATGACATGAACGTTATTCATGCTCAAAAGGAGAATGAGGTCAGACTATCAGCAATGACTCTACCCCAATCAGCCATCACTCCTGAAAATCAAATCCTCCTGGACCTGTACATGACTTTAGTAAGTAGACTCCTTTTGTCCATGACTGAAAGATGATTTGTCAGATCATCAGACAAAAAAACTGACAACAGCAAAACCTGGAATCGGATGAAGGAAAATACAGAAATAAAACCTTGGATTAAAAGAAATCTCAGACCTAATGGATGATGAGACAATGGAATAAAGTTTTTCATTTGATTAAAAAAAGGAAAATAAATTAAAAAAATAATTTCGATTTAAAACTATATGTTCTTGACCATAAATGAGAATTTTGAAATGATCTATAAATGTAAATGGCTCTTCAATTTTTTTGGAGTGCGATTCAATTCCTGTTCGTCACCATGAATACTTACCATATGTTAGAAACTTCAGTCTTAACAAGGAACTTGATCTATAATGCCAACATAGCAACGAGAATCTTCAGGGTAGAGGAAAAGAAGACTCTATTAAAACATAGTTTCCTCTTAATCTGCGAGAGAGCAGGGAATCACCAACAGTAAGAACAGACGGATCAAACGAATCAGAAGGTAAGGCGACAGAGCAGAGTCTGTTCTTATTTTTATTAGATACTCTTTTTCTCTATTTTATTATTAGTTAATAATAGTAAAATAATTATTAACTAATAATAGTTAGGCTCGATTCTAACTAAGCTTTGTAAACTCAGTACAAAACGTTTTCAACCATTTGGCTGCAACATTGGCTCCATGAAAATAAAATATTCTTAGAAATAGAGGGTGGATAGGGATATCCATACTAACCATCGAGAGGAAGGATCTTCCATTCATTCTTCCTAACTTATAATTTTAGTAGCTCTTTTCTAACTTTGGAGAACTGGACAAATGGAAAATATTTTCGAGTATTTCCAGCTTTTTTGAGACCGCATAGAATATAGAAAATTCGAAATAGATTTATCTAGATAGTAGATAATCGTTCATATTATGAGCCCTGATATGACTCATGATACTAAAGTTACAGTAACTTTATATCTTCTGTATATAACTTTATAAAATACAGAAGATAACTTTACTTATTAAGTTATAGTAACTTTATAAAACATCTGAAACAGTTCATACAAGGAATATATCCAGTCATCTATCTTCTTCTTCTTCTAAAAATCAAAACACATATAACAAAAACTGAAATTCTGCATTTCTTGAAGCAGAACAGGACTTGTGACTACCTTTAACTTTCCTCGACTCTTGACAACAGACTGAAACGATATTTCTTATTTATTTACTTTAAAATAAAATTTCACGATGTTCACAGAAGGGGTTCTTGAGGATTTTGGTCAATAAAAATTCAACTCCTGATTATTTTTTGGATTATTACTCTTGTTGACGTTTCGCCATAAGTTCTTTTGGCATTTTCAAGGTTAAAAAACAATTTATTGACGACATACATGGAGCAAGACAAATACATCCACGGAATACCAACCAACAGAAAATAAGCACAAAATTCAGTAACAAGAAAAACACAAAAGGATCATAAAATACCCAGTGTTAGTATTAATTATTTAAAAACAAACATTTGTTGTTTAAACCTAATTACTTATTAATTATTAAGACAACAATAATAAGTAATTAGGTGATACTAATACTAATTACTAATAATAAGTAATTAGGTTTAAACAACAAATGTTTTTAAATAATTTGTTTTTGAATAATGAATAACAACACAAGGTATTTTATGAACCTTTTGTGGTTTTCTTGTTACTGATTTTTTTTTGCTTGTTTTCTGTTGGTTGGTATTCCGTGGATGTATTTGTCTTGCTCTACTTATGTCGTTAATAAATTATTTTTTAGCCTTGAAAATGCCAAACAATTTTTTGGCAAAAAACGTCGGCATATAATCAGGAGTTGAATTTTTATGACCAAAATCCTCAAGAAGCCCTTCTGTAAACTTGAAAAATCAGTGGTCGAGAAGCTGTATCAATATTAATGATGTTGGCGAACTCGTTGGAACATACATGCAGTATTCTTGGTCATCAAACAGGTTCTTTTCCCCAAATCGAAGGATTATGAATATAATAGTGTGTTTTTCAGTAATTTGATTACATATTCTCTCGCTTTCCGAGGTCTCTGTGATGATTTTCAATACTAATTTAGAGCTTTTTAAGAATAATTTTAATTAAAAGGTGTTTGCATTTAATTTTTTTTTACCTTTTCAAGTAGTGTATCTGCCCAGTGAGTGGGGTTAAATGGAGGGCCTTCACCTCCTAACTCTGCTGGAAGAACTTCCTTACTAATGTGTTCATGAAGTGTGCTGAGGTTGTTCCCATGACTGTACATCTGGAAATAACGAAAAAATAGGTAAGCGTTATAAAAAAAAATATTTTGTTTCAATAATTCATAAAAGATATATTTTTATTACCTTTTTCTTTGTTTTCTCTTTAAGGAAAGCTTTGAGGAGAGAAACTACGGGGTTAATGTACCATGGCTGGTTAATAAAATGAATTCCTTTAAATCTAGCAGGAAAACAGTCTTCTAATCCTTCAATCATTAACTTTACTGTCTTGGGTGTAAGACTTGTTACCTAAAATATATATATAATAAATGAAAATATTTAGGGTAACAAATAAAATGTCCGAAAAATATATCTGGCTAATGAAAATATAGTCACTAAACAGTGACTCCCACGTGGTAATGGTACAAAGTTGCACAACTATTTAGTAAAATAGAAAACAAAGGTATAAAAGTAAAAGCAGTATTCGTCTGTCTGTTTGTATGTTTACGACCAATTCTTAGGGTTTTTAATGAAGATTCTTGTAACCATATATATTCTCAAACGACATGATCTAGTGTACTTAACTAAGCATATTTTATTTCTAAAATGATTAATATATAAGTGATTGTCGAAAAAGATTCAACGAACTCAATAGGTATTTTTAGTCAATTTTAATTTCATTTGAGCATATGAATATATTGCGTATTTGACATCATTGAAAAGGTGTTTCCCAGAGTTGAGGATGTACTATCTATTAAGAATAAATAGTTTTGTGAACGAGCAATTCTCAGCCCTTAATATGAACCGGCAGGAAAAATCAACAAACAAGTTCTTACACTACAACAGGCCCAGGAAAGAACTTAAAAGTCAGTAAAGAGAGTGATTAGTGATGAGGAAGAAGTTCATTATCTAACTGAATTTCTTGACTATAAATTTCTTTCTCCTGGCAGCCCACTCATGAGTAAAAACTTAAAGTAGCAGCAGCAATCATGGTGCAATTTAGAAGTAGTAACAAATTTCATGTTACGAAACGTGAGTGCTCCAAAACTGTGAAACGGGACACGACTCTGTGTTCGTGCTCTGCACAGATATGCCATAGAGGCGGACATCATGACTGGGTGTGGAATGGGGAGTCTGTGTGTATACCACCCATACCATTGATTCTGAGCCACTATCTGTTTCCGTTGAAACGATTGCAAAGTCCCTTCAGAGTCTATTTCGCAATGACATTCACTAAATCACTAAGTCCCAAGGGGAAACTTTATAAAACGCATGAATTCAAGTTAGCGAGACAAAGTTTTTCTCACATGGTCAACTGTAGTTTACTTGCTTAAGAGCAGAGGTTTCATGAATCTGAAGGACAGACAGCTAATGTGGTGTATACAGAGGCATTTGATTAACGCTGTACTTTTGATTCCGTCACAGACGGGTACGTTTGCTAGTATATATATATATATATATATATATATATATATGAACGTATAAGCCACAAGGAAAAGTAAGAAAACGTGTTTTTTTACTTTTCCTTGTGGCTTATACGTTCATTAGTTTCATCACGTGTTTATTGTGATTATATAGTATATATATATATACCTTGGACTTACATATAACAATCCAAAACGGACAGAAATAGTGTAATACGAGTAAGGATAAACAATTAAGAAAATACTAACTATTCCAGTCTCAAAATTTCGGTTTACTATAGGAGAATAAATATAGGGAGTCCAAGCACGATTGGTAAACCGTCTTTCGGGTATGGTTTTCCAACCATTACTACATTGGTTAGTTATGTCTCCCTCAACTCATTCTCCAGATGACGGTTGATACAAAAAATTTGAGACTATAAGTATTAGTCTTTCTTTATTTATGCATTTTTACTCTTATTGAACCATATGACTGAAAGTATATATAAATATATAATCTGAATATCTACAGACCGTCTATTAGATTAAGACTAAACCGAATAAGTAAGAATACATGCTGATGATTTCTTTTTAATTATTTTAGGAGGAGCACGTTTTATTTAAACCCGGAGGACCGATAATTTGTTTCTATTCTATTTACCAGTTGATTTTCTACCAATTTTTATGAATGTATACATATGAAGATTAAACCACAAAGAAAAAGGAAACAATAGAAATAAATGCGCTGAGACCTTTCAATTTATGCCATCAGAGAGCAAACAAAGTAATAACTAAGACTGTAAACCAACTAATGTAAGAATGTCACATTTTTAGTTATTACTTTGTTAGCTCTCTGATGACATATATTGAAAGGCATCAGAGCATTTATTTCTATTGTTTTTTCCTTTTTCCTTGTGGTTTAAAATTCAGTGATTACATCACGTGTTTATTTATTGTGATTTTTCTACTTGTATACATATATACAGGTCAGTTGCTATTTATATCCATGTGCGCCTAATTGACTAGGCTGGTCAAAAAAGTATTAAAGTAAAAAATAAATAATATTTCAGTAAGTATGTTAGTGTTCACAGAGCTTTGGTAATAGATGAATACAATAATATCAAGTATGACTGAAAAATATATGACCAATCCGACTTCATACAAAAACAAATGAACCGAAAGTAACTCGGTTTTTGAGGGAAAATTGAATTGAGACAAGGACGAAAAAGGTCGAGTGAAGAGCACCATGAAAATAATAACTCGATAATGCAATCTGAAATATGTAGGTGTTGGAAAGAAGCGAATTTATAGTCATTGCGATGAGTTCATTTGAACGATAGCACATGACTACTGGTGCTTGAGGCTTTCGCATGTGTTGTATAGTAAAGGGCGAAAATACTACACTCGAAAACACTTCAACAACAACAAGTACGTATGGTAAGATCAGGAGATCACTAAATGGCTCCTTGACACCATTTTGTTGAGAAATTATTCATCAAATAATGAAAGTACACGATTGTCGTAAACTTTAGTAACATATCACTGATGGGCAAAAATGTAAAAAAAAGATAAGAACTAATACAACTAGATGTAAATTACTTAACAATTAATTTAATAATTTCAATGAACAAATCACATGATGTACTAATGCGATTCTACTGATAACTGCAATACTTTTCATCTACTCTCTTTATTAATAAAAAGATTTCACATAAACACGTGAAATAACAATCAATGATCAAACCACAATATGAAATGGGGAAAAAAAGACTAAGATCGTTCAACCATAATAAGCGGTCTTCATCAGAGTCAAAACCCAACTGAGGTTGACGATTTATTATTGTGGTTTGATCATTGATCTCTTTATTAAATACAGAAAAATAGAAGTATTGATTTCAGGTCGAAATTTCAAAATCGAGTTTTCGACAGAATACATGTTTCGTTATATATATTTGAAACAAATTCGATTGTGCTTTACATTGGATCTCCTGGAAAAAAATAACAAAAAAAGAAAACTCCAAGAATGGAGTCCTAATGTATGATGCTCGAAGGGAACATTATATACATATTTACTTTTCATATAAGTAAGTAACAAGAGCGAAATCTGTAAATATGGCTTTTAGACAACGAAGGAAAAAAATAAACAGTCCTTTAAGAAGATTCTAATAAAATAGTAAAACTAAAACTATTCCACTATGGAATTAAATTATCATTATTTAGTAACTGAATAAATATTTAGTTGGGTCACTAAGAAAAATATATATAAATGATTCATCTATATAAACTGTGGATTAACAAAATTACCTACTGTTGCATTAAGTAAATAATTACTTACTACAATATTGTTAAATATATGAAACAATTTAGCTTACCTGACCCACTGACATATCGGTATAATCAACTATAACAACGAATCCATTTATCTGGTTAGTTTCATCCATTATAAGAAGTTCCAACGATAGTAGAAAAGCCCTGTATATAACTTCTAAAGGATAATTGGCAGTGTCCCAGTTTGAGCAGAAAAACACTATAATGCTCCTACCTCTTCTGTAAAATGAGTTAATAAACATACAATATTTAGTTTAAGATTGCTTAAAAAATAACGACCTAACATAAGATATTTAATATAAAGGAGGTTAATATACTGATAAGTCTAAATTTATTCAGAAAGATATCTTATCTCACCTATCTTTGTCTGGGAGCACTCCAGGAAAGCCATCATATAAGGCTTGTTTTACTAAAGGGTCACTAATGCTAAGCTTACTAAATAACTCTCTATTCCTATCCTTGTAAGAGCAATAATTAACCATTAACTGATAGCTTTCTTCCACGTTCATTTTTCGAGCACGAAGAAATTTAAGTATAAAAGCATCATCACTCCTATTAACTCCTAAAAAAAGAATGTGAATAAGTTATTGAATTAATTTCCTTTACTTTAATCCAAAAAAGGAAATTTTCAATCCAAACCATTTTTTCTTGACTGAATTATACTCCTCACAGTTTGAACAGCTTGTTGTTGATCCACAGGTCTTTTTGAAGGAGATGATTCTAGCAATTCTACTTGTCTTCTTTCAGAAATAGAATTGCGATGGTAACCAAAATAATCAATACTTCCATATTCAGCCATTTCAGTAAACAATCATCACTGTGACATGAATATCAATTACAGGAAATAAAGGCTGGCACTATGAATAACAAAGAAAATATAAATTTACTATTGATGAAGAACCTTTTATATGTCTCAAGAAGTCTAAAAAACTACAAACAATAATTAATACGTTAATGCTACGAATGACTCATTGTCACTATGGTAAATCAAACTGTATTTACAAATAAGGAGGGTTAACAGAGGCTATCCGTCTGACATGAACAGTGTTACCTTTCTAGTGAACATAAAACTGTGTTTAAAAGATTTAATCTTAAAATATTATATATACTTTAAAAATTATATTAATTAACATTTCATTAACTACTGTATTCTATTAGGACGCTAATTGACCACCTGCTGAAGGTTTTGTGTTCAATGTAATTTACATTTCAAATAACACTGGTATTTGTAATATTATAATATTTTATTATTTATAAAAATTATTTAAAAAAATACACTGTGGATGAATTAAGTAGCACTAGGAAATCAAATTGCTATTACTTTAATTCATCAAATCGAATTCAAATAGAATCAAATAGAATAGAGGTGCTTAGGGAAGTCATTATGACTTGGTCTAATTTTCTAATAATATTAATATAACATTATTATTAATCCTAATTATTAATAATATAATCTGACACAAAGATCGTAGTCATATTAATAATATTGAATGTAAGATATTTTACGGTAATTATCAGAAATGGTAGTGTTGAATTATAATAATGTAATTATTTAGTCGATGAAGTATGATTATTAATTCAAATATTAAATTAATTCTTTCAGCTCTGACTTATTTATAAATTTAAAAAGCAATCTGAAGGTTATAAAAAAAGTTTAATTAGTTTACCTCATTAATAGCTCAAAAACAAAAGGTAAGAACTTGTTAATTTAAATCGTAACTACGGGTGAAGCGAAGTATTTGAAATAATAATTATTTTGCTACCATACTAAAATTATTAATAACTTTTAACAGACAAACGCTGATGGAACTCAAGTAGATCTAAATATTATTCAAGCACCACTTAATATGTAATGAAGCTTATATAATACTTCAAATAGGATTATTTAACAAAGCTTGTTTAAAAATTAAATAACTGTAATCCATCTACTTTCAAGTGCAATTTTAATTAAACTTATTCACATTATGGAAAATATGTGAAACTGATGGAGCGATTACAGAAATTAAAATGATAGCTGATCACTTGTAATGATTTTTAATTCAAAGACGGAGGTGATTACACATATTCAGCTATTTTCTTGTTTATAGTTTGAACCAATTTTAATAGTTACGTTGAGTACATCGGTTTTCTCTGGATCAGTGACGTTAAGCTACACTGGTTTGGTTGCTACATTACAATTTGGGTTACACTGCGTGGCATAAACGTATTAGTAGCTTGACTTTCTACGTTTAATAAGTATGGAATAATAAAGAGCCACCGTTTCGACAGTAGATTATTGTGGCGTTAGGATGAGGAGACTAGTGGTCATAGGTCCAAAGGGACTAAGTACAGTAGGGTCTTGACTTACAAACATACTAACATACCATTATTTCGATATATGATATTAATTTTGAACCAAAATTCATCTCGATATACGAAGATTTGTTTGAAATACGACGTAAAATGAAGCGTCGCATAATGACCATAATGAAACGAGTGGAAGTGAAATAAAGGAAAAAAAACAGTCTGAACTGAGTGAAAGTTTAGAAGCTCAAGGTGAAAATTAGAAAGAAGAGTAAAAAAAAAACAGAATTAAAAAAAATTCTCTCACAGAACAAACATAATAACTTAGGTTTCATTTTATGTTAATAGAAGCATACAATTTAAAACAAGAAAAATAAATGAGATAAGTTACGTATTATAAATTAAAGTATAAGTTACGGACGCTCCACGTCCACGTATTCTCCTCTACCGCCTTTATCCACCAGTCCCTAAGGTATAGCTACGTTCAATTCTTTATTTGTTTTAAATTTAATTTAATTGATCTCTATTTATATTTTTGTGTTATTTATACCCAGTAATTGAATATTTATTCAAGATTTATCTAAAGTTTTTGGGCTGTGGAACATATTAGTCGAATTATTATGTATTCTTATTGGAAAATTAGTTTCGGTATAAGACAATTTCTATATATGAAGTTGGTCCCGAAACAAATCAAACTCTTAAGTCACTTAGTATAGTCATAGAGTTTTATATTACTACAGCCGTCAAAGAACTGGAAATTGTTTCCTTGACCTATCACCTATGACTTAAACGATTTTATTTTGAGTATATTTCAAGTATAACTACTTGTTATCAGGTAGCAGTGAAACCATGACCTTTAGTCATACAACAAACAGTGAAATCTGTGTTTGTTTGTAGTCCTTTAAAAATATTTTACCCGAAATCTGAAGATATTCGTACACTGAAAACAAACACTGTATTTGAAATAGCAAGCTGATATAGCAGCAAACCTTTCGCGGTATTACAACATTCCGAAATATACATCCTGCTCTTCTTCACCCAGATGGTCTGTCGCGTCTTGACTTTTTCTATACCAAGGGTGTCAAACTAATTTCGTTTTGGGGGCCGAATACAGCTTAGCTTGATCTGAAGCGGGCCGAGCCAGTAAGCTAATTGCAAAATTAGATAGAACTAACAATAAGTTCACCTTTATCTTTGTATCAGTCACTAATACTAATAAATAGTACAAAGAAGATAAGTCAATTATAAAAATCTTTATTCAAATTCGACACTTTGTATCCACTTTATCCTTTTTGAAACAGATATTTCGCTGGTGAAGGTGCGAGTACAACGAAAAAGTGGATAATGCGCCAAGAGACGTTCGATTCTTGTGTTAGTTTTTTGTCTAAGTGTTCCTACCATGTTCTCTGCGCGTACTAGAATACTCTTCCCCTAGCAAATAATATATGATCCACAGGTTTTTAAGGAAATTAGAGTAAACTGATTCTTTTTTTATACTAATGCAGATTTACCCCAATGGCTGGACCGAATCCCCAAGTGGGCAGTATGTTTGACACCCCTGCTCTATACATTCACACTATGAAGGAAGAGGCTCTATTTTCAAAGGTCGTCAACCAGGTAACAATCTTGTCTACTTATCTGTCACGGTTATTGTCTGCGGTACAATTTCAAGAGCAAAAATGAAAGTCGACTTTATTTTAGAGCTCTTGAGCTCTAAAAATGTTCATGTGCATGAACCAAGTCACGCGATGCACCGTTAACTTGTCATAATTAATTAAACATACTTATGCACTTACGGTAAGCGCCCTTTGATTAAGTCAACTTTATATAATTATTGGAAGCTTTCTTATAATATTTAATAATTTTATATTTTATTGCTTTCATTTGTTATTACAGTCATACAAACATCAATGGTGTTTGTATTGAAGAGCAACAATGATAAGGATATGTTTGTGCACATGAATGTCACATGAATGTTACATGAATGTCACAAGAATGTCACATGAATGTCACATGAATGACGGTTCCAACTTTTTTAAATTACTTGACACTGATCAGTTAAAAAAGAATGAAATATCTTACCTCGTAAATTACGAAATAAGATGTTTAGTTTTTGTTTAATTAGACAAACTAACAATTATAATTTTACATATTTAGATAGCCTGAAGGGTTATGAATCACTGGTTATAAGGAATTAAAAATGTTATTTCAATTAAGTGAAGAGTTTCCGGTAGTTATAATATTCATTTGATACGAGATTTTAGGCTGCTGTCGTAAGGATGGTTGGAATCAATTGTAAAACAGATGGCTTCTTAAACATCTCAAGGAAGATGAATAATGGAGCATTATAAAAGCGTGATCAAATTGTAAATGATGAGTTCGGATAGAAGGTTAAAAGAAAAAGGAAAGATGGTCGATTTGGAGGCGGCTTGAAGCTGCGCAGTGGGCCGCCTCCCAGAGATCGATGACGCCGGGGGCCGGAGGCAGTGTGGAGCTCGACCTCCGGCGCCACAACAGCATCATGTCAGTAAAGGTAAGTGGGGGGAGGAGGGCACACTCCCATTCAGTCGCTGTCTAGGCCTCACTCTGCTTTTACAGTATCCCGAAAGCCCCCGCCGCTCTATCGCGGGACCGCGCCTCGCATTTCTATCTGCCCCAACCGTCCTTAATGCTCTAGCAACTCCAAAGTAAGTCCCATCTCTTCATTCATGAATCCAAGAGACTCTTGTCTTACTCTAACCAACATCCGTAAACCATCAACATTCACTCTACCACTCTCAGTCAATTACCCTAGTCAAGTTCACATTGTTCATTCATTCACATTGTTAGCATTATAGAGGCCATAACATCTTCTACCTGTTGACTAGTTCGCAAGAATCATTTTAATACTTTTAATCTAGCCATGTATATTTCTAAGAATATAATATTGAAATTGTCATTACTTATAGCTATAGAGCATACTTTACACACATACACACACACACACACACACACACTCACACTCACACACATTTTATATGTATATATGTGCCCGTGTAAGAGAGAGTGTATATATATATATATATATATATATATATATATATTGTGTGTGTGTGTGTGTGTGTGTGTGTGTGTGTGTGTGTGTGTGTGTGTGTGTGAGTGTGTGTGTGTGCATGTGTATGCGGTGCGTGTTTCTATATAAAGTATAAGAGAAAAAGCCGGTACACTTTTTTACAGGAGAAATCTTAACAACGCACGCACGTCATTATTTTAACATCCAGCATCATAAAGAGAAGAATATATGCTAAATTAAACAGCAGAGAATCATACTCGTATATGCATAAAATATATTGTAAAAACTCAGAAATACAAAAGAGAAGGTAAACGTTGACGTTTTTCTATATTTTGGAACCATGATGTCCTCAGAAGAAAAGTTTAGAAGACAAATATATAGATATGAAACACTCACAACTGTCCAAAGTGATACAGCATCAATATGCTAGAGATATAAATCGTTACAGCATTTCAGTTTAAAAATGTGGATGAAATCGACGTATAAACGACAGTATGGCATTCTGATTGGGTTTAAAACCTTTTAAGAAGCACTGATAATGGTCCATACCTAAGCCTCATTTAAACTGCCATAGTCCTTAAAACAGCTTTATATTCTAGTTTTTATACATGCTTACATGCATATATATATATATATATAATTGATAAAAGTATCGACCGTGCAATAGAAACAAAACTAAAGTTTATCGGGACTCAGTCAGTTCTTCAGGTTCAAATTAAACTCTTAATGCCAACGTTTAGGTTTTTATTTAAAATCTTTTTCATAGACAGAAGTATACATTTTGAAACAGAAAAACTAAGTATTACATTACAAATTATTTTACAAAGAAAAATTTATACTTCTGCCTATGAAAAAGGTTTTACATAAAAACCAAAACGTTGGCATTTAGAGGTTAATTTGAACCTGAAGAACTGACCCAGTCCCAATAAACTTTGGTTTTGTTTCTATTCCAGGGTCGATACTTTTATATATATATCAATGATCAAACCACAATAAGAAAATGACTGTCGAAGACCGCTTGTTACGGTTGAAAGATCTTAGTCTTGTTTTCCCATTTTCTTATTGTGGTTTGATCATTGATTGTTATTTCACGTGTTTATGTGAAATCTTTATATATATATATATGATCAAATCACAATAAGAAATGGGAAAACAAGACTAAGATCTTTCAACCGTAACAAGCGGTCTTCGTCAGAGTCAAAAATCCACTTTTTCACGTGTTTATGTGAAATCTTTTTATATATATATATATATATATATATATATATATAATCTATATATATACAGTCTAGTCCAAGGTTTTGTCTGGTTAACATTGTTGTTCCTTTAAATAATGTAAATTTCATTTTCTTAGTTAAAAAAGTCTTACTTCTGCCTATGAAAAAGGTTTTAAATAAAACCGGAACGTTGGCAACGAGAGTTTGATTTTTCATCCTGGAAAATTGACCGAACCCCAATTAGAGAACACACCTCTCTCTATATATATATGTATATAACAAATTCAATAATATATCAACCGTTGGAAAGAATAGGTGTATAAGGTGTAAAGTAATGAGACAACTGTTTGACTGAACATTTTACTTTCCTCGCCTTCTTATCCCACTGCAAGCTTCCGCTCGGAGTTTGTTGATTTTATTTACAGCTATTGCTCACCTAAAGGACTCCAAAGTAAATATTTGTTCAATCACCCCAAACTCTCGTCGTTTCCCCATTCTTTTACCTGTTCTGTCCTGAAAATTCTCTAGATTCAGGAAAGCAGATTGTTTATTGTTAGTATAGCGTCACCGAACACTATTTTATTGACACTACCCACCGGCCTCTTGTTCCCATTTCATCTGTAATGACTCATGTCATATCTACCAAAAAAATTGACAAGCTTTCAAAACATACTATTCTACTGGTTACAATAGATGTAATTTCGTTATATTCCGTTATAAACCAAGACGAAGGTTGCTTTCTTTCGTTACGTCCTTACCCCACAACCTACACTCTTCATTCTCCACTGTTTCTATCATACTCCTCCCACACTTTAACTTCAAACAGAATTCTCTTAAATTATACGGTAAATATTACCTTCAGATTAACGGTACAACCGTACAAGTATATCGCTAGAATCTTTTTGGCGAAAGTTGATTAAAACTTTCTAAACACTACTCCCTTTGATTGACCCACTTTTTTGATCTTTTGTTTTACTATAAGTAACCATAAAAATATGGTAATATAATAACCATAAAAAATACGATTTCGATATTGTAATAGAATTACACGTTTAGAGAACCCCTGGTATGTATGTGTATGAGGGCGGGGTTGAGTATGTGTGTGTGTGTGTGTGTGTGTGTGTGTGTGTGTATGTGTTTATGCTAGTGTGTGCTTATGTGTTTGGGTGGGATATGTTTGTATATATAAAAAAGTTTGTAATCACTCAACATCGATGGATAATTCTGAATTACACCAAAAAACACCCCTTCTAGTGTAGATGAGCTGTATATTTTTTCTACAATATTAACTCATGAAAAGTTTAGTTTATTGTCCAGTATGTTTTGTTACACACTATTTTTTTACTGAAATGATAATTACCAGCTATTTTTGAACTAATATTATCATCAAAAGAAAAAAAATTAAAAAGTTTTTGCTTAAGGAAAATGTTAGGATTTTCAAAAAATATAAATATGTTAACTTATGATTGAATCATAAAGTTTGAAAACATGATGGTTACACCGCTTGATGGATCATAAAGAAATATCACTTCACGGAAGTCAGGAGAGAAAGCTATATATTTTTTGGAAAACATCACTGAAGGAAAAAGGTATTATGGTATGTTTTGTGAAAGCAGCAGACATTTTTTTTTCTGTTGAACTACTAAATCTAGAACTTTGAAAGTTTTGCAATTCAAAAATTAAAATTCAAAAATTAATTTTTATAGTTAAATTTTCAATTTTCAGTTAATCAAAAAGAAATATTTATCATTTAAAAAAAAATTTAACAACTTTAGACTATTTTTGCTAGAAGTAGACAAAACTCAATTTCTAATAATTCCCTATCTGTCCGACTTGTTTGATTTGATTACATTAATTTCAAACATTTTTCATTAGAATCGAGTGATTCTTTATTAGTCAATGAAGTATTTTTTAAATATCTTGATGTTTTTAAAGAATTCATTTGACATAGAAAAATATTTTAAGAAACTATTAAATCTTTGAAATTATTAAAATGAATATGACAAAGACGTATAAAGTACGAGTAATTTAGGCAAGATATTGCATCCTTCATTGCATTATCATACTGATTCAATAATATATGTTTAGTAGAATTATTAATAGTTATAACTAATAGTTTTAATATTAATGAACATACATAGTTATAAGTTAGTAATGTAAGTGAATATGATATATGGATGCCGCTTTGGTATATGATTCAGCGGAGGCAAGATCTCTTGAGTTTGAACTGTACTTTGTTAGGTAGTCTCACAGATCAATACGTTTAAAGGATTTTTGTTTTCGTTTTAACATAACTTTCTCATTTCTATATTAGTTACCATAACGTGTAGTCGTGAGGTTGCAGTGGTCATCCCATGAGAGAACACACATATACCGAAGATTGACCCTTTATGATACCACACAATGGATATTCTACATTGGTAGCCCTAAATTTTTCCTAACTCAATTGTGTTTAAGAGTAGGGATCTATAACGAGTACTTGATATCGTACAGGTTCGATATCAGGTTATAACTTGTTTCTCTCTAGCTTGAATAAATGGACCAGAGTGAGTATCGAACAATGGATCTACGAGCCTTGAGGCAATCACCTCAAAAAATCACCTTGAAAAATCAGTTTCAAGTTTTGACGGATTTGCAAACTTTGAGGCCTTCTGTATAAATTTCCATGATGCTCTCCCTTGTGTGCCTGGGTTGATGTCTATCAAGAATAGTCTTAACGTCAAATAGGTCGCAGCCTTTGATAAATTTTAATGACATTTGACAGTCTTGGTGTGAGAAATAATCTCATTGCATTCAAGTCTTACATGGGAAATGCTCATTATCATTCTTTATGCTAAAACATTAATAGTGAAGCCCACTGTTCTAATGATTCTATAAAATTTTAAATCTCTTATTGCTAAGTATAATATATGTATAACTATAGGAACAGTTAAAAGACGAAGCTGATGGAGTCTCCACGTAGAGAAGCTAATGTTTAATACAGTAGGCGCCTTAAACTCTTTAACATCCCAAAAAGGTGTGAGCCCATACCACTGCATAAAGTGGAAATATTTTTGATGAACAACTAACCAATCATATATATATATATATAAAGATTTAACATAAACACGTGAAATAACAATCAATGATCAAACCACAATAAGAAATGGGAAAACAAGACTAAGATATTTCAACCGTAACAAGCGGTCTTCATCAGAGTCAAAACCCAACTGAACACTAGATGCAGAAAACATCTCAGATGTTTTTGACTCTGACGAAGACCGCTTGTTACTTGAAAGATCTTAGTCTTGTTTTCCCATTTCTTATTGTGGTTTGATCATTGATATATATATATATATATATATATATAATAAAGATTTCACATAAACACGTGAAATAACAATCAATGATCAAATTACAATAAGAAATGGGAAAACAAGACTAAGATCATTCAAGCGCAACAAGCGGAGTTGAGTTTTTGACTCTGACGAAGACCACTTGTTACAGTTTAAAGATTTTAGTCTTGTTTTCCAATTTCTTATTGTGATTTCATCATATATATATAGTTTTAATGATATATCGACCTAAAATAGAATAGGACTAAAGTAACTCAAAATTCGAACAGCTTTTCAGGTTTAAATCTAGAACTTACTACGATCGATGTACCAAACAACTGTTCATCACTAAAACAAGAATGAAAAGAAGCTGAAGAGGAAGAATATGAAAGAAGGGAGGAAGAGAAAGAGAATGAGAGAGAGAGAGAGAGAGAGAGAGAGAGAGAGAGAAGAGAGAGAGGTATTCGTTTTTAGTATTTCTCCGGTTACCCTCTGAAAACATACTACCGCTTCATATTCTTTATTGATCATCTCCAGATGACAAGCTCAATCGTAGAGCTTTTCTTCTCCAGAAGACTGTCAATCCTAGTAAGGGTTTGGTCGAGTTTGTTATTTTTAGATTTATTGCACCTTTTGGTCCACTTTCCACTGTGTGTGTATTTATGTTTGTTAAAAAGACTAGCACTTATCTTTAACTGGAATTACTTCTCCTTTTTTAAGCTCTTCATAATTGAAAATGTCATCATGTAAAATTAATAAACCTAATTAAAATATTATAATATACACTTATTTTTATCCATGACTTCGTAATTACACTTAGTTCTGAAAAGTTTTTTCAGACATACATTTATCTCTATATTCATCTGCTGTCCTTTTTAATTAAATACCTTATCTTAATTTTATATTTTTTAAATTGCAACACTAATTTAAATATATATTCAATTATTATGTGCTATTATTTGAGATAACAGAGTAATCTAAAACTGAAGAACAGTGCAATAACTTAAGGAATGTTTTTAGTTTAATTTTGATGGAAACAAACAGTATTTCAGCTATTTATAACGTTCATCATTTCACTGTTTAACTTTAAATGTTTATAAAACGAGTTTTAATTTAAAAAAAAGGGCTTATGGTGTCTAAAGTATGAATTATGATAATAGAACAGTTTATCGTTCTTGGCATCAATAATTTTTTAATTTTTTTTTATATTAGTTTTCTAAGGTACAATATTCATGAAATTTGAGATCAATCTAACTAAACATCACTAATGTTAAAAATATGAGGAAATGCATTTTATTTTTAAAAAAAAAAACACTTTATCTTTTAAGTAGTTAAAGTTAACTTTAATTAGAACTTAAAGCAGTCGTGTATGTATTAATCATTCAGTTAAGAATAATTTACACATCATCCTTAAGGCTAAGCCAAGACTCGTTTAAACTATTATTTAATAGAAACTTCATACTGAAAATAATAAAAAAAATAGAGACTTTACAAACAACTTATTTGCTTGCCAATATATTTTAGCCAACATTTGTTTAAGTTCATGGTACTACGTTTTTAATGTATTTACTTTTGATAAAATCAAGAGGATAAGTTGATGGTGAAATGAAAAGCGAAAGAATTTGTTTTTAAATAAACTGTATTTTTTTACATAAATTGTAAATGACGGTACCTTAAAGGTGGCCAAATATTTGCCTAAAATATATGAGTAAAAGTTACTAGTTTAACTAACGTTTTACTAGGTTTTTAGTTCTATAGTCTTAGAGTTTATTTATATCTCTTTAAATCTATTTCTAAATGTATTGAAAGTATTATTCAATGTATTGTTAGGCGAATATACTGCCTTACTTCATGATTTGCCTGAGAAAGACATGGATCTAGATTGATCTAAATAAACGTGCCAAGCTGCTTCATCCTTTAGAAATACAGATTCACAACGTGACTTGAGAAGGCAGTCTATTGATCACTGCATTATTCAACTGTCATACAATAAAGACGAAAATATACCTATCCATCTAAATCTCCTTAGTCAATCCCTTAATGGAAGAACCAACCTTCCTAACCTCTTTAAACTCTTATAGAACCTTCCTCTTGGCTTCCACGACAACTTACAAGAAATGGCATGGTCCATTTCATATATTCTTCACATATACGACCACACAATAGTGAAAACGACTCTTTAATATGATAAACCAATGTACTAGTTAGCTACTATCAGAACGAACTACATTCTACTGCAAAAAAGTATTTGTTACTTCTAAACAACTATGCCTTATCAAATTTTTTTTGCGTATATCTAAAAGTTGTGGGCATACTGCAGGTCCTTAGTTGGATCAAATTCATATTTACCATAAATTGAGCCCTATAGCGTAGATGTCCTCTATACTTCTTGGAAATTACACTATGAAAAAGTTACTTTTTTTAGGTAAAATGTGATTTCGGACATATTTTTCTTTTACAATATTAACTATAGAATGACGAAAACTTCGAAATTATTATGAGACTGATAGGAGCTATAAGTGGAATAAAAATCAAATTTTTTAAAACAACTGAAAAGATTTTTTTTGCAATAAAATGTAAAATTTTCGACTTATGATTGATTAGGAAATATTTGTAGACATGATAAAATAAAATATTTAAAGCTATATAAGCAAACTCCATAGAACCATATATTTTATAAAACTCTCAAGAGTGAAGGATAATATTTAGTAAAAATGTTACTATAAATTTGGATATTGAACCTTTTAACGTATGATCTCCTCAATTACTTCTCCTCTTTTGAGAACCTCTGCATAAAAGATTGGTCGTTACTTATTCCCCCTAAACCATGCTGTCCACTGTTTTATCGACTTCATAAAGTTCACAAATACTTTCAGATACCTTCTTCTCTCTTTCCTTTGAGATACCAGTAGTTTCAAACTCTGGGTCTCTGTTAAGGCTACATTTGAATAATTATAGATCTTCAATCACTGGAGTTTGTATACTACCCGTTGCTATTCGTATTCACCCAAATTTCTGTAATCTCAGTTTTAATGAATGTTTTACTGTTCAAATACTGAAAAACATCCCCAGACGCAATAGATTTGTCACTTTAAGAGCTTCTAAAGAAGCCCATGTTTAGGTCTTAGAAGCCTCTTTACATACAGGGATCTATCCAAACCATTAGGTTGTATCCTGAGATTTTTAAATTATTTTACATTAATTCTAACGCAGTGCAATAACTTATTATTATGTGGTATTTACTCATTGTATAGTAAAAAGTTAAATAAACAACTCGTTTCGAACACGCAGTGTTCTTCCTCAGATCCTTCATATAGATAACTCTCTGGTGTCATTGTACTTTTTAGTTAATGCCTGAGGAAGAACACTACGTGTTCGAAACGCGTTGTTTATACCATTAAATTTTTATAAGTGGAGACCATTTCATTAACTTTTTACCCTACAATATTTTACATTAATATATTGTTCAACTTCTTTGATAATCAACTTAATCATTTCAATTTATTTTAATTTCATTTGTTATTTTTTACTTTACTATAAGTAAACTATAACTAAAGTAAAGTAACTGTAAACTGTAACTATAAGTAAAGTATAGTGATCGTGAAAAAAATCGATCTCGAGATTTTGACGGAATTACATGTTTTGAGGTCCCAGAATTCGTTTTTAATTCCGGTAAATTTGATAATAATGAAGCATAATCGCCCTTCGAGAAATTGTATCTAATATTATGAAATTCAAGAGGTAGATCTTAAGGATGTATAGGATGTACATATCTAGTAAGAGAAGGTTGGTGTTATTTGTTAAGCTATTTTATAATATAATATCAAAATTCAATATTTCTAGTAACGTATTTATTTTTACACTTTTGTGACTATTTATAATAAATTGAAAGGAAACCTCATAATACAGAGTTTATCAAATTAAATAATGCCGGTAAAACAAAGTTACTTTTAGTTGTTATAATAATATGAAATTCAATACCTGTAATGTAGTAACTTCTTTATATTTGACATTATTATCATCACTTATAATAAAAAAAAAATAAATCTTATAATATGGAGTTTATATGTTCAATAAAGTTAGTAAAACAAAGTTATTTTATCAAAGTTAAAACGGATTAGAAATGATTTTTAAAACGTTGAATGGAATTCAATTCAGGCTCATAGGTCTCCAGTTAGTGTATAAATAATTATTATCCAGCTAGAATATGGTTAGTCCCTTCATTTCCCGCCAACGTTACACATAATGCGCATGTCTTTTCTATCTTATGATCATGTCAACCAATCATAGCTCTCATTTTTTTCCAAGTCCTTTTCATATTTTTCATAATAGCGTCACTTTTATTTGTAATAGTTTTAAACGAATTCAAATGTGTTCTGATTGAAAAATTTATTTCAATATATCTGTTTTCAATTAGTTTTTACGTTGATTGAACGACAATGCAAGAATACAGAAGATATTCATCACAGTTACGGTCAGTGGAAACATGATATTAATTCTCTTTTCTATATTACGAGTTGGATTGATATTTCTTCAGACTTTTCACTTTTATGTATAGTAATATATTATTAGTAATAGTATATTTTGATCACCATTACACCTCACCAGGAAAATAGAATATTTAATATGATTACCACCATATATATCATATAAAAAATCACGTTGTAGTCATTTTCAAGGCTCAGGGAACTTATCAACTGAGTCAAAATAGTTTCTTCTATAAAAATATTGAAAAAGCTTCTTTTAATATCATTGTAAACAGTTCATGTTTGCCTAGGGACTGTTAGATCTGAAGTTCAATGCCCACTTTGGTCCTGGATTTATTTACGTGGAATGTGAAAAAAAATCTGATACATCATCCTTGGGAGTGGGCGTTAAGTGGTTGGTCCCGAGCCTGTACTATGTCAAATATATGTACGTTATAGGCCCCTACTCTAAATAATACACTTCAGTTAGGACTCCCAATGTAGAATCATTGTGTAGTATCTCAAAGGGCCAAAGTTCGGTCTATGTCTGTTCTCTTGTGAGACTGCCACTGCAACATAACCTAATTTAAAATAATCCAAGTTTAATTTAAAATATTCCATGTCTAAATTAAAATAATTCATTTCCATGTTGTTCAAATTTATTTATATTATATATTATATTATATTTATATTATAATTTATATTTATAGTTTGTCAACTTGAAAGTACATATACACTATGTTGAAGTTTAAATAAAACATTGGTTATTTTAAATTAACCCGAAAAACTAGTATATTAAGGCAAAAAATATATTCCTGGGGGTTAATATTACTCCAATCGTATATACATTAAGTTTATTGTGAATTGTAGGAAATGTTTCCACATAAAGTTGACTTGTAAACGACAATAAAATTTGTTACTTTACTATAGTATAGTGATCGTGAAAATATTCCATCTCGAGATTTGACCGATTTACATTTTTAAGGTCCCAAAGTTATTTATGACGGTTTTCTAATGATCTCTGTGCGTGTGCGTGCGTATCTAAAGTTTGTGTAGACGTTACAGTCCATAATCTTTCATAGATGAGGTTAATATTTTCCATAAAAATGGTCTTTAAAGTGTACATAGTGTTTATTACATTTGATTACCGAATATAAATAGAAATGCATTAAACCATTTGATTTTGTAAATTAATGTCTTTACTTAAGTAATGAAATATTTCATTTGAATTTTTAAATAGTGATAATAATCAATCAAAATAAGATTTAGAGAATAAAATGCAATGATTTGGAACACCACTATATTGGATAAACAGATAGGACTTTAAGACAGTGGTATAAAGTACAGATTCATGATTTAATCAGAAAAAGATAAGGGATTTCAAAATTTTTAAAACAACAAGAAAGTTTTTTTTCCAACAGATATTGAAATTTTGATTTTGAAATATTGACTTATGATTGAATGTGAAAGATATTGAGAAGACAAAAATCTTTATGTTGTTAACCGGTTGATACTTTTTTTTACTTATAGTAAAGTTGAGTGTAGGCCACTCCAGATTTTTAAATATAGTTATTGGGTTAGTTCCACTGAGGTTACTAATATTAGAATTATTAGTAATAATGTCGGTCATACCATGTAGTCATTGTACAGCTCGATCGGTTTCGGTCGATTTTTATTTTTTAGTTGATTAATTTTTTTCACTTGAAGTAAATTTTATTCAAGTGAAGGCGTGAAGGTAATTGTATTTACGATACTAACTAGTATGACCATGGCTTACTTACGTTAGAAAAACAACCAACTAGAAAAAAAACTGCGTCGACTAATGAAACTTTTTCAAATTGTAATCTTTTGATCTCAATTTCATTTACAAAATTTGAATTCATTTATTATTGTACATAGTACTTTAATAAATGACAGTAACGCACTAAATATATGTATACATAAAGATAACAAATTGTTTAATTAAATGCAATATTTTTTTATTACCTTCTGGAACAAATGTGGTGCATTATTTTTGGTTTACCAGAGCAGAAATTTCTGACATTAGCCGGGATTAATATTTGAATGTAACGAATGAAATGAATAGAAGGGTTAATTTTAGTTTTGTACAGAAACATATTTGTCTTATGTAATTGTTATTGCTAATAGTAATATGGCTAGCATTACTTATGGATGGTCGACCAGGTTACAAGCCGCAAGAACAAATAAAACTCTGATACAGATAGTTCAAAATAAATGTGCACGCCCTATGGCTGGGGCACCTTGGTCTGCCAGAAATGTAGATATTCAAAAAGACCTCAGGTTAGAATCAATTGACGAATTCACAAATAGATTGGTGGCCAATGAGGACACGAAAACCCCACCCCATCCAAACCTCCTTGTTTAGAGCCTATCCGTAAGAACTCCCCAACCACATCTACCATAGAGGCTGTTGTTAAAATAGAAAACCAAACCCTAGACCGACAACATTGCACGACTTTAGAAGACCAGACGACTACGAAATAATTTATACCGAATGAAAGATTACAGACACTTACTTACTGACTCCACAAAAACAGCAGTATAAAAATTCATCAGTAGTAGGTCCGTGACCTGGAACTGCTAATTACAACTCGCACTACAGTGCGCGGAAAGAATTGTTGGTCATATCAGTAACATATCATCGTAAGCCTATTGGACACAATATTACTTGCATTGGTGCGAAAATCATATATCTACAGTTTTTTCCTTTCTACCTATCGACGATTAACCAATTGCTGACTATAGATTTCAGAAATAAATTTAGAGTTTGCCTGATGGTGGAAATTTTAATTATATCTGTAAATCAATACAGGTTGAATTCTATGAATAAGTAAAATCAATTAGTTGGAAGCCCAGATATTAATCTGTAATTAATAGGACGCAGAGTTTAATGTAAATATTTATCAGCAAATATATCCAGTGAGCAATTATGATAATGTCAAATTGACTGGCTGTCGTGATACATCAAGCCGAGTCACGGACACTATCCTGTCCATTTATACTCTAGATAACAGGTCAGGGTAGTTGAGAAGCAACGTGCTCGCATCTGGACTAGGAGGCTAG
The DNA here is from genome assembly GCA_026182355.1 of Hermatobates lingyangjiaoensis. Lineage (NCBI taxonomy): Eukaryota > Metazoa > Arthropoda > Insecta > Hemiptera > Hermatobatidae > Hermatobates > Hermatobates lingyangjiaoensis. Next base: position 4,751,537 of record JAPFBL010001928.1, read on the forward strand.
GGAGCAATGTCGAAATAGTACACCTAGGCTTTGGAGATTTTTGGCTTGTTGAAGATTAAAGAAGTAGAAGAGAAGGAGGATAAAACAGTAAGAAGTTTCCTAATAACAGAGTCCAGCTGTGAACCTCAGGGAAGAAATTATTATTATTAACAAAGAAGGTGAAGTTACGATCTATCTATTTACGATCTATCTTAGGACGAAAACAGCACTGTATTTCCGCAGGTGAGACTCGACTGAGATTAAATCAGAAGGAAAGCCATTTTCAGTAAATTATCAGTTGTGCAATCCGTAAAATGTATGGTATTTACTCATTCTGAAGTAAAATGGATAAACAAAAAAGATCTCCACACAAATGAAGTTCTATTCAACAGCAACAACGCTTTTCGAACACTTTGTGTTAATCATCAGGAAGACACTATAATACAAATTATATATAGCTGATTAGATATAATTTGTATTATAGTGTCTTCCTGATGATTAACACAAAGTGTTCGAAACGCGTTGTTGTTGTTGAATAAAACTTCATTTGGGTGGAGACTTTTATTTGTTTATCCATTCTCAGTAAGTTTATCGTTCAGGTTATTATGGTTTTTCCAGTCAACTAGGTTACTGCAGATTTTATAGAGGTGAATAAAGGACTAGAAATGACCTTTTTTACTTGAAAAGTGATGATTCTGGGGTCATTGGCATGTTCTATAACATTACAGTAGGAAGATTGAGTGGTAATAAGTGACTGTAAAAATCAGTCAAAGGCTGGAGGTCTTTCTGTCAGACAACTACAGCTGGATAACATTAGCCTATCAGGTTCTGAAAAGGTTCATGTAAAAAAAAAAGAGAAGGCAGTACTCTAGGGATAAGAAAGAACAAGGATATAATGTCATCTCGAGAAATATTTCTCTATTGGCATTGTTATTAAGCGAAGGTTGAGGGTCAGGCTAGCTCAGTGGTTACGTGCTCCCCTCTGAACTAATAGGACCGGGGTTCGATCCCCCACCTGGCCCTCGATTTATTCACGCGGGAGGTGAATAAATCTGAGCACGTCGTCCCTCGGAGAAGGACGTTAAACTGTCGGTCTCGAGCCTGTACGATGTCAGGTACTCGTTAAAGAACCCTACTCTAAATACATTTGAGTTAGGCAAAATTTAGGACTCCCACTGTAGAATCAATCTTCATTGTGTGGTATCACAAAGGGCCAATGCTTGGCCTAAGTGTGTTCCCTTGTGGGACTGCCCCTGCAACCTAACCTAACCTAAGTGAAGGTTGTCAAATGAAAGTGACAAGGAGAAAGAGTGGTTGGGCAGTTACCAAGTAACCTCAGATACAGAATTCACTGACCTGGATATATATATATTTGATCAGATCTGTATGTACGAGTATATGATCATAGCCATGTAAGTATATTTAATATATTTATTATAAAAACAAAAGTTATTAAAAGGTAAAAGACCCACAAAAGAACAAGTATGTCAACCTTAATGACAGACTTGTATAAGCAGACCGGTTTATTCCTTAATGACTTTCTTTAAAAAAACACGAAGCTGACATAGTTTTATTATCAATATAACAATTACATTTGCAATTCTAAGAAGGGTTACTTTCAAAAGAATAAAGCTATTGGTGATTTCTGATAATAATCCATGTATAAATATTTCATCTAAACCTTAAGTTTACTAAATTTTTATTTTATAGGTAAAGTTAATATGCATCGGAACTTGAATAGTTACTTCCGGCAGTAGTAAGGTTTGCTATAATTGGAAAATGAGCATTCTGTAAGATGACTTTGAAAATTCATATTCAAACTACTCAGTCTGAAAGTTTTAAAAAGTTTGTCACTTTTCTTTATAATAAAAGTTAAATTATTTCAAATTTTAAATGAAGATATATTGCATTTTCGAAGTAATATACCAACATAAAAAAAATAAGGCCCATGATAATGTATTTTAATGTATTTTTCAGTTTTTTTCATTAAAGTCAGATTGTTGTTTTTGCATTGAACACGATAGATGATCTGCACACTCAAACTTAATTAAGCATTGACACAGAGAAACCACTTAATTCATTTCCTGCTTTCTGTTTAAAGTTAAATTAAGGTAAAGTGTTAATTGTAAAAGCTATACAAGTTTTCCTGGAGTAATTAAATTGATAAGAATTCCTGTTTCATTACTAGTCTAATTAAACATTTTTGTGATAAATGAATTATTCAAATTCAATCCAGTTATACACAATACTACGACGTATATAACAGCATACCAGATTAACTACTGATATTTGTAGCGAATATATTATGAAAACAAATATTCAAATTTTTACTGTAAGTTACTATTTTAAAATCATCTTATAAGTCTATAAATGATATATATATCATTTATATATATAAATATATATTATAATTTATATATATATATTTATCATTACACACAAACACACATACATATATATATATATATATATATATATATATATATAATCAAAATATTAAAACGGTCCAAACCGGACAGATATATAAATGAAAAAAGACAACAAATAGAAGAAGCGAGAAAACTTACTGGGTCGATATTTCGAACTGAAGTTCGTCGTCAGGGAGAAGAAGGGAAGAAGAAGGGAAGAGGAAGAGGCACGTGCGTCCACTCGTACAATCAGAGGGCTACTGGGGGCTCCAGGCGGCGGTCACCAGTTGTAGTATCTCGAGGCGCTGCAGGCTAATCCCCCGTGAACGACACCATTCCACCACGAGCGAACACGCGTACCGTATAAGTCGGAAAAAGGTAGAAAGGAGGACAGAAGTGGCGAAGAGGAAGAGGAGAAAGAGAGTGAGGGAAAAAAATATATATATATAAATAGCAATAAATTTAAAAAAAAAAAAAAAAAAAAAAAAAAAAAAAAAAAAAAAAAAAAACCACACAACTTTAACGTTTGAGATTGAGGCCAGGTGGGGAGCGGGCATTAAGTAACCAAATGTGAGCCTCCTCAGAGGCTCTCAAAGTTAACCTTTTCTCATCTTTTGCAACTACTTTGAGAATTTGTACTGTGAAGCAGTCATTAAAATTAAGGCCATGGCTATTCGCGTGGATAGCAACAGGCAGGTTGCTGCGTCGTCTGACTGAATCTCTGTGTCCAGTCATGCGGATGCTAAGCATGTTGGAGGAAAGGCCAACATAGAAAGCACCGCACTGGACACATTCCAAGCGATAGACGCAGTTAGTGCTGGTGCACGAGGTGTTGGGGGGGACTTGAAAACTATTGCTGAGATTGGAGAAGAGAGGTTCAGGGTTAATGATGGGGCAGGTGAGGCAGCGGGGTCGGCCACATCGTTGAGTACCTCCGCGATCACCTACAAGCCTGGGGGTGTGGTCAGTTCTATGGGAGAAAAGGTTGCCTAAGTTGCGGGGCTTTTTGAAGGAGAGACGGGGGATGTGTTGAAAGACAGACGAGGTTGAGGAAGAAGAAGAGAGCAGATGAAAAATTTCTTTTATGGCTGTCCTGAGTTTGTGGACGCCTGGAAAGAATGTAGTGATGAGGAGAGGAGATGGAGTTGGGGTTTTAGGCTGGGGTTGGTAGTTGGTGGTGGGAGGTATCAGGCGTCTGTCAACAAACCTGGGAGAGTAGCCCCGTTCAATGAACTTCTTTCTGAGTTTGTCGACATGGAGCTGTCGTTGTTGGAGGCTATTGCAAATGCGATTAATGCGGATAGAGAGGGAGCGAGGTAGAGACTTTTTTACATGGGGAGGATGACAGCTATTGACGTGGAGGTATTGCTGAGCGTTGGTGGGTTTGGTGTGAACAGAAGTAGTAAAGGTTTTGCCGTTAACTGATACATTGACATCTAAAAAGGTCAAGGAACGATATGAAAGAGAGTGGGTGAAATTAAGCGTAGAGCAGGAAGTTTGGAAAGCATAAATGCTTTCCTATTTATGCTTTCCAAACTTCCTGCTCTACGCTTAATTTCACCCACTCTCTTTCATATCGTTCCTTGACCTTTTTAGATGTCAATGTATCAGTTAACGGCAAAACCTTTACTACTTCTGTTCACACCAAACCCACCAACGCTCAGCAATACCTCCACGTCAATAGCTGTCATCCTCCCCATGTAAAAAAGTCTCTACCTCGCTCCCTCTCTATCCGCATTAATCGCATTTGCAATAGCCTCCAACAACGACAGCTCCATGTCGACAAACTCAGAAAGAAGTTCATTGAACGGGGCTACTCTCCCAGGTTTGTTGACAGACGCCTGATACCTCCCACCACCAACTACCAACCCCAGCCTAAAACCCCAACTCCATCTCCTCTCCTCATCACTACATTCTTTCCAGGCGTCCACAAACTCAGGACAGCCATAAAAGAAATTTTTCATCTGCTCTCTTCTTCTTCCTCAACCTCGTCTGTCTTTCAACACATCCCCCGTCTCTCCTTCAAAAAGCCCCGCAACTTAGGCAACCTTTTCTCCCATAGAACTGACCACACCCCCAGGCTTGTAGGTGATCGCGGAGGTACTCAACGATGTGGCCGACCCCGCTGCCTCACCTGCCCCATCATTAACCCTGAACCTCTCTTCTCCAATCTCAGCAATAGTTTTCAAGTCCCCCCCAACACCTCGTGCACCAGCACTAACTGCGTCTATCGCTTGGAATGTGTCCAGTGCGGTGCTTTCTATGTTGGCCTTTCCTCCAACATGCTTAGCATCCGCATGACTGGACACAGAGATTCAGTCAGACGACGCAGCAACCTGCCTGTTGCTATCCACGCGAATAGCCATGGCCTTAATTTTAATGACTGCTTCACAGTACAAATTCTCAAAGTAGTTGCAAAAGATGAGAAAAGGTTAACTTTGAGAGCCTCTGAGGAGGCTCACATTTGGTTACTTAATGCCCGCTCCCCACCTGGCCTCAATCTCAAACGTTAAAGTTGTGTGTTTTTTTTTTTTTTTTTTTTTTTTTTTTTTTAAATTTATTGCTATTTATATATATATATTTTTTTTCCCTCACTCTCTTTCTCCTCTTCCTCTTCGCCACTTCTGTCCTCCTTTCTACCTTTTTCCGACTTATACGGTACGCGTGTTCGCTCGTGGTGGAATGGTGTCGTTCACGGGGGATTAGCCTGCAGCGCCTCGAGATACTACAACTGGTGACCGCCGCCTGGAGCCCCCAGTAGCCCTCTGATTGTACGAGTGGACGCACGTGCCTCTTCCTCTTCCCTTCTTCTTCCCTTCTTCTCCCTGACGACGAACTTCAGTTCGAAATATCGACCCAGTAAGTTTTCTCGCTTCTTCTATTTGTTGTCTTTTTTCATTTATATATATATATATATATATATGTATACTCAGTCAGTCGTTATAAGCCTTTGGAGCTATTCACATCTATTCCTGACGACGAGGACATCGAAATATAGTAGTGAGTTCAATGATTTCTCTTATGTGTATTCTTTTGAAAATTCTAGTTTATTCAGTTCGAAGAATCGTTTCATCTAATTGGTATATATATATAAAGAGGAAAACAATAGAAACAAATGCTCTGAGGCATTTCAGTGTCTGTCATCAGAGAGCAAACAAAGTAAAAACTAAGAATGTAACATAAAAGTAATGATACCTTTTATGTTACCTCATACTTTTATGCTATGTTCTCAGTTTTTACTTTCTTTGCTCTCTGATGACAGACATTGAAAGGCCTCAGAGCATTTCTTTATATTGTTTTCCTATTTCCATTGTGATTTAAACTTCATTGATTGCATCACGTGTTTGTTTATTGTGATTTTTCTGCATATATACATATATATATATATATATATATATATATATATATATATCAATGATCAAACCACAATAAGAAATGGGAAAAAGTCTTGTTTTCCCATTTCTTATTGTGGTTTGATCATTGATTGTTATTTCACGTGTTTATGTGAAATCTTTTTTATATATATATATATATATATATATATGTGTGTGTGTGTGTGTGTGTGTGTGTGTGTGTGTGTGTTTCATTGAAATACACAGCAGCCTCTGCGTTAACAACTTTAAAGCTGGTCTGCTCCAATTTACGAACTACCTTGCGGTAGGCTGGTGTTAAAAGCCATGTCAATTGTCCAAGAGACCTTGACCAGCTTTAAAGTCATTAATGGATAGGCTGCTGTGTATGTGACGCACGTAAACATGTTTACGTGAGGATTTGCTGCCATCATACGCCAATATATATATATCATCAGGTTTCACAGTAAACTATAGACATAGTGTAAAGGGACGAACACACTTACAGTTCCTAATCTTTCGTTGAACCGTCACCAGGAGTGGGAATAGGGACACCAAGCGCACTTACGAAGCCACGGTTGGAGACCAACAGTGTTGTTACACGCGTTGTCAGTTCAAGTAAAGTAAGAAAATAAACCAGGAATAAGTGAAGAGATGAGGAATAATAAGTGAAACTGAAGAAAATGAGTAACTATAAATATAGATAATGCTTCATTCAATTAGTTTCTTATTGCATTTAGGTTTTATGTCATTTTTTATTCCCTATTACATTTCTTATCTTTTATTATTAATTAATTCTTTTTGTATTATTGAATCATTTTATTTGTTTGTATTCTCAATATTTTTTATGTTTTATTTCCTTCTATTTTTTGTTAAAGCTTAGTCCGTAACTTTTATTTATGTACTATTTCCTTTGTTCGTCCCTCATTTTATCTTTTATTTATTTATTATTCATTTTTTATATTTCCTAATTTAATTATAAATTGATACTTTACCTTATTCTTTGATTACCTTATTCTATGTGACCGGGCGCGTGTGCAGTAACATCGTTGGTCTCCAACCGTCTCTATACCAGTGCGCTTGGTTTCCCTCTCCTGAAGACGGTTCAAACCAAAAATTAGAGACTGTAAGTGTATGTTTTTAATTTCTTGATGAGTCTTTGTTTACATTGAACTTTATTTGTTCGTTTTGAATCGTATATTCATCGAATATATATATATATATATATATATTTTGGATGAACATTCCTGTAAATTTATTTGAAACATTTATTATTAGATTTGATCTAGTGTGATTTAATTGTATATCGAGAAATTATAAAACTCTATTTTTTATTTTCTGTTTTAATTTCAATTGAATTAAAGTCAGCTAGCTCATAGTCGTGCTGTGAACGTTTTCATTCAGTTGTAAAAAGGCGTAAAGGCATTGCATACGTAATCTCTAATACTATACAAATAAACTCATGGAGTCACCTTGACTTTTTAAAACAATGATCAAGAATCACGCTTACTGCGGCAAGTGTAAGAAAAGAAATAAACAATGTAGCTTGATAATGGAAGGTAAAACGACATTGTAGAGAAAAGATAGGGTGAATAAATGAGAGAGTGATATATAAACCTGATAAAGATTTCCTCAATACCTGCTTATCTCCTACTATGTGGTTTTTTGCAGTGGCAACTCTTCTCTTGTCTTACGCAGTTATCTTATGCATAATAACTAGTTTAGATATGCTATCTTTGCTATCTGTATGCTATAATTATTCAGTCCTTGAATATTATTTTAATATAAGAGCACAGTGCCTTCAATGACTTCCTTCGAATTTATTCGTAATATGACAAACAAAATTTAACATTATACTACATAAATCGAATTACGTAGAAATTATCTATTCCAATGTTTCAAAGATATCAGTTTAAAACTCTCATCCGTTTATTTAATCATCAAAGTAAGATATACTTATGGTACATATGTTTTCACTGTAAAGATGTGAAAAAAAACTCAGCATATAAACCTATAGAAGGAGATGTACAAAGATCATAAAAGGTAGAATTAAAAAAAAATATTTTAGGAAAAAACTTTTTCATACCATGGTTATGTGTTTTGACACTAGAGGAAAAAAGTAGAAATGAAAGAAATAAAATTATTCTAATCCGTTATAGATTCTGACTAGCGAATTATAGCGTCTGATACAAGGTAACGTCGATTTCCTTGAGTGGGGAGAACACGAAAACTTATATTTGACATGTTATGGTGGATCAGCGTCTTGTAGATTACTAAAAATTTTGTATTTTCGAGTTGGTAGATATGTTCTTATGGCATTGTCAATATGGGAGGATGGCGAAATATTATGAAGAATCATTGTGCATTGCTAGGTCTAATACGAAATGAGGAGACATCATGGAGAAAGAAAACAACCTTTTCAAACACTTAATGGGTCAAATAAATGAAAGGTCAAAAAAGTTTGTTGTTTTAAATATTTATAAACAGGAATTTAATAATTTGAACTATACTGGTCTCAAAAGCAATATAAGTTTTCATTTCAATTGAACTAAAAGCAGCTAGCTGATTGTCGTGTTGTAAACGATATCGTTCAGTTGTAAGAAGCGTAAAGGCATTGAATACGTAATCTCTAATACTAAACAAATAAACTCATGGAGTCACCTTGACTTTGTGGCAACAATGGCCAAGAATCACGCCGACTACTATTACGAGTATATCCCTTAAATATTTATATGTGTAAGACTTATTGCAGCAGCTACTGCCCATTACTTATATTGATATTTCGCTTAACTTTCTTAAATACTTATATGTGTAAGACTTATTGCAGCAGCTACTGCCTATTACTTATATTGATATTTCTCTTAACTTTCTTAAATACTTGTTGTTACAACATTACTACTTACTATAGCATCTCACTGTTTCACTTGCGCTATATCCGTATGTTGTAGCTCCTTCGTTGGCACAGCATCCACTCTATAAAATTATTATTAACTTTTTATAGAATAATAAATACAAATCATCTTGATGGATTCAAACAATGTAGCGTGATAATGGAAGATAAACCGACAAAGAGAGAAAGAGAGTGCGAATAAATGAGAGAGAGAGATAAATGTGACTGATAAAGATTTAGGAAATTAATATAATAGATTTATTAATTTATAATTTTTTTATAAATACTAAATTAATTAATAAATACAGAAACTAAAATAAAAGGTTTAGTATTTGAAACCTTTTAGTTTGGTTTCAAATACTAAAAGGAATAACTTTTCTTTTAGGGTTGTACTATTATCTTGTCTATGTCATAAAGTATTGTTCTTTTTATTTTTTCATTCGTTTAATTTTAAACATGTTTTTTTTTGCCTTTTTGACATTTGGACGAAATGAGATTCCTCCATTCTTTATGAAGTTTTGATGAAATAGCTGGAGGCATATTGTCCTAAAGTTACATTTCAGTTGCTACCCACAAGAGAGAACAAATAGCATCTCAGTGATGAAGTCACTAACATGTTTACCATAAAAGCATTTCACTTTGAGCTCATCTCCGATATATAACTTGGTAATAACCGCACAATAGGGAATAATGCAAACAACGTTAATTCTATTGCAACGAATACAATAGCTATACACACAATCGTATTTCATTTGTTCCCAATATTAGCCCAAATAAAACAATTTCAAACATTAGTTTCATTATATTTATACTTTCTTTAATTATGACCTTAAACGAGTAAAGGGTTAAATTACAAAAATCTCCGATTATGTTTTCACTTATTATTTAAATTTGCGTATTTTTACTCATTAGTAGATACCGTATTATTTTAACCGTACCTGTATTGTTTCTTTCTTGGTACACTTTCTTGGTTATTAACTTCTAAACCACAGTAAGAAAATCAGAAAAATGACTACGATCTTCAAAACAAAAACAAGTAGTCTTCATCATCTGATTGAAGATCACTTGTTTTAGTTGAACCATAGTCCTTTTCTGATTTTCTTATTGTGGTTTAGACGTTCAATTTTACTTCAAATGTTTATTGTCAAATCTTGCTACTTGGTTATATTTCATAAATTTATAGATCATAAATTACTTCGATTTAACAGGCCTTTTTATTAATAAAAATTTTAATTTAATTTATTTTGAAAAAGAGAATATGATAGAGATATTATAATAGAAAACAGATGAAAATATTAACTAAGCTTTCGAACAAAACTCTTTTATGAGAGCATATAAGAAGAAGAGCATATAAAACTCTTTTTGAGAGATATAAGATGGAGGGTGCACATTTGACGGAACAGCTATTGTGGGAGTGAAGGGGTCAGAAGTGGCCGAGATTTTCCTCTTCATTTTCAACCCGAATAATCGGACGTTCAATACTGCAAGATGGCAGGAATTAACTCAAATATACAGTATTAGTGCAGCGTATGGTTATTGTCTACCTTTCAGGCCATCAACTTTATTTCTGATGACTACGAACGTCTAAATATTGAAGCAAACCTTTAACTGCATTCGATTTATCTGCTTAAGGACTGCTTCATTCTCATGATATATAGAAACGTTTATCAAACACGATTTAGTGAACTGAATAAAAAAAAATCGAATAGAGATAAAACACAGAAGAAAAATCAAAAAACTTCCGACAAAATTTTGACATTTGTTGTCATCAGAAGGGTGAAATGAAGCACTGGGAAGACAAGCCAAAAGTGAAGTCCCTTTCTCAGAATCACTCTGTGTTACCACCTTATGAAGAGAGGGTAGACAAAAAAAATAATTATCAAAATAATAAGCACTAATAGTAATGACATGAAGAAATAAAAAAAATGTAATAAAAACTTAATTACAACAAAATCTTTAAATAAATAAATAAAAATTATACCAAAATGAAAAATAATATAAATAAATTACATATACATACATTAATCAACACACAATATGAAAATTGGAAAACAAGATTAAGATCTTTCAAGCGTAACAAGCATTGATTGTTATTTCACGTGTTTATGTGAAATCTTTTTATCGATGACGAAGACCGCTTGTTGTGGTTGAAAGATCTTAGTCTTGTTTTCCCATTTCTTATTGTGGTTTGATCATTGATTGTTATTTTACGTGTTTATGTGAAATCTTTTTATATACACACACATATAAAAAAAAGACTCAAATAAATAAATTAAATAACAGAAATATGTATAAATATATAACAAATAGAAAAGAATAATTACGAATAATTAACGATTAGGATTGATTAGCAGTCAATGAAAATATGACGAATGGAAATAGAAAGGTTGCTAGGCTTACCAAGAAATGCACGTATAGTTTATAATATTTAGAAGTATATATTCATAATATATTTTTAGAAGTATATAGTATTTTTATAGTAGATAAATTACATTATATTCGCACCAATGAAGAGGTATTGATTTTGTACAAGTATATCTTGATGCAAGGGCATTTGAAACATGGCAAATGCTTGGACTACTCGCCTCCAATACACATGCATCACAATAGATACATCTGGTAGAAACAACCGAATAACGTACAGTTAGTGTTGAACAATACTCCAAAGCATGACTATTTGTGTGACGTCCAAACAAAAGTTTGTATATGAGTAGAAAATCGACTGAAGCCGCTCAAATGAGAAAAATTCTTCAGCTGATAGACTTGAAATTAGACGTCTCAAGTAAGAGTTCAAGGGTAAAGTCAAATAGTATTTGTAATTTCAACGAAAGTTTGCTGTCTGGTCAGGGATTTGCCGAAACTTGATGAGTTTTGGCAAAATACAAGGAGTTTCCTACCTTCACGAACTCCGTCCCGTCGTATTAGTGAGAATAGGTGCGAAATTAAACGCCAAAATGAAACTCCAGCCGCATTACTGCTTTGACACATCTGTTTGTCTTTTAGAAATTTTATAAATATTTTAAAAAAAGTATACGTAAACCTATTGTACAATTAGTTATAGTATCATTTTATAGAAGTTAGCGAAATTTTAGAAGTATTTAGATTATTTAAAACAGTGAATTTGCGTTGAAATGCTTAAGGTTCCAAATATCGAGTATCAAAATCAAGAAAAGCAACAGAAAACTCACTTAAACAATTATTATAATCACAATCAAGTTTTAGTCACTGTTTTAATAAGTTTTCATTATGGTTACGAGTAACATCAATACATTGAATAGATTCTTAATTCTTAGACATTTAATGTTCATTGAATTAATCATTGCCACTATTTCTTACTGGTTGAACATAGACGCTTTTATAACTGTTTTATTTCATTAGTAACTGTTTACAGACCCATTATGATATAAAAAGATTTCACATAAACACGTGAAATAACAATCAATGATCAAACCACAATAAGAAATGGGAAAACAAGACTAAGAACATCCCTTTCTGGACATTAGTCCTTTCCTGCGCTTTCATCCTTTTAAAATACCACTCTTCCCTCCCACTCTTCTCAACTCCTCACCAGATGTTTTCTGCACCTAGTGTTAGTTGGGTTTTTGACTCTGACGAAGACTGCTTGTTACGGTTGAAAGATCTTAGTCTTGTTTTCCCATTTCTTATTGTGGTTTGATCATTGATTATGATATATGTCGCTTAATATTAATAGTAGAAGCGATTGAGTGAGTTGATCGGGGAATGGTAATAATCAGTAAAATGGATTTCCCTTAGCCATTGGTTGTACTCGTGCTACAGTTGCAGTGACATGAGCAAACCCTGAGCAGTAAATAAAGATTGTTCTGAGTAGAAAAAATACAACATACCTCAGTGTTTTATATCTTCTTAGTGAAATATTAAGCAATCGACAAATTATTATATGGTCGTCCTGACTTTCCATTAGGTTAGGTTAGGTTGGTCAGTGGCAGTTCTACAACTGAACACACTTAGGCCGAGCATTGGCCCTTTGTGATACCACACAATGAAGATTGATTCTACAGTGGGAGTCCTAAATTTTGCCTAACTCAAGTGTATTTAGAGTAGGGATCTTTAACTAGTGCCTGACATCGTACAGACTCGGGACCGACAGTTTAACGTCCTTCTCCGAGGGACGACGTGCTCAGATTTATTCACCTCCCGCATGAATAAATCGAGGACCAGGTGGGGATCGAACCCCGGTCCTATCAGATCAGAGGTGAGCACGTAACCACTGAGCTAGCCTGACCCCCTTGACTTTCCATTAAACAAATTATTTAATAATATAATAATTTTTAAATTGCTATAATTTAGGTTTATAATAATACCAATATTATTTCCTAGAGTTTCATTATGAGAAGAAAACACTAATTTAAAGTTCTTTTTAATGTATTTCAAATATCCCCTTATGAAATATTCTCATTTACTACAAAGCCAATTTTCCAAATATTTTTTTCCCCTGGATAGATACGAATAACTCGTGGTTTCTTATGCTTTGAACTGATGTCTGCTTTCATTAATTATGCAATAATGTCCTATTTTGAATTGTTAAGTGTCAATTTTTTGTCTTAATGCGAGAATAAAATATAGTGATCAAAATCTTTCAAAATTTCTTTTGAGTTTTGATAGATTTACTTGTTTTGAGGTCTTCTAACTCCATTTCTGACATTTTTTTAAAAGCTGTATGAACTGTGTGACTGGATGTTTACTTAAAATGTTGTCAATCAATTGAAAAATTGTCATAAAATTGCCAGAAACGTAGTCTTTGATTTGAAACGAGTCATTTTGATTGTAGGCGGTATTCCATGATAAAAAAAAGTACTTTATCCTACTTCATATTAGAGAGACTGTTTACTAATTTATTTTTTGCTCTTCTTATCACACTGAAAACTAGAAATTTGCATTTATTACTGACTTTATGTGAGTATTGACAAATAAAAATTTTGCAAATTCTAGATCACTCTGAGGTGAGGTAAACATGTGGTGGCCATTAAGTTTCACCTGAATAGCAGAATTGGATTTGTTTACCTTTTTTGATTAAAATCCCATAGATCATTATAATAAATTTATTAGAAATAATTTCAAAATTATGTTAATATCAATTAATAATGAAAACATCCATATATTAGATGATTAATTAATATTTCAATAATGAAAACAATTAATTAGTTTACAATATTATTTAATTAATATTAATTTAATTAATTTATGAATTAATAGATTAATATTAATTAATCAGTAAAACATATTAGCCTTAAAAAATTAGTTAATATTTTAGGATAATTAATAACCTTTTACATATTTACAATAAAATATGCTTACAAAAGCATTTACTGTTTATAATGTTGACAGTTAATTCATTGTTCATTTAATATCTCAACAGATAACAAACAAAATGACATAATTACTACATAAACTCTACGGTTGACTGATAACCCAATTTCTTTCAATGGATTTGATAACGTGACTATTAATATATTCAGTGACTGTTTCAAACCTATCTTATTAGTCATCGTTTCTTGTCTGATATCATTGTTGCCAACATATATTGCCAGATCAAAGGATTTAACGTGTCTGATGTTATCTTTTATATTTGAATCAAGTCTTCCGCAGCAATGTACCATACAAACGTTCACCAATTGTTTTTCAAAATATACTGCGGTAGACACATTTAAATTAAACAATTAGTTCAATTAATTGTTGAATTAATAATTTTCACCTGCACACAGGTGAAAATTGGAATACTGTTAATTCCACTTTATGACGAATTATTCAAATAAATATTAAAGAAAACAATGAGTAATATATAACTTTACAAATAATGGCATTAAAAAGAAAAAAGAATTAAAAATAAACTCTTTCAACTCAAGTCAAGTAAAATTAATAACTTCAGATGTAAAATCTATTTATGTTATAGAATAAATATGACGAGTTTTTCTACCAAAGATCTCAGCCCCATTTCTAGATATCTTATTGTTGTTCAGACGATATATTTTTTCTAGTTCACGTATTTACTGTTAATTTTTGTTATACATATATAAATTTGTTTTATGCCAGGAATCGGTCAGTTTTTCTGGTTCAAATCAATTCAAAGCTAACATTTTGATTTAACAATATATTTGGAAGTTAAGCATGAAACAGATGTATGAAATTCCGAAAGTATATATAATAAACTATTACATTACAGGTTTAAAATGAATAATTTTAGGAATATAAACTTGAACACAAATGTCACCTTAAATACGAATGTTCTAAGATAATATTATAAAGAACCATTCCTTTCATTAATGTTATTTTAAGCTACGTAAAATAAAATAAATACTTTAATTTACAGGTTTTGTTAATTTTAAATATGCTTGATTGTGTATATACTTTTTGATTTTTTTACTTTTAAATTTTTTTTTGTTTTATTAAATATACTTATTGTGCATATATCTTGATCCCTGTTAAGAATCTATAACAAACGCTTGGACCACTGCGAATCTTTGTTTTCATGGCTTAATAGCAAGAAATAGCCTTAACAGTTATTCCTATCAATGGAATTCAGTGAATGTATTTTATTAATTGTCGGTATATTTCTTAACACTGAGTGACACAAGGGGTCAGGGGTCGTCTAGTATCTAATGATAATGGTTTATTTACAGTAAGGCCAAGTGTAGACCATTCACGAATTTTTATTGGTACTTTTTAAAAATCCGTGCCCGAACCACATGAAAATAGAAAATTATTTGTAAAATATTTTTTCAAGTGTGAGAATGTAACGTGATAAATCTGTTATCATATCATTATTAGGTGCTAAGTCTTTTGTTTACTACCTCCAGCAATGTCTATATTATCAACAACACTTTATTTCGGATATTCTTCTGATTTCGGATGATAAATCAATCCTAGAGCAGATTATCAAAGTGATTAATAAGGTTGAAAAACACATTTTTCACAAAGTCTTATAGTGACTTCGGATTGATATTGTAGTCTCTTTCTAATGTTGGAAAAATCGTAAAAGTATTGGACTACATTTAAGAGGGAGGTGGTTTTTTTTTCTATCTCATTATCAAAAGCTTATCAGAGCAAACTTTTGAAATAGATTAGAAGAGACAAGAGCTTCACAAACAAAATGAAAAATGAAACCTAGAAAACTAGTTCAGGCATTGACAATACACTAGTAGATGAAATCTGCATTCCCCGTAATGCCGTAACATGACCATCCTTAACAAAAAGTAGACGTTCAATAACAAATGGGCCACATTTGTTAACAAGGTGTCCATCTTAGGATAACACTAAAGGTGAAAGCTCGTAAATATTGTACATTTAATTTTTAAGATGGCCATTTTCTCAATAATTCATTCATTAATGCCAATTGCTTTCTTTCAAAAGATTAAAAATAACATTTTTAAAAAAAAATAATTTTTTAGGCTTCTTTTTAGTAACTGGTATGCTATTTGTAGTTAGTTTAGAAGAGAACAGAAGCTAGCAAAAATAGTGCAACTATGACAAAAAAAAAATTAGTTAAGAACTGAGTTTGACAGTAAACATTGTATTAATTGATAATGTAGAAGTACAAAGAAGATATTATTTTTCTTTATAATTATTTAACAATATAATTTAAAATATTAGATTTTTGCAAGTTTTTTTTAAAAATATACAATGGTTAAATTTTGACTTGAATGAATTCTAACTTGAAGTCTGTTGCAAAACTAAATTGGTAGATTATTGATCCTGGCCGGTACAATGGAGTTAAACTTGGGTAGACAATAAAGCATTTGAATGGCAAATGGGATAGCCAGAATACAAATCAATTCTACACTGTACAAAAAAAAAAACCTGTGAACACAAATGTTTGTGTCACTGTTTGCCTCTATAATATTCACGTACAGAAATATATAATATATTTGATCTTTCTGTGTAATTTATTAGTTTGTATTATATGTAAATATATAAACAAATAAGGACATGTAAAAAAAAAAGAACAAGTCAAATTACAGAGAAAGAACACATAGGCATAACGATTAACTCGCTTCTTCATTTTGACCCACGCCATCATCAAGAGTAGAAGTAGACTACCCGACTACTTTGTTAGTCTTGCCTTAACGGCAGTACCAGCCACGTCTATTCCTGATAATGGCGAAAATCAAATATAGAAGTGAATTCTATGTTCTTACGAAGTGTTCTTTCTGTGTCATTTGACTTCACACACTCACACACACATTCACACACACACACACACACACACGCCCACGCCACACACACGCGCACACGCAACGCACACGACAATGCACACGACAGCGCACACGCACATGCGCGCACACAAACACACTCACACACACACTCACACACACACACACACACCACACACACACACACACACACACACACACACACACACACACACACACACACACACACACACACAATTTTATAAGAACACTGTTTAATAAACACCCTCTATTATGTAAACATATATTTCACTTTTTCGTGGTATGGTCCAGAGTGACAAATAGTGTTTTTGGGTGTGAAACTTTAGATATATATGATCTAAATATAAATTAACCATTTATAAAACAGTAAATCACGATTCCGTCAGTTTTCAAGGTTCAAATCAAACTTTCAAATGCTGACTTTAGGTTTTATTTAAGTCAAAAGTAAGATTTTTAAAGAAAAACCATTAACTTTTACATTACTACACCTTCGGAGGTAGTCAGTCACCCAAACCGCCAAGCCACATATCCCACAGGATTAACAAACAGCTTTTATTGAACCTAAGACCCCCCAACTGTCCTCAATTTGCTTATATAAACGAGAAAATTCACCCAAGAAGTTAGGTCTCTTTGGAGCAGACGATAGCACATTAAAGTTTTAATGTAATGTTGTGGGTTTGATCTCCACAAGTATCAAGTAATGGCTGTCCACAACGTGGCATACACCTTGCTGAGCATGGCTAGCTGACCTTGACTCAAGAAGTTATTCATCTCCTAAAGATGATTGTGACCATTCCAAACATATCAACTAGAGGAAATATATTTTACTGTGTTGATGAAGTAACAAGTGTTATGTCTGTCAATTGGGATGATTGTTAGGAAATAGGAAGAAGTTAAGTTTTGCGTTATTTCCAATAATATATATATATATACTTAACAGCCCAAACCAGACAGATAAAAAAATAAAAAAAAAACAACACAGAAAGAACGAGAACACTTACTGAATTAATATTTCGAACCGAAGTTCGTCTTCAGGAAGCGAGTAGAGGCGATGAAGGGACCTCTACTCTCTTCCTGATGGCGATCTTCGGTTCAAAATATTCATCTTGTAAGTGCTCTCGTTCTTTATGTGTTGTTTTTTTTTAATTTTCAGAAATAGAGTAGTATATATATATAACCAATTAAATGAAACGATTCTTCGAACTGAATAAACTAGAATTTTTAAAAGAACACACAGAAAAGAAATCACTGAACTCACTACTATATTTCGATGTCCTCGTCGTCAGGAATAGATGTGAATGGCTCCAAAGGCCGATAACGACTGTATATATATATATAATATATATATATATATATATATATACAGGTGTATTTCGGCAGAAAGTCCCCTTTTAAGCATATTGTGTTGAAATTAATAGCTGATTCTTCATTCACGACTTTTTTACTTATCGCTTCTATTTTCCTCACGATCTTCCTTTCTGAAGGTGATAATTGCCAAAACAAGCTAGCAAACGACATTCAGAAGGCACATAATAATAGGGGATTGCTGCTAGAACAATAAAAACACTTGATCGTGATATGTAAGTAAAGTGTTCAGTTGGCATTTAAACGCCAATATTGTATGTTACCTGTACACTTAGTTAATATAAGTACCTTAAGAACCTGATGATGTCCTACGAGGCCAAAAGCTTGTTGTATTAGTTCAGTTTAATAGTTAATTATATATAAATTATTCACGGTTGATTTTTTTTAACATTTTTTGGACAAAAAACACAAGTTTTTGTCCAAAAAAGTGTTGGATCTACTTAAAGGGTCGTGCTCCCCCTGTTTAGGCTACTACCAACCAAATCGATATCGTTTATGACGTCTCCAAGATTTACATTGCATATATATATATATATAGGTGTGTTCTCTAATCGGGGTTCGGTCAATTTTCCAGGATAAAAAATCAAACTCTCGTTGCCAACGTTTCGATTTTATTTAAAACCTTTTTCATAGGCATCTTCTCCATACACTCTTCTTATATCCTCATAAAACCCCATATTTCTTCTTATATAAACCCAAATATATATATAACAGATTCAATAATATATATATACTAGATTTGTAAAAGTTATAAATAGTGAAATACGTAAAAAATATTCAAACAATATTTTAAAAACAAATTATTCAAAAAAAATCATCTGAAAACACCTGGGCGATCAGAAGTTTGGTATGAAGTATTCCTCTCTTCACTGTCATCTTAGACCTTCAAATCCTAAAATACTGTAAATTATTGATACAGGTATGCTTACTGTACAGTTTTATATTAATCATTGTTCATATTTAAGTACAGTTTTGTTCTTTAATAATTATTTCTAATAATTATATTATAACTGTAATTCAGATACTATTGTCTGTTAAAAATTATTCTTCCTATATTCATTCATGGATTAAGTTCAATTATTATAATGAATTTATCCATTTTTAATGTGCTGAGTTAATATCAATTCACTTGATAATTAGTACTGAACTCAACAAACGAAAAATTACAAGCAAATATACAATTTTATAAAAACAAAGAAACCTGTTAAACTAATTATTATTAATTATTTTTTGTTCATCCTTGCGAGGCAGGCCTGCTATCAAATAATGAGGTGAATGAGAGCATTGTGGCATCTCATATCAGATTATTTATTTAATGATGAAATAAAACGATTTTTCTAATTTTTTTAATTGAAGAGTAAATTTGTGTACATTAATAGAGCGTACACTATTGACCATAGAGATGGTCAATATACATTTGGATTATTTTTATCTAAAGTTTCAAATTGTAAAACTGGGCCATATCTCGAGAATGTGAAATTCTCTCTCTCTCTCTCTCCTCCCTCTCACACTCTCTCTCTCTCTCTCTCTCTCTCTCTCTCTATATATATATATATATATATATATATATATATATATATATATATAAAGCAAGATTTCACATAAACACGTGAAATAACAATCAATGATCAAACCACAAAATGGAAAGGGAAAAAAGAGTAAAATCTTTCCCTATCTCTCCTGAAGACGGTTCAAACCAAAAATTAGAGACTGTAAGTGTGTTATTTTGATTTCTCTATGTTTCTTTTTCTATATTGAACTATATTTGTCCATTTTGGATCGTATTTCCAACGAAAGAGTATATATATATATATATATATATATATTACATACAAAATTAAAGGTTATCAGAATTCGGTCAGTTCTTCAGGTTGAAATTAATCTCTCATTGCCAATGTTTCGGTTTTTATTTAAAACCTTTTTTATAGGCAGAAGTATAAAATTTTGAAACAGAAAAACTAATTATTACTTTAGAGATTATTATACAAAGAAAAATAGTTTATGGATTTCAACAATAACTGTTTAGTTTGAATGAACACGTGACAATTGTTCATTCAACTACAAGTGACAAGTGACACAGTGTCACGTGTTCATTCAAACTAGACAGCTGTTGTTCAAATCCACAGGATTATTTTTCTTTGTAAAATAATCTCTAATGTAATACTCAGTTTCTTCTCGTTGGGAATGAGAGCTTTATTTGATCCTTAAGAACCGACTGAGTCTTGATAAACTTTAGTTTTCTTTCTATTTCACGGTCCATACGTTTATCATTATATATATATATATAATAATATATATATATATATTCATTCCTTCATTCCTTCTCCTTTTTATTTTTTTTTTCTTCTCTCCTGAAGACGGCAAGACGCCGAAATTATTGAGATTCGGAGTGTTAGTCCTTTTTCTTGTGTTCTCTAGCTGTAACTTTAATTTTATATATATATATATATATATATATATATATATATATATATATATATATATATACAACAGATTCAATAATATATCGACCGTTTGATAGAATAGGTTTGTTATCTAATCGGGATTTGGTCAATTTGACCGAATCCCGATTAGATAACACACCTATATATTTATAATGAAACAGTCCAGCGGACTGTTAAATAAAAACCAATTAAAAAGAAGATGAGTCGCCGCTCTGCCTTTCTGCGGGACTCTTCGCCTCCTGATGATGGCAATGGTCGAAATATAGAAGTGAGTTATTCCTGTGTCTATCTGTGTGCTATCTTCTTTTTAATTATATATATATATATATAAGGCCTTAATTAAGGCCTTATATACATTTTAATCTAAGGCCTTAGAGCATTGTTTCCAAATTTGTTTCATTGTGGTAAATTAATCCATCTATTACATCAAGTGTTATTTTGATTATTATTTATATATATATATATATATATATAATTGGCGTGTGTTTGTGTATTTGTGTGCGCAATCAAGTCACACAGAAAAAACACATAGTACGTGTACTTACACTTTGTGTGGTAATAGTTTATTAAAAAAACCTGAAAGTGCAGGTAATTGAGTGGTGTGGGCAATAGCGGTGCGAAACAGAGGGGTCAGCTGATTACGGTCTATCTACCCGACTACGGTTCAGTGACCGACCTACATCTTTCCTACTCCAGGCTCTCCGTATTCTTTCGCCAGCTAGCTCACTCAATCCCTTTAACAAATTAGTCATTTCGAATGTATTTCTATACATCTGTGCAGACAATCACCAAAGCGCACTATTCATAAGTGTTTCAGAATGAAATTCACTTCTCCCATGAAACTTCATATCCATATGAGTAAAAATACCACTCTTCCCTCCCACTCTTCTCAACTCCTCACCAGATGTTTTCTGCATCTAGTGTTTAGTTGGGTTTTTTACTCTGACGAAGACCGCTTGTTACGGTTGAAAAATCTTAGTCTTATTTTCCCATTTCTCATTGTGGTTTGATCATTGATCTATAAGAGTATATTACACTTTAGGATAAATTAAATAAAGTTCATTTTTGAATTTTATTTGTGTATGCAACTTAGAAATACACAATAAATAATTTTTAACTGAAATGAATTCAAGAAACCCGATAATTTTCCTTAGCTGTGTTATTTAAAATATTATTATTTCAATCAAAACTTGACTGCACATTGTAAATACTGTTCTATTTACTTAGTTTTTATTATGTTTTCATAGGTTTGTTTTTTCTGCTAGACTCTCTAAATCAAATTTAAAATTATCATTTCAATCAATATTTTCAAACTAATCAAGAAGTATAATGTTGTGAAAGAACTTCAACTTTTTTCAGTATGAGCCCATGTATATAAACTACTACAAAAAAATATTGCAAATTAATAATTATTCAA
The DNA here is from genome assembly GCA_026182355.1 of Hermatobates lingyangjiaoensis. NCBI lineage: Eukaryota > Metazoa > Arthropoda > Insecta > Hemiptera > Hermatobatidae > Hermatobates > Hermatobates lingyangjiaoensis. The sequence continues at coordinate 4,773,600 of JAPFBL010001928.1, forward strand.
AGATAATAAAGGTATTATTTTCATAATATTTATGTAAACTATATATTATGTAAATATCGCTTACAATATTTGATGTAGTTTTGAAGATATCTAAAATTATAGACAAAGCATTGGTAATTGTTGTTTTAAAAATTGTTTGACACTGAACCAAACCTTGATAAAGAAAAATAGTATATATATATATATATATATATATATATAAAACAAATTCAATAATTTATTAACCGTCTGATAGAATAGATGTGTTATTTAATCGGGATTCGATCATTTTTCTACGTTCAAAGATCAAACTCTCTTTGCCGACGTGTCTGTTATATTAAAAACCTTTTTCATAGGCAGAAGTAAGAATTTTCTTTTTCAAAAAATTCTTCCTTCTGCCTATGAAAATGGTTTTAAATATAGCCGAAACGTCGGCAAAGGGAGTTTGATTTTTAAACATAGAAAATTTACCGAATCCAGATTAAATAACACATCTATTCTATCAGACGGTTAATAAATTATTGAATTTGTTTTATATATATGTATATATATATATACTATTTTTCTTATATATATATATATAAGTTGGGTTTTTGACTCTGGCGAAGACTGCTTGTTACGGTTGAAAGATCTTAGTCTTGTTTTCCCATTTCTTATTGTGGTTTGATCATTGATATATATATATATATATATACAAAACACTTTTTGTATATATATATATTTGTATGTACAACACCGACTCTTGGGGAATTGTTAAAAACAGGTTGATACAGTACTGGACCATTTCAATTCGTTCCATTCAAAATTAAAATTTGTAATAGAATTAGAAAAAGATCGTAGCCTCCCATTTCTAGATACAATAGTATACAGAAATCCGGAGGGTAGCCTAGTTGTCGATTGGTGGCGTAAACCACAAAAATCTGATAGATACCTAAATTTTTTATCCCACCACCCTCTAAAACACAAAATTAACACTACATTAGCTTTGAAACATAGAGCCATACATTTATGTGATAATCAATTTATACAGAAAAATTTGAATATAGTAAAAAATATATTGAAACAAAACAATTACCCGCACCATTTAATAAATAAAATAATGCGATCAACAGTTAGTAACCATAATGAAATAACTCCACAGGTAGACGCTAATAGAAATATAACACCGGATTTAAACACTGAAGAAGGTAATGAAATAAATCAGCACTCCAGTAATAATGGCCTCACCAACTCACCACAGTATAGATCAGTGACATATGTGAAAGGACTGACAGAACAGATTGGAAAAATACTTAAGGAAGCTAACTTTAAAATAACATATAAAGTAAAGAAAAAATTAAATACATGCATTTTTACGAACACCAAATCACCTATCAACAAACTAATTAAAAGCAATATAATATATTCTATTCCTTGCAATAATTGTAATAATGTATACATAGGTCAAACCAAACAATATCTAAAAGATAGATTAGCTTTACACAAATCGAATTTTAAAAATAAAAAAATGTTTTGTGCCCTAGCCTCGCATGCAATTAAAAATCAACACACATTTCAATTTGAGAATGCATCAATTTTAGATTATGAAACTTCATACAATAAAAGATTGATAAAAGAAATGATACATATCAAAAATACTAATAATACTTGCAATAGAAAAACAGATACAGACAATTTAAGTAGGATTTATAGTTCCATCATAAATAGTTAAAGATGCAATGTTATCTAGTTTATATTTTTAAGGATTGTTAAAATAATAATTTATTATAAATGTATTATAGATATATATTATGGTGATACATATTATAATAGATATATATTATAATATGTGTATAAGTATATATGTTTATATATAATGGATTGTACTAAAAAAACAGTGGTTCAATAATTTGTCGCTTGGAACAGCACATGTAATGACAGTTAACGGTTGTTTGTAAATGTAACAGAACCAAGCCTTCAGTAAGTTCTTTTTTCAATTTGTTTATGATGTTTTTAAAGTAGAAATGAAAAAATGTCCATTGTTTATTGTTTTTTGTTAGTTTATAGCCCTGAGGATGTCTTGAAATAAAGACGAAACGTTGGCAAAAAGGTGATTCCATATATTTACCCTGACCAAACTCCGAGAAAAAGAAAAAGTGTTTTGTGAATATTTTGTGGTCAAGAAAACAGTACCGTATTATATATATATAAAATAAATTCAAAACGAAGGAAACACACAGAAAGACGCAGACATAACTCACATCGATATTTCGACCATCGTCGTCATCAGGAGGTGTGAAGAGCAAAGAGTCCCGCAAGAGGGCAGGGCGGTGACTCATGTATGTTTTCTTCGTTTTGAATTTATTTTATTTAAAAAAGTCCGATGGACCGTTTCTTTTAATTGGTATATATATATATATATATATATATATGATGAATTGTAACTTAAAATTAAAAGGAAAAGTAGGTAATGAAATCTATATAAATATACACCTTTAGGAATTGTTATTTAGCCGCAAAATAAAGTGACTGATGTTGAAATGTATAAATCTAATTACAGTAATAGAGGGTTAATAGCTTGCCGCTATTACCGAAGGGAATGGGAATTACTAAGTTCATTCTGCATCGGGAGTCTAATACTTAAGAAATTACTGCCTAAAAAAATTATTCCTAAATTTATTTAAGTAGGCATCTTCAATGAGTGAAAGACATCGTAATGGCTATATTGAGCATATCACTTTAGCATAGATCTGGTTAGTACTAGAGGAACATCTGAACAAACGTTCACAGTTTTCAAGTGAAACAGTTTACCTGTTTCAAGATAACTGAGTAGCAGTTCTCAAATGCTTTCTACAGAGTGACCTGAAATTAAGGAGTCAGGAGTACCCTAGTCGAAAGAGCTCTTGATTCTACATAATCAATAGTCATTAGAATGAGTTAATAAACTGATATTTTGCGTATATAAGTTAGAAAATGTATACATCATCGAAGAGGATTCTATGTAGTTTTACACCATTAACTGTAGTTTATCAGTCTGTTAGGTTTCAAACCCACCTCACTATTACCTGTAATTAGGGTTAAAAAAATCACATGTGATAACAGAAATCCAAAATGCACGTGATAGTAGAACTAGTTTAAAATATACTTTCCAGTATTCACAATACTGTAAGTATAACTTGTCGTTCTTTTTTCTGTAAATTACTTATGTAATGTGGTTATTTGTATTGACAATATATCTGTAAACATCGTCAAGAGCAGCTGACCTCAACTCATCTAACCTCATCCGCTCCATCGGTATCTTTATTCAGAACCCTTCAAATCTTTGAAGAACGTTAAAAATAATATAGTCGCAACACCTTCTCTTACAATGTCTTGATATCAGAATCAGGCTATGGGGGTCACCCGACTTCTGTCACCGAAACAATTTTTAAATATAAGCCCCAAGATAACAAATGTATCTTAAGTATATGTAATTTATAGTTGAAGAAACAAATACCGATAATTATAAAAAAGTTAAAAGTAAAAAAAAAAACTAGAATAATACCTCATTGAAAATAAGTTATCATTGTTATAACTAAATAAATTTGCTTTAGCCAAGCTGACATTGATTTATTGTTCAAATAAACATGAAACAATATAAATACGGCTAGACTTTGAAGTTTTTTTATAAAAACTGATTAATTTATATAGCACATTATCTCATCTCGATTCAATGACGGTTGGGTGCTAAAATTAGCGCGTTATACTGCTTAACATTGAATTAGTTATTCCTTTGATGTCAAGGTAAATAAAGCAAAGAAATTAAAGTTATTTGTGCACAAATTTCATGAAATTTTAAATAAACAATAATATTTGATTGCTTATACATTCATATTATTCAAAATTGATAGACATTTCTTATAATTCAAATCCATAATGAAAAAATAAATATACAAATACAAATGAAAATAATTGTAAGTTATTTATAAAAAAGCGTCAGTCATGTTTTAACTGAAGAAGTGATATTTCTAATTAAAGTAGTATAGTAGTTAATAAGGATTAATAAGTTGATTATGTTTTGGGTGTGTGTACTTGTTAAGGGTAATTTTTTGTGACGTAATAAAAAATGGTCTTGACTGAATACAGATGTCAGTGTAACGTGTTCTTGTAAACTAGACAGTTGTGTTGACAGAATTCTATGAATAATAATCATACTCCTCTCAAAAGGGTTCAGCAGCCCCTACCCTGGGAGGGTTCTCCTTCTATGGATAGGTAGACTCCCTGATGTACCTCTCCGTCGGCGTCCTCGCCGAGAGAGAGGGCAATAGGTTAACCTGACTGCGTAGACTAGCTAACAGGCGGAAGGCTTTGTGGTCATTGACCTTACCTTTAGCAAGAAAAACTCACTAGGACCCTACGGTATGGAGTTCCATCCGAGAACTCTTAAAATATTGTAAACTTCCTAACTAAATGACTTTATTTATAAATTATTCTTATAGTAAACATACGATAAAGTTTTGACTAACTAAGAAAGGTTTTATTGGGCTTATTAACAAATTTAAATATATTAAACATTGCGAAATAAATTATGTAACATGAATTTCATAAAAAGAAAGCATTTTTAACTACAATTTTCCCAATAATACCGAGCTCACTCGCCAGTCACCTTGCAGATTGACTACTTAGGGAACTTAAGGTGACCATATTTACAAATAATATTTTGTGGTTCCCTATGCCGCAACAACTCTCTACTAGTTTGATATTTCCTCAAAGTTAATGCTAAACATATAAATAAAACAAATTATCTTTAGCATTGTCAAAAGATAAAATAGTTCATCGAAGGAAAATGTCATAATTCTAGGCCTATTATAAATATGGTTCAAGGACTATTTCAAACTTATTACTTATAGCTTTGCGTTTAAAGATTAACAATTAAAAATTAAAATAAATTTATTGAAAAGGCTTCTAGAAGAATGACTTTGTGACTCAAGTAAAAATGAATCTACTTTCTCCTCGCCTCCAGCATTGAAAGAGCTGACGACTTTCTCTTATTCTAAGCGAGACAGATTACTGCCCCCCCCCCCCCCCCTCCAGAAAAAACAGAACCTATACTTGAAACTTCTTCATAAAGTTGTTACAAACATGCAAAAACCACTATTATTTTCTCTTTTCTCCTCAAGGTTAAGGTTATTCACCTGAATAATTCAGGATACTTCTAGCAGTTCGTTTTAGAATTATTACACAACTCTTGATAAAAATCAAACATCAAATTATGTTTAGAATTAGTAAAAACTGATTGAAGTTATTACTTTTATAATTTCCAATCTACAGCATAAATAGATCAATTGATTATTATAGACTAGCGAACATACCCGTTTTTGACGGAATCAAAAATTCGATTATGCTGGTATTTCAAAATATTACCACTGTCATTGCAAAACAGACGCTGACGGAACATTGCAATCTTTCGAATGGAAACGGATAGTGGTGACAGTTTTTGTTTTAAACGTCCATAACTTCGTTTCTACGTTGAATTTCCAACAAATTTAGTACCTATATTTTAAGTTAGACATAAACAAATCTACAGTCAAAGTTTCAACTTTCTATGTCTTATGGTGGCTGAGTTTTTACTTGTGACAAAATTTTGCGGAAAAACCGACAGAAATTTTTCCACGGGTGGATTCGGTTTCTCTAATGTATGAATCGTAAAGAAAACTTAAAATGAGTCAGTTCTAATAATGTACAGACAAAACCTTTCTTTTATTTATATAGATTTTATCCAGACTAATAAAAATTATTTATTTTACTTATGAATGTGGTTAGTTTTAAGGCTATATTTGGTATAAGTGTAGGCAGTCCTAGAGATTTTGAAATAAGCTAAGGTGATAGTTCAGAAGTGAATGCGACTGGGGTAGGCAGTAATAAGGTCATCTGGACCAGGACTGGGGTAAACACAATTCATCTTGGACTGCTATTTCGGACCTGACCTTCAAACCAATTCGACACCGACCCTGCTCTCCAGTCTTACCTCACGGACTATCAATCCTTATCTTCATAATGTTTACCTCTTAATCTCCATACCGTCAATTAAAAACAAACCTCACTTTAAATTTAAAGTATTTACGAGTTTTACTAGACATGCCAAGATTTCAATTATTTACATAAAGAAAGGAAAATTTATTTTTGTATATTCTCCTTATTAAAGTTGAACATTTTTATATTTCATTTTTAACAAATTCTCCTGATATATTTTACACTTTAACGGAGTTTAAATCGCATTTCTGACTATATCTATACATAACTTTTTGTGTGTTAGCAGTTATTATGACCTTTTCATTTATCACATGCACAGATGTACACAGACACAAACACAAACACACACACTGAATTATATATCAGGAAGAACACATATAATATACAAGTGTAACGTTCTTCCATATTCTACTCTCGTCATCTTCAGAGTATAGAGATAGATACAGAGATAACTCGCTTCTATATTTCGAAAATCACCACCATCAGGAGGCAAAGTGTCCTGCAGAGAGGTGGGCCGGTGACTGCTATATATATATGTATATATTATATATATATATATATATATATATATATATATATATATGATCAAACCACAATAAGAAAATGGGAAAACAAGACTAAGATCAGTTGGGTTTTTGACTCTGACGAAGACCGCTTGTTATGGTTGAAAGATCTTAGTCTTGTTTTCCCATTTTCTTATTGTGGTTTGATCATTGATTGTTATTTCACGTGTTTATGTGAAATCTTTTTATATATATATATAATTTATTTTAAAATTTCTATTTATAGTTAGCAAATAAATTAAAATTAAAATTGTTAATAGTCTTTATATTTATTATGACATTTTTTACGTATTTCATCATATGAAAAATTTGGTGTTAGTTAAGAGCGACAATATGTTGTATTAATAGATAATAATCATATTTGTTGGTACAATGTTTAAGTAAAATAAGGTTTGTAAATAATATTGCGAGGTCCTACAATTTCGATGTGAATTTCTTGATGCTTAGGGCCGTCAATCTTAGGTTAAGAAGGGAAGTTATTGGAATCCAGTATTAATGAGTGAGGGGATGCGGTGAGATTAGGGGTTAGAGTCTCTGAAAGTCTTCCATCTTCATTAGTAGAGCCACTTTCACCATGAATTGATCACTCCCTGTTTACCCTTGATGATCCTAGACATAATATGACATACGACTGGTGGAACTTGTTTCATTAGCAAAGCCGACTTCTGATAGAACTCACTTAAGCTGTGATAAGTCATAACAGAGGTGATGACATCGATATGCTGTCCTAACATTAAAAATAAATGCGTTTTATTTTCGTCATGCAGTGAGCCACTTATATCGGCAAGTCACATTATGTAGTTTTAATTAACTTGGTATTTCAAATTCATAGTTGAGTCTAAATTTTTTGTTCTCAAAAGATTAAATCAATTTCTGATATTGTGGGCATATCTTTCTTTTTGTAACCTTTTTTTAATTTAATTATTTTTGTTGATAATGGAAATATTTTTTTTCAGCAGAATTCGGTAGTTATCTTTTCATGGAATACACAATGCACATCATTCAGTTACACAATACTAAACTAAACAATTACCATATTTTGGTTGAACTTCATCAATCTTCAGAATGTTTTCACTGTGCTTTCAAAGGGCTGTTAGTAATAAAAAGAATGTAAATAATATGAAAAATAAGTTTGAATGTTACGATCGAACATTCAAACCAATTCAGGACCCATTAACAGAATGGTAAGCGGGTCCAACCAATGGCTTGAGGATGGTATCAGAAAGAATGCTCTTCAGCTTGGAAGTTTTCGGTAAGATATTGACGGAGGTTAATTTAAGATATATGGAGTGAAAGAAGAAGATATGGTAGGAAAAAACTCCTTAGTGGTAAGTTTTTGTAGTCCCTCTGAAAAAGTAGTAATAAAAACTAAAAACTGACTTCGATAGCGGGCTGGCCCGGTGGGGAACCCACCAGAAAAAAAAAACCCTACTTCCAATTAAAGCAGCTGGATAGCTGTGTTGGGAAAATGCGTACTCTGAAATTTTTAATCGAATCTATGGTCTTTAATAGTATCATAAATTTGATAGATGCAAATAGACAAGGAGCTAGTTACGGAGTCCGTAACCTGTGAAGGGTAAGAACTATTATAATAAAGTCACTACTGATTATTGGTTGGTTTTTATATAGACAGAAGTGGATAAATGATAATTTTGTAGAATAACATCAGTGTCAAGAAAAGAAATAGACTGGTGGAAAAATTGTGAGTGAAAATGATGGAAAAGGATACATTTTTAGAAAAATTAAAGGAAAATGTTTAACTCATGATTATCATGAAAATCATTGAAAAACGTGTTCTCAATATAAGAAGGAGTATGTAGAAAAGAAATCCATTTACGACTGACAAAGAAACTTTATTCGTATTTAGTTATAAATAAGAATATTATGCCTTCATATTTGAAGTTAGTACCTTTGATTTGAAGGTATTAATAAACATCAAACTTAAATAGATGTTATTTAAGAATTAAGTCTGTAAGAAATTATAAAGAAAAGTCGAAATTAAGCAACGGTAGCTTCAAATGATGTACCCTTCTAAAGAGTGGAATCCTATATGTTACAAGGCATGAGAATATTAGGAAGTAACTAAAAAACACGGCAGTGGGTAGAGAATGAATAAAGTTGCTAAATATCAACATGGAAGAGATTTTCATCAACGGTACTGTTATTAAGTAAGATCTCTAAATTGTCTAGAAACAATTCTATGAGGTCAGAAGGAAGAGATTGGAAGGAAGAAAAAAAATAATTGGTAAACGGCCAAATGACCTCGTGAATGTGGCTATAACGACAACTATAGTGCCCTTATCGGTAATTATGAAACTTAACGTCTAAGAAGACTGTTAATGGATTATCATGGGAATTTAAATGGTTTAGGAAGCCAATATCTGAACCTTTGCTGGTAATAAAGAACATAATCATATCAAAGGAGTGTGTGGTTATAATCACGGTTTGGCAATAGGTGAAAATTGACCTTATTAGTCAGAAGTAGAATAAACAAGGCGAAATTGGTATATAAAGCATTGGTATATAAAGCATTGGTATATGACTACCAACCTGATGAGCATCTTTTCCCCATTCTCTCTCTCGCTTCCCCATCCTGTTAGGGAATGAAATAATGTGGACGTTGTAGCTGTCAAACCTGTCCTTTCAATAACCCAAGTCCTCCCTTCACTTTGTTCTTCAATCATAACCCCAGTCTAGCCATGTTAACACTTCCTGCACTTCCGTTAACTGCGTTTATCAAATGGTTTTCACAATTTATGATAGTTTTTACGTTTGGCTTAGGGACTTCTAGAAAGTATTGCATAGGACTTCCATCGTTCAACGTAGCAACTATCCTACAAAAGGTCATACAGATTAATATTAGAAAAGTGAGAAAATATCCTATGCCTGTTATAGAAACAAAAGAATGTGCCTAATATAATATGCCTATTATATTAGAAAAGTGAGAAAATATCTTATGCCTGTTATAGAAACAAATAGATGATATTATAGGAATTACTAACGAGAATAAATTGGTGGAATAGATTTCCTATTATCTCATAACCATTTACTAAAAGGTTTGTTTGACTACTACTCTCTCATCCAAGATACATGTAGATAAAATGAAAAATGCCAGTTGTTGGCATGATAAGCCTTATCAATCTGATCCTTGATAGGATCTAATAACACCACTTTTTTACCACACAACGTTAAAATATTAACTCATACACTATTAACATTAGTCTTGTGATTTTAACCATATCACTCAAACAGGGTTACAATAATGAAATTGCAAGTACTCATTAGTTTTTTTTTGTTCTATTTTATTTCATAAAATATTGTACTAATAATTCCCTTGGCTTAGGGACTTTTTTTTTGCTATGTAAAAAATTACCTTGATGTAATTCATGTTTCGCTTGACCCCGTCATACCCAAGTTGTCACTGTTCCCTAGCAAGCTCTAATTTTCATGGTAAACCTCGTAATTAGGAGTTCCAGACCAGAGGTCACTACTCTGTGTTCATTTAACGTGATACTACAAGTGTATATGTCACTAAATCGTATAAAATATCACAAAAATGTGAAGAGTAGTTTCTGCGGCCTTGTAAGTCAAGAAGTCTGTACTACTTCTAGTCCGATGAATAGTGGGACACGAGGTGAGGTAAAATTCTATATTGGTTTAATGGCTTGGACAATATTTTAACAGACAGGGTACTGTATGTAAGGCAAGTGATGATTCCCATCTGACGTCGTGTTGAACAAATATATCCAAATCTCCGGAGAATTAAGAATCTCTGGTTATACCATGAGCCCATTATTCTGGACTGTTTGGTTGCAGTTCTAGTCTCTATTCTACGTCTCCAAACAAAACTATCGTACGTCAAAGTTATAAAATGACCAAATCTTGAAATATTCTTGGATTTCAGAATAAAATACAGATCGAAAATGACATTGAGAAACCGTGACTTTCCACCAGGAACACCATTAGGTGTATCTTGGATTGACAGATAAGAAAGCTCTTACTCTATCACTCAACCTTATTATTATTATTATTATTATGTCACTTCTACTTATTTATTATGTGTTTGTTTAGTTTGTTTGGTGATTCTTGCAAACACAATCATAATCATCTGCTACTTTGCAAATTGAACTTGTTGAGTTGGATGTTTTGAATAATCTACGAAGTGATGAATGAAATAGACTAAACAAAAAAATGTTAACGGGCATCCAAAATCCTCTAAAAAAAGTTTTTCTGGCTTATAATATATCACGTATAATTTGGTAGGCATATATATGTAGTTCAATGTGCATAAAGACTCAAAAGAAAATTAAAAGCACGCAGTTACAGTCTCTAATTTTCGGTTTGAACCGTCTTCAGGAGAGATAAGAGAGGGAAACCAAGCGCACTGGTTCAGAGACGGTTGGAGACCAACAATGTTACCGCATGAGCGCCCGGTTACAGAGAATAAGGTAGACAGAAATCAATTTATAATTAAATTAAATCAGTGGAATATGAAAAAAAAAAAGAAATAAATAAAAGAAAAAATTGATATATGAATAAAAGTTTGGACTAAGCTATGATAAAACTGAGAATATAAATAATAATATTAAATAAATAAAGTAATTAAATAATAAAGAATAACAAAGGGTATTTGATAATAACAAATCAAGTGCAAAGACAAGGGACTAATTAAATGAAGCATTATCTCTTTTGATTAAGGTCAGGTGCACTGCGGGCACTTAACCAAATATGGGCATGTTCGGAGGGTCGTAGAGTGAGATCTTTGCGGGTCAGAATGTCGCAGAATTTGTCGCAGAATCTGTAACCTGTAGCACTCATTAAAGAGAAGACCGTGTCATCAATTTTTTGGAACAGAGAGCAACAAAAGAAAGTATGTACTAAATATATAAGAGAGGGGCTTACAACGTTTAGAACAAATAATTTAATTTTTAGTTAACGTAAAAATATGACTAAAAAGAAAACAAAACCAGCGCATTAAGGTAATGAAATCAGGTGAAAAAACATGGATTAACATGGAATATATAATACTTATACGCGTTTTTAATAATAAAAGACCTTGAATATATATAATGTTCAATAACAGCCAATAAAAACAAGTACAAGATGAAACGAAATTATTATCGATTGGGTGATTATTTCTTAAAAAAGTGACATTCATTTAAGGTTTCTGCAGGCTTTCATACACAATACCAACACAAGGGGGGATTGTTAAATAAATGTTTCTGTTAAGGGAAAGTCAAAACATGTTTTATATGTATTTTGGAAGAGAAAACTCTTAAATGGTTTCATTCAATTACTCTGTTGCATGGTCAATAGCACTTCAACACTAAATTATTAACTTGTTAGATAGTAATTGATTGCTGTCTGCTGCCTCTTATATCTATTACTTCTTTTCTGGTCGACAAACCAAAAACCTTAACAAATCAAACTTGGTAATCTCTTGTATAACATCCTTGGCAAGGCCCCAACTGTTTCATTTGTTCCACTCCTTTTCTCCCTGCATTTTCCAACCTTTGAAACTGCCTTTTACTTGTTTTTAAAAACATATTAACCCACCTTTTTACTCTAGTTTCAAACTTTGCCTCTGTCCTATTTATTTTATATACAACAACAATGTACTTAAGTTATTGATAGTAAAATACTTCTCCCATTACAGAAAATATGTAGCAACTCCATGATATTGTTACAAGGAACATATAAAACATTTACTACCGTAGTTTTCTATTCTTTAGGAGAAACAGGACAGGAATATGTAGTGCGAAAAATGTTTTGATGTTAGGAAATAGAAGCTTGTGTAGTGGGTTTATAAAGAACCCAATAAAATTCACTTATACACACTTTCATTTATATACATTTTTTCGTTGGAAATACGATTCGAAACGAACAAGTATAGTTCAATGTGCCGAAAGAAACATAGAGAAATTAAAAGCACACACTTACAGTCACTAATTTTTCGTTTGAACTTTCTTCAGGAGAGATAACAGAGGGAAACCAAGCGCACTGGTTCAGAGACGGTTGGAGACCCATCTCCAACGTTTGGAGACGGTTGGGGTTTCAACCGTTGGAGATGGGTCTCCAACCGTCTCTGAACCAGTGCGCTTCCCTCTCTTACCTCTCCTGAAAACGGTTCAAACCAAAAATTAGAAACTGTAAGTGTGTGCTTTTAATTTCTCTATGTTTCTTTCTGTACATTGAACTTTCATATGTATATATATATATATATAGAATTTGAAAGTTAAAACACTGAAAATATATATATTTAACTTTACTGTACAAATTTGGTTATGAAAAATGAAATACAATAATCTGATTTCTATATTTCGATGGATTTACATGTTTTGAGGTCTACGAAGTCCCTTTTTGACGTTTTTTTCGATGATCTCTGTGTATGTGTGGGTGGCATCCAGAAGTCTGAGGGCATGTTGCTGTCCACACCATTAAATGGATATAATTCATATTATACATAAAAATGGGTATAATAGTGTAGATGTTTTGTAGTGTTTGGGGGGAATATTGCATGATAGGAAAGTCACTATATATATTAAAGTTACAACAAAGAAACTCAGGAAAGAGAATAACACTGACTATTCTCATGAGAACATTGTATATATAAGTAAAAATGAAGGTCATTCAATAATTAAAGAAACAAAGTGGTCTGGAGAAAATTGACTTTCCTGCTATTTGTTATAATCGCCATCAACAGTTATTCTTGATGGGACTCATTGCCCGAATGGGTTGCTATCTTTTTTATACCTGCAGTAGAGACATCTTTCTTATGATGTTTGAGCCAATTTCCCACAAATTTTATGTCTACCCTCGGAAAGGACGTTAAGCCTTTAGTTCCTAGTCTGTATGAGGTCAGGTACTCGTTGAATTCTCTACTCTAATACACTTGAGCTAGGCAATATTTAGAATTCCCCAATGTATAATGCTCATAGTGTGGTATCGCAAAGTGTTCCCTTGTGGGACTGCCTCTACAACTTAACCTAACCTATGTTCCCTTTTTAATATATTGAATTCACTGAATTGAAAAGATAAGTTAAAAATAAAATAACAAAAACCTCCGCAAACACAATATAATTTGATAAAGCCATTAATCTGAGACAATCAAGCCAAGGCACATTTCCTGGCCTGGACTGTCAGGGTCAATATTCCAGGAGCAGCCCTCCTGGGGTAATACACTTTCCCCATGACCCCTTAACTACGAATTTATTGCATTTTCAGTAACAGTATTTCCTGATATTTTACTTGTTTCCTCTTTGCTTTAATTAAAACTTAATGTTTTCTAATATTTCATTATTTTAATTTATATTCATTAAATCATATATTTAATTAACTGTTCGTTTATTAATTAAATTTCAGTTATTCTCTTTAAGATTTAAAAGATGTTTGTAAATTAGAAATTTTTCTCTTTTAATTAGAGATAAATCAAACAAGTAGACATAAAGTTTAAAATTCTGCATTGGTATTAAAGTCGACAAACCAGTTGTCAAAGTTGAAAAATTAATATAATTTTTGTTAACTATGGCAAAAGTACAATTTTATAATATAATGGAAATCATACTAATATTTTATTTTGTAATAAAAAATATAAAATAGATATGTTGTTTTAATAAAGAGGTATTTCTTGTTTGAATTGTTTTGAATTTGAATAATTTAAGATCATAGAATTTCGAATGCAAAATACGTAATAATAAACTAATGCAGTAAATTTTTAATAACAAATTCTTACTGACTTGTGAATTGTCATATCTAAGTATAACAGTTTATTATTGAACACTTCATATCTTTAAATCTGACATTAAGTGTTATCTTAGTGTTAGATACATCATCATTCTACCAATCTAGTTCAACATATGTTTACTATTAAGCTCTTGATGAAGCAGATTGATACGTATCATATTATTGATGAACGACTAGTCGCGATGTGAATAGAATTCATGTCTTGATATATGATAATTATCGTATAATTTCATTAACAAATGAATAGGTCCGTTTGGACAAATTATCAAACGATTTAAAGAAAAGAACACGTAAAACAACAATAAGAGAACAGCAACTCGATTTGTTGTTTACCAGCCGAGCAGAACTCATCATCTTCATCTTCTCCTTCTCCTGATGATGATGAGGTCGAAATAATATTGAAGTGAGTTCTGTGTTGTTTCTACGTGTTCTTTCCTTTAAATCGTTTAATAAATATCATTAGAGTTATTTGATAACAACTGTCATGAGTTCAGTCCGATTAAATTATGTTTATTATATAACGCTTCATAATTCTTTCTTATTATTATTATTATCATTATTGAACAACATGCTCCACCAGAATACATTACATGCATTAAAAACTTCGATGTTAAGCAATAATTCTTATTAAATTATGATAATTAGCTTACAATAATAATAATCATGATAATATAAAGTAATAATACTGTAGGTTAGGTTAGGTTGCAGTGGCAGTTCCACAATGGATCACACGTAGGCCGAGCATTGGCCCTTTGTGATACCACACAATGAAGATTGATTCTACAGTGGGAGTACTAAATTTTGCCTAACTCAAATGTATTTAGAGTAGGGATCTTTAACGAGTATCTGGCATCGTACAGGCGACGGTTTAACGTCCTTCTCCGAGGGACGACGCGCTCAGATTTATTCACCTCCCGCGTGAATAAATCGAGGGCCAGGTGAGGATCGAACCCCAGTCCTATCAGTTCAGAGGCGAGCATGTAACGACTGAGCTAGCCTGGCCCCCAATAATACTGTAAAACAATAATAATGTCATGATAATATAAAGTAATAACATGAAACAAAATAATAACTACACAATGATTACAATTAGACATAATGATGATAGGGCAATCGCAACAAGTCATATTGCTCAGTACAGGCTCAATTAAGTACGTTGAAATATCTTTTTAGTGTTTCGTTAAATGCAACGACTAGGCTCTCGTCCAACAAAGCTGCTAAAGGTGGGAGCCACGCACCTCCAGCTGTCACCATTCGTCTCTCCAGCTCAGAGTTCGTCTCTCCTGCTCCTCTCAGAGTTCAACTCAATGCAGTCGAACAGTATGTTTTCAATTTTTTGAGCCGATCTGACGTCGCAATTACACCGTCGAGAGTTAACACTTTACAGGCGGTGAAGATAGTGACCAAATCTTCCATGCCCTGTTAGAAACTGGGTTACTTTCCAATTCACCTTGAAGTTTTCATGCGTTCTTTGTCTAACAGATGGTAAGAATCCTTTCGTAATCTGACCAATGGCCGCCTCTTTCCACGACATATACCAGCAAGCTATATTGAGTTCATAGGCCCACTGCTATAAATCTGTTTGTAAAGCATCGATATAATTATTCTTCAAAATCAGCTTAGTTCAACATATGCTTGTATCGAATTCATCGTGTCTTAGTATCTGGTTATCAAGTATTGTTTTAGTGGTTATATAATTAATCAAAAGGAATGTTTAAAAAGACGACACAATGTAAACGTGATGCTATTCATGTGACAATGTCACTTGATTTTATTTGAAAGCCAGAAGAGGCTAAGGCTCCAGCTGACGTCAAGCCCACGTGCCCTGATGACAGGATCAATGTTTACATCTCCCAGCCAGAACAATCACCACTTTGAATACAGCCGAGGTCAACCCTTTGCCCATTAGCTTCACATCCTCTGCAATTAAAACAATTTCAAACTCCCAACTTTAATTAACTCACAACAATATTAACTTTCAATAACTAACTTCTATTAACTTTAGAAAGTTCTCAAATTCTTTAAGTACTCTCTGTATAATGTTAACTTTTAACTAATATCTATTTATTTTTATAAATAAATATATACATTTTTAATGCTTTGTATAATATCATTAAAAAAAAAGTATTTTTAGAAATCATATTTTACTATTTACATATTTTACTAGGAAAAAGACATAGAATGAACTGACACTTCTGTTTTCGACTGTGGTCGTCTTCAGGAAAAGAAGTAGTGGCAGTAAGTGACAGAAGAGTAGCCAGGCTAAATCAATCAGGGTTACCATCAAGCGATCATGTAAAAAAAGATAATCTTTAATTTAAAGAAACAATTTGTATTGTAACAATGTTGTATGTATTTCCCATATATCCAATTAGCAATATATATGTAGTAATAATATGTAAAAGATGTATAATAGAAATTTTATTTTAATAGTAGTAGTAATAGATAAAAGACATATTAGTAACTAGCAAATGCGCCCGTCTTTGACGGGTACTTTTTCAAAAATTCGGGGATGATACATGGTATTCCAAAATATCATTAGAAATTATAGAATAGTAGAAAATATCATTATTGGTACAGTGTTAAGTAAATGCCTTTGTATACACCACATCAGCTGTCTGTCCTTCATTTTCATTCCAACCAAGAGTTGGAACCTCTGACTCTTAAGCAAGCAAACTACAGTTGACCATGTGAGAAAAACTTCGTCTCACTCCCTTCAACTCCTGCGGTAGATAGAGTATCCCCTTGAAACTTAGTACCGTCATTGCAAATCAGAGGCTGAAAGGACATTACAATCGTTTGAATGGAAACGGATAGTGACTCGGAATCAATAGTATGTGTGGTACACTCACAGAAAACCCAGTAACACACACAGGCATGATGTTCGCCTCCGTGGCGTATCTGTGCAGAGCATGAACTCAAACTTTTGGGCACTCAAATTTCGTAACATAAAATTTGTACTGCTACTAAATCACAGCATGATTGGTGCCCATACTTTAAGTTTTTAGTCATGAACAGGCAGTAAAGGAGCAGTTATGGAGTCAAATGAAATTCAGTGAGATAATGAACTGCTTCCTTACCACTAATCACTCCGTTTTCTGACTTGTAAGTTCTTTATTCGGCTGAATATAGCGCAAGAACTTGTTTGTTGATTTTTCCTGCCTGTTCATTAGTACAGGTTCACAAAGTCATTTATTCTGAATAGATAGTAGATCTTAAACTCTGGGAAACACCTTGTCAATTAGCTCTTGTTGGGAGCTTAAACACAAATGGAATTAAAATCAACTAACAATACCTACTTGCTACACCTGTATATTTTCAAAATAAACATGTCTGTGTAGCCAGCCAAACACAATTTAAAACTCTATACCTTCGCTTCTACGTTGAATTTTTAATCCATTTAAAGCAGTTTTTAGGTTTTAAGTTAGATATACAAAATCTGGTGTGAAAGTTTCAGCGCGTAATGTCTCATAATGGATGAGTTTACTTGTGACAAACTTTTTTGCTTTAAAGATCTATAACTTCGCTTCTACGTAGAATTTCCAATGCATTCACTGCCTAGATTTTAAGTTAGACATACACAGATCCACTGTCAAATTTTCAGCTTTCTATGTCTCATGGTGACAAAATAAAATTGTGACAGTTTACTTGTGACAACATTTTGTGGACAGACAGACAAACCGACATACGGAAATTTTTTTAAGGGTGAATTCGGTTTCTCTATTGTATGAAACGTAAAGATAACTTGAGTCAGTTCTAAGTAATGTACATATAAAAGCTTTCTTTTATTTATATAGGTAGACATATTAGTATTAAATATATAGAACTTCTTTTAGAGTCATATTTGGAAAGTACTTCCTCATCAGGATAAGATCGGAACAGAAGATAAAATAAATATAGACAGATGCAGGTAAGCTGGTGCTTCAAGACTAAGTTCTGAAATGAATTCAAAATCTAAGTCACCCGTCGGAGTGCATTTCTTTATTTTCGTCTTCTGTTATAATCTTCTAATAACAAACTCCTACTTCAAATATCTTTAGTAAGAGTTTTGCTCTATTCTGTAAATTATATACATATGTATGCATTGTTTATATACATACTATGTATGTATATGTATTGTAATACATGCATATGTATGCAATACATACTATATATTGTTTATGAACATACATATGTATGTAATACATACTATGTATTGTTTGTGTACATATTATGTATGTATGTACTGTTTATATACCTATAAAAAAAGTACATGAAATCCAAAGAACTCAGTTCCACTGTGGTACTGACGAAGACCAATTGTTAGAAATATTTTAATTTTATTTCTTATTGTAATTTAGATATCATTTATATGCCTTTATATAATTAAAAATTACACAAAATAAAACATATTGCTTACTGTGACATACAGAGTTGCTAGATTTATATCGTAATTTTTATTGTTTATTAATCCCTTAGATGTTTGAAGGCAAGAGGTAAATTTATATTCCTCTAAATTGTTACCATTAGAAATAGTATTTTTTTTAAATTAATTATTGTTTAAACATTTTGTTTGTTTACTTATGTGTAGGAATAAGTTATTAATCTTAGTTCTAGTTAATATTCTCTAAATAGTTTAGTCATCTGTGACGTGAATAAACTACAGCACTCAGTTTTGAGGCAACAACTGCAAATAAAACAGTAGTTTGTTTGATTTTGTTATCAGGTTCTCTTATCACAGATGTTCTGTACATGTTTTATGTCACTCTCTCTCTCTCTTCTGGTCGAGCTCCAAGCCTATTTTGATTGTAGTTTAGTTTCACCATTTATTAGTGCATGGAAAGATTTGCAATTATTATATTCAACTGTAAGTATGTAATTATTTTTTCTGATATTTTAATCTCAAATAATTATAATTATTTCTTTTCTTTTAAGATTTTTAGGTCTTTTTTTTTCATTTGGTTGTGTGTGACATTAGTATCAGGAGCCTGATGACACCTGGTGAAATTTTCATCGTATAAGGAACACGTATAATACCTAACTATAACATATATCCGGAAATGAACTTATTTTAAACAATAAAACATAAATATTACATAGCATGAGTGATATCTTCAATATCAATGCAAATCAACAAAAGTCACATCATTTCCCCCCAAATGATACCTCTTGTCAGTGCACTAATTCAAAACAGTTATCGTTAACCCCTTAAGCACATAATCCCCAACAACTTAACATTTTAGAGGACTTTCTTAGAAGTAATAGTAATTTTAGAAAAACATTTTAAAGTACTTGTTATAAAATCATATTTTTTATAATTGATAAAAAGACAAGAGCTGAATTAATCACTGAATTAACTGATAACCTATGTGCTTAGATAGTCGAAAAAGTAAACTTTCCTTAATTCTTGATTTTTTTTCGTAATTTAAAATTTGATTTGAAATATTATGATTTAATATTAAAATTATAGTAATCCTTCTTACCTCGTACCCTGCTGCTGAAGCTCTCGGACCGGTTTCGGGCGTTGAAGATGGGTGACGCCCGAAACCGGTCCGAGAGCTTCAGCAGCAGGGTACGAGGTAAGACGGATTACTATAATTTTAATATTAATAATACTAACCTCTGTGGTAATGACGAAATGCAT
Organism: Hermatobates lingyangjiaoensis; assembly: GCA_026182355.1. Taxonomy (NCBI): domain Eukaryota; kingdom Metazoa; phylum Arthropoda; class Insecta; order Hemiptera; family Hermatobatidae; genus Hermatobates; species Hermatobates lingyangjiaoensis. The sequence goes on from JAPFBL010001928.1 coordinate 4,793,499, forward strand.
GAATTATGATTTAAATTTAGTTCGATAATACATTCCTGATTATGATTAAAAATTATTATAAGTTAGTCATTTTTAAAATAAAAACTGAATAAAATTCAGTGCTATTATAATCTTCACCCTTTGCTCATGGGATATTTTTGAATTCTGATGAAGATTCCAGATTCTGATGAAGATTTATGATTTCAGATGACTCGTTATAAGAAGGCAGACTTTGAGGAAGACATCAGCAGCATTGGCTCCGTCCAGCTCACTGAAGGGGTGTCGTCAACTGCGACGCACATTCGCTTCCACACTGTCAGTACATTAGTCTTAATCAATGACTACTGAGGCTTAGATATTGCCTTTTTATTAATTATTAATCATTAATGAAAGCATTCAAATAGACATAAATATGAAGTTTATAGCAATTCAATCAATTCATTATTATAAGAATAAGCGTCCAAGAAGATTTACCTAACCACTCTTTGATCTTTCAGAAACATCAAACACCATGGATATATGAATGATATCAACAAATTATTTGATTATTTTTTTATGGTTGATGATATATCTGAGATCGCACCCGAAACCATTAACAAAAATATGGAATGTAATAGTAAGATATAACATTAATTTACTTTTATTTACCCAGAAACTAATAAGAATTTAAAAGTTTGGAGTCAGTTCAGGGTTAGATAAATAAATTTTAGTTAGGAAGCGTAGAAACCGGGAAAATTCACTTAGTTAGAGCAAGGAAGCAAAAGTAAGCTACTTTATGCTTGCAGATTGTACGGAAAAATTTACAAACTTGGAGCAAATCAATCAGGCATATTTGTAGAATCCGAATCGAATTGTTTAAATTGCTACTTCTTAATCCGTTTCTTAGTTGCCATCAAACCACTAGAAGTTATGACTTACAAGCTATACAATCCTTTATTGTGTGATATGTACTCATGATTAGAGTGAGGAAGGTTAGGTTAGGTTAGGTTGCAGTGGCAGTCCCCACAAGGGAACACACGTAGGCCAAGCATTGCCCCTTTGTGATACCACACAATGAAGATTGATTCTACAGTGGGAGTCCTAAATTTTGTCTAACTCAAATGTATTTAGAGTAGGGATCTTTAACGAGTAACTGACTTCGTACAGTCTCGTGACCGACGGTTTAACGTCCTTCTCCGAGGGACGACGTGCTCAGATTTATTCACCTCCCGCGTAAATAAATCGAGGGCCAGGTGAGGATTGAACCCCGGTCCTATCAGTTCAGAGGTGAGCACGTAACCACTGAGCTAGCCTGGCCCCTAAATAGAGTGAGTAAAAGAAAAACAAAGTCTGCCCACAAAAGTTTTATAGGACAAGTTTCAAACTATTCGTGTTATTCATCAGCTTACATCTCCTTAGTATAGATGAACCTTACATGTTTGAAACGCGTCGTTGTATAAAATATTTTGTGAGCACACCTAGTTTTTCTTATATCTATTCTAATCATGAGTTATGACTTATTAATTAAAACGGAAAAAACTATTGAATTTTTTTTTCAATGCTAGCATTTTAGTAAAGATAACTGTTGCTTGTAGTATACTAGAGCCGATTTTTTAGTGAATCCAAATTTTATTTCTCATAACTATCGTTCAGAGACATCAAATAACCATGTGAACTGTATCAACAATTTATTGAGTATTTTTTTAAGGCTGATGATATATATATTCAAGATTTGATACAACAAATATGGAATAGAATAGTAAATAAATATATAACACAAAGAACAACAAATAAGGAAACCCAAATGTGGTATTTATTTTTCATTGTCTGGAAGACAATGTATGCAAGTACCAGAAAATTGAATTTCCATCTAGAATAATACTTACTATATTATTTAATCGTCAAAGGAATAAAATACGACTGAAAACTGAGGTAACTTTTACAATATATTTGACATTGCAAAGAGGAAAATCGTGATGAAACCTCTCAAACACCAAATGTAGTAGATTTATTGAAAAATATTATCTTGAGAAGCCTCAAAAGTGTTATTTTAAGAAAATTCTAAAGAAAAAAATAACTGTTAACATCAGGGTTAACATTTTTACAGAATATAAACAGAAAAGAATTCGATTTGTCAAATTGATTCTTAAATATTGGCATCAGTCCTGCCTCACATGTTAACATGCATAGTGATCGGATCTTAAAAGGTTTTTCATTCCCCATGAACTCGACTAATAAACGTGGATGTTAGTCGTGAATTTCCTCAACATTGGTTAGATCAAATATATTTTTTAAAATTGAAAAATTTTAGAAATAAATTTAAAAATATATAAGCATGTTGAAATTTCATTATGGAAATAAATTTATTATAAACTGTGAAAAAAAAAACTAAAACAGTAGATCATATTAGCAGCTTAAAATTTTTTTTACCAATTTCAATGAAAAATCTGATGATTTGAAATTTAAGAAAAATGTTAAATTTAAAATTTTCGGTTTATATACCTGTAAAAGAATTTTTATCCTCAACAAAAATTAAACTTCTAAATTAAGAATCGATCAGGATTTTTGTACTATGAGTTAGGCCAGGTCCTCTCGGGGTACTAATTGAATGCTTTAAAAAGTAACCTCTTATTAGTCCATTTAGTAAAGAAACTTGGAGGCTATTTCCTCCTGTCTCCGTAAATCACGAACTAATACCATACAAAGCCCAAATTAAATACCTTCGTTTGATAACTAACAATGGGGTTACTTTAAACATCATCTTGCAGACAGGTTTAGATTTGTGCTAACTTTGATGTCAGATTAATACTGTATCCTACGATCTAAAGATATTTCACGAGTATTAAAAGACCTTATTTATAGAGCCACCATAGGCTAGGTTATAGTGGCCATCCCATGAAAGAACACTCGCAGGATTAGACCTTAACTCAAGTGTATTTATAGTAACGATCTTTAACGAGTAGCTGGCATCGTATAGGCTCGGGACTCTTAGCTTCCAAGGAACGACGATTTCTTTTTAGCCCCGACTTGAATGAGGGTCAAAGTGAATAACGAACTCCGCATCTTCTACTCGAATAGGCGAGCACGTAAGCCATTGGGCTAACATAACTTCTTAATCGTCAGCCTGATTCCTGATATTGAAATGATATCCATTCCATAAAAATCGAAAGTAATTGTGAAAGTATATTTAAAATACATATTTTGATATTGATTCAAAATATTTATTTCTAAGAAAAATTAAAATGTGATTAAATTGAGCCATTATTATATTTTATTTTAACAACATATCAATATTAGTAATCATTATTTATTCGTGGTAGATATTAATTTATTGGATGCTAATTATCCCGGCAAGCTATATATTAGTTTGCAGACTGATTTTCATGTAAGTAGGTACCCTTAAAGAGAGGGTGTTCCTCTATAAATCAGACCTTGTTAGTCACTAACAAGATCGATTTCTGCCCTAAATGCGGCCTTCAAGTTGATTAACTGATATATTATCAGTACGCCTAACCAATCGACTTTCAAGCATTAATCCTTATTAACTATATTTAACCATTTTAAAATGTTCGTTTAAATATTTTAAATTTTTAAATTCAAATAACATTCGATTAACAGATTGTTTATCGGAATATCAAATTGTTTCTTTGGTCCATTAAATCAATTTATTTAATTAAAAATCAAACAATATTTTTGAAATTTTTTTCACTAATTTGTGCCAGTGATCTGAAAGGTTCATTTGCTTGTGCGATCAAATTCATTACTTCTGCCTCCTTTGGGGGACTTGCGTCTTATGTCCTTCAAAACACCTGTAATTGATAGATCCTATTTTCTTAAGAGAAATTCAATTAGCTCTGAATCCCTTTAAAAGTGTAATAATTTATAGCTCCATAAATTAAAAGTGTAATACAATATGGCTCCATAAATCATTAAAACCTAGAGTCAACGTGTCAGAGTTGAGTGATTCAAACTCAACTCTGCCCCACAAAGAAGTGGTGGATTTTTCTCAAAAAAAAATCTGATTAAATCAAAAAATAAAAAGAAAAAATGAAGATTAAAATGCTCCAGTTCATCTAATGACAATAGCATAGAATTGGTTGAGAAAAATTTGATTAACCCTACCAGTCCAAACGAGATAGAAAAGTGTTTAATGTTTAAAATATGTTACAAATGCAAAATATTTAATTTACTATTCTAACATGAATTCTTGTTGTTCAGAAAATGCCTCCTAGGATTGACCTCTGCGTAAGTACCTACTTGAGAATTATTTGTATTTATACTTATTCATATATGTATTTATGCAGGTGTAATCATGTCGGTAGTAATTTTATTTATATAGATTTATTATTGTAGAGTTCAAAGAAAATGTTAACTGCTTCTATATGTATAAGTGTAGAAAATTATCATCAGACACTTAGAACGGCGTAAAATATTTAATTTCTTTATTCATGATGTTTTTGTAAACAGCAAACGAATTTTCAATCTTCTTTTACTAATGAGTTAGTGAATACTTGGGCTTAGAAAGAAAAATATCGTTCTCGGGCAGATAAAGGTAACGAGTGGATTTATTTAAAACATTTTTAATGGGACTACAAAACATAAAAACATAAGGAATTATGTCATAATAAAGAATTTGAATTAATCAGTAATCATTAATTATTAACTAACTTCATTTTTTGATTGTTGTAAGCGATTCAAAAAATCATCAAACAGAATTACAAGAAGGTGTTTGCCCATATAGTAATGTAGTAATTTGCCCATGTAGTAATTTTCTCTTGCCTTCTTTGATAATAGAAAAGTTAAAAAAAAATATTTTCATATCTGAACTGATCATTCTAAAAGAATTACAGAGTAATCTTAGTAACCACCTCTAACTTATTATATGCTGATTTAAAATCTTTAAACTTGTGTGTTTAATGAAGAAGGAATTAGTTTTTTAAATGTGCAGTTGTGTCAATATTTATACTTTTTAAGGAAAGAAAGGATTAATGCCACCGTAAAGGCAGCACATAGTATCAATGAAAACTTCAAATTAATTTTTCTGAAGCATGATTTCAGATATTGTAGAAGATTATCAAAGGAAAATATTGGAAATACTATATATATATATTAAATAGAATAAGTTTTGTCTCTTAACTATAGAAGTGACATGCTAATTCAAATAGCATTTGTTCAGGTGTTTTAAATTAATTGAGTTTTGGCTGTATGTTTCTGTTATTGAAGTATATATCGTCTTATAAAAATAAGCTTTTTCGTTGGTGTCATTGTTTTAGTGTATGTGCATGTTTATGCTGACAGCTGTTCTCAATTTTCCTTTCCTGCATTCATTTCATTAATAAGTAATTAATGTAGTATTTCACTGTTTTTCAATTTATAAATATTATAATTTTGTAAGTTTACTCATTCCTAGACCATAATATTTTCATTTGTATTATTTTATATCTTTCAACTTTGCATCTTTTGATACTTGTATAATTCTAACGTAGTGCAATCACTCATTATGTGGTAATTTTTTTGTATGGTAAAAAGTTAATGAAATGGTCTCCACGTATAAAAATTTTAATGGTATAAACTTCCTTCTCGAGGAAGAACTTCATGAGGAAGAACACTACGTGTTCGAAACACGTTGTTTATACCATTAAAATTTTTATATGTGGAGACCATTTCATTAAATTTCTACCCTACTTGTATATAACTGTTAATTGTTAAGATTTCTTAAATTTTCTTCTTTGTGTAGGACCATGAAAACTGTTTTAAGTAAAACCTAGAAGTTTGAATTTAATATTCCACTAACGAAAGTTTGATTTAAACCAGGATAACTAAACAAGTGTTGATATACTTATATTTCATTCTACATGTAGGATTAAAATATCATATCGGGTTCAGTTTTCAGTTTTCCAAGTTTTAATCAAATTTCTAAAGCTGACGTTTCGATTTTATTTAAAATTATATACAATAGTAATAGATTCAGATATAAACTAAAGCAAAAAGCATACATGAAATGAATGCACTTACAATCTTTAATCAAAAAATTTTTAAACAGTTCTTTCTAGACCTGTTATACATGGAACAATTTAAATAACATAACTTCAGTAGATATCAGAATTACTGCCCCCATAAAATGGAAAGATTGTATTTTCAAATTTGGTATTCTTCAGTCACAAATTATATAAACCATCATTTTGTGTTCACTTGTAACTTTTTAATGGTACATTAAAAAATAAGATTAATTTGAAGAAAATTTATTTAGCTGAAGTTATCTTTTGGACTAGAGAGGGCTTCAATTAGGTTATTTCCTTAATAAATTAGGTTAGGTCTGCCATTCAGTTTATGCTTATTTACACAGAAGCAGTTGTTGAAATCTAATAAACCTTATTAAGGGTTAATTAAATTGTTTTCCCAATGTTATCCTTTCTCTGAAATTTATCAAATATTTTTATTGAAAAGCATTTATGAAACTGAAAATTAGGTTAAAAAAGCTTTGCACGGTTATGAAATCTATTTATGATTAAAAATTACATTTATTAAAGAATTGTTTACAAAAGCGAGAGGCACCGCCTCGCCCAGGCAAAGCAAGCCTGCATTTTCAAGTGTCATTACTTGACATTATTTTGTTCAATGCTGCAGATAAGGGAAACATATCATATATAAAATTGTTTTTGGCGTTTTGATTGACAAACTCGATTTGAAGTTCCCTGAATCCATTATTGAGAATTTCAGAATGCTGTCGGGATTTGTGGGGTGGAAATGTCATGATCCCTTTACAAGTGACACTCTTTGACAGATCTCAAAGAAAACTCTCAGATCCATTGTTTTCACAAAAAATTTGATCTTGTTAGAGATTAGTATTTATTTACAGACTACTATATTTATTAGTATTTTTTTTATTGTTTAAACTGATCCCCTAGCGAGTGATAACTTCAGCCGTTTACCGGCTTTTTGTTTGATCGGTGATTCTACAGATTCTACATTGTTAGTCTTGAATTTTACCTAACTCAAGTACATTTCGAGTAGGGATCTTTAACGAGTACCTGACATCATACAGGCTCGGGACTGACGGCTTAACGCCCTCTTCGAGGACAACATACTCGGATTTCTTCAACTCCCGCGTGAATAAATCGAGGGCCAGATGAGGATCGAACCCCGGACTACCAGCCCTGAGGCGAGTACATTAACCACTGAGCTAACCTGGCTCCTATTAGTAGTTTTATGTTTATACAAGTATTAATTTTTTCCCCTCTTCTGATAATTTTTGGACTCTTTACAGAGAATTGAAACTTTATATTTATTATTGCAATTAAGTGAGAGTTTTATAGTAAAAATTCATATTTAATTAATAATGTTTAATGATTGATTCTAATCACAGTTATTCGTATTATAATTTGTCAATTTTATTCAGGTGCTGTAACAATGATTACAATTACGGTAGAAGTAATTGCTAAACGGAAGTGCTACATTAAAATTAAAATGAATGAGTCATTGAATTCAATTCATGTCAATGAGTGATAATCTTTTGTAAAATGTAGACCATCTCTATTTTCTTTTCTTTTCTTTTTTTTTTTTTTGATAATTCATATATATAATTATTTCTACTGGATTGAAATACATCAGAATGTACGTAAGACCACTTGAAAAGTCATTTATAATAGAGAATCTATTACATCTATTCTATTACATAACAGGAACGAAATTATATTTGGTATTTAAAAATAAATAAAATATCTTAGTTTATGAGAGGGTTGGATAAAAGTATCCAATCTGTTTAATAGCAGATCTATTAAATATCTTTTGCATAACTTCTTGATTGAAGTCTACCAGATGTTGCTTTAAGTTCTTATCTTGTAGCTGATCAACTTTGCTAGAATTTCTGGACCTCTCTTACTCGATACATTCACTTTTTACTTTACTATAAGTAAAGTTAAGTAAAGTATAGTGATCGTGAAAAAATTTGATCTCGAGATTTTGACGGTATTTATGTTTTGAGGTCCCAAAAGTTGTTTTATGAAGTTTTTTCGATGATGTCTGTGTGTGTGTGTGTGTGTGTGTGTGTGTGTGTGTGTGTGTGTGTGTGTTGTGTGTGTGTGTGTGTGCGTGTGTGTGCGTGTGTGTGTGTGTGTGGGTGGGTGGGTGAGTTTGTTAGCATTGCTTGTTTTTTTAAATAATAAACTCATCGCTTTGTAAAATTAAGCCTGTACATATCGAATAGAGCTCATATTTGTATGAGTGTCTTGCACTCTATTAAAAAACATTATATTCCATAGATTCTTGGTTTAGCACTAATGTTAGGTATTGTGGCACTTCCGCACTCTTTTTGTATCCCCGGTGCAATGAACCCTCTGTCACAATATGCTCTACAATAACAGATGCCTGACAATGTTTACATTATTATGGGTCATGTTATTAATTCTTAGACTAATTTCCTTATATGAAATGTTTCATTAAAAAATGTCATTATTTTCCTAATAAAATCAAAAAAACAGTTTTATTATAGTTTTCCGTTTTTAGAATGCATTGTCAAAATTTTATAGCACGAACTTTTCTATATTTGAAATATTTACATAAGTGCAGTACTAAGTACAAATGTGTATTCTCTATAGTGAGTCAGGAATAACCAGAAAAAGAGAGAAAAAAATAGTTCCTTATGGATGTAAAGTTCAATAAAAAACCATTTTAATGATCCAATTTTGTCTCACACAAACATGTTTAAAAAGACTAAATTAATGTAAACAAAGAGCAATAAACTATTGAAGTTCTGCCCATTAGAAGATCTAACTCCTAAAAAAGTGCTTCTTCTGGAGTTCTCAGAGTGACAGTGTTGAGATCACGAGTCGCTTAAAAACATGAATGATTTCACTAAACAATTATTAAGGAAAATCTCTTTTTGAGTTCCCTTTTTGCTTTTATTGCATATACTTATTTTTTCCTTGATCTCTTTACCGTTTATAGTATCATATATATATCACTTTTTATCATTATGATACATGTTCATTTAAAAAAAAAAACCAACTGTTTCGTTCAAACTTTGGAATTAACTAAGACTCCCATTCTGAGAGGTATTTGGAAACCTTGTATTACAAAATTATAAAATATGTCTCTGAATTATACGAAAATGCAGTTCAATATGCAACTCTAATGTAATAGTAATTACTTTGTCAATCCTTGTATTGTTTAAACAAAATTTACTTTGAAAAAAATTAAATACAAGGATTAAATTAGATCGTAAATAAAGACAAGAGAGATATACCAGACACTTGGATGAGTCAGAGAACAAGGGAGTGAATACGAAATAACCCTCATGCCTGCTTGTTATAGCAATCATTGATGCCCTCAGACGAGTTCAATAACTCCTCCATGTAAAACATAACCAATATTCTACTTTTAATAACAAAATTGTATAATCACAGTTAATTTCATTGATAAATATGACTTTTTTGTTTCTATTTTACTATAAACGTTGATGGTAAGAAGTGGCTCATTTGTTTATTGACTCCCATTCCAGTTAAGAGTAAGCTACATTACCGGGGTGGTTTTACGTACCTACATCAGGAGTCCTAAATTTCGGTGATGTTTACATAAAAAAAGGAATTTCAAAGAGTTTGATTGAAACAATTATTATTATAGTACATTTTCTGATTTCAGCTGTTACATACATTATCTCCAACCCACACATCTACATATTATAATCTGGCTTGTTTGAAAAACTTAAACTAAAATTAAGATTGTAGTTATAACTAGAATAACATTAAGCCAAAATAATAGTTGCAACTAATCCTAGGATTATCTGTAACTAAGTTTCGCGAGGTACCAGGATATTCCCTCGAAAAATAAACTTAAAATCTTTAACTTTTAATAGAGTTATAGTATTCCATCTAAAATATACAAAGTTAAACTTGCTTCTAAATACTTAATGTTGCTAGGATGTTTCCCTGAAGTATTTAAAACTATTTAATCTAACACGTGACAAAGATCATATAAATTAGGTAAAAAACAGCTTATGTTAGATATGTACAACTTTCTAGTAGTGAATATTTCAATACTGAATACTGAGTATTGAATATTTTAATATTGATTATTGAATATTTCAATACTGAATACTGAGTATTGAATATTTTAAGATTGATTATTGAATATTTCAATACTGAATACTGAGTATTGAATATTTTAATATTGATTATTGAATATTTCAAAACTGAATACAGAGTATTGAATATTTTAATATTGATTATTGAATATTTCTTATGGAAATAAACATATTCCTTGATAGATGACACGTAATACGGAATATTAACCTGCACAATTAAACATACTAAAAATAAAATGAAGGTTCTTGTCTCAAGTTGACATTAAAAAACAAATAAAACCATCTAAAATAACCTTATAGTTATTATTATTTATTTTTTAAAAGACATAAAATGTCTCTATTACGGCTGGATCTATTTGACTTATTTAATATACCTTTAATATGATATTTTAGTATTCATAGTAAGAAATACATGCAGATCCTGGTAGGCAGCAGTGAATACCAAAATATAAAAACAACAATAGTTTTCTACAGCTTATTAGATATGGATTTGAACTAACAGTTATGATGGTACTTTATTACAACAGTAATCTGTTGTGCATCGATACGAAGAGGATTACAATAATTCATCATATCGGCTTTGAAAAGGGTGATCAGATAAACAATTTCCTTTTATTAGCGTACTTTATATTGCTTGTTATTAATAAATTAATTTCACTTCTTCATCTAAAAATAAGACGGGTTTTACAATGCTTTTAGTGTCATGTCATGGTCAGTAATTCCTCAGATCAGGTGTCATCTTCGCCAAGGTTACTTTTTTCTTAACAAACCCTGAAAGAATAATTTTATAATAAGGTAATTCATATATAGTAGGTTTTATATTTAATTGAAATAATTATAAAATATTAATAAGATAATTCACTATTTGAAATTTTTAAGACGTTAAAGCAGAAGCATCCGATAGGTAGCGAAACCAAAGTCTTAATATTGACCAAAAACGTTCAAACATTATAAAACGATAAAATGATTTTTATTGCATATTACTGTATTCAATCACACATTGAATTGATTAAATGAACTTAGCAATACTGAGTTCTGTAACCCTATAGATATAATATATAAAAAGATTTCACATAAACACGTGAAACAACAATCAATGATCAAACCACTGATCAATGATCAATTTTATCGATGAATACCATGTGCGAAGTCTTGTTTTCCCATTTCATATTGTGGTTTGATCATAGATATAATGTATATATATATATATTGATAAAAGTATCGACCGTGGAATAGAAACAAAACTAAAGTTTATCGGGACTCGGTCAGTTCTTCAGGTTCTTATTAAACTCTCATTGCCAACGTTTCGGTCTTTATTTAAATCCTTTTTCATAGGCAGAAGTATACATTTTGAAACCGAAAAACTAAATATTATATTACAAATTATTTTACAAAGAAAAATAATTTTCCTTCTAGTTTCCTAACCAACCGTGATATTGTGATATTATACTTTTTCAGTCTAAAAATTTAAAAATATCGGTCTATTATTGTCCTTTTGAAAAAATGATGAACTATAATAACAGTTCCTAATTAATATCCAAGGAATGATATTAATCTATAAAAGTAGTTATTTCAAATAATTTTGAAATAGTCATTCTTGGTTAAAACCCATATAACTGTTATGACTACCGATATATCATTGCCTAAGTGATTTCTTGATTTCAGTTACTTACACTACGTTATGAAGTGATTTGTAATGGTAATTGACTTGCGAAGTTTGATGATATCTGATTACACTCAAAGAATGTACAGCCTCAATTTTAAATATAACGCAGAACCGCCATCATTTATCATCCTTAATTCATTCTTTTAAAAGAATTACAATTTAATATTAAAATTAAAAATTCGCTGTTTTAAATTATCAAAAATGAACTGAAACAAGCTAAGTCACATACGGACATTTTCGGACACAGATAGTAGTGATTTTAGCACCGTACATCAACAATTATCTATAAGCTGAAGGTCAAGATGTTTTAATCTCCAATTGAGTATATTTTTGACGATAAAATCATTCCTAATGAATCGTAGCTTCCTTCAATTAATAATGAATCCGAGGATTACACAACATCAATTAAATCGTAAATAGTTCTGCCTTTATTCCTTCAATCAATGGTATTCAACATAAACTGTTTTCTGCTTTAAGCGACTTATAATGATCTATTAATATATAATTGGGAAGTTTAATTTTCTTTGAAACCTTTAGTGACCAATTTCAATGGAGTGAACTTCCCATGAGTCTTTACCATATATAACCTTTAACTTTCATTTCTCTTTGGTCAACCAGTTAACAATTATTTTGAATTTACTAAACAACGAAATAATACCATAATTCAATATTATTTGATAATTATTTAATTTAATCTCTATATATAAAGTTTGTGAGTTTGTTTGTTTGTTTGTTCACCCATTTCCCGTGGAGATAGAGACATGAAATTAAATATATATTATATATTACCTGAATAATGTTAAATAAAAGAAAATTATCGCTATATTCCCAAAATTGGAAATAGGGTAGCTCACTGGCTTGCGGGCTCGCCGATGACAGTAGTTCAAATGTATTATATATAAATGTAACAATTTTTTTTTAATTTAATATTTGTTTAATATAAACACTGGTAATAAACTAAAGGCATGGAGCCAGGGTAGCCCACTGGCTTGCGTGCTCACCGATGACAGTAGTACAAATATATTAAAAATAAATGTAACAAAAATTTTTTTTGAATTTAAAATTTGAATAATATAAACAATGGTAATAAAGTAAAGGTATTGATCCATGGTAGCCAGTCGCTTGTATGCTCAATGTATGCAATGTATGCTCATTATATTGCATATGTAAAAATGTATTACATATATTTTTGTAAAAAAAAATTAATTTAAAATTTCCGAAATATAAACATTGGTAATAAAATTAAGGCATGGAGCCAGAGTAACCTAGAGGATTGCGTGCTCGCTGATGACAATAGTGCAAATGCATTATAAATAAATTCAACAAATATATAATACACTATTACATTAGAGGTTAAAAATGAATAATTTTAGAAACTAACTTGAACAAAAATGTCAGATAAAATATGAATGTTCTGAGGTAATAATATAAAGACACATTCCTTTCATTAATTTAATTTTATGTTAGGTAATTAAACTGAATATTTCAGTTTACAAGTCTTGTTTGTTTTAGATATATTTTATTGTGTATATAACCTGAATTGATGTTTTATTTATTTATATGGTAAAGTAAATGATTTTTTTTACTTTTAAATCATTTTTATTTTGCTAAATATACTTACTTCAAATATTAAATAGTATATATCTTGAATCATGTTAAGAATGCTATATCAAAAGCTTGGGCCATATAAGAATCTGTTTCCGTGCCTTAATAAAAAGAAACAACAATTAAAATTATCCCTTTCAATCATGTTCAGTGAATTAATTTCAATACCTATTGTTACAATTTCTGAGTGACACAAAGGATCACGGGTAGTATAGTATTATATATTTTGAAAAATGAAATAATAAAAAGATTCTGTATATAAATCTATATAATAAAGGTTAGGCTGATTTGAAAATAACGGTTATGTATTTATTTCCTTGCAATACCAAAATACCAAACCCTGAGGATGTCTACAATTATAGACGAAACGTTGGCTTAAATGTGTTATATTGTTTGATGCTAGACTAAACCTCGATAAAAAAAAAGAGTAAAAAATATATAAATCATTTCATAAAAATACTATTGTTTTTTCAAAATTCTTAAATACTAAAGAGCGTTGCATATATTTTGTATTAACTTCTCCATTTATCAGAATTACAGAATTTTCCACCTAGTCGTCTTCTTTTTCTTGATGGATTTTCTTTACACTTCTCCAGGAGTTAAAAGTTACATTTCTGATTTATCATCACAGTGTACTTTCAAAATTGTTCTTTATAGATCATTGGTTGAAAACTAGTTAACTAAACTTATAAGTGACAGTTTGGAGAATTATAAATTGTTTTTGATGTTAGAAAATAAAGTGCCTAAGTCAGCATCTACTGTACCCAAGAGAAAAATAACATCTACTACGTAAGTTCTTTTTCTGCATAAAACTTTTCAGAACTAAGATTAAAAAGAAAACTTGAGGTAATTTTAAAATTGGATATTGAATTAACTCTCTGTTATGATATATCTATACACTAGTATTTGCAATATAAAAGCAAAATAGATTAAATACATGAATATTACTTTTTTAAGATTACTTCAAAATTGAGGGTCTGGTAATTTCAAGTCATCTGCTTATCCAAGTTTTCAATTAGAGCAAACCAAATCATGTTCACAGTTTTTATGGATTGAGATACCCACATATGTTACTCTGACTATAAACTGAGTGTCTGTTGTAATCTGAATAGAAAAATATCATCAGTGGGAATGGCCTAAATCAGACTTGAAACTCTCTCAAACATCATATCATCAGTGGGAATGGCCTAAATCAGACTTGAAACTCTCTCAAACATCATATCATCAGTGGGAATGGCCTAAATCAGACTTGAAACTCTCTCAAACATCATATCATCAGTGGGAATGGCCTAAATCAGACTTGAAACTCTCTCAAACATCATATCATCAGTGGGAATGGCCTAAATCAGACTTGAAACTCTCTCAAACATCATATCATCAGTGGGAATGGCCTAAATCAGACTTCAAACTCTCTCAAACATCATATCATCCGAGTCCACATAAAATATTAAACCTTATTCTTATTGAACCAGAAGACAATTCAAAAAAATTAAACTTTTCTAGAAGTTTTAAAACATTTTAATAAAGGGAGAGGACAGTGAAACTGTCTTTGTCACAAATTTTAAATATTATTTCAAAACCAAAAATATTTATCGCGTTTTGATCATAATTTGCACTCTGACTCTAACCATGTTGCAATCAACCAGTAAATTAAATTTATCATCAATAAATGATAACTGGATTACTTCCAATAAAGTCAATATAAACCAGGAGAAGTAATATTTTACCTTTATTTCTCAAAATTAAGAGGGAAAAAAAAAGAATTTCAACTATAGTTGTCTGACCTGGTCGATAATAATTAGTTTGCCCCACTTAACAGTTAATTGGTACTCCTTTTTAAAAGTTTTCTAATTTTCCTCACTTTTAAAAGGAATATAAATTTATGTTATAATTTCTAAACTAATGCAGTGCCCGTATTAGATTTTGAATTTTTCTTACTACTATTATGATTTATAATCATTAAAATAACCTTAATTTTTTTTAACTTCTGATTTACTTTCCCCTGGAGAATTTTCCTGATTGTTTGTTCTAGTTTTAAGTTATAAACATTTATCAATAATTTTATCACGAACATTACATATTGAAACATTCATAACTGATACTTTATTATTTTATTTTTAGTCAACTAATACTTAAGCATAAGGTAATTTGAAAGCATAGTTTTTTCGTTATGTTTTTTACTCTAATTACCTTTCAGATTGTTATATTACCCTAATAAGAGTTTTAACAACTGTTTTCAACTGTAAATACTTAAGCAGATATCTAATAACTCTTATGTCATTTTGATGGATTCAGAGGAACACATATTTGTCTCCTCCGAGGCAGGTTTGCTCCTGGACTTACCTACAATCGTCCTTTTTTTTTTATTTATCGATTTTCATTTATTTATTATTTTATAGTTTAATTTATTTAGTGTTATTATTTTATATACATAATTTTGTTTTATGTTTTTATTTTTACCCTTTTATTTTATTGCTTATATTTACCATCATGAATTCATGAGTTTACCCTTACTCTCTCTCTAAAGTGGCAACATTGATACAGTGCTTCTGAAAAGAAGATTTCTGTTCTGGAGTAACTTCTCGTGGGCTCATTTCTCTTCCTTCCTGATGATATGCTTCCTGTCTGACAATTTATTATATATAAGTAAACTTATTACTCAGAAACAACAAACAAACAACTCTCAATACTCTTAATCATTTCATCTGCATGTTATCTTCAGAAGAAAAGAAGAATGAACACTGCGATGAAGACGTGAAAGAGTTTCCAAATCTTTAGAACAATGTTTCTCAAACCATTTGACTCCAGGCTGCACCTAAAAAACAACAAAAGCTTTGGGGTGCACAGTTGATATTAATGCAAAAAAATGAGCAATGAAATTTGAAAATATAAAAGTTACTTTATAATTAAACCAACTTAGCATTTATTTTTTAGAAAATATATTTTACTTTTAAACATTTTAATAGGAAACATGTTATGCGTGAAATTTTTTGAATGTTTGGTCTTATTTGTAATGAACGAACTTTCATCTCTAGATGTATGCATTTAAACTTTTTCTATTTTTATATTTAATATTAGTAAGCACAAAAGATCCTTGTTCACAAAGATTTCAATGTAGAAGACTGAATTAAAACAGACAAACCTTTCGTAGATATTGAAGAGTATTCCTTGACTGAAATCCAAAACTGCTCGATAGATATCTCCTTATGTTTGATCTTTAATCCACGATCTGTAGATATGGTAATCAGATTCTTCTCTTCTATTAACGAAAAGACAACGTCATAAGTTGAAATGTCAATGAAAAGGTTGAGAATAGAATCATATTGCACCATATTTATTGAAGTCTTATGGTTTAACGTTCATTTTTATCTTCCAAAATTGCTGCATGATCCACTATTAAGAGAATTCAATCATCTGAATTACCTCTTTCAACAAAAGGTAGCATTTATGAACAGCCTGAATTAGCTTTTCTTTTCCGAATTGCTATTTTGTCCTTAATACTTTCATTTTGTTGGTAGATTAGTAAAGATTTTCATTCCCATTTCACATGGAACATTCAGAATATTTAAATTCCGAAATATATCTGTCAGATATATGAGCTTTGAAACCGAAACTCGCATTTAAGGAGTCCACAAAAGGTATTTTTATTTTCTTTTTCAAAAAATGCCAATAGTTTTTGAAAAAGTTCAAAAACAAGACAAATAATTTTTACCTCTTGATAACAATCCTACTCTTGGATGCAATAGTAAGCGTGTGTATTGAATCTATACATGGTTTTGCCAAGTAGTTCAAATATACTTACTTTTGCCGCTCTAGGCTGAATGAAATTTATCATATGTATAATTTGATCAAAAACTTTCAATTTAGTGCCCAGTGATTTTGCTATCAGGAAATCTTTATTTAAAAAACAACGAGTTGTTATGATGTTATGATGTAGATAATAAAAATTATAATGAAGCCCACTATTGATGAGGACCCTTGAGTACAAACCCCAGTACACAACTTCCACGATAAATTCCATTTTTAAAAATTTTTATGTTCAGTAAGAGTATATGACTTCATTTTAATGGCTATCATTTTTAATATTTCATAAGAAGTAATTTGAGTTTCCTCAGACACCATCATCTATTTTTGAAAAAAAAAAACAGCTTGCTTTGTTACTTAAGTAAACTTTTAAAATAAAATATGTCTTTTCCTTGACACCGCCATCAGATGTTTGAAAAGTAATTGCTTAACTTACTGGAGAGCATAAGTCATTTGACATATGTTGCGTCCGCAAATCAAACTCAATGCCCGAGGTTATTTTTCATCTCCAGTCCACGTCAAAACATCTCTTAAATTAACTTTTGTCGTATTTGCAGTCTGCTCTTGTTTTTATTTGCTGGAACCTTTATGTCACTTGGAGCAGCTTCATTATTAGAAGAAAATTCTGAAACGTTTTTTGCTTAAAAATGTACATTTTATGAGCAATTATTTTAATATAATCTAAAAAAAAAAATACCAATTGCAATACACTGAGTATGTTGAATGAGAGCTGTTAAAAGTGGCTGCACTTGGACAGCTACACCTGTACTGACAGAGTGACAGACTGACTAGAAACCTTTTTATTGGACGATGAGGTCAATGTCATGTACCATTCATTCACCATATGATAAAATCATTAACCTGATTACCATAGTTTATCTTGCTCCTCCTTAAGTTTATTGTCAACTGTCCCCAGAGGTAATTCGCTATTGACTTTGGCTTCCTACTAGCGGTCTACTAAACATTTTAAGGCCATTGAGGCGTAATCAGGTAAATCAAGTTTGTAGCCAGATTGTATTTACTTATACAAGATCATTAGTACCTTAATCTTTCCTTTGAAGCTAATCCTCTTTTGGGATTAAAAAAGAAAAACATTGGAAGTATTAATTAATTATCTGCTTTAAACCCGATGGAGTTTCAGTGGACTGTAATACAATAATAATAATACATCGCCCGTAGTAATAATAATGTTTATAAACAATGTGAAGTAAGGTCTTATATTTCAACAATGACAACTGTAGTACTGATATTTTTTATAGCATAATACGTTTTTGGTTCAGTAGGCCTGGTATTTCTCGCACATTGTTCTTTTGCGAATGTCTAATGTTATCTGTTTCCCCAAAGAAAGTAGAGATTCATGCTTTTACTTTGTTTTTTTAATAAATATAAATTACTTTAATACTTATATATTAATTAGAGATTAGTAATATTACTTCTGTTTGTTGTAGCGTTACACAGGTATTTCCATTTTAACATAGACATGATTTTATTTTATTACTTTGCTACCAGAGTAGATACATAGTATGTAGATAACATACCAAAGTAGATACGTAGTATGTAGATAACATACCAAAGTAGATACGTAGTATGTAGATAACATACCAAAGTAGATACGTAGTATGTCGATAACATACCAAAGTAGATACGTGGTATGTAGATAACATACCAAAGTAGATACGTGGTATGTAGATAACATACCAAAGTAACATCCCTGAGGGATTTGAAGGGGTTAAAAGGGCTGTGGATCATTTTTAAATTGGAGGATGCAAAATATATATTTTTGAAATCACATTATTGTAAACATGTAAATATTTGATTAAATATAATCTACATGATGAAAAAAAAATATATTAAAATAAACGGAAAGTACTTAAGTAACTGAAAGTTACTTAAAGTTAAAGGAAAGGCCTATGTGTGTTCTCTCTCGGGACGGCCACTGTAACCTAACCTAACCTAAATGAAAGTTTGTCAATCAACTTTCAGTTAAGATTAAAAGAGGTTGAAAAAGAAGGACTCAATTTTTTAAGGAAAGAGGAAAGGAATCGTTTCTTAAAAATTCAAAAAGTGAAATAGTAAAGTCTTGACTGACTGGGATACCATATTTTTAGTGCTAACAATTTAAGAAAATCATATCGTTTTTGAAAACCTTAATCATTAATCTTATATAAATTAAATTTTCTGTTCTGATGACGCTTCAACCATCTTTTAAGGATCAACTTTGAGAACAAATGCGATTGAAAGAGACACTCAGTGAATCGACTTCACAATCGTGAAACTTGTGAACACTGAAAATAATAATAATCAAAGTCAAAAACTTAAGAAAATAAATAATCATAAATTAAAAACTGAGAAAAATAAGGATGAAAGAAAAATCTGTCTTATAATTATAAAAAAAAAAACAAGAAGTAAACATCAGAAATAGTAAAGGAGAGACACAAAACTGAAATATTAATAAGATATTATTAGGAGGAAAGAAATAGTGAAATGAAAGTAAAGCTACCTCCAATCAAAAAGACTACTTCAGCATATTTCTATCACAGGAACAGAGAGGAATCTGTGAATTCATAAAATCTGCCTGTTTTATTATAATAAAACTTTTTATAGATGGTTCACCATACATCTCATAGTAGAAGAACCTAAACGCACACAAAATCAAGCTTTGCTGTGACTGAATAAATGTTTGCTGTAAAACAACCAAAAGAGAAGTACAAAGAGAATTTATATTGCAGTTATTAATAATAGAATCATTCAATATAATAGGTAGAAGGTTTGGTATGAATAATTAAACAGCAAGAATCTGTTGAAACTTCATAAGAGACAATCGTTAGCCGAGAAGATTTGCACAAGACGACTAATTGAATGGCCTTCCTGACCTTTGATGAAACGGACTGGTCTAATTGAAGATTCGAAACCTTATGACAACGACCAGTGAATAATTTGCCTGCTTTATTTAATAGTTCAACCAACAGCATTTAGATTAAAGTTTATAGTATTTATTAATGTTACTTTACGTTTGCTTACACCCTGAAAGTGGTTCATGAATACTGAAATGTTACTTATAGTTTTTGATAAATTGAAAGTACTATGAGATTTGACGTATACATGGAATAAATAATTAATTTTCCAGTGATTTATTTTACTCAGTACCTGTTAAGTGATAAACAGTGTAAGAACCAAGGGCAGAACCAAGGCAAAGAATGCAATATTCTATCTGGTTATATGTATGAAAAAAGATCTACTCCCTAAATATTGAGTGATGGACTGATTACCAACGCCCACGCTCATAGGCTTTCACCTCTTAGAGCTATTTTAGGGGGCGGGAAGTGGCTGATTTATCATTCGGCACCCACTGCAGTTATGGGTAAGCCACGTTACCGGGTTGGTTCTACATTGGGAGCTCTGAATTACCGAGGTTACTCAAATGCATTTGTATCTGACAACAAGTATCTGGCACTGTCCACTATTGGAACTACAGCACACTTCCTGCCCAGGCAAGATGCAAGACCGCTTGTTACTGTTGAAAGATCTTAGTCTTTTTTCTCTTTCCTTCTTGTGCTTTGGACGTTGATTGTATTTCGCATGTTTCTTGTGAAATCTTGTTATATATATATATACAAAATTGTCAGAATAACACGTGATATAAATATTCAGGTAACTCACCACAAATGATCGAAGATAATCACTCTGAGGCCTATCGTCTATCACGTCGTCAGAGGGATTATCTTCCATCATTTGTGGTGAGTTACCTGGTATACATATATATGTAGTTACCTGATATATACATATATATATACCATGATAAACGAAAAACGGTCCGGCAGGACAGATAACACTTGAAATAAACAGTGACACATAGACTGAAACATAACAAAAGACTCACTTTTCAATATTATTTCGACGGCATTGCGGTCGAAATAATATTGAAAAGTGAGTCTTTTGTTATGTTTCAGTCTATGTATCACTGTTTATTTTAAGTATATATATATATATATATATATATATATATATAATAACTAGAATTTCGGCATTGCGGTCGAAATAATATTGAAAAGTGAGTCTTTTGTTATGTTTCAGTCTATGTACGAGTATCACTGTTTATTTTAAGTATATATATATATATATATATATATATAAACTAGAATTTAAAAAAGAACACATAGAAAGGAAACCACTGAACTCACTACTATATTTCGATGTCCTCGTCTTCAGGAAAAGAAGTGAATCGCTCCAAAGGCTGATAACGACTCTATATATATATATATATGATCAAACCACAATAAGAAATGGGAAAACAAGACTAAGATCTTTCAACCGTAACAAGCGGTCTTCATCAGAGTCAAAAACCCAACTGACAGTTGGACTCTGACGAAGACCGCTTGTTACGGTTGAAAGATCTTAGTCTTGTTTTCCCATTTATTATTGTGGTTTGATCATTGATTGTTATTTCATGTGTTTATGTGAAAGCTTTATATATATATATATATATATATATATATATATTATATATAGATATAATCTGAGGCCTTTCGTCTATCACGTCGTCAGAGCGGTTATCTTCTATCATTTGTGGTGAGTTACCTGATAAATATATAAACAACAAGATTTTACGTAAACACGTGAAATAATCAATGATCAAACCACAATATGAAGTGAAAAAAAAAAGACTAAGATCTTTCAACTATAACAAGCGGTCTTCGTTAGAGTTAAAAACTCAACTGAACCCAACATAGTTGGGTTTTTGACTCTGACGGTTAAAAGGTCTTAGTCTTTTTTTCCCATTTCATTTTGTGGTTTGATCATTGATTGTCATTTCACGTGTTTATGTAAAATCTTGTTCTATAGATATATTTATCAGGTAACTCACCACAAATGATAGAAGATAATCTCTCTGACGACGTGATAGACGAAAGGCCTCAGAGTGATTATCTTCCATGATTTGTGGTGAGTTACCTGAAATTTTATATCACGTATTATTGTGACAATTTCATGTCAAAAGAAATACGTGAAATACAATCAACGTCCAAACCACCAGAAGAAATGAGAAATGCCAACTATGAGTACTAATCAGTAGTTACTATCTACCATTCAGGGTTATCAACTAGTATTCAGTGTTACCAAGAACATATCAGTGTTACCAATACCATTCAGTGCTACTAACTGCTAATCAAATACAGTCTGGATTGGCCTGCACTCAGCTTTACTACACATAAGAATGAGAGATGTTTAATCTCCCATCATAAATATGCATATTTTATCTGAAAAATGTCATAAACAAGTAAGAATAAATGTCGTTTTATTATAATTCGAAAAAACTTCATAAAGCGCTTTTGGGACCACAAAACAAGTAATTCCGTCAAGATCTCGAAATCTAATTTTTTGTGATAAGTATACTTTACTTGCAGTAAAGTAGAAACATATTTTTGATTTTATGTACAACTATAAGAAAAAGACGACTGTTCATAAAAATTTACCAAATGTATTTTCCATTCAACAAATTTAAAAAGAAAACCTTTTAGTACTAATTAAATGTAAATTTAGAGTTTTGATTTATTTTGCCTGATTATATAAATGATTTGCCTTTGTGATTGTGAGTTCTATAATACTTATTGTTGAAATGTGTTCAATTGGTTTGGAAATGTTGCATTTCTTACAGTATGAATGAAATATTCGACGTCTTAAACAAATTATAACAATTTTATTTTGTAGTTTCTATTAGGTAAATTAAAAAGTCGAAAGCTTTAATCTTAGGCATTCAAGTGTATAACTAAAGGAAAATCTATAATGGAACTAACTAGGAATGTTTAAAAATATCAATGAAGTAAAAATAGAAAATATTTTAAGAGTTGTGATTGTGTTTCATTTTAAAATATTGTTAAAATAGATTCTTCATTTATAGGGAACATACAAAATATGAAACCAGTTAAAAGGTTCAAAATGTCATCTTACTAAACAACATTTACATTATTGTATTTTTCAACTCAAATTGTATTTACTTTTTTAATAAAAACAAGAATATGTGAAACAGTTTTAACATTCTTAGTGCAAAATATGAATAACAAGGATTGGGATGGATGAAGTAATCAAGTTATTATACTTCCTGAATTCATGAGTAAGCAATAAAAACAAACTATGGATAATTTGGTCAAACCAATGACAACTGGTAACTTTAATAAGCTTTTCCGGCTCTTTTCAATGTTTCCGTTTAAACAGTTCGTAATTTCTTCAATATTCCTTTGTCTATAAAGTAACCAAATCCCAATACTGAAACTTCTATTAATCTGAAGAATTAAGACCAATTTTCCCATTATAAAACTTGAATATATTCCTATTTTCTTTGAAAAATATCAAATATGTAAAAAAAATGTCGTTTTAACATAATTTTTAATTTAATGTTTAGGATAACTTCATTTATTATTAATCAAAGAATGTTTACAGTTTTGAATTATGTTTTACATATTTGTCTTTTATTAAATTATTATACTGAGAATTTTATAGCATGCAAGTGTTTTAAAAAAAATCATACTAATTCAATTTACTCTGAGTGAGTGTTATCTTTTTCCTGCGTGATTTACTCTGTTATAAGGTTGCTGTAAATCTACAATTTAGATTGAGAAAAAAAAATATATTAGAATCAGCCAGTTTTGCATACTCTAATCAAGTTCACGGCCGGCTTTCCAGTATAATTTGAAACTTTTTATAACTGAAAGCTTGAAATTTTTTTAAAAATAATAGATGCGAACTATTAGACTAATAGTGAAGAAAGTGGATATTTGTCAACAAACATAACTCCTCTTTCATGAGTAAAGAGTCCATTCATCATTCTTCAGAATCATAGTATCGGAATCAGATACTATGATTCATAAACACAAAAAAAATGTACATCTGAAATTAAGTTTTGTTTAAGGGTGCAATACATAGATTCATTAGAGCATTTTGTAAGACAAATCCACCATACTATACAAAACATGAGAAATTTTATGTGTGATTAGCGTTGATTTTCTACATGTAAGAATTTTATTCCTTTACATCTCATATTAAGTTATTAACTTATTTACAAAATCTATATATAAATTCTCTTCGTGGCTCTGTATGTATGTTTATGTATGTTTGTACCTCATGCATTCGGCCTACAATGGACCTTTTTCAAAAATTCTTTTGCAAGGCACTTTCTATAGGTCTTGGGGTGGTTTTAGGCTATTAAACTCTGGGGGGCAGCCTAACCCAGGCCCCCTAGGGCCCTATAATAGATAAGGTTTGCTGTATAACCTGTTTGTTTACATTTTGACTTTAATTGGTAATGGCAACCGCAGGTAGGTTATTCTTTGTGTTAATATTTCCACATGCTTTGTTCAATTATTTTTTCGATACAATACTTCTTCATAAACAAATAATATTTCATCAAAATATTGTTATTCAAACTTTTAAGAGACAATTTTGTTTACTGATATAATTTTAATTGGACATTTAAAACTGTGTGAAGTCTTCAAATTGAAATCATTGAATGAAATGTAATGTGATATGGTTTAGCCTCTTCAACTAACTGGTTCCTAATTGAAACGATTTGGGGGTTTAAAATTCGTATCATATTTAACAGATAAGACATATCACATTTAATGAGCTTAGACTTCTTTCAAATTTCTTGATGTATTGTTCGGCAAAAAATATTCTTTTTATTATTTGTTTAATCTAATCTATCAACTTCCAATATTATTAGACAATGTGTGAAATTTATAATCACTGTTAGATTATATATTTTTTGAGTAATCTATAATTTTAATTCTGTATTAATTTCGTTTATCTCAAAAAAGTTAAGTATAACGGAACTATAGAAAATTTAAATTGTTTTCGTTATGTGTAATTTATTATTAGAGTTGAAATTAAATTGTTTCCCGGGTAAAGCCGGGTAGATCAGCTAGTTTTCATTAAATCTCAAAACATCAATCTTCCTTCAGTGGATTCACTAAAAAAATTTCTAAGTCAATGTAAACAATATAAATAAATGTAAAGAAATACAAGTATACCTAGTAAATCATTAGTACAGGATAAACATTCAATTCAGGATTTTTTTTATAGCTTTATTGCTATTTTCCCGAAATGGAACTTTCATTATTTTTTTTTAAAAGTTGCTAATTTTGAGCTTAATGTTTTGGCAAAAATTTCATTGTTTTTTAATGAGCCCTTTAGCAAGAAAAAAACATATTTTGAAAGCAGGTCCCTTTGGTGAATGTAATTTTAAAAAAAAAATTGCTTCAACACATCCTTTACGTAATGTTCTACTTTTAAGCATAATTTAATTTTGATCCGTCAAATGGTATAGATAGAATCACCCTCACAAGCTTTCAAATTGAATTATAAGTCAAAATTTTTACAGTTTATGGAAACAAATATTTGCTGTTGTTTTAAAAATCATAGGGTATTTTTCCTTTATTGCTTTTGTAGCCTCAAAGATAATTCCAAAAGTTCAAAACTTTAGAGTTAATAGTTAAGGAGAAAAAAATGTTTGCTGAAAACATGTTTTTGCAAATAAAAGTGCCTTTCTAATCATGAATAATTACTCTCAAACAATAGGGCTCATCTACACTATGAGACCCATTCCTGAGTAAAGTCTATTTGATCTATCAAAGATTCTGGACCGTAGCGTGGTAACAAACTTTTCTAACATACCGATCCACCCACACACATACATCAACGAAAAAACTTCATAAAACGTCTTTTGGGACCTCAAAACATGTAATTCCGTTAAAATCTCGAGATTGATTTTTTTCACGATCACTATACTTATAGTAAAGTAAAAATATAAAAGTTATGAAACAGTATATGTTATTTTATGGAATATATGAACTTACTTGAGAGCAGCGGTAATCGTCTTAATTCATTGGATTTAAAGGAAAGATGAAGTTTCTTTGAGACTTCTCAAATTAAGTCAATTGATGATGATTGCAATTGACTTATTGTGTTTCACGGTTTTTCGAATATTCTTAATCAGATTCATTTAATTGTATCTAATGTTTTTTTTTTAATTTTTCAGCATGGAGGAAGAATCATGTGGAAATCGAGGTCATCTTTGGAGAAAGTATTACTAGTCTCAGTGGGGGTGCTTCTGCTTGTTGTACTCATACTGTCTTCGATTCTGTCCATGGCGTTGGATGTCAGCATGCTTCACCTGCCCCCCGATTCAGATCAGGGTAAACCACAGCCAGCTTTTCATACATTTTCCATTGCTCTAAGCCAGTGTTTCCTAACCTTTTTTTGCCTGAGGCACATCTGAGAACTCCTAAAACACTTAGCCAAATATAGAAAAAAAATATTTTTTTCTATATATTTTAGAGGCCCTAAAGCTAGCAACATTCTCAAATAAGAACTTGAAATTAATGAATCAACACCACACTCCAATACACATTCATTATTTTGAATCCATGTAAAACATTATGTTAAAAACATACCAGCATTCAAGCATTGAATCAACGTAACAGTGTTCGTTCACGTTCACATTTACCATTTAAGTATTGTTCAACGAGTAATTTTGCCTTTGAAATAAAAACTTTCAAAGTTTTAAATTTATGGAGTCTTTTGAAAATACCCTGTTTGATAATTATATTTTTTTAGAATGAAAAACTAACGAACTTTAAGAAAGTAGTTTGTAATTGAATTAAATTTCCTTTTAATTTTTTATATTTTATATAATTTATAACTTTTATATAATATTTTATATTTTTTATAGCAGTGATTTGATTAATGCAGTGTAACACTAAAGCTTCATTGTCCATTTAACAGAAAGCCATTTGTTGTTTAAATATATTGAGGATATACGAGTATAATGCATGTAAACTTTAGGATATCTGTATTATAAGCATGACTGTTTTCTAAATTTTCTTCATTAAAAGACTGATGCTTTTAAAAAAAATGAATGTTTTTTTTTTCAGTTTGCCTAAGCGACTCCTGCGTTGTGACATCTGCTTCTATGATATCATCACTGGATACATCTGTCAGCCCATGCTCTGACTTTTACCAATACGCCTGCGGCAACTGGATCAAAACCAATCCCATGCCTGATGGCAAATCTATATGGGGAAATTTCGCTAAATTGGAACAACAAAATCAGCTTATTGTGAAAACTTTATTAGGTTTGTAAAATTATTCTTTTGATGAATATCTACTTTTGTTTACAACACAATTTTCTATAAAAATTATTAATTTAATTTAAGTGTATCACACAAAATAATATTCATTTCAGAAACTTTCATGATTTTATTTAAAATCATATTTAAATTTAGTTAATGGGTTAAATAGATAATGAAATAAGAAATAAAAGGAAAAAACATAGCAATTAAAGAAATATGCAAAAAAAATTTAACTACACAGACACTGATTCCACAATGTAGATGACAATGTCATCTAGTAGGTAGGTTTTAGGAAAATAACATTCACAGTCAGTTAGGTGCTCTTGAAGATGGGATCCAGACGGACCCGAAACCGGTCGAGCTTTTCTGAGACTTTACGAGGTATGACGGATTGTATTATTACTAATTCTCATATTTAAATTATTGGGATTTATGGAAATAACACTTTCATAATTAAATTATTAGATTTAGTCAATTAAACTATTTTAACGACATTATTGTTCTATCTAAAGAGGGCATTGCAATATTACTGTATTTGTTAGGGAAGCTATATTTTATCAACAAATAGCTGACTTGGCTAACCGTGTACCGCCTAAAAGTCTATATGCCGTATTAACTTCAGCTAAACTTAATTTAGTTTTTAATTAATAACATAATAGGTAGACCGACATACGTGATCTTGTTTACTTATAAATACTCAATTCGAATAGGAATATACTTGTAATGTACCATAATATTAAATTTATTTTAAATTATCTCATTTTTTTTATTTTTAGTTGTTTTATGGAGAAATTTATGAAATTCAAACTTTTGATTGAATGGTGTTTATTTAAGTACATTTTGATACTCAATATTTTTTTTTACTTCTGGTGTGTAAGAAAATAAATCAGAAGGTTTTCGGATGAATGAGCTGTCTATGTGAAGAGCATGGATTTTCCAAATTCAGTCCGCGCACTTGTAATGATTGCCCTTGTGCGTTGTTAATGATAATTACAAAGACGAAATACACCGACAACTGCAAATGTTTGAATTCAAATCACATTTCTGTTGGAATCATTGAAATGGTTCGAGTACACCTTCACATTTAAATTTTCCGTTTAAAATTTTCGCTTCCATTTTGTTGTTCATCAACTTTTTAAGCGAAAGCCTGGCACCATTGCAGATTTGTAGTGTTTCGTAGAATTAATTGATGTTCTTAGAAGAATAATGGGAAGGCCAGTTTTCAATGTTAGAACATGTGGTGGCATGCCTGAAAAAAATCAAGTGAATTTAGAAATTCTGTTGGATAATTCACAACTTCCTCTTGATTCATTTTAGTATCAAAGGATACGCTGTTGTGATGTCTCGAAATCGTTGTGAATGTTGATGCATTAACATGTAGTTAATACAACTGAACTACTGATTAATTTAGTAATTTTGTGTTATATTTGAGGAAACTGTCAATTAACTCGTCGGTGTTACCTGTGGTTTTACAGAAATTCTGTAAAATTCTGTGATCATTCTGTTGATTCATGGATGACCATTTTTCTATTCCCAATGTAAAACTATTAATTTTTGCAAAACTAATAGCAGAAACACCATTTTAAAGTCGTGTATAGTTCTCAAGTTCAATTTATGTACGTCTTGCCATAAACTGAAGATTTGAGACCTGCATTGA
This sequence comes from Hermatobates lingyangjiaoensis, assembly GCA_026182355.1. Lineage (NCBI taxonomy): Eukaryota > Metazoa > Arthropoda > Insecta > Hemiptera > Hermatobatidae > Hermatobates > Hermatobates lingyangjiaoensis. The sequence continues at coordinate 4,822,391 of JAPFBL010001928.1, forward strand.
GCTCATCAGCGAGAGTTGAACGTGATGTTACTAGAAGAGTTTGTCGAAAATCACAACACAGTCAATTGATTGTGCACCGATGAGACGTTGATTTCTTAGAAGAACTTGGAATGTAATGTCTGGTTTTTATTAATATAGAAAAGCACTTTGCATCCAAGTTTAAAAATACGTAAGTATTAAAGAAATAATTTAATGTAAATACATTCAGATATATAATATGCATTCTCTATCTATCTAGTTTTAGTAACTCAAAACAAATCAACCATTCCAAAAAGTTTCAAATGCATGGAATCAACGGTTTATGAAGACATATGAATCATAGAGATAGACATCAATTTTTATTAATATAGATTCATCAGAGGCTCTATGTATGCATATGTCAAAGTCCTAACAAATCTTTCTTATGGAAAGTTAATAGAAGATTGTTTTGTGAATTTAATTACGATAATACCAATTTCAGTAAATAATTATTTATTTATTCAAAATGTATTGTTATATTGTTTCTCTACAATTGAAGGAAAAACATAGTGTAAGAGTAATATTACAGATGTAAGGACATAATTATCCAACAAACTGTACAGTACATATACACTATGAGGCCAATTTTTTGTGTAAAATAACAATTTGACCCATCAAAGATTCTGGACGGTAGAGTGACTACAAACTTTGGATACACATCAACCCAGCCACCCACAAACAGACATCATCGAAAAAACTTCATAAAACGACTTTTGGGAGCTCAAAACATGTAGTTCCGTCAAAATCTCAAGATAAAATTTTTTCACGATCACTTTACTTTCCTTACAGTCAAGTAACAAAAAGGTTGGGTTTTTCCAGGTTGTTTGCCCTGATGACTCAGTGCTTGGCACGCTATTGGGCAATTGGCGATTACGCTGCAGGTCAGAAATGCTATGAACATAAAAAAAAGTTCTTCTCGTCCAAAATAAAACGCAGCACTAGAAGAATCCATCACTCTGTATATTAGCCTGAAAAAAGAAAAAACGGACAAATCATTTTAAAATTATTAAAAAAAGTGGAAAAATCATTTTATGGTTAAAAAATTATTATCTATTTTTGAAAGTGTTAGCATAATAAAATTACAAACATAAAATGACGAATATTTTTCTAAAATATAAGATATATTAGGGTATGTTTTAAATGCCTTTAACATTGTTGAAAGGGTTTATTGGATTGTAAAGGCTAAAGATATCATAAAGGTTCTTAAGATGTAGGTTAACCTCACCTCTACGATTCTATATGACTCAGAAAAATATATAATTCTACTTCGCAGTTTTACTCCTTATTACACGTAGTTCTGTAATGTAACCCACAACAGTTGTTGTTATACAATTCTTTCATTTATTTAAACTTTTTACTTTACTATAAGTAAAGTATAGTGATCGTGAAAAAATATTTTCTCGAGATTTTAACGGAATTACATCTTTTGAGGTCCAGGTTCCAAAAAAAGTTTTATGAAGTTTTTCCAATGATGTTTGTATGTGTGTATCGGTGGGTGGGTGTTCTACGGTCCAGACTCTTTGATCAGAATCCAATTGATATTTTACACCAAAATGGGCCTTATAGTATAGATGTTCTGTATAGTTTGGGAACAGTTATGCATGATGGGAAAGTCACTTTTATTTGTCAAAAACCTGTTTTCAGAAAACATTTTTTTCTTCTTAACTACTAACTCCAAAGTCTTAAAATTTTGGCATTATCTTTGAGGCTACAGAAGCAATAAGAGAAAAAATCCTCAGATTTTTAAATCAGCAGGAAATATTTTTTTTTTTAATTAAATGTAAAAATTTTGACTTATAATTCAGTCTGAAAGCTTGTGAGAGCAATACAAGCAATACTGTTTAACGGATCTAAATGTAACTGTAAAAATAGAACATTATGTGGAGGATGAGTTAATTTTCTTGAAAAAAAATATAGCCAGTTATTTTAAAATTCTGAATATAATTTTCGTTTATTCCATTTGCAACTTCAAAGATAATGCCAAAATTTCAAAACTCTAGAGTAAGCAGTTTAGGAGAAAAAAATGTTTTCTAAAAACCGGTTTTTGGTAAAAAAAGTGACTTTCTTGTCATGCATATTTCTTCCAAAACAAATTAGTGAAAATAAATTCACCAAAATGGTGTTACAGTATATTTTCTGTTTTCAGAAAATGTTTTTTTCACGCTAAACGTCTCATTAAAAAAGTCATGAAAATTTACAAAAAAATTAACAGTTTATAAAAAAAATTTCACATAACTTCAATGACGGCAAAGAGTAATAACGATTTAAAAACTAATTGTTTATTCTAGACTAACGGATCTCCTTCTATACTTGTCGAATTTATTGATATTTATTTACATTGTTTACATTGACTTAGAAATTTTTTAACTGAATCCAATAAGTATTACTGAAATAAGTATAAAGGAAAAATTAAATACTTTATTGACTTATATGAGATATAAAAGGAATAATATTTTTATTATTCACCTGTAAAAAATCACCTCCAATAAACATAAATTTCTGTTACTTTCCATCGTACGGATGGATTTGTCTGACAAAATGCTCTAATCAATCTATATATTGTACTCTTGAACAAAACTTAATATCAGTTGAAAATTTTTTGTGTTTATAAATCAATAGCATCTTTGGATTATATTGAAGTGTGAGGAATGAACCTTTAGGTATTTATATTACGCCTAAATGGGTCGTTATATATTATATATATCAAAGAAGTTTGATATTATGTTTACTTATAGTGAAGTTGCGTATAGGTGAGTGTTTTTAAATAAAAATAATTAAGATTTCAACTTTTATCCTTTTTATAGAAAAACCATTTACCAATATGAGAAGTAAAGCGGAAAAAAAGGCTAAAATGTACTACACATCTTGTATGGATGCGAATGAAACTCTTGACGCTCTGGGGTCTGAGCCACTGGAAGACCTGCTCAAGAAGACTGGCGGATGGTCAATATCTGGTGAATTCGACATCAGCTCTTGGAATCTACAGCAGAAACTACAAACCTTGCAGAATAGGTAAGCTAATTGTATTCCTAAAACTTGAGACAAAATCTTAACTTCTTAAAAGAACTTTAACATTTTGAGTGTTACATATTTCAATTTATTTCAAAAGACAAAATAGAAAAATTGATAACTTTATTTTTTTTTGTCTGGAAACGCTATATTTTACTTTACTATAAGTAAAGTATAGTGATCGTGAAAAAAATCGATCTCCAGATTTTGACGGAACTATATGTTTTGAGGTACCAAAAGTCGTTTTATGAAATTTTTTTGATGATGTCTGTGTGTGTGTGGGTGGGTGAGTGAGTGTGTTAGCATTGCTTGTTTCCACGCTACGGTTCAGAATCTTTGATGGATCAAGTTGATATTTTACACAAAAATGGGCCCCATAGAGTAGATGATCCCTATTGTTTGGGAAGAATTATGCATGACGGGAAAGTCACTTTTTTTTGCCAAAAACCGGTTTTTAAAAAAAATTTTTTTCTCCTAAACTGATAACCCTAGAGTTTTGAAATTTTGGCATTACCTTTGAGGTTACAAATGGAACAAACGACAAATATATTCAGAATTTTAAAACAACGGGAAATATTTTTTTTTTCAATAAAATTTAAAAATGTTGACGTAATTCAATCTCAAAGCTTGTGAGAGCCATACAAGGCATACCGTTTGACGGATCAAAATGAAACTATGCATAAAAATAGAACATTATATAGAGAACAAGATGAGATATTTTTTTTAAAAGTTACTTTCTCCAAAGGGGCGTTACAGTATGATTTCTGTTTTCAGAAAATGTTTTTTTTTTGACGCTAAACGGCTCATTAAAAAATCATGAAAATTTGACAAAAAATTGAACAAAAAATTAGCAATTCATAAAAAAAAATATGAAATTTCAATTACGGCAAAGAGCAATAAAGCTATAACAGCTTTGTTTATCCTAGACTAAGGGGTCACCTGCTATACTTGTCGAATACTGATTCAAGGACTTGTATGTGATGTAAGAAGAATAAACTTTTTGTATGTAAAAAATGAACGACAATAGAGCATATGAAACATATAATTTCTGATTCTTTTGATGGTATGGGTGGTTTGTTCTAATCGATCTATATCGATCTAATCGATCTATATGTTGCACCATTCGGCAAAGGTTAATGAAGGTTAATGAGATGCCGATTTTTCTAAGTTTATGAATGACATTATTATTGGGTAATATTGAAGCTATTGGAATGAACTTTTTCGTCCTATAGAAGGGCTTTTATGATTTTGACCAACATCCAGTTTTTTCAGTATTCTTGTCTAATAGTTCATTCCATTATTTTTAAAAATTACAAGCTTCCAGCTTTTAAATTTAAAATTATACAGATAAGTCGGCTTTGAACTTGATTTAGGAATGAAAAATTGGCAAATTGCCAATATATTTTTTCTCAATATACATTTACAGCGAACTTATAACAGGGTACTGCACGTGGGAAAAAATAAAATTTGCTCAGAGTAAATTGTTTTTTATGACTTTTGACTAACGGAAAGAAAAGTGACTTTTTAAAAAACTCTAGCATGCCATAAATTTCTAGTATAATAATTTGATAAAAGACCAAAAACGTAGAACATTATTTAGAATTAAAAAAAAAATCTTTTAAAAATAATAAATGAAATTATCCGATATCTTAAATTAAAAATTATCTGAAAACGACATTTTTTCTTACATTTTTTGATATTTCAGGCAAAAATTTTGTAATGTTTTTAAAATACTTAAAATATTTTCAAGTTTTAGATGAAAAACTTTGTCTTAAATCTTCAATGTAGAAGGAGGTCAAATAAACTATGTAAGTGGTCCACTGGTTATTGCAACAAAAGCGATGTTCTCCTGTAAGAGTAATATCGAAATACAAAATCTACACTTGTGCTTTTCAAAAATGTTATTATTGCTGCAGTTATACTAATGTTATTATATGCATCAGTGGTGTGATAAAGATAATAATAAGCATATATATTGATAAGTGAATGAATCACTATCAGTATTACCTCCATGAATGAAAAACTAATAAATTTTCCTTAAATGGAAAAGCTTAAAAACCAGTCATTTCAATTATGCTTAAATGGGACATTATATATTATATACCCAAGAAGAAATGTTATTTTCAAAGGTTAATTTCATTAAATGTTTTCCAGAACTTTCTTGTGATAATCAGTTTAAAACGATGTTAAATGAGAATACGTTTGAGTTTTATTAGTAATAATTTTCTTTGAAAATTGAAAATAATTCCATTGAAAATAAATTTCCATTAAATGAATTACCATGTCCTCTGTACCAGCTATTCGACAGCAAAGTGAATTTGTGAGCATAAAAGTTCCAGAAATCAGTCCATCAATATATCATGTCACAAAGTGGATTGTTTATTCAATTACTATGCAATTAAAGAACCACTCACATGACGCAGCTTACATGTAGGAAATTTTGCACTCAACTATGCTATAAGTAAATATATTCATATTATATTATAGACATAATATACATGTCTATAAGGCAGATGAGTAATAATATTTCATACATATGGGGACTGTACAGATAGTGATTCACCCAGTTATCAATATATATGTATACTTATATTTGATTATCACACAAATGATACGTATAATATTACTACAGAAATAACATTTTGGCAAAGCCAAAGCAAAAAAATGTATTACAAAATAATCTCTTACAGGAAAATATGACGTTTGCTACCACAGACAGTGGATCTCATACATGGCCATCTATAGCACTATAGTGCCAGTGATATTTTCAACACTTGGTATATTATATACCCAAGAAGTTTACTTATAGTAAAGTTGAGCGTAGGGCACTCCGGATTTTTTTTTTTACAAATTTATACTTTTAAATGTTGTCAAAAAAATATCAATTTCTATTCTCCATATTCTAAATTACTTTGTTTATAAGTTGGTTTGGATGAATTCAAACAAATAAATTAGAAAATACTTAATTCTGACCAATATATCTTTTTGGTTGTTTACATTTGAATGATTGTTTACATTTTCATGGAAATATTGAAATAATTTCATTCAGTTAATATTTTCAGAATGAATTTTGCATATGATTGAATGCAATGTACTTTAATCATAATGTGCATTAATTTTTGAAATACATTTTTTTATGCAGTGAGTTACTTTTAATTACTAAGGAAGATAAACTACAACTCTTTATACTTTATTTCTAAGAGATATTTAGTCTACGTTTGCTAAATATCGTTATCTCTAATACATTGCAATCTTATTATAATTAAATACTTGGTATTACTAGATAGTAAATATTTTCTTTAACTATAATTTAGTGCTTCTGTACTTCATTTGTTGTTTTTTTAAATTTCTACAGTAAAATATTTTTTTATTTTGAAATTAATGTGAAAATATAGTAAAACAATTCGCCTTAGGTGATAATTAAATAGAAATTCATTCAAGTATTTATTTAATTTATTATTAAATAAAAATGGATTTAATATTTTTTTGATTACAGATATAGTTTTGGTGGTTTATTTTCTTGGGCTGTTCAAGAGGATGATAAAAATTCTACAGCTCACATAATACAGGTATTTACGAGTAATTCGGATTTTAATCAATGATTTGTTTTAATTTGTTGTAAATTATAGGAGTAATATGATCTAGGCAATGGTTTCAGATTGTTTTTAAAGTTTCAATTCATTTAATTTAATACCACTCAATGTTTTATCATTATATTACTTCAAATAGATAACATTTCAATAACTAGTGGGGGATTTACCATTTGAAAAAATTATTATTTCATATAATAGAGTTGTTATATAATATTATATTAAAGGATGAAGAACATTTATGGCATTTTCATAAAATCAGAAAACTACTTTTAATATTTTCATTTTTAATCTTTCTATTGGGTTGAAAAATAGAACTTTGAGATGTTTTTATGATATTCTAAATTAGCAATTAGTATGATCATGTGGATGTGACAAAACTTTCTATGGTTCCCAATTACATGCATCTTACACAAGTGGGCAGAGGTACTTCTTTTTAAAGCATAAGAACAAAAAATATTCAAAATTTAATCATTATGATTTAAACTGTTTTTAAGCCTCCAAATAGTTTAAATTATTTATTATATATAAGATTTTAGTACATCATATTGTAGTGGTTTACAAGTAATTCATCTTTTTTTTTTCTACTTCATTATATTTATTTGGCCAAATTTAGTAATATTATTACTAAACAATTAATATTATTAATCAAGAATTTGATTAATATTATTCATTTTCCTAAAATTGATCTTTCCTGTAAAAGAGTTGGAAAAGCACTGTTGAAAATGGACATTAGCTGCATCACTTATTTACTTATATTTTGATCAATTGTTTGCAAACTGTTCAAAAAAAAAAAAAACTCCTACAACTTTCAGGAATGCCAGATTTCCTTTCTTGTACCTTGAGCTCTTAAATAATTTTAAAAACTTATGTTTAGTAACGAATTAACTTGCTTTAAAAAACTTGAATATTTAATGAATACCTTATTTTTATAATATTTCAGTGTACCTCCGTATTATAAAGGATTAAAAAAATATTAATATTTCATTAGCTCACACAGAATTTTTCTTAATGCAGGAAATCTGCTCTGGTTTAAACTCATTTTAAATAAGTGAACTTATGATCAAACTTATGAATAATCAATTTCATTTATAAATGATTTTAATGATCAATTTGACCATAATGATAAAAATGTGTTTAATTTTCAAGATAAACTTTCCATATGAGAACTCATTTGGGAATCCCCTCCTGCATTTACAAGAATTAAATATTTTAAAAGAGTTTAAAACATCAACTCTTGATTTAATTTCTACAGTAAAATATTGATTGAGTTTGAAATGAATGTGAATATATAGTAAACCATTTGCCTTAGGTGATAATTAAATAGAAATTCGTTCGAGTATTTATTTAATCTTTATAAATAAAATAATGATTTTGTCTGTACATTGCTTAGAACTGACTCATTTCAAGTTTTCTTTACGTTTCATACATTGGAGAAACCGAATCCACCCTTAGAAAAATTTCTGTCGGTTTGTCGGTTTGTCGGTTTGTCGGTTTGTCGGTTTGTCCGCAAAACTTTGTCACAGGTAAACTCAGCTACCATAAGACATATAAAGCTGAAACTTTTACAGTAGATTTGTGTAGGTCTAACTTAAAATATAGGCTATGAATTGATTGGAAATTCAACGTAGAAGTGAAGTTATGGACGTTTAACTCAAAAATGTTTGTCACAAGTAAACTCAGCCACCATAAGACATAGCGAGCTGAAACATTGACACTGGATTTGTGTATGCCTAACTTAAAATATGGGCTCTAAATAGATTATTAATTCAGTACAGAAGCGAAGTTATGGGGCTTTTAGCTGTATTTTCCTAACTTCACAGACAAGTTTGTTTTGAAAATACACAGGTGTGGCAAGTAGGTATTGTTAGTTGATTTTAATTTCAATTGAGCATATGAATATATTGCGTATTTGACATCATTGAAATGGTGTTTCACAGAGTTAAGGATGTACTATCTATTGAGAATAAATGTTTTGTAAACGAGCAATTCTCAACTCTTAATATGAACAGGGAGGAAAACTACGGTGATCGCCGATGACAGTAAATGTATTATAAATAAATGTAACAAACAAATATTTTTTTGAATTTAAAATGTGGATAATATAAAAGATGGTAATAAAGTAAAGGGATCTAGCCAGGGTTGCCAGTAGCTTGCTTGCTCGCCGATGACAGTAGTGCAAATGTATTATAAATAAACACAACAAAAATATTTTTTTTTAATTTAATATTTGCGTAATATAAACACTGGTAATAAAGTAAGGTATGGAACCAGAGTAGCCCAGTGGCTTGCGTGCTAGCTTTTGACTGGGAGCACGTTAATTAGAACTAACTCATTTCAAGTTTTCTTTACGTTTCATACTTCAGAGTAGCCACATGTACCCTTAGAATAATTTCTGTCTGTCGGTTTGTCCACAAAATATTGCTACCATAAGACACATAAAGCTGAAACATTGATTGTAGATTTGTGTATGTCTAACTTAAAATCTAATCTTTGTATACAGAGGCTTTTTTTTAGCACTGTACTAATAATGGTATTTTCTACTATTCTATAACTTCTAATTGTAGTATTAGTATAATACTATAATTGATATTTTGGAATACCAAGTATAATAGAATTTTTGATTCCGTCAAAGACGGGTACGTTTGCTAGTTTATTAAATAAAAATATATTTAATATTTAAAAAGTTATGTCGCAGGTTAAAAAGTTTTGATTATAATATAATAATTTGCATTATTAAGTCTTCTTTGGAAGATTTTAATTTATTCAGGAGACGAACAGATACACACAGACCTAATAATAGAATAATTGAAAATATGGAATACCATATGTTATCAAAATATGAAAAATCTTGAAATACATAATTTCTCATGATGCCTTGTTATTTGTTTGTTTTTTTTTTTTTTTTTGATGAAAGTGTAAGAAATGTGTAATTGATATTTATAATAATAAGACTATTAATAGCTGATTTTATTTTTCAGCTAGATCAAGGTGGTCTGACATTACCAGCGAGGGACATGTACTTAAATGCAACTGCCAATGAAAAAATCTTCAAAGCCTGTCTCGAATATATGATTCAAGTGTGTATACTAAATTTAGTGGTATTTAGATGATATGTTGACGCTGTGCTTATAATCTACATGGCTAATCAATAACCGTTTACTCTTGTGAAGTAGTAATTAGTAATAACTATATAATAATGTATTAAGCCTAATCGAAAATAACTACTTTTTTCCTACTAAAATGTTAGTACTAATTAATTTTTATTCATTAATTATGTTATTAGTTAACATCTTAAAGTACCATCCATAATATTATTAAGTTATATAAAATATTCCAATAAAATCAATGGATAAAATCATAATACATTACCTTCTTCTATGTAATTTATTATTTTATAAAACAAGTGTAGAAAACATCTAAGGTAAACTGACAAGGATCTTTTAAATATTTTCAATTCTTAACTTTGTAACAAATAATATTCGTTTCCTATAATACAGGTTATTAAATTAATAAAATCCTTTTTTAATATATTTTAATTTCTATTTCATGAATTATTTTCTGATTTTTATGGGTTGCCGGAATGAACTTGGAGTTAGTTTGTAAAACATTTTGTGTTTTGTGGTGATTGATGTATTTAAGGAGGTTCAGTTTTAATCTTGATTACATCCATCTGCAATATGGTTGGATAAAAGATATATCTTTTACTTTTTCTGTATTATTTAAAACATAACTAAAACTTTTATTTGTTTTAATTTTTTTTTGTATTGAAACGGTTCAGAGCAAAAATTATTCAATTGTCTGTCCAGGTAGGTGTTCTTCTTGGTGGTGAAAAGAATACCACTACTGAAGCCATGAAAGAAATCTTGGAATTTGAAACTAAACTGGCTGAAATAACAATTCCACAAGAAGAGCGAAGGGATGAGGAAAAACTTTACAATAATATGGCCATAGCTGAGTTCCAGGATATGGCTCCTTTTGTGAGTATATAATGTATAGTTACTTTGATGTATATATTGTTGTGGGACATTTAAAAACATGCCTTGAGGGGACTGCACAACCTGTAATGAACCAGTGTTGCACAACCTGTAATGAACCAGTGTTTTGTATACGTTGACTAAATGTGTTGCTTTGAATATGTTGTTTTGAACTGTGTAAAATAAAAGTTGACATCATGAATCTCCTTTCGTTGAGTACTTTTAGCATTACAATGTGATAACGGACCTTCAACATATATACCATAGCAGGGCTCTCTAAAGTATGGTCCGCGGGCCACATCGGCCCACCCATCAAATCCCTGTGTGCTGGCCTTGAAAAAAATAATTATCGTACGGCAGGCAACGCTGAATTATTCAAAGCTGGGGTGTGCTAGGCCCACCCCAAAACACTGACTGGTGTGCTAGGCCCACCCCAAAACACTGACTGGTGTGCTAGGCCCACCCCAAAACACTGACTGGTGTGCTAGGCCCACCCCAAAACACTGACTGGTGTGCTAGGCCCACCCCAAAACACTGACTGGTGTGCTAGGCCCACCCCAAAACACTGACTGGTGTGCTAGGCCCACCCCAAAACACTGACTGGTGTGACTGGCCCGACTCAGCTTCCCTCGCGATAGTGTGACGCACAGATACTAGTACTGGTAAGTATGTGCTGTGCATTACAACCAAATCAGTTGTATATAACGGTATTGTATACAATAGAGTATATATATATAATTGTATATACAACTGTAATATAGTTGCATATAACACAGTCTGCATTCCCAACAAGCTGATATTGTCAAGCTACGACTCAATAAACGGTATAAGTATGTACCCGACATACAGATGGCTCTGAACTCTACATTTCACCGTAGTTTGACATTATTTCCTTTTGAAGTTCTCCTTGGAACAAAAATGAAGTATCAGAAGTTAAATGTAAAACTTTAATCAAAATTATTGATTTTCAGATGACAGACTAAAACATAAACATGAGAGGAAATCTGACTGAGTTTTATAAATGCCTGCCAGCAAGATCAGTTTACAAATTTGATAAAGTTTTTTTGTAGTTTTCTGTCCATTTTTGGTACAACATACATTCACATGAAATATGTGAAATCTAACTATCGAGCAAATTTGTCTGATGATCATTTGAAATCAATTCTTACAATTGGTCATCTAATCTGGAACCTGATTTTAGTAAAATTTTGAAGTCAAAACGACAGTATCACTCGTCACACTAATTTGGTTGCATAAAACTAAAGGCAAGCATCTGTATGGTTTACCCTGATTTTTTCCAACAAGATATGTTTTAATTTTCCCATGTTTATACTCTAATATTTGAGGAAATTAAATTACTGGCACAGATTTTTTTTATTCCTTCGGCCTGCATAAATGTGGGAAGTATATAAATGTGCCCCTTACATTGAAAAGTTTAGAGACCTCTGTACTGAAAGCTACCGTAGGGAGGGGGGGGGGGGTCTCCGCTGGTAGCTCTTTCCTCCGCTACGCAGCAGCTCTATTTTAGCGGGAAGTTTAAACATACATCAGTAAATAATTTTGTTTGTCAATTAATTGTTTTGTGAGCAAGTCATTATTATGAAAACATTTCTTTGAAGTAAACATAAAGTTATATTTTGAAACTTCTTATAATCCTTCAATACAATTATTGGTACTAATTGTTGACATTATGCTGACAAAGGAAATTTGTTGAGTAATTGACAAAGGAAATGATGTTTCAATGTTTTTGCTTTAGATCAACTGGCTGGAATATTTTCTAGACGCCTTGAGAGTGGTTTCCAAAAAAATAACTGATAAAGAAAGAGTGGTTGTTTACTCACCTGCGTATTTCATGAACTTAACCCTTCTAATCGAAGATTACACCAAGACACCTGAAAAGAAAGTGTAAGTAGAATCGTTTTTAATATAGAAGAAATTATATCTGGTTTTAAAAATGTTTAATCCTTACAAAATTTTAAGAAATGAATGGGATTTAAAATAATATTGTAATGACAAAGTTATTAACACTTTTTAAGGCCACTCAAACTCATCATTTGTTATAAGAAAGTTCATACTAGGTAAATCTGTAATTTCTGGTATTGCTTAAACCATATCTTAAAGATTTAGGCGTTACTAAGGCTTAGCGTACTTCTGTTGATATTGAAGGTAGAGGTTCGAATCTGTTTTGATCTATTTCTAAGCCTTTCGGCTTAATATATAGTACTAAGTACTAACTTAGTAGATATTCGACTCTTTCCATGACCTTTGACTTATTTATGTGAAGATTAAAGATAGCTATAGGCGTGTAACCTCTTCAGAGGTTACTCCTCTAATAATACTGAGTTTAAAGTTTATTGCGTTCATAAATTATAGTTGTAATTCTTCGCTGTTACTAAGAGCAAAATGCAATTTAGAGAGAAGTTACAATGTTAATGAATTATATACAATGTATTAATAATTGTTTATGATTGTACTAACTTATTTAATCATTTTAATCATAAATTTGAAGAAAAATAGAAATTAGTTACATAAACATACCCTTATGTTCTAACATGATGTATGAATTGCCACAATTATTAGTGCTAGTTTAACATCATTGGTACTAATTTTCACTAATTTATCGTTATGCCCCTCCATCCTGAAAGTAAACAGTGCAAAATAGGAAATAACAGAAAATGCCTGTAGGTGGAATATTTTGTCGTGGGTTTCCACACATAAGATTAATATTTATCGTTCTCGAACTGCTTGAAGATCGAGAGGAAGATAAAATATAATAAGAATATTCCATGTTGAAGTGGATTTTATGACACTCAACTTCTATGGGCTTCTACTAGCTGTGACTAAATAGTGCTGCTTGATGTTCAGGCAGCATCTATGTTTTAAGATGGATCAAACTTTTTCACAGATAAGAACCCGGCAACTCCTTATTGCAAAAAAATAATGAGGTTTAGTTGTCCTTCAGAGAGTTGAGTGTTTGAAACAGGTTCTTGTAAGACACAGAAAGTTAACATGCATCGAAATATTAAAGGTCTTGAAGAGTGCAGCTTCAGGCAGCATCTATGTTTTAAGATGGGTCAAACGTTTTCACAGATAATAACCCGGCAACTCTTTATTGCAAAAAAAAAATGAGGTTTAGTTGTCCTTCAGAGAGCTCAGTGTTTGAAACAGGTTCTTGTAAGACACATAAAGTTAACTTGTATCAAAATATTAAAGGTCTTGAAGAAAGAAGATTTCCTCCCCAAAATGAACTGTATTAAGTAAGAAGCATTCTGAAGATCAACAATATGAGTGAATAATGGCCCTTTCCGAATATCTTCAAAGCGTTGGGATCCGCCTTGAAGAAGGTCGAATCCTTTGCAGCTTGATTGAGTTGCACCTGGATGGAAGAGCACGTGGGAGTTGTGATTCAACACAGAGTTTTCTATTCACTTTTATGCTCCTACCTTGTTCACCTTCATGCTGTTCCTGACACCAGTAGAGGCAATACTGAATATTCAACTTGTCAATATAAACAAATAAATATGCTACCTATAGATATTGATGCTATATCCTTAGTTAACATTGAGAAAGGAGGAGGGGGGATCATTGTTTGTCACTAATCATGAAGGCAGTTTTTTCTTCATCTCTTCAAGTAATATTATTGAAAGATTTCCTGTTTTACAGCTTTAAGTCGTTTCCAAAGTATATTCATATCTTAAAATAGGTGATCAGCTCTTTATAAATGGCGGAAGGTAAATGAAATGAAGTTTTTTCTTAAACATATGCCAATGCAATATTGTTCATATTTTAAAAATGCATAGATATCAATGATGCTATAGTTAACATGAAAACGAGATTATACTATTCAATTAGTATAATCTAGTTTTCATGTATTGATAACATATAATAGGTTTCTAAACACCTGAAATGAAAATCAGCATTTATAGCACAGTGAGAAATTCTGAAATATGTAATGGTCCTCGTCAGAGTGACAATTTGAATAAACTTGCGACTCTGACTCTGACGAGAGGCTCATAACTGTTATTTGTAAGAGCCAGTTATACATGACTCATGACAGTCAGTAAATATTTTCTTCCATTCATTTCTCATCAAGCCAGCGTGTTGCTGAAATTATTAAGAATAGTGACTGTTAATTTATTTTGTATATACATCTGTCGATTTTTTAATTGAAAATACATATATTTAATATACAATGATGTAATTCAAGTATCAGTGATTAAACTATTTATCAAAGTATGTCTTTATTTAGGATTTTAAACAACTACTTAGTGTGGCAGATGGTCAAGACGCTGACTAGTTACTTGAGCAAGCCCTTCCGAGATGCTTATAAAGTCTTAAGGAAGGCTTTGGTCGGCAGCGAAGGTGGAGAGGAAATTTGGCGTTATTGTGTCAGTGACACAAATAATTTTCTTGGCTTTGCTGTCGGTGCAATGTACGTCAGAGAAGCATTCAATCGAACTGCCAAAGCTAAGGTATATTCTCTCAGTTTTAAATAATACCATATAATATTATATTTTGAGAAAAATACGTTTGAATTATACAAAAATACGATCAAAATTATATATCATAATAGTAAATTTTCATTACATTTTTATAGGAAACAGTTTTTGGATGGTTGTAACATTATCAAATGTTACAATATCTTCAAGTTTCTTATCTCTTCCAATCCTTTGTTTACATTATGCCCCTAAAGGTAATCATAAATTAATTCACCAGAAAATATTATGTAGTATTTTATTCATTTAAAATTAATGAATTTTCATATAAATTTAATACAAAATTATAAATCCTCTTAAATTTAAAAAAACACTCAAGCAAATGTAGTTATATATTTAATTGAACATTGAAACTTATAGAAAGTATAAAAAAAATCGTTTTTCTGTGCCAAAAACAATTCTGAATACTTGTTTTAAACCGATAATGAATATTTATTTTATCACTCTATCAATATATAATTTTTCAGGCTGAAGAAATGATAACGAATATCCGAACAGCTTTCAAAGAAAATTTAAGAAAGTTAAGTTGGATGGAAGAAGAAAGTGTTCTTTTAGCAGAAAAAAAAGCTGATGCTATTTCTGACATGATAGGTAGTGTATCATGTGTTATTTTGATTTTATATATTCGTGTGTTTGTAACATTAATTGAAGATGTAAATATTGGGGTGAAGCAAATATGAATATTGTATTTTTTATTGGTATTCCAAATATAATGTCTCAAGCACTTTTATTATTTGCTTTAGCTGTATAAGATCGTATATGAATTGAGAAGTAAAGCAAAATATAAACTCTTGTTTCTGTGCTTGTATCGTAAATTTTAGCCTTCATTGTTGTTTTAGGAACGAAATGTGTGTCCCATTGTTTAATATATTGTAGCGACGCGAGGGACAACCCTGCTCACCGGTTATCACCTGCTTTCTATTATTGGACTTGTCGTTGTTTTTTATCTTAATTTTGTAAAGTGAGAGATTCTATTAAAGAACTCTACAGTATGATTTATATTAGAAATAGTTAAAACCGTCATACCTCGTAAGATGATCTTGGAGTCGTTGGAGCGCTTTCGGACGTTGTCCATCTTCGATCGCAACAAACCTACTGAGCTGTTATATAGCTGGTTGGTTATCTGTCAAGTCCACTGCTATCCTGATATTATTATTTTTGATTTTATTTTCAAAATAATAATATCAGGATAGCAGTGGACTTGACAGATAACCAACCAGCTATATAACAGCTCAGTAGGTTTGTTGCGATCGAAGATGGACAACGTCCGAAAGCGCTCCAACGACTCCAAGATCATCTTACGAGGTATGACGGTTTTAACTATTTCTAATATAAATCATACTGTAGAGTTCTTTAATAGAATCTCTCACTTTACAAAATTAAGATAAAAAACAACGACAAGTCCAATAATAGAAAGCAGGTGATAACCGGTGAGCAGGGTTGTCCCTCGCGTCGCTACAATATCACCTATTTTGTTGATTCTACATCATGCATTCTAGATTGAATATTAGGTTAGGTTAGTTAGCAGTAGCAGTCCAATAAGAGAACGCACAGAGGCCAAGCATTGGCCCTTTGTGATACCACACAATGAATATTCTATATTGGGAGTCCCAAAATTTGCCTAACTCAAGTGCATTTAGAGTAGGGATCTATAACGAGTACCTGACATTGTACAGGCTCAGAACTGACAGCTGTACGTCCTCTCTGAGGGAAGACGTCCTCAGATTTATTAATCGATTATAAATCAGTTCGTGAATAAACCGAGGGCTTGAGTGGGTATTGAACCCAGAGGATATCTACCAGTCCAGAGGATGACACGTTGCTACATGCCTAACCTGATCTCCAAAAAATTAAACTCACTCTAGTTTGAATCCTTAAATTTAAACTTCATGAGCGAAGGTAGTTCTGGCATCTTAATTCAAAGATTCTTCTTTCATCATGAAGTTACAGAATAATGAAAGTAACTAGTTTCACCAAACTAGATTACACTTTACATTATATAACTAATTTTAAAAATTCTGAGGTAAAATGGATAAACCAACAAAAGTCTCCACATAAATGAAGTTTTATTCAACGCGTTTCGAACACTTTGTTTTCATCATCAGGAAGACATAATAATACAAATTATATCTAATCAGTTACAAAATTAGTGTGAAATAATAAAATTCAATTAAGAGAATTCAAGACATACCCAAGGGCAGATGAATAAAACTTCATTTGTGTGGAGACTTCTGTTGGTTTATCCATTTTACCTCGATATAATTTGTATTTTAGTGTCTTCCTGATGATGAACACAAAGTGTTCGAAACGCGTTGAATAAAACTTCATTTGTGTGGAGACTTTTGTTGGTTTATCCATTTTACCTCAGAATGAGTAAATACCACACAATTACGAATTGCACAACTAATGATTTAATTTTAAAAAGTCAAATACAATCTATTTTTAATATTTAAGGTATTTAATATTGTATTTAAAACTTTTTTTATTTATCTAACCCAAAATAAAAAAACCTCCTAGTTGGAATATTATATACCTACCAAAAAGAATAGCCTTTAGTATTTTATTGAGAAAAGGTCTATTGTTTATCATATCTGATATGCTATGTTTGTAGCTTAATTTGTTTGAATAACTATTACATAATATACATTTTGTTAAATACAATCTATTTAATTTAAATTCAGTGAGTTCAACACCAAAATTATTGCCATCGTACATTGAAGAAAATAAAAATTGGTTAATAGATATTATTTTACGACTAGCTTTATTTTCTTGCAAACAAATAAAGTAAAAACGTTAACATATCACAATAAAAAAATATTTTGGTCTCAATCTTATAAAGTTAGTTGTTAAAATTAAAAAAGCTAACTTAATTTTTGATGCATGTTGACCATTTTTATTACCATCTTGTATTAAATAAACTGTTTTATGTCTGCTTAATTTCTTTGTTTTTTTTTTTTAAGAAAAAAACTGCTTCTTACACATATAAATAAATTTACTCGTTTTTAAAAAATGATCATTTTGCGCCATTGTTTATGAAATTGTTTTCAACATATACTGTTTCAGGTTTTCCTGATTATATACTGGATCCAAGGCAGTTAGATAACAAATATAAAGACCTACAAGTGAGTGAAAACAAATATTTTCTTAACTTTATCAATGCAAACAAATATATGCTTAAAGAAAATTTGAAAAAATTGGGCCAACCTGTAAACAAAACAAGGTTAGTAATTCTATACAGTGTTGTGATATGATATTTTAATTAAATGTTTGCTTCTTATTTTTTAATGTTTTCATTCTATGTATGTATGAAAATGAAATGTATGTAAATGTTTATGTACATTATATACAGTGGAGGTTACATCATTTAAATAGAATGATGCCTGAAAATGTTCTGGACAATTGTTTTGATAATTAATAGTAAACATGGTTGAAACATTGTATTTTATTTTGAAGAAAACTAAAGATGTGATATATTTATTGTTGGAATAACAATCTCTATATCTCTGAGGATATTTTTTTTATTCAGATGGACTATGTCTCCTCCCACTGTCAATGCATACTATACTCCTACAAAAAATCAGATCGCCTTGCCAGCTGGAATATTCCAAGCTCCCTTCTATGACCCCAATCGATTGGAAGTGCTAAATTACGGAGCTATGGGGGTAGTCATGGGTCATGAACTAACGCATGCTTTTGATGACCAAGGTATCATTTAAATTCAATTTTATTTATTAACTTTTCGAACGACATTTGTCGTTTAATAACAAATTATTAAATTTAATAACAAAATTATAATTTGATAACAAATTATTGTAATTGTTTACAGCTACTTTAAAGTATTATCAGTTAAACTTATTTGGAGGATGTGAACTTCATTTCGACAGGTAATCGTTAAAGTCACAGTCTGATTGTGAACAAAATGAATAAAGGAATTTGTTATTCTTCTTGAAAAACAATATTATTAACTTATTAAATAGTTGAACAATATTTCAATTATTAAGGGCTTTGAAGCCTATCAAGATTAATGCATAGTTTAAATATTGTCGTGTAAATCTTGAAACCTTTCTTCATCTAAGTGACTTTCAGAAATATCATCAAAAGCAATATGTTTTAACAATAGGGAAGTTAAGAAACTTCCTAAATATTGCAGTAGTTCTAACATTGAGTAAGCGACGGTAGGTTAGGAATGGCAAACATGTAAGAATAAATGATTTCGTCAATTAAGCATGGAAATAATTGCTATAGCCAATTACTATTTGATTGAAATGATGCCAATTTTGACAGTTTGTTATCGGTAACAAACGATCTTTACATCTGCTACATAGAATGTGGAGTTTCTTTCAAAATTGGTTAAGGTAGCCTGCCAGTATATTTTGGTTGCTTGATTTACATTAGATTGGGTTGCAATGGCACGGGAGAAGACAGACAGACTAAAGGTCCTGTTGTGATACCACACAATGAACGTTCTTCATTGGGAGCCCTAAACTTTGCCTAATTTAAAATAGCGATCTTTAACGAGTACTGACATCATACAGGCTCAAGATCCTCTTTATGGGACGACCTGCTCAGATTTTATTTTCCATCTACCGCATAAATAAAACGAGGACCAGATTAGGTATCGAACCTAAGATCTACCATTTCAGAGGCTAGCACCTAAGCCACTTAAAGTCCAAACTTGGCTACATTCCTTACATTTTGATTCGCATCAAAGACGTCTCTTCTACATTGAAGAGAAGTATCTGTTATTGTTACCCTCTCTTTGCTACCCCGGTGACCCTATGATTTGCTCTCATTGCATTTTTCAAATTCTAATTTTGCATTGCTGCAGTGCATTGAAGTGGACATAAAATTGATAGATAATAATCAAATATTTTGACTCAATTTTTATGTTGTAATACTAATAAGCCGACGTTACTAGGTATGAATTTAAGCCATTAACCAGTATGTCGATAGTTAATTCTGGTACCAGTGAGAACCCAATGTACAACCATTTATTATTATTTGTTAATTTAAAGTGGTCGCAAAGTTTCTTAGTGAAGTTGCAGACTTGAAGAATATAATTAGGAATAGGTAGCGTCATGAACATCCACACTATCCATAATCAATGATCAAACCACAATAAGAAAATGGGAAAGCAAGACTAAGATCTTTCAACCGTAACAAGCGGTCTTCGTCAGAGTCAAAAACTGGGTCTTCGTCAGAGTCAAAAACCCAACTGAAGATCAGTTGGGTTTTTGACTCTGACGAAGACCGCTTGTTACGGTTGAAAGATCTTAGTCTTGCTTTCCCATTTTCTTATTGTGGTTTGATCATTGATTGTTATTTCACGTGTTTATGTGAAATCTTACTATCCATAATAATTAAAACTTTAATGAGTTCATTAAACTAAAAAAAATTACAATTGTGCAGTAAATTTGCATCTATGATTTACTTTATGCAAGAGATGTGTAAGTTTTAATTAATCGTATTAATTCCATTTCGAGTATTTTTTAAAAAAAAATATTTATGAAAAAAAGTAGCTTAATTTAATAGTTTAATTTGTTTCATGTATAAGGCTAGCCTTAATTAAAATATTAAAATTAAAATTAAAAAAATAAAATATTAATTTTGTATTAATATTAGGCTAGCCTTTACAGATTCTTATATTATTGTTTTCAGGAAGGGAATATGATGAAAAAGGAAACCTTCACCAATGGTGGAATAACATGACTATTGAAAAATTCAAAAAACAAGCCGACTGCATTGAAAAACAGTATTCGAAATTTGAACACAATGGCAGACATGTCAATGGGAAACAGACATTAGGTATTGTTTTTCCTAGTTATCACACCCGTTAACATAAATTCCAAGTCACAAAGATTGAAAATAATTAAGTTTTAAAATATAGTTAGGTCAAGTAACTCTAATTAATTTTGTTTCTACACTTTTTTTTCTATTAAACTATTATCTTTCTATTAAACCTATCTCATACACAGTAGTATTCTGATTAAGGCATTCTTTGCTATAACAAAATTATGTGATCATGAAAAAAAACTTGATTTTGACTGATATACATGCTTTGATGACTCCTGAGTTTATTTTTAATATTTTTTGGATGATTCTTGGATGTGTTAGATGAGTAGTAGGATATGTATCCAAAAAATTGTAATCACTAACAATTTCCACCATTAAATAATCTTAATGAAATTTTCATTTCTTTGTATGCAATATATATATGAATTAAATACCACAATAAACAATATAAATTAATTAATATTATGCTCTAAGGCCTTTGATTAACATCATCAGAGAGCTAAATGAAACAACCAAAAAAAAAAAAAAAAACATAATAACAAGTTAACCTTGTTAAAAGAAATGAAAATTTCATTAAGATTATTTAATGGTGAGAATTGTTAGTGATTAAAATTTTTTGGATACATATCCAAAAAAGATTGAAGTCAAGACTTCAATCAGCCAGGTTAACTTGTTATTATGTTTTTTTTTTGTTTGTTGTTTCATTTAGCTCTCTGATGATATTGTGACGAAAGGCCTTAGAGCATTTGAATTAATTTATATTGTTTATTGTGGTATTTAATTCATATATTATATCGAGTTATTGTTTGATTATTAATTTATATACATATATATTTGTTCAATGTCTTTTTATCTCGAACACGTATATGGAACACTTATTCTCTTCATCGAGGACGCTGAACCAAACCCTGAAAAATAGTATTTATTTATTGCGATACTTTATGAAGTATATTTATATATAGTTTATTGTGTGTAGATGTGCCTTGTTATTCTTTGACAATGTTGAATGTAAGAAATGCTACTTAAGTTCTTTATACCGAAACAGTATTAATTTCTCCCTTGTTCTGGTTATTCCAGAGATCTGGCATTTTTCATTCATTATATATATTCTTATGTGTCTAGCCTCTTATAACTATTCCATGAATTTTGGATTATTACAAAAGGCAATATAACGCTGAAGGGACAAATATTAAGTCCTCAGGCAGTCATAAGGATTTCTTTACCTTAATGTTATTATTAGAAGAAATTATTATTATTAGAAATTATTAGAAGCAAATATTTTTGAGATTAATATAAATAAATATTTTATATTTATTATAAAATATAATAAATTTAGTATTTCAAGATACTACTTTCAAAAAATTACAAATCTGTCCCATAATTTGAAAAAAAAATGTACTATACAAAACTTAAAAATAATTATGTACTACATAAATTGATAACCCATTTGATAACATTCTTTTAATTCTTTCATTAAATTTAGGGATTTATTAATATATTTTAATGAGTATTACAACTTATTAGTTGTGGTTTTTTGCCTAATTTTATTATCAGCAATTTCATATCCTAAATCATAAGATTTAAATGAATATTAGTTTACCTTTTCATTATTAAATCATAATCAATCAATGGAAAAATACCAACCAATGTAAGAAGTCAGTTATATTTTAATTATAATTGGCAAATTGTAATACCAATATTAAAAAAATCAATTAATTAAAATGATTTGTCATTATTTCTTCTGGTAATGGTTGTACTCACTGTAAAGTTGAGTTTTGGACTACACCAGGTTTTTTTAACTCAGTAGAATGTCAGAAACTTATTGGTGAGATGTTCTAAGAATATTCAGAGTGATTTTACATTTGTAGCTTGTGCTTTTAGTTAGTATTTTGTAGAAATTATATGAAAGGTGATT
Organism: Hermatobates lingyangjiaoensis; assembly: GCA_026182355.1. Taxonomy (NCBI): domain Eukaryota; kingdom Metazoa; phylum Arthropoda; class Insecta; order Hemiptera; family Hermatobatidae; genus Hermatobates; species Hermatobates lingyangjiaoensis. Next base: position 4,845,189 of record JAPFBL010001928.1, read on the forward strand.
ATACGAGGTGAGCACTGATTATAAGTGATAAATCAAGTAAAACAAGTTATATCATGCAGAATGTCTAGATAGCATGAATAAGAGAAAACTTTAAATTACTAATTAGATATTATTACCTGACAAAAGTTAACCTATGAAATTTTTTTTTTGAATGATTTTAAGGAGAAAATATAGCGGATAATGGAGGTTTGAAGGCTGCTTTTAGGGCATATCTGGACTGGGTTTCTCGTAATCCGAAAGAGGCGGCTCTCCCTGGCCTACCCTATACGCATGCTCAACTTTTCTTCATCAGCTTTGCTCAGGTAATATCTTACATACGTAAAGTTGTATTTATCATAAAAATGAAGTATATTCAGTATTGTGTTGATTCAGTATCGAGGCAAAACCATACATAAAACCTTCTTCTTCTTCTTCTGCTTATCTTCTCCATCTTCATTTAGCCAGCAGCCACTCTTAGCTGCTGAGCCATTTAGCAACTAATATTAATAATTAATATATATTAATCTTCTTCCCTCGGAGAGAGTGTTAAGCCGTCGGCCCTGAGTCTATACTATGTCAAGTACTTGTTAAAGATCCCTGCTCGAAATATACTTGAGTTAAGCAAAATTTAGAACTCCCAAAGTAGAATGTTCATTATGATATATGACAAAGGGTTAATGTTTGGTTTATGTGTGTTTTCTTTCGTGAGACTGCCACTACAAGCTAACCTAACTTCGTAATGCGAAGTTGTTGGACAGATAAGGAGCCTTATGGTGTGTTAGGACAGAACTGGAAATGTATAAGTGGAGATTGCTATACTGCAGCAGGTACAGTGGACAGGTGAAGGTGTTTTTACAAGTCGATGGGAGAGTATGTAGAAATGGACTTTGAACTTTGACGAGGTCGCACAAACCAGGAGCTTGGAAACTCGTTTTTTTTTAAAGCAAAAATATACTTTCTTTTTAAGTCTATATACTTATCTTTTTTTAAGTATCTAGTATATAAAACTGCTCGAGATTCAAATTGAACAGTATGTTAAAGTTTTTAAAACTTTCCTTCATATAAATAAAAATGCCACAATGTGAAAAACAAGTGAATTTATCATCAAAGTATTCATCACCATAATAAATGATGCATGCTCTTGAGTCTTTTGAGATGAAAAGGTGGTTCATCTCACCTTTTCAAAGGTCTTCTAGAGTCACAAACAAAGAGTACGACGAGGGCCGTAACTAATGGAATGGTCTTTTGTTCCTGGTGTTTATTGTATATATATATATATATATTATATATATATATATACACAATTAAAAGAAACGGTTCAGCGGACTTTTTTACAATAAAATAAAAAACGAAGGAAACACACAGAAAGACACAGACATAACTCACATCGATATTTCGACAATCGTCGTCATCAGGAGGTGCGAAGAGCGAAGAGCGAAGAGTCCCGCAGGAAGACAGGGCGGTACTCAGAGTAGTACAGAGTACCGCCCTGTCTTCCTGCGGGACTCTTCGCTCTTCGCTCTTCGCACCTCCTGATGACGACGATTGTCGAAATATCGATGTGAGTTATGTCTGTGTCTTTCTGTGTGTTTCCTTCGTTTTTTATTTTATTATATATATATATATTATATGGTCCAGCAGACTTTTAAATAAAAACGAATTAAAAAGAAGGTAGCACACAGATATACAAAGGAATAATTTACTTCTATATTTCGACCATCGTCGTCATCAGGAGGTGAAGAGTCCAGCAGGAAGGTAGACGCTCTGGATCAGTTGGTTTTTTGACCCTGACGAAGACCGCTTGTTACGGTGGAAAGATCTTAGTCTTTTTTTTTTATTTCTTATTGTGGTTTGAACATTGATTGTTGTTTCACGTGTTTATTGTGAAATCTTGTTATATATAAAATATTGGATTTAATACTCTTAAATTTTATTCAAATAATAGAATAACACTGAAAAAATAATTTATTTTTGGAATACAATAGCTCTAATTTTAAATTTATTGTTGAACTTGTACGAAATACGGGTTTTCTATATTCTTACAAAAATGTCTTAGTTAATCCATTATTTTTAGTAATTATAAAAGTAATAAACTACTTAGACTAATACAAGTGTATGGTATTTGAAATAATTTTCACTATTCTATCGGTGAGTAAATACTTGTTTTTTAGGTATGGTGTACTCAAAACACAGAACAAGTAGCTGAATTACTAGAAGAGAAGGATGCTCATTGTGCTTTTAGATTTAGAGTTATTGGTCCTCTATCTAATTCAATTGACTTCGCCAAAGAATTTAACTGTCCACTGGGATCAAAAATGAATCCAGAGCACAAATGTGAAGTATGGTGAATTATACCAAAAAGAAATAATCCTCATTTATGTCACTATCCAAAAAGGGAACAGAGTATATTCATGCATTCCACCACAGTTTGGAAAGCACGAAACTTTGTTGCAGAGATCTTCCTATATAAAAGCCGTACATTTCTTTTATTTATCATATATTTTTGTAACATATCTTCTCCCATATTTTATTTTTATTAAAAAAAAACTATTAAACAATTTTGGAATTAAACATTGGCTTTGTTGCAATATTGTGCAGGTCACAATCTTAGTGAATGATAACCAGAATTATTTGCAACAATTCTTATGTTTCTCAGCTAATCTAATTTCTCAATATTTATTTTTTTTTAATTTGCTTTTTCTTTGCATAGAATTTTTACCAGATAAACAACAATTTTTATTTTATGAGGAAAGAAATTTTGTGTTATACAAAATTAAATGCAGTTGATTTTACCATTCAATTTTCATTCTTTTGTCAAATATTTTCGTAAAAACCAATTTAAGCATAATAATTTGTGTTAGTTGATGAAACCAAGTAGGTTTTAATAATTATAGTCAAGTAGATAGATAATCGCTGTGAATCCTCTGCTCATGATATTAAACTGTCTTCGTGTTAATGGTAAGATCCTAAACAATTTATCATTAAAATGTTTTAATCTAGAACATAAACAAATGTTTACGTATACCATAATTCAAACATCACAGTGTTTCAAATAAGTTATTCATTTTATAACTATTTTTTTAAAAGTAAATCTCAGGAATTAAAATCATAATGAAGTAAAATTCTACGTTTTCTTTATTTTTTTTTTATAATGTATGTAATATTAAATGTTTTTTCTTTGTTTTTTTTTTCATTTTTTTGGTTTAGGCCAGACTAATGATTTTAGGAAGATACTTTCTTATTTCTAATAAAGCATAATTAATGGATTTATTAATCTTTTAGTTAAAAAGATTTATTGGCATGTAAATGAATTCTAGTGACATTTTTAAGTTCCTGAGACTTTCTCACCTACTGCATAAAATACTACAGGGAAATTGAAATTCCAGAATCAGTTTAGAATTATTAAAGTTAGATGTTTCAAACTGTAGGTTTTTTTTTCTTGCATTAGAACAACTGAGTTAGATAATATAACTTGTTAAAGATAATTTTAGCTTTATTTAAAAGTGTAAGCTTGTTAAAATGAAATTCGTCTTTGTCACCATATTTACTAAATTTATAAATGGGGGGTTGTTTATAATATGTGCTTGATTTCCTGGGATGATGTATTATTAGTTGGGATTAAATGTCAACTGTTTTCTGTGTTACCCAGACATCTCTCTTAGGTTGAGATCAACTATATTGAACCTAAAAAACAATAAGTTAAAAATTAGCTAAATTCCTAATTTCCCCCCTTAGGTATTTTTAACAGCTGATGCTTTAATAATGTACTGAATGATTTTAACTCTTCTTCATCTAATAATTTTAATTGGTTTGTTCCATTTAAGCAAACTTGTTTCAGCTTACTAAATAATTAGAGGGTCATAACTTGTTAATACCTTTAATTATTAATCCCTATTTACTCTAAGGTACATAAAATCGTATGACTAAACTCTGAGCTTTGTGTTTTGTAAATTTTCTAACATTGTCTGTGCAGTTAAATCCTCTTATGACTTTTAGATGTAATGCCTTATATGTTTCTAAATGTTAAACCCAAAAAAAAACTTCATAAAAATTTAACATCATTAATTTGTAACTTTTAGCTGAATTATAAAACTTTAATGTGTATTTTTTTTGTTGATGGAGACTTAGAATATGATTGTGACATTGTATCCAATACTGGAGACTCTTCGGGAACAATTAACCCCTGTGATGTGATCCTCCGATCAGAGACTATAGTTTGTACTTAGATTTTAGTAAGGGGTTTGAAGGAAAAGATGTGGAAGTTACCAGTAAGGAAAGAAAATTATTTGTTATTTCTTATTTTTGTTATGATTTTAAAATAATGATAATAAGTTCCTGTTATTCATGAAATTGAAAATATTTTTGATTTTTAATTAAAATGGATATGCCCATTTTCTAAATGCTATAGTAAATCTTTCCAAAATTACCTTTGATTAATTATAACATATTTTTCTTACCAGTAGTGTGTATACCAAAGAAATCTACACATTTTGGTTCAATCTCATTAGATGAATCGTATTTTTTGAAAATTATATTATGTAAAAAAATCAGCCAGATCATTAGTTAGCTTTTAGTTATTTCTTTTTTTTTTTTTTTTTGGCTATAGTAATTATTTCTGGTCAAAAGTTTTAAATAGAAATCGTAATTACAGTTATTTTACTCAACTCTTTCTGTCGAAGGTACATATTTCTTACCATTGCTTCCACAATTCTCTATGTCATTATTTAAAATGTATGCCCTTAACTTAACTCACAGAAGAATGTGGGTATTAATTATATTTCAATGAACGATATTAAATAAACAATGCGAAAAAGATTTACAATCCAACTTTTTTTTTCTTTAACACAAATAGTTTCTATGTAAATACAACAATTGGAGGTATATGATTTTTAGGCTAGAAAACAATCTTTCAAGGTATAGTTGTTTATACTTAAGTTAAAAATCACAAAGCATTGAGTGCCATTGAAATTTTTAGATAATTTAATAAGCAAAAAATGAAACATGGGCATTAAAATTTAGTTTAAAGGTAATTATTCTATAATGGTAATTTACCAAAGATCTTCATTAGTTCTATAGATGTAAATTTCTGTTTCAATATGGCGTGTTTTTGAAATATTTATTTTGCTATAAGTGATGTCTGTGATAAATTGTTGTAAGAAAGCATATTCCTAGAAAGTCCTATGTACAAATATTGGAATAAAAATTCAACTGTAGGTCTTTTATTCATACCCTTAAATATGTAATAATAATTTAATTATATATTCCTTATGAGCGTGTAATGGTAACACTGCCGTAACCTCCCTGAGTCTGTTGTAAACTTGCTTCAATAGCACCGATCTATAAATGTTTAATAAAAAGCATGTTCGGCATTGATAATGGTTAATGAACATGCATGGTGTTATGTGCGAAATCTAAATAATACTGGAACGTGATGGAATATTCGGAGGATAAATTAAAGAAAATTGGTAAAATTGAAAAAAAAAGCATACGAGCAGAGTTGACTTGTACCGGAACATTTATCACTTCAGATGAGTGTAAAGAAGCTTCTGGAAATGAGGTATAAGGTAGAATAGTAATTACAGAAAATATATGATGACTTTAAACAATTAATAGTATATGATGTTTCGGAAATTGTCACTGGTGATTTTACTGATGTATTACTGATGCTCCATCATCAGTGGTAAACATCGACCATCGGCTATACCAATACTAAATGTATATGGACATATGTATATGTATATGAAATGTATATGGACATATATACGCAAAAGAGGCCGTAGTTGTGGAGGTCCTTGAAGATTATTTTGCATCTGTTTTTAGCGCTGAAATGAATGTAAACGTACCAAAATCTGAAAATAGCAATCATAACATAATTTACAACAAAGCTGTAGTAGATGTAAAAATCCTAAAGAGTGCAATGTTGCTTTTAACATGAGTGAATTATGATGGGCCTTTCTTAAGACTAAAGATACAACTCCAGGAATACGTCAGATTCCTTATGCCTTCCTTCGAAATCTTCCGCATAAAGGTAAGATAAGGTTACTTTTATACAACTGTATATGGAGAACTGGCAACTACTCAAACTAGGAGATCAAAGCCTAACCATTTTCTCCGTAGAGATTCTTAAACGAGAATGAATAAGACCAATATTCTCGTCTTCACACTCGGACTCGACCATTAAATATCAGAGGGAGAGAACTGATGAAGAAATTTGCCATTAAAAAGTGAAAGTTCTTCCTTGTGCAGATTCAAATCATCCTTCCTGGCTCCTACCAATGGCGAATATAAATTCAGATCTAGGAAAATATCCAAAATTTGACACTTCACTGCATGTTTATAAAGATCTGTTCAAAGCGTTGCTAAATAAATACAGAGAATACAAACATATATACAGATCGATCTCACACCCAAGATGGAATGGGCTGTGCGATATATGCAGACAACACACAGGTCATGGTCCCTCCCTCCTGTAACCAGTGTTTATACAGCCGAACTAATAGCCTTATACAAAGCAATCAATTATTGCCATACAGAATCAGTCTTAAAGTATTTGATTCTTTCAGATTCCAGGTTGGCACGAAATTTAAAACATCCTATAATTATTAAGATATTTGAATAACTCCATGACCTAATTATTAGGAAAAAGCAAGTGTCATTTGCTTGGATACCAAGCCATGTCGGTATTGAAGGAAATGATAAAGAAGACAGAGCAGCAAAGGAAGCAACCAACAGAGAAACTAGAAATATAATAGCTGTGAGACCGAATGACATCAGAAAGAACATTACAAAAGCAATATGGACAGGGTGGAAAACCGAATGGAATGAAGAAACCACTCAACTTCGGAAAATAATAGTATCAATTGGGAACAATGAGCGCTGGAACAGGAAATCGAGAAACGAATGTGATCTTAAACCGCCTACGTATAGGTCACACGCGAGCCACACATAGTTACCTGTTAGCCAAAGAGCAAAGACCCTCATGTCCAAAATGTAAAGATTTGTTGACGGTGGCCCATTTAATTGAAGAATTCCCACAATTAGAAGAAGAAAGGATGTCTGCGAGCATGCCATCAAAATTGATAATAGCTCTAGCGCCTGATAATAAATATTCTAGTGAAGTGAATCATTCCTAAAGGAAATAAACATATACAACAAAAATGAGAAACTAGAGAATCAAACAAAACCAGACAGTGCTAATATCCTACTAGGCGATGCACTTATCAAGTATAGATAAAAAACAAAAATTAAATAAGCCTTACAGCGATGGAGAGTTCGTCAAAAACTGTTTACTGACGGCTGTTGAAATTGTGTGCCCTGAGAATCGACATGCTTTTTTGCCAATATTAGCTTAACAAGAAATACAGTGGCAGACAGGATCTTGTAAATATCGGTAGATTTGAACCACCAACTAAAAAGCTAAGTGAAATTATTTTTGGCATTTTCTGTTGCAATTCATGAGAGTATTGGTATTCATTTGTTCAAATTGCTTTCCACATGTTGAAAAAAGTGTATTTAAGTTCCACAAAGCTGTGACTAATTGTTATGCAACAATATCACTATCACTGTGATCAGTTTTATGTATAACGCAACTAAATAAATGTTAAACTGAAAAACAGTTATAAAGTTGCACATACTTTAAGTTATTAGGTTGTTCATAATGTATTTATTAAAAGGAAAATTCATTTAATAAGGTTTTTATAATTGACTTATTCTTTTCTACACTAGTATTTAATATACCTTATACCTGGTACTAATTGTTAGCACTAGGACTAATACAGAGAAAAAAGTGACTTACTGTTGGTTCTATGTAATTTTGGAATGACTTATTGGTCGTCCCGCTTGAGACTAGATTAAGCTGCATTCGGCTCCCAGACCAAAGTGAGTTTGACAGATCTGATTGAAATCATGTTGGGCATTTAAATGTGTTAAGTATATTGTAAATGCAATTATGATTATGTGTTATATTTCTTATTTTTATTCATCTACTGTCTACATGAAATATTTATTAAATAACTAAGGATTTAATTAATTTTAATGAATTCCTTTGTTGAAGTTATACCCAACACACCTGCGTATATTGGGTAAAGTGATGGAATCATGAAGATAATTGAATTTACAACTAAAGAAAATAAAAAATTACTGCGGTATTTGAAATGGTGGTAGGCATAGTCAGTGGCGTGCCGAGGTGCCCCCCCCCCCCCCCCCCAACATCAGGTCGAGGCGCCCCTAAATTTGTAGTAGTTTTCTTTAAAACCAATAATTCGTGATGCTATGATTCACCCACACGTTTTGCGCTTGTTCCCCTTCTGATAGTTTCTTCGCCACATTGGCTCTCAATTCCTTCCTGGTAATTTGTGACTTTAAAAGGACCCTCATTGTTCTGAAAAGCTTTAGCACTCATTTTCACCATTCCAATGCTTAGATAATCAGAAGTTTTTGGTTTGAATGCTTTGAACATCAAACTTAACCAGCATCTTTCTTTCTTAATATAGCATTCAGTTTCGTCATACTGTCGCTGTTCAACAGATTGCTTACTAGATGAAGATGATGCTGACTAGAAACGTATGGCAAATCAGTTTGTTTTGCTGTCCATGCAGGTGGTGGGGGTAATGATGAAGATAAGTTCTGATGATGAACAAGATGATGAATATAAATACCTTCTCTGATGCTGTGTCTGTTTTGTTAGTGGCGGCAACAAATGGGGAAACTATTCGATTGTTAGTATCTCTACCTGGACGTAGCTCTCTTAGAAATTCAGTCATAACTTGGTTGGACTTCCTAAGATCTTCGGGCAATCTTTTTCTATACTTTCGTCTCTCCGCACTGAATTCTTTTTTTTTGTTTTTCCTTCATTCACAAAACTTTTAATTAAAATAAAAAAAAAGTTTTTTATATAAAAATTTGAAATAATTATGTTTGTCACCCACCTATTACTAGTTACAGTTCGAAATGAAATAGTGCTATTTGGAAAGTCATTTTCTTTGTTTTCATATTAAATAGTCTTAATAATTAATCTAAATTTAATGTAACAAATTTAGTTTATACAGGAACTGGGAAAGGATATTGTAAAAATACGAATTTGTAACTTCTGAAAAAAAATAAACAAGTTTCGACTAACGATCCATTAAATTCCTCACAAATTTAAAGTTAATTTTTTTTTTAAATACACTTCCCAAAAATATTACTAGTTTAAAGAATTTTCAGATGAATCTGGCTAAGGAAGAATACAGTCGGAAGTTCATGGCCAACAACGGTTACTTTGTTGTCGTTTCACGTTTTTTTCACCTTATGACGATGAAACAATTAGGTCCATAGCAGTTCTTTTCTATTCCCGTGAATCTTTATAATTTTAATTTTTCTAGTCTCTTGTCATCTTTTTTTTAATTCAATTTAATTTTTTAGAAAAATTAATCAAGCACAAGAAAACCACCTATTTAGAAAAAGGACTTTCAAAAATAAAATTCTCCAGACGACGACGGATGTCGAAATATTGAATTGAGCCTTCATAGGCTTTTTGTTTTGTGCTTAATTACATTTATTATTTATGAAAAAGTACGTAGACACACTTTAGCAGGATATTTAAACAAACCAACAATGTCTTAAAAAAAATTGCTTCTTATTCATTACAATACACAACATAATTATAAAATAATATAGCATCAAAACTTGAACAATTAATTCAGAAATCATTCAGTATTAATAAAATAAAGTTAAAACGATAATCAATTATCAAGATTGAACCATATCAGTATAAATATTGTATATACACAAATGTCATAGAATAAACCACACGTTTAATTCAAATTCATATATACCATAACAGCAGATTTCTAACTTTACATAAATTTTTTATATTTTTTTTTAAATTGTTAAGTAAAGGTCACTTAAAATGTATATATATATGAAAGTCACAACAGAATCATTAGCATTTTTTTAAAGCTAAACTAACACAAACATGTAAAAACATCACATCTTACACTAAAACCTAACCTTAAAAACAAGTACACTTATAGGTTACAATATTACGGTCACATTATAAAATCGGGACTATTTTCCCGAGGCACTCAAAATTGTGAAAGCTAATTTGCTCGTAAGTACAGCATCTTAAGTAAGAATAGAAAACAAAAGAAAATTATAAACGTATAATCAAGTACCAAAAATTTAGATATATTTAAAAAAGTTGTAAAATAATATTCTTTTTTAATATAAAATTATTTCTTATTTCAAGAAATATTTACTTATGTCAGTCGATTATTTTTAAGTAAGGCACTGTTGGAAGGACTTGGCAATTTATTGAGCACGAACATTACTATCATGATCAAATTAACAACACAGTTTCAGAAAAATCTAATAAATAACTACACATCTATTAATAATCACAGTTTTTATTCAAAGAAAAAAAAAAGTACTTTTATGTTTTAGGCAACTTTGCTTATTTCGACTCGTGTTTGGCAGAGTGTTCTTTTTTTCTCAAATACCTAAATTTAGATGGCACTAAAGAAGGTATGGTCAGAAAAGATGATAATTCTAAATATTTTTGAGCATTCCTTTTTCATAAACAGCTACATTTCAGTTACTATCTTAAGTAACAGAAAGTGCTATAATCACAATAAAAACAAGAACTTTCGTTACAAGTTCTGCATTATATATTAATTACATATCCTAATAGTGGAGGATAGAGTAACTGGATTACTCTTTTGTCAGTCATAATTTAATATTTCTCCCTTTAATTGCACTTTTTTTTCGTATACTGATCATAAAACATTTACATTGATTTGAATATGAATTCAAACAAAAATAATTCACAAGAAAACCATAGGCTTCCTTTTGATTCAAAATTTTTTCTTGAGCACATTTTCTAAATTAACTATTAAGAATATCAAAATATTAGATTTCATTTTCGTGAAGTATCTCAGAATTTTTGAATAAATTTTTGAAAGAGATAATTTAAGATTTTTTTGATATTGGAAAATACACATCATTGATTTATTGGTTGATTTCTTCAACAAAAACATGGAATTTTTTAAACGAATACACAGTTCTTTCACTACCATTATCCTATTATGTTTAAATATTTAATTATTTTCTTTCTCTAGGAGTATAAACATCAAATAAAGGGTGGTAATAGTTTTTCTTTTCTTTTTTTCAAGTAGGAAGACAAACAACTGTTGTTTTTACAAAACATTAACTATTCTGATTTAAAATAGTTGTTTCAACTTGAAAATAAACAGTAATTTGAAACAGTAAAAATTGGTAAACATTGTTTCTTTAAACAGTTTTGAAAAGTATCTAATTATATTTTAAACAAAACATAATTAATAATATACAAACAAAAAGTTTTTTTGTATTCCCAGACTGAATTCACTTATAAACTTTTCTCTGATAGCCAAAGTAAGAGAAAACAAATTTTGCTGTGGCAGAGTTAAGTAAATATTGCCTGGTAATGCGATATTCTGTGTTAGACGATTATTCCAGTTTATAATGAAACTAGCTAAAAGGTAGGAAAATAAATGAAATACTTATACCGTATCTTTTTGTTTTTCTATAAAAGAATGAAACTGTTTCTGACTTTTACTTCATTTTCTAAAGCACCAAGATAGCAATAAAAATATTGCAATCATTTAATTGACATAATGGATTTTTTCCTAAATAAAATATTTCATTGAAGCAAAAAAAAAAAATAACATCACAAAAAATAATATTTAAATTTTTTGTTAATGGCCACATAAAATTCAACATAAAGAAACCACAACATTAACAATTGCAAAGATAAAAGCCTCCTTTGTGTTATCAACAGCCACTATTAAACATAACATATATTTTTAACAATAAATAACATTGACTTCCCACTGGACGGAGAGGAGTAGCACTTCTTTTCATTGTTCATTACAACTCTTCTGTACAAGAAATAACTCTAATAGATATATTAATACAGTTTTTTTTAAAGTAGAAAGGAAGTTTTGGGTTAAAGCCAGGTAAGGCTGCTGCCTGGTTTGTTTATGGGGTTGATCAGTGCCTGAACGTCTTCCAAAATGTCGCTAGTGAATTCCTCACCAAGCTGTAAACATAGTTTTCAACCATTAAATTGTATTACTCTTACACAAATAACCCTTCACAAATTCTATCAAGTTTAAAAACAAAAATTCTTTAGTTTTTAATAAACGGGCATAATTGTATATTCATTTTCTAATATGCTGGTATCACAAAATTTATAGCTGCGTTGTAATTTTTTTTTTATAATGTAATATAGAACTTAAATAACATTACATATTTTATTTTTCGTAAATAGAATTCTTAAAATGAATAATAAAATTGATAGAAAATAATTTAAGCCAATCTCATTTTGATGTTTTAGCCTTGAAATATTATTTCTACCGTCACATTGTAATTTTCGTCGCAGAGCAGCTTCCAAGGGGATAAGACATTTAAATTGTCTTTGACCCACCTTCTTAAATAGTTATGATTTTCAATGTATTTCAATTTCATAGAAGTGATATTTAAATCATTTATAAAATATTATTATAATGAATAATATATTATAATTGTTTAAATCATTATTATAATGATACCATTTGAAAACAATATGTAATATAATCTTTCAAACGTTGATTTAAATCAACTTCTAAAGATAAGATTAACATTTCCTATGATATAATTTTGTTATGATATTATAGCCAAGTTGGAAATTTAATAGTATCATAGTTTAGAAAACTAATTAGAACTTAAGTTCATATTGACATGAAATTCTGGAGTATATGAAGGTATATGTATTATTCTACTGAGATTAACATTTCCTATGATATCATTCTGTTATGATATTATAGCCAAGTTGGGAATTTAATGGTATCATAGTTTAGACCACTAATAAGAACTTAAGTTCATATTGACATGAAATTCTGGAGTATATGAAGGTATATGTATTATTCTACTGAGATTAACATTTCCTATGATATCATTCTGTTATGATATTATAGCCAAGTTGGGAATTTAATAGTATCATAGTTTAGAAAACTAAGAAGAACTTAAGTTCATATTGACATGAAATTCTGGAGTATATGAAGGTATATGTATTATTCTACTGAGATTAACATTTCCTATGATATCATTCTGTTATGATATTATAGCCAAGTTGGGAATTTAATGGTATCATAGTTTAGACCACTAATAAGAACTTAAGTTCATATTGACATGAAATTCTGGAGTATATGAAGGTATATGTATTATTCTACTGAGATTAACATTTCCTATGATATCATTCTGTTATGATATTATAGCCAAGTTGGGAATTTAATAGTATCATAGTTTAGAAAACTAATAAGAACTTAAGTTCATATTGACATGAAATTCTGGAGTATATGAAGGTGTATGTATTATTCTACTGAGATTAACATTTCCTATGATATCATTCTGTTATGATATTATAGCCAAGTTGGGAATTTAATGGTATCATAGTTTAGACCACTAATAAGAACTTAAGTTCATATTGACATGAAATTCTGGAGTATATGAAGGTATATGTATTATTCTACTGAGATTAACATTTCCTATGATATCATTCTGTTATGATATTATAGCCAAGTTGGGAATTTAATAGTATCATAGTTTAGAAAACTAATAAGAACTTAAGTTCATATTGACATGAAATTCTGGAGTATATGAAGGTATATGTATTATTCTACTGAGATTAACATTTCCTATGATATCATTCTGTTATGATATTATAGCCAAGTTGGGAATGTAATAGCTTCATAATATCATCGTTTAAAACACTAATCATATCTTAGTGATTGAATATTGACATGAAATTTTGCAGATATGAAGGAATATGCATTATTACTGAATACAAATTTTGATAAATGCAAATTGTTTAAAATATAACATTAAAATGTATTGACGAAATAATAATTTTAAGTTTGATTTTTGTATGAAAGAATAAAACATACTTGCAACGAGGGAACCAAATCATCGGTGGAGTCAATGTTGTCGCTCAGGGATGATAATTCGTGCGTATCCAGGGAGGCTATCTCGGCACCACCAGTGCCTTCTGCAATTATGAAAAGCTAATGATGCACAAGCAATGAAAAACGGGCAAGAACATTATTTAAAATAACAAGGTTGACACTGTTTATTAACTAACCTTAAAGACAAAGTAAAACCGCATAAATACATTTTTTTGTTGTTGTTTAAACAGATCCCCTAGAGGAGGATAACGTCAGAAGTTTACTGGCTTTTTCTTTGATCGGTGATTCTACAGATTTTACATTGGAAGTCCTAAATTTTGTCTAACTCAAGTGTATTTCGAATAGGGATCTTTAACGAGTACCTAACATTGTACAGGTTCGGGACCGACGACTTAACTAACGTCCTCTCTGAGGGAAGACGTAAAAAGATTTATTCACCTCCCGCAAGAATAACTCGATAGCCAGGTGGGTATCGAACCCCGGACTATCAGCCCAGAGGCAAGTACGTTAACAACTGAGCTAACCTGTCCCTAACTAACAACGTATCTCTAGAAAAATAATGAAAGTAGAGATTCAAGAATAACTGAGTATTTAATAGAAGACTAAAAATAAATATCAGTGAATGGATAAAATTATTGTACTTATAATCTTTGTTGGCAATTGTCTGATCACTGTACAGGCCAACTCAAACCACCTCACTCCTCTCAGACCAGGCTTCAAGATTAATAGACTCCAGTCATCCCTCCCCCGCAACTCATAAGTATTTACGATTCAAAGTACACATGATATTCATAAAGTCGCTTGGCAAAATACTACTAATTCATTTTATAGAATATGTTACGAGTATTCATCTGTTTATCAGGATTTTTTTAATAATTATTTGGGGAATTACATTCTTAATAAGGGTTTGTTAAGTAAAAGCCGATCACAATTACTAGCAGTCAAGATAAAAGAAAGTATCTTAGTTATTGAAACAAAATCGGATACTTGCTGAATAAACAAAAAAACTTAGTACAGAAAATATTCATTGTTACTTTTAAACATTCGTGAATTACACAATAAATTTATAAACACGAATGTTGGGCATTATACATGAAGTCACACAACATGACTTGAGATTGAGCATTACAAAGTATAATTGCTAAATGGTAACCGAAGATAAAAGGGTACTGTTTACGAGTTCAATCAGATGTTAACTTGGAACTTTACTTCTCCGATATTATTTCAGGTATTAGGTAGTATTCACATTTCAGAAAAATTGAACCAGAACAATGTGATAATTTGGAGATCAAAACAAAACCATTAATCGACTTCTGCCATACGTGTTCTTGCAACTAATATGTTTTTATGAGAAATGAGCCTTGCCTATGAGCCTTGCATAATGCATGTGTTAATTAAACGAGAAAAAGAGCTTGGCTTTACAATTTGATTTTGTGTTACTTTCTGCTAACTTGTATTAGTTTTGTCTATTTTTTTTTTTTTTTTTGGTGGGATGGAGTGGTGTGCTAAAAAGCTTACACATCTCATGCTGATTCTTCAAAAGAGTATTGCATCTCTCTAATGATGCACATTGGAAGTCCTACATTTTGATCGAGTTATATTATATGCACGGATAATGTCTTCGGGCAATTATCTCTTTATGTTCGTTCTTTTCAACTCTGTTTTTACCAATATTTATCAGAAATTTAGAGTATTTCTCATCTTCTTCGTGAACTCTCATATTGTGAGTTAAATAAAATTTAGTAGATTTGCACCCCTACTATATTTCGGTACTCTACTTGTTCTCTACTAGATTTCGGTACCAATTGATGAATCCTCCTGTATCGTTCCCAACCCAACTTTATTCAAGTTCAAATTGTTTAACTTTCAATTTGAGTATATTTAGAGTAGGGATGGATCTTTAATCGAATATTTTATATAGTACAGGGTCAGGATCAACAGCTTAACACCTCTTCAAGAGACCTGCGTGATCAGATTTTTGTAAACCCTGCATGAAAAAATCCAAATCCAGAGTAAGAATCGAACCTAGATCTACCACTCCAGAAGCGAGCGCACAGCCACTGGGCTACCCTGACCCTACTTTACCATAGTCTGTGAATGAAAACAGTTGCATTCCTTGTCTGGTCTTTTTCTTTTGTAAGAATATTCTTTCTCTCAACTATTCAACTATTGAATTACTAATTGGGTTATAGGACAAGTGAGATAAATGAAGCAGCTTTTAAATGTTTTTTTTTTCTTTTAAATTAAACCAATCCAAAATATTTCAAATTCGGTTACCAAAATGGAGTTTTTTTTTACAAATAAACTCCTAAAATAAACGGTATTTCAGAAATCATTCTTAAATAGTTATGTATTTGTTTATATTAACCCATTCGAACCATACTCATCTTGGTGAAATACTTATTTTTCTCACAAATTAGAATTCTTTTAAAACAAAATAGATATACTGACATTTACTATATATAAAAAAAATAAAACATCACATAAATCATTTTATCACTTAAAAAAAGAAGGAAAATAATAAAAGCAAAATAAATTTTCTGTGGTCAAACGGTCTACAATGTTAGAAATTTTGACTTTAGATATTCCGATTTTAGTGAGAGTGAAATTTTGGGACTATGGACTCGAAGAGTTTTCCGTATTTTCTTATTAAGCACATTGATATTATCATATTGAGTAGTATGTTTTGATTGTGATTCAATTTTCTTTGATAATTAATTGTTAATATACTCACAAGGAGTTTTGATGACAGTGAACGTAATATTATTAAATTATATATAATTTTGCAACATTTTCATAAAAAATGAGGAAATAAAATGTTTTGATGGCATTGAGTTTTCAAGGTTGACACAAGCAGACAACCAACCTGAAGAGACTATTGAAAGAGACTAGGAAACCGCAACGCGTATTCAGCTGAATATTTGATCTTAAAATAAATAATTTTAATGAATGCTGTTCAAAATATGTATGCTAAAATTAATTAATTTCACGAAATAGGAGTAAGCAACAGAAAAAAAAGACAAAGGGCATTTCGTACACTTTAATAGCCAGAAATAGTTTTGATTTTTTTTTTTTTGTTTAAACCGATCCCTTAGCGGGTGATAACATCAGCTGTTTACCGGATTTTTGTTTGATTCTACATTAGGAGTCATAAATTTTGTCTAGCTGAAGTTAGACAAATTAGTCTACCTTCGACTAGACTAATAAGATAACATTACAAATTTGTAATGTTTGTAACATTTGTAATGTTATCTTATTAGTCTTGTCGAAGGTTTTGTCTGGTTAACATTGTTGTTCCTTTAAATAATGTAAATTTCATTTTCTTAGTTAAAAAATACTTACTTCTGCCTATGAAAAGGGTTTTAAATAAAACTGAAACTTTGGCAACGAGAGTTTCATTTTTTATCCTGGAAAATTGACCGAACCCTGATTAGAGAACACACCTATTCTATCAAACGGTCGATATATTATTGAATCTGTTATATATATATATATATATATACGAGTTCCAGATTAACAAAGAACAACACACAAAGTAGGGAAAAACACTTACAGACTCAAATTTTCGGGTAATCCGTCTTCAGGAGAAAAGAGAATGGGGGACCAAGCACGTTGTAGGCGCAACGGCCATTGCGCCTACAACGTGCTTGGTCCCCCATTCTCTTTTCTCCTGAAGACGGATTACCCGAAAATTTGAGTCTGTAAGTGTGTTTCCCTACTTTGTGTGTTGTTCTTTGTTAATCTCGAACTCGTATTGTGTCCAGTTTGGATCGTATTTCGTTTTATCAGTGAAATATATATATATATATATAAGATTTACCTGAGACGCCGTCCATGTTGTCATCCATAGAGGAGAGGAAGTCGTCGGGGGTGTGGGGCAGAGAATACGAGTTGCCCATGCCAAGGCCGGAGTCTGCCGACTCCTGCCGCGAGTGGTCTGCCAGCGTTGACAGGAAGGGGTCCAGCCCAGTGCTCGGACTAGTTTCCGAGCCAGCACGCAGCATCAGTTCTTGCTATATTCATCAAAACCAATATATCATCTCGATTCTCACCAGTCACTCACTCATTTTAAAAATCCATAACATTGGTATAATAATGGCAATAATTTTAATCAATACTTTTTTAAAACATGTATACTAAAAAAAATTTCACGAAATACGAGTAAGCACAGAAAAAAAAACGACTGAGGGCATTTCATACAATTAAATAGCTACGAATATTAAAAATGTGTTGTTGTGCAAGGATCTTTATGTTTTGAGGTAAAATGGATAAACAAACAAAAGTCTCCACAATAATGAAGTTTTATTCAACAGCAACTCGTTTCAAACACTTTGTCTTCCTGATGATGAACACAAAGTGTTCGAAATGCGTTGTTGTTGTGTGGAGACTTTTGTTTGTTTATCCATTTTACCTCAGAATGAGTAAATACCACACAATTACGGATTGCACAACTAATGATCTTTATGTTGAGGGCAAAGATTATACATCACAAATATAAATAAATGCAATAGTTCATCTAAGTTAAATGTAAGACCGCAAGTGTGGACGTTAGAAACAAACTCATATTGTGAAATGAAAGAAAAACATTTCTCACTAAAAGAAATTTCATGAGGACATCGAGTTTCGAATGCCTTTAGTCTTCCTTAGGTTACTCTTGATTATCAGCAAAATATAAAGAATACTGTATTTTATCTATTCCAGATAATCAAAAGTAATTTTAAGAAGAACTTTTAATTGTTTTTAAAAAAATGTATTCGCGAACTTCGTGATTTTTTTTCATTTTAAGAACAGGAAAGCGTACAGGAAGGAGGATATAGGACTGCTTATCCTTTCCTGATAAAAATGAATAACCTGAGGGAAAAACTATGTGTTCAAAACGCGTTGTTTCCATAAATACAATGTTTGCTTATCATCCAGTTTTAAAAATAAATAAAAGAAAAATATATACAACTTTATAAGATATAATGCATGCGAATTATCTTATAATTTGCATTATAAGATAATAAGAAATATCATTTCCATGATTTGAAAATATTAATTTGCAAATCATGTAAACCATTAATATGAATCTTATAAATGATGTCTTTTCACAACCGAACGTAAATCGATTGTTTCTCCACTTATGTTTTGCTTTTTTTGAATCACAAATGCTAATACTTGTTACCCAAAAAGTGATGGTAATATTAATAATGATATAAATAAAACTAAAATAATAAAAAAAAACAGACTTTTAGATTTTGTGATATTAAATGGACAACAGAAACAGATGATTGGAATGAAAATTGTAGACTATGAAGTTATAAGTCAATTATGTGTTACAATATTTTAAGTAAAAATATAGAAAATGAATTGAGAAAAACTGATTTTTTTTATGAATTACTATTATGAATATTAGTTTTTATAATTGAAATTGATAAAACAAATTCAATAAAACAGTCTAAGTTTACGTTAACCTTATGCGAGGTTTGTGATAGACATCACAATAAGCAATTCATGAAAAATAGTGCCCCATAATAAAGAATAATTTTTACACTGCCTTTGAAATGTAAATATTTAAAACAAATTAATTTGAATATTTGGGTATTAATCAATACATGTAACTAGACCAGGGATGTCCAACCTTTTAATTTAATGGGCCGCATTACAAACTTAAATATTTAACTGGGCCGCAAAACTACCAGAATATCTTAATACAATTTAATGGAAAAATTACAATATAAAACAAAACCATGTGAATACAGTCTATTTACATTATAACAACATTGTAAATATTGTAATGTTTATATGTAGCTATACATAAAAAAAAAATTTAGTTTAATTTTTTAAACACTGGAAAGTGTTTCCAGATTTGAGCTAGCTCTTATTGTGAAAAGGCTATTAACCAAATAGATTTTCAAAAATGCATGAGGTCACAATGACCTTATTGCTGTGACCTTGATTTTGGTCCGATGACCCTGACCAACGAACATAGCTGAGATATTATACAGATGTATCTATATACCAAAAATGAACTTCCTATATCGAGGCATACAAAGGTGAGAGCCCAAACAGACGCAAACACACACTCACACACACAGAAAGACAGACATGACTGAAGACATATAGTTACCTACTTCCCGCTTTGCGGTCGTCAGTTAAGGTTAAGCACAAATACACACAGGCGCAGGGGCGTAACTAGCCTGGTAACATTAGTACCAGGATTGGCAACCCTGCACTGGCGGTAGTCATGCAGACTAGACGAGAATTGAACAACTAGGAACAAAACAGAACGAGTTTTATACAAGATGATTTTACGTTCATGAAACACATGGTGTTGTCACGATACTTATGATAACTTGTGCGTCTCTATGTAGGCTACAAGGCAATCATAATTTAATGTTATGCCAATATAGTAAAAACTAATCTAAGAAATCCTCAAAAATAATCTATAATCAAAATGACAATTTTAAAATGTAAATGGAGTGAAAATAATCGAATTTAGATTTTAAATAATCTACGTACGCAGTCCTAGCTAAGCCTAATCACAGAACTAAGAAATTGACAATACTATAAACTTTGTATGCATGCTCAGTCGTAAATTTCATATTAATTATATTGCTTTTTACATTATTTATGTAAATTATTTTATTTATTAAATATAAACTATTTTGATTAAATTACATGAAGACTCTTGTGCTCACTACTTGATTAAATTTGCTAAAAAAAAAAAATAATAAGTCGATAGTGGGCCGCATCCAAACATTGAGTGGGCCGCAGGTTGGACATCCCTGAACTAGACCTTCTGAAGTTCTTGTTTTTATTTACAGAATTCTAAAAATTATATTGATATAACTAAAGTTGAATGGAAGATTTTTAGATTGTTTCGATAATGTTGATTAGATGTCGTCAGTACCTGTCTCATGATTTCCTGCTGGCGAACCTTGAGCCTTTCCCTCTCGAGCTGAAGCGACTGGAGTCTTAGTTTTTGCTGGCTAGCCTGAAGTGACTGTGGTTGCCATGAGGGCAGTTGTTGTTGAAGAACGGCCACTGCCGCTGTCGTTGGGGTACGCTGCAGGTGGGCCGCTGAAACATACACAATAACTTAGTATTCACTGTTATTTATAAATATATATATAAAGATTTCACATAAACACGTGAAATAACAATCAATGATCAAACCACAATAAGAAATGGGAAAACAAGACTAAGATCTTTCAACCGCAACAAGCGGTCTTCGTCAGAGTTGGGTTTTTGACTCTGACGAAGACAGCTTGTTGCGGTTGAAAGATCTTAGTCTTGTTTTCCCATTTCTTATTGTGGTTTGATCATTGATATATATATTATATATATATTATATAATATATATATATATATATATATATATATATGACTGTTTCCGTGTACAGGTCCTGAGGCAGATTGATCAGACTAATTCGAAAGTTACTCTGAGAGCTTCAGAAGAAGCACTTATTAGTCTTCTGGGTGGTAGATCGGCTCCTGGGCTTAACCTCAATCGTTGATTTTTTTTTATTTTTTCTTTATTTTTTTTATTTTTTTATTTTATTTTTATTTTTTTTATTTTTATTTTTTTAAGTTGTTATCAGCTTTTTTTTATTTTAGTTAAATGTTTTCTTTTTTAATTTTTATTTGGCTTTTATTTCTTTATCTTCCCTGTCTACCTATCCTCCGAAAGTTAGCTACACTGTTTGAGTGCTTCAGTTCGAACGCCAAGTCAGTCGTTATCAGCCTTTGGAGCGATTCACTTCTTTTCCTTAAGACGAGGACATCGAAATATAGTAGTGAGTTCAGTAGTTTCCTTTCTATGTGTTCTTTTTTAAATTCTAGTTTATATATATATATATATATATATATATATATATATATATATATAGAGAGAGAGAGAGAGAGAGAGAGAGAGAGAGAGAGAGAGAGAGAGAGAGAGAGAGAGAGAGAGAGAGAGTTTACCAAGGAAAGAGAAAAACAGAAAACACACAAAAAAAGACTCACAACAATATTTCGACATTCGTCATCATCGAGTACAAAAAGGAAAAACAAATATAATAAAATACATTACAAAATAACAAAAATTAGAAAATATATATATATACTTTATATACAAAACTAAACTTTATCGGGACTTGGTCAGTTCTTCAGGTTCAAATTAAACTCTCATTGCCAACGTTTCGGTTTTTAGTTTCGTTGGCAATAAGAGTTTAATTTTGAGTTTAAATTCTTTAGTTAAGGAGGATTATTTTCAGTAGTTGTTTTCTCCTAAAGTGAAAAAAAGATATTTCAGACCGTAATCAAGTGAGAGGACTTAATTGTTGTCTGTATTACTATTGAATTTCTATATTGTATTGTTTTGGGCTTTTTATATATTTAGTTATTGAATGTATCTATTATTTCGTATGAAAAAGGTCTTAAATAAAAATTGAAACATTAGTATTGAATGTTTGATTTGAATCTGAAAAATTGATAGAGTGTTCATGAATTTGATACTGTTTCTATTTCACGTTTCATACTTTTTTATTAACATATATATTACTCCCACCCATCCACTACGCACTTCCCAAATAAGGTTCACATTTTCTTAGTTTATGCTGCTTGATACCCTGATGAAAACTTTTCTGGAACCAAAATTTTTAATACAACTTTAAAAACTCTTTTTTTTTTTAATTTATGCGTTCGTTTGTTATTTTAAGTTATACAAGGAAATTGATTTATCTATAGATGGGGCACAAGTGGATGATTCAGTGGCAACTTTTTTAGCAAGGCCTCCAAGGATATTTTTATATTTGTTCCCTTTCTAGGACCCTATATTACCTTATATTTATCTTGTTTTATACCTTTAGGATTTTGATATTTAGAATTTAATTTTTCACTTAAGCAATAAAAATTGTAGAGGAAAGGAATGATGATTAAGTCTATGACAAAGGCACTTCCTCTTCTTCAGATAATTGCATTCCCATTCAATTCTGATGCAGAGAGGAGGCATAGTCTGTCGTTGACATTATCATAGTTTATTCATTAATGTTTTGTACACCAAGAATAAAATGTTTAATGCTATTCCTTCATCGAAGAATGTTACATTCATAAGAGTAATTGACATTTTAACATCACATTCCTTATGCTTCTTGATCTGTTCAAAACGATTTAAAATGCATTTCTTGTTTAGAAAATAACTATTTAAAAAAGAATAATTTAATATTCTTCAATAATTTACTACTCCAAGACAAGGTAGTAAAATATAATTCCATTAGAATAAATTAAAAGAACACTATGTATTTCTGAAAGTTAAGAATTATTTCGAATTTCAATTTCACATTCAGGCTTATTTGCATTTTTAAAATGAACAACTGTATAATAGGTTTTTATCCTGAGTTCAGAGATACTTATAATTTTATTTGTAGAAGATTGGATAATTAAATGATATGAATTAGTACCAAAGATGTTTTATAACTTTGCTCTGTATATGATTGTGGCAAAACTTGCGAAGTACTATTAAATCCTTTCTCTGAAAATTAGAAGCGAATTCAAAAATTATCTAAAAATGGACTAGGTTTGAAGAAAAGAAATTTTATATTTTAAACTTATTAGGATTTAGTATTAAATTAATATTGAGTAAAAATGAAAGAACTTTTAGATGGTATCGTAATAAACTATAGTTTAGTCTTTGAGTGTATTTAGAATTTGCTCGTAGCAAAAGTCAGGTGTGGTTTTGTGGTACCGCGCTTGCCATAATATTGAGTATTGGCCGTTTGAATCATATGAATAACCCCAAAAATTCTAGTTGCGGTAATCGGGAAAATTTGTGCGTGCCTTTCTCTCGAAGGAGACCCTGAGAATTGGACCTAGGCTGTAAGATGTCGGTTAAAAGTTAAAGATCCCATAGTCCAAAAAAAATTGAGTGAGACAAAACTTAGGACTTTCGATAAATTGGAATTTGGCTCTTCTAAGACAAAAACAGGTACCGCATAACAAATGAGCCGCATTCTACTCCTTCAATTTTACTGAAGATTCTACTCATGAATTTTTAATATGAATAGGAAGTATCGGACACTTAAAGGTTTTCCTCGACTTACATCTAAAATACGAAGAAAACAGAGAACACTTATCAATGAAGCATTAATTTTGAAAGAAGATCACTGTCGAAACGCGTGGTTTGTTTAAATATTTGTACGCGAAGACTTTTTTCTTTCCAATACGCTTTTATAGGAATCAAAAGTGTTAAAGAAATAATAACATTAAACACGACTCTTAATTTACCTCATAATCATTGTTTAGGAGTGAACGAAAAGAACTGCCACTTAAGAACTAAGAGTTCTTACATCGCGGATGGAGTTGCAGTGGTTGTAATAGTTTAAAGATTGGCTGGCTACAAAATATTAACTTTAAGTTTCAAGAATTTGTTTCTAGTTTAATAAATAAAGGTAACATGCTTTAGAAAGTACAAAGTCCGTCCATTGAGTCATATTTTCAAGGAACTTAAATCCGTTTCCGGCTAAAAGAATCCAGATCTCACCTGCTCTTGTGGTTCCGGTTTTGAAACTACACAATAAAACTAAAAACACTTCTTAGAAAAAATCACCGGGATTTTTTAATATTCCGTAACTATTTCAGATAAGAAAAGAAGAAAGTAAGACAAATTTATTTTAATGGATTTTGCGAGTACTAAAGAAGTAGTACATGCTGAATCTTACGCCTTTGCGGATATCTTTCTTCGTACGCCACACGTGGAGAATATAAACATTTTAAAAGAGAAACCATTTATGAACTGAAAGATCAACTTACTTTATAATAATCATTCAGTTCATTTTTTTTTTAACTGAACAAAATCTAATTCTGTTAATATAGCAGTAGCATTTTCTTATCTTTTTTTTTACCAGAGAAATATATGCTTATTAGAAATGTTTTGGCTTCTAATGGCTTTATAAGTGATGAGTGCAGATAAGCATTGTAATGGGACAGCATGGGTGTTTTTTGTCTGTGCGTTGGGACTGGATGAGACAGAGGGTGATGTCTTAGGTAGATTTGTGAGAGTGGCGACTTGGCTGGGAGGACAGGAAGACCTGACTACTGCCTGAGAGACCCCATCCCATTGATGAACACTGCAAGCTAACACAGCGCCTCTACGTCCCACCGTAAAAATAACCGGCTGGCAGCGCTACATACACATGTCCTATATCTAGCCTCAGTTGTTATGGCGACCATTTCCTAAAAATACCCGCTTCTTCTTCTTAAAGTTTCCTCTCTACAACCAACTGGCTTTATTCACCCATACCGTCACGAGAACTGTTTGCTTATTCCGCTGTGACGTCATTTCTCCCCAATTAAACGATTGTGCTTAGTTATCTCTAAAAATACATTGTTTATAAAATGCCTCAACAGGATGAAACGTATCATTATGATTAATATTTGTATTAATACTTTCATTATTTACTTTACTTTTCAATATAACTTCATTTTAACTCTGAAATAACGAACAAAATTGCAACCAACACGTTATAGGTTTAAGTATTTGTAGAGATACGGGAAAGAAACACTGAACCCATGTTAAAGACTAATTTTGGTTCTAGGGGTGGAAAGTGAATCTCATTTATTAGTTGGTGTCCATGCCACTTATGGGCAACTTACATTACTAGGGTCTGAACTGATAGGACCGGGGTTCGATCCCCACCTGGCCCTCGATTTTGCCTAACATGAGTGAGGTGAATAAATCTAAGCACGTCTCGTCCCTCGGAGAAGGACGTTAAACCGTCGGTTCTGAGTCTGCACGATCTCAGGTACTCGTTAAAGATCCTTACTCTAAATACGCTTGAGTTAGGCAAAATTTAGGACTCTCACTGTAGAATCAATCTTGATTGTGTATCACAAAGAGGCAATGCTCGGTCTACGTGTGTTCCCTTGTGGGACTACGACTATAACCTAAGCCTACCTACATTACTAGGTTGATTTCACATAAGGAGTGCTAGATTTTACCTTTTCAAGTTCATTGTAAAAGCGATCTTTGATGAGTACCTGGCACATACAGGCTCTCACTCAAGGATGGCGAGTACAAGGTTTTCTATCTACCATATGAAAAACCTATAATTGTGGACAACATTTTTGAACCTGCGATCTTCAATACTAAAGGAAAGCACGCGTAAGCTCACTATCAGTTAGACTACACCTGATATGTCAGATCTGAGGGAATTCATCTGGCTCTTCTCGAATCGCTTAAAATCTTGGTGAATACAAGAAAACATAATACATTTGTAGACATCAGTTCCATTCTCTGACCGTGTGCATACACCTCAAGTCTACATGTGGGTGGAAAATAAAATACATTTGTAAACATCTACTATAAGTTAAATGAAACTCGTAATTTTCTTTTTTTACTCATAAAATTTAAAATACACGTCCGTTTATATGATTACAATACTAGGAAATCTTGTCGAGCGTACTAAACGTATAATTATGGTTAATATCAATTATAATAAAGAAAAAGAATATAAAAAGTCTATTTCGATTCAATAATTAAAGTTATAACTTTAACTTTTATTTATTCCTGATTTAAAACCATAAAATATGGTTTTGGTTATATATAACCAATATAGGTGTGTTCTCTAATCGGGGTTCGGTCAATTTTCCAGGATAAAAAATTAAACTCTCGTTACCAACGTTTCGGTTTTATTTAAAACTTCTTCATAAGGCCTATAAAAAGGTTTTAAATAAAACCGAAACGTTGGCAACGAAGTTTAATTTTTTATCCTGGAAAATTGACCGAACCCCGATTAGAGAACACACCTATTCTATCAAACGGTCGATATATTATTGAATCTGTTATATAAATTATAATTAATTATATATATATTATATATAATATATAATTGGTTATATATATGGTTTTGGTTATATAAAATATAACATATGGTTAGTTATCCTTTAACTAACCATAACATGAAAGAGTTGGAAGGAGATTGAAAAAGTTAGACTTAAGTGTTTGGATCTAACTGTTACGTCACCGCCTCTCTGCGGATTTCAGAATGGCAAAGGAGTATAGATATTTAGACTGCTAAGCTAAATGTTCAAAATCTACAGCTTTAAAAATCAGCCTCTCTACAGCAACATGAACTGATCTTTCTAAATTTTTCTTTACTTTAGAAGCTTTCAGTACAACTGAACAAACTTCACGATTATTGGAGAAAACTTTCGAATTACAGTTAAAAACTTGCCTATATTCAATGATATACCAAGTACTGAAATAATTTACGCAAATATCTAAAAAAAATGACAGTCTAACTTGTGTTACTATATTTGTTAATCATGGATCAAAGTAATTTGTTACATATTTTAAAATAAGAAAATAATGCATTAAAATCATAAATAGAGCTGCAAAAATTTTGCCTAAACGAGATGTAATAAAAAACAATATGATTGCAAGTCATGCTTGAGATATTATAGAAAAAATTAGAAATGATTAGTGCAATGTTTCTAAATATATTTAATTTGTAGCTAAATAGTCAAAATAATAATTAAAAGAAAAAAATATTGAATAACTTGTGTCTATGCTGTAAAAAGTTACAAATAATATTAAGGGTACTTTAAATATTAAAAATAAATATTTTAATTGACATCATTCTATGCTACTTTAAAATTTTAGGTGGAATCTAGTTGAACCTGGTAGAAAGACAGAGATATTTGGGTGCCGACTATTGTGAGGCTAGGTCGGCCTGTCGCTGTAACTTGTAACATTTTTCGCAAAGAATCTTCTTTTTTTCCCTAAACTTCTGTAGAGTCTGCAGGGAAATAAACTGTTGGAGTCTCAGTAAATTGGGTACCACAGATGACTCTGTAATATTGTAAAGCAGTAAATATTGTTAGTTCTTCATTTATAGTTCAGTCACTATAAATTATAGTAATTTATTTATTTATTTACATAGATTACGCTATTTAAGCCATTGAAGGATAGAGAGTGTCTTTAGTTATTGTAGACTGGAGCGTTCAATCTCTTTGCCAAGACATTAGATTTTTTTATTACGATGAGATGAGATATTTTGCGCACGCAGTCCCTCAGGGAGAATGTGTGAACAAGTCGGCTTCCAGCCTGTACGATACCAGATACTCGTTACATATCTCTCCATCTTATATACTTGTGTAAGGTAAAATTTAAAATTCCATGTAGAATAAACCCGATTATGAGGCCTACCAATACCTTAAATGTATGCCAAGTAACAAAGGAACCGCACATCCACCCCTAGAATAGTTCTAAACGTAAAATCCTGTAGGTGAGACATTGGAAATAAACAATATATATGTCATTAAATACATGGCATATAACAACAGAGAGACTAAATTCAATGTATGTGGATTTCTGTATATGTATATCTCTTTTCTAGCAGATCGATGAAAAAATAGGATTTCCATTGGATGAAGTTAATAAAATTTCTCGCGGTATTGAAGTCTATTTTGAATATAATTACGTATGGAAGAGTTTTATTGATAATTTCAACTGCGTGGTGTAAGTAGACAAATAAATAAAGACTGTTTACAAATAGAATCAAGAGTTGAGTTTCTTGGCCACTCGAGATACAGGTCACAAAGCCAAGTGTTGGCCTATTCAAAATTTAGACTATCAGAGAGCAATCTGCCTCAGCCTTGGGCTACATATTGCCAACTAAACACAAACTACTTGCGTTTTCTCATCTTCAACATCATCGTCCATCTGCTGCTATTTTAAACGCTGCTCACTTGTGGCTTTTTCACTAAGCGCCACATTTGGCAAATTGCCATGAGAAAGCTTTTCTCCCTTGAATGGCTCACAAATTACTAATCGTTTTCCAAAAATAGTCCTCCCAACATACACTGGCTCTGCCTAACAGAATCATATCAAATTTATAAGTCCTCAACAAAGTAATTCAATTGTTATATGCTCAACATCATCAAGTTAAAAATATTTAAAACAGTTCTATAAAACCAGAGGTTTTATAATCAGTTATTATGAGAGATTGATTCATTTTGGGAAACATAATAAATGTCTCCATGTGCATATATCTGAAAAAAAAACAACGCGTTTTGAACACGTACAGTTCTTCCTCAGAACGCATCAATAGTTAAAAAGGATGGAGAATGAACCTAAGTGAGAATTAAATTTACCATTTCGTTTGGAAACCAAATTCACCTTTAGAGATAGTTGAAATATTCTAAATTTAATTTATTATCAATTCTTATAAATGTCTTACATCTAAATGTTATATGTATTTCCTTACAAGAAATAAAATGAAAATTAATGCTACGCGATAAAATATTTGATTGCAAAAAAAGTACTATTACATATTTGTTTATAACTATCAATTAATTAAAGATCATTACATATGATTAATTACGTACAAATTAGTGAGATTCTATACTTATATAGTATATTCAAAGGCTATATTCTAAAAAAATATTAGGTACATATGTATATGAAAATGTAAATAATAATAAGAAAATGGGAAAACAAGACTAAGATCTTTCAACCGTAACAGGTGGTCTTCGTCAGAGTCAAAAAGCCAACCAATATTTTCTTATTGTGGTTTGATCATTGATTGTTATTTCACGTGTTTATGTGAAATCTATATGTATAACAAGATTTTGCAATAAACGTGAAATAAACATCAACGTCAAACTGAATGTTTGAGTGTAACTATGACGAAGTCCAGTTGTTTTGGTTCAAAGATCGTAGTCCTATTTTTGAATATCTGACTGTGGTTTAGACTGTATTAAAATTATGTATTATATGTATTAAAATTATAATTAGAATTAAAAAAAATATAGATGAACATCACTTATACACACTTTCTTTTTACTGAAATTTAAATGAAATTCTAATATGCTAACAAATATATAAAAACACAATATTTTACCTCTTTGAAACATAAGGTTTGATCTCTAACTAATTAGCTTGCATTCGATTTTCTTCTGTGTTTGATATATATATTTTGAATATAAATAGGTTGTCTGGATCTGATATGTTATTAACTATTCGAAGACCAAATGAATTGAGTTTTTTTTTTTTTTAAATAAAGTAGGAGCACGTAGAAACTGTGAGCCCTTAACTTTTTCTTACAGGGCGATAGATGCGTCATTGGTTAGAAACCAATCTCAACAGGAATCTGTTACTAATCAAGAACGGACCAAGGGATCTCCACGTGGAGAAGCTGATGTCACATGACAACACTTTGATTCTCTGAGGGACTGTGAGGCCTCAAAATATTACTCATGAATCTAGAAGTAATTCCATAGAAGAGATGTACCTCTACATCTTTAGATGTACCATAGAAGATATTTGGTACGAGTATATATATATATATATATATATATATATATATATATATATATATATATATATTAGTATAAATAGGGAGCAGACCTTCTTTTTTATACAAATTGTGTTAAACTGAACTGCCTTAATCAAACATATCTTTCTTTTAAGCAGTTTTTCATGTTTTCTTGCTAATTTCAATTCGTCTTGATTCAACTGGTGAATTATATCAGCAAAACTCCGATTGGACATCACCATTTATTAACTTACATTTTACACAAGATTTTACAACTAAATTAAAATAAACTTGACATATTCGATTGATAACAATTTTATTTCTGAAAATGGTTGGAGACAACCGAAACATGTCAAGATTATTTTAATTTAGTTGTAAAATCTTGTATAAAATGTTAGTTAATAAATAATGATATCCAACCTGAGTTTTGCTGATATATGGTAATTCACCAGCTGAATCAAGACGAATTGAAACTAGCTAGAAAATATGAAAAACTGCTTAAAAGAAAGGTAGTTTGATTAAGGCAATTAATTTAACACAATATATATATATATATACCAAAATTTATAAGATACGTCATAGATGTTTTATTCTAATGATAATTATTGTTTAATAATAGATTTGAAGAAATATTTTTTCACTTGAAAAAAAAAATCAGTATTTATTAATATTAAAATAAATAAACGATAATATAAATAATAAACGTGATAATGAATCATTTTATATCAAGAGCGAAATTTTAAGGGAAATTGGTAATAAGAACAATAATAAATGAGGATTCATGATTTAATTAATTTAAATAGAACATAAATAATATAATAATAAACATTAAATATAAAAAAAGAAAGTTATTAAAAAGAAGTTAGCAATAATAAGTGTGAATAAGAATGGAACTAATTTTCTAATCCATCTGCACAGAGGAGGGCATCAGTTATCCACAAATTAGAGAAAGCAAACTGCGGAACTAACCATGACCAAAGAAGCGACTATTCTGCTGATTCGGCCAATTCCCCTTGTTTTGCCAATACACAAACAGACTGCTTGGACAAACATCCTCCAGTTGAAATAAAATAACACTTTTCTGGAAATTTACCCATCATTTCGGAGTGTAACACAATTGGGTATATTTATGATTAACCGTTAGATGTCGATTTTGGAAGTTTTTTTTTTGGAAAATGATGAACAAAAAATAAGGTTATCAATCTCTTAAATTATTATTTTTTTTTTTTTAGTTATAATGCTCTTTAGCAAATAATATAGGAAGGTCAACAATAAAGCAATGAGAAATATTTAGAATCCAACTTAACTATATTATCCTTCTAAAAGTGTGACCAATATTTACTTTTAGAAGTATATCTGTTTTCTTAGGATACAATAAAATAGGACAGAAGAAATGCGTGAAAACAAAAATGAATATCCTCACGTATTTTAATGATATATGGCTTAAATTAAATTAAATAAAATGTCATTTTGTATATTTTTAGAATGTATGTATGTTATTTGAGTAAGGGGCCAGGTTAGCTCAGTGGTTAACGTACTCGCCTCTCAACTGGTGGGTCCGGGGTTCGATCCCCATCTGGCCCTCGATTTATTCACGAAGGAGGTGAAATGCCTAAATTTATATTTTTATAAATATAATTTCCTAATGCGGTTTATTAAATGAATGAAATTAAGCAATTAGCTGAATGCTAGCACCGCCCAGTAGAACACCCGTGAATGAAGGACGTGCTACTGTCTTTCTTTCACCAGAAAGAGCCATATACAACGACACATTTTAATTGATGTTTTATTTGTGTCTATCGTCCCTCAGATAGGACGTTAAGTCATCAGTCCCGAGCCTGTACGATGTCAGGTACTCCTTAAAGATCCCTACTCGAAATTCACTTGAGTTAGGCAAAATTTAGGACCCCCAATGTAGAGAATCTGTGAAATCACCGATCAAAGAAAAAAAACTTGTAAACGGCTGACGTTATCATCCGCTAGGGGATCAGTTTAAACCATTAAAAGAAACGTATTTGAGAAGGGCTACAAATGACTGAAAGTATGTCTGTCATATGAAGCCGGAACTACTGGATAAAAATTGGGAACAGTTCTTTAAGTTCTACATTGCTTTATACAAGTAAAATTTCGATTCCCTACGAATACATAATTTACCGCTTGTTGTTTTTTTATGAAGCTGTAGAAAGTGTAATTGATCATGGTTTGTTTGATCATACTTTCCACTTAAGGTATCTTTAAAAGAACTGATCTCCCGCAATAACTGATCTTTACTACTTCGAAGAGGGGGTTACCGTAACATTGGTGAGAGAAGCAGACTTGTTCAACACATTCCTACATCCACATCAGAGCGTATGATAAATAAGAGAAAATGTGTTACATTACACCATTCCAATAGGGTGGTGGTGTCACAACTGGCATAGCCAGTGCCACCGCGACGGCTGACTTTATTTGTTACTCTCTGCATTCTCGTTTCTGCATGAATATCACCTGAATATCCATTGGTTGGTTGCGTAAACAGTAACGAGCAAAGAACAAAAAATATTTTCATTAAAATTTGTTACTAGTCTAAAGGCATTAGTTTACTTTACAATTTTTTTATAATAGTGTGTTACAAGATGAAACGGTCCACGAAAACAACAAATTAAATTAGACAACAAGGTCAAGAGATAAACACATAGAAACAACTAGCAAACTAGCATGGCTAACTCGTTTCTATATTTGGATATCCACCTTCATCAGGAGAGGTAGTGATCTATATGGTAGCCAGGTACAGATCAACTATAGTGTCAGTTGGTACCAATCAATCTAGTAGTCATGCTCACTGATTTGCCATGTTCCGAAATATTACCCCCCCGATGTACCTTCACCTTGTCGTGGTGGGGGGGCTTAACATGCCTGGGTGGTTGTTCCCTCATGGTATGAACTAAGAAAGGTACGTAAGCTTACAGTTAACATGGGTCGGAGTCCACCTAAACCGTTCCTGGTCAAAGTGTTTTAGTTCGTCTAGAGAATTTTTTTTATCTTCACTTAATTGAATCCCCATGATTATATATATAAATCCCGATTAATGAATAAAACGTGAAATAGATTAGAATTAAATATTTCAAAAACTGGTCAGTTTTTAGTTTACTATAAGTAAAATATAGTGATCGTGAAAAAATTCGATCTCGAGATTTTGACGGAATTACATGTTTTGAGGTCCCAGAAGTCGTTTTATGAAGTTTTTTCGATGATGTCTGTGTGTGTGTGGGTTGGTGGGTGAGTGTGTTAGCATTGCTTGTTACCACGCTACGGTCCAGAATCTTTGATGGATCAAGTTGATATTTTACAAAAAAATGTTCACCATAGGGAAGAAGATCCCTATTGTTTGGGAAGAATTATGCATGATGGGAAAGTCACTTTTTTGCCAAAAACCGTTTTTTAGAAAACATTTATTTCTCCTAAACTGATAACCTTAGAGTTTTGGAATTTTGACATTATCTTTGAGGTTACAAATAGAAGAAACGAAAAATATATTCACAATTTTAAAACAACGGGAAATATTTCTTTTTTCAATAAAATGTAAAAATTTTGACTTATAATTTAATCTCAAAGCTTGTGAGAACATTACAAGCCATACCGTTTGACATATCAAAATGAAACTACGGTTAAAAATAGAACATTATGTGGAGAATGAGTTGAGGTATTTTTTTTCAAAATTCCATTCGCTAAAGGGGCGTTACAGTACGATTTCTGTTTTCAGAAAATGTTTTTTTGAAACTAACGGCTCATTAAAAAATAATGAAAATTTGACCAAAAATGGAACGAAAAATTAGTAATTTATAAAAAAAAAATCATGAAGTTTCAATGACGGGAAAGAGCAATAACGCTATAAAAACCCTTTGTTTATCCTAGACTAAGAGATCACCTGCTATACTTTTCGAACTTTTTATATTTTTTTACATTGTTTACATTGACTTAGAAATTTTTTGAGCGAATCCACTGAGATAAAATTGATATTTATAAAGGAACAATTTAAATAGTTTATTGACTTATATGAGATGTAAGAGGAGTAATATTGTGTAGGAAAATGATAACACTCACTCAGAAAAAATTCGTATATATGATATTTGACAAAGGGGAAGGAAAATGATCTTATTAAATACTAAGAAGTTAATAATTTCCAGTATAACAATTCTATAAAAAACCAAAAATTTAAAAGAAATTCAAAATTGAAATCTTTCTTTTAGAGATTGTAATAATAAATAAGTAATAATTAAATATAATAATTAAATAATAAATAAGTAATAAATAAATAAATAATTTAGAGATAGTAGGATAAATGTAATTATCCTACATCTTTAATTATAAATCTCTTAAAACAACATTTTTCTTCGCTGTTTATGTTGTTTTTCAGAGAAAAAAAGGGTATTTTCCTGTTTTAAATTTGAAAATTTTACTTTAATATTCAATGTAGAAGGATGTCAAGTAAACGATGTAAGAAATCCACAGGGTATTTGAACAAAAGCCATGTTCTCTTGTAGGAGAATATTTCGTATCAAGAAATGTTGACTTTGGTTTTTCAAAAATGTTATTACAGCTGTAGTTATACTAATGAAAATATTTGCATCACCTGTGTGATGTACAAAAATAAGCATATATAGTGATATGTCCTTCAATCACTATCTTTACTACCTCAGAAAACAATGACTAATAAACATCTCCCATTTAAATTTTTACATTATGCTTAATGTAAATTAATTAATTTAATGAGAAATTATATACCCAAGAACATTGATATTAAGTTTACTTATAGTAAAGTTGAGTGCAGGCCACTCCAGTTTCTTTTAAATAGTGATTTTAATAAATTAAAATGTGCTTTAGAGAATAAGATGCAATGATTTTAGACACCACTATATTTGGATAATGAGATAGGACCTTAAGACAGCGATTTAAAGTGCATATTCATGACTTCATTAAAGAAGAAGTAAACAAAAGAAATGGTCAAATTTTTATAACAATAAAAATGTATTTTTTCAGAAAAATATAAAAATCTTGATCTATGATTGCATGTGAATGCTATTGAGGAGGCAAAAATCATTATGTTGTAAATTAGTTCGGTATTTTTTTTTACTTATAGCAAACTTAAGTGCAGGCTACTCCAGATTTGTTACAATGTTATACGATTTGGTACAAATAAAACGAAAACTTTATAATACGGAATCCATAAAATTAAATAATGCCAGTAAAACAAAGCTCCTCTTATCAAAGTATAAACTGGATGAAAAGAAATTTTTAAAATTGTTGAATTCAATACAACTTAAGAATCATAGGTCTCTATTTAGTATACAAATAATTATTCACGCAGGATGAAGTCCCTTCATTTCCCGCCAACACTACATAATGCGCATGTCTTTTCTATCGTATGATTATTTCGACCAATCATTGGCTCTCATTTTTTCACCTCATTTTAATTTTTAATTGCGTTTCTATTCGACGTCAATGTTATTTGTAACAGTTTGAAATTAATTCAAATGTGATCTTATTGAGAAATTTAGTTTAATATCTGTGTTAAAAAAGTACATTCATTGAAATATTTAGTTTAATATATGTTTTAAATATGAGTTTACGTTGATTAAATGACAATGCAAGAATACAGAAGGTATTGAATATCATAAGGTCAGTGGAAATATTGTATTAATTTTCTTTTCAATATTACAAGTGCATTAATTGTTATTTAGACTATCTACGCTATTAGCATCATTTATATTATTTTTAAACCATTCTTGTTTTGCTAATTGTTCTATAAGTCCGTGCAATTTATATTTATTTTCACTTCACCAGGAAAATAAAATACTTAATAACACCATGTACATAATGCAAAAGTTCACCTATTGAGTTTTGAATAATACTGAATCAATATGATTATTTGTATAAGATAATTCAAGAAACGTATTTTAATATCTTTGAAAACATTTATTTAGTTTATTAGTTATACCTATTTTTCATAATTTGCCTTAGTAATTTCTGGCCTTAAACAATGCAATCTCAATTTTTTCTCTTATTCTGTATTGTTATTTTTAAATTATTTACTTTATTACTATGAATAGAAGCTGTATTTGACATCATACAAAGAATTCAAACTCTGTGGCTAGAAGAGGTAGAGACCCTCGATCACATTATATCTGTATTCGATCAATCATCTCAGAATGGACAAAGATTTCTATCAGATCTTACCTAAAGCTATAGAAGTGACGAATACTTCTCTATTTACAATTATAAGGGTCATTAATTAACATAAAATCTGATGTTAAATTGAGTTAGAACAATGGCATGCCAACAGTATGTCATATGTTGTTACAACAGTATGACTGCAGAGCCTACGAGTCCGATGAGTTTCAGAAGTCATTGTTATCATTGTCAATGTCATTATCATAAATCATTGTTATCAGATGTCATGTTCACGATTCTAATAACTAATAAAGCGATTACAGTCAAATTAAACAAATGACACATACTGATTAAATGTAAAGAGCACAAAACATCAGTTGATGGTTAATGAGTTTCTTATTATGTTTTCTTATAGTAAAGTTGTGTGTAGGCCACTTCGGATTTTTGAGATTTAATTCAAATTCTGAAAGCTGAAGGTTTGATTTGTTGAAAAACCTTTTCCACAAAAGGAAATATCACTCTTCGTTTCTACAAATATTAAACGATATAATGTTGCAAATAGAATGTTGCAATTGTAAAATAAAATTTGAAAGAACCATAAAAAATAATGTACTACCACATTAGAGGTTTAAAAAGAGTATGATTGTAAATTAAAGTTTTAAACTTAAATGTGAGGTTTGAGTAGAGTGAACAAAGGACTTAAAACTGATACTAAAATGACTAAGCTGCGTCAGGCAAAATTTAGGACTCCTAATGTAGAATATTCATTGCGTAGAACTGTAAACTAACCTGTATGTAAATCATTTCCAACAATTTTCTACTTATGTGGAAATATTTTATTAATATTGTTGCAAAAATGAATTCAATATAAAACAGTTGATTTATTTTAAAGAAATTACTATCCTAATCAATTATTCTGTGAAATTCTAGTAATAATATCCCTAGGTGTTCAATCAGTTTTTACGAACGTACCATTAGGATTTAGTTTTTGAATTAATAGACAGACATTGGGGTACAATTAAACTCAACACTGCCGTTTCGAAGGGAGATTTCTCTCCATAATAAAGCTTAGATAGGAACTCAGATATTTCCAGTTCGTTGAAGTTGTAAATAATAAAAGATTTTTATCACCAATTATTTTTCTTATATAACTATTCAATATATTCATAGCTTGAATTACTAAATTACTGAAATGATGAACTAGGAAACAAAGTGAAATTCGACAAACTCTGCATCGATGACTTGTCTATCATTGTTAAAAAGAAAAAAGAACCCAGCTTTAAATATGTTTAATTCATACCATAATTACATTAAATATATTTGTGAAAAAAAAATACTTTCATTCCTTATTAGAAAACACTGTAAGGGTTGAAATATAAATATTTTAACTGATTGATAAACAAAATCGGGCATACTGTAAGAATTCCGAAATAACCTTCCCATGCCATGAACCCAAAAATCGAATTGTGTTCTTAAGTTCCTGGGGTAGTCATACTGTTTCAAGGAGAAAAATTAGAAAATTTAAAAACGTATGATATTACAGAAAAACAATCACCCAAGAAATTTAATTAACCATCTGGATTAACTAATTAATCCAACAACAAATAAAATACTATCCATAGAACAAATTAGGACCTGCAAATTTAAGGTATTTTTTTTTATTTTTTTATTTGTAGAAAGTTCGACACAAATAATTAAAAAATCTTCAAAAGGTAATATCCTGAAATTGGTTTTACCTTTTATGATGGAAAAAAAGAACAAGTTTTTCTTCAAAAATGAATGAGAAAATTAGAAAATAATTTAAAAAATGTAAAGAAATAGCAGTAGAACAACCGTAGCAAAAAAATGTAAAGAAAATGACCAAGTTTACTATGTTTCCTCTTCTAGTTTTAATAGAAACGTTTTATTATATATGGGAACACAATGATTTTAAAATAGTTTCTTGTATACTTAAAAATTAAGTGCAGTTACAATGATAAAGATTAAATAATCTACATGCAAACTAAAATTCAAGGTAATAACTTTTTATAGTGAAACAAAACAAACAACAAAGTTGTCATGAACAATATTATGTTTAAACGTGTTGAAATATACCATCGTAATCCTAAGAAACTAAGTATTATTAAATTATTCCTTCCAAATAATGAAAATATCGGATATAAATTTAGAATTTTTACGTAATTATACGAAGATATTATATCACATTAAAATTGATTAGATTATTTTAGATTCAACAGAAAATGTGCGACATGTTTCAGAAATCATACTTCTGTTTGCGGTTTATACGTTTTCATAAAGTAGTGATATCTTTTAAAAATTATTTTAATTTTACACAATATATTAATGAATAAGTAAAAAATAATTTTAAATTCTAATAAATAATTGTAATAAAAGAACTAAAATAATTTTTTTTAATAAAATATTTTTATTTTAATTTTATATTTGGATTGATAAAAATGTTAAAAACCCTACAATTATATTGACGAAGTTAATGATTGATTACTTGATGGACGGGTGTTGTTTAAGGAAACATTAGAAAAAAATATTGATAACTCGGAATAAAAGTAACTGTAAATTAATAAACTATTAATTTTATTATTATAAGAAGTATCTGTTACAAATAAAAAAAATGTTGACATTGAAAAGACTATGTGAAGCTGAAAGTATAATTCGTAAATAAATCAACGTATGTTTACATGCTTAAGTTGGTAAAATGTTTAATAAAATTAGTTTATGTTAATGTTTGCCATTGTAGCTCAATTTGATAGTTCCTAATTTCAAAAATTCAAGAAATCACACCAGATACGAAATATATTTCATCCAAATTCAACCTAACAATAGAAATCAACGAAACCAAAGAAAGTTGTTTGCAGACCTTCTTAACTATTGTAAAACTTTAACTCTTGAGCAGGGTTGTAGCAAGGTAGGTGGCATGTGCCAGAGGCGGAAAGTTTAAATCATGTAAACCATGGAAAATAGGCAATAAAAAATAAGAAAAATCTGGAATTCTATACCTAAATATAATTTACAGAGCTGTCCGAGGGTTTTAAAGATACATGATGGTATAGCATATTGAATGCAAGGATATAATTTTCTAGTTATTGTAGAAGATGAAAGAGGGTGAAAGTATTAAAAACGCATAATATTTTCTAATTATTTACAAAATATTTTTTTGGGGATTTTTTTACATTTAAATTTGACTAGGAAAATTTGAAAGAAAATGAAAACCCCAGACCAAATAGGATGTAATGTGAATATTTTATAGTACAAATGGACATACAGACAGACAAACAACTGATTTATATATAAAAGGAGCAAGTTTCTTATGAATACTTCAAATAGATAAAACTCAAAAACTATAAACTAACACAAATTTGATGAATATTTTAAAGTAATGTGGAATTGATGAAGTTACCTAAGTCTACTGACAATGTGTGATAAAATCATCCTAAAACAGGATAAAGCGCAATCATTTTTCTTAACAACGAAGCTAAAATAAGCTCGTAAAGAGTTTTGGCCATAAAAGTAGCCTAATATTTTCACTGTCCTAATTATTTTTTCTCTTATTGATATCAATAAGACGCCTCATGACTAGATATTGGCAAGCAAAAAAAAAAACTTTTCACAAATAACAATTTTGAATGATAACTTAATTCAAGTAGGTGTAATTTGGTTTACTGTTTTTCTTTTCAAATAAGATAATAGTAACTTTCCGAAAAATAAAAGATCCCCCAACTCACTTCTCATATTCAACTATTTTATTCCTATCTAGTTTAACTAGTTCGTTAGAAATAAATTTTAAAATACATTTGCAAGTAATGTACTGCAAATGTAATATAGATTTTAAATTTTCAAAAAAAAAAAAAGCATCATGGTAAGTTGTACATTATAAAAAGGTTCATTTGTATTTATTTTACAATTATTTTTTTTATTGTTTTATTAATTTCATTTTAGTTATAATTCCATTAATTCACTCTTGAACGGACGGATTGTACTAAAAAATTTTAGGAACTTTATCTTAATGTTACACATATAAATTTCTTCAGGAAGAAAGACTTATACATGCCTATCTACTTATATGATGTTTTATTGTAATTTCTACAAAGAACAGTTTGCAGTATTGAAGGCGTTAACATTAGGAAAAAAAGAAAGGAAATATTTGTCTTAGAAGTTGAATTAGAGAGTATCAGTTATGTACGTACGTATTCTGGGATCGAACCAGGAGGTGGTTTTAGTCTGGTGGTTGATGAAGTATACCTCTCCTTCGGCGGTCGTTGCCTGTTCCCAGCCCTCCGGCAGGGGCCCTAGACCAGGACTGGAGGGACTTAGAGGCCCTCCGTTCTTGCTGCCTACACAGACAGAGTCTTTTTAGTATTAGCCACAAGTCTAAATGACTGAATCTTTAATTTTGAAAAAAAATAAATAATGTTATATCAGAGAACACGAGTCATTCACTCGCAACTACTATTTAACATTGTAGAGTATACAGCTAATGAAAAAGGCTCCACATATTGAAATTTAATAGTTTAAAGAACGCGTTTCGAACACGTAGTGTTCTTCTTTAGGATTAACTAAAAAAATACAATGTGATCAGAGAGTTATTATAGTATAAATTAAATGGTACAAAATGAAATAAGGAAGAGAGTACACAACTAAGGGTGAGTGTCTTTGGTACAACTGACTGGGAATAGGATGGAAGTGGGTGAGGGTATGGAGTGTACATCCGTTTCATGTTGGAAAGCAGGTACATTTCTTTTTTACTTTTTTCTCTAAAGGTTAGGCAAGGCCTTTAATTCGCTCTAAGACTAAAAGTAGAAAACATATTGAAAATATAACAGAGAACAATAACAAAATACGAACAAAAAATATAAAAATACAGAGAAAATATAAATTTTTTTTTATTTTTTATATATGAATAAAACTTAAAAATTCTTAGTGGAATTAAGAAAAGTTGTGCACTAAGGAATTTGCTTATTGAGGCAAGTAGAAGACTTATCACGCACTGATTTCGAGAATAGATATTTCACGGAATTTATTGTTTCTATGTAATAAAGATTCTGCCTAACCTTTAGGGAAAAAAGAAATTTACCTGCTTTCCAATATGAAAGAGATGTAGACTCCATGGCTTCACCCGATTCCATCCTATTTCCAGTTAGTACCACAGACACTCACCCTTAGGTGATGTATTCTCTTCATTATTTTATTTTGTACCATTTACTTATGCTATCGATAACTCTCTGATGACATTGTATATTTTTTAGTTAATACCTGAAGAAGAACACTACGTGTTTGAAACGCGTTGTTTATACTATTAAATTTATATATGTGGAGACACATCTCATTAGCTTTTTACCCCACAATGAGTCAATACCACATAATAACTGATTGCACTAAACTTAAAACTTCATGTTACATGATCATAATAAAAACAAAATGTAGAATAAGCTAGTAATAAGCTTAATAATTCAACACATTACAAACTGAATGCCAATATCTACATCTATTCACTTTAAGACAACTTCTACAAAATGCGTTATAAGTAATTAATGAATTTTATAATACCTTATTATTGATATGTACGTGGATTAAATTATCATTCAAAGTGAGTTAGTAAAAAGGCAAACGTGAGAGAGTAAATTACTGATAGAACCTTAATACCGGTGAGACTCTTAGACTACTATAAAAGGCACCTGGAGGAAAATACGACATGAAAAACACTGACGTAACATCTGACAGAAAACCTACAAATATTCCACTTTCAATCAAGTATTCAGCAACTATTGCAAAATCAACATTGTAATTCAGTCATAAAAATTTGCCATTGTCAAAGCTGTTATGTCTTTCAGTGTAGAACTTGAAACCTAAATGATGCAAGCAGAATTTGTTTCCGAGGCGTGGGTGTGAACGGGTCCGCAATGTATCTTTGATGACGAGCAAAGCGAACGGGAGGATCACGAGCAATTCCCCGAGATATTATTTTTGAATCATAGCCAACCTTAGAAGTCATTTGTAGTCATTTATCTTTGCTTTTCTTCGAAATTATCTGCACATATTACTCTGGTTTATTTGATATACACATTGAACAACTCAATTCTATTTTACTCTTTATGTAACTAAAATAGGGAAATATATGGTCAGTTTATATACTTTTATATACATCGACAAGGTTATAGGTATATAAGGTGAATGTATAAATTTCTGAATGCTTATATGGAATATCGCTTAGTACCCTCCTCTGACTTTATATAATATTCATTAAATTGGTAAAATACTACATAATAACTGATTCCACAACTACTAAATATTCATTACATTTCTTGAACATTTTAAGCACAACTATCAGTATTGCACGATCAAACAAGGATAAATTTCCATTTATCAACATTTTAACACAATAAAACGAATAGAATCATGTGTAAGAGTTATTGACCATAAATAATAATTGTATGCAAAGAAAAAAAAAGGAAATATTACAATTGTAGAGCTGATATCATCAATGATTCAGAATTAAGTTTAGTCATAGAAAGGACAACAAGAAAAAAAAACTAGTGATAATTGAAATTTATTACTTGCGGTTTAATATTAAAAAGAAAAAAAATGGAAATTTAAAATTATAAATACAAAAATATGTAAAGGATAAATAGAATGCCCAACAAACTTTATATATATGAAATTTAAATAAAGAAAAAAAGTTCGAAAAGACTTTTTTGTTTAGATATTTGTTTGAAAAACAATAAACTCATGGAGTGATTGAAGTTTTAAGACTCGACATAAGATTTTCTATTTTGAAATGTTGAGCTCTTAAAACACTTATGGCCTATGGACATATTTATGAATGAATTTAAATTGGTTGAAAGACAGATGGAAGTCGAGTGTAATAGATGCCACCCGTATCACCGTGGTCAATATGTCACCAAATTAGTCATCAGGAATAGAATCAACTATCATTCCATAAAAGGACGTAGGTTTTATTAAAGCTCAAATACCTTTATACTGTTCGAAAGTAAAATATCATGAAACAGCCATCTGTTGATTGAAATTCGTAAAGCTGTACATGAAAATAATTTGAAAATGGTTACTGATAAATTTCAGAAAATGCATAACTTTTTTTTAAAAAAAAAAATCTAATATATGATTATGCGTGAGTTTTAATGTCCTGCTTCCTGATTATACATCTCTATATACCAAAACATTGAGGGATCCTATTTTTATGTGACCATATCCAAAAGCTGTTCTACCAAAAAAGAAACATTCAGTCTTAGAAAATATTGATGTAGCTTTTCCACCACTAATTCTTAAAATTCAAAGATGGATTTCTTAAGGGTTTTTGGTCTAATGAATCATTGGACTAAAAAATCCTCAAGAAGCCCCATCTTTGAACTTAAAGTTCTAGAAAATGTTATTCGATATGAATTCATACACAGAACTTACCATATCAGTTATAATGACAGTACTGTCTGCTGTCATCAAGACATTTTCACTATATGAAAATGGTCAAATTGAAGACATCGTGAAGCCAATGAATGATTCCTCAAATCATTTCCAAAACTTCTCCGACTTAGGAGAACATGTCATATTGTGTTGAGTACTCAATCCCATTGTTTAGAAGTCGAATTAATCAGATCACAAATTACGGTTTCAATGATTTTTAAAAATATGTTTAACTGTCAACGATTTAACCGAACCATTTTCTACTTACAGCAAGTTGTCAGTTGAATGGGATTAGTTTATCATAGATCCTATATATCCGGATATCAGTGGAGTTCACGGTATTAACATGGAATTTTTTGAGATTGGACCATTTGTTTACAACTATCTTGCTTAATTACAAAGAATATTAAGTTTTATT
Source organism: Hermatobates lingyangjiaoensis (assembly GCA_026182355.1). Taxonomy (NCBI): domain Eukaryota; kingdom Metazoa; phylum Arthropoda; class Insecta; order Hemiptera; family Hermatobatidae; genus Hermatobates; species Hermatobates lingyangjiaoensis. The sequence goes on from JAPFBL010001928.1 coordinate 4,889,405, forward strand.
ACATTGCACATGAAAAAATAAAAACTGAAAGATCATATTTCATGGTAATTGATACTTAGTTGAAATTTTGAAGTTTAATCTTCAATATACTTCGTTCAACTCCCACTCTTGCATTCCTCCTATCTAAAGACGTTCATTAAAGCTTGCTAGACGATCAATGGAGAGGGAATGGTTGAGTCAACCAAAACATGCTGGCCAGAACAGTGCAGTCATTACTTCACGAAATGAAACTTTACTATAAAAATTCCATACAATTAATTTGCAAAAAATGTCTAAGGCAAAGAATAAAAAAAAAGAGCGTTTTTGGTTTATATATAAAAATTTTAAATAATCGTGTATATATATGCATTAAAAAAACTTTATGTCTGATTCCGCTTGATTTAACGTCGTCGAATATTTTTCTAAATTTCGAAATCTGTTCTTCATGTTTATAAAAGCATGTATTCAAGAAGGATTTCTCACAACTTTTACTAATATATATATATATACGAATATTTTCCAATCTCGACCACATATATTTAACACTCTTTTTCTTTCTTATCGAGGTTTGGTCTAGCTTCAATAATGAAACACCTTTAAGCCAACGTTTCGTCTATATTTGTAGACATCTTCAGGGCTACATCAATATAGAGTTTAATACAACCAAACTCTGTATTTATATAGCCCTGAAGATGTCTACAAATATAGACGAAACGTCGGCTTAAAGGTGTTGCATTATAGAAGCTAGACCAAACATCGATAAGAAAGAAAAATAGTGTTTATATATATATATATATATATATATATATATATATATATATATATATCAGTGTGAATATCGATTATATATACTGAGCACTCTTTTAAAAATTACCTTGTGACCTTGTACACTTTGAATATTCAAAGTATATTTGCAAGAACTATCTATCAGCTAAAATTTTCAGCAGGGTTCAGTTTCTCTATTGAAATAACAGATAAGTGAAATTCCGAAAGTTGAAGCTAAGTTTCCATATTAAGTTTTGCATTCCATGAAATTCCTAAAGAATATTAAACTTATTTTAAACACAAATGTATTCACTACTTAGGCTTGCAAACACTAAAAACTTGAATCAATTAATCAAAGAAATATGTAATTGATTAATTGATCAATTAAAAGAGAAACTATCATCTTTCAACCATGCTCAAACGACGTCGTTTCTCTTTTAGTTTATTATATTTTTCTATTAGTAATATTACTTATTATTTTATCACTTACAGTATTCTTTTAACCATTTTGTCTATGTTTACTCAGAATAACTGATTAATATAAACTCATTTTTATTTTATGGCGTCTGTACCAATGTGGTACACATAATTGCCATATTATTTATATGGTTTTTTATTTTGACCAGTTATCTCATAGTGATAATTAGAACTACCATTGAACGAGAGTAAAATCAATATTCAGTTGTTTAGTTAATAAATATTCAATCATGTTATACTAATATGAAGGTGTCAAAATATATAGATGAAAAGTTTGACTTGAGAGAGGTCATTTTTTACTGGAAGAAACCCTAAGAAAGTTTAAAAATGATTATTGTACAACTTATGCTTTCAAAATAAGAATATCTTTATATAATATATAAATACACTACGAATGTATTATTTTATATTTTGTTAGCATAAATAGTAGAGAATAGTACAATGATATATAAAAAGATTTTTTTAGTTCAAAAATGCAATCAATAGTCTTCAAATACTGTAAATAGTAGTTCATTCCTTGATTTTTAAATTTATCCTAAACTACGAGTATGTCGTATTGATGTAAACTTGAAATCGGTTTGTTTTCAATGCTTTTAATTGGATTAGTTTTTTAGTTAATAAATAGAACTACTAAATTCATTTTTTTTAAATAAATATTCTTCAATTATGAATGAATAGTTGTACTTTCTGATGTCCTTCTTACATTGCACTTATCTTGGTTGAAAGTAGGAAAAATAGAATTAATAATGAAAAAGTGGTATTAGAAAGATACCATATAGTAGCAAATAACTGCACGAGTGGATTTTGCGATATATTTTAACTTTAAATTATAAAGGAATATATAAGAACGTTAAGCATAATTTAATGAATACAAGGTGATTGTTTCACTAATCGACCAAACGAGGAAAACTACAGCCTGAAACTACGTACAACTAAATCTGAATTTACTGGTACCACTTGTGACGCTTAATGGGTTTTCTATCTCTGTGCCTTCAACGTAACTATTTTTCTGCAAAAAGGTTCACAATATGGTGTTTGCTTCTCGATTATTATACTGCCTTCATGGATTTAACAATCACGTTGTTTGAATAACTATTGAATTACCTATCTGACCAAAGATTATATTTGGTACGTTTCATAATTCAAATAGAAACGTATTTTGGATGTCAAGAAAAGTAGAATTAGTTTTGTAGATTAGATGAGGGGTAGAGACGAGTGGAGTCCACTATTCAAAGTTCAAGGTAAGTGTATTTATGATTCCAGTATTTAGAAGAGGATGCTGCACGGGCGATCGGACAGTCTTGTTACTCCAAAATATTAATGCAGATATATGAAAATCAGAAAATATAAAATTAATGATAATTAATATAAAAGGATATATGTATTTATTTATTTATTTATTTATTATACTGTGATTATATCACTTAAAATTATTGGAAAATTTAGAATTATTTTTCGAATTATTTGGAAATTTAAAATTATTCCTATGGATAAATACATTTTTAAAATTATAGCAAAAAAATGAAACTAACATTACTTTGAAAAAGAAAGAACTCAATCAGTAAATCTTTCTTGCATTACTTTTTCTCTAATTTTTCTATGGTCTATGTTGTTTTATTGGGTTGTTCTTAGCATGAGTAAACTGAATCTAGGAACTATATTTTGTATTAATGTAATAATTGTTACTAGGAACTGTATTTTGTATTAATGTAATAATTGTTACTTCGTTTACTGATGGAGCTAATAAAATATTCAGACACAGATACAATCAGTTACTGCTTGCTATTCACTCAATGAAGGGAAAATGATAGAATCTAGCCTACCACGAAAAGTTTTTTTTTTTTTTGTAAAAATAACAAAGTTTTGAACATTTATTGCGCCTTTTCAGGTAATATCTGGTAATCAGAAGTTATTCCGATAATACAGAAGACTTGAGATAAGCAAATCTCAATGGGTTCAAATGCGTCGTTATTTCATGAACATTTCTTTCTGTTTAGATTGGTTTCAATAAGTTGGGTCAATATTTCAAGTCTATTAAGTTAGTATAACGTAATGTTAAAACTATATTCATTTATATAAACTAGGTGTTATACGAAAACAAATTTGTTGGATTCACGATGATGTCCTAGTATGTGGACGACTAAAAAGAATACTCTGGAATTCATGACTATAATATATTTACTAGAGTTATTCTGCTTTTATTAAAAGCAAATAGTTGATGATTATTACCAAGTCTATCAATATGTTTTGATATAATAATGTTGAAAGCATCCAACCAAATTTTGCTTTTTAGTATAGTGATCGAGTATCATTTTATAGCCTCAACTTTTTTTTGATCTATTAAATAGAGTCTAGGTTCACTTTTCTACGTAACACTACATGATTGGATCAGTTAATAGTTAGTTATATACATAGTTATATCAAGTCCAAACCACAAGGAAAAAGCAAAAGGAATAAATGCTCTGAGGCCTTTCACTTTATGTCATCAGAGACCAAACAATTAAGAAAAAAAGGAGTTTTTTTTTTACTTGTTTGCTCTCTGATGACATAAAGTGAAAGGCCTCAGAGCATATATATCTTTTGTTTTTCTTTTTCCTCGTGGTTTCGACTTCATTGATTGCAACACGTGTTTGATTGTGATTTTTCTGCATACATAGTTATGCGTACGACAAATTGAAGCAACCATAAGACTAAGAGGTTTGTACAAGTAAAAGAAGTTGTGAAACATATTTGAGTTTTTTTTTGAAAAATTTTTAATAATAAACTAGATAATGTTTAAAATTATGTTTTTAAATCTTTGCACTTGTGAAGTTTCTAGAACAGTAATACAATTTGAGATGTAATAGTATCTCATTTATTATTCGGTATTCATTTTAGGTGCTTATAATTGTAAATTGAAATACTTAAATTTTTCTTTGCTCAAAATTACTAGAAAAAGATTTTTAGTAATTATCTGTGTGATGATACCTAATGTTCTATCACCTGTAAGAAATCGCCCGAATATAGGGCGATTTAAACATTTTAAATGTTTATAATACTTATTACCGATTTGTATAGAGTTATGTTTTCCCCGATATTGTGTATGTGTATTGCTTAATGTATGGGAATGTAATTTATGTTGGTTTTTCCCATTTTTCTCTAAAGTAACAGTGCAGAATGTTTTGGACATGATTGCAAGTCCCTTCATTAGTCAGGAAACCATGTGTGCGTAAAAGATTATTTACCATGCTGCAGGATAAAATCTGTCCAATTTTAGCTTCTTAGGTGAATGAATACTTAAGTTTTCTTAGCACTTCGCATTCACTATTCCTCGAGCATGCTAGCAGCCCATCCCTTTGTCAAATGTATTAATCACCCATCAGTAGTTAACTAACATCCTCATCTTGCGGTTACTTTCTTTGATATTGTTAAAAAATTGATTTTACTCTTCCATAACAGACTTCGTAAGAATATAAAAAACAAATAAGAAATATTAAGAGATCTCGATGAAATCTGTTTTCTCAGAAGTTACTTTCCAGTCTATATGATTGATTTATATACCTAGATTTACTGTTTATTTATTCATTATCCAATTTAAATGTATACATACAGGTTGTCTCTGGAAAAATGAGGCACGACCTTTTATGGAAACAATTTTAAATTTCTATAGTGTTTTATAAACTTTGAAAATAGGAAAACTAAAATGGTGGGTTATATTACCTTGATTTAGAGATGGCTGGGGCGAGGAAGAGGGCAGTGGTGCGGGAAGGACTTCGCTGGCGGACCTCTGCGAACTGTTGGAAACTAGGCCACATTTGCGAGGATCCTCCCACTGGGTAGTCTGCGTGATATGGCTAAAAACAAAAAAAATATTAATTACTTTAAGAAAATTAGAATACAATCATAAACATTGAAATGGTTTTTTTCTGTTTTGTTTTTCTTCTTGTTTCCGAACTCAACAATTGTATAGTTTAAAACCCTCTAATGCCGTTCAACAAGAGGAATGTTTAGCTCATTTATTATTTGACACACATTTCAATTATGAGTAAGTCACATTCCTGGGTTGATTCTTCATCAGGAATCCTCAAGTTTATCATAGCAAGAATTTTTAACAATTTCCCAATCGATCGGTCTATAAGAATTAAGAGCTTAGAAAAACCAATGAGCAGCATGCACTTTTTACCAGTTGACATTTTCCCAGAGCACTGAACTTCTGATATTCTGATACTAGCTCAACTGAATTTGAATTGTATCCATGTATAAAGCGAGTAAGTTTACTTTTGAATCGTTGTCGTCCAGTCTGGATCTTGTTTATAAATGTTTAAGTAATATATGTATGACTTAATCTAAAAATGAGGTAATCTGCAATTGAAGAAGTTACCACAATAATCAAAAAAACTAGACAAGTAATACCGTAGTAAATACTCGTAGTAACCAAAGAGTAATATTTTTAATCTGATGTAATTAATATAATGTAGCATATGTTACGTAATTGTTATGATTGTTTTTAAAAATGCTGACATGGATATGTGAAAGGATGAAGGCAGTCAGAAGTTTGGTCCAGCGCAGCTACACACCATAGGCCGACGACCCCACCATCACATCTTATTAATAGTTAAACTAGCACTTATTAACAGTTATCTCTCAGTCTGCAACAGTGCCACTCCTCACGCAACCTTCTTCCCTGCCACCAAAGAAAAACCTGTTCCTCGCAGCATTCCTTTCTTTGACATTGTCTTTCCAAAACATTTTGCCGCACTTTTTCTGTGATTGTAGGTCATTGATAACAGTTTAAAATTAAAAACCCACTCTAAATGTAATAATAACCTTTTCATCTAATAATGTTGTAAACATATGCAAACGAAAGATATCAATTCATTATTTCTAGGCCATTTTAATTCTTTTGTTCTAGGGGGAACATACATACATATATTTATATGATCAAACCACAATATGAAATGGGAAAAAAAGACAAAGATATTTCAACCATAACAAGCGGTCTTTGTCAGAGTCAAACACCCTATAGTTGGGTTTTTTATTAAAAAAGTTGGTTAATCAATTAACCAACTATTGGGTTTTTAACTCTGACGAAGACCGCTTGTTACGGTTGAAATATCTAAGTCTTGTTTTCCAATTTGATATTGTGGTTTGATCATTATATATATATATATATTTATTAAATTTTATATTATATAAAATACTCTGTGAGCGCTTTGACTATGAGCTTCCTCAATAGATTTCAGAATCTTTCTACATTTTCTTTATTATGTATTATACTTTATATATGCATGTAAGGTAATGCATCAATAATATTTTAGCTTGTGTTTGTTTGTTATAGCTTGTGAGGTCTCTGCCTCAACAATATGAAACTATTTATCTTTAAAACAGATCAATTAACCAACTATTGGGTTTTTGACTATGACGAAGATCGCTTGTTACGGTTTGTCTTTTTTTCCCATTTCTTATTGTGGTTTGATCATTGAATGTTATTTCACGTGTTTATGTCAAATCTTGTGAAATGTATATAAAATATTGTGAAAAATGTATATACATTTAAAAGTATAAATGAGAAATATAAAGTGCTCTACATTTAACTTAAAGTGCACTATAAACTTATTTAAACTCATTAATAGTGAAAAAAAATATTTAAATTAATTTTAGTCTTATTATAACAACTGTATCAACTGTTTAGAAATATTGAATCCTAAAGTACATATCCCAAAATTGGAACAACAAAAAGAAAGTAGCAATATGACTTGTGCACCAATACACGCAAACTCGTGAATCATTCTACAAATATTTAGTTAATATTAAAGTATAATCATGAGGTTATATATTTCAAAAACTCTCTCTTTTTTATGTGTTTTGAGATCCTCTGTATCCGTTTATACAAATTCTTTTTTGCACATTTGAGTGGGAATAAAAGACAACATATTAAAAAAGTATATGTTCCACAATGTAGTCCACAGCTTTAATAGAGATGACTACTAATTACTCTAGATATTAAGGACAAATATTTAGTTTAAGTAAACTAATATGATTAATACAGTTTTTCAACAATTTTATAAGGAGATAGAATATTTACTCATATCTATTTTTAATGCAATAAAATTAAATGAAAGTGATAAGCCCAGATGAGGCAATATTCTTTTTCTCGAATTTTTATCGGCTTTTTAGTTCTATACTCTCTTTTCTTGAAAGCTGAAATTAAACAACATTGGAAAACACGATATTTCAGTGAGGATATCATGTGCCAAATTTTAATTATTTACAAGTTAGTATAGCGAAAAATAAATAGTTTACGAGCTGACACAAAGTATTTTGTGCAGTTGTCTGCAGTTGTTCTTACCAATATGTATATGTCAAATTCATTGTGCTTTAATAACGTCACAACGCGCAATATGTTTACAAATTTTGTAATATGTACCTGGCCATTTCACTCGCATACAATCACACACACACAATCTCGGGTTCATCAACATAAAAAATATGAACAAAATATTCTGGTGCCTCGTTATCTGAAATCCGGTTAGCAACAAAAAATCACTCTCTTTTTGTATAAAGTAACATATATATATATATATTAATTTATAAAGAATTCCAGAAGAGAAAACAAGATGTTTGGTTGATGTTTATATTCCTGAATCTTCGCTGTTTCCAAGAGCAACAACAATAACTGTTCTGTTGCCGACAGTCACAAATACACGTAGTTAAATCAAACAGAAAGCCTGCAGTATTCAAGATTTCTATTTCTAAGTGACGTTAATAGCTTAACTGAAAGTATGTCTATAAACATAAAGAAAGAAAGAAAGATTTGAAATGGGATTCTTTACGACGTTCTAATGGATCTCTTACTCTATATATCATGATTCCTTCGTTTAGACTTTCTTTTGCAGACATTTATCCATTTTTATAAAAGAAAACACATTTCAAAAGGAAAAAAAAATTAAATTAATGAAGGTATCCAACAAGAGTTCTATTTTTATAAATATATCAAAATAATAAGAAAAAGAAGTTACGATTCAAACCATTACAGAAATTCCAAGACAAAACTAAGTTATTTTGGTTAATGAAGTGTTTTCTGTAAAATTAAAATTGAATTGCCGTTAATTAACAATCTTTTTTCTGTATACGATTTTTAAAATAGATTATGAGCAAAACAAGGTTCCTCTTAAATTACTTAAGAAATATGAATTTTAGCAAATTACATATGAATCCAAAACTTTCAAAAATTAAGAATCAAGCAAAATGCAAACATTTTAATTTCTCTCAAACTTTCCGATAACAAAATTTTGAAGTCAATATAAACATATCTCTCAGGTAAATCAGGTTTCTATTATTCCAGTAGAGTTTAGTGTTTTTTTAGGACGATATCACTTTTTTCTAATTGACTCAAAATCTTCCAAGTTTTTTCACAAATTAATTTTAATCAGATTCACCATGCAAAGATTTGACATTTTAGTGTTAGTAAATTTGTGAACAAAAATTCAAAATTCAGGAAATGCACCCTAATGTCTTGTTCAAATAAAAGATGCCAAAAATTTATTCGGCATATTCTTTCGGAGTGCAATATTTTTATTTCATATTGAGGTTTGATCATATATATATATGAACAGTTGGGTTTTTGACTCTGACGAAGACCGCTTGTAACGGTTGAAAGATCTTAGTCTTGTTTTCCCATTCTTATTGTGGTTTAATCATTGATTGTTGTTTCACGTGTTTACGTGAAATCTTTTTATATATATATATAAAAAGTTGGGTTTTTTACTCTGACGAAGACCGCTTGTTACGGTTGAAAGATCTTAGTCTTGTTTTCCCATTTCTTATTGTGGTTTGATCATTGATTGTTATTTCACGTGTTTATGTGAAAGCTTTATATATATATATATATATATATACATTTAAAAATGAATGTCCGATTTCACGTTATTCAATTTGTTAGAAATTTTTTCTAGTTTTCTAAACCTCTATTTTAAACCGGGTTTCTTAGGCCATGAATTAACTCCATATTTCTGGTTAGTGAATATATTCTTCGATTGTTTCGGTGTTACAAATCACCATCTTCAGAAAAAAATGTTATCACCATAATTAACTATTACACACAAAAAATAAAATAAAACTATTACACTTGATAAATTACAATTAAATAAATTACAACAACTGGTTGCAAGTCTGGTTTGGGGAATCACATTATTCAGTCAGGTTACGTCAGGTTGTGTTATTGTTCCTGAAATGGCTCTATATGTTTCTTCATCTGGCGTGTCTTGGTATGGTTCTGTACTAATTCTTCCTTCAATTTGTTCTCTTCCTTTGTTTTTGGCTTATATATATATATATATATATATTCCATAAATGTGGTCGTCACCACGATAAATGATGTGATTCTCTTGAGGAAGAGGTACACTGAAGAATTCCTTCGTCATCGTTCCAGTAAAAGTACTGGTAACATACGCCCCTTCAGGGAAGTGAAGGGGCAAAAAAAATAAGTACGTAAAAATTACACTTAAATAATATAAATAGAACAAACAATAAAGTAATAAAATCAGATCTGAATTAAGAAAAGCTAAATTATAAACATAAATAATTATTTAAAACAGAATTATAAAATAATAGCACAATTAATTTTAATTATTCAGTGAAATGAGATTAAGTCCAGGAGTTATTCTAGCTCCAAGATATTTTCCTCTTCAGGATCCCTTCAAGGTTGCGATGGGGGGTCCCCGATTCTAAGAGCCACAAATCAGTCATCTTAGACTCAACTCCTAGACTTAATCTCAAATGTTTGTTAATTTTTTTTTAATTCTGTTTTAAATTATTATTTAGCTCTTTTAATTCAGTCTGCGTTAATTTATTATCATTATAATTACTTTATTTTTATTTCACATTCTTGCTTCATTTGATATGATATATTTATTATTTATTCTATTTATATTATATAATTTTGAATCGTAGTGCTTTATTTTTTGTCCTTTTCTTTCCCGTCTCATGTTGGAGGCATTTTCACTACGTCGAAGGGATTCTTCAAAGTGGTTTACTCAACCAAATCACATCTCTCCTGATGACGATTCATCAGAATATGGAAGTTAGTTGTTGCAGTTTTTTCACATTATTATTATTATTATTATTATTATAGACGTATAGTTATTACTACTTCCCTTTTTTGATTATACACAAAATTTGTGTATGCAGAAAAAAACTTAAGTTGCATTGAGCAATGGAAAATTATGTTAGTTAATAAATAAAAAATTAAAATATTATATTATGTCATGAAAAAAAAAGCTATAGTCACGTGGAAACGGGATGATGATTTAAATCTAAAGCTAATAACGAGTGACTCAGGCAGAGAATTATCAGGTAATTTCATAATCTCCCAGTTTGATAAGAGATCATAATAATCTGCTGCAAACATCGCTGTCTCTCTCGCCTCTTCATGTAGGACCACGCTATCAGTTTTAAAACTATTACTATGCATGTATTCAAGTATAGCGGTCTACCTAGAGGGGTCATCATCCAGAGTGGAACAAGTTTTGATTACTTTTTTTTTTTGAAATTATCTATAAAGTAGATGAAATATGTTTGGTTTTTTTAAATATTTTAAAATGCGATTTATATTTTATTGTTTAATATCAAATAATAGTTGACAGCCATTCTTAATTTTGATTGAACTGGAACCAGCAGTATATTCTCAACAGACTCCGGATGCAACAGTAGGAGCAAATTAAAAAACAATGAAATACTACATTAGAGGTTTAAAATATTATGGATATATTTATATTGTTATGAAATAAAATAAATAATAAATAACAATATTATAAATTTTTTTTTAAAAAGAAACTTTAACAGAACTGCCAGAAAAATCAAGAACGCTATAATAAAATTAAAAAAAAATATTTTTTGGGAAATAGTATAAAATTTCATGACTAGATACAGAAAATCATAAACTGATTACTTGAGAGCATTTGAACAGATAGTAGTTAAATTAGGATTATCACTTCTGTTGTTAAAGAATGCACGGATTTGAACTATACGAATAATTTTACTTTGAATTTCCAGAAATCTTAATATAAGGTATCTTTTAAAATGTGTTGATTTTAATTCAATGTAGAATGAATATTTTAATAAAAAATTAAGTGTTGGGTTTGAATAATAGTGGGTGATTAGTTGTTTGATGTCCATGGTGGGTACGAAATAAAGGAGATGACGAAGTGCGGTGTAAGAATAGGGTGAATCATAAGCCGTCTAAAAGACGCGAGTGAACTCACGTGGGAGTCATTGTTTTAGTCTGTTATTAGCCTTGTTCAGCCGGGGCCAGGATTGCGTCTCCCTTAAACACAACTCGCCTTAATATAGTCTTAACCAATGGTGCTTTCCCAGTCGTCACACTAAGTCTTCTAGATCAGGCTTCATCAACTCATAAAATCTACCTTTATATATATATATATTATATATATATATATATATATATATATATATAAATAGAGAGAGAAGAAGAGAGAAGAGAAATAAAATAAGCAGTGACACATAAACTGAAAGACAAAAAGACTCACTTTTCAATATTTCGACCGTAATGGCGGTCGAAATATTGAAAAGTAAGTCTTTGTTGTGTTTCAGTTTATGTGTCACTGCTTATTTTAATTGTAATCTGTCCTGCCGGACCGTTTTTCGTTTATCATGGTATATATATATATTTTAATAAAAATATATTATATTTAATATATGCAGATATTTATGTATTGCGACCGTTTGATAAGAATAGGTGTGGTTCTAATCGGTTCGGTCAATTTTCAAGGATAAAAAATCAAACTCTCGTTGCAACGTTTCGGTTTTATTTATAACCTTTTCATAGGCAGAAGTAAGAATTTTTAACTAAGAAAATGAAATTTACATTATTTAAAGGAACAACAATGTTAGCGGACAAAACCTTCGACTAGACTAAGTCTAGTCGAAGGTTTTGTCGGCTAACATTGTTGTTCTTTAAATAATGTAAATTTCATTTCTAGTTAAAAATTCTTACTTCTGCCTATGAAAAAGGTTTTAAATAAACGAATGAGCGTTTGGCAACGAAGTTTGATTTTTTATCCTGGAAAATTGACGAACCCGATTAGAGAACACTTTTTACTTATATATATAATATATATACACGAGTTCGAGATTAACAAAGAGCAACACACAAAGTAGGGAAACACACTTACAGACTCAAATTTTCGGGTAATCCGTCTTCAGGAGAAAAGAGAATGGGAGACAAAGCACGTTGTCGACGCAACGGCAAGTAACCAACCCCGCAAGTAAATATATATATATAAAATAAATTCAAAACGAAGGAAACACACAGAAAGACACAGACATAACTCACATCGATATTTCGACCATCGTCATCATCAGGAGGTGCGAAGAGCGAAGAGTCCCGCAGGAAGGCAGGGCGGCGACTCCCTTCGGGACTCTTCGCACCTCCTGATGATGACGATGGTCGAAATATCGATGTGAGTTATATCTGTGTCTTTCGGTGTGTTTCCTTCGTTTTGAATTTATTTTATTTAAAAAAGTCCGCTGGACCGTTTCTTTTAATTGTTATATATATATATATATATATAATAAATAAACTTTTTGAGCTATTCTTATGCCTCTTTTAAGAGAAATATTTATGCAAAAAGATTATAAACATTACAAATATTTAACGAAAAGTTTATGCGATTCATAACTAAAATTGAAAAAGAAAATAGTAATGAATTCGATATAAATGAAAAATTTTCAAAGGATTTTGATAAAAAGAAAGTGTTGGAAGTAAAAATGTACCTGTGTTGTTTCTTATGTAAGCCGTGACGCAGTTCTATAGTGGAGTAGTCACGACTCGCAAGGAGTCAAGATGCCTAACGATTGTTACTCTTGACTTGGATTTGCCTTGTTATTGTGTTTCTGACAAACTAAAATAGTAATTCATATAATTCAGTAATATTTATATATGAATAATGATGAAATGTACAGTGTAATCAATAGTACTAATACAATAATAGTGACAATAAAAATAAGCTTCTTTTTCCTAAAATGTATATTCTTGGACGTTTCTAATCTTTTGGATGCTATAGTTAGAATAACTGCCCAGAGTGTTTGTTCTCAATATCTTGAAGTTACAGATTCAATACTTTGTCCCAGAGACTTTACAGTAAGAACAATTGTGCCAGCTATTCCAATCAGTTACGTACATTTCACTAGAGGATTCAAATATCATTAAAATGATATCTTGTACTTTTTTTTTTTGAGAACTTTCTAAATCAATTAATGAATCTTAAAAAAAAATTACAACAAAAACACCAACAACAAAATAAAATAAATTTGAATCATTTTTACATTTCTACAAAAAAAATATATTTTTGGGTTCTTTATAACCTTTTCAAGAAAAATTTGGACCATATTGATCGTTTTTATTTGGCAAGGCTGTTCTAGATCAGTGGTTTCACAAAGTGAAAACCATTAAGACGAGATATCTTTAGCTTCGGGGCAGAAAGTGTTCACGTATGCTCCAATGATCATGAAATGTGATTACCTTAATAGGGAGACAACTGAAAGTTATTAAATCAAATCACTGATTCCTATTTAGATATAGTTTAGTAAATCAGTGTGTGTAAATATGAACATTAGATTAGTCTTACCAGTCTTTATAGATCTGTAGAAATATGCCAATCTGTTAGAGTTGGAAATTTAAAGAAATAAAAATAAAATACTTGTATATAATATCAAAAATGTTTTATTATTTTGGCAAAATTTACTTTAAGAAAAATAGGAGTAAAAAATAAAAAAGAAAGAAGAACCACTGAGAGACACTATTGTCTCTCTGAGAAGAAGAATGAAGACTTTGGCCTTCATCGATTTCTTGGAGGCAGAAAGCAAGGTTTATTTGTTCCTGGTACTCATTTTGGTTATGGATAAACGACGTTGTCGAAGTTCATTTGACATCGGTGTTCCAAATGTTCCCTTAGTTAAGTTATAAGAGAAAATACATTTAACGACCCATGCAGACACAAGACCTACAAGTTTAAAGTTTTTGACCTTTACAAGTTTCTGAACTCCAAGATATCGAATAGACAAGGTTTTATATTCCTCACATAGAAAATTGAGATCGTGCAAGGAAATACATGATACAAAGCTCGAATGTTCAGTACTGAATGAAAGTACACTGTTAAGAAAAGTTCACCTCAGATAGTCTAGTTATAATAAGAACATGAATAACAATAATGTTTTTCAAACTGAGCACTATTCTTCTAATGGTATATGAGTTTTAAGTTTTAATTGGTGTTGTGCTTAGACCACTATTTCATCATTCCATGTGTATAAGCATGTCTACTTAAGTATATATACCAAGCGTGATCAAAAAGTAAGCACACTTTTTGAATTTCCCGTTTGAATTTCTGCACTTTCCAATTTAAATTTTTTTTTGTCGTGTTGGTACACAAGTCACAATCATATGTTTACAGTTTTGACTATACAGCGTGTGTGTTCTTATATGAGAGGCATAAAGGTTAGACTTGTGTTTGCGTGCTAGGCGATTTTTTGCTATCGAAAAAATAATTTCCTATGGAATAACTTATACTACTCAACAACTTATTTTGCTTCAGTTCACTCACCATACTTACTTTAAACACTTCGAGAGTTTTTGAACACTTAATACCAGTTTTTTGCACAAAAATTAATACAAACTCTCTGCTCCATTATTTTCAAAATCAAGAAATGTCCGAGCATGAAAACACGCGTCTAACCTCGTTAACTTCTGACATAAAACAACGCATTCTATATATTCAAAAGTGTGAAATATTATCGTTACAAGTATACCAACACAACAACAAAAAATTTGGAATTTGAGTTTACAGATTGCGCGAAATTCAAAAACTCAGCTTACTTACTTATATGTAAGTAAAAACTTATAGATGACAAAAAGTCATCCTGTACTTATACAGTTCACGCGTAAGTGTATGTATACAGCAGAATTGCAATAAACACATTATGGAATAAAAGTTATCAATAAAGTTTAAGCAAAAAGGGAATTTCCTTTATTTAGTGTATGTACGTAAATACAATGATAGGTTTTAATGCAAGGTGGTCCAAAGTAAATTATAACTTTTTACTTAAAAAATTAAATATTTGATTTATATTTAAATTTGAAATTATAAATAATTTTAAATTTAATAATTTTTTACAATTTGGTAAATTAATTAATGTAAAGCAGTATAAAATACCATACTTTTTAGACCAGCTCGTAATTATTATATCTCTGTCTTTACATTTGTAAGGAGATAATTTTAATTTTTCAATATACAGAAAAATATTTAAACACATAAATGTTACTTATTAATAAAAAAATTAGAAACCATTCTTTTATTTCTATTAAATCAAATATGCATTATATAATAAAGTAGAAATGACACTTTGGAATATTGTGTTATTCTAAAATGTCATGAATATTGCGAAAGAAGTATACAAAAAAAACATGTAACCGTGAAAAGAATAGGAGATATTTGGCAAAGAGAAGACTGTTGTTACCTTGCTCCAGGGCTTGGAGTCACTTATTTAGTTTGCGAAATAGAAAACGTTATGAGATGAAAGAAGAAGGAGATATTCGTGATGGGAAAATGACCAAGTGAAGGTCTAAATTAGCAATGACTATCCGAGGACGACATTTAGCGAAACACGAGCAAGGGTTTTGCAAGAGAGAGACAATCTGCTGGGAGTCATCTTCAGAGCCAAGTCGCGCTTGGAAACCAAAACTCTTGCCATTTGCTGATTACACTGGGGCTCCGTTGCAACAAGAAGCCTTGAAATAAGAAAGCTTACGACTATTTGTCATCCATAATGAAAGTAATTAATTTTAAAACAAACCATTGAATTTAATAAAAGAACAAGAAGCTTGAAAAAATATAAACTATTTGAGTGATATACCCAAAGATGCTTCAACAAAATATTTTTTTTTAACAGTTTATTTACAAATATACAACTACGCATATTCTGCGTAACAGGCATATGTAGTAATAGATTACACAATCACATCGATGCACATGAGCAATGAATGAAACCCACTGGTTCAACTTTTCACTTTGTTTTCAACACAATATTAGACTTGAATATTACACAATTGGTTCGGTAGTTTTAAAAATTACAAATTAAAGTATTTTTCATTGATTAAAATTCATAAAACAAATACGAACACCCACAGAAAATACAAAAACATGTAATATTGTATGCACTTTACACACACACACACACACACACACACACATATATATATATATATATATATATCAATGATCAGTTGATCAGTTGGGTTTTTGACTCTGACGAAGACCGCTTGTTACGGTTAAAAGATCTTAGTCTTGTTTTCCCATTTCTTATTGTGGTTTGATCATTGATTGTTGTTTCACGTGTTTATGTGAAATCTTTTTATATATATATGTGTGTGTGTTATATATATATATATATATATATATATATATATTATAGGAGAGTTTCTTAAGAAAAAACAGAAAATGATCAGAGAAGAAGAAGCTTCCTCCTTTTTCTTCTCTTATCTCTCTCTCTCTCTCTCTCTCTCTCTCTCTCTCTCTCTCTCTCTCTCTCTCTCTCACACACACACACACACACACACACACACACACACACACACACTATTTTTGCATATATATATATATATAAACGGCGCCTATCGTCCTGAAAGGTTCGACCTGGGAGGGAGCCCTAGGAGAAATACCAGGTCGATAGGCGCCGTTCATATATATATTATATATATATTGGTGTTGGAAGGCAGCAATTTTTCGTGAAGACATAATCGTAAAAATTCACAGGAGTTTCTGAGTTTACAACCTTAATTCTAATTTGCTCTAATCTTCGGACTACTCTCCTATGAGCTGGAGGAAGTTACCAAGTCATGTAACCATGAGACATGGTATACAAGGAATAATTAAAGAAACTACTCTCAAAAGAGCACAAGAACAAAGCACTTTATTTACGGAATTAGAAATAAAAGAAACACCAAAAAAAAAACAAATGAAAAAGTTTTTGTAAACAAAAGATTAAGTCATCACCATTAGTCATAGAGTTTCAGGTGAATAATGATAAATATCTTTTATAAGTTCTTCATTTATCAAAATATGAAACCAAAGAAATTTATTGAAAATTGAAGTAAGTCGATATGGTCACAAAAATAACATGTAATAAATCTAAGATTGACAAAGTGCAAACAGAACATGTGTTTTTCTACTGTCGTCCTTGTTGAGGCCAATTCATCGAAATCATTAATCATAGGGAAGGTCATTGCTACTCCCCGAGAAGCGGGTCAACGTTACACTCAAAAATAGCAAAGCCGCAAAAAAAAACCTCCTTGACTTAAAAACCATTTATCTTGATATTAATTTCTGCGAGAGTTGATGCTGGCGCCAGGTGGGTATAATTCTGTCGCCACCCTTCAGAACGTTTGATGTTTTTTTTTTTTTTTTTTAAGTATTGTTAGACACAGTATGAACTACTTTTAATTACTGTTCTCCCAACAGATATATCTCTTGGAAGAAAGCCAATACATTGGCAAAACAAATGGCAGTCCTCCATGAACTATATTGGGAGCTTTTCTACATCTGGTGAGGGGAGGGAAATCTGTTATTAATTGTTTTTGTAGGGTGTACATTAGTTTGACAAAGGTAATAATTGGTGAAGCAATGTTGATGTTAAAGTTCAAAGCGGTTGGTGAGTGACAAGTGATACAAATAAAAGAGAACAATGATAGTCAAGTCCATTAGTTAGTGGGTGCCGGCAGGGTGATAATGAATGTGCCGCAGTGATTGTCTGCCGCGGCATACCGCGTCTCTCCCAACACTCCCTTACTTGACCGACCTTTACATCTGCCCTTCCAAAACATCAAAACCAAATCCATTCTCATAAATCAACTATTTAAGGATATTTTCTAAAACATTCTTTGTATGGTTTGCAATGCTTGAATGTTCATAATAGAGGTATAATTCTATAACATTGAGGAGACATCGATATCATCTGATCCAATTTTTTATATTTGCGTCAGTCTTCATTAGAGTTTGTTGCCATTCGGTTGTTCTTTATTGTCTACACCGCAAAACCACGTACGCTAGCCAACATAAGAAGGTGGACCGACCGTGCCTGCCTATGAATCCATTTCTTTAGACACCAAACACATGATATGCCTATAGGACATATTATGTTCCTCACGAATTCAGACAATGTATTTTTTTCCAACGCAAGAAATTTCGAATAACCACAACACCAGAGTATCTTTGATTCTAGAAAAAGTAATATTTCTCATATATTTTTTTAAAAAATTTTTTATAATTGTGATTGTTTCGATCTTCTTTTATCTAACTTTGTCACTTTTTTTTTCCTTTCAATGTAACCCTGGATGATAACTCGACTCTATGATCTAAACGACTTATTTTAATAACAACCTCCTTTCAATACTACCACCACAACAGTTCAGTGTTTAAACCTTTTAAATAACAAAGCATCCAAGTTCAATCACCAGAAAAGATTTATTAACAATTTTATCTTTGTGATGAAAGGATAGAGTAATAAAAAATTTTGATTTCTAAGTAAGCTTTGTTCTTTTAATATTCTTACATAAGCCATAAAACTTCCTGCTAGACTCATTGTAACGTTTTCCTTTTTTTCATAACTCTAATTAATAAAATAATGTTAATTATTTTTAAGAACTGTCGATTATTTTTGGTATTGGTTACATAATGATTTGGCGAAGAATGTAAGGAAGTGTAGGGTGAGTCCCCTCTCTCTATTAGGGCTAAGACGGCCGAGAGAATTTTTTCACAATTCTTAAAGCTGTCATACTTTTACGATTGTAATAGAATAGTAGGATAGTTTTACAGTTGTAGAATAATAGTATTTTCATTTGGTGTCTTGTCTTACGAAATATGTCGTAAGACACTAGACTCTATTTAAACAGCAATTACCCTTATATCATGAAGTTCCCTTGGTCCATCAGAAATGTCAAGAGCCGGAAAAACTTGTAATATATGATCCATTAATGTATGACTTTATTATTATATGTACGACTTTATTGTACTTCGCTTCAAATTAAGTTTAAACTTTATAAAATAATTCTTAGTCTAAGTTTATAGTTTATAGTTGAAGGAACTAAGTTTATAGTCCCTTGGGAACATGTTTATGTAAAAAATTTATAAAGATGGAGTTGATGAGACAAAATTTTAATTGGAAAACAATTTTTTTAATTTCATAATTTTATACAAACAATTTTCAAAACGGAACAGTAATTCATTAAATTCAGGTTAGGTGAAGTTACAGTGCCCATCCTAAGAAACAACACACATTGACCCTTTGTGATATCACATAATGAACATTCTACTTTGACTCTTAAATTTTACCTTAGTATTAAGACTAGGGATCTTTAGCAAGTACTTGACATCATCAGACTTGGGACCGATGGTTTAACGTCCTTTCTGAGGGACAACATGATCAGACTTTTCCAAATCCCTCGTAAACAATCGAGGGCCAGAGTGAGTGTCGAACCTTAGATCTATCAGTCCAGAGGCGAGCACACAAGCCACTACCTTGACCACTTAAAAAAAAATACCCTTATAAACATAAGTGATAAAAAAAACCTTGACGTTAACAAGATTTCTGCTGTTTAATTGTATGAAGGTAATGCTGTAATAGGTTTATATTTCATTTCTCTTACCGTCACTATGTTAAAATAGCTAAAAGAAGTTAGACAAATAATGTTCTATGGTTATGCAGGGAGCCACTATTTTTTTTTTTTTAAAAAAAACACCTATGTTATTCAAAGGATGAAGTTGTAGTTGATTCGTGACTCAGCACCTATTCACTAATTCTTGTCACATTGTCGAGGGGCGCCAATGGCACGAGGTGCCGCTCATGCAAGTGGTTACCACGCCCTACGAGCAACTTCGGTTACCTAGCGGGAGTCAGTGCATCCAACATGGCTGTTTCTTGACCCATCTACTGTCAGAAATAGCTTTTCATCAAACTATTTCTGTTTAATTATTAAACATACCCAAAATTACCTAGCATAACAAACAATAACCAACCTTTATCAAGGTTTATTACTTAAATTTAGCTCACCACTTCATTACTATAAAAGTTAAATATTTTTCTAAAAAAAAGAATCAAACAAAGTAAATTACTAAGTAAAGAAAAAAAAGTTTTTAAATTTAAATATTTTTATCAATAAATTAGCAACCCAGGGAAAGAGTCGGGATCATAACTTAAGTATGGCATACACTACCGTCAAGTGTACGGATTGAAATCAAGTTTGTTAGTAACAGCACATAATCATTCATGTGATAACACCATTTTCATATCGAATTGCGCTTGCCGATTCATCAGTTTATTGGCCCAAAAAAGTGTTTAACAAGCACTGAGTATTGATTCAAAACGTGTTACAATTAGTATTACATAAAAATTATTATTTAAATTGAAAGGTCGCGTTGATATGTAAAAGACGGACTAACAATTAATGGTCTAGTGTACCATTTTTTCATAATCCAATAATTAATATGGTAATATTCTTGTTAATATTGTTGTTAAATAATATATTATCATAATATATTATAATAGATCATCAGAAGGCTCATATAGTATTATATACAATTATTATTACAGCAATAAGGCATTAAGCTTAAGTTTTTCTGGTTGATCAGTTTCTAGAAAATGTTTATTTTCAATAGGCTCAAGAAAGACTTGTTCAGTTTGCTTGTTTGAGGGTTGAGCGAACATCAAATATCGAGATGTTTGAATGATGTAATAATATTGGCGTGATGTATAAAGTTGTTTAACATGTATTTTTTAGGCAGGAAGGGAGTAAATCGGCAGAATGCTGGACGGAGGACTGTTTGTAGCGTCAATTAAATATAAAGTAAACCTTAAGGAATGAATGTTCTGGCTAGATGGTTAAAAAGGAGAGCGATCAGGTGTTGAGGAAGTGAAGACTGAACGCATGAGGGGTTGTGATAAAGATGAAGGTTGCATTAGCGTTGGATGGGCCAAGTAACAAGTGCTGTTGCAACGGCAGTAAGAGGAAAGCAGATCCGATTGGACTGAGCGATGCGTTTGCGTTAACGGAGTCGGTGGAAGCGAGAGGAGTGACTGAGTGAGTGCGAGAGGCTTTGTGGTGGGGGTTATGGATAGGATTGGTGTGGGAAGGAGATGGAGCGAGCAAAGGCAAGAAGGAAGCAAGTGGAGGCCGTTTGAGAAGGCGGCGGGCGCAACCTTGCAGACACCACTGTTCTCTGCTGTCAGCGTCTCCCAAACCACTCCACACTCCTTCACAGCAGAGTGCCACAAGACACTCACTTTCCATCAGAGCTGTATTCAACTTTGTCCTATTATAACATAAAACGTTCGACATATCACACAACGCTTCAATGAGGAAATGTCCTTCAACAAAATCTCCAATGGTTTACTCTTAAAGTATATATCATATTCATAATTATAAAGGGAAAACACACTAAGTGGTCACACTTAAAAAGATTTATCAAACATCGACACTATACAAACACTCACCGTTCTTCGTCAGGTAACATCACCTTACTGAGGTAGAACTATCTTTAAGTTGAACAATAAGTGTTCGAAGCGAGTTGATGTTTCATAAAATCTTTTGTGTGAAACTTCCCCTTTCTAGTCATTAGTAAAACCAGGCAATAAATGCTTGCATAGCTCGTGAACTTCAATTATGTTTACACCTTTGTTTAATCTATCTGTCATGCGAATTGATTAGTCATGTATAATGGAATTCATATCAATTCAAATTGATTAATGTAGTGATTCGTATATAAAGTAGATAAAAGCACATATATAATTCATTCTTTCACTCTATTGCTGAAATTCTGTTTATAAAGAACAATGGTTACTTTACTATCTAAATCTTTTAAAAAATTTGTTTCATTAAATAAGTAATATATCTATATTTTTCTAATTAGTTTCTCTTTATATTTAAATATTTGTCACAATGTTCTACATGTTTCCGTATCTCGAACTCATAAAACTCCACACAAGGATAACCAGTCTTCAACTGCTTCCTTAACCTTGTTATCCGTGACGAAGCTCCTGCTGTCGAGAAACACTTTCAGGCAGCAGAACAAGTGAAAATTGCCAGTGATAATGCTCTCTAAAACTTTATCGCCTTCCTTATCATATCAGTCTAGACAGCAGCATAAACCTGTATTTTCATTTGGTATTTCCCAGTAAGCAGCTTGGGGGAGTAACGCGAGTTCCAATTTGAGATGTTGCAAATTTTGAAAGACAATTTGGTATCAAGTTGTTTCCTAAACATTCAGAAATTACAATGCTAAGTGAAACTGTAAATTGCCTGTCTTCATAATCTTTTCGACCACGGCATTGACAAAATGTGATAGTCGGCCTGCTTGCGGTTCATCATGGATATTTACCGTCCGCACTTTGATCCCAACTCATTATCACATCACATTTGACTTATCTGTCCAAGGGTTTTCCTTAACCGAAATATTTCTTACTCCAGAAACTAAATCACTAGTTTGAAAGCATTTATCAATCGGTGAACTTCAAACATTTTGAACTCTCACTGTTAATTGCATACGAACAATACCAATTAAAATAAGTTCATTTAATGAGCAAGGTATGCCAGGAGTTTGTGTGAATGCACGTTTGAATATTCTTGAAATCAGCTACGGCGATTTGGACTTTATTTTCGGAATAACCCTATTAATATAGATGATATAAAAGTGCTGCTTTGTTATGAAATTTCATTGCCAATGTGATCCCATTTTTTATCATATAAATCAGTTAAATCAGTGAAATAGAAAAATATGTTTCCGGACCAAATAGAACAAGAAGTTTGGTATCTTCCATTCTTACAACGGAGAGCTATCTGAATTTTATTTTCTTTCTGAAAACAACTAACTTCTTTCATTTTTTACGACAACAATGGCAAGGTCAGCACGCTCTTTCTATATTCAGTGCATCATATCTTTTAAAAAAGGCAACCGTTTCATTTCACCAGTAATTTCCTGGTAAAATTCTTTAGCTAATATCATGAGGAGTTATTTTTTCACAAATATCTTGAATGAAACTAATTGTTGCGAATCTTGTTTATATATATATAGGTGTTATACTGATAACAGTTAATAAGATAGATTAAATTTATCACGGATTTAGATTGATAAGAAAGGTGAGAATCCAATATCATTGTATTTAATGGCCCACACAACGATACCATAAATACGCACACCAACACCTGGTAATATAATCACAGTAGATTATTCATTTCTGGATCAATACATTTAAAGAAAAAAGGTTTTCCTGTTAACATAAACTATTTTTTAGTTGGTTAACAATAAAGTATAGCGATAATGTAAATTATGTTTTTGGATTTTGACGGATTTGCAGGCCTTGAGCTCCCCCTGAATACATGTTTCATGATGCCATCCTGTATGTGCCTGAGTGGATGTATCTCGAGAATATTTAACACACCAAGCGGGCACCATATAGTATTGAGTTTCTTTGATTTCTTTTATGTCAGTTTTTACTGCGAAGCTAGCTTATATTCACTTTAAATTCAAAAAAACGATACACACTGGGCAATAATTTAAAATATGAAGAAAAGTTACAGAAATAGTATAGAAATACACTTACTAACTCTAATTTTTGGAAGATCCGTCTTCGGGAAAGAAAAGAGAGGAAGACCAAACACGCAGGTGTATTACTTTAGCTTATACCTCAAGCAAAGAAGAGTAAACTAGGTAGGAAAGCCAATAGTGAGGTCTCTTTCTTCAAGAACTCTGTCAGTAAAAATTATAAAAGTAATAATAAAACCTGTTGTCTGATAAAGCCACATTGATATAATAACCCCAATGGCAACAGTGCTCGCCTCTGGACTGGTAGATTGAGAGTTCAATACCCACTCTGGCCATCGATTTATTCATGATAAATCTAAGCACGTCGTTCCTCGGAGAGAACGTTAAGCCGTCGGTCACGAACCTGTCTGATGTCAGGTTCTCGTTAAACATTCCTACCCTAAACAGAATTGAGTTAGGCAAAATTAAGGACTGCCAATGTAGAATGTTTGATGTATGTATTTTTTCTTCTAGGACTGCTACTATAACCTAACCCAACCTGCATTAACCAGTTGACGATGTCGAGAGTATTTAAGTATTGTCTAATTTAACACTTAACTATAGTTGAAGTGTTGTTTTGAAGACAAATCAGTTTACTGAGCAAGCGACCAACAGTTAGATACTTGGAGAAAGAATCTTATTTCTTTATTTTAACTTTAATAATTTATAAATTAGATCATAATGATGGTGTTACAGATGGTTGTCAATCACTTTCATTCTTTAATGCCCAGTCTCAAAATGAAGCCATTTTTTAAACAAAATAAAGTTAAAACATGATAGCGTTTTATTTTGGATTTTTTTGATTGATTGAATAGCTTTAGTTTCCCATTGGTACAAATTGATGTTCATGATATAATATTAAACCCTTAGCACAATGAAAAGAGTAATAGAAGCTTTTGACCAATAACGATCTTCATCAGTTTTTGCAGTGGTTCTACTTTAACATTTTGAAGTAGCTAAAATCAAAGGAAAATAAATATTAAATAACATTAAAGTACGTAATTATATTTACAGTTAATAATTAAACAGCTTATCCATATGTTCATCATAAAGTTTAAATTCATTGTTATATTTGTTATATAATGTATATGATCAAGCCACAATATTGTGGTTTGATCATTGATTGTTATTTGTTATTTCACGTGTTTATGTGAAATCTTTTTATATAATGTATATTTTTAAATTAAAATTAGAAATAACCATTAGCTAAGGTATTAATGCCATTTAGTGAACGTTGTACTTTTATATATTTAATTTGGCTGTATCTTTTCTATCAGAAGATTTGAATAAATATAAAACATCTTACACAAACTCCTATGCAATCTAAACCTTTCATATAATTTAGAATTAACTATGTTACCAAATAACAAAGTAATGTAATAACCGACTAATTATTATAACTCCAAGGAGTTACTAATTACGGTGAACGTTACTCAAATTATATTATATAGATACCAACTGTTACCACTATAATTTTAAAACTTACAATAAAAAAATAATCAAACCTTTAACAAATGAAGTTCGATAATGAATTTTAAATAAAACTCATGCGAGTATCAGTCTTTGATGTGTACTTCAAATCTACTATTTGGTATTCTACAGTTCTTAGAAGTTTAAATGAAAATCCAATAAGAATATTTAAATAGAATTTCAACATATTGTTTTTTAAAATAGATTTCATTGATTGAAAAGAACTGCAACATAAGAACTGCAAAAAGTAAAACTGTATTATACTATCACTAAGAATGTTGCCCTTCATTCAATTTAGCTCTATTAAAACTTTATCTGTTTTATCAGAAAAAAACCTGAAATATGGAAAATTAATAAAGTCATTTCTGAATCCATATTAAATATATAGATATGGAGGGAATGTGGTACAGGTTTTCTGTGTTAGCTTGGTCAGCCAAAATAAGGCAATATGGATTGGCAATATAATAATGGAACCTAGAGATTGTTTAAATCTACGGTGGAATGAGTATATCACGAAGTTTGCTGTTGAGGATGGGATGTCGGACTCCCGCAAAACTGTGAAGACTACGACGTGCCAGGACCCTGCCTTCTTCTAATGTTTTGGGTGGGATATGATCAAAACATGTCCAATATTTGATGTCTAATCAGCCAACATTTAAAGCCCTTGGTGAACAAAAATATTATTATTCTCATAAACAAAAATGTTAAATACTTTAATGTAAATGTTTCAAATACTGCTCAATATCAAACCAGTAACAATTATGCTAAGACTATAAATATTTGAGGTTATTGAATGACTCAATATTGATTAAGTCAATTGGTAACCAATTCGTATTGCTCACAAGCAGTATTGGTGTTCTAACAACAAAAGTTAGATGCCTTAGAGGAGGCATCAAAATTGTTAAAATGAACGCTAACTGACATAACTCTGAATAACACTGACATCAGAATCAATTGATTTGATTTTCCCAAAACAATTAATATTATGATTTCCAGAATATATCAAGACAGACTTCATATTTCTGTTAACAGTATACTCCAAGAAGTGATGTCATTTCGCAATGAAATGAAATTTATAGATTGTCAATGGAAAAAATTTTCATCACGTTCAACTGTCTTCCAACAACCTTCAATTGGCTTCTCCTTCTTAATTTGGAAATATTCCATTCCCATAGACCATGGGTATTTACAGGCTTAGAGGAAATGCGTTCGTCGTATTTGCAGTACCTATTCTTTAACTAGTCAAGTAAACACTAAACAATAAATTTAAGTTTTGAAAGCAAGTAGGTGAATGTAAGGACATTTGAGGTTCAAATCCATTGCTAAATCTATATCAGAGTGCAATATCAATACGAATATCACCACACTCCATTGCGTAAATTGAAGGAGTATTTAGTTATAACGAATTATGTGAAGTGCAACAATAAAAAAATTAATAAGCTTGCAAATTTTGAATGCTATCTTAACAATCCAGTCAGTTTGAACTAATCGGAGCAGGAATGCGTTGTTCGACATATGAATTACTATATCAAGTAATAAGAAATATTGGTAACGCAGAATACCATGTGACGATGATGACGATGAAACATCAAGCCTCAGCATCAATACCTTTGAAGGTTATGATGTACACATGGAAAGTAAATATAATACGCGCATTAATAATATTTACGTATTTTCCTTTGAACATAAATTATGCATGTGACATATTGTCAAATAGTCTTTTTCACTGTATTGGGTTGTACATCAATTTATCTCAAATTCTAATAATTCATTAGAAGAACAAACAGTGTAGACGCCCGTCAGGAATACAAAAAAAAAAAGACAGTATTTTAAAACTAATCTGTAATTAAGACCATGTATATTTCATGGGCTCATTAATAGTAAAGTATTGGTTTAGTTGAGGAATTGTGAGCTGTTGAAAGCAATGGATGAGCGATTGATTGCGAGTGAAGACATTGGTCGCTCAATAGGAAGACGGAGTAAAAAGAGAAAGGCAGTCAGTCGGCGCAGCCTGGTGCAAGGTCAGTCTGCCTTCACGTCCCGCCCCTCCTTTCACTACAACAAACGTTTCCTTATGTCCACTAATAGCTAACAATTTCCTTGTTTATTTTAATGTAAAACTAATTAATACCCCTGATTATATATCCAAAGGCCTTTATGCGTATTTATAACTACCAACAACCCTGACTTGAAATAATAAGTGGGTCTAGAAAAAATACTACATAACGCAGTATTTCAAAATTTTTTTGTAATAAAGTTCTTTTCTACAAAGAATGGTATGATTAAAAATAAAAACATTCATATCATTCATATCAATAGATTGGAGGGGGGGGGGGGGGGGCGATATTACATACTAATATGAATGCTTACTTTTTACACAAGTTAAAAAAAAAACTGTTTCAGAAATAAGTAAGAGAATCTATTGTTAATCAAGACATATATATGTAAAATTATCACAATAATACGTGATATAAATTTTCAACTAACACACCACAACAAGTAGAGGATTTTGTTCCACGTTCTCAGAGAACAAGTGGATTGAAGTTATAAATAAACGACAGATTACGAAATTTTTTTAAAGTATTAAGCAATTTCGAAGTATTGACCAATTAAATTAGAACTAGTCTTAATCTTTTTGAAGATTCATTTAATTAAAATTTAATTAAATTTAAAAAGGCCTGGGATGTTGTCAGCTAAACTCTTATAACAGCTCTCTATGAGGGTGTTTTCATCAATGTTTCTTCTTTTCCAAACGCCATAATTGCCAATTCTTTTCCATTTTCCCAGTTGATTAGATGATTTATAAATGTTATACTAATATATATATATATATATATATATCAATGATAAAACCACAATCTGAAAAGGGAAAAAAGACTAAGATCTTTCAACCGTAACAAGCGGTCTTCGTCAGAGTCAAAAACCCAACAGACGACCAATCTTAACTGACGGTCAAAAACCCTCAGTTGGATTTTTATCTCTGACGAAGACCGCTTGTTACGATTGAAAGATCTTAGTCTTTTTTCCCTTTTTATATTGTGGTTGGATAATTGATTGTTATTTTACGTTTTTATGTGAAATCTTGTATATATATATATATATATATATATATATATATATATAGAAAATTGTCACAATAACACGTGATATAAATATTCAGGTAACTCACCACAAATTAAAGAAGATAGATCTTTCAACCGTAACAAGCGGTCTTCGTCAGAGTCAAAAACCCAACAGACGACCAATCTTAACTTACGGTCAAAAACTCTCAGTTGGATTTTTATCTCTGACCAAAATTAATTTGTGGTGAGTTACCTGAATATTTATATCAATCTTACTCCTTCTTTAAATCAAAATTCATAACCTGCTTACAACTTGTATTCACTTGCTCTCTGACGACGTGAAAACGAAAGGCCTTAGAGCGACTATCTTCTTTAATTTGTGGTGAGTTACCTGAATATATATATATATATATATATGAATTAAACAACCACTATTATATATTTGTTTATTCCGGTGGTTTAATTCATATATTATATCAAGAGTTGTTGTTGAGTATATATATAACACTATGAAATGGAAAAAAAGAACAAAGATCTTTCAACAGTAACAAGCAGTCTTCATCAGAGTCAAAAACATGATATATATATATATATAATATAATATATAAATATATATAATATATATATATATATATATATATATAATATAATATATATATATTATATTATAGTATTATTATATAATAATATATATATATATATATATATATTTATATATATATATATTTATATGAATATAATCTATATATATATATATTATATATTATATATTTTGATATTATTATATATATCAGGTTTTTGACTCTGATGATAGACTGCTTCTTACTGTTAAAATCTTAGTCTTGTTTTCCCATTTTCTTATATATATATACATATACATATATATATGTATATGTATATATATATACATACAAACAGTTATATATATACAGTTATATATTATATACAAACAGTCTTCGTCAGAGTCAAAAACACCACACCAATTTCAAAAAACCAGCTGGGTTTTTAACTCTGACGAAGACCGCTTGTTACGGTTGAAAGATCTTAGTCTTGTTTTCCCATTTCTTATTGTAGTTTGATCATTGATTGTTATTTCACGTGTTTATGTGAAATCTTTATATATATATATATATATATATAACAACAATTTCGTTGTTAATTTTAAATAATTTGGTGATATATATATATCAGCTCAAAAACGAAGAAAAGTAACACACAGAGAAAGCGACACACTTACAAACTCAAATTTTGTAATTTGTCCTGAAGACGGATCATCCGAAAATTTGAGTTTGTAAGTGTGTCTCTTTCTCTGTGTGTTGCTTTTCTCCGTTTTTGAGCTGACTTGCGACCAGTTTGGATAGTTTTTTCAAATTTGTGAAATATATATATATATATATATATATATATATATATATATTGTGTGTGTGTGTGTGTGTGTGTGTAGTGCGTGTACGCTTCTAGGACGGACCATGACTCCTCTCCAAATGACGATCCATCGAAATATTTAAGTGAATTCTTGTAGTATTTTTCTAACTTATTTCTTTGTGATTTGTCATAGAGATACGTAGGAACAACATAAGGGTTATGGCAGACAATTAGAAAAGTGTTCAGTCTAAATGCACCTTAAGTTAGTAGGATTTTATATCATATGAATAGTTAAGGCATTGTCCTCTAATTTGAACGAAAAAATACCAAAAGTGTTAGAAAAGCTGTCTCATTTATTCTATAAAGTGTAAATATTGTAACAAGTGTTAACTACGGAGAGACAGGCGGAGTTTTGAAAGAGTCTTTACCTCTCTCTTCTTCAAAATAACAAATAAAGGAATGTCATGATTCTTGCATTACACATATTTAATATTGTTTTATATTAAAAATATCAAACTTCAATTAATTATTGAAGTGATATATCAAATTTGCATAATAATTTGATAATATGTATTGCATAATATTGAGGAGTTTCAAAGATGAATAATAGTAACACAGAGAGAGAGAGAGAGAGAGAGAGAGAGAGAGAGAGAGAGAGAGAGAGAGAGAGAGAGAGAGAGAGAACATACGAACTCAAATTTTCGGATAATCTCTCTTCAGGAGAAAAGAGAGTGGGAGACTAAGCACGCTGGAAACACAATGGCAGGAGGAGACTCCTGAAGACGGAGTTAGTATATATGTATGTATATATGTATAAAATGATATGCATAAAAACGTGAAATAACAATCAATGATCAAACCACAATAAGAAATGGGAAAACAAGACTAAGATCTTTCAACCGTAACAAACAGTCTTCGTCAGAGTCAAAAACACCACACCAATTTCAAAAAACCAGTTGGGTTTTTAACTCTGACGAAGACCGCTTGTTACGGTTGAAAGATCTTAGTCTTGTTTTCCCATTTCTTATTGTAGTTTGATCATTGATTGTTATTGCACGTGTTTATGTGAAATCTTTATATATATATATATAATATATATATATAACAACTATTTCGTTGTTAATTTTAATGAGTTGTTAGACAACTTAATTGGCTTTATTTGAAAATATTAAGGGCTGAGGAAATGAAAGTGATTTTGGAAAGTGATAAAAGTATACTGAGAATAGAAGGTGGTGAAAGGGTAAAGGGGTTTTAGTGAAGGGATTAAGGGTTAAGGAACTGTTAGCGGTGGGAGGACAAAGAGGCAGGAGAAGGTTATAAATAGGTCAGATTGAGGTTGTGTTACCTGCGGCCGGCCGGACAGGTGGAAAGGTCCCGAGTCCCAGGGGCCTCTTCTAAAGCAAGCTCAGCCGCTATCCTTCAGTCAACTAACCAGTCACGCCTAGCCAAGCCTCAGACCAGCTATCTTAATAGTCGCAAAGTCCACGATTCACATTAAATTAATAAAACATTATTCTAATATCATTTAAGGTATATCTGCCAAAAACCGTTGAGAAATATGCTCTTTCTTTTCAAAGCCAGCATTAATAGGATTTACATCTTCTGCTGTTCTATATATAGAAAGGTTAGATAATATAAATCATAAAATTGACCACTCATTATAGCCATGGGCAAGATGTCTGCCCTATTGCAAACCATTAAACAGTTAAAACTCACAGAGATTTTGACGCAAAATATTATTTAAAAAGCAAACACTCTAACCGCTACAACAGACCTGACTTCTTTTGATATATATCTAGTGTATTTTGGGAGCAGACCTTCAATCAAACATGTTTTATTAAAAATTATGCCAACTGTGTATTTTGGGAGCAGACCTTTAATCAAACATGTTTTATTAAAAATTAAAAATCACTAATTTTTAAAAAAACATATTTGATTGAAGGTCTGCTCCCAAAATACACAGTTGGCATAATTTTTAATAACACACACACACACACACACACACACACACGCATATATATATTGTTAAATATCGCCCCATATTTGGCTTGTATCTGTTTCTTACACAATTTCTGCAGTTTCCGGAATTCCTTCCTCGTCTCTTCATTAAAACTATAAAGCTTATCACCAATATTGTGTTACGAATGTACCACATCATCACATTATTGTCCTTATGATGAATGTGGTACATTCGTAACATGTCGACTAACAATATTGGTGATAAGCTTTATAGTTTTAA
Source organism: Hermatobates lingyangjiaoensis (assembly GCA_026182355.1). Classification (NCBI taxonomy): domain Eukaryota; kingdom Metazoa; phylum Arthropoda; class Insecta; order Hemiptera; family Hermatobatidae; genus Hermatobates; species Hermatobates lingyangjiaoensis. Next base: position 4,921,387 of record JAPFBL010001928.1, read on the forward strand.
TGAAGAGACGAGGAAGGAATTCCGGAAACTGGAGAAATTGTGTAAAAAACAGATACAAGCCAAATATGGTGCGTTATTTAACAATATATGTTTATAATAAATGAAGAACTGCTTCCAACTTTTACAAATATATTAAACTGATTAAAAAAGATGATAAAAGCTTAATTGATTTTAAATACTGATAAATATTAATAGACCTAGATAAGACGAGGAAGAAAATTGATATTATTGCTTATGGCATTCAAATATCTTTTGGTTATGAAAGCTTATGAACGCTGATAAGTCTCAATTATAAGCAAAAAGGCAGCAAGAGAAAAGAATAGTGCGGAGACCCCAGAGAATGTCGGGATGATCGTACAGGCGCATGTTTGAAGAGGATTCTATTTATTTTGCACTACAGTGCATAGCAACGTATGTCGTGAAGAGAACAACAATTGATCATCTCCAGGCCCTCAGTATGTACTGGAAAATTCGAAGTAAATAGCTTTAATTTTAAGTGAATTGATAAATCACATCTAATACTTGGCTTCATAAATGATTAAAATAAACTACAATGATAAATAACAAAATAACTACCCTTATTAGAAAGATTAACAGTCTGTTCAAAAAATTTAGCAAATATAAACATCCTTCAAATAACTAGAACTCCCTATCATATGTTTCAGAGCAATAGCTTCCTATAAGTAGTTGAAATTTAGAATTTCTTTAAATAAATGTTTAAAAAGAGAATAATTTTAGGAGGGGGGCAGCTATTTTGGTTCAATACGCATTACGTCGGAAATGACGTAAATATGACGTGGGTGAATCAAATAGATTTTTATATATGTATTTATTTACCTACCTAAAATAGTTGTGATGAAAATATTTTAATAGACAAAAAGTATTTTTGTCTAGGGGAAGAAGTAAGTGAAAGAAAACTGGTTGGGTTGAAGGGTGGAGGGGGGAGATGCTGTCTGGTCCACTGGTGCCTAAATAAAGCATCCTAATTATAGCCACAGGGATATCTGAACGTTCAGTCGAGAAACTCTGTACTCAATTTACCAGTTAAGGTAATCCAGACAACAGGCTGTGCGTTTACCTCTAACCTTTGTTGAGTTACTCAGGAGTCTACTGAGTAAGCCCTGCTTGCTTTATTCGAGATGAATTCTTACATGTCATTTTGATAGCACTCTCCCAATCCCTTCCAACATGATATTATTATATTTCTGCCAGTCATTTAGGATTTAGTTCAATGAATAAATATGAATTCTAGCAGCCAATGATGGGCACTTCATGGATAAATTACTCGTAATCCTCCTACAATGTTCAACTAAATTATTTCACAGACTACTACGTTCTTACTACAATAAAAATAGCTATAGATTAAACAAATACATTTATACTAACATATTGAATATATAATGCCATTAAATATCATTTCCTTCTCTGTTCACAACGTAAATAGAACCTCTATGGAACAATAGAGATAGTAAAATCTATGGAACAATTAAAAATTGGATGCCATTCGTCGTGAAATTGCTTTCCTAGAAATCTGATTTAAAACTTATTAACCTTTTTAAATTTATTTTGAGGAAAAAAATAAAAACACTTTTCCAGTTTACTCATTTTACATTACTGTATGTAAGGTATGGTGATAATGAATAAAATTGATTTGAGGTTTTGGTGGATTTATATACTTTGAGGCACGCTAAATACATTTCTAGAATGATGTTTAGATGTTTTTGTGGGTCAGTGATCTAAATACTACAATCAAATTCTCTATATCTATATAAGTCTATTGTTGGGTTGGGTTGGTTGGGTTGCAGTGGCAGTCCCACAAGGGAACACACTTGGGTCGAGCACTAGTCCTTTGTGATACCTACCACACAATGAAGATTGATTCTACAGAATGGGAGTCCTAAATTTTGCCTAACTTTAGTGTATTTAGAGTATCGTACAGGCTTGAGACCGACAGTTTAACGTCCTTCTCCGAGGGACAAAGTGCTCAGATTAATTTACCTCCCGCGTGAATAAATCGAGGGCTAGGTGGGGATCGAACCCCGGTCTGATCAGTTCAGTGAGGAGCACGTATCCACTGAGCTAGTCTGGCCCCTTAAGTCTATTGTTACTCCTTTTCCATTTTACAATTTCAATGATTTTGAACTAGGACTTCATACAGAGAAGCAAATTAGAAACCATAATTGCATTTTAGTAGGTTACCAGTGCTTTTTTCTAGCAGACAATTACAAATCTATGTCTAAAAGCAAAACTTAAATTGCGTATTTCCTAACGACTGCCATGTGCAGCCGGGTCGACCTTGACAACCCCAACTCTGCCCACATCCTTTCAGTCTTTATAGCCGACAGAATCTAAGATTATATTCTTACTAATCAATTTCATTCATTGTTTCCTTCATCCGTATTGATCACGAGTTTTTCATTCGAGTAATAACACTATAATTATCTCGACAGGAAGCAATTTTACCTAAATAGACAGGAATATGAATCTAAATCAAAACCTAATCAATTATTATAGTTTCTACTTCAACTGCAATATTGATGTATTTGTGAGGCTTAAATAATGTTACAATTAAGGCTAAGCTTGACTGGTCGTCAGCAGGGCTTGCATTGATTTATCGCAAGATAAGGCCTCATGGTCATTTTCTTGACAATCGCCTTAAATCTTAGCAGAAGGACCAAGCCAGTGGATATGTTTTGGCAGGCAACCTCAGCCATCCTCTAACTAGCTAACTGCATAGGAAGCTGATACACTATAACACAATATTGTTAACAGTATTAACAATCTATATTAACTAATATAATATTGTTAATATAGAGTTAGGTTAGGTTGCAGTGGCAGTCCCACAAGTGAACACACGTAGGCCAAGCATTGGCCCTTTGTGATACCACACAATGAAGATTGATTTCTACAGTGGGAGTCCTAAATTTTACCTAACTCAAATGTATTTAGAGTAGGTATCTTTAACGAGTACCTGACATCGTACAGGCTCGGGACCGACAGTTTAATGTCCTCCTCCGAGGGACAACGTGCTCAGATTTATTCACCTCCCGCGTGAATAAATCGAGGGCCAGGTGAGGATTGAACCCCGGTCCTATCAGTTCAGAGGTGAGCACGTAACCACTGAGCTAGCCTGGCCCCTTTAATATAGAGTTATTAACAATATTATAACTCTATATTTTGTTAGGTACATAGAGTGGTAATGAGAAAGTATTTAGGGATTTTTTATTGGAATGGGTTATAACTGCTTCACGTTAATTAAATCGGTTATCAGAGCCCTAAATTTATTTTCCTCAGAACCAGGAAGGCTTGATGTTTATGTTGAATATGTAGCCTGGCTACATGAATGAGTATTTTATCCCAGTCTGTAATTTTTATTCAAGTGTGTATCATCTGTTGATGTGTCTGTGTTGAGCCCAAAGTTGTTCATACACATACCTTGACATAAACTTTAGCACTTGAACATGATGTAGTGTTGACATGGGAATAACATAGGGACATTGGAGTGAAATTGTGACGTAAATGGCAGAGTAGTGAGATGTTTATTTTCCTTTTACATGTTGTTGATTTAATGAGGGGTGTGCAGTGAGAGTGTGGATATTGATGAAATTCGTCCAATAATTAGCTTTGTGCCAATTAGAGAGAGCTCAGGGCGTGAAGGAGGGAAACAGTGCGTGAACCTTCCCGTCTTTCCAACCCCAACACAAGGTAACACAAGGTTCTATCTACAACATAACAGGACTTTATTTTTAAATACAACTATAATTATATAGACGTATCATTCCTACATGACATGATTTCTGATTGAGTTAAAACTCTTCTTTAACCCTTCAAAGACCAAAACGATATACGCATACATCTATTTAATGACTTAACATTGCTAGCTAAAATGACCTACAGATGAAAAAAAATTTTTTTTGGCCGATATTCCCGTTGTTCCCATAAGCTTATAGGAACTTTTATTAATTTAAAAAAAATCAAATTTAAATTTAGTATGTAGAGTTCATAAGGCAATTTAGAAGCCAGCCGAAATTTAGAGACATGATCGTAATCTAATGATTTTGATTAAATCAAATAATAATATCATATTAATAATTCTAATTACAAGAAACTCACGTGAACATGTTAAATCTGGCATTCTTTATAAATGGCAGTTAAGTAGAGAGCAGGTTCATACTACCAATATGACTACCCTAAGCCGCTTAATTGCATTTAATCCTCAAGACGTGAGTGATCTGAAGTAAATAAATTTTAAAACTAATACCTTTTTATTACTATTAGCTGTTTTTTTACTTGATGTATGGAACAGAGGTAGTTCTTTAAAGGATGTACACTTTTGTAGAATTTAACGATTTGATGCAAAACTAGTAAATACATTTCAAAATTATAATAGTTACCACAAGATTTATCAGCCATGTTTTGTTTTCCTGGTAAAAAAAAAGTTCAATTTTAATATATTAAAGCTGGCTTGTAAATAATTATATCAAAAATTATCCTTCTGCAAGATGATTTGATAAATTTCATGATGACAAAGATCTACTCACCGAATCTGTTAACACATATAGGCCATTTGTTTTTTTGGACTCGCTTTGAATTCTTATATAAATCGAAAAATAAGGAGCTTTATTGATTTGATTAAACAATTCAACTAAAATCGGGTCAAGTTGATGATGGTTTTGATTTCTTTCAAGATACTTTTCTCTAATACCCACACTCATGGGCTGTACGCCTCAAGAGCAGAAGTGTAACTCGCTTTATAATTTGGCGCCCATTAAGCATGGCTCAATCCCATATGACCATGAACACCAACATCACATAGTGTAACCACGCCCAATTTTGTCTTACTTCTGTCATCAAATTAAAGCCGATGTCAAAATGGCTATGGCATTATTCATCTGAAGCTGAATCGGTCTTTTCATGAATAGAATATCGAACTGTTTTTCCAAAAACAAGTCTAAAATACGTGCTAGAGCTTATTTTTGGTGAGGGTTTCAAGTACAATAAATAAATTTATATATTTTTGTTTAATATATATTTATGTACAGAAATTTTATTTATTCACTTACAGTCATGTCCGGTTTCCCTTTTTGTACTAGACGGAATAACTCTTTCTATTTGTATCGGTATATTTTGTATACAAGACTGAAATGCACAAACTTGTATATGCACCGTCACTCTATGTAGACTGCTGTCTTGTGTTGTATTATTAAAAAAAATTCCAAGTTACCAATTTCAGGAATTAATTTTCACACGTACCCGTGCATTGCTTAAAACAAACTGTGGAGGTAAAGAAGGAATTTCTCAGAATATTTTGTTCTAAACAATTCTCTGAAATATCAAGGCAGCTAGAGATACCTACTAAAGTCAACAGCAGTTTTTCAACGAATTATATCTTTAACATTATTTTAACTAGGGCTTATTTTCCAGGGAAGGGTTTATATTCCAAAAAGTCCCGAAAATCACTCTAGGGCTTCTTTTCGAGGAATGTCTTATTTTTGGAAAAAGACGGAGGACATTTTGGGAATAGTGGATGACATATCATCCGCTATTCCATCTTAACTGTTTTGTATATCAACAGTCGGTACTTATTACTACACAATTTAAGATCAATTGGAATGATCAATCTTTTTTAAATTCTTTCAAATTGAATCATCCATCATTTCATCTACATTTCACCGTAGGTTTTTATTAATTGAATCATGAATGACTTCTCATACATAAGATGTTTATGTTTGACTATTGATATCCTGGTTAGATTCCATCGTTTATCAATGAACTATCTTAATAAATGGTTATAATAAATAAAGAATAAATTTTAACACATATCAAGTCTTTTTACTCTGCTTAATTTCTAGAGGTTACATGAATGGATTTAATTCATCAGAATAAAACTTCTATCAACATATTCCGTGAGATTGAAACCAAATTATCACAGTTTGTCCTTACTCATCGAAATTCTGTTTGAATCTCTTTCACTAAAGCGGTACCGCCATCAACCAGCTGAGATCTTATATTGTTGACTAAAGCTCAATTCTTTATTTTGTCTACTATTAAATTACAAAAAGCAATTTTACAAAAGTTTTAGCTGTAATAAAAAATAAAGTGAAAACATTTATTATCTTTCAATTCATTTATTAAAAATATTACAGTGCGCAAGTAAAAGTTAGTCAGTACCATAATAGTTATTACTGTTTTCTCTTTTCGTTAATATTACTATTTTTTTTGTAGTGGTGAAAATTTTTACAGTCATAATGAAAATTAATTACAACTTTTGTAATTACAGATAATAGTTTGAAGGAGAAAGTAAGATAGTAAGATGTGAAAAATAAATAATATTTTTCAGAGTGTAGATCTGAGATGAAACAGATAAGAATGCTAAAACATAGTATACAGCTTTCAAAAGAATATACTTCAGCATATCTAATACACTATATATTGCATGATATTTGTTCAAATATAAGAACAAATTAATTGAAAATTGTTTTCAATTCAAGTCATTCGGAATAATGAATGTGACTATTTTCTAGTCTAATTAATACAAAAAAATAAAAGGAACACTTGAAGAGAAACATTTAGGGGATTTGTTCGTATTTTTTTTTTTCTACAGTGAAGGGTAGGACTTCTTTCGAGTGCCAGGGTAACATAGTGGATTTCTGCCACCCTGTTGTCTTGCTTGACTGGTAGATCCAGTGTTCGATGCCCACTCCGTCGCTAGGAGGGGGACGTTAAGCAATTGGTCCTGAGCTCGTAAGTTGTCAGGTACTAGTTAGAAATCACTTGAGTTAGGCATAATTTAGAACTCCCGATGTAGAATGGGAGGCCACTGCAGTCTAACCAAGGACTTTATTCAAAAGTTAGACAATAGTAGAACTAGTTGCACAAATGGCTTATTTAAATAGCGGTATATTTCAGGAAACTCTTTAGTGTATTTAAGAGCTCCAACAGAAACAGTTATAGCCATGTTGAATACACATGGTCGCGTTTTTTTTTTAATTGTTTAAACCGATCCCCTAGCGGGCGATAACATCAGTCGTTTAACAGCTTTTTTTTTTATCGGTGATTCTACAGATTCAACATTGGGAGTCCTAAATTTTGCCTAACTCAAGTGTATTTCGAGTAGAGATCTTTAACGAGTACCTGGTACCGACGGCTTAACGTCCTCTCCGAGGGACGACATAATCAGATTTATTCACCTCCCGCGTGAATAAATCCAGGGCTAGGCAGGGATTGAACCCCGGACTACCAGCCCAGAGGCGAGTACATTAACCACTGAGGTAACTTTGCCTCCCTATGATTGCATTAGATCACAAAAGTTAAACAACTTTGGGCGTGATTAGTACTAACAAGGGTGACATCACGTGCTGGTAACGTCACCAGTACGTCACTACGTAATATAGTTCACTTATGGTTAAAATAGACGTGCAATCATAAAGTAGCCTTCCAACAATGGTTCTTAAAAATCACAGAAGTCGTGCCGACACGTGCAGTAATCGGAAAAAACCTTGAAATCAACTTGTTCAAAAATCTGCAGTAGTTTGCGCTCAACTTTTGCTATAAGTAAACATTTTTCCAACACTGAAACATATTCAAATCCTTACTGTTTTTATTACGACTATACATCAAACCTTGTAAAGTTTGAACGAATAGATCAGAATTATTTTTAATTAGTAAAGTAGCAATAGTGTTAATAAAACTATGACGCTATATAAAATGGCATTCATATAACGTTACAGTTGAATCGTGTGCTGTTTATAAACAGGTACTACTGAAGAAATTGTTATTCACAGAAGATTAATAGTAATTTAGAAAAAATTACTAATGAATAAAATGTACTATTCATATACATTATGAATAGCAGGTGTTGTTTAGAAAGAGTTACTAAAGAAGAACTGAACCATTCACATTGTTATTGCTGATTGAGTGTTTTATAGAAACAGTTACTCTGAATATAATAGGCCATTCACATAGCATTATTTTGAATCGACTGTTGTTTTAAAAAAGTTACTATATAAAAATGGATCGTTCAGACACCTTAACCATTGAATCGAATAATGTTATTAATTAGTTACTACTGAAACAAACTCTAATATATTTGATAAGGAGAAATTTAGGACTTCTGTTTATGTGTCTCACCTATAACTAAAGAAAGTCCTTTACTAAGACTGCACCGAATTGTAAACCTACAAGTGGGGTAGTAATGGAGTGATTAAGCGCCTTTAATAGTCTTTAACACTCAACTCCGAATTTCAGCCATCACAAGGCTACCCTGTTAATCTGCTATATGCAGGGACAAACGAAAGAGAAGGAGAAGGTGATCAGGGGCTGGGCCTGACCACCTTCGTTTCACATCCTTCCTAATCCCCAAATACCCTCCTTTGATCTCAGCCCCAACCTAAGGTGTTATGCAATCCGTGCCGAAGGATGGATGATACAGAGGTTACTGTATTATGAACAGAGTATTATGAAGGGGGTACTAGGGGAACCCCAGAGAGTAAATGGCCTTACTCCGGTATGTGGTGCTCTCCCGGAGTGGACAAAATACAACCGATAGAGACACAGGGATTTTCCACTGTATGATACTGAGGAGGAAGAAGTCCGGAGACCATACTCCGGAAGCGCAGAGAGTCCAAAAGCGCTAACTATTGGAAGCCAACCTCCCTGAAGTGCAACTAAGACCATCCCGAAGAAGGAGAAAGGAAGTTGCTTTCTCCCAAAATGTAGGGAGCCTGAATGGACATTATCAATGATGGTTTATACAGATTCTACAGTAAGAGAGAAAAAAACACCGTTCCAGCTGCTAACTGACTGTAAGGCAACTTTGCTGCACAGAGGTAGGTGCTTTGGAACACTCAACAAAACCATAGAAAAACTTTTACCGGTGGAACGAGCGTAAGTGCTGAGCTACTTGGAGTCGTTGAAGCTAACTGCTGGGGTACTTTAGTACAGAATAGAGGAAGTACAATAGCTTTTTTTAAGACGTAGTGCTATAGTCATCCTCAAATAATAATAATAAAAAAAATAAAATAAAAAACCTACAAGTGTGAGTTTTGAAAACAAAGAAAGATTCGTAGTTCTGTAGGTAACTAGTAAGACTTTCGTTAACTGCTGATGTAGTCATCCTCAAGCTATTCACTTACAACATAGATCAAACTTAATTACTCTTATGGTTATGTAAATTGTGTATACCTTGAAGATATGCTGATGTCAGCTGCCTTTTTTAATATATTGTAGGAGTATTAACATCTACATTTATTAACTCCATCTCGACTAGTTAGCCATACACAATCATGAAAAACATAAAAACCAAGTGTTATGGGATTCGAACCAACGTCTCGGTGGCCAAGGCCAGCGAGCTTATCGTCTAAGCCACCGATGCTTCCTCCATATAACCAGTTTAATTAACTAATTGGAGAACTTTAAGCTTTCGAACTAAAGCTTACTCTGTTCACCAAGACCGCCCCTAGTGGGGCCATGCAGTCCTACCACGGGCTGCATCGGCTTTATTTCCACAGGTTCATTGAACCAGGGGCTACAAAGGCTACTTACATTACCTGCAGCTGAGCAGGTTCAGTAGGACCATTGGTACAGAGTTTGATCTAAAACTCTTACAACAAGTCGGTACTACGGGCAGCGGGGGCTGCTAGAGGTCGAACTCGTAGTGGCTGTTGGTTCTCACCCAAGTTAGGTAGACCCTTGTGGTTGCTGTCTGAGAAGCAGTAACTTCTTGGGAGGATGCCTGCTTAGTATACCGGGGAGCTAGAGACCCCAAACTCCTTACCAGTAGGAACGGGTCATGAACTCTTAATACTTTGAGGCACAGACGAATCGCTTTGTATCCTAAGTAGTCCTTAAACTGATGACTAAGTGTCAACCACCCGGTAAAATAAGTTATTGGAATCGACCTAATAAAACAACTTTTTATTTTAAGCAAAAGTATCTAAAAAAATATGGTTAATTATGTAACACTATTCGTAATTTTACAGTTAAGATTACTTAATAACACTAAAATATTTCAAATTATATATGAATTTGATCGATTTGAAACTATGTTAATCGTTGAATCGAATTGAAAATAGAGAAAGATATTTGTGTCAGAAGAAGAAATGTGAGAAACTAGTGAGGAGTTAGGGTGAATTGGCAGTGACAGAGAAGGCGACGGTGCGACGTCTCGCGACATTACGCGGCCGGCCTCTCCACATATAACGGCTCCTTTCCTGAAGACCACCGCCGCACAATACTCTCACTCCGGCCCTTTCCCGCGCACTCTCAATTCTCTTTAACGCTTTTTATTTTTTTTAGCTATTCTAAGTAATTTCGCTTCATTTATTTCAACAATTTAGCTGTTGCAAAGTGAAATCTGCAATATAATGACATTATTGTACTGTTACTAGACTAACATCTAAACAAAGGAAGATATAGTATCATCTAACCTTTCTTTCCATCAAAGAACTATATTTTTCATATTATCACAATTTATTTAAATAAATTTACATAATAATCATTTAATTTATTAGAAGTTAAAAACAATTTCTTTTGTGCTTACAGTAAATTTCTCCTTTCATGCAAGGCTATTCAATTTGTGCATATTTAGCAGGGCTCTGTGGAGTCGGAGTCCAGGAGTTGGAGTTGGGGTATATTTTCGACCTTGAGGAGTCGGAGTCAGGGGGAGTCAGAGGAGTCGGGAGCAATATGACCTATTTAAATTACTTCTGTACATAAAAAAGAGATGAAATGATAAAACAGGATTAATTAGTCCAAGTAGGAATTTTCTTCTTCGGATAAAGACATTGGACATTTGATGGTACAATACAAAAAGTTTAGTTTATTATAAAATATCTGGCCTTGTCTGTTCAGTGTTTCAGAAGATTAATCATTAAACATCTGAAGTGGCCTACACTCAACTTTACCATAAGTAAATATAAAATCAAACTTCTTGGTTATATAATACCCTATATAGATATAATATAAATACCTAAATAGGAGATGTTTATTAGTCTTTCATTCCAGGAGGTAGTACATTATAAACGCATATTTTGGTATATCACACGACTGAAACATATAATATCCTTGGTATTACACAACAGTAATAACACTTTTGTAAAGACAAAGAAAAAAAAACGTTTTTCGAAACAATCTTTTACAGGAGAACATGGCTTTTGTACCTATAGACAGTGGATCTTTTACATTGCCATCTGTAACATTGCATGGCCATCTGTAACATTACATGGCCATCTGTAACATTAAATGGCCAGTAGATCTCTTACATTTACTGTACTTTATCTGACCTCCTTCTACATTGAAGAATTAAGCCAAAGTTTTTGTTTGGAGATTTCAAAATATTCCTCTTTTACTTGAAAAATGTCAGTAAGTTTTTACATAATATACCACCGAGAAATTAGATTAAAATTAATATCCGTTTTGTAATATAAAACAAAGAAAATATACATCCATTATTAAGTTTTATTCAAGGGCGCAACATATAGATTTATCAGGGTATTTTCTTAGACAAATCTATCGTACCATGGGAAGCATAGAAATTTGTTTGATTGGTGTAGATTTTTTTTAATGTAACATTTTATTCTCCTTACATCTCATATTAAGTTATGAAATAATTTTAAATTATTTCATTAAACCTCTAAACATCAATTTCATTTCAGTCTATTCATTACAAAAATTTCTAAGTCAAGCTAAACATTGTAAACAATTGTAAACAAATCCGACAAGTGTAGCAGGTGTTCCATTAGCCCAGGATGAATATTCAGTTATTATAATTTTATTGCTCTTTGCAGTAATTGAAATTTCTCGATTTTTTTTTTCATAAATTGCTAATTATTACGACCATTATGATTACAAAGTACTAATTATTATTATTATTATTATTATCCACCCGTCATGTGTTTTTTAAGAATAAAAAGAATAGCTAGAGTGAAAGCTGGAATCGGAGTTGGAGTCGGAGTCGGTTGTTGAAAAACAGAGGAGTCGGAGTCGGCTCTTAGAGGTCCGACGGCACAGCCCTGGTGGTATTTAGAAATTTATATGTTCAATTTTTAATAGCTTGAATTTTTGAATATATATAAACAACAATAGTACATTCAGAAATGAAATTAAAATCTATGGACCAAATCAATGGTCTTCCATATTTATTTATCTTGTAACTCTGATATGAATCAATTATTTTGGTCAAATTATCTTAATCCGATTTCTGAATTTCTTAATGTTGTTTATACGTCAGGACATATGATTGCATTAACTAAAAAACTGAGTTAAAAAACTGTCCATTTTTTCTCTTGATAATTAGAAAAGTCCAAACGTATAAGAGATTTTTATTTTGATAAAAATTAATGATTTTTTACAAATCATTTTATATAAAATCATTATATTTGAGAAAGACAGGAACAGATTTAAGAAGTGAAACGACTTTTATAAAGGAATAGGTCAATGTCAATGTTACAGCTTTTTTTCATCTTTATGTCTCAAAGTAGTTATTACAGATGTTAATATCAGTTATTATATAATTCTAACAGATCGCTTCACTCTAAATGTGTCCAAATGAATAAAAGCAGAGTCTATGATAGGTATGGGGGGGGGGGGGGGGTTAAACATTGTTCCCGGACCCGAAATCTTCAGAAGAGCTATGATGATGATAATGCAAGAAGTAAACAAAACAATAAGACAACAAGAACTACTACAAATACTGCTATTACCATCAATAATGTCAATAATGAGTTATTATTCTAAATTTATATATTAGCCTGGGAATATTGTTGACAATTCCAGCCGCAATAGCATCTTTCAAAAGCTTGAATGTATCAAAAATTATTTTGCGGCCTACTAAGACACAAACCCGACATGTTGACCCAGCAATATTTTGCCTTGAGTCTAGCATTGCCAGAAAAGTTGATTTTGACAGTATTAATAAAAATTTTGCAAAAAAAAAAAGGCAGAAAATCACTTATTAAATACAGTTAAACGATTTTTTCCTTGTCTGCATTTATTAAATTGTATTATAAATTTTACCTCGTATTAAAAAATGGTATATGTGTAAAATTGTTCCTGTATTGTAACTTTACATGAATAATGGTACATATTAACGATGTTTAACGTGACCAATAAATAAACACTTGTAAAGCTGGATGTACATTAATTACTCTCATTTTTTTATTTTAAAAGAAATTTGCAAGTGTGAGGAATCCTAAATTGGTTATATGCGACTCTAAGAGATTCGCCTTGGAGTTTCTGAATAGAAGTGATGTATTGGCGGAGCATAAGAAGAGCCAATGGTAAAAGCAAAGAGTTAACACATGCTGTGAAGAAAAATTCACGTAATTGCTATCATGGGCAAACAGGTTCATACAGTGATGCTCCCAAAATGCATTGCAATGGGCGGAAGTGATGTATTGGCGGAGCGATGCAAGCAACAATGGTATAAGTAGAGAGTTAACACACGGAGTGTGAATAAGACGCCAACTAATTGGATGTCCTGGGCAAACAGGTTCCGATAAGTGATGAGGCGGCAGGCTCGTTTGTACCCCTTAATATATAGTTGAAAAAATATCCAAAGCCAGCCGTTAACAGTGCCTTATTAAGGGGAACGAGGCTCGCTGGGTTTTGTCCAATCTAACTGATGTGGGTTATAATTGTTGAGATACTAAATATAGATGGGGAAGGAGAAGGGGTGGATCGTAAGCGGCAAGCGGCGAGTTGTTACAGATTTTGGCCGGAGGAGGAAGGAGTAGCCGGGGTGAAGAAACTGGAGGGGGGAGAGGAAGGCGTGGGAACTGGTGGAGAGACCAAGGTCGGAGGGAGGGGCACCGACCGGTGCTCAAGGCCAGGCGCCGGCGCTAGCTCACCTGGCACCAAGTGACTTGTAGGCCCTGGCCACCACGACTCTCTTGGCCTCTTCAAGGGCTGCAGGGCTCCTAGCCACCTCTCCCCAGGCGCTGGCGCTAGCTCACCTGGCACCAAGTGACTTGTAGGCCCTGGCCACCACGACTCTCTTGGCCTCTTCAAGGGTTGCAGGGCTCCCAGCCTCTCCCCCAGGTGCCGGAGCTAGCTCACCTGGCACCAAGTGACTTGTAGGCCCTGGTCACGACTCCCATGGCCTCTTCAAGGGCTGCAGGGCTCCGAGCCACCCTCTCCCCAGGCGCCGGCGCTAGCTCACCTGGCACTAAGTGACTTGTAGGCCCTGGCCACCACGACTCCCATGGCCTCTTCAAGGGCTGCAGGGCTCCTAGCCACCCTCTCCCCAGCGCCGGCGCTAGCTCACCTGGCACCAAGTGACTTGTAGGCCCTGGCCACCACGACTCCCATGGCCTCTTCAAGGGCTGTAGGGCTCCTAGCCACCCTCTCCCCAGGCGCTGGCGCTAGCTCACCTGGCACCAAGTGACTTGTAGGCCCTGGCCACCACGACTCCCTTGGCCTCTTCAAGGGCTGTAGGGCTCCTAGCCACCCTCTCACCAGCGCCGGCGCTAGCTCACCTGGCACCAAGTGACTTGTAGGCCCTGGCCACGACTCCCTTGGCCTCTTCAAGGGCTGCAGGGCTCCTAGCCACCCTCTCCCCAGTCGCTGGCGCTAGCTCACCTGGCACCAAGTGACTTGTAGGCCCTGGTCACGACTCCCTTGGCCTCTTCAAGGGCTGCAGGGCTCCTAGCCACCCTCTCCCCAGGCGCCGGCGCTAGCTCACCTGGCACTAAGTGACTTGTAGGCCCTGGCCACCACGACTCCCTGGCCTCTTCAAGGGCTGAGGGCTCCGCCACCCTCTCCCCAGCGCCGGCGCTAGCTCACCTGGCACCAAGTGACTTGTAGGCCCTGGCCCACGACTCCTTGGCCTCTTCAAGGGCTGCAGGGCTCCTAGCCACCCTCTCCCAGGCGCCGGGCTAGCTCACCTGGCACAAGTGACTTGTAGGCCCTGGCCACCACGACTCCCATGGCCTCTTCAAGGGCTGAGGGCTCCAGCCACCCTCTCCCAGCGCCGGCGCTAGCTCACCTGGCACCAAGTGACTTGTAGGCCCTGGCCACCACGACTCCCATGGCCTCTTCAAGGGCTAGGGCTCCTAGCCACCCTTCCCAGGCGCGGGCTACTCACCTGGCACCAAGTGACTTGTAGGCCCTGGCACACACCTTGGCCTCTTCAAGGGCTGAGGGCTCCTGCCACCCTTCCAGGCGCGGGCTACTCACCTGGCACAAGGACTTGTAGGCCCTGCCACACCACTCCCTTGGCCTCTTCAAGGGCTGAGGCCCTCCTACCACTCCCATCCACTGCAAGGCTGTAGCTATCATCTATATTAGCCCTGTACCCTGCCTTTAGGTAGGCCCAATACCACGTATACTGACAATATTAGCCTGCACATCCTGCTAGGGGCGCCCTCCCGGTCGATGCCGCCCCTGCTAGGAGGCCGCCCTCCCTCGCACTACCTGAAAGTATTTAGCCCTGCCAGATCTGCTAGGTAGGCCCCTCCCAGCGATCGCAGTGCCGCCCGCTAGGGGCCCCCCCCGCGCATGCCGCCCCTGCTAGGGGCCCCCACGCGCATGCCGCCCCTGCTAGGGGCCCCCCCGGCGCATGCCGCCCCGCTAGGGGCCCCCCCGGCGATGCCGCCCCGCTAGGGGCCCCCCCGGCGCATGCCGCCCTGCTAGGGGCCCCCCGCGTCCATCGCCACAAGGCCAGGCGCCGGCGCTAGCTCACCTGGCACCAAGTGACTTGTAGGCCCTGGCCACCACGACTCTCTTGGCCTCTTCAAGGGCTGCAGGGCTCCTAGCCACCCTCTCCCCATGCGCTGGCGCTAGCTCACCTGGCACCAAGTGACTTGTAGGCCCTGGTCACGACTCCCTTGGCCTCTTCAAGGGCTGCAGGGCTCCTAGCCACCCTCTCCCCAGGCGCCGGCGCTAGCTCACCTGACACCAAGTGACTTGTAGGCCCTGGCCACCACGACTCCCATGACCTCTTCAAGGGCTGTAGGGCTCCTAGCCACCCTCTAACCAAGCGCCGGCGCTAGCTCACCTAGCATCAAGTGACTTGTAGGCCCTGGCCACCACGACTCCCATGGCCTCTTCAAGGGCTGTAGGGCTCCTAGCCACCCTCTCACCAAGCGCCGGCGCTAGCTCACCTAGCATCAAGTGACTTGTATGCCCTGGCCACCACGACTCCCATGGCCTCTTCAAGGGCTGTAGGGCTCCTAGCCACCCTTTCCCCAGGCGCTGGCGCTAGCTCACCTGGCACTAAGTGACTTGTAGGCCCTGGCCACCACGACTCCCATGCCTCTTCAAGGGCTGTAGGGCTCCTAGCCACCCTCTCCCCAGCGCCGGCGCTAGCTCACCTGGCACCAAGTGACTTGTAGGCCCTGGCCACCACGACTCCCATGGCCTCTTCAAGGGCTACAGGGCTCCTAGCCACCCTCTCCCCAGGCGACGGAGCTAACTCACCTGGCACCAAGTGACTTGTAGGCCCTGGTCACAACACACTTGGCCTCTTCAAGGGCTGCAGGGCTCCTGGCCACCCTCTCCCCAGGCGACGGAGCTAACTCACCTGGCATCAAGCGACTTGTAGGCCCTAGCCACGACCACTCCCTTGGCCTCTTCAAGGGCTGAAGTGCACCCTCTCCCTACACACTTCCCAATAGCCACTTAGTCAAAGGCCATTGTATAGCTTATATATATCCTTATATAGCTTCAAGATTACCAGTCTGGTAATTACAAAGAATCCGTGATAGTAAAGGTAAAACCCGAAATAACAAAATCTATACCTATAAAATCATAAAATAACAAAACTAGTTTAGAAATATTTTTATGACAGGATATTGTCATAAAAGTCGCACCACAGAAATTCACCCTTAGTTAATGCGTGAAGAAGAACACTACGTGTTCGAAACGAGTTTTTTATAGTATTAAATTTCTATATGTGGAGACTATTTCATTAAATTATTACCATACTATGAGTAAATACCACATAACAACTGATTGCATTACCTTATAATATTTCTATTTATTTACGAAAATTTATTTTTTTCCGTAAATTTTTATTTACAGAAAAAGTCAGTAGAACATTGCATACAGTTGAGCTATGTACAGTTGGATAACATGTAGACAGGATTTGAGAAGTTTCAATATGGAGTTCGTTGATACATAATTAACTATACTTATTTTGTTTATTAAGTACCTTACACACAGGGTTTAGGAAAATATTGTTACTAATTAAATTGTTGTAAAAATATATATTATACTCGTATATTGTATATTAATATGTAATAAGTATATTAATGTATATATATATAATATATATATATATATTATATATATATTATATAATATATATATTATATATATAATTATATATATATATAATATATTATATTATAATTTATATATTGTGTCTGCGATATATTACGCTATATACACTTGTGATACATAACTGAAATATACATTCCCAAGTAGGAGAGAATGTTAAAGAGTATGCGAGTGAATATGTTTAAAAAAACTTCCCTTTAAGTTCTTTCAAGGAAACCAATATATAGATTTATTGACAACTTAGCCAATGATTCAGCCTTTAGTCTATAGTTTGAAGGTTCAACATGTCAAAACGTTACCAATCAACGCTTATATTTATTTGATAATAGTAGCTATAATTCTGACAGAAAATTACAAAAGACTCCAAACAGACGTTTCATTTTCCTTCATTATTGGGATATTGATTCATTAAAGTGTCATTGAAACCTTCTGTCAGATCTGTATCTGACAGAAGGTTTCAATGACACTTTAATTTGACAAGTTAATAACTATAAGGAAAATGATAACTTTATTAAATGGTTATCAATAATTAAACGATATATATAAAAGCTAAATTACCTGAAGTTAGCCAACTAAAGACAAGTTTGAGATAAGTTATCAAATCACTTATATATATATGATTAAACCACAATAAGAAAAGGGAAAACAAGACTAAGATCTTTCAACCGTAACAAGCAGTCTTCGTCAGAGTCAAAAACCCAACTGAGTTGGTTGAAAGATCTTAGTCTTGTTTTCCATTTCTTATTGTGGTTTGATCATTGATTGTTATTTCACGTGTTTACGTGAAATCTTTATATATATATATATATATATATAACTTTAAATTACACAAAGCACAACACAGAAAAGAGAATACAAAGAAAACTTACAGAATTCAATATTTCGAACTGTTGTTCGTCATCAGGAGAGTAGACTAGAAGAGAGGACGAAGTGAGAGAGATCTCCCCACGTCGAAGAACGGAGCGCGAACGTGGGGAGATCTCTCTCACTTCGTCCTCTCTTCTAGTCTACTCTCCTGATGACGAACAACAGTTCGAAATATTGAATTCTGTAAGTTTTCTTTGTATTCTCTTTTCTGTGTCGTGCTTTGTGTAATTTAAAGTTTTATAGTCCTTGTGGACCGTTTCTTGTTTTTAGTATATATATATATATATATATATAGTTTGTAAACAAGTATTTCTAGAACTTGTTTTTTTTTATCTTCAAATCTGATTCATTCACTCTAACCTCATACTGTAGCCGATTTTGAAAACCAAACCACTGGTATGATCTCTCCTCCCCTCGTCTCCAATATTCAAAACGGACGTGTTTCCAATATATGACATAATAATATCATATGTCGATACATGCATGTTATGTATGTCAGAAAACATGCATCTCTCTGCTGAGTAATATTTTGAAGAAGAATAGAGTCTTTATAGGTCTTTTGAAAAATATAAAGATGCCATTGATTTACTTATATTATCAATGTATTTTATCCTTATATAACAGGTATATTTTTTCAATATGCTTATCATAAAATTGTATTCTTTTGGGCCTCTAATCAATTAATTTGATTGATTGCCTTACTAAAGTTATTAATTCAGAAGAACTGTTTTTCATTTATTAGAGGTCAGGTGGATGTAGTCCAGAGGTGGTACGCTTGCCGATAGCGCTCAAGACTGCATGTTTGAATCTTGGCCACGACCCTTGATTTTTTGTCTAGGAGTGAAGAACCTTGCGCACGCGTCTCTCGGAGAAGACGTAAAGCGTTGCTCGAGGCCCCTGTACTGTATTAGCTACTCGTTAAAAATACCTACTCTATTAACTTCGTATTTGAAAAAAATAGAAATCCCACTATAAAATTTTGGGAGGTAAAGTAGCCCTCCCAAAATGAAATTGGGTGTCAAATAATAATTGAGTCAGACTTCACAAATGGATACGTTCATAGACTCCTTAATATTTTATATATATATATATATCAATGATCAACCCACAATAAGAAAATGGGAAAACAATACTAATATATATATTAATCTTGTTTTCCCATTTTCTTATTGTGGGTTGATCATATATATATAGGGTCTCCAACCGTCTCTGAACCAGTGAGCTTGGTTTCCCTCTCTTATCTCTCCTGAAGACGATTCAAACCAAAAAATAGAGACTGTAAGTGTGTTCTTTTGATTTCTCTATATTTCTTTGTCTATATTGAACTATATTTGTCCGTTTTGGATCGTATTTCCAGCGAAAAAGTATATATATTTATATTTATGAAATTCTGATAAAATCGTGAATGAATCTAACTTACTAACTGTATTTGAAAAACTATGCAAATATATAAATTTTGCAGTCTATTCTTTAGGGGGAGAAAATGGCAAAATACCGCATTTATTTGCCTGACGCAACTATTAAATAATAATTACTCACTTCAAAATACTTATTAATAGAATAACTTTATTTTTTTTGTTAATAACTAATGAGAATGTTGGTATCAAATGGAATAAAGATTGGTATAAAATATGAAACATCATCATGTATGACACCAACACTATCAAAGCACCTACTATATTTATTAAATTGAATAGAATAAAGATTATGCAAATAGGTAGTGGCTTGTATGAATTAAACCCAGTGATATCCCGAGCAATATCACCAAGTTTGTACCCAACTTACAGAAAACATTTTTCGTTCAAACCTCCTAAAGTTCATTCAGTAATTTAATTTTTTTCCCCTCATTTAAATACCCTTTTATAATACCTTTAATGTCTTTAAATTTTGCCTCAGAATGTATTTTTTTTTACAAGTTAGGCTTCAAATTGCTTCATTCTGTTTCGAGTATCAAGAAACCTGCTGATGGTTGAAAGATGTTCAATCTAGTTTAGAATATCATTTTGCAGTTTGTAAATTGATGTTTATTTCATAAGCTTATTGAGATATTCCTTTTTTTTTTTTTTTTTTGATATCACACAATATTATATATACATATAGTTAGCAAAGTGAGAGTTAGTGAAAGGTAGTGGTTGAGGCAGGCAGTGGTAATGCTCAGCGATGCATTGCAAGCCAGGTAAATTTAGCTTGTGCACGATGGAGCAGTAGAAACTACTGCTTCTGGTGCAATACCACCAAGTGCCTGTTATAATTTAAATGCCTATGACATCATCAACAATGTGACATCAATATAACTATACATTTATTGATTTATTCCAACTAGAAACAAAAGTTAATAAAAACAAGTTAACTTTTCATTCATTGGCATAATTCGCCATAATTTGGAAAAGTAATTTTTCCCAGTCTAGTTTAATAAGAAACTAAGTGTCTCACAAGTTCGATGAAGACTTCAATCTGTACAGGATTGCTTAGACACAAGGAGTCACACCCTCTTTCAACCCTCTATATATTTATGACTGTCACTGTTAAGAGAAAACAATGATTTATCTTTCAAAAACACTATTAGTAAAGAAAACTAATAATGAGTTTACATTTTCCTTCAGAAAAAAAATATCGCTGTTATACTATACAGGTTACACACCTGAAACCGAAAAAGTAATAAAGAAAATCGTCAAATTACCTTAAACTACTGAGTCAAAAGCAATTATTGAGAAAATAGGGAATTTTTAATGAAATACTTGGTAGAAAAAATTTGGAAATTTCATTGAAAAAGTTGGTTAAAAACAAGATGTTGTCAAGGTTTGGAACAAGGCTGTAACTGTGCTGTAATGTGAAATATTTATAATACGTTCATTTTGGGCCAAGGCATAAACTATGCTGTAACATGAAATATCTATAATACGTTCATTTTGGACAAAGGCTGTAACAATACTGTAACGTGATATATCTATAACAGGTTCATCTCATATATTGAAAAGTTTAAGACACTAAATTGGTTCAATTTCACATCCATTAGTCCATACTATATTTCTTTAGTTCATATTTTAAATAACAATTTTAAGTAGACTTAACTTTAACACTAAATTGGTATATTTTCTAAATGTTTACCTTAATTTGAAAAATTTGTTTAAAATAATTTCAATTGTGAGCTTTAGACAAATGTTAGGTTTTGGAAAATTTTTCCAATTTTCAAGCCAAAAATGATCAGGTAATATCGAAAGGAACCATGACGTAGTCAAAAAACAGTAACTGAACGAATGAGGGAAGTCCTTATAATGGTATTCAACATTGTTAGTAGAAATTTTAGAATTTTGAAATCAAGAAGTTATTTTTTTTTAATTAATAAAAGTTATTTAATTAGTTGTTAGGAAATTATTTATAGTTGTTGTGATCAATAGTTTCAAATTATTGATGTTATCTATGTGAGTTCCTTTTCTAAACACTGGTAAAAAGTGGTAATTAATTCTAAGAGAGGCGGTACTTTTGACTGGACAGGCGAGGTTTTCTTAATTACTAAACTTTTGGTGAAAAATTAAAATACATCAAGTAAATTTGAGAGTTGTAACAGTGATGAATAAAAGGCTTCTCATCGTTCTTTTTTTATCCGAAATTACAAATACTAATGCTAACTTGTGAAATATATTTACCACAACTAGTATCCGTTAAAAAATAAACTTAATTTTAAATCAGAGTGGTATCATCCTTAAAATCTCATTATACATAAGTCAATTTTTTGAAATAATTCATTTCTTTAATAGGTGAACAACAATCTTTAATTCGTGAATATTAATTCTATTATATTCATAACATAAACTCCAAACACAACTTTTTTTACTCCAAAAATGTTGTTATTTTTTTAAAAAAGACAGCTTTAAAATAATGATGTAGCATTTTAAAGTATTAGACCGTTATGACTATCTTACAGTAACATTGTATTGTTTTACTGGTAATATTTGGATATATAACAGTCAGCTTGTTATGCTATTATATGTTTTCTGTTAAGAATACATGAAAATATATACATCAATAGCCCGTGGAATAAAAATAGAAGATATATATATATATGTTGTTAAAATTTGCAGCAGCTTCTGCACTCACTAACTTTACGCTGGTGGCCTCGATCTTTCGGGCGATTT
Organism: Hermatobates lingyangjiaoensis; assembly: GCA_026182355.1. Classification (NCBI taxonomy): domain Eukaryota; kingdom Metazoa; phylum Arthropoda; class Insecta; order Hemiptera; family Hermatobatidae; genus Hermatobates; species Hermatobates lingyangjiaoensis. The sequence continues at coordinate 4,943,667 of JAPFBL010001928.1, forward strand.
TTCTTTCTTCTGGCTGCAGTTGCCATAACATCTGTCCTAGAGACATCGTCAATATTTTTCGAGCTTTCGACCATAAGAAAGCCATAGCCAGACTTTCGACCATAGCCAGAAGAAAGAAAAATCGCCCGAAGGATCGAGGCCACCAGCGTAAAGTTAGTGAGTGCAGAAGCTGCTGCAAATTTTAACAACATATGTTTGAGAGAAGACCTGCTGCCAACGTATTCTAATATATATATATATATATATATATATATATATATATTCAATATATTATTATGTATGTATGCCATTATGTATAATAATAACAAACATTGATAGTCTAAATTACGCATGGACACCTTACAACGTACAGTGAACCCCGAAATGACTGCTTTTTACCCTTTAACCCTCATTGAAATCCTGTAGACCATTGGGGGTCCATTTACAAGATGTTACCAACCACTGGTTTAGATAAAGAAGTTTCTACAGTACTGCATGGTCGAAGTTTAAGAGCATAATATTAATAAAAATAAATAATTAGTTGAAATCATAGTAAATATCAGAGCTTCTGTCTATTTGTAGCTTGTAGGCTTTGTATAGCCTAAAAAAATACTTCGTTCAAATTTATTATTTCTTGACTGAACAATATATAAAACATTAATACTATTTCGTAAAAATACAACTTTCTAATTTAACGTCTTAGGGCACATTTTGTTGTCGATCTGTTCTTTCGTAAATTTGATCTACGAGTAAAAGCAGGCATGATACTATATACAGGAAATTTTATGATGAAAAACACTTATCAAATTCGACGGCTATGATGCTGTATTCACATATTCGTAAGAGAAAACAAAATAATAAGGATCATTAACTACTGATGTAAATCCTTCTATACATGATTTGAACTGACTATTACTGCATATAATCATAAAAACACTATTGCTAACACATGTTTGGGTTATAGTTATGATAAATTAAAATTCGCACGCAGCAAGCTTGTTATTAATTTATTTATTAATTGAGGCACGTTGCAGCAGTATTTGTTTTCACTGCCTTGAATTGGCCAAAGCGATGGTTTTGTTCACTACAAGGCTACAGACACTTATTTACCTTCTTCTGTTATCTTGTGAACGTGTCCCAGCCGTGCTTCCTTTCATAGTTTTCACTACACGGGATTCATAATAAGGAAGAGATGTACAACTTCACAAGAATATTGTTTATCCTATATTGTTAATATAATAATCTATCCAAAACATGAATAATTTGTGACGTTTTGCATCGTTTACTGTACGTTCAATATGTTTATATATAAAAAGATTTCACATAAACACGTGAAACAACAATCAATGATCAAACCACAACAAGAAATGGGAAAACAAGACTAAGATCTTTCAACCGTAACAAGCTGTCTTCGTCAGAGTCAAAAACCTGGTTTTTGTTGTGGTTTGATCATTGAATGTTTATATATATATATATATATATATATATATATATATATATATATATATATAAATAAAGATTTCACATAATCACGTAAAATAACAATCAATGATCAAACCACAATAAGAAATGGGAAAACACGACTAAGATTTTTCAACCGTAACAAGCGGTCTTCGTCAGAGTCAAATTGATATATATATATACGGTACTGTTTTCTTGACCACAACATATTAACAAACACTTTTTCTTTTTCTCGGAGTTTGGTCAGGGTAAATATATGGAATCACCTTTTTGCCAACGTTTCGTCTTTATTTCAAGGCATCCTCAGGGCTATAAATTAACAAAAAAAAAAGAAGATGTTTCTAGAGTAGAAATGACAAATGTCCATTGTTTATTGGTTTTTTTGTTAGTTTATAGCCCTGAGGATGTCTTGAAATAAAGACGAAACGTTGGCAAAAAGGTGATTCCATATATTTACCCTGACCAAACTCCGAGAAAAAGAAAAAGTGTTATATATATATATAAACCAGTTAGGTCAAGTTACTAGGTCAACTTGAAGAAAAGAATACGTGGAAACAACAACCAACATCATTTAAATATTTCGACCTCGTCGTTATCAGGAGAAGAACAAGAGAAGAAGTTCTGCTCGGCAGGCCTTCAGGAACTGTTTTGCTATTTACCAACCACACAGAATAAATAAATTACCTAGATTCACAGAAAGAACAAACAAAAGAGACCACAATAACACACTACTATTTTCGATCGAGTCGTCATCAGATAAAGAGATGGAAAACTGAGTGAGTCATTGCCTGTCATCGGACTCACATCTTAATCTCTCTATCTGATGAAGACACGGTCGAAATATAGTAGTGAGTTTCTGTGATCTCTTGTATGTGTGTTCTTTTTGTATATCTAGTTTTGTTATTTCAAGTGTTTATATGAAATCTTTATATATATATATATATATGTATATAAACTAGTATATATATAAACTAGAATTTTCAAAAGAACACACAGAAAAGAAATCACTGAACTCACTACTATATTTCGATGTCCTCGTCGTCAGGAATGTAGAAGTGAGTTCAGTGATTTCTTCTCTGTGTTCTTTTGATAATTCTAGTTTATTCAGTTCGAAGAATCGTTTCATCTAATTGGTTATGTATATATATAAGGTTTCAAATGTTATCAGGAATAGAAGGAGACCAAGAGCACCGATTCAGAGACTGTAGGAAACCAACAGTGCACCCATACAGCTTGATGGGTGGAAAGAGGAAACGAAAAAGATGTTCCAGATAGGGAAGTAGGATGGATGGTACATACCATATACGCGAAATATAATCAAAATTCACCAGAATACAGGAAAACTCACTGATTTCTGATAAATATTGATTCGATTCCACAGTTCCTGAGTCAATACTGATATCAAGTTTTATATATATCACATAAATAGATATAGCATATATATATCTATAGAGTTTAAAATATGAAACAGTCCATTAAGACAACTTATCAAACTATTATCAAAAAACAACACATGGAAAAACAAACAAATCACTTTAATATTTAAAAGTGATAACTCGTCATCATCAGGAGAAAAGTAGAAGAAGAAGAGGGTTTTTCACTCGGTTAGTTGCTGTTTGCCAGCCAAGTGAAACTCCTCTTCTTCTTCTTTTTCTTCTGATGACAAAGAGGTCAAAATATTGAATTGAATTGATGTAGAATCATATGATGTTGAGTTGTTACATCATATGATTGAACTAAGTAAATAGATCATCAACCTTTGGATCTGAAAGAACCTATTTTGATGACTTTAGTCTATACAGAGTCTGTTAATATGATAATTCATTGATATAATTACTTGCAGTAATCAATTTATATCATTAATTCACGTTTTATAATTAATTCATCTTTTAATTCTAAATATATCATAAGTAATACTGATATTTATTTTGTAATTTATAAACATTTAATAATAGAAAAATAATATATAAAATTAAGTCGAACTTAATAAATAATTGAAAGAATAGTGGGAAGATTATATGAAATTTGAGCAGAGGGCTGGAAATGGCCGAGGTCGCCACCTTTGACCGATGAGAAACCTCTCGGGTCAGCACACAAGCCAATGCAGTCGACGAGTGGCCTTTCGTAACCTGAGGAACCACCACTGCTGCCTCCACTGACCCCTCCAGCCATTCCAGTTACATATTCCCATCTCTTGAATTATTCTCACTCGAAATGCCCCGTAAAAATGAATTTATATTTGCTCTAATCAATGAAAAAAGCTGGAATAACTATTAATATGAACTGAACAATCAATATGAGTACTCTTTTCTAGCTAATCACAGTCAAACATACTATTTCATAAAGGAGATTTCATCAACAATGGTAGAGTAAAAGAAAAAATAAAGGTGAATAACTAAAATTTCTATTATTTAAATAAATTAATTGTATTCCATTTTTCAATTCTTATTTAATTGCAAAGTACTCAGTGAATGTCTTATTTCTCTCTTTTTAATGAAAAGATAGTTCTTTACATAGTGTTGCCTACTTAAAAAATAATATTTTTAATATTCTGTTTTTAAAAGGCACGTTTTAATTAAACACATTAGCGTGTAAATGTAATCGCGATTAAATGTTTATTTTCATACAGGAATCTTTTGTTTAATCTGCAGGTGTATACCATATCTGTAGAAAACACTAACTCAACTATTCCCCGTTGAGTTAATAAGATTATATTTATCAGATTAATTAGAGATAATTCTTTCTACAGAACATTAATATAACTGAATTACTTTTTGAATAATTTGGTTATAAAAGTTGTTCATTTCAAAATCTCTTTGTAAAACAAATATTTTACTATATTTTAAGGTTCATGTACAACTATTATATATTTTAATCGTCAGTTATCTAGGATAACTTTAAAAGTCCTCAATGATATACTCTAGGTTTGATATTTTTTACAGTAAATTAAATAATATCATAGTGAATTCTATCTAATGCAGAAGGAATCTGCATTAGAGATATTTAGAGACCAGGTATATCCCTTAATCCCTAGTTTGTTTGTGTTGTCCAGAAAACACTGAGATCTTTGATGGCCTAAATACCAGCCATTCAGTTTTCTTATCTACTAAAATGTGTTTACTACTTTTATTATTGCCTAACTAAGATTAGGTTCAATTAGACTTGATCGGTGAACAATTTTCTCTTCTAAAGAGTTATTACCGTAAATATGTGGTTACTAATTAACATTGTTCTCTATGACTAAGCACGTTGCTTAGTCATTCAGAAATCTTTGGAATTTCTTGTAGACTTGGGAGGCCACAGAGGAGCGTTCACACAGACTGCCTAAGTCGTATATGCTGTGAAATCCTGTTTAACACATTTACAGTTAAAACGAAATTCGATTTTACACAGTAAATGAATTGTTAACATTATTTTTTTTAGCAGTAGTAAAATTATTCAATACGATGGAAAACAATTAGAAAATTTAAAGTCCCAGCTATATTTTTATCCGTAAGTGAAGAAATATTGAGAGAAATAATCTTGCATTTAAAGTTATCTACTTCTAGACAATGCACCAGATCGTTCCCCTGCTATTGGCGATTTAAATGAAAATATTAAAATCGAGTTTTTGTCACCAAATAATACACCCCTACAGCAGCCCACTGATCTAGGAGTCATCGCAACTTTTAAGGCTATTTATTTGAGAACTACTTTCAATAAAGCAGTAAAAAAAAATCTGCAGTGGCCTACACTCTACTTTACTATAAGTAACTTAATGTCAAATTTCTTGAGTATATAAAACATAACGTCTCATTTAAGCATAACGTAAACATCTAAATGGGATATACGAGTAATTATTAGCCTGTCATTCCTGAGGTAGTACAGATAGTGATTGAAGGACATATCAATTTATAAGCTTATTTTTGTACATCACAAATAATTTATTATTTGCAAATAATTTCATTAGTATAACTACAGCAGTAATAACATTTTTGAAAAACCAAAGTGAACATTTCTTGAAACGAAATAGTATCCTACAAGAGAACATGGCTATTGTTCAAATAGCCAGTAGATTTCTTACATCGTTTACTTGACATCCTTCTACATTGAATATTAATGTAAAATTTTCAAATTTGAAACAGTAAAATACTCTTTTTTTCTCTGAAAAACTTCTTAAACAGCGAAGAAAATGTTGTTTTAAGGTGATTTGTTAATTCAAGATGTACGATAATTACAGTTATTAATCTCTAAACCAAAGATTTATATTTTGAATTATCTTTTACATTTTTGGTTTTTAACAGAATTATTATACTGGGAATTTTATGGTTTCTTACTATTTAATAAGATCATTTTCCTTCCCCTTTGTCAAATAACATGTAAACGAATTTTTTTTTAATGAGTGTTATCATTTACCTGCACAATATTATTCCTCTTACATCTCTTATAAGTCAATAATATATTTTCATTTTTCCATTAGAAACATCAATTTTATCTCAGTGGATTCGCTCAAAAAATTTCTAAGTCAATGTAAACAATGTAAAAAAATACAAAAAATTCGACAAGTATAGCAGGTGATCTCTTAGTCTAGAATAAACAAACAGTTTTTATATCGTTATTGCTCTTTCCCGTAATTGAAACTTCATGCATTTTTTTGTGAATTGCTAATTGTTTGCTCCATTTTTGGTCAAATTTTCATTATTTTTTAAAGAGCCGTTTAGCGTCAAAAAATCATTTTCTGAAAACACAAATCGTACAGTAACGCCCCTTTAGCGAAGGTGATTTAAAAAAAAAATATCTCAACTCATTCGCCATATAATGTTCTATTTGTAGGCATAGTTTCATTCTTGTCCGTCAAACAGTATGGCTTGTATCGCTCTCACAAGGTTTGAGATTGAATTATAAGTCAAAATTTTTACATTTTATTGAAAAAAAAATATTTCCTGTTGTCTTAAAATTCTGAATATATTTTTCGTTTGTTGCATTTGTAACTTCAAAGATAATGTCAAAATTTCAAAACTCTAGGGTTATCAGTTTAGGAGAAATAAATATTTAAAAAAAAACGGTTTTTGGCAAAAAAAGTGACTTTCCCATCATGCATAATTCTTCCCAAACAATAGGGATCTTCGTCTAAATGGGGCCCATTTTTTTGTAAAATATCAACTTGATCCATCAAAGATTCTGGACCGTAGCGTGGTAACAAGCAATGCTAACACACTCACCCACCCACCCACCCACACACACACAGACATCATCGTAAAAACGTCATAAAACGACTTCTGGGACCTCAAAACATGTAATTCCGTCAAAATCTCGAGATCGAATTTTTTCACGATCACTATACTTTACTTATAGTAAAGTAAAAACCAACTGTCTTTAGTTGAATTTTGAGAAAAAAAAAATTCTAATGCACGTTGACCTCATCAACATTCATCAACAACACGCTTATCAATTAGAAGATGACGGATCTAACAATGAGGGAGGACCTTATATCATATGATCACATTTCAGCAGCTTAATCAGTTATTTAGTAGTTATGAAATGTTTACGCAAGGAATACAAGGAATCCTGTGCTTTAAAGAAGCATTCAAGTTGGGTAACTCATAAGGCTTTAGCTTCTGCAACGTCATGTATGAAGAAAAGATGTAGGAGAAAACTATCCAAAAGACCTTAGATAGCCTTGTATAAAAACATAAATAGTGTACAGTTTCCATATGAGTTCAAATATTCATTTTTATTTAATAACTTATATATAAGCTAAATAAAGGCAATTGTAAGAAACTTATTTCAGAAATTTTGAGTTCATGGGATGAATTACACTATTTGCTATATATTAATTATTCAATGAACACAATTTGACATACGCGGTCATTATAGGGACCAATTAGCCATGTTAATATGAGTAAAATATAATCCACTGAATCCTATTTCAAATATAGTTAAATAAAACAGGTCACCTGTAGTTTTTAGCTTCAGTATTGGTCTATGGAACGAAAGGTGCGTCGTTTGATATGTCACGTTCATTTTAATTTCAGTGAGCTACATTATTCAGTTCAGTTTACACCAGAGGTCCTAAATATAGACTAAATTAAATTGATTCAAGTAGGAATCTGTAATGAGTATCAGTCATCTATCGTACTCTTAGGGTCAACAAATTTATCATCTGTCAATCAAAAAAATTTAGGTTATAGACTCGAATTTTTGATCTCGAGTACTAACAGCAAGCAACTAAACAAGGAGTAGGTTTGTTGCGATCGAAGATGGACAACGTCCGAACGACTCCAAGATCATCTTACGAGATATGACGGTTTTACCTATTTCTAATACAAACTAAACAACTCCTGTCGCCTATTAGGAAAAGGTAACGCATGGAACTAAACTACGAAAGAAACATTGATATGTGTCTTATTTAATTCATGTTCTAACATTTTGTACTCGACTGTTAAAAAAATTTAGAATAGTTATTAGTTATGACACATATAAAAGTTGTTGTCAATCTTAAATGCTTTTTTTGGGTTTACAGATGAATTTTTCAGGAATAGCTTCCTATTTGAAGCTTGGATATTTTGATTTATATATCTGGTTTGTAATAGAATGAATAAACAAGGCGAATGAATTGGATATAAGGTGAAACAAAATAATAGAAGGAATAAAGTTAAGAGAAGATCTAATGGTGGGCAGACAATCAGTAAGGAGTAGCTCCATTCATGTTAGGCTCGAGAAATAGAATATCCGTTTGGAAGCGTTGGTTCTAATTAGACATCCGCGGTTAAGTTAATAAATGTCAGGCAGCCAGCCTGGGATGATGTAATTCAGTATGACAGTCATGTTTGTTCAACGGATCGTCTCCTCTCCCACATACCAAACCCGGACGCGCTTTGGAGACTGGAGTTCGCTCTTACAGCATTCACCACGAAAGGGTCACCGTTTGACAACATACAAACACACGTCTCACTTTCCAGTCATAATTATTGATATTCTAGTAAATTGTTCTTTTCAACTATATACATATATTTAAATAATGTTGTTTTAATAACATCAAATATCACACTAAATTGACTATCATGAACTCCTTCCTGTCAGATGTTAGTTCTAATAGCAAGCAATCACCAAGTCTTCGAAATATATTCATTGTTTAGTTTATTTGTGGTGATTTCTATTAATACTGGAAGTAGTTGACGCAAACTAAATCGTTAGTTCACTAATTGATCTCAGTTTTGTAATCTCGCACAACGGAAACACACAAAGAAAAAAAAAAACAAAAACAAAAATTCCCTACAATACTTAGACATCCATTGCCATCCTGAGGAAAACGACCGGGTATTGGATTCCAATATCGTAAAATGGAAATAGAAATATTCTACTGACCTATTGCTGAGTTTCTTGAAATCAGTTTGCAGGTAAATAAATTATACTAAAGTTTTTTCCACAATGTTTCTGGGGAAGAAATAATACATTCAACTTAATTCAAAAGTTATGCAGTCATTTACTATGATTTTAGGTATTTAATGTTAAACGGAAATAAAAGTCTTTTATTTAGTAATAAAAAAAAATGTTTTAATAACAATAATGTCAAATACATAATGATGTTTTATATAAATGTAGTGAAATCAGCATATCAGTTGACCGTACCTTATCGAACACCTCAGTGTTCGAAACACGTCTTTATAAATCATCTGTATTAGAAGTTTTCATTGAATTTGCTCTTCAAATTTAACTTAGTTCAAAAATAAACTTAATTGAACTTAAAATTAAAAACCTTTTTTAACTATTGCAAGTTGATATTTTATAGTTCTTGATATTGCTTAAGAGATAAACATAAGGTCAACCCAATTTACTTTCCATAAAGATAACTCTGAAGACTTATCACTGAAGTTCTTCGACTGGTAAGAATAATGTCTTTTTGACTCATACCGTGCAATTGCTGTAATCTTTTTAATTTAGTATAAAGTCAATTAAAAGTCAATCGAATGCAAATGATTACTATTGGACAACAATAATTGGCTTCGCGTCAAATTTAGCAATCTATAGTTATCAGTTATAAGTTGTTTTTTTGCAGGAAAACTATACGAGTCACCAGTAATATACTGTTAATAATAATAGAGTCATGACGTAGAACTTCCTTGTTAAATAAAACTGTATTCACACAACATATAAATTAAATATAATTTAAACAAATCATGGTTGATCGTTCCATCTTTCTAACGATAAAGAAATTCATTCTGGGCATTTAAATAAAATGTTGTAATTTGAATTATTTGTAAAAAAAAATTGTGAACTGGATGTAAAAAATAAAGGTAAATACAATCAGTTATCTAAATGACAAGAAAGAATGTCCTTAGCTTCAGAAAGATGGATCATTCAATGCATCAATACATAGGAAATATAAAATATATACATAGGAGCTATCTACATGACCAGAGAGGATTTCAAAAACTGTAATTTGAAATATTATTGTACATCAAAGTTTCTCTGGAATTTTTACTTAACCTTTTCTAAGGTCTAAATTTATTAATAATATAACACCAGCTAACAGGATTTTAATAAATACTAATAAAATGGATATTAAAACTGATATACTTTATGAACACATAAAATCAGTTCTACGATGATTGTAATGGCTGAATTTTGATGTATTTTTTATCATTTGATTCAAGTGTTGATGACCGAATGCTGAACAAATTCGATTTCATATAACTAACTCCCACGTAAATAAAATGCGTTAACACATCCAACAAAGCATAATTTATCATTTGACGCAACAAACCCAAATTCAGTTGGTCGCCTGTTCCAAGAAAATTGTTATCAATTTATACTTTACGACTTTAACTATCTATACATGGGTTTGTAAACGTGCGATTACGTCATGGGGACCACCCAGTGTCCCAATCACCTGTTGAACGACCGAGGGATTGAATATTATCCTTATTCAAGGTTTCTGATCTGACATTTTGCAAAAAAAAAAAAGAAATAAAAATGGTAATTGATACCTACAGATGCATCCAAAAGTGGTCTCAGAACTAGGAACATAGCTTTTATAATGTATGCCTGACTTAATCTGAACATTTATCATTATTCACACTGTTGAAAATGTCATTATCTAACTAGTCATTATTGAAGATATATCTTCAAATGAGGAAGAACAAAGAGACTGTTGTATGAGTGTGTGTGTATATATAAGAAAAAAAGAGAAAGAGAGAATAGTTAAGTTGAAAAAAATGGACATTTGAATCCTCGAAATCCAAAAAAATATTTATGAAACATAAAATTATTCCCAGTTAAACTTCATTATATTTAAAGCTTATAATTTCATTATTTTTTTACTATCAAACAAATTTTTGGAATAGTCTCAAAAGAGTGACACAATATTTAAATAATATTAATGACATATCATATTTATACAGCTGCAGTGCTGATTTCCCTAAGCCATTAGTTGATACAATCGACTATAAACTTCTTAATGTTTATTGATAAAAATTTTATAAACCTTTATTTCGTTTTTTATTATATTCTTGAAATGCGAATATATACAGGGTTAAAGCTTTCTCTCACTTTCTAAAATGTTTTATGTTGTTTTTAATAGACTAGTGTAGAATTGTGTTTTGCTTAGAGGATTTGATTATTTCACAAATAGATAATTAATTTTGTCTTTCTTGATCAAACATTTATTATTTTAAAGTGTTTTAAACTCGTGTATCTTTCAAGCCACGACCAACGACCAACGATTCTTTCCGCGCACTGCAGTGCGCGTTGTAATTAGCAGTTCCAGGTCACGGACCTACAACTGCTGAATTTTTCTACTGCTGTGTTTATGAAGTCAGTAAGTAACTGTCTGTAGTCTTTTGTTTGGTATTCATTATATATTATTTCGTGGTCGTCTGGTCTTCTTGAGACGTGAAATGTTGTCAGTCTAGGGTTTGGCTTTCTATTTCAACAACAGCGTCTATGATGGATATGGTTGGGGAGTTCTTAGGGATAGGTTCTGTACAAGGGGGTTTGGATGGGGTGGGATTTTTGTGTCCTCATTGGCCACCAGCCTATTTGTGAAGTTGTCAATAGATTCTAACCTGTTTCAAGCCATCAAAGTTTTAAAAAAGACTTTAGTAAAAGGTCTTAGTTTTGAGACTCCAATGTATTGTCAATCAACTAAAAAACAAAGCTAGCCTATCTGTTATAAAGAACAGAATCTTGAGTAACATTGTACCAATGTCCACATAGTATTTTCTGTTCCTTGATCCTGCTAGATTATTGCATCGACAGTAATCTGTGATCACACCAAACATATATGTATAAGAATTAGAGAGCAAACATATCAGTCAACTGAAATTAGGAAGACATGGACATACAAACGGGACTGACATCTTATGACCAGTAGGTGAGGTTGCAGTCGCCGTTCCTCAAGCGAACACATAGTCCGAAAATTGGCCCTTTGTGCTAACATTCTACATTGGAAGTTCTATGTACTTTGCCTGACTCATGTGTATTTAACTAACCGTCTTTAACGAGTACTTGACATCGTACGGGTTCAGAAGCGACGGTTTAACGACGATGCTTAGACATTTTTCTTTATCTCCGGCGTGAATAAGTCGAGGGCCTTTGGAAGAGTGGGTATCAAACCCCAGATCTACCAGTCCAGAGGCGAACACATAAGTCACTGGGCTATCCCAGCCCTCTTATGACCAGTAACAGCTTCTCACAGTTTTAAAAGATCTTATCAAGTTCCCTGGGAGTCTACAATCAAAGAAATCGCGTAAAATAAAAGGACAAAAGAAAAAAGTCAAAGTTCTTTGAAAACAAGGTACCATGGAGAAATGTATATAAAATTGTATACTACGGGCCACATACAATCCACGCTCTCTCACCCGGGGTTCAGTGGAGAGTAGAGACTCGTGGTACACAGTTTTAAAAGGACGCTTATAATATATTGTATATAATCTCACACATTATATAAAATATGTGAGAAATATATATTATGCTTATTATATATTATGATTCTACTTTGATGCCACCACTACATCACTCCCATTTGACCCACTATTCTGATGAGCTATACGATTGTATTTAACTGTAGCTAGTGTTTCGTTCTATTAGAAGTAGTTTTTATATAAAAATTGTTGCGACATAATACCATTTTAAATGTTGATGCTGTTTCCTTTAAAAATTAAAGAGTCTAAATAAAATTGAAAGATGTTAAATGACTTTAATGATTTGACTAAGCGAATACATGAGACTGTTTGCACAGCTGATAATGCACCTGTAGCAACTCAACCATTCAAACGTATTCCACGCATTCTTCTTACACAAAACAACCTGCAATCTTCAATATTAAATCATTCAAAAAATAATTTTTTTTCGAAGCTACACAAACATATTAGAAAAATAAATCGTCTAAGTTACATGGCTTCAAACTGGAGTGGTTACTTACATTGCCCATCAAGAAGAAAAAATATTTTATTTTGTGTTCTCGTGAATTCATTTATTATTATTGCGTACTTTTCAATTTATTTTATCTAAATAATAAGCTTGTTTTATAATATTATTTAGTTTTTTTTCTTCGAGAGTGTATGATGCTGGGTGTACTACTACGAGCTTTGGAGGGAGCTCGTATTATTAACGAGTACTCTAAATTACTACTCGTATTATTTAGAGGGAATAAAAAAATTAGAAAAACGCTGGACTAAATGTATCGAGCTAAAAGGTGACTATGTAGAAAAATAAAATGTTTCTTTGCCGAAAAAATTTTGTTTTATTCAAAAAGTCACGGACTTATCAAACCGCCCTCGTATATTAAGATCTTGTGAACATAATGTTTAATAGGTTTATTGATTTAGTGCATCTGTTATAATCAGCCTTAGGTTAGGTTAGGCTGCAGTGGTAGTCGAGCTACGTACGCCGAGAATTGGCCCTTTGTGATAATACACAATGAAGACCGATTCTACAGTGGGAGTACTAAATTTTGCCTAACTCAAGTATATTTAGAATAGGGTTCTTTAACAAGTACCTGACATCGTACAGGCTCGGGTCCGACGGTTTAACCTCCTTCTCTGAGGGACGACGTGCTCAGATTTATTCACCTCACGCATGAATAAATCTAGGTCCAAGTGGGAATCGAACCCCGATCCTAGCAGTTCAGAGACGAGTACGTTAACCACTGAGCTAGCCTGGCCCTATTATCAGCCTTACTCTGTTCTCCTTTTTATAAAGAAAGGAAGACACAACTAAATCCCTCATGTAGTTGTGTCTAAGAATGCATCGAAAGTAGTTAAACGATAATAATCGTCAAATATAAATCATAAACCTGAAAAAATTAAAAATATAATAAACTCTTTGAAAATCAAGTAAAGCATCATGTTTAAAAATTATCTCTTCATAGAATAAGGTCATTGGTTTCACTAAGCAATTCTTTCGCAGTGAATTACAAATGCAAAAAAATTTGTCTTATCTCGTAAATTCCAGAAACTACTTCGTAAATTACATTTCCCATTAATAATAAAAGAAAACGAAAAAATAGGTGTTTTTTAAGTACCATATGCATGGTGTATAAACAAAAATTACGAACACGTAAGAGACAGTTGACTTTAAGGATGGCTAAGACTTGAAACAGGTGGGACACCCTCAGTAATTTATGAGGCAAGTAGAATTTATGCCTTTGTAGTTTTTTTTTAAAAAAAAACCATTAAGAGTTCATAGAAGTAAAATATTGTAAGTGAAATAACTAAGCTACAACACGGTGTGCATGTGCTCACCAGTGGAATGATTTAGTATGAATCTACATCATTACATATAATGCTTTTACATATTTTGCTGACAGTCGTATTCGGTGGATGAAATGTTTTTTTTCAACGCATACACTTAAAGGGTGGAAAATGTTCCAAGAAAGAATGATACATTTGTTATTTAGCTTACATAAAGTTATGGGTGAGCCATATTATTCTAGATTGCAAATTTTTGAAAGTCATCTTTATATATATATATACAGGTTTCGTTGAACATGATAGAGTATTCCCTCTGGAGAACATTCCTTGCAACTTTTTCCAGTTTGCGAAAGATCTATTATATATATATATATAGATCAAACCACAATAAGAAATGGGAAAACAAGACTAAGATCTTAGTCTTGTTTTCCCATTTCTTATTGTGGTTTGATCATTGATTGTTATTTCACGTGTTTATGTGAAAGCTTTATATATATATATATATATATATATATATATATATAGGTTTCACATAAACACGTGAAAAAACAATCAATGATCAAACCACGATAAGAAATGGGAAAACAAGACTAAGATCTTTCAACCGTAACAAGCGGTCTTCGTCAGAGAGTTGGGTTGGGTTTTTGACTCTGACGAAGACCGCTTGTTACATTGTTACGGTTCAAAGATCTTAGTCTTGTTTTCCCATTTCTTCTTGTGGTTTGATCATTGATTTTATATATATATATATATATATATATATTTTCATTGATAAAACGAAATACGATCCAAACTGGACACAATACGAGTTCGAGATTAACAAAGAGCAACACACAAAGTAGGGAAACACACTTACAGACTCAAATTTTCGGGTAATCCGTCTTCAGGAGAAAAGAGAATGGGAGACCAAGCACGTTGCGCCTACAACGTGCTTGGTCTCCCATTCTCTTTTCTCCTGAAGACGGATTACCCGAAAATTTGAGTCTGTAAGTGTGTTTCCCTACTTTGTGTGTTGCTCTTTGTTAATCTCGAACTCGTGTATATATATATATATATATATATATATCTACTACCTTATATGCAGAAAAATCACAATAAATAAACACGTGAAGCAACCATAAAGCTTAAACTACAATGTAAAACGGAAAACAATAGAAATAAATGCTCTGAGGTCTCAGTTTTTACTTTGTTTGCTCTTATAACATACATTGAAAGGCTTCAGAGCATTTATTTATATTGTTTTCCTTTTTCCATTGTGGTTTAAGCTTCATATATATATAAAACAAGATTTCACATAAATACGTGAAATAACAATCAATGATCAAACCACAATATGAAATGGGGAAAAAAAGGCTAAAATCCTTCAACCGTAACAAGTGGTCTTCGTCAGAGTCAAACCCAACTGGATTTGGTTACGGTTGAAAGATGGTATTTTTTTGGTCATTTCATATTGCGTTTTGATCATATATATTGATCAACTAGCCATCCATCAATAGCAGTAACAACAATCGACTGAAGAGGAAACGTAAAAAGAACAAACAGAAGAGGAAACATAACGAAACCTATAATTCGAAGGTGTCTCTATGTGAAGAAGTTGGAGTCGAGTGTCAACATCTTTTAAACAAGAGGGACTGTGCAACCTCTATCCCCACTGACATGAGGACAAAGGCTGCTTTTCATAGAAGACAAACGAGAGTATCAATTCAAATATATTAAATTTCCATAGCAGGTAATAGACAAAACCAACACTCAACCACCACAAAAATCAGAAATAGAAAGGAAACAGGAGTTCATTGCAAAGTGAGGCTCATGTTTCTGCCAATAATCTTATTTTACAGAGGGACTGTGCAACCTCCATAGCCATTGGCGGAATACGGAGGCTTCGCTAAGCAGAGGGTAACTGGGACCGCACGCATGAACCTACAAACTCTACTCTCCTATTGGTCACCACTCATAGAACACCACTCATATATTCACAACTCATAGAAAACATTTATATATATATATATATATAAACTTATATATATATAAATGAATTAAATCTCATTTACTATATCCATAAGTTATCACTTTGTGTTTCGAAATGTCAAAACAACATTTTTACATTCTTGATCACTCATATTTAATTGCTGAAAGCAATGTAACAAAGAACGATTAAACAAATAAATAATCCGAAGCTAAATACAAATTAAGTTGTAATTAAAATTAAGTTTTGAGTAATGTATTGAAGTTGTTATGTAAGCTGGCAAACAGGTATGAGAGATAAGAAAAGGTGAGCAGGATGCTGAAGGCGCATCTTGCCGAGTGCGAGTTGGTTCCCGTGTGATCGCTGAATTATGTAACACCGGCTCTCCCATATAAGCACCATTACTTCTCGAAAACTTCTTCATTCTTCACTAATCCTTCCCTACTTTCTAAATTATATAGGATGACTCAAAGTTAAGTGCTAGTTTAAAGACTGTTATCGAAAAGTTAAAAGAACTATTTAAATAAGTATATAAAAATAATAACAAGAAAATACGCAAATTCATAATAATGTGTTTATTGCTTTTAATTGGTGTGAAATTATGTATCATATTTAAAAATTATCACCCACATAGTTCATCACGAATTTTCTCGCTGAATTTATCGTCCTATAAGTGGTAGTATCTCTGAATTATATTTTAATATAATTCAATATACCTTCAGCAATGGCCCAAGTTACTTTTCTCTCAAAGCTTAGTTAGATTTAAACAAATAAAATAAATTTAAATTCTCATCCCACATTCAATTATTGATATCTTAGAGTAAAATAATTTTTTTTTAAATATATATATATATATAAAATATTTCATAATAACAACACATGAAATAACAATCAATGTTCAAACCACAATAAGAAATGGGGAAAAAAAACTAAGACCTTTAAGTCGTAACAAGCGGTCAGAGTCAGTTGGGTTTGGACGTTGACGAAGACCGCTTGCTACGGTTGAAAGATCTTAGTGTTTTTTCGCATTTCTTATTGCAATTTGAACATATATATATATATATATAAAATAAAAAAAAAGTATCCTTATCATTCTAAAAGCAATGCAGCTCAACTCTACATGTAGAATGTATGGCTGAATAATTTTAGAATCTCCATTACAGGCATACTGGGGTATGTTATGAAATTAAGTCCAGTTGAGGAATAATTTATTAATTCTATAATTGATAAAATTTGAAAAGTTATCTTAACATATTGAACCGAACGATTGAATCGAATTGAACTGAATTATTGTTTAGTTCTTTAATGAAAAAATTGTACAGATAACATAACAATACTTCAATTTTACCTATAAATATCTATGATCAAACCAAAATAAGAAAATGGGAAAACAAGACTAAGATCTTTCAACCGTAACAAGCGGTCTTCGTCAAAGTCAAAAACCCAAGTTATTTCACGTGTTTATGTGAAATCTTTTTATCGATAAATTATCTATATTGATGTTATTTTTTATAAAGAAGTATTGATAACAAAAAAAAAGAAATGAGAAAAATGTAGTTGTTACTTGAATGTAACTTCATTGAGCAACAAGTCGCAACAAGTGAAAGAAGATATTCTAAGGAGGACGGAGTGTAATTTGAATGGGCTGCTGGTGGGATTTGGGATGCGGCAGGGCGATGGGGAAGGACCACACGCGCGCAGGTGCCTTCCCAGAACAGCAGGTAGCCCCTTCTACGAACTCTTACCTGCCGGCTCATTATCCCACGCCGCCTTACTCAAAAAAAAAAAAAAAAAAAAAAAAAAAACCTACCGCCCCACCCACTTAACCAATAAACAAAAATAAATCTCTGCCACAGTTAATACCTGATTTAACCTTTAAGGCTCTCCGCCATCAAAGAATAGGTTGCTCTCGTCAATAGCCGGTGAAAAGCTATGTAAGGAACCGTGGAATAGGATGCGGCCACCTCAAACACCGGCAATCGCAATGATTCAATGCATTATATTGGTCTTGGCTTTACCCTACCAACACGACAGTAAGTGTCAGGTACTACTGAAACAGACCCTCCAATGGAATTACACCTAACACTTTCTTTCCTCCTTTAGAAATGACTTCTCTTATAGTAGTACCTAAATCCAAGAAGATCCAAAAACCTTTATACAAAGTTAAAATCTTGTAATGTGGATTTAAGATAAAGACACAGGATGAAGAAATGGATAAGATATAGATAGACTCATATTTACAGAAAAAGAAAAGGTGTAATGTTATATATATACTTTTACGATGGAAAAACGATCCAAAACGGACAAATAAAGTCCAAATTTTCTTATTTTATCCTCTCTCCTGTCACCTTCAGAATCTTTTCTAATCTTCCACGCCTATCCTGCAGATCCCCCCCCCCCATAACCTTCGCAAATTTAAATCTCACAAAAGTTTAATCTTTATCCCTCTGTTTTTCTTTTATTTATTACATTTTTTTTGATCCCCTATTCTATACTTATTTAATTTTTAATAGATTATTGTTCACTTTATTCTTTGTGACAGGGCACACATGCAGCAACATTGGTCTCCAACCGTCTCTGTTCAAACCAACAATTAGAAACTGTAAGTGTGTTATGTGTATATATTTACACTTAAAAAATACTGCGACACATAGAAAGAATCGGAACAAAGGACTCACTTTTCAATATTTCGACCGTTATGGTGATCGTTCTCAGGAGACGTGAATTGACAGAGGGACGACAGTTATTTTGGTCAAAAGATTTTAGTCCCAATTCTGAATTCTTTACTGTGGTTTAGACGTTGACTTTTAACTTCATATACTTATTGTGAAATATTGTTATAAATATATATATACATGTAATCAAACACACAAACAAGGTATGAAAAACAACGATAAAACTTACTTCAATATTTTGACATTGGACGTCAGTCATCATTGGAATATTACCTATTAGATTTTCGTTTAAATAATTCCTGAATATTGAACTTCAAACTAGGTAATAAAGCTGTTAGACCAATTTTTTAAGAATCGTTTAGATGATGGCCAAAAGAAAAGAAAATCGTATCTCCAAAATGAGTTTTCACGCATAAACGTCATTGTCTTCCAACTCAGTGAACAGAATTGGGACTGTGAGTCCTTTTCTAGTGAGGAGACAGAGGTGAGGTAAAAGAAACAACCCAAGAGAATATTTAAATCCACCCACAATAATTGAATAAACTAGTCAACAAGCATAAGTCCTACAAAGGCATTGGACCAAGTTGGCCTTTAGGAAAGGAAGCCCATGCCATCTGCTAATCCATTGAAAAAAGTAGGAACGAAAAACCCTCAACCTTGGCAGAGGACAGAAGCTAACCAGTCTGAAAGGTCAACTAGCGAATCTGTCTTTGCTGAGACAACAAGAAAAAAACAAGTCAGTTGATAGGCCAATACTTTTTAATATTCAGTAAAATTGTTTCATTTGGTATATATATATATATATATATTAAAGCGAAGACCGCTTGTTACGGTTGCATGATCTTAATCTTGTTTTCCCATTTCTTTTTGTGGTTTGATCATTGATTGTTATTTCAGGTGTTTATGTGAAATCTTTATATATATATATATATATTATATATCAATGATCAAACCACAAGTTGGGTTTTTGACTCTGACGAAGACCGCTTGTTACGGTCGAAAGATCTTAGTCTTGTTTTCCCAAACAAACAGTCTTCTAAGAATCATATTGGAACCGACGAAGAATGGTTATTTTTGCTTGAAATCTTAGTCCCATTTCTGAATTTCTGTGTTTTAGAATTTTTTTTACGTGTTCACTATTAAAATTGTTAATATATATATAACGTTAATATAGTATATATAGGGTTTTTTGATCTCTTAAGCCGGTGTTGCAACACTGCTTTATCGATTACAACATCGACTAAATATACAAGTGCGCTTGATTTCCCTCTCTTATCTTTCCTGAAGACGGAAATTAGAGACGGCAAGTGAGTGTTTTTAATTTCTCTATGATTCTTTATCTACATTGAATTTCATATATATATAAGTAGCTCAAGCTAGATGATGGAGCTATTTATAGCTTACAAAGTTAGAAGTAGGTTGGTTCGTTTGATGAACACAAATGCATATTTATTTTGATAAACAAAAATCGTCAACTAGCCAGACAATGTAGTAAATATTAAAATCAGAGGACACGCACCTCTCTTTAGACTTACACTCTCAACGTTATTTTGCATTCATTTTAATCAACGTATAAACAACAATAGGATGTACGTTGAATGCTACTAGTACTTTTCCAATTGTGCAATTAAAACGTCATATATAACGTTTAAATGCCAAAATTAAGAATTACCTTGTATTTAATAAGATTAAAAAACGAAATTTATTTTTGAATCACATAATCAATCATAGATTATCCTCTCCCAAGGCTAACAAATTAATCCTCTTATCATTGATAGTACTATCAACGCAGCAGCATGAAGAAATAATATAGTTTTGCAATTAGTTGAGATTGTTAACAACAGTTTATATAGATTAAATGAGTCAATATAAATTGATTAATTATTCCAAAAAGCGATTATCTGTCATTAAAACAACACAATATTATAAGATTATTCCTCTTTTTTTATTATTTTCCAATATATTATTTACAATTATACTAGAAAATATCATTAGTGGGAAATATGATACAATGTAGAATAATTGTATGGAAATGAAGGTTTATAAAAGGCAAGACATTTTGAACACTTAGGTGTTCTTCATCAGTAACGTTTGCTTTTGGGATAGGCGAAAGACTGAAAACATATTTCAATACCTTTATGAAATAGTTGATTTATTACAAATGTAGGATCAAGATTTAAAAAATCTATTAATTTAAGGTTTTGTTCTTTGCTTTTTGAATGGGATTACTTAAAGAAAATTTTAATGTACAGTATACCGAATTATTTTTTCAGATTCTATGGGGACAAATTTTCATAAATGAAGACCTATATAGTGAGAACGATATTAAAAATTATATCGTTAATTATAATTAGTGGTTAACGTACTCGCTTCTGAACTCGTAGGTCCGGTGTTCAATACCAAACTAGTCCTCCACTTATTCACATTGGAGATGAATAAATGTGAGCACGTCGTTCCTGGGAGAGAACGTTAAGTTGTGGGACCCGAGCCTGTAAGATATCTGGTACTTGTTAAAGATCAATACACAAAATAAACTTGAGTCAGGTATAATTTAGAACTCTCAATGTAGAATCAATAGGTATTGTGGCTCCTCATTACCAAAATGGGTGTCAAATAATAAATAATCCATAATTTCAGCCCCTGGAATATGTCTAAAAGGTGGAAGCCTTTTGGATGTTGGAAAACAAATAAACAATGTATTCTGATGAGATTTATACTCCTTGCGTGGATGAGTTTGCCATCCTACAATGTTTAATCAGCCGTAATTAAAAGCGTCCTGGATTTGAAAGTTAGAATTATATTGGCAGTAAAGGAAGTGAATGTAAGTCTGGAGGTCATTTGAAATATACATGAATGAGAGGAGAACAGGAATGACCTTATGAAGGTCTTGCAGACTGTAGGTCAGATGTAGTGGCGGTAGACTACTTCCGGTGGGTTCGCCCAGCTTCGCCACTCTCTCCAGAGCCGCCCATGCATCACTTTCCACAACCCGCATTATTTTACAATATCCACAGACTATACATTCATTGCACTCACATCACAGAAAACTATTCTCAATTAATTAATATATACTAATGGAAGGATCCATACTTCATGGAGTTATTTCGTGAAATTTCTACAGTTTATATTAAACAGGTATTACATTGTGTAACAGTCTCTCAGAGTCTACTGACCTTATATAAAAAAAATTAATAAAGATGAAAACAGAAATTGCTCCTTTCTAATGTGAACAAAAGTGCTGTTAGAAATATAAATTTCACAAGTGTTTCATTCTGATCTATATCTCATAATATATTTAGTTTGTAATTTTACAACTCTTTTGATTACCTAAGTGCCATGGAGAGAACGTCTCCTGATAATCATTATGCCCTTTAGGTGACTCATCCACCTGAAGTAAAAACAAGCAAACTGAACTCTCCACTGATCTCTAAATTAGAGCTCGTATATATTTGAAAAATGTATATATTGCTCTTCTGATCCAATTTGACAAATAAATATTTATTTTCTCTCTTATGATCCTACCAAAATAGCAAATGTTTTTTGTCAAACCAAACAATAAATCTACACATAAATTATGTTTTATTTAAGCACGCTTCCAGAATTGTCACTTCCTCATTCTAGAAGTTGAGTATGACGTTGACAGAGGAAAGTAGAGAAGAGGAAGGAAACTGAACATTTCAAAACTGGGGTTCTCATAAACTCATCAGAGTCAGGTGTAGTCTAACGTGTTTTGTGCTTTACTTTAATATTGCAGGTTCGAATCCTGACAATGACTCTAGACTTTTCATGAGGGAGATAGATCTTGTGTACGTCGTCTCTCGAAGAAGAAATAAAGCGGTCGGTTCTAAGACTATGATTCCAGGTACTCGTTAAAGATCCCTACTGTAATAAACCTGAGTAAGGGAAAAATTTAGGGCTCTCAATTTAGTACCAACCGGGAAATATGTCTCACTCTTGACCAAATTGGGCGGCAAATTATAACTGAGCCACATTTCCCATCCTAAAGGTCAAATAGCCTCAGCTTTCACAACACTAGTGGTGAAAAAACTTACAAGTGGACGTGGAAATAACAAAAACAAGCGCAACCGTGAGACGGCAGGGACACTGGGTCTTGGTCTTATCCTTTGAGTTTGAATGACTGACCCCGAGGACCGTGCCGCGAGATAACTCTCTTCCAATACAACATTGACAGTATTATATGAATTACTGTAATACATACACATTATGTTACTGTAATACATAGTTACACAGGGTGATAAGTTGTGATAATTAATTTAACACTATTATCAACAATTTTAAAAATAAAAATTAGATTTACAATAAAGATTTGTAGAAATCTAAACCATATTCAAATAAAGGCTGACCGGGAGTATTAAGACCAACTCGGTTAGCACGGGTGAACATATTTCTATAACCTGCCCATCCACAAATCAGCCTTAATATTTATGCCTTTTCGGAACATTTTTCTGTGAAATGGTGAAAAAAAAATTAACCAATAAATGAAATAAATACTAACTGGTGAACAACATTGTTTTATTAAAGCACACTTCATAATATATATTTATATATTGAAAATTAAAAAAGTGATTAAACAATAGATTTGGAGTCATTAGATTTTGTACAACCGCTATAAGAAGAAAAAAATAATAATTTTTTCACCCCTTATTACAACTGTGACAAAAATCAGAGACTATAAGTGTGCTTGTCTATTCTTTGTACGTTAGTTTCTTGAGTTTGTTTCAAACGTTAGTCTCCGATTTTAAGCAATGTTTCCCAGATCGGAGACTCAGTCACACTCATTTTACGAGTCCTATACCGATTTTATTTTATACATAAATTGATTTAAAAGTTTAAATCAGTAGTAAGAAAACACAAAAAGATGTGTTTAGAAAAACATGTTAAGAAAAACATGTGTTTTCAGGAATAATAGAGAATACAAAAGGATAGAAAACACAAGAGTTTTTTCATCCTTTTAGACAGTACTATGATAAATAATAAACATAATTGTATGATATCGTTAGTTTTTTTGTCAAGTATAAACTATTTCAGAAAAGGAAATGATGAACAAAACGGAAAATATATTTTAAAAATTATTCAGTTCCTGGTAATACATTGACAGCACAACTATAAAATAGCAATTGTGATAGAGGGAGTGTGATTGCTATTGGTAGTGAAGATTTAGGAACCTACTTTTGGATATGGAAGGTAGATTTCTTAGTAGGAGTTTCTAAGATTTCTGATTTCTTAGATTTCTGAACGCTATTACTGGGACGAGTGGTATAGCAACCACCAGGGTACTAATATGAGTCGTGTCAACTTACTTGTTAAAACCCCCATACTAATAAACTAAAAAGGGTGAAAGTTAAGACTTCGGCTGTAAAACCAATCACCGGGCTAGTTTAGCTAGGTTATAATTAAAATCGGTGTCAAATAAATGAGATGTCCTTTCTCCTAAGAAACCACTAAAGGTGACAACGTACAAGCTGTCATCACGGCTTCATCACATCAGTTACCTTTTAATGGGGTTCTACCGCATTGGAATCAATGAATGAGGCTACGGAAATTCACCTTAGTAGATTGGTGGTTAGGTTACCTTATGTTGTAATGGCTGCCTCACGATAGAAATTACATAATCCAAAGATTGGCCCTTAGTGATACCGCACAATGAACATTCTACATTGAGAGTCCTAATTTTGCCTAACATAAGTTTTTTAACCACTACCTGACATCATAAAGGCTCAGGACCACGGCTTAATGTCCTCTCTGAGGGACGATATAGTCAAATTTTTTTTTCATCTCCCTCGAGAGTAAATCGAAGGGAGAAGCCCAGATCTACCATTCCAAAGGTGAACCGTAAGCCACTGGGCTACCCTGGCCCTCTAGGTTGGGGGTTACTGTACCATAGCTACATTCTTTTGTTGATCATCACTAAAATAGATGTCAATTTGTACTGCAGTGCAGCACTAGTCAATCTGTACTGCAGAGACAACAACCTAGAAGTGAAGACGTAATGACGCCACATCAAATACCATGAACCATCTACTTTATCTTCAAGGGGTTTAATTTGTCCAAATCATCGAAAGACTTATTTAAGGTTTAAACTGGAAAAGTCACTCAAATAACAAACGCGATCCTTATTAAACCTACTCAAAAGCAAGCTAAAAAGTAAAGATTAAAAAAAATAAAATACCATTTTTTTAATCTTTTTCAAATACATTTAAATTTATTCAAGATTCATACAAATTTCCTTCTTACTTTTCAATTGTTTCTAATGTATTTATCTTAAAATACACTGGAGAATTCCCTGCTTAATTTATTGGTATATTTAAATGATCACTTAATATTAATTCATTTACATGAATGGGATGAATTAAATATAAATTAGGACAACAGGATTTTTCGTGTAACAATCCAATTAAAAAAATAAATCAAGTAGCAATTATTTGAAATTAATTTTTATTAACATAATGAATACCAAACTAATTTCCTAGCAGCACTAAATAAGAAGTTCTGTACCGATTATTAAATTAAAAAGAAAAAGTGTTTTATTAAAAATTAATAATCGTCAAACTCAGAACCAGTTTGTGTATAATTAACTTAATAAACAGCCCAATTTAAAATAATATTGGTTTTCTAAATATTATTTACATCAGTGTATATTTCAAGTAATATTGAAAGGAAAATTTTCTGTAATCTCATTGGTAATTAGCAGCAGATAGTGAAACCTGACCTTGGGATTAATGACAGGTCTGCTATATGCTCTCTTCCTAGTCACAGGTAATTTGTTTAGGTTGAGGATTATTTACTTTACGAGAAGATAAAGGAAATTTTAAAGAAATATACATGAAGTCTGAACATAAAATATATAATAATAATAGAATAATGTATAAAATCTATCGAGATTGATAAGAACTAATTTGTATGTCAATTACTAGATATAACAATTGGTTGATTAGGTTAAAAAAGTTTTTAAACAAATCCAGAATATTTAAATTTATTTTCTTCCATATAATGAATACAAATCTAATTTTTGATAAACACTAAATAAAAGGGATATAGAATAAGAAATTTCTAAATCTTAACGTCGCGTCGTTTAATAAAGAATGATGATAATTGAGCTATTTCTATCAGTACTAGAATCTATATTACATAGAACGTCACAACACTGGTCCGGAGGGGGGGGGGGGGCGGCACATTTACTTAAAACTATTCTTATGTTTAATTTAAATAAATTATACTGGTTCAATTGTTAAACTATTTGACCTGAATTTTTCACAAATTGTAAGTAAATATTTTACTATTTTGCATACAAAATGTACACATATAAAAAATTTTGGATAAAATTATATAGATAAAAAAATTTGATTTATTTTTGAAAAAAAATAAAAATTTAAAAAAAAATGAAATATATTAGTTGGTATATCAATCGTTTATTATAAAGATATGTAATAGTACATATTATTTTTTTAATTAATTATGAATACATTCAAATATGTTCATGGAAAGAATGTATACAAATATAATTTATGTTTTCTGTTATGCAAAACAACAGAAAAAAGTTTAATTATACATGTATATTATTGTTAAGCTAAAATATAAATGAAGTGTAAATGCAAATAGACATTGCGTATGAATGTTATATGTGTTTATAATAAACATTTTGATCTTGCACTAAACTCTCTAAATTAAAATCGTTGAATACAATCTCTCATGATGTTTGAAGAAGTGACGATTAGTGCAAAACACTTATATATATATATATATATATATATATATATATATATATATAAATGAAAAAGACAACAAATAGAAGAAGCGAGAAAACTTACTGGATCGATATTTCGAACTGAAGTTCGTCGTCAGGGAGAGAGTAGAAGGGAAGAAGAAGAGGTACGTGCGTTCACTTGTACCGGCAGAGAGCGACTCTCTGCCGACGAACTTCTGACGAACTTCAGTTCGAAATATCGATCCAGTAAGTTTTCTGGCTTCTTCTATTTGTTGTCTTTTTTCATTTATATATCTGTCCGGTTTGGACCGTTTTAATATTTTGATTTGTGTTTTTTTTTATTTACTAAGTATGTAGATCTATTAACGTATAAACTAAACCCACCAAAGTTAGCGTGCAACAAAAGCATTTACTCTGACTCGAGGAACTTTGCTGAAAAGATGCGAAAAATAATGATCCAATTTAGTTTATTCGTCATCATGTATTTATTACTCTTATAAAGTGCAGAGTACAGTGTATGAAAATACCCTTCAAAAGAAATTAACTATTCCGAATAATTTATTTATATTTACATGATTTCGTTATATCAATATTAAATAAGAATGAGAAAGTATTTCATTCATGTTCTACAAGTATTTTGAATAAAAAACCAGATTATTGTTTAAAGAAAGAACAATAGCTGTGTATGATTCGATATAGGCATAATTTAAACCTTTCACTTGCAGGTAGCAATCAAGTTATCTTGAAGTAATTCATCTTAAGCCTTTCTCTTAGTTTGTTTCCCCTTTAATCAAGTAGAGTTGAAATCAAACAAACATTAAGCCGAGTTGAGGCATATTTACGAGGTCTTCCACTCACTTGGTCTATCAAGACGGGGGCGAGGGGAGGGGATTACGAAAGTTAGTCTTACGCAAGATCCATTCAGCATCTCTTACTAACATCGTTCCCTTCTCTATTCTACATACTTTGATCATTCATCTTAAATTCAGATCTTTTATATATATATATATATATATATATATCGTCAGGGTTTTTGACTCTGACGAAGACCGCTTGTTACGGTTGAAAGATCTTAGTCTTGTTTTCCCATTTCTTATTGTGGTTTGATCATTGATAGTTATTTCACGTGTTTATGTGAAATCTTTCTATATATAATATATATATATATATATATATATATATATATATATCAGTGATATATAAATCAATGATATGTTTATATCAATGATATAAACCACAAATGATTGTGGTTTGATCATTGATTGTTATTTCAGGTGTTTATATGAAATCTTTCGTATTGACAGACGAAAGCTCGTATGTATTGTTCATTTAGTTATAGTTATTTTAGTGATTAAAACGGTTTTTTAAAAAAAAGTGGTTTACTCAACTGTTTTCGTGTTTGACCTAAAGTTTATTGTGTGTGTTAATGTCTTTCGCTAACCTTCTTTGGAAGCTACCAGAGTCTCACCGCAAAGTGATACGAAAACTAGAGAGTGTCAACAAGAAATTGGTCAATGCAGAAGCTGCTGCTTATTTTAATAACATATGCTTAAGGGAAGACCTGCAGCCATTGTACACAAATATATATATATATATATATATATATATATAAAACTTTTTTTATACTTTCACTACTAATTATTATTTCATGTTTGTGAGAACAGATATAAAAATTTAGTTTGTAGATATGAAAATTAATTTGAGGGGAGTGAGACACTGAAAGAATAATTCTTTGCTCTATCTGCTATTTGCAATTTTTCCTCTTCTTAGATCACAAATACCTGTGATGGAAATATTAATAAGAATTACTGCTATCCGTTTTTAATTTGCATATAGGCAAATTGATGGATGTTATAATAAGCCCAGCTTGGTGTTCCGTAAGCGGAACAGTTCGCCATCAAAAAACATCTTCGCATAAGATAATTTTACTCAGATATTAAAAGCGGAACTTCTTTTTTATATGGTGGTAATTAATTATTATTCACAACCACTAGTGGGTAATATTTAACCAAAAAAAAGAATATTGTTTTAATCACTTGACTAAATAACGATAGTTGTAGTGGCCAATTAATCTGAGAATCGACCAAGCGAGGAACTTTCAAATCAGCTTATTTAGTTAAACTAATTACACTAAGTTGTTGGATGGAGCGAACTAGTTACTGTAACATTATTCACAATTGAATATTTCAATCCGAAATCAATAACCGTAGCTGCATGGTTAATAACCTTGTCTTATTTGATATTCCTTTGAAAATCTTTTTCATGCGTTTCTTTATATTGTTAATAGGAAATCATTAGATTGAAAAATTGAGAAAGAGTAACATTTAAAATAACATGCGATAATAACAGTGATTATTAGAGCTGCATAGAAATGAAGGTAAAGAGTGCATACTTGCAGGTTAAAAACTTTTTTTTTCTTTCATTCTGTTTCCATCTTCTGATATCAAGTAAGTAGATAAACCTGAAGAAAAACACAAAGCACTAAAGATTCTAGGGACATAGCAAAACGTTGGCGCAAAAGTGTTCGACATGCACTGTTCCAAACATCTTTGTATAAAACTTTTTTTCTTCATTGTTCATACTTCTGAATAAGTAATAATAAACCGAAACACAACATAAAGATTCCTACAATAGAAAAATCCAAAATTTTGCACTACATTTAAATTTCTTTTACTACTAATGAAAGAGTAAAACAAATACATCAGTTAAATCTCATGTGGGAATTCCAGATGAAGATTTCACTACTCTTAGTGAATGTAGGTAACGATTTCTGTATCATAAGTTCTAAACTTTCCAAAACTTATGATTGCTAGAAGAATGTTTGAAGAGTCTCTGCTATCGGTCAAATGTCTCTGACGGAGACCTGCGACACTGCTTCAGATGGCCCCTCAAATTGGTGGATCAACGATTATTGATATTTTTTTTTTTATTGTAATGTAATTGTACTACTAA
This sequence comes from Hermatobates lingyangjiaoensis, assembly GCA_026182355.1. NCBI lineage: Eukaryota > Metazoa > Arthropoda > Insecta > Hemiptera > Hermatobatidae > Hermatobates > Hermatobates lingyangjiaoensis. The sequence continues at coordinate 4,973,100 of JAPFBL010001928.1, forward strand.
TAGGAAGCAAAGGATGATGAACCTTTCTCATATGTGTGACAGAAACTCAGATTCCCAAATAAGTTACGCGCGTACTTTCTGTCTCCGGGGCACAGCTTGGTCCGTATGTTTCATCCAGTCTGACTGGTGTAGACAAATATGGTAACGATATATAAGACGCTGGGACTGTGTCACTATCTCTACCCAAAGCCGCATTAAATACTCCGGGTACGATATTGGTCAGATAGCCCCATGCTCCGGCGTGTTCTCGACCTTTGGCGTTGTTTTCGTAAAAATTGTGGTCTTCCACCCAAAGTTTTTTACCCAACATGTGAACTCAGCGTTACTCCACGCAAAGCATTTTCCTTCACGAGATGCTACCTACATATTTACAAGTAATAGCCAAAAGCATATATATGTATATACTCTAAACCAAGAAAACGATCCAAAAGGACAACAAACGTTTCACGGTGAATCACAAACACAGAACTATGGTACAAACACACTTACTGTCTCTAATTTTCGGTTGAACCGTTATCAGGAGAGTTGAGATAGGGACACCAAGCGCACTTGTGAAGCGACGGTTGGAGACGGTCTCCAACCTCGTTCACAATGCGCTTGTTCCTATCAATCAATCTCACCAAAGAGACGTTGGTTTTGTACTAAGTCTTGTTTGATCCCTACTATACTCTTCTATACTTAAATACAATCGAACAGAAAAGACATAAATGAATATACAGAATTCAATATTCGATTGTGTTGAAGAGATAGATTAAGGTGCAATCGGAAGTTCGCCATTCGAAGAAGAGAATATATATTTTATCATATTATCAATCCACATTAAGAAAATGGGAAAACAAGACTAGATCTTTCACCGTAACAGGCTTCATAAAAACCCAATTCTAAAACCCATGTTATACGAAGACGCTTGTACGGTTGAAAGATCTTAGTCTTGTTTTCCCATTTTCCTATTGTGTTTGATCATTGATTGTTATTTCACGTGTTTATGTGAAATCTTTATATATTATTATATATATATATATATATATATATATTGTGTAGTATTAGAGTATTATAGCCTCATAATAACTGAGCAGTCAACCTTTCAAAGTTAACTTATTCCCATGATATAAACTTAGCGCATGAGTGAAGGCAATAATAAATCCTGTTTAAGGAAGTTTGGTGACGGCAATACCTGTCAAGTCTACGGTAAAACAGTGTAACTTTATATATTTCTTATCGCTTAATACATTTTTAGCCTCATTAACCGTTTTAATCTTACTGTGTGCATAGGGATGAGTCACACTATTGATGATCAACTATTTGACAGCCATGCCGTACAGCAACTAAACAGTAAATTTATACCTTCTCTAATTGTTTGTAGGAAAAACATGAAAAATCGAGTGTCATGTACTATAATCAAAACTGCAGACCTCGAAGGGTTGCGATAAGCCTCTTAACTAGTAGTTATGACTGACTCAGCGTGCTGTTTAGATAAAGTATAATTTAGTTTCACTAATATAGTGTCCGTATGATAGTAACGTAACACCTAAGTTATACCATCATAGATCCAGGAGGATCACAAATGATTACTGAAATTTACTTTACTCTTCAAACTAAATAAACCATTTCTGTTAAATCTACATGTATCAAAATGCAATGCAGTTTATATTGGAATTTGATACATTTCACTATTTATCAGAATACCGAAGACATACAGAATTTGAAGAGGGAAAGAACCACTGCCCTTGATTATTTAATGTAGAAAATAATATGTGAACTTGAAATATTGAGTGTTTTCATTTAAGTGGGCATCTCAAAATATGGCATCTATTTTTTACAGCAACTGTTAATAGATGAACAAAATTTATCAGTATTTGCTTCGAGTCATTTCTACTATATTACAGATAATGAATTGTTATCTGAGTCAAAAGATGGAGTTAGGACTACACCTGGGAGGCATCAAGACAGTGAAGAAGGAGTGAGGGGTGGAGGGAAGGGGGGGGGGGGGACGTTGCGGATAACCCGGGTAGGCGACCAGCAAGGGGTTATCGGCCGCCGCTCACCGGTACAATGTGCGGAGGTCTAGCGGGTTATCGACTGCAGATAGATGGTGGGGGGCAGCCGACCACCTGTTGGACCTCCTCCACTCTTGTTTGGTAAACAACCTGTTGCGCTGTCCAAGTTCACTTCCTCAGGGACACCTCAATTTGCCATCGTTATCACTATGTTTTCACTGACACTTCTACAACCTTCATTAAAACTGTATTAGATTCTGCCATCATTAACAATTCATTTAAAACCTGTAGTTGATTGAAATATATCTCAAAGCTGCCTTCTTTATAACTGAAACTTAAAGAGAACACAACTTTTTTGAAAGATGACAAATTTCTTGATACTAAATAATAATATTTTATTTGCTAACCATACAAATCTCAAATTAGCATTAATATTTACTTTATAAACCAAACCAAAGTCTAATAAACAAATTTATTTTATGAGATAAAAAATAAACCATATATGTTAAGCACATTTTATTTAAACACTATATATTAAAGTGCTCATTAACCAAGCTGTTAAAAATTTTTCAAAGCGTTAGAATTTACAAAGGAATAAATGAACAATCTCTAATTCACCTTTCCATTATTTATGAGAATCATATAAACAGGAAATTAATTCAAAACATAAAAACATTTTTAACTGCAGTATATCCACTACTATAGAGAGTACTTATCACAACCCTCAGACAAAACGTCATAACTTGTTTGCTTTGTCGTTTCTTATCTTAGTTTACGTGGTGTGAGTGCTTAAACACATGTAGTGTTTTTTACATTCATCAATTTAAAGTATTATATTGTTGCGGTAAAATTGTGAGTCGTATAGGCAATAAAAAAGAACAATTCACACAATAGATATGGGAAAATGAGAAGCACAGATGTTGCATTAAATGATAACGACATTATATAATCCATTATAACAACGTGATAAGGAACTGATGGTCAATAAACCTCACTTTTCTATAATAGATTTCACTCATTCGAATCCCATGCCCTTAAAAAGTTATTCCTCAATAAAAAAAAATATAATGTCTTTGTTTTATGAGAGACAATAATAATAATAATATATATATATATATATATATATATATATATATTGTTAAAATTTGCAGCAGCTTCTGCACTCACTAACTTTAAGCTGGTGGCCTCGATCCTTCGGGCGATTTTTCTTTCTTCTGGCTGCAGTTGCCACAGCATCTGTCCTAGAGACATCTTCAATATTATACGAGCTTTCGACCATAGGAACATTGGTCATCTTCAGGTAGTTGTAGTAAACAGCTTAAATGCCAATCAGGTTGACTAATTCGAACCAATCAGAGCGCAGGGTTAAGGCTGCTGCTCTGATTGGACCTCATACTCGGCTCCAGGCTCCTGCTCGTCGGAATTACATACATGTCCTTGACGATTGGCATTTAAGCTGTTTACTACAAGGCATGCTCTACCTGAAGATGACCAATGTTCCTATGGTCGAAAGCTCGTATAATATTGAAGATGTCTCTAGGACAGATGCTGTGGCAACTGCAGCCAGAAGAAAGAAAAATCGCCCGAAGGATCGAGGCCACCAGCTTAAAGTTAGTGAGTGCAGAAGCTGCTGCAAATTTTAACAACATATGTTTGAGAGAAGACCTGCTGCCAACGTATTCTAATATATATATATATAATAATCCCGCAGGAAGAAAAAATAAAGCTAAACCCTGAAAGACACATTTACCTAAAAACTCAAAGATAAAAGTAAAAAAGTAACTTCATTTCGTCTTGTTTTAAACCAAAATAATAAGTGAACAGAAACAAAACTATTTATTTAAAAATAAATTTATGAATTTATGAAGAAATTCATAAATAGGAATAAGGTCTTTCGACTGGTCTGAGTCAGAATCTCATAACGAATTATTAATTATTATTAATTAATGTACAATTAATATTAAATTATTGCTAATTATTATCATTAATTCATCATAAGACCCAAACTGTTCATATAATACGAAAACGAAACAGTCTACGAGAACCATCATCAAATTAAATAAAGAACAAACATTACACTGAAAGAACCAACACAACTTGTTACACCAGAGCCATCATCAGAGAATTGGCTTGCTAGATGGCTATGTAACGACCTAACAAACCACTTCTACTCCTGATGACGATGAATGTCAAATATTTGTATTATAAATTAATCTATACAGCGCAGTTAGAAACGTTGTTCCAAGAACTATTTAACCAAGTTATGGCTCTTATCAGAGACCAAAAAGTTAAATAAGATATTTAACTTATGAACATAAGTTAAATTTTGTTTTAAAGAAAGTTGTTAAAAAAGTTTTAAAAAATTTTAAAAAAATATTTAAGATTTTTTAACCAGAAAAACAACCAGAAAAAGAACGGAAAACAATTTCGATTGTTTTGAAGAACTCATTACTATATTTCGATTGCCTCGTCAACAGGAAGATAGATGTAAGTCTCGTTAACGACTCGTTACCTCTCTTCGGAGCGACTCATATCTGTCTTCCTGATGGCGAACCAATCGAAATATCGTTGAGGCTTTCTGTGATTTCTTATATGTGTGTGAATCTAGTTTATATATATATATATATATATATATATATATATATATATATATACTTCTAAACTAGAACAGGAAATTCAGAAATGGAACTAGACTTTTTAACAAAAACAATACTTGCCTTTGTCAGAGTCACACTCTACTAAGACCAGCTATTCTGGTTGAAAATCTATGTCCCATTTCTGAATTTTTATTTCTTTAATATAGACGTTAATTATTCTTTACCTCAAAATCTTGTTTTATATATACAAACATATATATATATATATATATATATATATATATATATATATATAAAGATTTCACATAAACACGAGAAACAACAACCAATGATCAAACCACAATAAGAAATGGGAAAACAAGACTGAGATCTTTCAACCGTAACAGGCGGTCTTCGTCACAGTCAAAAACCCAACTGATCAATTGGGTTTTTGACTCTGACGAAGACCGCTTGTTACGGCTGAAAGAGCTTAGTCTTGTTTTCTCATTTCTTATTGTGGTTTGATCATTGATAAATATATATATATAACACAAAAAGAAAACGCTACACGAACTCACTTCGATATTTCCATGAATCGTAATTATATATATATATAATATATATAGAAATCTCTAAAACAACAAAATGTTAATTCTTACGCTTTTAGAGGTTTCTCGTTAATCAAGGATTTGGGATCTTTATTTTTGTAGTTATTTCTTTTGTTTTGAAGTGCTTTCTGTTGTAATAATTATAAATGTTATTTATGAATTTGAATAAAATTCCCATTAGTCAAATGATTTTAGTCACTTTTTTTAATTTAATGTTATAGAACAGTTAAAAATGTTAGATTACAATAATTTGTAACAGTTGTTTTAGTCATCTGAGGTAAGATGGATAAACCAACAAAAGTCTCCACACAAATGAAGTTTTATTCAACGCGGTTTCGAACACTTTGTTGGTTTATCCATTTTACCTCAGAATGAGTAAATACCACACAATTACGGATCGCACAACTAATGAGTTGTTTTAGTTTCTATTGACTTCTAATTTTATGTTTTTATGAAATTAGAGTTAAAACACTTTCTTAATGTGTAAAATTAGTAGAACATTAAGGAGTAAATAATTCTTAAGATAGGTTTGTTTACGGTCAAAAACGGCACTAACTTGTATGTGATATATGAATATAAATGACTCCTTAGAGGTTACAACAATTCTGCTCATCCGGAATGTTTATTCACAAATCATTTAGAATACTTAATTGGAATATAAGATTTATTGCATTTTAGGTGATCAACAAAGGATAGATATAGTATTATGAATTATTTCAAGGGAAAGGATAAAACATCCTTTTAAAGGATGGAATGTCTAAATTGTACCATTGTTCTATTAATGATAATCTCAATGAATGTCTGGCAAAGATCAGAGAGAGAGAACGTGATTTAATAGCCATTTACAAAAAAGGTTAATCGAATACATTAAGCTAATGCATTGGTCATTAATGTCAGTGCAAACATTTTAATTGTGCCACTAGCAACTACCACTAGTTTGAAAATAAATGTTTTAAGTTCTATAAAATCATAGCATGAATCCTTTTTAGTATTTCCTACTCTTTTTTGGTTATTATAAACTTTTGATTTCATGAAAAGGTAAATTCAAGAACTGCTTCTTGAAAGTGACAATTGCTTCTTAAATTATAGTAAAAAAATCTGGAGTGGTCTACACTCAACTTTACTATAAGTAAACTTAATATCAAATTTCTAGGGTATATAATTTATAATGTCTCATTTAGGCATAATATAAATGTATAAATGGAAAAGGTTTATTAGTCTTTCATTCTTGTAGGTAGTACTGATAGTGACTTATCCACTTAACAATATACTCGCTTATTTTCATATATCACAATAACACTGCGGTGGTAATAACATTTTTGAAAAGTGAAAGTGAAGATTTCGTGTTACAAAGTAATCTCTTACAGGAGAACATGTCTTCTGTTTGAATAGCCATTGGATCACTTACATAATTTATCTGATCATCTTCTACACTGAAGATTTAAGTCAAAGTTTCCCAATTAAAACATAAAAATATGTTTATGTTAGATAGATAAACAATCTATCTAACTATCTAAAATCAATAGATAATATGTTGTCTAGCGATCGTCTGTTCTACTTTTCTGAATCTACTTTTTGAAATATCAAGAACAGTAATTGGTCATTTTAAGGTTAATAATTAAATTTATATAGTTGAAATATCAGGCGAAATAAGATGCATATGTTCAGAAATGAACTAAATAATCACAGAAAAAATAAACAAGCATCCTTCTACTATGAATCTGACTACACCAGAAATTCAAGACCTCAATTGATTCTATAAGTCATTTCTTGTGATCGCCTAAATAGTTATGAAATTTCTGTATAAGAAGTTAAAAGAGGGCTTAAAACAGAAAAAGACACTTACTATAGTCGATATTTAGAACAATTAACTATTAGAAGACTAGAAGATGAAGACAGAAAGAAAAAAAATAGATAGTGATGCAAGAGTCACCTCTTGGATCCCACCTCTAAGACATCACTCTCATCCTCATTTTCTTCGATTCTTCTCCTCATGATGAACAGTGTTCTAAATTGCTCAACAGAAGCAAGACTCATTTGTCTCTCATCGGTCTTATCTTCTCCAGACGAACAACAGTGTGAAATATTAACTACATAAGAATCTTATTCTGTTGTGTGTCTGTTAAAAACTTGAAGAGTTTAATAGTTTTTACAGTTTTTTTTTAATATCTGCTATGGTTGTTTTTTTTCTTACACATACGCACATATATATATATATATATATACATATATATATATATAGTTCACACAGGAAAGAGAAAACACAAATAAAGACACACACAAAAGACTCACAACGATATTTCGACAGTCGTCGTCATCGGGTAGAAGTAGTCCTTTTGAGTAGCTGAAAGTAAGAGTAGCTTTCAGCTACTCAAAGGGACTATTTCTACCCGATGACGACGACTGTCGAAATATCGTTGTGAGTCTTTTGTGTGTGTCTTTATTTGTGTTTTCTCTTTCCTATGTGAACTAATAGTCCTGTTGGACCATTTCAAGTTTATATATATATATATATAACAATAAAATAAAAAACGAAGGAAACACACAGAAAGACACAGACATAACTCACATCGATATTTCGACAATCGTCGTCATCAGGAGGTGCGAAGAGTGAAGAGCGAAGAGTCCCGCAGGAAGACAGGGCGGTACTCAATATTTATATATTGTTGTATATATATATATATATATATATATATATATATATATATATATAATAAATGATTAAACCACAATAAGAAATGGGAAAACAAGACTAAGATCTTTCAACCGTAACAAGCGGTCTTCGTCAAAGTCAAAAACCTGACTCTGACGAAGAACGCTTGTTACAGTTGAAAGATCTTAGTCTTGTTTTCCCATTTCTTATTTTGGTTTGATCATTGATTGCTATTTCACGTATTTATGTGAAATCTTTTTATTTATATATATAAGGTGAATTCAAAAACCACAAGAAAAAAAACAAAAGAAATAAATGCTCTGAGGCCTTTCACTTTATTTCATCAGGACATAATGTGACATGAAGTGAGTGGCATCAGAACATTTAGTTCTTTTGTTTTTCTTTTTCCATCTGATCTTGGACTTCATTCATTGCAACACGTGTTTAGTTGTGATTTGTTTGCATTAAAATACAAACATTTTAAGGCTAAACAGAGCCATAGAAATATAAACAGATATATATATAATATATCAAAAGTTTAACAGAAAAAAAACACTGAGTAACAAAAATTTCACTGTGTTCAATATTTGGAAATTGTTACCGTCGGGAGAAAAAGAAAATGTCTATTAGCTGTTTCCCAGCCAATCAAAACTCTTCTTCTTCTTCTGTTGATGACGTCAAGGTCAGAATATTGAAGTAAGATTGTTGTTTCCTCGTGTTCTTTACTTTTACTCATTTGGTAAGTTGTCTTAACTATATATAACAAGTTTTCACGTAAACTCGTGAAATAACAATCAATGATCAAACCACAATTGTGGTTCGATCATTGATATATATATATATATATATACGACTTCAAAATTGAAAGACATGGCACAATTATGACCGTATTTTAAGTAAATATTCGTCGTCTCAAGTTCTTCGGTTGAGATAGTTTATTAAAATCCTTTTTAGAACGGAGCTCTTATACCATATTTTACTATTTCACGTACCAAATTATTTGACAGTTTGAATTGGGTGAAGTCATATTGGCGACCAAACACCAATGGGGTCCTTCACTGTTTTACCAATTTAATCAATTCCCCATGAGTTTGATGATACGTTACTTATACTGAAGAACTTTATTGTGTTCTCTGACTTAATTAGGAGCCAATATTGCCAAATATTGAGAAGTTATAGTCAAATAGAACTAGGCTATGAAATAAACCTAGAACTAGAACTACCCCCTATATTGTATAGAAGTTGTTCAGCTTTTTTATTCTAAATACCAGTCATTATAGTTACATGAATTTTCATGTGAAATGCAAACTCGAATAATAACAAGTAATAGTATTACTTGTTAAATTAAAATATTCTTTAATATTACTATTAAACAATAACACTAATACTATTAACAATTACTCAAATAAACAATGACTTCTATGAGACAAGAATAAAGTAGATGAAGTGAAAGTAGAATTTTATTATAATCCTCTGCAAAGTGGAGGAACTGAAAATGTTTACAGTGTGCTGGGCTCTCCAAGGCCAAATACGTATATTCTAGAACAATGTCCATCTCTCAGAAGCGATTCTGTATTTCTTTTAGATTTTTTTTAAAAACCTTCTGCATTTACTAAATTAAATTTATTTTTGTAAGTTTACATTTACTTTATAAATGAAATTAAGTTATTTAGGTATTATTTTAAATAACACGCAATTATGTTATATTAGTTAATAATTCATTCTTAGCGATTATTAAACAAATGTACGAACTACGCTATTCGCCATCCAATAAATTATCTATATATTTCCAACATTTACAGAATATCATTTTTTTTTTAACTTTAAAACTTTGTTTCAATCTACTTGTGAAGATGTAACAAATGTTCATATAAACCCACTCGGGCTTAAATATGAAAATTGCTTCTGTAAACCTCAAACTCTGTTAAAATCTGGACATTCAATTTTTTGTCCATCTTCCTATAAGTATATAAGAAAGCATAAATGAAATGTGATGTATAGAATAAAAGCAAAACAACATTAAGTAGTATATATATATATAAGTATAAACTAGTAAGATTATTCAAGCAAAGAATGGTTTACGTTGAATGACTGATCGGTGTTGCAGTCATTCATGTCATGATCTGATGACGACAGTAGTTTTGGTCGAAAAATCTGGGTCCCATTTCAAAATTTGTTGCTGTGGTTTATACACTGATTTTTAATTCACCTGTTTATTGTGTAATCTTGTTCCACCACGTTTCAATATAAATATGCAAAAGGTGGCCCAACAGGACTTTACAAAACTAAAACATATAGATCACAAAATAGAACAAAGCACTTTCAGGCTGTGATATTTCAAACAACAGTTTGACCTTTCCTTCATATTTTAACAGCGGTGGGTAAACATCAGGAGAAGCACCCTTACTTACGCCAAACAGTTCTTTTGCATCAAAGAAAGTGTGCCAGCCTTTTTTGGTAACAATTGTTGAAACATGAAAAGTGAAATATCCCTGGTATTCCTCTGAGATTATTTTTGTTACTTCCTTAATAAAGTGATACCATAAGATAATGAAATCTTTAAGGACAGCTAATCAAGAATTTGGAATACACTGAGAAATGCAGGCTCAGTAGGTGATGTTCCTGGTTTGAGGGATAAACCGAGATTACCATACAGAACACAATCAATATTTATCAAGAATCGGTCAGTTTTTCAGATTCACATCAAACCTTCAATGTTTTGGTTTTAATTAAAACCATTTTCGAAGGAATAAGTATGGTATTTTTACAAATTCAAAAAAAATACATTTTTACATTAAAAGTTTAAATTGAATATGTTCATGCATTCAGTTTTAAATACAACTGCCAAGTTTGAATAAACACGTTAGAAGATTCTATATTATATGTACAGTATAATATGGTATTACTATATATATAAAATGCATGATCTTTGAATATAACATATGTCGCTAATTCCACATATTATACTATAAACAAAAGAGATGGTTCTAACAGAAACGTAAAAAAAAACTTTCACATAGTGACAAAGTTGAGAAAAATATTTATCATAGGAAAGCATTGCTGGTGAAGTGTCTACCAGATTAGCAAATCAAAGGATGCTATACCAACTGTGTTGGGTATTCATTTGTATTGGTAACAGGTGAATTAACCCACTTCATTACAACTCTGAGCGAAATTCATACATGTGAACTGGAAGCCGAAATAAAAGGATTTCTAATGCTAAATACATTGGTTGTTTTATTGGACCAAAGCCCAGTAAAAAAATAAATACAAATATAATTTACTGAAAGTTTTAGTCAAATCAAAGAATGTCGATAGTTTTTTTTATACTTATAATAAATACAATAGTATATAGTACAATGTACAATGGTAGTATAAAGTTATTCTAAAAGTTTTTCAATAATAAGATCTCTAACTTCAAGAATGGAGCATAAAAATAGATTAATGGCAGAATGTATGTTCTTAGTATGGACCTAATTATAAATCGAAGCCTTGAGGCAAGATGTTTTAGAAAATCGGAAAGCTGTTAGCCCGAATGTGTATTATTAGAGAACAATGTGTTGTCATACAAACAGAAGCCTGATTAGAGGTAAAAAAACAAAAGAGAGAGGCTTTGTAGTATTCGATACAAGTTGTAGGTATAATAATCAACTTCACACACAGTTTAGCGATTCGATATAGAAACCATAAGGCTCATTAATAAGAATATTTAAACTTAAAGAGAGTTGTTGTTCTGTAATTGAAAAGAAACACCAGTCTGGTGGCGATTTTTAAGTAAGCGGATAAGAATAATATCCCTGAGGATATAATTCTGAAGTGATTCAGTAGTGTGAGGGATCATGAATGAAATAGATAAGTGGAGTAAACGATAGCGTTGAGAGCGGGTTCGATAAGCAACAATAAGCGAGTAGATAATACATACTTGAGATAGTAGATCTGACCCTCGGAGGTGCGAGCCTGCTCCCAGCCTGGGGGAAGGGGACCGAGGGCTTCATCTGCAGCAGTGACGTCGTAACTTCTTTGTTTGAGATGCTGATGAAGCTGGTGCGAATGCTGAGGGGCAGAGGCATAGGTCTGCTGGAGAGAGGCGGGCGAGCTATGGGCCCGGGGATGACTCACCTGCAGCCCGGACACTACAGGTGTCGTGCCGGAATCGGCCGAGTTATCCCTTGAATGCGATATAGACGATACTGAAGGCGATTTACTTCCAGTTGATGGAGGGTTGAAAAAGCTGTTGGGCAGGTTGCGCATCCTTAGAGGGACTTGGAGAGGTCGTTTTGCATCCGGCTTAAGAACCATATCAAAAAGAGCCTGCAACTCTGAATCGGAGTCTTGGCCAATCCTCAACACATGATTGCCCTTCCCGTGTTGTTCCACCTTCGACTTGCCCGCCATCCTCTAGTCAGACTACCACATGCCTTAACCGAAACCCGATCTTCAACACTGACGCCTCTCGTTACTTGACTGAGCCAGCTTAAGTGCACTCCCACCTCTTCTTCCCCGCGCATGCGTCCCTGCCACTCGGCATCGACCTTCTATCGACCGAATGCTTCATCGATACTGCAAAATCTTTCCATTTCATCTGTGAAATTTGAATTAGTGTACTTCTTAGAATCGCTATGACTAATTCTCCAAAAAAAAAATCTAATTCTATTAATAAATTACTAATAGTATGAATCATCCTATGAAATTTAGTTTTTTTATTTTATATGGCTGCATATTAAAATATAAAAATTATAAATTCTTTTAAAAATAATCATAGTTATTACTTCAATTAATTTTCTCACAATAGTATAAATTAAGATGGTCATTAACACTATCACAAATTACAAAATCAACACAACTCTACCAACCCATAATCAGTGAATTAGAAATCATAAACCTTTGCCCGAGACAAACAGAATTCAGTTACCCAAAAATAAAATTTATTAAGCAATAATAATAATAACTTAATACTGTCACTTTTCATAGCTGGAAATATAAACTTTTTTAAATAAATTTCGAAAGAACTCCTTCGTGAAGCCTATATTGTTGACAGAGCAACATATTTCCTTATATTTTAATTGATCCCAAATGTATGTGAAATATCATAAAGCAGTGAAATTTGTATTAAAACGTGAGTGTCTTACATCGTTGTACTCTATTACTTAGATATTCGTACATTGATTAATGGCATTATTAGAGCGATAAAACTACCGTGTACGTCATTAGATTTCTAATTAATCTATTAAACAGTCAAGATCTCAATATTTTACTTATAGTAAAGTAATAAACAAAGAGTCTTCCTTGTAGTATTCCATACATGTCATAGATATATATATTTCTGTGAAATTTGTTTCCTTTTTTCATCATTGTATCAATTGATAACTTAATAATCAGATTAAAAATTTTAAGGACAAGTTTAGGGTTGAAACTATAGGAATTTTAAAAGCTCATAATTCATTGCAAATTTTATTTAAAGCATTTTTCTCTTTTCGTATAAGTCATTTTCATGAATTTATTTAAAAAAAAAATGTAGAAGTGTAAAATTGACATATACTATTAGAATATATTTTGACATTTACCTCTCATTTTATCGAAAATTTAAAATTAATTTTTGTTACTGTATTGTCTGATGGTTCCATTTTTCATTCCTCTGGAAGATGTTAAGTTAATTAATTCATAGTAATTTATTAATTAATGGTTAGTCATTTATAAACCACTGATTTCTCAAGTCTTGCTTATTTCTATAAATTCATAGATAATGTTTTATTTATGAATTTATTTATTTTATTTATTTATGAATTAGAAACGGTTTTATTTCATGATTTCGTTTTAGCGAATTTCAAGGAGTTAGAATTTAGCTGAGATAATCTACAAAACAGAAATAGTGGACATTTAAATCTGAAAAAAAAACATGTGAAACTATTTTTTGCAAAGTCTACTATTAATTATTATTAATAAAGAGTTGATTATTAATGTAAGAATTGAAACCTCGTACTTGTATGCTATAGTGCATCAATCATAAAACGATTAATGACTATACCTCCGCAGCTATACACAATTCATTGAATAATTCAAAAATTTTCAATAATATTGTGATGACCATAGAAGAGAAACTGCAAAATGTTTGAACTAAAAGAAAAAATAAAAAACCAAACATACAAGAAATTTGAGAAACTATTAGACAATTTTAGTCGATGCATGAATTTTTACGTATGAATTTAGTTTGATGAATATTTACGTATTCTTGCCTGTTATCAATACTTCTAATGGTATATGGAATATTGTTATCAGCATGGGTATTGCTGAATCTGAGGTTAGCATACCTTGAGTAAGAAGTTCCCAAAGTGAGTTCCGCGGAACTCAGGGGTTCCTTAATGGACTGTCTGGGGTTCGGTGAAAAACATTTAGTAAAAACATTTTTCTAACATTTTTTTTTTGTAGGTATGGATTTATTCTATATTTCTTGTGAATCATGAAACCGAATAATGTTTATATCTACATATAACCATAAGTAGAAGTTGTCAAAATTTTATTTATATTTAGGATGAATAACTAGTCATTTTTTGGGACTATCTGATTCCCGAATTTCCTGCTTTTGCAAAAGTAGTACTTCACACATTGCTGCCATTTCCCACTAGCTACTTATGTTAAACTGGATTTTTCCTTTAAACTGCCATAGAAACCAAATACCGTAGTAGACTTAATGCTGGGGCTAACTTGAGAATCAAACTCTCAACTATAAAGCCAAAAATGATTACAAAACAAACTCTGTGTTAAAATTACTAGTAATTCTGTTTTATGTGTTATGCATTTGTAGAAAATGTGAAAATTAAAATCTTTTAGTTTTGAAATTTTATTCGAAAAATACACATTGCAGTAATATTACTTTTTTAATTGTTTTTAACATACATACTATTTAAAAAGGTATATGAAAATATTTATATTATGATTGTATGAAATCATTAGAATCTAGAGTTCCCGGGAAAGTTACTGGAACCAAAAAGGGGTTACGCGTCGAAAAAAGTTTAAAAAACTCTGCCTTAACTTATAAAATTGTCATCATTGTTTGAATTGATGCTGGAAAACTAACTTATTCGTGATAAAAAATGTATATTGCAATCCATGCTAAAATCGAAACTTTATCAAGTTGAATTATAATAATAAATAATATGAAATAATAATAGGTAATGATAAATGCATTGATAATTTAAGTATTAATCCATCAAAAACAGAAGGAAACACAAATGAAAACATTTCAGTCAACTCATGTTATACATTGATTCTTTATCAGCTGTCTGGATCTGGTATATCATTGACTAGTTGGTTACCAAATGAGAATTTCTTTTATGGGATGGTGTCACCCAGGTGAAGTTATGTGATCTTTAAATGGTCAAAATCCAGTGCATCTCTCGTCCTCTGACATGAAACAAGTTTCATCCTGACATGAAACATTATTCCGCTATGTGGAGACATCCTTGATTGTCCTTCAGTGGTATAGCTGAGACTTGTCTTGTAAACAATATTGCCTCTATACTCTTACTAAAAGAGGTTAAGTGCTCATACATCCACAGTATATTCAAGGGATGGCAACAAACTTTATTCCCGCTTTATTAACATCTCAGTTTTTGCTTTTGCTGTTTTCGAGCAAGTTGTTTGTGTTTAGCCTGCCATTATTAACTTCGTTTCTTTTATCGGAAAATTTATCATTTGCAGAGTACTGTTGTAAATCTCGATTGGCCTGAATCCATCAGAGGTGGTTTTACAACTAGATTCGACTGTTGTTACATTCATATTCGTCATTTGTTAAGGCTTTACGATCATGTACATCGGAGAGATAGCAATACGTTAAAGATTAAGTTCCCTCAACATGCCATTTTTCCTTTGTTCAATATCTGGCATCAATAAACCATATAAATATATAATATGTATTCAGTTATAACGATTTACCTATAGTAGTAAAAATTATGGTAGCATAACACCAATAATATTTATAATAAAAATATTTAAAAGAGTTATGCTCCCACAGAAGGATAACAACCTGTCATGAAATTATTCCACTACATGGAGACTTCCTTGATTGTTAATGGTAAATATGATTTTAGTGGTAAAATATTATAATAATAATAATGAAAAAATATGTTATTCCCATATTGACATTTTGAATTCATTTCTAGATTACACAGTGCTTGAAAGTTCCCAGTCCGAGATGGTTTGTTGCTGTCGGCGTTGAGGAGCAAGAGAGAAGTGTCCCACTGATTTTGAACATTACGCTCTTTCTGATTGGAATACGTATTGTTGTTAGGTCAGCTTGTAAAGGAGATAATCGTATGCTTACTATCTTGCTAAATACAGTTAGATCCTTTCAGCTACTCGTCTTGCCTCTTTTATTGTTAAAATCAAAGCTTTGGTGGTCAAGATGTCCTCCTCTTGCAGAAGATGTTGAAGTAAGTGTCTCTGGATTATCAAAATCAAAAGATCCACTCACTCTGGGTTACCGTGGTCACTTTTTTTTCGCAGGAACTTATAGTAATGTACCAGTTTAACCTCTTTGTGAAGAAACACGTTCATCACGTAATGAGCAACATCAAAGGATAAAAACGACTATTGTATACCTGTTTTGACTTTATATGTGTTCCTAAGCCTTTCAGACATATAACCACCAAAAAAATCAAATCAGGCCGACTAGTTTAACGTGCTGCCCTTTAGCCACTTTAGATTACTCCAAAGTGCCCAAATTGTATACCAAAACACATAATGCATTTCATTATATCCATCTAAAAGTTCTGTTCTAGACTTTGTCCTTATATTCTGTGCGATAATATATTTTTTTTGTGCCTCTAGTTTCAATTTTTCATTATCTAATTGCTCAATAAGTTTACTATTTATTTTTAAATGCATATATGCATAAATTATGAATTAAATGATGAATTCTAAACATTTGATAAAATAAAAACATTATTTGATATAATCACAAAGGAAGAAAGTAAATATGAAAGTGATGATAAAATAAGTCGAATGATTCACACATCAATCACGACAGGAAGTGTGGGAACATTGTAACACTGGTGCAACGATTAACTGGAGGTGCGCAATGCAGAAGCCATTAAATCAAGTATGTGGAGAAACATTCATTTTGTTGCTCTAGAATCTCATTCAACTGATTTTATCATGCAATTGTCAATATGTTTCTTCAACTGTTCTTCAACTTCTTTTAAAGTTCTTCAAAAACTGTTGAATTATAAAACATTTTTTTTTTAAATAACTAATGAGATTCATATTACGCAAAGTCGACGTATATAAGAAATATGAAAACAAAACGCTTTGGTTCATACTGTTGTCTCTTTAATCTATATATATATATATATATATAATAATTTTTTTTTTGAGGTTTGAGGTCGAATGATTTTAAACTAGTCCTTTTGCCGACGTTTCGACATATATTTATGTCATCTTCAGGGCTACAACATGAATCATGTTATAGCCCTGAAGATAACATAAATATATGTCGAAACGTCGGCAAAAGGACTAGTTTAAAATCATTCCACCTCAAACCTCAAAAAAAAAATTATCATATAAATATTGGGTCAAGAAAACAAATCATGATATGTATATATATATAAAGTTCGTGAGTTTGTTAGTTTGTTTGTTCACCTATTTTCCGTGGAGATAGAGGCCTGACTTTATTATAATCCTAACTTTTGTCGTGATTGGCTTTGTTGAAGTTGTATTACATAATAACTAATCGTATTATGGGGTCAGGGTAGCCCAGTGGCTTGCGTACTCGCCTCGATTTTAACTACTAATATAAAGACAAATAGAAAAGGAGGAAATATCAACATAAGATCTGTTCCTCTTATTTGAAATATATAAAAGCTTTGGATGTCTCATGTTTTATATATAAGAGTTCAAAATTGAAGATAGATAGCACACAAAGTAAAGAAACACACTTACAAACTCAAATTATTGGTCAATTCGTCTTCAGGAGAAAAGAGAAAGGGAGACCAAGCACGTTGTAGACGCAACGGCTAGTAACCGACACGACAACCGCCAGTGGTGGTTTCTTCGTCCTTGTGTTTCTTAACTTTGTGTGCTACCTATCTTCAATTTTAAACTGTTATTGTGTCCAGTTTGGATCGCCTTTTCGTTTATCAAGTGAATATTTTGTATATATATATATATATATACTTTTTCGTTGGAAATACGATCCAAAACGGACAAATATAGTTCAATATAGACAAAGAAACACAGAGAAATCAAAAAACACACTTACAATCTCTAATTTACAGAGAAGGGTCTCCAACCGTCCCCGAACCAGTGCGCTTGGTTTCCCTCTCTTATCTCTCCTGAAGACGGTTCAAACCGAAAATTAGAGACTGTAAGTGTGTTCTTTTGATTTATCTATGTTTATTTGTCTACATTGAACTATATATATATATAATATTTCTCCGTGCGTTGTAGTAATAAAGGTATATCGTATATTGAACTGTGTGTACAATATGTTATATCTGCATTCTACCCCGTCTTCGCTTGACCGAATGACAAGTATTAATAAGAATTTCACGAGATTTTTCTTTTTTTAAATACTGGTACACATATTTGCTATTTCTGCATTGTAGAAATTCTGTGCTAAATTTTAAGTGAATCAAAATTTATAAGAATCAAATAAAGACAAAAAAAAAAATTTTTCAACTTTCAGCTTGAAGGCTAAACCTTTAAATGTCAACTTTCAGAGTCAGTTTGGTTTTTGACGAAGACCGCTTGTTACGGTTGAAAGCTCTTAGTCTTGTTTTCCCATTTCATATTATGGTTTGATCAGTTATATATATTACTATTAGTAAAAGTTGGGAGCAGTCCTTCTTGAATACATGCATTTAAAAATTGTATGTCTGATTCCACTAGATTTAACTTCGTCGAATATTTTTCCAAATTTCTAAATCTTTTCTTCATTTCTGGGTTCAACTTAAAAATTAAAAAAATGTGTAGTTTTAATTTCTTGTTTTACTGAAGATGGTGGATGTAATACCGAAACATGTCCAATAAGAATTCAAACAAATATGGTGATTTAATTTTTAAGTTGAACCCAAAAATGAAGAAAAGATTTAGAAATGCGGAAAAATATTCGATGAAGTTAATATCAAGTGGAATGAGACATAAAGTTTTTAAACGTATATATATATGAGTCGTTATCAGCCTTTGGAGTGATCACTTCTATCTTCCTGATGATGAGGCCATCGAAATTTAGAAAAGAAATGATAGAAGTATAAACAATTTTGAAATTGAAAGACAATGATTTATTCCATAAGCGACTTAAATTGGACTAGTTCAAAAACTTTAACAGAACTATTAGCAAAAACACGAACTCTACTCTAAAACAATTAAGCCAACCATGAAGTTAATATCGTCATCATGCTAACAAGTGCTACTTGAGTGAGCGCTTCTTATCATAATGACGATGGATGTCGAAAGACCATTAAGTGATTTTTGTGACGCTTTTCTGTATTCGTTTCTCTGTTATCATGTTACTTACCCTGTCGGGACTTTTAAAGTTGACTATAACTACTCTATTACTGGCTATGATATACGAGTATAAATAGGCAGCAAATTTAATTTAATTTTTTATAAAAATAATCAAGTGAAACACAAGTGATACTGCTAGTTGAACTACTGAGCGCTAGTGGCGCTAGTACTACGAGTATATCACCTGTTTTCAGTGAATAGTTTTAGCCTTTTTTTCAATACTTGCATTCTTTTCATAATAATATATTTTATTCTTATTGTATTTCCTTTATTATCCTGAAGATGGCCATTGAGGCCGAAAGTTTTATTTATTTATAAATGTGTTCTTTAATTTTGAAGTGTTAAATATGTCCTTGGGAGAGTTACTCTATTAGTTAACAGTGCAACATGGTAGTGTTTAGAAAAAAATAACACTTACTTATAATATATATATATTATTAAAATAAGCAGCAGCTTCTGCATTGACCAATTTCTTGTTGACACTCTCTAGTTTTCGTATCACTTTGCGGTGAGACTCTGGTAGCTTCCAAAGAAGGTTAGCGAAAGACATTAACGCACACACAATAAACTTTAGGTCAAACACGAAAACACTTGAATAAACCAATTTTTTAAATACCGTTTTAATCACTAAAATAACAAACTAAATGAACAATACATACGAGCTTTCGGCTGTCATTCGCCATCATCAGGTTAAGATAAATTAATTATGGTTGAGGCACTGAAGTAGCAATGGAATAAAATATTTCAACGGTGTCCACGTAAATACTGTGTGTATTTGTAAATACACCTGTGCTTTAGGAAGTAAAGTTATGCATGGTGACAGGGTCGGCCAAAACTACCTGTGGTCCAGTCACCTCCTCGTTTCCCTTAAGGAGAAGTGTTTCTTATTTATTTTTGAAGTGTGCTTTTTATTTTTGTGTAATTTAAAGTTTTATAGTCCATGTAGAATGTTTATTCAATTTAGTATATATTATATATATATATATATAATCAAACCATTGGTTGGTTTGATCATTGATTGTTATTTCACGTGTTTTTGTGAAATCTTTATATATATATATATATGAGTAGTTATCAGCCTTTGAAGCGATCACTTCTATCTTTCTGATGACGAGGCTATCGAAGTTTAGTGGTGAATTTCAGTGATTTCATTTCTATGTGTTCTTTTAAAAAGTCTAGTTTAATATACTATATATATATAAAAAGATTTCACATAAACACGTGAAATAACAATCAATGATCAAACCACAATAAGAAATGGGAAAACAAGACTAAGATCTTTCAACCGTAACAAGCGGTCTTCGTCAGAGTCAAAAACCCAACTGGAGTCAAAAACTCTGACGAAGACCGCTTGTTATGGTTGAAAGATCTTAGTCTTGTTTTCCCATTTCTTATTGTGGTTTGATCATTGATATATATATAGTAATTAAATGAAACGGACTTTTAAATAAAAACTAATTACAAGGAAGGTAGCACACAGATAGCCAAAGGAATGACTCACTTCTATATTTCGACCATCCTTGCCAATCTGCCTTCCTGCGGGACCCTTCGCCTGCTGATGACAACGATGGTAGAAATATAGAAGTGAGTCATTCCTTTGGATATCTGTGTGCTATCTTTATTTTAATTGTTTTATACATATATATATATATCAACGTCCAACTGTAATGCACTGTACAAGCATTGGCAATGCACTGACAGCATTACTGTTAAATTATTATCATTCCTGGTAAATATTCGTCGACGCTTTACAAGAAATGATGGCTTTTTATTGTAATAACTTTTTAATAACCCCTGTGGTACTAACTACCTGATAATGTATGGAAGAACCATTCGTGACCATTTCATTGTATCGATGAATGATATCAATTAGGTTTGCTAACTTCTCCTTCCAGATATGAGTCACGACTGACAATATTCAACAGAAATATTACATGCCAATGACTTCTAAACCCATCTTAGACAACCAGACTGCGAAACAATAAATGATAAACCTTCCGTAAAATTTAACACTAACCTCATTGAGGATAAAACAACTTGTGTTTGATTATATTTTTACAGAAATGTAACAGTTGTTTCAAGAATGACACCAAACTATTTGTTATAAAACAGCTATCCCAGATATCTCTAAAGTACTAATAGTTTTTTAAACAAAAAATATTTTTGACTTAAATTAATGTACCAATGATTATTATGGAATATGACTGTCTTGTATGATACAAGATAACAATCTGTTTTGTTTACAAGAAATGCTTTTCAATGTTTAAGTTGGCAAATCATTTACAATTTTTTTCTTATTGTTACAGAATTTTACGTGCATTGCTACAAAGTATAAGTTATATTTATGGTAGCAGTTCGTAGCTCTTTTAGGAGAAAATAAATGACAATATTTGTGTTTACTGTAGCTACTTCACACCGTAAATAAATAGATGCTTCGGGCAAATGCGTATCAACAATTTTTATTATCAGGGTACTTTTCATTAGATTAAATTAGGGATTAAGTTATAACTAGTACAAGGCCTTTAAAAATTTTTATTGATAACAGGGAATAGATATTAAGAATAGCATAAATAAAGTAGTTAAATAGAATTTTTTTAATTTTTTACTTACTTTCAATAGAAAACACTAATTAATTTCACATATAAAAGCAGTAAATATTTCTCAAAAATAACTTTTAGTGCAGTTATTTTAGTTATATAACTTTTATTTAACCAAAATAACTTTTAGTTAAATGTTCATAACTGAACATTTTGACTCTAGTTGTCAAATCAAATTGTAAGAATAGTACGAAAGACGGTCTTATGCACCTCGTTTACTCTCCTTATAGAGATACCATATTAATTCCCTTTCACGACTAAATTAAAAGAGGAGTTCAGAAGGTAAAATGGAGGGCCACACCACCATGACTTGCTGCCCCACAACAACGGTTAATTAACACACATCCCTACTGCACAGCGATCAGAGGTACAACACTCACAATGTACTTTTCCATTCATCCTGTACTCATTACACACACTTATTACTATCTCAGCTCTTATTAATAATTATTTCATATTATATCATAAATATAGACCTTTTATGAGATTTGAGATTTCGAGAAAATTACATTCAATGAACTGAATTCTTATTTACACATTTAAATTTATGATTTTATGGAAAAAACTGCCTTTTGAAATATAATTAATTATTAAATATAAGTATGCATAAATACTACTTTGTGCAGTTGTAACACTCGAGTAGGGGTAGTAAAGGAGTGATTAAGCGCCTCTAATAGCCTCTAACACTCAACTCCAACTTTCGGCCTTCACGAGGCTACCCTATTAACCTGCTATATGCAGAGACAAACAAAAGAGCAGGTGATCAGGTGCTGGGTCTGACCACCTTCCTTTCACATTCTTCCTAATCCCCAAATCCCCTCCTTTTATCTCAGACACAATCTGAGGTGTTATGTGATCCATGCCGAAGGATGAATGATAAAGAGGTTACTGTATTATGAACGGAGCCTCAAGGGTACCAGGCGACCCCCTTGAGTAAATAGCTTTACTCCGGTATGCGGTGCTCTACCGGAGCGGACAAAATACCACAGATAGAAGTACAGGGATTTTCCCCTGAATGATACAAAAGAGAAGAAAGTCCGGAGACCATCCACCGGAAGCGCAGAGGGACCAAAAGCGTTAACTAGTGGGAGCCAACCTCCCACAGGTGCACCTAAGGACCCGAAGAAGGAGAAACGAAGTCGCTTTTTCCTGAAACATAGGGAACCTGATGGGCATTGTTTGTACAGATTCTGCAAAGAAGAGGAAGAAACACCGTTGGACCTGCTGACTGACTGTAAGGCAACTTTGCTGCACAGAGGTAGGAGCTTCGGGACACACAACAAAACCATAGAAAAACTTTTACCACTGGAACCAGAAAAAGTGTTGAGCTTCTTGGAGGCGTTGAAACTAACTGCTGAGGTACTTTAGTACAGAAGGAGGGAAGTACAATAGTTTTTTTTAAGACGCAGTGCTATAGTCACCCTCAAATAATAATATTAATAATAACACTGGAGTACGTTAATACTATTTTAACTCCCTGTGACAAATTATGAACAAATGGTTCATACTAAAAACAACACAATAATATACTAAAACTACTAAATAGTGCATACTATCTTTTAGTATACTAAAATATACTAAAAAAATTTTGACTTGCGCTTGCACATAATAATCTCTTCCACTGTATTTAAAGGTTTGTTTAAATATTTGTACCAGTATCGTTCAATTAAACATTTTGGATAGCTATTATTCAATTTTTTAATTAACATTTTTACTCTCTTCTTTTTATCTAAGAAATATGGGCTGGTGCTTTAAATTAATTTCTTAACAAAGTCTCAGAAATTGAAGTTTGAAGAATTCTTTTCACAGTTATATCGTATAGGTTGTAACTTTCATCTTTCGATATATATAGTTATAGATTTTTTTTTATATGTATATTTTATTTTCAAAAGAATTTTTGTACTTAATCATCTTCCAATCGTAACAAGCGGTCTTCGTCAGAGTCAAAAACCCGATTGGACCCAGTTACGGACCGCTTGTTACGGTTGAATGATCTTAGTCTTGTTTTCCCATTTCATATTGTGGTTTGATCATTGATTGTTATTTCGCTTGTTTATGTGAAATATATATATATATATATATAGATATAGATATATATATAATCGTTGTCTGCCTGCGCAGCCACTCTATCTCCTGTTTCTATCCGGTTTCTACCTTCCTGATGACGAGGACATCGAAATATAGTAGTAAGTTTCTGTTTCATTTCTGAGTGTTCTTTGTGTCAATATAGTTTATATATATATATATATATATATATATATATATATATATATATGAGAATTTCGTATATATAAACATTATAGAAGTATAATTTAGATTCTTCCACTCAATATTCTTAAGTATATACATATATTTGCTTCTTCATACGTCTAGCATATGTACAGATGTATAAATATTTAATATTTTATATTATAAACAAGTTTTCTGTATCTCAGATACTATTAATAAAATTCATTATAAATTTATTGTAATTTTGAATTACTAAAAATGAATTACAGAATATAATACAATAGGTCCAAATAAACACAGATTAATTATAATACGTTTGGAAGTTGGTAATATTGTTTCATATCTTTGCTAAGTTTAATATTGTGTTAAGATTCATACATGGTTATAGTTTATAAATATTCAATGCAGCAAAGTGAATTGTTCATCTGTTAATAGTACTGTTGTTCAGTTCCAACTGTATCAATACAAGCAATTATGCTTCAAGAGTGGATAGTTAAATAAATAATAACGAATGAGTTACGTCAAATACATGTGACAAGGTAAGCGATTCGTCATCAATTAGTGGTAAATTAAAGTTAACTGCAGCCATCAATAAGCATTATTGAAATATTTGAAACATAAAGAATGGAATTTATTTTGTTTTTTCAAAAACATTCATTATACAATAAAAATTTTGACTAAGATTGTAGATATCAAGTTTTTACAGGTTAAATAATAAATTAAATTATTATTTAATGATTATTGTATGAGATATATGCATATATATGTATACATACCTATTAAAAATATATAACTAACATTAATTTTAATGATTTCAATGTCAGAGTCAAAACTCAACTGAAACCCAAAGTTGTTACGGTTGAAAGATCTTAGTCTGTTTTTCCCATTTCATATTGTGGTTTGATCATAGATTGTTATTTTATGTGTTTATATGATATCTTGTATATATATACAAGATTTTATGTCGAAATACTCCATAACGGTCGAAATGTTGAAAAGTGGCTGTTTCTTTCTGTGTGTCGCAATTTATTTTAACTGTAATCTGTCCTGCCGGACCGCATTTCGTTTATCAGGTGTATATATATATATAGCTAGACAGTTAGACGAACATTAGACCAAAAACCCTCAATAAATCTCAAAAAATATATGAACAGTTGGTCAAGAAAAGGACATCATGATATATATATGAAATTTTGTCTCTATAAACATTATAAAATAATAATTTAGAGCCTCCTACTCCATATGTTTTAAGTATGTATTTGTTTACCAAGCTGGCATCGTCTTTTCTTAAAAACATATTCAATTAAAATTATAGGGTATCTACAGCTATGCGTGCAAGGATATGTTTATTATTAGAAATAAAATAATAGATATGTGAATACTTACTTGAGATAGTAGATCTGACCGTGAGAGGTGCGGGCCTGCTCCCAGCCAGGGGGAAGGGGACCGAGTGACTCTTCTGTGGCAGAGATGTCGTAGCTTCTCTGCTTGGGGTGAAGGGCTTGCCGGCTTTGCTGAGGTGTCGACGCGTAAGTTTGTTGAAGGGAGGCAGGAGAACTGTGTGCCCTTGGGTGACTCACCATCAACCCTGACACAACTTGTGTCGTACCGGAGTCACCAGAATTATCTCTCGAATGAGAAATGGATGAAACAGAAGGTGACTTGCTACCAGTTGAAGGTGGTTTAAAGAAGCTATCAGGTAGGTTGCGCATCCTAAGTGGGACCTGAAGAGGTCGTTTTGGATCTGGTTTAAGCACCATGTCGAAGAGTGCCTGCAAATCTGATTGAGAGTCATGGTCCATTCTCAGAACACTGTTTCCTTTGCCATGGTGTTCCAACTTCGACTTGCCTGCCATGCTTTAGCTGGTCTACCACATGCCTCTACACCACTCTTCCTATCCCGCGCCTCCCGTTACTGGACTGGACCACCTTAACACACTCCTACTGGCATGGGCTTCTGCGCCTGCGTTTCCCCTGCCACTCGACATCGACCTCCGATCGACTCATTCTTTTCATCGATACCACCAAAGCTACCTCACCCCAAGTCAAAATTTTGAATCACCACCCTCTTAACATCGTGTTCAAGTAACTATTGCAGGGCAACAGGCATGAAATTAGCCCCCCCCCCCCCCCCACTTTGAAGTACCCATAAAACTACATATTCATTAATAAACTACAATGATATAAAACAAAACTAAAGTTTATCGGGACTCGGTCAGTTCTTCAGATTCAAATTAAACCTGAATACCAACGTTTCAGTTTTTATTTAAAACCTTTTTCATAGTCAGAGGTATAAATTTTGAACAGAAAAACTAAGATTACATTACAAATTATTTTATAAAGAAAAATAGTCTATGAATTTCAACAACAACTGTCTAGTTGGAATGAACACGTGACATTGTGCATTGAGTGTTTTATTTGAACCTGAAGAACTGACCGAGTCCCGATAAACTTTAGTTTTGTTTCTATTCCACGGTCGATACTTTTATCAATATTTATAATGATATATATACAAACACGTCTGTTATCTTGGCTACTAATCACTAATAATTTAATAACAAATACTGATAACTCTATGACTGTTAATTATTAAATAATGATGAATACTCGTAACTGTAACTCGGTCACCTTTTAAAGATGACTTCTGAGTATCTTTCCACATTATTGTTCATCCCACAATTACATGTTCACGAAGTAAATCCAAAATTTTCTTTTAGAATAAGTTATAACGACATTTATTAAATGAAATCAAGTTAGATTTTAAAGGTTTTGAAATGAAGAGATTAAGCCCTTCATTATTAATTGCACCTTCGTAATTCGGAAGGTGTTCCCACTCTCAAAATCTACTCCATAGTTTGGTAATAATATTAAATATTCATTATGCAATACTTACATAAATGATTTTATTGCATTAAAAGGTTATATAGAAAGATAGATGTATGTGACCATGAAAATTATCGTAGAAATTGTATTACCCCTACTTTTATTCTATTTTATAATTTTACTTTTCTTATTTAAAATTTATAATTATTTTAATTTCTGTTGCAACTACAGTAGATGAGAGACCTGAATATTTCTTCAAGGCTTTCAAAGGTATTTTAAAATTGAAAAAGACATTACATGCTTTCACAAGAAACTAATTAGCCATACATATGAAACGGTAGACTGAATTGGTTGAGGTACCAACCTCCCCGTTGTCTTTATGCTAATTCATGCAGACTGAGCTTTCACGAGTACTTTAAAATTCAAGTACTGAAGCAAATTTTTTTTTTTTAACGATAACCATGCTACTATGATGCCCTCCAAAGGGTAACAAAGTTAAAAAGTGAAGCCTACTCTAACCCTGGTCTCGAACTAAATCAATAACTCGTACAGTTAGATAATTCTTTTTTGTTTTTTTGAATTGATATTCAACCTTTTTTGTCTAACTTTTTTTTTTATCAAAATGGTGCACACCATGCATTCTATGGCAATTTAATTGTAGGTATTAAAACTCCTTTTCATCAGGAGCTATAAGTAATATTGGCGAGTTAATGTAAGATACAATCCAAAACAGACCTATTTTAAAATATATACTAGACCCATAATAGATCAAGACAGAGAGACTTAAAGACAAAATGAAGGTAGAGTATATATATATATATATATAGAATTAAAGTATGCAGCAGCTTCTGCATTAACGACCTTTTTGCTGATGGCCTCGATTTTTCTCACTATCATTCGGTGATGCTGAGGCAACTTCCATATATGCTGGGCCAGAGACATTGAGAAAACCAATATCAAACAACTTTAATGAAACACAAAAACAGTGGGTGGAAACAAGCTTTCGACCACACATTGGTCATCTTCAGGTTACACTACTATTTAATTAATGAATGTTAATATAATTAACTGAAAAGTAATCTTTAAAATTAAACATAACAATTTTAACAGATATAAAACAAACGATACAGTGGGTGAGAGGAAAACAAAGAGCAGGTTCCAGCAGGGTTGCAACAACATACCAGTGTTTTTGTGTTTCATTAAAGTTGTTTGATATTGGTTTTCTCAATGTCTCTGGCCCAGCATATATGGAAGTTGCCTCAGCATCACCGAATGATAGTGAGAAAAATCGAGGCCATCAGCAAAAAGGTCGTTAATGCAGAAGCTGCTGCATACTTTAATTCCATTTGTCTTCAAGAAGATTTGCTGCCCACTTATACTAATATATATATATATATATAGTAATTTAATGAAACGGTCCAGCAGACTTTGAAATAAAAACGAATTAAGACGAAGGTAACACACAGATAGACAAAGAAATAACTCACTTCTATATCCAGTCCCTCTTTATCTCCTGATGACGACGATCATCGAAATATAGATGTGAGTTATTCCTTTGTCTATCTGTGTGCTACCTTCGTTTTAATTCGTTTATATATATAAGTATATATATATATATATTTCACTTAATTAAACGAAACACGATCCAAACTGGACACAATACGAGTTCAAAATTCAAGAAGAGTAACATACAGAGTAAGGAAACACATTATAAGGGTTACTTGCCATTGCGTCTACAACGTGCTTGGTCTCCCTTTCTCTTTTCTCCTAAAGACGGATTACCCGAAAGTTTGAGTCTGTAAGTGTATTTCCTTACTCTGTGTGTTACTCTTCTTGAATTTTCAACTCGTCTATATATATATACATATATTGGTATAAATAGGCAGCAGATCCTCTTTTAAACTTTAAGGTATCATTAAAATGATACCTTCTCATATACATATATGAGCGCGAATGTTCCCCTTCTAGTGTACTGTATTAACATGAGTCGTTATTTTGAACCATCTTACCCATGTACCTATCTTACAACTGCACTCCCAGTCAACAATTAATCTCTTTGAAACATTGTGAAAGACTGCTACAGTTTGAAAGGTCGATACTAATACATAGTAATAGTATACGTCGATACTGACGTAGGTTGCAAGTTGACTTATTTTTTGTGTATTTTTTTTAAGTGGTTTAAGTGGAATATCTACATATAACAAAATAGATATGAAATGATTGTATTATATATATAATATATATATATATATATATATATATATATATATAATGCTGATGTCACCATACAGAGGAAACCTTATATTAGTATTTTATGATAAAACCTAAATACTTTTTATGTCGCACACCAATTTAACCCAATTGGAGGTAGAGACCTCCAACTGTCCTCCAATTGTTGGACGTACTCCATCCTTTGCGCTT
This sequence comes from Hermatobates lingyangjiaoensis, assembly GCA_026182355.1. Taxonomy (NCBI): domain Eukaryota; kingdom Metazoa; phylum Arthropoda; class Insecta; order Hemiptera; family Hermatobatidae; genus Hermatobates; species Hermatobates lingyangjiaoensis. The sequence continues at coordinate 5,002,506 of JAPFBL010001928.1, forward strand.
GGTGTCCCTATCTCTTCATCCTGATGACGGTTAAACCAAAAAGTAAAGACTGTAAGTGAATGTTTTATGTTTACTGTTTATCTATAGGTTATCCTGAAACATATATATATATAAACTAGAATTTAAAAAAGAACACATAGAAAGGAAACCACTGAACTCACTACTATATTTAGTATTGTATATATATATATATTTTGTCACTGAGCTTAATACCTCTTATTCACGATCTCTTTCTAAATCTGCTTACATTAATAATCCAAGTAATAGTAATAAAAACAATATTAATAATTATAATAAATACAACAGCATATTTATTATGTGCTGTTGTATATCAATAATAACATAGCAATAATAATAACAATAAGAATATTATCAACCTTCCGTCCTGTAATTGAGTATGGCTGAAGCCAGTATTCTTTCTAGGAGTCTTAGCTTCAGTCCAGTCCCTAAAATTAATCACATCGGCATCTTGGAGGATCTCCAGATGTTTTTTCGATCCCTTCGGTGACAGTATTTTTGGAGGTCCTGTGACTAAAGCTCTGGTGATACAACTCCTAAACTTCACACTTTCTTCAAACGTTTTTAAACCTCTATCTTCCCACAAGGTACCTTCTCTTCCTGCTTCAAATCCTCTCTAACTTTTCATCTCCTTTATTACCTACACAGTTTTTAATCATACCCTTCTCAGTAGCCTATATTCCTTGATAATTTTACCGTTTCCGAGAGAAAAGCTATATTATATAAAGCAACATGTTGATCACGCTGAAAAAAAAAAAGAAATTAGACCAAAATCATTAATTCAATACCCATAGTCTTTGCCAGAGTTACAAAAGAACAAAGGAAGACCAGTTGTTTTAGTTGAATGACCTTAGTGGCATATCTGAAATTCTTGCTGTGGTTTAGATTTGTCATTAATATGATTATTGTTATATCATGTTATATATATATATATATATATATATATATATATATATATAAGTACAAAGGATAAATCGGGATGCGGTCAGTTTCTTCCATTTCCAATCAAACTCTCATTGCCGATGTTTTGATTTTATTCAAAATCATTTTCAAAGGCAAAAGTAGGAATATTTGAAAATTAACGAACTACTACAAATTACATTACTAAAACCAATATGGAAGGTTAAACTATTCAAACATTTGGAGAATGTGCAACACACGGAGAAAGAGACACACCTACAAACTCAAATTTTCGGATGATCCATCTTCAGGAGAAAATAGAATGGGCGACCAAGCACGCCGGAAACACAACGGCAGGAAACCGTTGTGTATATGCAGTGTATATATATATATATATATATATATATATTATATGACCGCTTTGACTATGAGCTTCCAAAATAGATTTCAGAATCTTTCTATATTTTCTTTATTATGTATTATACTTTATATGTACATGTAAAGTAATACGTCAATAATATTTTAGCTTGTGTTTGTTTGTTATAGCTTGTGAGGTCTTCTGCCTCAACAATATAAAAACTATTTGTCTTTAAAACAGATCAAAGATGACAACTCTATTATTCAACGAAAAAATCAGTCATCTTTGGATTTGGTTATTTCCAATAACTCCGTACTTTTATTGGGATGTCCTAGCACGCATATAAGAATAGAGTTTTGATTACCCTTTTAATACCTCTCTTAACTCCCACCCTTCTCAACAACACACCCAATTGTTTTCACAAGGCTTGTTTCAGTATTTGTTCGACTCTGACGAATACCACTTATTTTGCTTGAATGGACTTGTTTTAGTATCAGTTCGACTCTGACGAATACCACTTATTTTCCTTGAATGAACTTGTTTCAGTATCAGTTCAACTCTGACGAATACCACTTATTTTGCTTAAATGAACTTGTTTCAGTATCAGTTCGACTCTGACGAATGCCTCTTATTTTCTTCGAATGGACATGTTTCAGTATCAGTTCGACTCTGACGAATACCACTTATTTTCCTTGAATGGACTTGTTTCAGTATCAGTTCGACTCTGACGAATACCACTCATTTTGCTTGAATAGACTTGCTTCAGAATCAGTTCGACTCTGACGAATACCACTTATTTTCCTTGAATGGACTTGTTTCAGTATCAGTTCGACTGTGACGAATACCACTCATTTTGCTTGAATAGACTTGCTTCAGAATCAGTTCGACTCTGACGAATACCACTTATTTTCCTTGAATGGACTTGTTTCAGTATCAGTTCGACTCTGACGAATACCACTTATTTTCCTTGAATGGACTTGTTTCACTATCAGTTTGACTCTGACGAATGCCACTTATTTCGCTTGAATGGATCTTACTGATTAACTGATTTCTTACTGTCGTTTAGACGCTGATAAGAATAGAGTGTGCATCATCAAATCTACCCACGTTTTAGCGAAGTTGAAAAAAAATTGATATCCAGGTCAAGTATGCAATCAAAAACTTGAGACTATCAAGAGGAATAACGGATGATGTACTCATCCCATTAATAATATTGACTCAGTCTGATGACACGTCATTGTAGTCAAGACGTTCTGAAATGTATTGTCTTCCCAACATTAAACTGTCATACCTTAAATTACTCTTCAAATATTGTAAATTACTTATTTTTTTCATGTTTTTTTTTTGGCAGAACATTCAATGGTCTGATAAAACGATATAATTTAAACTTTATTTTTAATTTTTCAAATTCTTAAAATTAATGAGCAAAAATTAATTAAATATGTTAATGATTTGTTATTAATGATAATAATTATTGTTTAAATGGAAAGAACACCAACAATTTCTGTCCTACTGTATTTCAGTTAACGGTTTTCAAGCATTCCCGACACCTTTGTCACCTTATCTCCCAAATGCCTATCCCACTCTTTCGCAGTGGATCTATTTCCTACTTGTTGTTTTCATTGGACCAACCCGTCAGCACCACATCCTTGGGTATGTCTTAAATTCTCTTAATTGAATTTTATTATTTCATTCTAATTTGTAACCGATTAGATATAATTTGTATTATAGTGTCTTTCTGATGATGAATACAACGTGTTCGAAACGCGTTGTTGAATAAAACTTCATTTGTCTGGAGACTTTTGTTTGTTTATCCATTTCACCTCAGAATCCCTATTATCTATTCCTCATAAATTATGTGACCTCTTTCACTAAGTGGCTAACAAGTAAAGGCTAAAAGGCTTATGTTTATGACTCTTGTTGGTGTAGGTCATGGAATATCGCCTCTGCAAGGTCTACCTTGGGCACTTCACGAGGACTGTCTTCTTTTCCTCATTTGTGAGGGTGCGGTTGGTCTATCGTGACGTGGCTAAAAAGCATCCACTTTAAATAGCATCAATTTGGTCTGTTTTATCATGGCATGGCCGAAAGGACGAGGAGCATGTGTAAATCAAATCAGGTATCGTTGAGATAAGCTCTGATTAGCTAGTGAATTAGTATTGTTGTGTTTATAACTTAAAAATTATGTTTAACTGTGGCGAGTCCGCTAAAAAATTCCACATTGGTTGAACAATGTTTTGTGAATCATTTATTACTTGTTGTGGGTGTAAAACCAGTTAATATATACTCTAGATCAGTGGTTCTCAACGTGGTCCACATAGACCCCCAGGGGTCCACAGAGGATTACTGGGGGTCCATGAGGAAAGTAGTATTCTGAAGGTCCATGATACGTGGTTAGAGCTCTATGTTAAGTTTAAATGAATTCATCAGCAAACCAAAAATAAATCAAAGCGTAGTAAGCTTTGGCCGTACAATATTCACACATAATTAAAATATAAGGCCTAATATCCTCGTCAGTTTGTTAAAATGTTCCAATGTTTTAAAATTTTCTATTGCACTTCTCTTTATGGTACATTCAAAATTGATTCTGTTACAATTTATTTCAGGGTATTTTATAAAATGTTAATAAAGAAATATTTTGTTATTGTTTTAAAAACATTTTTGTATTTTCGCATGCGTTGTAGATGTAATGAAATTATTTCAAATTAACGATTTTCATTTACCTAAAAACAAATATTTATTTATAAATTTGTATAATTATGTTTTTTAAGTATCCGGGGGGAGTATGTAGGGGAAGTGAGTGCTTTTAGGGCGTCCAAAAGTAGCTTTTAGGGGGTCCACAAGTAGCTTTTAGGGGGTCCAAAAGTAGCTTTTAGGGGGTCCACAAGCAAACAAAGGTTGAGAACTCCTGCTCTAGATAAACTAAAGGTATGGTATATGTTGTTTAAACTAACATTTTTTTGCAAGTAAATAGACCAGTTTATGGTCAAAACTCAATGACTGATAAACCACAGTTCTGTCCTGCCAGTTCATGTTTCAACTCGTTTACTTCAAACTGGCACTGATGATATTATTCGATCCAACCGCCACGAAAGTTAAAATGATTGTAGAAATGTTAAAGTTATATTGACACTGTTCATAGCAACAAAGGTACATGACAAGACAAACTGTGGATACCAGCTCACGTGCCAAGAAAAATTCAAAACACAAATGTCAGTCGGCAATGTCATGTTGACGGTTTGCGCCAATAATTATTATTATGTTTTTTTTGTAATTATCTAGATGAACATAGTACAATACCAGCATATACTACTCAGGTATGATTCTGGACTATATGAAGCCAGCCATGAGAAAGGAACGTCATGATCTCAGAGGAGAGGTGTGATTCTCCATCAAGGCAACAAGCGTCTTCAAACTGCTCAAAAAACCTGTGAAGCATCTAAAAAGTGAGCTGGAGTGCAGCTATACTGTCTGACCTCTCTTATAGTCTCAATTTAGCACTCTTGATTTCCGTTTGTTTGGTCCAAAAAAGGTCAAAAAGATCGTTAAAGTCCGTTGTTCTTAACAGGCAAGTTTTAAAAAAAAATTAAAGTCTGACTGATGTAGTTTTCTTTACCCAAAAAAATTTATAATTTTTGCTTAAAATTTGACAATATTTCATTCCGTTATACTTATTTCCATTAGTTAAATAAATGAAAGTTAATTTATTATAATTTTTAAAAGTTACTCTTTCTATGTTCGTGTGCACTTCTATTTATACATAGATAGTATTTCATTATTAGTATAAATACATAGATTTGTTTTTAATTTATAGTTAACTAATAACAAAACGATTCACTTAAAATTTAGTGCAGATACTCGTATCTTGCAGTACAGAAGTGATAAAACGATTATACCATCATTTAAAATAAAAATAAGTGCCAAATTAATATTTGCTTTTTTTTTCTTGTACCCGTGCGAGCCCTGGGCGAACTGCTAAAATAACTACAGTAAGATATATCTATTGAAATTTTTAAGTAGGTGCTATAAAAAATTACGACCAAACATTAAATTAAGGATACAGGGACAAACGTTTAAAAGACTGCCGACTGCCAGAGGTCAAATCAATCCAAAGTCGAAAGTTGAACTACTTATGATTTTAATCCGTTTTCAAGCATATATATTATATATATATATACCCTTCCTATACACCTTTCCAGGCAAGAGGAAACCACCAAAGAATATCAAGGTGGTCGTGAAATAAAAATCTTGTGTCATCAATAAGAGGTTAATGATTTTAAAATTCTAACCAACATATGATTTCCTCTTTAGCCAACCAGTTACAAAAAACATGTCCACCTTCGTGTCTATTCCTCGAGTAAAAGTAGGCTCTTAGCCCTATATTAGTATGATAATTGATTCTACTAATACTGGTTCTCATAAATAACTGCAGTATATACTGATATGTAAAATTATTTAATTAAAGAGTGTTAAATTTAGAATATTTATATAATGTAAGTGACATAAGGCCAGCACATATGTAATTAATAAAGACTTTATTAATGACATAATTGGCATTAATTAATTAATAATGACATTTATTAATGCCACTAATTAATTAATAATGCCATTAATATTAATTAATTATTTGGTATTAATTAATAATTGACTTAATAACATAATATTAAGACTTTATTAATAACCGTCTTGAAGAGTACTATGTAGGTGATTTTTTTATATAAAGTCTATTTCTAAAACAGTAAAACTTATAATAATGAAAAAAACTGAGAGTAAAATATATGCATTAAACATTTTTTAAAACATAACTTTAAACTTCAGATAAAATCTAAAAACACGTAGTCGATTAAAAATTTTATTGTCAACAACTTTTATTCAAAATATTTTTCTTTATGAACTAATCTAAGTTCTGAAAACGTCAATGTACTGTCAATGCCCCAAGACCTCCTACCAAGCATGTATAAATTTTTGTTCCCTTTAAGATTATTATTTCTTTATTCTTATTCTTACGGACAAAGAACTATAAGTTAATTAATAGTTACTGATTCTCACACGCACACTATCAGGTATATATATATATATATATTTATGTATGATGGCAGCATACTTGTTTTTTGTCACTGTAATTGTTTTTATTTTCTGTATTTGTTTTTAATTCATTGTAATTGTTGTTGTTTTTTGATTTGTATTTTGTGTCGTATTAAAAAGTTTTGCCTTTCGTCTGGAAGTTGTGATTTTCATTTTACATCTGCTCATGCCAAATTAAGATGTCTCTTGGGCAATTGAAATGGCTTTTAACACCAGCCTACCGCAGAGCTGTTCGTAAATTGGAGCAGACCAGCTTAAAAGTCGTTAACGCAGAGGCTGCTGTGTACTTTAATGAAACATATATATATATATTTTACTCAAAATTCGAAAAAACGATCCAAACTGGACGCAAATCGGCTCAAAAACGAAGAAAAGCAACACGCAGAGAAAGAGACACACTTACAAACTCAAATTTTCGGTTGATCTGTCTTCAGGAGAAAATAGAAAGGGCAACCAAGCACGCTGGAAACACAACACAACGTTTAGAGACAAATGGTTTCCACATATAAAAATTTAATCGTATAAACAACTCGTTTCGAACAAGTAGTGTTATTCTTCAGTCATTAACTAAGGAAGTTAGTACGAAGAACTATTTGAAACGTGTTGTTTATACGATTAAATTTTCATATGTGGAAACTACTTCATTAGCTTTTTACCCTATAATGAGTAAATACCACATAATAACTGATTGCACTATCTTATAATTAAATGACAACAATTGTAATAGCCCCACTGAACATGAAATGTTCTAGATGGTCATGTAAGAGCTATCAGAACAAATGCAATGTAAACAATTATTTAAATTTTTTATTTCTAGGTGACATTATAAGCCTCATTAAGGCAAAATGTCAAATTTCAAATTTCATAGGAAGGCTGTTTTTCTTCAGAGAAAATATTAGTCTTCGAAATTTGTCTCATTTTCGAACTTTTAAACTACAAATTGATGGCATTGATACTTCTATAGTAGATGACAGTCTCTTGATTTATTATCATCATTTGAAATTTCTGCAGGATTGATAGATACCAAGATCTTGTAAATATGGAAATCCTTGACTGTGTGCTAGATCCCTTTACTTATGTCATACTCGTATGCTCTAATCTTGTAATTCAAGAAGATTTAGTTGCTGTAAAGAACGGCTTTGAATCGAAACCCTTCTTCAAAAAAATCGTACGTGGAGTTTTGGTTGCAGAAAGAAATTCCTAAAAGGTATCCAACTTTATTTCTTTGGTTACCCATCGTTTTACCTGGCTAAACGCGGGTTTAATGCGATTTGTAAACTTCTTACCAAGCAAAAAAAAATTGCCTGCAGTTGTAAAAAGAGGAGATTTGAGATTACTTATAAGCGACATTGATTCTAAAGTGAGTGAATTGATTGGAAAACATTAGTGTCAGCCATATCATATCATTCAAAGTCCTGAATAAGAGTTGAGTATATTAAACATTGTTCTCTACCATTAGAATTTATTTACATGTAATACATTTTGCAATTGAATAAATTTTGAATATTATACAATTAAATTCTTTACGGGATGGTGGCAAATTAAATAGTGCCATAAGGGGACATCGTTCAAAAAATTTGGAATACACTGGTCTAGATAGGAATTCACTGACAGTTAGTACTGTTACGACTGCTTTTCGGCTATTGCTGATATTTGCCGGTGTGACATGAGCCATTTTAAACAGAATTTTGAAAGATATAAGTAGGTCCCGGTTGGATTGACCTATACACATAAAGAAGATTAGATTAACAAATATAAATCTTTCGCTAAGATGTTAGAGTCAAGTCATTGAGGACCAAGACGTCAAAAATTGCCGCTGTAACCTGACGGTTAGGAAAGGTTTGAATTAAATTCCTAATGAGCCATTTTTTTATAGATTACTTAATAAAATGTCCATTATTTCAGTTTGTTTTTTCACTCCCATGACTCACAAACCTATTTCCCTAAAAAAAAAACCAATATACAGGAAATTCAAACCAGGTATATTTTTAATACCAACCAATTGAAAAGTAGTAAAATTTGACAAAGTTAGATTAAAAAATAGCAACCTGGCAACCCTGGAGAATAAGGAGTAATGGTTTTGACAATACACTCTTAATTCATTTTCTTCTTTAATTCAACAATAATAACATTCTTGAATGTTAAGAATTTAATGTTTAACTTATGCCCATTTTACTTAATGCCCATTTTAATGTTTAACTTTGACATTCATAGGCTTCCTAGACTAGAGTACATTAAAGTAAATCAATATATTACATTAATTTGACATTATTCCCGACAATGGGTTACTTATTGTATGATTATGCATTCCAGATCTTTTCGTTATGCTATTAACTTCAACCTCCTTGTTAGTATATACTAATGATACAATTTGATTTTCAATTTTATCAATATATCGTCAATTATATCAATTAAATCTCAAAGAAATATTATTTTTTTTATTTTAAGAATAATTAAACTATTACATTCAGAAAGAAATAATTAAAGGAACAAAATTGAATGAAAGAATGAAAAAATTGTAAGCACAGCCCTCTAGCATTCCCCACTAAGTAACTGCAAGTGTTCACAACGCAGGACTCTCTCCAGTCTCTTGATTAAGGTAATGATTGGTGTAATTGTACGGAAGTTAGTGACTTCCCATGCCTATACTAGTGACTATGTTATTATGAATTTACATTCCATACTATGTACAGGGTCGTCGAAGCATAAATACTTCCAATCATCATATACTTCTAAAAATATATCTATTTATTTATCTATCAAATAGATAATATTTTAAATAATGTGTACTTTGTAATGTAGTATTACCACTTTTTTTTTTCGTCGTAGGATGTGGAAAAATCTGTTCATCAGATCCCTTAGCAAGACGTCTTGCTTAGGGTATGTGGGGTTGGGGGTCCCGACCCAATAACAATAGTAGTATTACCACTACACCTACTTTTTTTAATAATAATTCAAATATAAAACTTGAAAAAATTATTAGGGCTTATTGTTCACTATTTTATTAGTACCAAGATGTGTCTCTTTAACACAATGCTATAATTAAATTATCTATAATAATAAACTAATAATTATTTTAAAGTTGCCTAGTTTTCTTTCATTTTCGACATCCCTAGAATCAATTTTTTATACTCGTATGCTTTTGATGGCTAAGGTTATCTGAGTAGGGGGAACATGCACATCGCAAAATGATTTTTGATTTAGTACGCTATAGATCGTGAGTAATACATAGTGTGACTATGTAGTATAATTTCATTCGAGATGAAATCTTTAAATATAAAAGTCCATGTTTATCTGTCAGTAGCCGTTTACACTTTATTGTCTCGATGACACCCAATTAAGAAGGATTTGATCCCATTTTTCCCATATCGGTATGAAGAAATTCCATTATTGGTACATTTACAATCAATTTTCCGTGTCATGTTGCTTGAGCGTGCGTGCCATGTTTACAAGATACATATTTAATTGATTATTTAATCAGTTAAACATGTTATCGTTAATAACATCTCATTATAAAAATACCGTTCATACCGTTATAATAAAAATGTATATAAAGAAGGGTTTACGAATCTGGGTATCCATCTAAACTGCAAAAGTTAAAAGAGATAGAGAATTTAAAAAGGAATATCCAGATCAAATTTTTTTTTTAAATTCATAACTTAAGAGAACAACTCGAAACACATAGTTCCTTAGAAATAAATTGTCAACAACTTCATATGAAATCATCTAATTTTTCAAAATTTCGAAGAAATATTGATAACAAAATTGAAAAAAAATGTGCATAAAATCCTGTTTCCTCCTTTATGTAAATGAATTATAAAGGCATAATTTATGCCAGTGTTTCCCGAAGTGTGATCAGTAAAACTTCAGGGCTTAACTAAAAAGGTCAGAGGTTCTCTGTATTTTTCCCATACTATTATATTTGTTTGTCCACGCGATACCAGGGAGTGGTCAGGTTAAATAAACTTTCCTAGGTTAGGAAAAGAAATAGGCAAGGGAACGGCTTTGCTGAATATCATTGTATGGGAAAAAGATAAAATATATGGTACTATCTTTTTTTTCTTTAATTATGAAGTTCATATTGAATTGGTATTAGTGTTTACAATTGAGATTATCAAAATTGTACTTTATGATAAAATATTAAAAAATATTTCCTCCTAGTACGATGCCAGGTACTCGCTAAAGATTCCTTGTTCTCTTGTTGGACTACCACTGAAACCTAACCTACCCTACATTATTGGTAAGACGTATCTGTTGAACCAAATATTCTCGTTTCTTTTTTAAATCTTCAATCAGCCAATAAAACTTTGTCAATAACTTGGCCAGATTATTTAATAATGTGTCTTATAATCTCTACAATAATAACTACGTCATAATATTTAACATGGCATATACAAATTTTAAGTATTTACGGAAATGAAAACAATCAACAATTAGTTAGAATTGTTAAGTTAATTTAAATTAACTTAAATTGGTTTAACTAAATTAGTTTACTTTATTAGTTCAACGTAAGTTAGTTTGAATTTTCTGACGCTACCTAAGAGATTGTGATGATTATTTACATTGCGGACTCATGGTTTAAAGTATCTGCAAATAATAATAATTTTTATATTGACGACTAAAATACGTAAATATAAGTCACATTTTCTGTAGTAGTTGAATTTTATACTAAATCATTAATTAATAGGATTTAAACAATTTCCATTTTAGCAGTTTCCATATAGAATGTTATTAATAGAACTTTATTGAACCACTGCTCAATTGGCAGGCATGTATTCGACACCAGCGCTCTCAGTAGTACGGGTTGACTATTGTAATGAGAATTGTGTGGTAGATGTTTGAAAAGATGGTTCTTTTTATTGTGAATTCTTGACTTGATAGTATAGATTTTATTTTATTTTTCATAGACTGTTTTTTTATGTGTTGTAATAATTTTACTTTAAACAATGGCAGATAAGGTTTTGAAGGTACGTGGTTTTGATTTTACTTTCTAGGTTATCCAGGTAGAATGTTTTCTTAATTTTTACATTGTTTTTATCAGCAAATTCCGGAACAAAAATTGAAGGCATTTTCAATTGGAAGTATGGGCAAACGCAGTTTATCTAAGAGAGAATTAGAAGAACAGAAAAAGAAGGAACAAGAAAAAGCCGCTGCACAGGTATTTGAATATAAGCTTCGTCTTTAATGAAATGTTAATTCGGTGTTAAATGTATACTACTTATTTTTCCTTATTCTAATATTAACTTCCTTCATAGCTAAAGATAATCATTAGTTCTTTCAATAATAAACAGGTTAAATTTAACCTTGTATCATTACAATAAAATGAAAATTTTACATAACCTTGCGTTTTTGTTTATGGGACGTAGTTTTGTAAAATATTTTGAACTCATTAGGTCCATTTACTAGGTGATATGATTCCAGATGTTTTATTTAACCTAAAGTTTTGAAATTGACATTTGATTTGTCACTGATAATATCCTTAATAGTCAGCTTTTCAGGCTATGCTAACTGAAGTTGATTAAGTTAAGAGTAGAAAAATTAAGTTGAGTAGGTTCATATTAATGATGGTTGTGACATAATTGTTTACTTCTTTAATACATTTACTGTATAATTAGTTTAACTGAGAAAACTTCCTCAGTGTGTATGGAGAAGTCTTTGGATTCCGAAATGAAGAATGGTTTGGGAGATTAAATAATTCAAGATGCCTTAACCTTAAGTACATACTCTATGATATACTAGATGCAATAAGAACGTATTAACTAGTTATTGATTAATCGTAAGTTTACGGGTTAGCCATGCTATCCTAAACATTGACAGAATAGATTTACCCTCTTTCTGTAAAGGTCAACTTGGCATACTCTGTTATAATGAAGTCTTCATTAATCTAAGGCTGGAGGGAATATTTTGTTTAGATTTAACTTTATCATTTATCATCTTTTTTTAGGCTTTCGAAGAGTTTGTTGCTACCTTCCAAGAAACTCCATCTAAAACTGGTAAAGTTTGGGTCAAAGCAGGGACTTATGATGCTGGTAGAAGAGGTGAGAAATTATGCCCTTCTTTACATGTATAACAATAAAGAAAATAGAAAGTCAAAAAATCTATATGTTATCTATTTTTATAGTGGAGGATACCAGAGAAAAAGGAAAACTGTATAAACCTCAATCTAGGATAGATATTGAAAAGATTTCTGCTACTGAAAAAGCACAAGAATATGCTAAGCTTCTTAGTGAAAAGAGTAAACCTGAAAAACCGGGGAGAAAAAAAGAAAGAGATAAGAAGAAAAGTAACTTGGAACTATTTAAAGAAGAGCTTAAGTTGTGAGTAATTGATTATCACTTTTGAACAATAATAATGTTGCTAACTATATGTATGTATTCTATAGAAATATGTTTTGAACACGTAAAATTCAATAAATTAATCATATTTTAAAATGATGAAAGAACTAAGGGTTTTCGTCCTTTCGTTTTGAAATTCAAATATGGATCTCTTGATCCAAAGGCCTTTAGTGTCTATTCCGTTTTCATATGTGATTAATTCATTGAGTATGTATTTGTGTATTTCCTATTCTTCTTAATTATATTAGATTAAATATATTGGAATTAAACTATTAGAGAGGTGAAGGTCTTAAAATTATACATCTACGTAAATTTAAACTTGTAATTTTCCTTAAATAATGAATAATTAATTTTGTAGGGAACTATAGTTCAACTCTTACTAAGGTATTATTCTTTAACATATTGTTGTCAGATTTTTAATATTTTGCTAATATTGTTTTTTTTTTTAGAATTTATACTTATTGTTAGCTAATAATTTTATTATTTTGTCTTTTCTCACCTCTGTATCAATATAATTAACTGTTTATTCTTTCAAACAACCCTATTAATATAATTATTATTGCTTATATTTTTAAGTTTTTAATTTTTTTATTGTCAACCTATTAAATATTGAACGGTATAATTTACATAGAATTCAAGAAGAAAGGGAAGAACGACACAAGTACAAAGGAGCTTTAAAGAGTAGCTTAATTGATCCCGATGTTGTAAAGGCAGGTCAGTTGTAGAATAATACATTAATTTTGAAAAAAAATCACATTAAAAGTAAGTGATCACTGCTATACTTTGAAAATTGCAATTTATTTTTTTTTTTTTATTAGAAAGGATTATACAAATGAAATATTTGAAGGTTGTTTGTCTAATTATTTGGTTTACAAATGTGTTTTTGTGTTTTTGACAGGTGGTGTTGTAGACGAAAAGGGGTCGTTTGACAGTGGTGACCCCCACACTACTAACATATATTTAGGCAATATTAGTCCTAAGGTGAATATTGAAAAACAAATATTTTATTAATAGTACGTTTTTCCGCTTTGTTATATGCGTTCGTTAGACCGATTGTTTCATTCATATCTTCTCTACTCTCAACAGAATTCCATTGAAGTATAAAACTCCAAAGGAACCACTTAAAGAAAGAAGAAATACAAAATCATGTTGATCATGAGTAATCATTTGGTTCTGAGGTCTATGTTTTTGATACTTATATTTGACTTTGATTATATTTGACTACTTCCGACGCCTAAAATTAAAGATACTATTGTATTTTTGACTCCATAAATTCCAAACATCCAACTCTGTTTAGAGTATCTAAGCTATATTTCAAATGAAGTGGAATTCGTTATGATAATAATATAAAAAAAAAACCGAAAGAATAAATTAGTATTATTAATTTATACCAACAGACAAACGACTATCTATGAATTTATAGTTTAATTCTTAAAATAATATTAATTTTTAATTTGTAATTAATTCAATGATTTAAAGAAGCATTAATATATAGAGTTCACAGAAGGGGTTCTAAAGGATTTTGGTCATAAAGAAAATTCAACTCCTGATTATACGCTGACGTGTCTTCAAAAGTTGTTTGGCACTTTCAAGGCTTGTTTTTGAGGAAAAACACTATTTAACAATCCATGCAGTTTATCTAGCAGCATCATAACAGATGTAAATGTTATGTTATTCGTATTTGTTATGGTGCTGCTAGATAAAGGCATGGACTGCTAAATAGTCATTTTATTCAAAAACAAACCTTGAAAATGCCAAACAACTTTTGGTGAAACATCGGCGTAAAATCAGGAGTTCAATTTTCTTTATGACCAAAATCCTCAAGAACCCCTTCTGTGAACTTGATAAACCAGTCGTCGAGAAACTATATCAATATTAAAATATAGAATTATATTTTTCTCTAAGTGTTGATGAAGGTTGTGCCAATGTATAATCTAGAGAGATGTATTAAATCCCTTTTAATTTATGTAGGTTTTGACTTGTACAGTAAAAGTAGAAATCAGTGTGACAAATGTGTTCCTGTCCTGTATACCTTAACTCTCAACCTAGTATTACTTTGAATATTTTTAAGTTGTTTTTTTTTAAACACATTGCGTTTATTTTAATTTCTACTATTTTTTTTTAATATAATCCAATTATTAAAAGTCATTAAATTAAGTTTCAGGGAAAGAAAATGACAAGAAAATTCGCAGAAAAGATCAAATTCAACAGCGCACAGAGACAGAATAAGTCTATGCTCAATATGACTCTTCTTCTCCTGATAACGACTGATACTGAAATATCGAAGTAAATTCTCTCTCTGACACATCTTTCCCCGATTTGATACATTCTCAATTGGTTTTGAATTCCTTTTAATTTAATGGTTTAATATGTAACTAACTAGTGGTCTATTAATGGCTCGGTCTGTAAAGAAATAGAATACAATTTTTGTGGGAAATGACATTCAATATATTTATTCATAATCATAATGTGTGTTAGTTTAAAAAAATCATTTTAGAAAATGCATGAAAATTTATAAATTACTACATTTGTGTCAGAGAGAGAATTTACTTCGATATTTCAGTATCAGTCGTTATCAGGAGAAGAAGAGTCATATTGAGCATAGACTTATTCTGTCTCTGTGCGCTGTTGAATTTGATCTTTTCTGCGAATTTTCTTGTCATTTTCTTTCCCTGAAACTTAATTTAATGACTTTTAATAATTGGATTATGGAGTAATATGATTTATAATGGCCAGGTCAAGATGAATGCCTACATTAAAAGGTAAAAAAATATATCTGCTCAGTATATGTTGGCAAACTTGCATACTGCATGAAGCCTTCAAGCACATATATATATATATATATATATATACTCTGATGAATTGCAGGTTTGAAATTTATATTAATCCAGGAATTAAACTATTTGTGTCTGAATAACTTTATGAATGTTCCACATATGATTGGATTAGATTATTCGTGAAGAAATTGCAATAGTAGAAATTACATGCTAACGAATTTATGACACGCGTTGTAACTGCAATGTATTGATCGATTCTTTGGTTGAATTATTGTAGATATGAAAAAAAATATATATATATAAGCAATCGTCAAAAGTTGTTCCTGGACTTTTTTTTATCTATAACCGATCAGTTCCAAAAACGCTACTAAAATAGGATTATAATCTACTAGATTTAGTACGTACCAATATCAATTCTATCAGATTCCAAAAGCGACATGCGACCAAATACCGCGAAATTCTATTTTCCGATCAGTTACATTTGTAAAAGAATTTGATAACTGTAATTAACTTTAGGTTTGTAAATTTACATGTGAGTTTTGTTCTGATTTGACTTCAGTTTACCTCTTCATTTAAGGAATTCATGATAGTAGGTTTGCACTAAATGCTGACAAACTAGAGTTGGTAGGAAAACCTGGAAATCCTTTGGAATTACAAGTTCATCAAATTACAAACCAAGAATTTATTCTCAGCAATCAGCAACCATTTTTTTTTAAATTATTTTAATTATCAAGTATTAAATAAATTTGTAATTAAGTTTATATTTTACAGATAACTGAACAGCAACTTATGGAGTTGTTTGGAAGACATGGACCCTTGGCCAGTATAAAAATAATGTGGCCTCGGTCGGATGAAGAAAAATCTAGAGGAAGGAATTGTGGATTTGTTGCCTTTATGAACAGAAAGGATGGTGATCGAGCCATCAGATCTCTGAATGGTAATTTTAAAATAGTGCATAGTGAATTTTAATTTATAATTTGTATTAATTTTGTCATATTGAAGGAATAGTAGTAAAATATGTACATAGTCTTTTTGCAAGTTAAAATGTTATACATGCATTTCATAGAATAGGAACCACTGTATTCAACATGGAATAGCTGTCGGCACTATGTACATATATATAACAAGATTTCACATAAACACGTTAAATAACAATTAATGATCAAACCACAACATGAAATGGGGGGAAAAAAAACTAAGAACTTTTAACCGTAACAAGCGGTCTTCGTCAGAGTCAAAAACCCAACTGGGTTTGTAGTTGAATACCCCAACTGGGTTGTAGTTGAAAAACCCAAACCCAATTGTGGTTTGATCATTGGTATATATATAAAAGTTTTGAGATTTTTTGAGGGTTTCTGGTCTAGATATTTAAAAACATTCTTCTTTGCCAACGTTTCGGCATATATTTATGTCCTCCTCAGGACTAGAGTCTGTTTTGTATCCTTGTTTTGTTTTTCCTTTCATTTGTGTTAATCTATTCTAACATATTAAATAACTAAGGGAAAGTTGCTTGGGCTACACATTGTCATGTATGTTGCATTTTTGTTATCCAAGAATATACTGTGCATAAGAAAAAAATGCAACCTCCAAGACAATGTGTAGCCCAACTTTCCCTTAGTTATTTAATATGTTAGAATAGATTAATACAAATGAAGGGGGGGAAAAACAAGGATACAAAAAGATTTCCTAGCCCTGAGGAGGACATAAAAATATGTCGAAACGTTGGCAAAGAATTTTTTTTTTAATATCTAGACCGAAAACTCTCAAAACCTTTGAATATAGATTGGTCAAGAAACGAACAGCATGAGATATATATATATATATGTATATACTTTTTCGATGAAAATACGATACGAAATGGACGTATACAGTTCAATGTACATAGAGAAATTAAAAACACATACTTACAGTCTCTAATTTTCGGTTGAACCTTAGTTGAACTTTCGGTTCAACCGAAAATTAGAGACTGTAAGTGTGTGTTTTTAATTTCTCTATGTTTTTTTATATACATTGAACTATATATATATAACAGATTCAATAATATATCGACCGTTTGATAGAATATATATATATATATATATATATATATATATATATATATATATATATATATTTAAAAGAAACGGTCCAGCGGACTTTTTTAAATAAATAAATTCAAAACGAAGGAAACACACATATAGACACAGACATAACTCACATCGATATTTCGATGTGAGTTATGTCTGTGTCTTTATGTGTGTTTCCTTCGTTTTGAATTTATTTATATATATATTAGTAAAAGTTGGGAGCAGTCCTTCATGAATACATGCATTTAATAATTTTTTAATTTCTTGTTTTGCTGAAGATGGTGGTTGTAACACTGAAACATGTCCAATAAGAATTCAAACAAATATGGTGATTTAATTTTTAAGTTGAACCCTGAAAAGAAGAAAAGATTTCGAAATTTGGAAAAATATTCCATTTGAAAAATCAAATGGAATTAGACATAAAGTTTTTAAATGCATATATATATATATATATATATATATATATATATATAATAAGATTTCACAAAAACACGTTAAATAACAATCTGTTGGGTTTTTGACTCTGGCGAAGACCGCTGGTTGTGATTGAAAGATCTTAGTCTTGTTTTCCCATTTCATGCTGTGGTTTGATCATTGATTGTTATTTCACATGTTTATGTGAATTCTTGTTTTATATATATATATATATATATATACAATTAAAAGAAACGGTCCAGCGGACTTTTTTACAATAAAATAAAAAATAAAAAAATAAAAAAGTACCGCCCTGTCTTCCTGCGGGACTCTTCGCTCTTCGCACCTCCTGATGACGATGATTGTCGAAATATCGATGTGAGTTATGTCTGTGTCTTTCTGTGTGTTTCCTTCGTTTTTTATTTTATTATATATATATATATATATATACATAGTTAGTAGAATACTAGCAAAATCTATATATAAATTCTCTTCGTGGCTCTGTATGTATGTATGTTTGTACCTTATGCATTCGGCCTACAATGGACCTTTTTCAAAAATTCTTTTGCAAGGCACTTTCTGTAGGTCTTGGGGTGGTTTTAGGCTATTAAACTCTGGGGGGCAGCCTAACCCAGGCCCCCTAGGGCCTTATAATAGATAAGGTTTGCTGTATAACCTGTTTGTTTACATGTTGACTTTAATTGGTAATGGCAACCGCAGGTAGGTTATTCTTTGTGATAATATTTCCACATGCTTTGTTCAATTATTTTTTCAATGCTTCTTCATAAACAAATAATATTTCATCAAAATATTGTTATTCAAACTTTTAAGAGACAATTTTGTTTACTGATATAATTTTAATTGGACATTTAAAACTGTGTGAAGTCTTCAAATTGAAATCATTGAATGAAATGTAATGTGATATGGTTTAGCCTCTTCAACTAACTGGTTCCTAATTGAAACGATTTGGGGGTTTAAAATTCATATCATATTTAACAGATAAGACATGTCACATTTAACTTCTTTCAAATTTCTTGATGTATTGTTCAGCAAAAAATATTCTTTTTATTATTTGTTTAATCTAATCTATCAACTTCCAATATTATTAGACAATGTGTGAAATTTATAATCACTGTTAGATTATATATTTTTTTGCGTAATCTATAATTTTAATTCTGTATTAATTTCGTTTATCTCAAAAAAGTTAAGTGTAACGGAACTATAGAAAATTTAAATTGTTTTCGTTATATGTAATTTATTATTAGAGTTGAAATTAAATTGTTTCCCGGGTAAAACCGGGTAGAACAGCTAGTAAAACCTAAATTATTGTGATGAAAGGACGGTCGTAACCATAAGTTACTGCTCTCAACAAAACCAATAATGCAAATTATCTTGATACATGAACATACATAAGACTGGGTTATATAGTATGATATTAAGTTCATTTAAAATTAGATTTGAAAGCTTCTACTCTAAAAATAGCTTTTAGCTAGGATTGCGAAATTTCTTTCAGATAATAAACATCAACGATTGATTATTATAAATGTGAGAAAAATAGTTAAGAGATGATTAGATTGTTTCCTCTTTCTAGTATACTATTTTCACAATGAGAATAGCTGCATTGCATTTGTAATTATTGCTCTTCTGAAAAAGAAACTAGTCTATTGGTATGATACTTTCTAGTTGGACTAAACATTTCAATTGGAATTCTTATACGAGAGTGAAACAGTGTTCTTTTCTTTATAAGCAATTGTATCTTAGTGATTTCTTCATTAAGACAGTTACGTAAGTCATTATGATATTTATACGTTGTTTATGCTACTTCTTCCACTAATAAAATGTGTGTTCTTTATATATAGATAACAAATTATATGTTCCTTCGTAAATTTATAGTTGATTATGTATTGATAGTTTAGTTTCTTTTAATTAATTTGAAAGCTCTACTCTCATATTTAGCTGGTTTGACGAAAATTCCTTTCAGAAATTAAAATCAACGATGTGATTATTATAAATTGTGAGAAAAAATAAGTTAAGAGATTATTAGATTGTTTCCTCTTTCTAGTATACTTTTTCAGAATGAAGAATAGTTGCATTGCATTTTATTATTGTTTCTGAAAGAAAGAAATAGTTATTGGGTATGAAACTTTGTAGTTGGACAAAAACATTTCAATTGGAATTTTTATACCGGAGAGTGAAACAGTGTTCTTTTTTTTATAAAGCAATTTATTAGTGATTTCTTCATAAAGGAACAGTTACGTAAGTCAGTTATACTACTTTAAGTTGTTTATGCTTCTTTTAGATGATCTTGTTTGAGAGTCTCCTCTGATCACTTGCAAACAATATTTTGTTTGGATGTTTTAATTTTGTTTTGTTTTCCAGGTAAAGAGGTTATGGGATATGAAATGAAACTCGGATGGGGCAAAGCAGTGCCTATACCTCCATTCCCTATTTATATCCCTCCGTCCCTTCAGGCACTCACCCAGCCTCCACCGCCTTCTGGTTTGCCCTTCAACGCCCAGCCTCATCCCAGAGACAGACATAAGGTTTTATATTCCCTCAAATATCAATTATTTTTTTTTTTCATTTTTAAAACATAACCTTGTGAAATTTGGTTGTTCAACGACTTCTGTGTTTGTACCAGTTAGGCTTTTGAATAAGAAATTGGATTAATATTATCTTGGATACAAATCAGTCTTCAAAGTCAAGTCGGATAAATAAGACTAATTGTGATCTCTAAGAAAAGATAGCAGGGATTAAAAAAGTTGACAGGAATGTAGGCCAGGACACTTCAATGACAGTTTTTCAATATAATTATTTTTTTTTTTCACCTAACCGAATTATTTCTAGATTTATTTTTTCTTCAGTTATGATTATATATTTTTTCGTTTTGTTATATCATATATTTTCATCGGTTTTGTGTACAAAAGTACCGAAAAGTTAAAATAAAGAAAGAACTGAATTCCAATAATCAATTAAAATTTTACTTTTAAACCTATAATTTTTCCTGTAACGCCTAAACCATAGTAAGAAATCAGAAAAATGCCTAAGATCTTTCAACCAAAATAAGTGTCTTCGCCACAGTCCAAACTGATACTGCTGAAGAAGACCTCTTGTTTTGTTTGACAGGTCTCAGTTATTTTTCTGATTTCTTACTGGGGTTTAGACGTTGATTTTTATCTCACATGTTTATTGTGCAATTTTGTTTAATGAATGTATTTAAAACAGTAGCTTGTTTTTTAATTAAATGAAGTACTGCATTTACATTTATTTATATCCCTGTAAAATATAAATTATAATAAGATATAATTACAAAAAAAACATGTTAATAATTAATAATGCACTTTTTGTACGTTAGTGAATTGATATTTTTGGTTCTTATAGATGATTAGAAAAAAATGCAATTCCTAAACGGAAAAAACACAATAAGGAAATGATGTTATTAATATATCTAACAACTAAATTACTCTTTTTTTAAACAATAAAATTGTAAATCCTTTATTAGTGATGATAGTTAATCAAATTTAAATGTTAAATAAAAAATGCATCTATAGTTTTCTTCTCTAATTGATTGGTTTTTGTAATTTATATTATTGATTTGTTATTTAAATTTAACCATAATATTACCCAAATAAGTTACTTGCCTCAGCTGTCACAGAATACGACCCTTTTAATTCATATCTTTGAAGGAAATGTTTAATAAATTATGGCATGGGTTTTTCATCATATGAAGATGAAGTTTAGATTATAAATTTCATGTTTTCTAGCTCTTTTAGCAAATATGTTATGTAGTTCGCAATATTTGACTGTATCACTTGATGCTAGTCTATTTCTAATAATGGCACGTGGTTTCCTCTGTGGATATAACAATATCGATTTATTTATTACGTGTGACCAGCCACCTATTGGCTGACAGTTGAAGGACTACCATACGACTCATAAGAATTGCTTCGTCCCTCTCCGAGGTGAGAGTTCTCGTTACTCCAGGATCAGGGGTTGCAATGATAGTTAATTTGCCCCATTATGGGTCGTCCTGGTACCATAGTAAGACTTATAAATGGAGAGATTAAAATCTCTCATTGGTTAAAAACCACCTGGACGGTGTAAGTTCCAGGAAGAGTAGATCCACAGGTCTCTCTTTTGAATATATAAGGGCACGAGGTATATATATATATCCCCACTCTGAGTAGACCATCAAAAGCCAAAGCGTCTATTAAAACAACTAACAGTATTCCAGCCCACTTAGCTGAGATCGTGGTCCGTTTCTACCGGTGGAGGTTTGGGGCTCTAGCTCCCCGGTATGCTAAGCAGGCATCCGCCCGAAAAGTTACTGCTTCTCAACAGCGACCACAAGGGTCTACCCAACCTGGGTGAGAACCAACAGCCACTACGAGTCCAACCTCAGATGGCGGGATGGAGAGGGAACCTCTCCATGGGCCCCCGCCGCCCGTAGTACCGACTTATTTTAAGAGTTTCGGATGAAACTCCCGACCAATGGTCCTACTGAACCTGCTCAGCTGCAGGCAGGGTCAGTGGCCCTTGTAGCCCCGGTTCAAAGAACCACGTGGTAAATTAAGCCAAAACAACCTGTGGTATAGCTGCATAGCCCCACTAGGGGCGGACGATTTATTTATTTAATAATTCTATGAAGTACACACAAGTTTTAGTAGCCATTAAAACATATACTGTTTATTTTTGTTTAGGTTCCTAAAATGAGGCCGAACGAACCCTACCCAGAGAACCTTGATGACCAGGGCATCGTGGATGAGGTAATAGTCTTAATTTAATATTAACCTTATATTTTGTATTTGTGCATTGTACTGTGTTAACAGCTGTTCTGGCCTAATAATTGCTCATCTCAGGTGTAGTATAAAGCATCTCTTGTAAGTATGATAAAGCTGTTCAAACTGTAATAGTTTTGTTTCATATTGTATTTGATTATTTTTACATAAATATTTTTATTTTTATTTAAAAAAGTTGACTTCAAATATAAAAATTTATTTTTCTAAATTCTTAAAAAATTTGTGAACATAAACTTTGATAATGAATAGCCTTAAAAAGTTTTAATTACAAATATTTTTTTCTCTGTTTATTTCTGTTTCATCATGTAAGCAGAATAATTACTATTAAATTATAAATAAATATCAAAATGACTGCTTATGATTGTCTGTGTTTGATTGGACTCGGTGGAATATATATTATATAAACCAAACAACATGTGCATACCGTATATACTCCTGTGAAGTTGATTTATTTGCCAAAGGAAAAGTTATATGGCCGACTTTAACATGGTTATTGCTTGTGTAGGCGTCAAAGTCTAGCCTTATTTCAAAGTTCTGTGGCTATGATAGGCTTAAATTAGTATTTTCATCAAAACCTACATCTGCAGAAGGAAACAACAAAGTTTGTTTGCAATGGTCAAGGAGTCAGGGTAGCCCCAATGGCGTACGTGCTCGCCTCTAGACTGTAGCTCCGGGGTTCGATGCCCACTTTGGTCTTTGATTTATTCACGCGGGAGGTGAACAAAAAAAAATTTGAGCAGGTTGTCCGTCATAGAAGACGTTAAGCCGTCGGACTTGAGCCTTTACAATATCAGCTACTCGTTGAAGATCCCTACCTTAAATACACTTGTGTTAAGCCAAATTTAGGACTGAAAGTGTAAAATATTTATTATGTGGTGTCACTAAGGACATGACTTTGGCTTATATGTGTTCTCTCGTGGGACGTGCAGTGCAACCTAACCTAACATTTCATGGTAGTTTGCATTACAGGCATTGGCTGTAATATGCCGTTCTAGGGGGGAAGGAAGCGTAGCTTTAATCTTTAATTTTGCCTTAATCGATTTTATTAGAATACTAATCTTAATCGAGTTCCTGGCACCGATTGCCAGAACGACCTTTTTCAGGATCAGCATGTGCAAGACTTTTGGTCTCCTTCATGAGAGATCTAAATTCGGAAAATACAAACCTCTAATATTCAGTATTAAAAGCCAGTACCCTGTCATTAGACTACACCTGACCCCACAAAAAAATAAACACGGTCACTTGCGATGTGGTGTATACTAGATTCACAAAATGAACACCATAAAAGAAATCACAGAAACTCACTGCTATATTTCTATTGCCTCGTCATCAGGAAGATAGATCTGAGTCACTCCGAAGACATACGACTATATATAATATTTTATATACATTATATATGCAGAAAAATTACAATAAATAAACACGTGATGAAATCAATGAAGTTTAAACCACAATGGAAAAAGGAAAACAATAGAAATAAATGCTCTGAGGCCTTTCAGTGTATGTCATCAAAGAGCAAACAAAGTACAAACTGTAAAACAGTTTTTACAGTAAACCAGTTTTTACTTTGTTTGACTTCTGTTGACATACATTGAAAGATCTCAGAGCATTTATGTCTATTGTTTTCCTTTTTCTATTGTGGTTTAAACTTCATTGATATACATTTATATATATATATATATATATGACCAAACCACAAAATGAAATGGGAAAAGAAGACTAAGATCTTTCAACCGTAACAAGCGGTCTTCGTCAGAGTCAAAAACCCTATTGGATTTTCATTGTGGTTTGATCATTGATGGTTATTTCACGTGTTTAGGTAAAATCTTTATATATATATATATATATATAGAAAATTGTCACAATAACACGTGATATAAATATTCAGGTAACTCACCACAAATTAGAGAAGATAGTCGCTCTAAGGCCTTTCGTTTTCACGTCGTCAGAGAGCAAGTGAATACAAGTTGTAAACAGGTTATGAATTTTGATTTAAAGAAGGAGTAAGATTGGCATCATTGACAGTATTTTTCCCTATAACTGTTGAAATAGTCTTGATTTGTTTGATAATTCCTTCAATTAGAAATTCATCTAATTTAAAAAGGCCTGGACTAGTGTTGACCAAGTTCTTAGAAAAGTCTTTTATGAGGGCGCTTTTCAACAATGTTTCTTCTTCTTTCACATGACATAAAAACCAACTCCTTTGCTTCTTTCCAGTTAATTATGTGATTTTTGTCTCTAATGTGTAGGAACAAGGCACTTTTATCATCTTGTCTTCTAACTGAATACTGATGTTGCTTAATCCTTGTATCCATTCCTTTTCCCGTCTGTCCAATATAAGCCAACTCGCAATCCTTGCAAGGAATTCTGTATACACAACAGTTTTTTCGGCTTCTTTTAGAGTTATGGACAAGTCTATTTGACAAATTACCACCACTACTAAATGTAACTGAGATATCTAGCTTCTTCAACAAATATGGAATGTCTTTTAAACATGGGCTGTAGGGAACCACCAGCAAATTCCTTCTTGAAAAACGTTCCTCACTTACAGATGACATCAAAGATTGTTTGGCTTTTTTCATCACGTTATCAATTAATTTTTTTTGGATACATTAGAGAGGTTGAAACTTTGTAAATATATTTAATTTCTTCTTCTAAAAATGGTTCACTGCAAATTTTGAAAGCTCTCAAAAACATGCTATTAAAAACGGATTTTTTGACACTGAGGGGGTGTGCCGAGAAGAAATGAACATAAGAGGATACATTTGTAAATTTTCTGTAAATACTATAATTCAATTTATTACCACTTCGGTGCAAAAGCACATCCAGGAAAGGGAGTTTATTATTATTTTCTAATTCTATTGTAAATTGAATAGACGGAACAAACATATTGAGGGTATCCAAAAAAGTGCTAACATTTTTATCATCTGGCCAAATACATAGAACATCGTCAACATAGCGAAGCCATTTAGCATTGCTAGGTAAAATTTTAGGTAGGTATGTAATCTCAAAATATTCCATATAAATGTTGCTTAAAACAGGAGAGAGACAATTTCCCATCGCCAAACCAAACTTTTGCTTGTAAAATTTTCCTTCAAATGAAAAACAACAATCTAATGTACACAAACGAATTAAGTCTATTAACACTCTTACAGAAACAGGTAATGTTTGTGTACGTTTCTTAAGTTCTGTTTCTAGAAAAACTAATAAATCTTCAACTGGCACATTTGTAAAAAGTGCTTTAACATCAAAGCTTAACAGCATACTATTCTGAAAGGAATATGAATTTAGCTTTGAAACAAGTTCAATGTTGTTCTTGATATGACTTTGGGAAATAGTACCTACCAATGGCGATAAAACATGGACCAACCATTTTGATAGCTTGTAGCCTACTGACCCAATGGAGCTAACAATCTGTCTAGCAGGATAACCATCTTTGTGTGTTTTAATCAAGCCATACATGTAAGGTAGAGAAGGAGATCTACTGACAAATTTTGTTAATAGATTCTTATTATCTTTTAAAATTAATTTCAATCTCTTATTGAAAAGACTATTGTAGTTTTCAGTTGGGTCTGAATTTAATAAATCATAGACATTAGTATCAGATAACAGGGTTTCCATCTTTGTAATATAGTCTGTCTTGTTCAATAATACAATAGCACCTGATTTATCTGCTTTTGTAACTTTTATTTCATTGTTGTTCTTTATTCTTTTATAGACCTCAGAAAAACGCTTTGGAACATGTGGTACTATTTCATTAATAGATCTATAAATAACACCTTTACAAATAGCTATTTTGGTTTCATCAGGGTTCACTTTTTCCAAATTATTAAAGTTATTTGCCAACTCAACGTAATTAACTCCCTTGTCATCTGGTATGAAACTGAATCCATATCCTAACGCTGATACGAAGTGGTAATAAATTGAATTATAGTATTTACAGAAAATTTACAAATGTATCCTCTTATGTTCATTTCTTCTCGGCACACCCCCTCAGTGTCAAAAAATCCGTTTTTAATAGCATGTTTTTGAGAGCTTTCAAAATTTGCAGTGAACCATTTTTAGAAGAAGAAATTAAATATATTTACAAAGTTTCAACCTCTCTAATGTATCCAAAAAAAATTAATTGATAACGTGATGAAAAAAGCCAAACAATCTTTGATGTCATCTGTAAGTGAGGAACGTTTTTCAAGAAGGAATTTGCTGGTGGTTCCCTACAGCCCATGTTTAAAAGACATTCCATATTTGTTGAAGAAGCTAGATATCTCAGTTACATTTAGTAGTGGTGGTAATTTGTCAAATAGACTTGTCCATAACTCTAAAAGAAGCCGAAAAAACTGTTGTGTATACAGAATTCCTTGCAAGGATTGCGAGTTGGCTTATATTGGACAGACGGGAAAAGGAATGGATACAAGGATTAAGCAACATCAGTATTCAGTTAGAAGACAAGATGATAAAAGTGCCTTGTTCCTACACATTAGAGACAAAAATCACATAATTAACTGGAAAGAAGCAAAGGAGTTGGTTTTTATGTCATGTGAAAGAAGAAGAAACATTGTTGAAAGCGCCCTCATAAAAGACTTTTCTAAGAACTTGGTCAACACTAGTCCAGGCCTTTTTAAATTAGATGAATTTCTAATTGAAGGAATTATCAAACAAATCAAGACTATTTCAACAGTTATAGGGAAAAATACTGTCAATGATGCCAATCTTACTCCTTCTTTAAATCAAAATTCATAACCTGTTTACAACTTGTATTCACTTGCTCTCTGACGACGTGAAAACGAAAGGCCTTAGAGCGACTATCTTCTCTAATTTGTGGTGAGTTACCTGAATATATATATATATATATATATATATATATAAAGAGACTCTTACTAAAGCACAAGATGTGACAATGGAGGGATTTACAGCATAAAATGTCACTAAACTGCTGGAAAGGAGGCTGTATTATTCTCTTGTAAGATCCATTATTATAAAGTAGAGGAACTTTCCATTATTTGGCATCGTGATCACAGTTACAAATGTTTACTGATGCGAATTTATGATACAAATAAATTAATTTCATATACGATATATACAAATACTGACAGAAAACTACCAGATTAGTTAAAGACTTTGAAATTAAGACAGAAGAGATACTGTCATAAATAGTTGATATTCCAATTTATTGTTCGTCATCAGGCGAAGAAAAGAGATTCATCGTCTCTATGTTCTGATGGCAAACCAACCTTTCGAAATTTTGTCTACGGTGTCTTTTTCTGTTGTGTCCTGTGTTAATTTTCAATTTTTATATTTACTCATTTAGGAACCCATTCTAACCTGAAAAGACGAGTTATAAATTTTGTTTCTACATGTTAAGATAATATTTTACTCATAAATGTTGACTTTTATATCAGATGGATGGAAAATTTGAGATTTTTTTGTCCTGAAATAGGGAGTCGACTTTTATAGGACGTCTACTACTATTATTTGAGTATATACGGTATCTACAATGAGATTAGGTAATTTACAGTGTACTGCACTCAGATCTAGAACAAATGGGTTTGAGAAATAATCATTCATTTCTTAATTGCGGCTAAAATGGAAAAATAATTCATTAATACATTCATTTTTCATTACGTTTGGCATTATCGAACTTTCTTTTTTAAAAAAATGGTATATTATTCATAATTAATATTTTTCTTTGGTTTTGTCATTTTATGTAAGTGAAAATAACTTTGTTTTCCTGGGTGATATTTACTTAAATATGTGTAAATACATTTAAATTGACCCATAAAATAAAAGTTAATATTTATATTTTTCCAGTATTTATTCCTTTAATCAGTTCTCGAACGTATTTTAATTCGTTTCTTGATTACTCCATGCTTGTTTTGACATTGATTTTAATTCCATATAAACTATAAGACCTCCATTCTGAAAAGAAATATAGGACCATATAACTCTTGCAGTCCTGTCCCTTAACTCTTGCAGTTCGACCAAGCTTAAAATAATATAGGTTCGTCTCACATTGAATCTTAACTTTTTTCATTAACAGTGTTATTTTAAGTAAAGAAAATCCAAACTTAATACTAAGGTGTTGGGTTATTCATTTTTTTTTTATTATTTATTTTCGTAGTGGTACACGAGAATAGTAGTGAACTAGTTTCAAATATCTTTTTTTATATCCTTTTGTTGACATATAATCCAAAATTGTAAATATTTATATGGAAATTTGGTGTACGCCTCGAACTTTTTATTAAATACTCCTTACAAAGCATTTCAACGAACATTTTTGTTTGCCGTGTTTGAGAAAAACGGAAAGGAATTCCACATTGCTTGTCGGTCCTAGGGTAGCGTCAACAGTATTATAACTATTTCTATTACTAAAGAGGTGACCCGTATTCGAAACAGAGCCAAGACTTGATGTTTTAGAACATAAAATCATTGATTGAATATGTTGCAACTGAGTAAAATTATTTGTTCTATCTATTCAGCATCAACATTGAGCACGTGGTAAAAGAGTTAATGTAATGTTTTTTGTGTCAGATTAGATCGTTATTTACAAATTGTTACGTGGTATTTTACGAAGTGACTTAATAAATATATTACAAATGTTCTCCAAAAGATAGTTTATTGTACCGCTGTAGGCCAAAGTTCAATAAAAACTTAATATTAAATAGAAGTTCCTGACAACTGAGAAACATTTTACTTATTTTAATAATAAAATTACCGAGAAAATAAGTAATATGTATGAGCGGATTAGTTTATCTTTAAATTGAAAACCTAATTTGAATTTCTCCTTGGTTCCATATGCAGAATTCTTTTTCATTTTAATCCAAAGTCAGCATAAATTCTTTTAAACTTCCTGACTCTGTGGTACAATTGTTTATTATATTATTTATTACATAGTTGCTCAGCACGTAGCACGTAGTATCGTTTTCTTAGTGAATTCTAAGTCATCGATCTATTCGAGCTTAATCATTAAAGACTGTAATCCTTTAATTCGAAACTAGAAATTAACCCCTGCCATAACCTCCTTGTATTGCCATTTTGTCGTCCGTTACATCAAGACAGAATAGAGAAAGTGGAAAACCTTGAAACTTCAAATATACTTGTCTTACACACGGCAAATAGTGAAGTTCATCGAAATGCTTTGCCATTTCAACGTTTAAAACGTTTGAGATATTTCATGTCCTACTAAATTTGCATTCACAATAACTCTTCTTAAAATACATGCTTTGACTCAATTTTGTCTTATCTTCAGCACTGTTTCTAGTAGATATAAATATGTAGTTTCTATTATCTCACATTTATGATGACAGTAAATTTCTTATTTTCTTTATCAAAATTTTTTGCTTTCATCATAGTTTTTATCCTTTTTAGTAAATAATTTTCTTCTTAGATTAAAAAAAAACGTCGTAGAAATATTGAATAGTAGTTCTGTACAATAGTCAATGGTAGTTAAGAGGGTACGAATAATGATTAGAAAGGAATAATACATATTATTGGTGGATTATATCTCACTAGGTGTTAGCTGTATACCTTCCTTTTTTTATCCTTATTTTAATTATATTGTGTTGGTCTAATATTAGAATATTCTGTCTCGTATTGAATGATTTCCATCACAGTAGTAGATATTGTTTCTGGTTAAAAAGACATAGTTTGTTGGTAATGTTATGAAGAAACTAAACCATCTTAACTCTTCCTTTTTTAAGTCGAACTGTTCAATTTGCACAAACAGGGTTTATGAATAGGACTTTAGTTTTTCTACAAATTAATACAGTTAGTAATATATTTTAGTCATCCATGTGACCATCCTCAAGCTACATGCTTAAACAGTCGGAATGTATTTTAAACGTCGTTTTATGTATAGACATATAAGATCTCTGAAACACCACTAAATGTACATTTTAGTCATTAAGTAGTGAATTATATTACTTAACAGAATCGACCTGCAATGTTGACTCTACTGTACCATCTTGATGAATAACAAACGAGCATTCATCATGCATGGGAAGGTTGGCGTTTGTAGTCGCCAAAGATTGGCCCTTTGTTATACTACATAATGAACATTTCACGGTCTGACTCCTAAATTTTGCCAAACGCAAGTGTATTTGGAGTACTTGATATCGTACAGGCTCTGAACAGACAGCTTAACGTCCTCGCCGATTGACAACGTGCTCAGGATTTTTTTCACCTTCTGTATGAATATATCGAGGACTAGAGTAGGTCTCGAAAAGCCACTGGGCTTATCATGTAGTAGAAGGATTGTGCAAGTGGTTTTGAATTGGTTCGGATTCTTCTACGAAATAGTTTGTGATATTGTATTTCATAAGAAGCTGTAAATTATGAGTAAAGGGATCCTTAAGTTGCTGATATATGATTATCGTCGAACAGAAAACGATATATTGGAGAGTTTCTTAATATTTTTGTTTGGGGAATTGTAACGATGCATGCTTTATATTTTGGTACGATCCAAATCTTTGTGGATAGGTCCAAGAAGGCTTGATGATGGATACAGGAACTGACCGATATTTATTTATATAGGTCAATTATTCTATAGTTCCTTTATTTCAAAAAAATTATGAACAATTCGAAGAATTTAGTTTATGAAGATGGGTTAGATTTCTTTCTTGTTACTCGTGTTTGGTGGATGGTTCGTTTTCTTTTTTCGTTGAGTTGGTACTTTTTTTAAATCAAACAGTTGATATGATCATTCATGGTGATCATATTATGTTGATTCACCTCATGGTGGATTTTATTATGGAGATTTTGACTGTTTAGTACATAGGAATAAAATTAGATTATTGCTAGATCCAGAATGAGGTTGTAGCAAAATTATAATTGAAGTTGAAGTATTATTATTACAAAAATATATAGGCTTAGTTCGTATGTCTTTCTCATATCTCGAGTTTCGAAACCGATTGAGATTTGAGGAAACGTGCATGGTTGGACGGTGTATTTTTATTATAATAAATTTAAATCATATGAATATTTTTTACGTTTGTAGTTCGAGGATGATCATATTGATGGCATATTCATTTTTTGTAGAATTATCACATGGGTGGCTAAAATCTATTGCTATTTACAATTGGTGACAACTAACGTCTTATAACTTAACCCTAAACACTTTTATCGGGATCTTTTCTTTTCTGGCTGGTTCCAGAACTTCAAGTTCCTGATCAGATTTAAAATAGTTTTTTCTAGTGAATTGAAAAGTTCTGAAACCGATTCAGTAAAGAAGACTGCTACATAGTATGGTTTTGGTTCTTCACAGCATTAAATTAAGTTATTTTTAATTTTGAGACCTATTATTTTATGTTAGACTTCGATTATTATATGTATAAATATGAAGTCACTCAAGTGAATTACTTTTTATGGCTTACTTCCATCAAGTCATGCATTCATATAAAAGCTATAAAATAATTCAAACAAATATTATTTTTAGTGGGTGGTGCTATTGAAACATTCTATTTTGATCTCAGGGTTGGTTCTAGACATTTGGTTGCTTGTGCACAATCATTTCTATCGAATAAATAAAATACAAAATTTCAAACCAAAAATTCCATAATAAAACTATATGTTTATGACGTAGCAAGATATCATTATGGTATCACAAGGGGCCAGCTTGTAGTCTATGTTAGTTCTCTTCTGGACAGCCACTGCAACCTAACCTAACAAGATATCATTGTACTAAAAGTAAGTTCGGTTTAATTCATTATACCTCAAGTTCATGCATATCAATTTCATTTAGTAATATGTACTCAGTTGGTATAATTGCAAATTTGTTAAATTGGGAAAAGAGAATCGAATTTTTGTCTAATATAATTTTCTAATAAAAATTTGGTCAAGGAAAAAAAATACTGGTAATCATATACAAGGATAGAACGATATAGTTATTTGGCAATATTGTGCCACAGTGTTTCCATAAGTGTGCATCTATGGCTGCCTGAGGAGTCACTGTTTCTTCATCGACACAGTCATGACAAATTAATTAAAAATAATTATCATGTTAATAAAGACAACTTTGGTGAAACTAAAATCAATCAATTTAATACTCGTAATGGATAATAATCAAGGATGAGGCTGATGGTATGGTGAAGAGGCGGAGATGTCTCTTCCGAGATGTCTTGAGATATGGGTTTGGCATGAAATTGATAGCACAGAATTGACTGAATTTTGTATTAAAAATAAAAAAATGGAATCTTCTCTGTATAAGTTTCAGATATTTTTAATTTTATTTTTATCCTAATATTTCTGAAAAGCTTTGTTTTTATTGATCGCTGTGTTAAAAATGAGAAATCAGGAAAAAGGAAATAGGGATGTTGTGTCCGGTTTGAGAATTTGCTTAGTGATATGCAGTCGTACCCATTCCATAATTATTAAGTATAATTTAATTAATCTGGGATAAGGAATTTAAGAAATAAATAAATTTTTCTTAAATGTATCATTAATATACATTGTTCAATAGTGCAGGCAAAGAAGCTTTATGCATTTATATTTCTCAATAACTAATAATATATTCACTAGGTTAGGAAGACGTGAAATAACCTCATTCAGAAAGGTATCGGAGACTTGGGGATATTTGTGTGCCACCGTTCTGGAATTCTAATACAGTAAATTTTCAAGAGTGCATTTAATAGCAGTTATGATTTTGTGCAGGGTAGGGAACAATTCAAGTATCGCAGAAAATCCAAATTTCGAAAGCATACTTAAAACATGTTTTAGGCCAGTTGTGAAATATGCCTTTGAATAACAATAACTATTGTAAAAAAAAAACAAAATTGATATGATTAAAATTACAAGCTTTAGAAATCTATTTTTTAAGTAAGGCCTCATAAAATGATTACATCGTAAACATTGAATATATTTTAGCCTCCTGAGTGCAGTGCGCAAGTATAAGATAGAACCGACCCTGTTTGATCTGTTAACGGAATCAAACCTACTACAAACACTGTCATTCGAGTTCATAAGCTTCAAGTGGTTTAGTAGTTTTTATTAAACATTCTTTTTTTTATATATTCATAAATCGAACTGTTTCCCTAGAAACCCTTTAACTATACCTTCTTCTTCCAATATTTAGGCTATTTGTTCGTAAAAAGTAAAGGTGTTTCTTATCTGTATTGTTGCATAGATCATTTTCCTCCCTAGATGCTTGTTCTTCATTTTTCTGATTTTTACATTTAGTCTTTAAAGAAGAGAAAAGTTACAGTAGCACTAGTATATTCAACATTGTAGTTAATCCATCCAGATTTTACATTCGTATTATATCAGTTTCACTCATTTATCATCTATTCGTGTTTCGATGCAATATGACAGTTTAGGAGATATAACCTTATCAGCAATTACATTAATTACTGTTTAATATAAATTTTGGATACAAAATTTGCGTGAGCACGATGGTTATTACATGTCTACATAGCCAAACACCCTTTGGAATTATTCCTTGAATTAATATCTCTTAATTCTGAAAACGACACTTATTTTAAGTGTAAGCACTTTAATTTTCTTTAAAAAATTATTTAAATATGATTACCTTTACTTTTTAAAAGTAATTTGACTAGATTTTTAATGACACTTCAGTGGTAATATTAAAAAAAATGAAAAAAAAGGTTTTTTTAGAATAGAATATAACCTTGTACATTTTTGTATCAAGGTCAAGTGCATATTAAATAATTTTAGTGATCTCCTAAAACTTATTGATTTGTAGCCCACCTTACTCTAGTCTTAATTTGTTTACCATAGTTCCAATTATAAAAAATTAAAAAAAAAGTGTTTTAGAAAACATTACTGCTACAACTCTAGCAGTTTTATAAATATTTAATTCTCTTTTTTATTATGTTGTAAAATAATTTCGCTATTTTTGATCCCTGTGAATTTTATTAAACAATTATCAACGTTGCAATAAATGATTTTTTTTTTAATTCTTCCGAAAGTATTCTTTTAGTAATTATCTTTTGCTTTTATTAATATAATTTTAACTTTTAATGATATAATTGATAAATTATAAGGAAAAGTTAAGGGAATTGCAATGTTGTAATTGTGTTAGAGGACATAATAGCTTTGAACAGAAGACTGTTTGTTGACTTTAAATTATTTGGATATATGTTTAATTCGTGGCGCTGCTTTTGTCACAGATTTTACCCCAGGCGCTTGTCAAAGTGGCTATGCCGACAGACAGGTAAGTTCGCTATGGTAACTGTTTTTCTGTCTTCTTACCACAGGTAAGATTGAATTTGAATCCAGATTATGTTATGAGACTTGCTGCTCCCTTCGACTTCAAGTGATGTTTATCTGCAATCCTAAAATAGCAAGGATATGAGATTACATGACCAGTCAGCATTGGTTTGTTGGGAGTGTTCAACTGGTAAAACATAATTTTCATAAGATCCTTTCGAGCGAAACTAGGTCTCTTAAGTGTTTATAAGCTTTTTTTTGTGTGGGTGGAGTTATAGGTAATTAAAGTGAACTACCACTAAGTTTTATTGGTTAATAAGGACTCAGCAATTTCTAATTTAGTGCATTTACAATTTTGGTAATTTGAAATAAAATTCTCAAATATAAAAGTGATCACTGAATTAAACATGTTTTCC
The DNA here is from genome assembly GCA_026182355.1 of Hermatobates lingyangjiaoensis. NCBI lineage: Eukaryota > Metazoa > Arthropoda > Insecta > Hemiptera > Hermatobatidae > Hermatobates > Hermatobates lingyangjiaoensis. The sequence goes on from JAPFBL010001928.1 coordinate 5,037,833, forward strand.
AAAATACTTTTTTACGTTTTCATACGATTTAATATGTAATAAAATTATGAAAGGTTACAATAATATGAAAGAATAAATAAAAGGGTATTATTATTTATAATAATCATCACCTGTTTTCAAAAAAAACAGGCAGTAAAAGATCAATCGAAGAAGACTTTCAAGAAAAGGCTATAGTTAAAAGAGGCAAAGACCTTTGCTGACTGCATTAACATAATTTATACTCTAGAATTTTAAAGAGACCGTTACTAATATTTTTCAAACAGGAGTGGGAGGAATAGGCTCTCCATTCTTTTCTTGTGTTTCATCAAAATCCAAACATAGTCTTGTTATTTAGGGACAAACCTGTTATTTATATCAAAATCCACCACACATTCGGTGTGATCCATCTAGGTTAAATCAGATATTTCCAAACGAAAAAACTTTCTTTCGAATAAAAGTGGAATTACAAACTTAGGTATCTTACAAGTTTCTTACAGTATATTTCAATGTTCTGGATACATTATTATAAGTTAATAACTGATTCGTTTACTTGAGTAAATTGTTACTCTGAGACCGCACTGTACATTTCTCTCCCAAAAATAAACTCACTTGCCTCGATACATAAAATGAATTAAATTTGTTTATTACTTTGGTCGTAATGTTTTACAGTACTTCAGTTGAACATTTTTTGGATCTTAGTGATGTTTTTCCTTGTATTTACTATTATTTGAACCCTCTCCTCCCAATCATCCTGACACAACCTCGGGTACAATAATAAGTAGTAGGTGCTGGCCAAAAGTTCTAGACATTTTTATGATATTTTTGAACCATTCAGCGATATGTAGTGCTTTGAAAGTTCTCCTCTTTGTAATGGTTCTGGTCGAAGGACAGAGATTTTACATGATGTTTTGTTAGAAACTGAAGAAAATTAATTTTGTTAATGTAATATTTAATGAAATTAAGGACTTTTATGTGGTTTGAAAGTTTTGAAAAGTCTTTTGTGTGTAGAAGGCGGCCTAGGTTGCCATAAACAACTAGCATTGATCTAGAAACATTACCAGAGAACATGAAATCACCTGTCAGGATAGACAGCGAACCATACGTGGAATGCCATACGATAAGAATAGATGCTGTAGAGAAACAATGAGTAGTGTGTATACCACATCTTTGAACCTACCTACATTGAGACCTTGTTTTTGTCAAAAAAAAAAAAAAAAAGAAGAAGAAAAAAGTTTTTATAGACGCCTATAACTATTTCTTGTTTTCGCAAGTGAAAATCAAACTAAAGGGACTTAGATTTGCCCCAGCGGTAACGCAACAGAGCTTCAAAGTGTTTAGTGCAGTCTACTTCGAGAAATGTTTTCATTCATATCAAAACCACTGCAAAAAAAATGAAAAAATGTACATTTTGTATTAAAAGTAAAATTTTTCTCTTTTTTTCTTAACATTTTTGAAGAATTTTTGGGTGGCACCTCAAAGATATATTAATTTTGATTAAAATTGACTACTTAATGCAGAGAGGTCTCAGGTACCTAGCGACGGGGACAGATACTCACTCTCCAGTCAGAAAAACTCAATAACAAATAAAGAAGTTTAGAAGATTGTATTTTCGGTTAACTTGTGTGTTTCTGTGATGTTAAATACGAATTGGTGAACGCAGTAAAGTTATAGTTTTTCAAGTATAAAAAAAATGTGAAATGCAAAAAATAAAACAAAAAAATGGCATGAAATGAAAACCAAACTTCAGTTATTCCATAGTATTGGTTCCAGGAAAATGCTGCCTTATTTGAATTGAAACCTGTCCATGTGATAGAAAAATTTGAGTTCCGCTGTTCTTGATATGTGAAATAAATTAAATAAACTTTTAGATGAAGAGAAAAAAATCATTTGTTTTTTAGAAAAAAAACATCTAAAAGTTTAAACTTCATAGTTATTCCTTAAAAAAAAAGTTTTCAAGATTTTGATCGATTGTTAAGAATGCATTAACATTAGTTGAAACAGTTTATAAAAACAAAATTAAGATTGAGTCCCCATAAACAATGTAAAGATATATAAAGCTCAATTCTTTTAAATTTACTTCTCTTACATTTATAAAGTCCGTAAAATAGTTAAGAACATGATATTCTACCAGTTTCTGTGTTAAATTGTAACTGTTGAATGTGTATTCCTTTTATTGATTTCATCTTTTCTGTGAATCTTGATTGAATTTTTAAGTATATTCATTACTGAGCTATGATAATGGAGGTCTGCATTAGATAATATTTATTTTCCACGAAATATTTAGTAAATATAGCTTAATATTTTTACTGCCTCAAACGGATTTAGATATCAAAATACATAAATATCTTTAAAAACCTACATTTGGACAGAGTTACAAAAAGAGACTAACTGGAGTTTTCTTAGATAGTCGCTCATTTAGTTGGATTAGTAAGTCATTTTATCTAGATTTAAAGTATAAATATTTGCGGTTTGAAAAGGAGAAATGCAAACATTTCAATTTCATTTTTTGTGCTGTCAACCAAAATATAAACAATAAGGATGTCAGTGTGAAATATATTTCTGGTAGAAATATATATTTCAGTCGTCAGTCGTTGTTATAAGGGTGCACTCAGTCTTTCCTCCCTTCTTCCTTCTGGTGATAGTGTCATGCCGAACATTAGGAACTGTAAGTTTTCAGGGTATATATCCCTTTATTTAATAAAATTCTGTATAGTTTATTTCTAAACTTCTGAAGTTCCTTTTAGATTGATTTACCACTTTTTTAGAAAAATGAGGGAATTTAACTCAGGAAATAAAAGGGAAAAGATCCTTGCTATAGTCTATATTTCGAAGGGTTTTTTGCTCTCAGTGAGAACTGAAAGACGATAAGAGAGAGAGAGAGAGAGAGAGAGAATGATGCCTTCCACATTGCTTAAAAGAGAGTTTCCTTTTATGTTCTGAATTTTAAATTTCCATGTTGTAATATCAGTTGGGATCGTATTTTCGCATTCGATTGTAAAATGCGTAAATATCTTTTGAACTAGACTTTTCAAAAACTAAAAATTACAAAGAATGAACAAAAAAAATTATTATGGTCGATATTTTGAACGAAATTTGTATCAGGAGAAGATCAGAAGCAAAGATGAATCAGAGAAGAGGTGTTATTAATTGGGAGAGTTCGGGACGAACTAATGCTGCTTAAATACCGGTCTGACCATCTGCTCTCAATATTTGTCTTCGATCTGTCGATCATTGTAAATTTGTTCTATTCTGAGTATATTAATATATATATATATATAACAAATTCTTTTGTGATGATTTTGATGTAATTTTGATCACACAAAATCATTATTATATATATATATATATATATATATATATATATATATATATATATAGTGTAAACAGGAAAACGATCCAAAAGGACAACAAACATTTCACAGTAAACCACAAACACAGAATACAGAAACGAACACACTTACACTTACTGCCTCTAATTTTCAGTTGAACCGTCATCTGAAAAGTTGAGAGATAGGGACACCAAGCGCACTTGCGAAGCGACAGTTGGGTCTCAAACCAATTTTTCACTTGATGTAATGTATCCCAGGTTGGAAAACTTTGTTGTTTTAAAAGATCTAATTTATATTGATGATACTTCATTAAAGCAGATCAGGGATTCAATATACTTGCTAGAGATGCTAAAAATTAACAAAAGTTGTTTACTTGTATACAATAGTTAATGAAAGTAACTTCTTTCTTTTAAAACTATTTATTCTGATTTTAGTCGATCCTACCTTAGGCATGCGTGTTTTTACTCTTTAAATAGGAGGACAAAGGGATAGGAGGCAGGCTGAATTGTTTCAGTTTTTGAATTTATATAATTTGGTTGACAGTATGTTTTGAATAGTTTGAGCATCTACGTATTAAATACATGTTATATGTAAGGTTATTACTAAAAATGTTATCCAATTTGATAGCTTCACTTTGAACTATAAGCCTTTTATGTGAAAATTCTCTAACAATTTCGTTAATATTAATCCGTTTATTTTTTCCCTTATTTTTAGGTAAAAATAATAAATATTAAATGTGAAAAAATAGTTATATTGAGGTGTTTAAAAATTGCTGAATTTTGCCAATTTAATAATTTTTATTTTCGAAATCAATAATGCATGTTTTGATACCATTTATTAGCTTTAGTTTTTTTATTTTCTTTTTACATGAACTTGATTTCTAATTGGTTATATGTAATTCCTTAAAGAAGGAAATTTTTTATGTTTAATGGTAAAATGAAACAATAAGAAAGTTATTTATAATTTGGGTTTGAATGCCCGAATTTTTTATTATTTGAAAAAAATAAGTTAAATTAACAAGTTGATTTAGAAATTGCAACAATTAAAGAATAATGTGCTATTCTATCTCTTAAACTTCCTTCCTCCCGTGGTCGGTTTCTGATCTTGTTCCTCTTCCTAAGTGAAACTCTTTAGAAGACGGATCTCTTAGTTACACTCTGGATGATGCGTGAGATCAAAAACTGGCCGTTTGAGGAAATAAATTAAAATTTAAGGTGGTCATTCTTCTTTAATTATTACTAACAACCTCTGTGGTAAATCAATCATATAATATTTTAGTGAATTTGTTTTTTTTTTTTTTTAAAAAAAAAAGAAGGTTATTAATCATTTGGCAGTGTCACATGATGAAATTTATTGAAAATATAATGTTGATTTTTGAGGTAATGTGTTGTACATTTGTTCATAATCAATTTTAACAGTTTCTCCGTCACTCAAATTCCCTTCAACCTATAGCTAAAATATTATTCCATTATTATTTATGTTCTTGACATTCCCTTATATTCACATTATTTCTTGTTTATCTTTCTTCTTGGACGGTATTGAGTTTCCCTTCAATAGTGTCTGTTCCACTCAAAACCCTTCTCTGTTATTTATATTTCTTCTTCAAGTTTAATGAAGTCCTCTAGAATATTATCTATATTTAAAATGCTTTTCTTTCCCATTTATGTTCCCTTTTGGACAATAATTCCTTTTATTTTTAATATATCTGTATAAAACCTTCCCTATTAGATTTAAGTTCCTACGACTTTCCTCTGTAGTTAAAAGGAGAGAACACACCCAGGGAATAAGGTCATTTTGAAAAGAGAAGTGCGTGATTCCAAGTATTAAAAGTAAGATGTTTAAAAAGTATTTGACTTCTTACAGTCTCGAGATTAGCGATATTATGTCCTCTGTTAGAGATGAATTGAACATGATTTTGTATCACCCATCTGTAAAGTTTCAGGATTAGTTGCTAGTCCTGAATATCAAACTTTCGATTCTTCTAAGTGCATGCTAAGCTGTTGACCACACCACTTTGCTTTCAGTTTCCTCCAATAGTGTTCCTATTCAGTACCTTTATCGTTCTTTAAATTCCTTCCTGAAGAGTTCCTTGTTATTGCTTTTTTTTTCACCTCCCCTTGAAGCATTCTTTTTTTTTTAGCAGATAAAGTCATTTCTATGTTTTCATCCATTACTTCACAATTATCTATCTTTTAAACAGGATTAAATCTGAGGGGAATGTGGAACACAATTTCATTTGCTTAAATAACAATTTCATATCTCTCCCTTCTCTAACCTGCCTAACTTAATAGGTTATTTTACTTTTAATATTATTCTATGGAAAATTTCACGTGTTTTGGTAATTTACTGAAGTCTCCAAAACATTCTTATTAAGTAAAAAAACTATTACTTCGTTATCCTTCAGCAGAGAATTTTAAAAAATATCCCCATAAGTTATCTACACATGTTAATAACAGGCAAACCAACTCTTATGCATATATATGTTAATGGTGTTAGAAAAGGATAAAAGGTTATTTTTAAATGTTATTACAAATAAAGAGAAATTAGAAATAATTTATTCTGTGAATTTATTTTTCTATATAATAAGTTCATTTATTTTTGTTTCTATGTATTTTTTTTTTATTTTTAAATAAACTTAAATTAGGTTTACGAATGCAAACTGAGACTTCAATAATGTTTACATGACAAGTTAATGAACTGTTAAAGATATTTAAATGGTCTTTAATTTAATGTATTTATGAAGAATATTTTCTAGTTAAAAGTCAAAACAATTCAGAAAAGTAATATTAAATTGTTTTTACTGAAAGCAATGAAAACAGAGATAGCTGATATTTGATTGTTTTGTAAAATTTAATGTTATTTTAAGGAGGTACATTAGTTGCTGTGTTAATATTTTGCCTAATGACTATATTTTTGACCAAATCTTTTTAAAATAATATAGACAATTCTCCTGGAATCCACACCATCATTAGTTATTATTTTTTAATAAATTAAAACTTCAATAGTGCTTCTGAAATAGCTAAAATCAGCTTATTAATTACACATTTAAAAAGCTTTGTTTATTTTTAGTTGTTTAATTTTGACAATAATAATAATAATAATAAATGCCTCTTTAGAGTAAGTATACCTAAATGTTCTTTGCTGAATTGAGTCATAATTGAACGTGAGAATTTGAAACACAAATTAAGAAATTCCCTATGAACACTGATATTGAGATGTATATTTTATTTTTTAATTAATTCATCCCTAAATTTACTACACATTACAAATGATTTTTAGTGCGTCTGTTTGGATACAGCCGTCCCATAATTATATTAGTGTTTAAACGTTGCTCATTTTAAATTTGCTATAGTACTCAGTTTCGTGTATTTATAGTTATTAATATTTCGTTTTTGGTATTAATTGATTCTGTTTAATTGTACTGAACCTTTTTTGTTCCCCTCGTCACAAAATATATTTGTATTCTATTTAAATTTCTACAAGGTTAGAAATTAATTCAGCATATGTTATAATCATATGTGTTCTAGTTTAATAAATCATTTATAATTTACTAATGGACATTACCCTCATACATATATCTTAAAGTGATAAAAACTTTATCCTTTGTTGATTTTATTAAAAAAAAATCCTTTATTTAAGTTGAAAGAAATTTGTATTATGTTAAATTCAGTAATATGTAGATTTCTTTTATGAATTTAATTAAATAACCCATGTTTAAATAACTAATCTCAATTTCAAGAAAGTAAGAATTAAATTGACCGATTGGGATTATTCAATTCTTAAATTTTAATATGAAATAACTTTGGGATTTGAAAAATTCTTGGTAAAGTTTAAACTATGAAATATTTAGTAATGAAGGTACGATAGACGGAATAGAAAGTCAATATTTATATGTTGCAATTAGTCTGTACATTTGAATGATTTATTTAGATTGCAAAACTTTCTCTTACAAAATATTTCAAAAAAAAAAAGAATGAATATTTTATTTAAGAATGTGACAGTATATTATTGATAGATATACAAAAATTGATTTTTTTTTTAATAATTTAAATTTAATAATCATATTAATACTTTAATATTAAATATTTAAATTCAGTTAAGTAAATAATGTTGCTACTTGTTGACGGATGATAGAGATCTAGTTCTGTGTACATGTACGTCTCTCTGGTTTGCCATATTGGTGAATTAAACAATCACTATTACAGTGAATCAGATTGTATTGTACTCAACCTGGTGGGGTTTATCGTTATTAATCAATTTAGGCAGCGAAAATGACTGATTTTTTACGAGCAGCTTCCTTAATCTTAATGATTTAAGAGTTTTACCCTCTTGAGCCAATTAATAACTGAACAGAAATATGCAACTTGTCTAAGCAGCGGTCTTCAAGTTTACTTTTGATATCGTCAGCGTCTCAGATTACAAAGAAAAACTTATAACGGCAAAAAGTGAGTGAAGAATGACGAGCAAACATAACGTCATATATCTTCTAATGACAAACATCTGTTTAAAACGTCAATAGTAGTGTTTGTTTGTCCTAGGTAATTTTTAATTTTTGTAAAGTCCGGTTTAATTTGTTTTACTATTTTTGTATGTGTTTAGTTATTATATTTTTAAAAAAGCAGACAAATTATATTCAAATTTATCTCAAGAACACATTTATTTTGTGGAAAAACCGTTTTTCAATGTTAAATATTTATCTTGACTCCTGTTTCAGTTGTTTAGTTTTCTTTTCATCTTTCAATTTTGCTAAAAATGTAGATTTAATTTTTCTTTTTTAACCGGAAATATATATTTCACGGAACATTACAGTTGTTTGAAATATTAATAATTTCTGATTGATTAGAGATTAGTTGGGATGAGCTGTATCCAAATAGTTGCATTGTTTGTGGGGTGATGTTGGAACAATGTTGTTTTGTCTCTTGACAGGAACTTGCTGATGTTGATTCATCATATGATTGAATATGTGATACGGGAAGGTCCAATGTTTGAAGCTATCATCATGAATAGGGAATTAAACAACCCAATGTTCAGGTGAGAATATTTTATTTTGACTTTAAGTAGTTTGTTTTTTTTTTAAGTGACCTGGTTTTTATTTTACTTGGGATTTTTTCAAGGTTTCTCTTTGATAACCAGTCTCCACATCACACCTATTATAGGTGGAAATTGTTTTCACTTCTTCAAGGAGATAACCAGAAAGAGTGGAGACTTCAAGAATTCAGAATGTTTAAAGGTGACGTCCGAATTAATGATCTTCTTATATAAATGTACTCAAAGCATGAAATGAAAATATCATGGTCTCAGTTATTTAAAACTGTTTGTTTTAAATATACAAATCAATCTTTATAATAAATATATTTATTTTTATTTAAATAATAATATTAAGAAAAGTGACACTTGCATAGTCATAGATTTGCAGATATTGATTTTTTTTTCATTTAAATTGAGTTAATTGTATTCACAATTTACATTAAAACATGGACTTCATAATAAATCCTTTATTAATCCAATTCTTTATGGATTAACAAATAACTCCTGTTTATCTCTAATATATTGGAATTCAAACCATTAGTTTTTTTTTACTACTGAAATTTGATTTTAAGAAAAGAAAGTAAATATATTTTATGTATTTGAACTATTAAAATGTAATATGGTTATAAATTAGAACAAAATATTAGTGATATTTAAAAATCTATCTGTAAATGATTGCTTATTTTTAAGATAATTTTTTAAATGTCTTACTTTTTCAAACATTTGCTAACCACGAATAATAGAATTCAAAGCATTTCCCTGTACAACCTGTATACATACATTACATTCTGCAATCGTAATCTGAGTCAATGAATAGATAGTGGGTTTACACTTTCTGTGCTATTTTCATTGCTTTGGGATTTGTCGCAGGTGAAAGATTTGGTTCCCTGTCCTCTTCCTTGAGGGAAAAGTATTATTTCAATTACCTGGTAACTTTCTTCCTGTCCAAATCTGAAGGATTAGCTCTTATAAGAATTTAATGTATTTTAGATAGAATTCTTACATAATTTTCATTCTAAATAATTAATATAATGGGGAATTATTTTTTAATACAATTTGTTCATAATTTATTTTTATCCAAGCATACATTGTTGAAAAGCAGAGCAGATTCTGCATTCACGTCTTTTTTAAGAGGCTGTTCTTTTTCCCTAATTACACTTCTATGTTAAATATGTAAATAGCAATTATTTGCTATGCAAATAGCAAATTTCCCAGCGACATTTTCAGGCAAAAAACAGTCCAATAACTATTAAAATTTTATTCACTACTTACTTAAGATTATAAGAGAAAACACAAACTTTCGACCTCGTAGGTCATCCTCATAATTAGGAAAAAGGAACAGATACTTAAAAAAGTCGTGAATGCAGAATCTGCTCTGCTTTTCAACAATGTATGCCTGGATGAAGATCTACTGCCAACTTTTATAGAATGATGAAAACATTGTTCCATTTTATAATGATCATCATACATTACCTCCATAATATCATAATCAAACAGTCATTTTAGAGTTTTTCTATCATATTGAAAGTATTAATAAAAGCAGCTAAATATTTATGGGTAACTGAAACCATTTACCTCAGAGGTAAGATGGTTTAAGTTCCAACAACTGATTAAAAATAACGATTGCATATCGTATATATATATATATATATACACTTTTTTTCGTTGGAAATACGATCCAAAACGGACAAATATAGTTCAATATAAACAAAGAAACATAAAGAAATCAGAAGAACACACTTACAGTCTCTAATTTTCGGTTTGAACCGTCTTCAGGAGAGATAAGAGAGGGAAACCAAGCGCACTGGATCAGAGACGGTTGGAGACCAACTGTTGGTCTCCAACTGTCTCTGATCCAGTGCGCTTGGTTTCCCTCTCTTATCTCTCCTGTAAGTGTGTTCTTCTGATTTCTTTATGTTTCTTTGTTTATATTGAACTATATATATATATATATATATATAAAACAAAATATTAAAACGGTCCAAACCGGACAGATATATAAATGAAAAAAGACAACAAATAGAAGAAGCGAGAAAACTTACTGGGTCGATATTTCGAACTGAAGTTCGTCGTCAGGGAGAAGAAGGGAAGAGGAAGAGGCACGTGCGTCCACTCGTACAAGCAGAGGGCTACTGGGGGCTCCAGGCGGCGGTCACCAGTTGTAGTATCTCGAGGCGCTGCAGGCTAATCCCCCGTGAACGACACCATTCCACCACGAGCGAACACGCGTACCGTATAAGTCGGAAAAAGGTAGAAAGGAGGCGAAGAGGAAGAGGAGAAAGAGAGTGAGGGAAAAAAAAATATATATAAATAGCAATAAATTTAAAAAAAAAAAAAAATAAATAAATAAAAAATAAAAAAAATAAAAAAAAACACAACTTTAACGTTTTCCGACTTATACGGTACGCGTGTTCGCTCGTGGTGGAATGGTGTCGTTCACGGGGGATTAGCCTGCAGCGCCTCGAGATACTACAACTGGTGACCGCCGCCTGGAGCCCCCAGTAGCCCTCTGCTTGTACGAGTGGACGCACGTGCCTCTTCCTCTTCCCTTCTTCTCCCTGACGACGAACTTCAGTTCGAAATATCGACCCAGTAAGTTTTCTCGCTTCTTCTATTTGTTGTCTTTTTTCATTTATATATATATATATTGCAGTGTTGATGTAAAATATTTGATATATGATATATATGTTTAGGAGGGTCAATCTGGCGTCCTCCACCGCAGAACTTATTCACTGGTGGAATGCCAGAAGAGCTAATCGATAAAGAGGATGACAAGAAAGGAGGTCTTTCACCAGCCCAAAGAGACCGTTTAGAACAACTCATCAGGAGAACAACTCCTGAGAGGCTTCGAGTTGCCGATGCCATGGTCTTCTGTATCGAGCACGCAGATGCTGCTGATGAAATCTGTGACACGATTGTCGAATCTCTGTCTAATTCAACCACTCTTTTACACAAGAAAATAGCCCGACTCTACCTCGTGTCCGACATCCTGCACAACTGCGGGGTTAAAATCACCAATGCATCTGTCTATAGAAAATGGTACTTTCTTAATTTATATATACCTTTTTTTTTTTTCTTATCATATCTATAAATGTATAAATTATTTGTATATTTATGTTTATTATTAGGAGAAAACTCAGAAATATGGAAGAAATCAACAACTTTTAAATTGATGAAATTGAAAAAAAAAAATTGCTTGTAGTGTAAAAAACGATATATTTGTATACTAAACAAAAAGTTTTTTTTTTTCACTTTGGTGCAACAACTCGTTTTTACTTTTTGATTTCTATAAATAAGTGGATTCGTACACTAATTTTATCAAGTAATGAAACCTTATTAGCATTGAAAGAAACCAGCTCATAAATAACAGAATAATAAAACCTTTGTTGGGAAGTCAACGTGAATTAACTATTGAAAAATGATTAAAGTTATTGTTATTAAACTTTTAGATGAATAATAATCTTAAATTATTAGATGAACTGATTCGTTGTTAGACCATACCATGGATATTATTCTGATTTTGAACGTAGATTTGCGATTCCGAATGATTAAAAATTAGTTCTACGACAAAATCGTGAAGAGAATAGCTAAAGAAATAAAATGTACAGATAACAACTATACATTTTTAGGGAATGCAGCTATTAATGAAAAATATGCTTTCCTTATGTTATGTACCCATTCTAAAATAATTATATTATCAATTTCACCTTTTTTTATTTTATTTTATTTTATCAAATTATCTCTATATACTTCCTTATATATTTGGTTTCACAATTAGTCCGGTTTTCAAAAAACCTAGGACCTTGCGAATTATTTCGTTGAGTATTTATGTATTTATGTTGAGTTTTTAATGGGTTCTATGGATATGTTGAAATTGAGTGAATTTCTATTGCAGCCTTGAAGTCAGACTTGGCGAGATCTTCAGACAGGCTCACAACACGTACGCTAATCTTGAAAGCAGGCTAAAGGCCGAGTCTTTCAAGGTAAGAGTGCTTAAGATCTTCCAAGCCTGGGACGATTGGGCTATTTACCCGAGGGACTTCCTTATAAAACTCAAGTCCAATTTTTTAGGCACTCCATTACCTCAGGTATGATGTCTCACACTTTATACATCTAATTATTTTTTATATATTGAATTACAATTAGTTAGAATTATTTGTATAGTATATTAGAAACTAGCAAATGGGGATACCTAAAAAATTGCAAAAATAAACTAATCTCCAAAGAGAAAAAAGGTTTGCGATTTCCTTTGGCGCTTTACATTCACTGGCTCAAAAATGTAGGAACCACTGTCCTATATAGACAGATTGATAAAAGTATATGTGAAACAACTACCAGTTATTTTACATATAAATATAAAATCCTAATGAATCAGGGCATGATTATCATTAGTCATTGACTGGTTGACAAATGAAAGTAAATCTAGTATCCTCTTGAATGCATACTCGTACAAGGTATGATACTTTCTATTTTGATAACTCCTATTAAAAACGTTATTTCATATTTAAAATTGCAATAAAAGAATCTTTCGGTATTTTCAAAGTAATGTTTGAATTAAGTAAATTTGGAAAACCCCCATCATTTTACAAGTATATATATTATTAAAAACAGGTTCAACAATTAAACAATAAGAAACAATACAAATACTTTAAATAACACTAAGATTAATTATTAACCGTAAAATTAACTAATATAGAAACATGACTTTACACACTATTGTAAAACTTAAAAACTATTTAACTATTTATTTAAAAAATAAATTAAATATGGTAAATACAAAAATGTATTAAACGACATAAAGATAACTGTTTTAATGCATTAAATAATTTTTGAATTGAACAATTAAAGAAGAATTTAATTTCTTATCTTTCGAATTTCCTTCATTACTTAACCGATTTCGGATCATGACCATCTTCCTGAGTTAAAAGTCCAGATCTTGTATATTTTCATTTTGTGGTGTGGAGCGCAGGATTTTTTCATTTCTGAAACAGAGTGTTATGTTTAAAAAACTTAGTAAACCATTCTTTTATTCGGACAGAATAGAAAACCTATTAAAGGCATTAAACAAATTGAATTTAATGTAAGTTTTTTTTTCCATTCCTTTAACCGTGGGATTTTTGCTTTTTGTTTCCGATATTTTATTTAATTTATATTAAATAAATTAACTAAATTAAATAAATAAACTAGATAAATTAACTAAATTAAAGAGATTAACTTTCAGTTTATTTCACAATTTGGATCTTGAGAGGTAAAGTCTGTGTGATCTCAATTTTTTCAAAAGTTTTTTTTTTCATTCCTTTAATTTCAGTTTGAAATTAAGGAAATTAAGTTTGAAATTCAGGATTTCAATTTGACAAGAATATCTTTTTCAATTGTATTTCAATTAATTATAGATTTTTTTCTTTCAAAATATTTACGAGTGTGTTTTCCTTGTCTTAGTAAATTTTAAGAGGGTATTTAATGTACTTTTCTCATAATACAGTTTAATTTACAACTGGAAAGCGACCAGCATATGAAAGGAGTAAAAACAGCAATAACATATATATAAAAGATGGACAAGATCTAAAACAGTCGAGAGATGAAGGAACATTTCTCTTTAATTGTTGTTAACAATAATAACATTGTTTGCCATTTGAGTTGATAATGGAATACTTTGAAGTGACAAATTTGTTCATATTTCAAGTATAAAAAAAAAATAATCAAGTTGGGTCTTTTAGGAAGAGGAAGTAGAATCAAGCGAGGATGAACCAGCTAAAAGTGAAGACATAGACGGCGATGACCTGGACGGAGTCCCTTTGGATGGAGCCGCTCTTCTTAAGAGTGCTATGATCCACTCGAATCCAGTCCTGAACAAACCTGAATCTGATGACATAGACGGAATTCCATGTAAGCAAGTATATTCGATTTTTCATTTTGTCACTACAGGTTGTTCTTAACTTGTCGAGTTCATTGGGATTAAATTATTCCTTATAAGTTAAAACTAGTAATGCTAGAGTTATTTTACGTATAAAGTTTATCATATTGATAATATTGCTTCCGGATAAAGAAAATGTTGTCAGCTTTGGTGGTCAAAAATACAAAAAACAAATAGACAATAGCTGATTAAAAAGAAGAAATAGTTCAACCGTCTGTAAAATCAAAAATAGTTAGACAAGAATTTTTTTTATTTATATTTCAATTAATTAAGGAGTTTTACTCTTAAAATATTTTCCAGTTGTTTTCTTGTCTTAGTAAATTGAAAGAAAGCATTACATGTGCATTTCAGTAAACTTTTTGTTTAATTCGCAATTCGGATCTCAAGTGGTAAAATCTGTACGAACTTTTTAATTTTGTCAAATGTTTTTCCATTCCTTTAACAGTGGGGGTTTCTAGTTTTTATTTCTGATATTTCATTTAGTTCTCACAATTCACGATATCAAGCGGCTGTTCATTTACAACAGTGTTTCTCAAACTTTTTCGAGTGACCGCCCCCTTGAGTCCATAAACCTATAACTCAACACCCTTGAATAATAATCAGATTCCTATTCTAAATAACCAAATGAGTAATATTTTAATAATTAAATTAAAATAATTACTAATCGAATATTTATTTAGAATCCAATAGATGTATTGTTTCATAGCATATTTATGCAAAAGAATTAATACACAATAAAAGAAACTTAGGTGAGAATATACTTTTAAGATAAAAATGAATTATCAAAACAAATGATTTTAAGAAATCGTTTCCTAGAAGTTTACATGTCGTTTTTTCACTTAAATTTACAAGTTATATTGCATGAACATTTTCAGTTTATGGAAACAGAATCCCCGCTCATTTTTGCATTAACGCCCCCTGATATCAAGGTTTCCACTTTGGGAAACACTGATTTACAAGATCAGTAAACGTTAAATCACTGTTTGATTATTCTAAAGAACCTAATTCCGCAAGTTTCAAAAATTAGATTTTTCTTTTTTATTAGAAAAATACTGGCAAGTATAGTATGTATTTCGTCAATCGGAAGTCCGTAAATAAGAACATGTACTGATTAGTTTTGTATATCCATATTAGTGATGAATGATTTTTATTTTTATTGAATGTTATGAGAGGAGATAATAATTAACTTACAGTGCTTTCAGGTGAAATAGTTACTCATAATTAATTTGCCTTTTATAAATAAATTTCCTTAATTTTTCTATTTAAAAAAAAACGACTATTTAAACATTAAAGGTTTTTAATTATCCTACTATTTGATTATAATAGTTCTTTTTTTTAATAGGTTTCAAATAAATCATTATGTTATATGATCTCCTAAAGTCATCGTTTGCTTCCATTTGTTTAAAAAACGTGACTGCAGAATTGACTGAATCAGAAAATTTTACCTCTAGGCAATTTTTTTCTTACTAAGAATTGATATTAAGGTGGTTGTGAAGTGCCTAGATATCTTTACAGTTAAGAGATTGTAGTAAGACGGGGGGGGGGGGGGGGGGGGGGGTTGAGCTCATCCACTTGAATTTGGTGCATTAAGGCTTTTTCAAAATCATTACTTTCTAAAGTGATACCATTTAAAACAAATTTGCTTTCAACCTCCGAGTTCTTCAATGAAATGCCGATGGATTGAACACTAACACATTATTATTATTATTGACCAGCACTACCTATTTACAAGGTAGTAAATAGGTAGCCCGCCGCCCGTAGTACCGACTTATTTTAAGAGTTTCGGATCAAACTCGGGACCAATGGTCCTACTGAACCTGCTCAGCCGCAGGCAGGGTCAGTGGCCCTTGTAGCCCCCGGTTCAAAGAACCACGTGGAAAATTAAGCCAATGCAACCTGTGGTATAACTGCATGGCCCCACTAGGGGCAGAACAGTAGCACATTTAGAGATCTGATACTTCTCTATAACGACTGCACCGATAGGTCGTTCTAACTTCTGTCCTCGCCGCTCCGAATTAGAAACTAGTTAAGAGTCATATATGAGTAAAAGACAAAGAATGGAATGGTACACTTAATTATAATTAAAACTATTCACTTATAAATAATAATCTTCAAATATGAATTTATACAATCAATTATTGATTATTAACCTAATTTTGAATTTAATTGCCTTTTAATAAATTATTTATGATGACTTCCACGGATTTCCAAAGTTGCATTTTTCTTTTCTATATTTATTAGTTTTAAGTAACGCTTCTACTAATGTCCTGAGGAACAAATTCTCGTGTACGAAAAAACCTGTGTAGATATGAATAGAATTAGGTAAAGAGTAACTGCAGGATTATCTTAATAATAGTTATTTTTAGTGCTCTATTGTGGATGCAATAATCCAAATTCATGGAATTTGTATCACGTTATACTCACATAGAGACGAAATACAAGATTCTTAGTCCCTAAAATAACCAAAAGAGTTGCAAAAAATTAGTACTCGTTTTGATATACAGTGCGATAGCGTCCCTTTCTCATTATCAAATATTGCCGAAGACCTGTAGGGTTCTTTTCCAATCCAAGAGCTATGTAGCCGGCAAATTTCATTCAGATTTCTCAAATGTTCCAACTTGTAAAGTGATGGCAAAGTTTGTTGAGTCACATCAATCCGCACATGTTCAAGCGTCAAACGGTTAGGTTAGGTTGCAGTGGCCGTCCCACGAGAGAGTACACTTAGGCCAAAGGCTTCTTGTAAGACCACATAATGAATATCTATATTGAGGGTCTATATATCTATATATCGTCCTCTCCGAGGAATAGCGTGCTCGATTTTTTTTCACTTCCTGCGTGAATAAATCGAGGACCAGAGTGGTATCGAATCCCAGATGTACCAGTCCTCGGAGGTGAGCACGTAAGCCATTGGAATACCCCTAGTCCCCAAGGCATCATCAAGCAAAATATGAAGATAAAAAAAAACCAGGGGACCTCAAAACATGTATAATTTCAACATCCATTGTCTTCATGGTTACTATAATGTGTTTAACGTGTAAAGGTCTTTCCATCTCTTACAAAAATCTAATCTAATCTGCTTGATTCATACCAATGGCAAGCCCCATTGTCTCAAGACAATTGTAGTTTTGTCTGAAACATATGGGCATGAACTGCCCATACAAATGAACAATACATGAACTGCTTCGAAATACAAATATTTTTATAAGAATTAACCTGTTTTCCTAGTGGAAGATGACTTAGATGGAGAACCAATGGATGAAGGAGGTGGGAGGCACGGTGCGTTTGTTCCTTCTCGTTGGGAGACGGTGGACCCGGACTTGATAGAGGCCCAGGCCATGACTACAAGCAAGTGGGAGTTACTGGAGGGGAAAGACGGCAAGGGCAAGCAGGACGACTCAAAAGAGAATCCGCAGTCGGAAACCAATGACGACGATAGCCTCAGCTCTAGGTATTCAAGTAACTCTTTATTTTACTGTGCATGTAGCTTTTTTTATTGACAAAATTTCAACTATTTGGGTATATTTCTACTAACATTCAGTCACCTTCAAGAAGACTAAAAGTCAAAGACATTGAACCTCAAAACTCCAGTTCTTTAGCCAACCAGTTTTAGGTTCTGGGGATGTGCAGAAAGTCATTTATTGAACTAAGCATTTTACTATTGGTACTATTGGTTTTGTATATATTTTTTTTTCTTCGACTTGTAGTTTTTCTTAAATATTGCTGAGGACCATTTCATTTCATTATTAGAATTTCATTCTATGTGAACCGGGTAGTAAAGAAGAATTTTTAATCTGATATCAGAAGGGAAAATATGTTTAAATTATTGATTATTATTTATTATTAGTAGTAGGTCCTTAATTATTAATTATCAATTTTATGCGGCTATAATATACTGAAAATGACAATATTGAAATTAAAACGTTTTAAGAAAATGTATTAGATTTTAGACTTAAATGATTCAATACCTTCAAGTGGAAGACATACATAAATATATAGAGTACTTCGACAATAGTCAGCAAAAACCTTAAAACTTGTTTCCTTATTCTGTTTGCTACTGTAAGGTTTTCTTCTATTTTAAAGAAAGTAACGTGTTTTTATTGTGAACAGTCTGCATGTATTGTATATACATATATATAAAACAAGATTTCACAAAGAATACAAAAAAAATAACAATCAATGATCAAACCATTTGTCTCATTTGATACTCGTATTGTAGTTTGATCATATATACAAAAAAAGTTTATCAGGAACCGATCAGTTCTTCAGGTTTAAATTAAACTCTCAATGCCAATGGCTCGGTTTTTTATTTAAAACATTTTTCATAGGCTCATATCACATCCATGTGTTCTTATATTTGTATATTTGCGATAATAATTACAGGTTTCTATTTTAAACCTGAATAACTGACTGGCTCCTGATAAACTTTTATTTTGTTCCTACTTCACGGTCGATACTTTTATCAATATTTATATACTTGTGATAATAATTATGGGTTTCTATGAGGATATAAGAAAAACACATACATCTGATATGAGCCTATGAAAAAGGTTTTAAATAAAAACCGAAACGTCAGCAATGAGAGGGAGTTTAATTTGAACATGGAGAACTGACCGAGTCCTGATAAACTTTTATTTTGTTTCTACTTCACGGTCAATACTTATATCATAATAACAATATATATATCGTGATTATACATATATATATATATACCATGATAAACGAAAAACGGTCCGGCAGGACAAATAACAATTAAAATAAGCAGTGACACATAAACAGAAACACAACAAAGACTCACTTTTCAATATTTCGACCGTAATGGCGGTCGTCCTCAGGAGAAGAAGTGAATTGAAATATTGAAAAGTGAGTCTTTGTTGTGTTTCTGTTTATGTGTCACTGCTTATTTTAATTGGTATATATATATATATATATATATATATAAAGATTTCACATAAACACGTGAAACAACAATCAATGATTAAACCACAATAAGAATGGGAAAACAAGACTAAGATCTTTCAACCGTAACAAGCGGTCTTCGTCAGAGTCAAAAACCCAACTGGGTTGTTGACTCAGTTGGGTTTTTGACTCTGACGAAGACCGCTTGTTACGGTTGAAAGATCTTAGTCTTGTTTTCCCATTCTTATTGTGGTTTAATCATATATATATATATATATATATATGTTCGGTATAAACAAAGATGCATTGATAAATTAAGTGCACACAGTTTTCAATAGTCTCTGCACCTGTGTGCTTGGTTTCCCTCTCTTTTCTCTCGTGATGAAGATTTGAACCGAAAATTTGGGAGTGTAAGTGTGTGTTTTTCATTTACCTATGTATATCAAACTTAAATTTTCTGTTTCGGATCGTTTTTCATCGTTGAAGGATATATACATGAAAGTTATTTTATTTGAAAAATCTTAGTCATTTTTCTGATTTCTTAGTGTGGTTTACGTTGATTTTCAATTCACTTGTTTATTATGAAATCTTGTTGATTATATATATATATATATATTGGGTTACTTGCCGTTGCGTCTACAACGTGCTTGGTCTCCCATTCTCTTTTCTCCTGAAGACGGATTGCCCGAAAATTTGAGTCTGTAAGTGTGTTTCCCTACTTTGTGTTTTGCTCTTTGTTAATCTCGAACTCGTATTATATATATATATTATATATATATATATATATATATATATATATATATATTATATACAATTAAAATAAACTAGTTCATTTTAATTGTAATCTGTCCTGGTGGATCCACTTTCGTTTATCTGAGATATATATGTTAAAACAGTGGTTTTAATTAAACAATAGTAGAGTTTTTTTTTATTAAGAATTTAAGTGACATAATTTGAATCTATGAAAGACTTATTTTGCGCGTGCTTGAGTTTTAATTGTAGTTTATTATAATTTGTATGTTGTAGTCGTGACATACAGGAAGAACTTCGAAGAGCAAAATTAAGAGAAATTGAAGTTAAAGTGATGCAATATCAAGATGAACTGGAGTCTGGAAAGAAGAGCTTAAAACCTGGCTGGACTGTATCTGAACAAATTGAACACCATAGACGAAAACTCCTAAGAAAAGTAAATTGTGCCTCTACGAATTAGTATTTACTCCTCGACTGTGATACTTAAGTTTCACTACTTTCTCAACTAATAGTTTTAGCATTCTTCTGCGATCTTATTTAAACTGTTATTGAGAAATCACATCATTACTATTTCTTATTTATTTTTGGTTATTAATTTTACCATTGAAGGAGATTATTATTTTGATAATGTTGGCTTCACATTTTTGAGGATGACAATAATTGATTGGTTTGCAGACGGGGTGTAGACATAGGTAGAACAATATTGTTGGGAGGTAGGGACATTACCGATATTTTAAGGATGTAATTACATAATAAATTTCCTGTTCACATATCAAAAACAAAAAAGCTTTATCTTATATATGACTTTTTTATATGCCACTTATTCGTTATTTTAAGGGTAGATTTCAGGTTAATACAATCCAGGAGATCAATAATTAGGTGGTGTAGCATTTCAATCACCATATTAACATTGTCACTGGAGGGTTGGAGAGTTGCTCTATTAGTGGGCATTTCTTCTACCTGGTGCCATTATTTTAGGGCTTTATTTATCACATGGGAATTCTGAGCTATCTTACTTGAGTACATCTTTTCTACTTTTAACATTATTCTTTCATTAGCTTATTAACAAGTATTTAGCTAGTATTCTGTGCTTGTCTTTAAGTAAAAGTAGACTTTATTTTAGTATTATCGACGATTTAATAATGTACTGTTCTATTAAATATATTTTCCCTACTTGTTTATATTATTTTAGGGTAAAAAGCTGATGAAACAGTCTCCACGTAAAAAAAATTAATCATATAAACAACGCGTTTCGAACACGTATTGTTCTTCTTCTGGCATTAACTTAGTTATACGATTAAATTTTTATATGTGGAGACTATTTCATTCGCTTTTTACCCTACAATGAGTAAATACCACATAATAACTGATTGCTTTACGTTAGAATTGTTTACATTATACTAGCTAGATCCTTCACAATAGTAGTTGTTTCTTTTTCTAAGTGAAATAGGAATGCATTTGTTGTTTTACTTATTTTTTTCTTTATTATTTAGGTTGGAAAGGACAAAGATAAGCCAGGAGAGAAACGGAGAAACAGCATCTCGCCTGACGATTCGTCTGAAATTAAGTCAGTACAGCTTATGAACATTTTAGTTTCTTGTATAATGATTTTATGTAAATAGACCTGTAATTTATATGCTATACAGAAGAGCACAAAATTGCCTTTCTAAAATGATTGGCTTCAGAATAGAAAAGTAGGAACTAATTTATTTGACTGCCCAACATAAAACAACACGTTTTTATGCATTTTAGATATAAAATTAACTATTACAAACACTGAAGGTTTTTTTAGTAACTTCTGAATCTTTGGCAATGTAAACAAATTTAACAAGTAGATGAAGTTTGGTTTTACATTTTTAGGGCTATATCACTCTTCTTCTAACAGGGCAAAATTCTTGATTTTTTCTGCATAGTATACTAATTTTAGGTGAATGCCACATGTACAGTTTCAACATTCCAATTATTTTAAGGTAGGTTGCAGTGGCAGTCTCACAAGAGTCACACATGGACCGAATATTGAGCCTTTCTGATACCACACAATGATTCTACATTTGGAGTCCTCAGTTTTGCCTAACTAAAGTATATTCTGAATAAGATTCTTTGACGATTACCAGATATATTACAGACTCGGGACCGACGGCTTATCGTTCTCTCCGAGGGACAACGTGCTCAGATTTATTACTGTATAACTCCTTTTCTTAGAAGAAATCTTGCTTAAAATATATAGACCTCATCTTTCAGTAAAGAACTATTTTCGTGTTAATTTAATTTGAAACTTAATTTCTTTTAATGTTGAAATTGTGAGCAGTACCATGTTCATAATCCATCAGATTCAACCATAAGTCAATATATTGACTGATAAAAGTTAATACTCGTACATTATCTTTTTGCGCAGAGCTGAACTTTTATTTTTTATGTTAAAATTCTGAATTATTTTTTCGGGTTGTTTCTAATATCAGTTCCATAACGCAAACTGAAGTCCTCTAGATTTAGAAGTTTAGAGAAAAAAATTATATCTATAAACACATAATGGACAATGATTTGGGTTTCCCATGATGCAATATTATTCAAAACCTATACGGGTCATCTACACTATAGGTGCTATTTTTGAGTGCATTATTATTCTAATCCATCAACGGTGTTTCTGCATTAAGTCCATAAACCTTTGGATACACACCCCCACTCATATGCATACAGTTACACTTCAAAAATAAACCCATAGGACCTCATAAAACATGTAAATCCGTTAAATTGGAAGGGGGTCCAATGACTCATGGACAGTTTTTTTAGCATAAATCAGTTTAACATAAATCAGTTTTTTTAGCACCTTTCAAAGCTAAATTGATATAAGAGGAGGGGTGTTTTAATTAAAGGGCAATTGACCTAATGTTGTAAATATTATATTGACCTAATTAAATTTAATATATCAAATATTATAAACATTAGTAACGGTCTCTTCAAACTAGATACTTTCGTTACGAGGGCAATAGCCTCTTCTAAGAGGGTTGACAGCTAGCGGATAGTTTTTTACTCTTTCTTACTGTACTCCTTTGTTTCCCCAAACATCCCTTTCTGGATATTAGTCCTTTCCTGAACTTTCACCCTTTTAAAATACCACTCTTCTCAACCCTTCACCAGATGTTTTCTGCATCTAGTGTTTCAGTTGGGTTTTTGACTTTGACGAAGACCGCTTGTTACGGTTGAAAGATCTTAGTCTTGTTTTCCCATTTCTTATTGTGGTTATATATATACCAATATATATATATATATATTCCCACCCTCAGAGATAGGCTCCTTCCCAACATAATTTATATCAACATTCACTTGAATTTATATTCGTAGTTTTGTTTAGTTAATTAGCTAAGTTATTACCATTTCCTCTGTCAGGATAACATAAAATATATTTAAGTTTATTATATTTACCTTGTTCTGCTTAAAAATTTAAGGTTGATGAAATAAACTTAAATTGACTTGATAAAGCTACTAATAAAGTCAAGTTAAATCTGATTTTGTAATAATTATATTACATTATTCTCTATTCTAAGAGATTTTGTTCAAATACAAACACATTAGTTCATCTAGTTCTATGGTTTTTAAGTTGAAAATATAAATACAGATTTAATGTAGGAAATGTTTTAGACACAAGAGGTCACGGCGGTCGAGGAGCTCCTCACACAGTCCAAGGAGATCGCACAGGTATTCTTTAAAGTATTAATATATGCTAATGAATTTATTGTTTCTATTTTGTATTGTTTAATTACTTCCGTATTTTCGTTTGCTCTTTCTGCTAGATGAATTCAAAATAAAATTATGTATATTTAATACCACTAATATGTGGATATCATGTTCACATATTAGATTAAGGTTATAGGTACGCCTTGGTTTTTAATTTTTTTTTTTTTTAAAAATGAAATAATTTCGTCTCGCAAATTCTGTCTTTGAAGATGCTATAAAATAGTGGCATGTAAGAATTACAGATCTGTAAATTTAATCATGAAGGAAAATATTGAAGAGAGACTGATCTAGAGAAATAGAAAAAGGCTAAAGACTATGGTTTTAAGTAACTGAAAGGTACATGATATGCTAATGTAAAATAAAGTAAAATATTTTTAATGCAATTTAAATTGAAGTTCAAACGTCACAAGTATGAAATCTAAAATCTGAAAGTCTTATAAGTGTGGGCGCTGGAAAACAAATGAATACACAGTCAAACATTTAAGCTGACTTTAATCAAAAGTTTTGCAGTAAAAGTTACTTTTTCTCATAAAAATATAAATAAATTGTTTCAAAAACTGAGTTTCTGTTTTAGTACATAGTTTTGTAATAAAGTATTGGTAAATTTTGGAGCCATAATTTCAGTGAAATTTGCTCCAGCTCGTAGTATAAAATTTTTTGGAACTCAAGTTTAAAAATAACAGTCTAAATTCATTTTTAAGGTTTTGTGATTATAAACATCTGCAAACTTTACCCTTTGTCAATTAGCCCACAGATATAAGTTTCGAAAACATCCAATTAATCCTTAGATCAATGGCTATCAAGCTTCTTGTTTACTCTGAATTATACTGAAATCACGAACTGTGGAAGTTTTTAGGAAACCATAACTAACTATCCTTTTTACTTTACTATAAGTAAAGTATAGTGATCGTGAAAAAATTCGATCTCGAGATTTTGACGGAATTACATGTTTTGAGGTCCCAGAAGTCGTTTTATGAGGTTTTTACGATGATGTCTGTGTGTGTGTGGGTGGGTGGGTGGGTGCGTGTGTTAGCATTGCTTGTTACCACGTTACGGTCCAGAATCTTTGATGGATCAAGTTGATATTTTACACAAAAATGGGCCCCATTTAGACGAAGATCCCTATTGTTTGGGAAGAATTATGCATGATGGGAAAGTCACTTTTTTTGCCAAAAACCGTTTTTTTTAAAACATTTATTTCTCCTAAACTGATAACTCTAGAGTTTTGAAATTTTGACATTATCTTTGAGGTTACAAATGGAACAAACGAAAAATATATTCAGAATTTTAAAACAACGGGAAATATTTTTTTTTCACTAAAATGTAATAATTTTGACTTATAATTCAATCTCAAACCTTGTGAGAGCGATACAAGTCATACTGTTTGACGGACAATAATGAAACTATGCCTATAAATAGAACATCATGTGTAGAATGAGTTGAGATATTTTTTTTCAAAATTACATTCACTAATGGGGCGTTACAGTACGATAACTGTTTTCAGAAAATGTTTTTTTGACGCTAAACGGCTCGTTAAAAAATAATGAAAATTTGACCAAAAATGGAACAAAAAATTAGCAATTCATAAAAAAAAAATCATGAAGTTTCAATTACGGGAAAGAGCAATAACGATATAAAAACTCTTTGTTTACCCTAGACTAAGAGATCACCTGCTATACTTGTCGAATTTTTTGTATTTTTTTACATTGTTTACATTGACTTAGAAATTTTTTGAGCAAATCCACTGAGATAAAATTGATTTTATAAAGGAACAGTTTAAAATTGTTTATTGAATTATATGAGATGTAAGAGAATAATATTGTGCAGGAAATGATAAACACTCACTCAGAAATATTCGTATATATGTTATTTGACAAAGGGGAAGGAAAATGATCTTATTAAATACTAAGAAGCTTATTATATATTATTATTTTAAAGATTAAAATTCCAGTATGATAATTCTATAAAAGACCAAAAATGTAAATGATAATTCATAATCTGAATCTTTCGTTTAGAGATTAATAAATGTAATTATCGTACATCTTTAATTAACAAATCACCTTAAAACAACATTTTCTTCGCAGTTAAAGATGTTTATCAAGAAAAAAAGGGTATTTTCCTGTTTTAAATTTAAAAATTTTACTTTAATATTCAATGTAGAAGGATGTCAAGTAAACGATGTAAGAAATCTACTGGCTGTTTGAACGAAAGCCATTCTCTTGTAGGAGAATAAATCGTTTCAAGAAATGTTCACTTTGGTTTTTCAAAATGTTATTACTGCTGTAGTTATACTAATGTAATTATTTTCAAATAATAAATTATTTGTGATGTACAAAAATAAGCTTATAAAATGATATGTCCTTCAATCACTATCTGTACTACCTCAGGAATGATAGGCTAATAATTATATCCCATTTAGATGTTTACGTTATGCTTAAATGAGACGTTATGTTTTATATACTCAAGAAATTTGACATTAAGTTACTTATAGTAAAGTAGAGTGTAGGCCACTCCAGATTTTTAATATAGTATTTGTTGGTTTGGCAGATCAAGAAGTCACAGTAGGTACAGGAGCAACAGTCGTGGACGTCGGAGGTCGAGGAGCAGTTCAAGAGGACGTCGGAGTTCGCCTGCAGGCCGGAGCAGTGGTGGGAGTGGCAGACAGCGCCACAGCCACGACGAGGCAGAGGACAGTCCACATCGGTCGACGCGGAGGACCTCGAGGAGGTCGCCTTCTCTGTCACCCCAGCATACCTCCCGCCAAAACAAGCACTCCAAGAAGCACAAACACAAACACAGACATTGACTCTGCTCCACAGCATGTATATACATAAACCTCTGTAAATATTATCCTATTAACTCTTTCTACCCGTTTTATTTTCTCAGACTTATTGTTCGAGTTCATTCATTGATGTTAATCTCAACCCAGGATTTATTTTACCCATTTCTATGAAAATATCAAGTACAAGTTGATGTGGCGTAATTTGAAACTTTATTTTAAATGTCATTAACATAATAAACTATTAATCTTTAGAATAAAAAAAGAGTTTTTGAAACATCTATATGTCATTTTAAAGATGTATCAGTTGGATTTATAAAGAACTGAAACCACTGTTTTTCATCGTTCAAATAAATTGCACAATTCTTTTCAACATGAGAAAAAAAATAAGTAAAATGTTTCAAATAATTCAATCAATTCCAACTGATAAGCCGTCAGTTATCGAAGAATAAAGTTGATCCATTAACAGTTTAAAAGCAATGTAATTTGTAATTAGCACTCTCAGGTATTTATTTAATTGCTAAAAAAGTGAAATTGTTTAATTAGTTAATTTTGTAATTAGGGAAATGAATAAATTTTTTCCGCAAATGCTTTATTTGTTTTATATTCATATATTTTGAGCTTTCCTTCGAGATCTCAATTTGTGTAGAAAATCGAAAGAAGCCTTTGTTTGCCTTAAACTTTAGCCCTCTCTATATTAAAGTAAAAAAAAAATACAACTGTAGATTCATAATAAACAAAACTAAATTGTTTTTGTTGTTGATTGTTCCGTGAAACGTTTTGCGGAGATTCCTTCGTAAATCTCACCATAAGATTCCTCTTATTAATTGGAATATTTCTTTTTACTCCGGAAAGAATATCTGTGGTGGAATTAGAAAAGCATGCTGTAAAACCTTTATTTTGTCGATAGTAAAATGACAAAACACCTAACATTTTGATTTTAATTTCAGTAAGATAAAATCGAATCTTAGAATAATGTTTATTTCCTTTTTACAACTCTTTTTTACTGAAGTAATTTTTTTTTATGAAACAATCTAATAAGCCTAGTGAAATGTAATTAAATTGTTTCATACTAGTTTCTTAAATAGATAAATTATTCTGTGTAAAGGATTTATTAATATATATTGTATGTAGTAAGTAATATAATTTTTAGAAATTGAATTTTTTTATTTACTCCTTTCATAATTCAATCTACATACAGTTTTAAAAGAAATCGTGTCGTAAATTACGATTTTAAATTCAACGAGAAACAAGGGGTTTGCACTACAATTGTTGAAAAGAATTTCGGGCAGTAGAGTTTTCAATAACTGTGTGTTATCATTGAAATTATACTTTTTACAATGATTTCATATAATAATAAGAAAATTGTAATTAAGATTAAATATAGTTTTTATTTCTGTGCGTAGGATTGCATTGCATTAAACTTGTATGTGAAATTATTACGGGGTACTAAAAAAAGTATGATAATGATTTTAGGAATGTAAATCATTAAATTTTGTCTCACTCCAGTTTTGTTTGCTGCAAAGAACCTTTGCTCTGGGATAAAGCACAACTCTACGTTACTGCTTTTCCTACATCTTATCTCGTTGAGTGGTGATTTATTCGCGTTTCTCAACTATTATCAAAAACACTCAATAGACTTGACACTGTGAAAAGACATGATCTTCGATTATCATTAGCATGCATGGAGCCAGATATAATGAAACTCGTCGAGCAGTATCAAACCACAGGAATCTTATTGAATAAGCATGGCTTTCATTTTTTTATTCACACACTTAACTTTAACTTTTTACTTTACTATAAGTAAAGTATAGTGATCGTGAAAAAATTCGATCACGAGATTTTGACGGAATTACACGTTTTGAGGTCCCAGAAGTCATTTTATGAAGTTTTTTCGATGATGTCTGTGAGTGGGTGAGTGTGTTAGCATTGCTTGTTACCACGCTACGGTCCAGAATCTTTGATGGATCAAGTTGATATTTTACACAAAAATGGGCCTCATAGGAAAGAAAATCCCTATTGTTTGGGAAGAATTATGCATGATGGGAAAGTCACTTTTTTTTTGCCAAAAACCGTTTTTTAGAAAACGTTTATTTCTCCTAAACTGATAACCCTAGAGTTTTGAAATTTTGACATAATCTTTGAGGTTACAAATGCAACAAACGAAAAATATATTCAGAATTTTAAAACAACAGGATATATTTTTTTTCAATAAAATGTAAAAATTTTGACTTATAATTCAATCTCAAGCCTTCTGAAAGCTATACAAGCCATACTGTTTGACGGATCAAAATGAAATTATGCCTAAAAAGAGAACATTATGGGGAGAATGAGTTGAGATATTTTTTTTCAAAAATACATTCGCTAAAGGGGCGTTACAATACGATTTCTGTTTTCAGAAAGTGTTTTTTTGACGCTAAACCGCTCATTAAAAAATAATGAAAATTGACAAAAATTGAAACGAAAAATTAGCAATTCATAAAAAAAAATCATGAAGTTTCAATTACGGGAAAAAGCAATAACGCTATAAAAACTGTTCGTTTATCCTAGACTAAGAGATCACGTGCTATACTTTTCGAACTTTTTATATTTTTTTACATTGTTTACATTGACTTAGAAATTTTTTGAGCGAATCCACTGGGATAAAATTGATATTTATAAAGGAACAATTTAAACTGTTTATTGGCTATGAGATGTAAGAGGAATAATATTGTGCAGGAAAATGATAATACTCACTCAGAAAAAATTCGTATATATGTTATTTGACAAAGGGGAAGGAAAGTGATCTTATTAAATACTAAGAAGCCATAAAATTTCCAGTATAATAATTCTGTAAAAAACCAAAAATGCAAAAGATAATTCAAAATTGAAATCTTTCGTTTAGAGATTAATAAATGTAATTATCGTACATCTCTAATTATAAATCATCTTAAAACAACATTTTCTTCGCTATTTATGATGTTTTTCAGAGAAAAAAAGGGTATTTTCCTGTTTTAAGTTTGAAAATTTTACTTTAATATTCAATGTAGAAGGCTGTCAAGTAAACGATGTAAGAAATCCACTGGCTATTTGAACAAAAGGCATGTTCTCTTCTAGGAAATATTTCGTATCAAGAAATGTTCACTTTGGTTTTTCAAAAATGTTATTACTGCTGTAGTTATACTAATGAAATTATTTGCATCAGCTGTGTGATGTACAAAAATAAGCTTATATATTGATAAGTCCTTCAATCACTATCTTTACTACCTCAAGATTGAAAAACTAATAATCATATATCATTTAGATGTTTACGTTATGCTTAAATGAGACGTTATGTGTTATACTCTCAAGAAATTTGATATTAAGTTAATTATAGTAAAGTTGAGTGTAGGCCACTCCAGATTTTATTTTCATAGTAGTCGTGCTAGAATAGTCAAAACGACAAGACTAATGCAGAAAATTTCTTAATTTGATAAAGTTTTTCATTTTCATGGAATTGGTTTAACAGAAGTCAAGGTGTGAACATAATATTGTAGGTGTGATGAATTTGTTATTTTTTTATATTTTCATAGTAGTTGTGTTAGAATAGTCAAAACAAGGCTAATACAGAAAATTTGATTAATTTGATAAACTTTTCCATTTTCATGGAATTGGTGTAACAGAAGTCAAGGTGTGAACAATAATATTGTAGGTGTGGTGAATTTGTTATTTTTTTATATTTTCATAGTAGTCGTGTTAGAATAGTCAAAACGACAAGACTAATGCAGAAAATTTGCTTAATTTGATAAACTTTTTCATTTTCATGGAATTGGTGTAAGAAAAGTCAAGGCGCGAACAAATATCTCCTAGGTGTGGTGAATTTGTTCTTTTTTTATATTTTCACAGTAGTCGTGTTAGAATAGTCAAAACGACTAGGCTAATGCATAATATTTCCTTAATTTGATCAACTTTTCCATTTTCATGGAATTGGTGTAACAGAAGTCAAGGCGTGAACAATAATATCCTAGGTGTGGTGAATTTGTCTTTTTTTATATTTTCACAGTAGTTGTGTTAGAATAGTCACAACGACTAGACCAATGCAGAAAACTTACTTAATTTGATAAAGTTTTCCATTTTTATGGAATTAGTTTAGCAGAAGTCAAGGTGTACAAATAAAATTTTAGGTGTGATGAATTTGTTATTTTTATATATTTTAATAGTAGTTGTGTTAGAATAGTCAAAACAACTAGAGTAATGCAGAAAATTTGCTTATTTTGATAAAGTTTCCATTTTCATAGAATTAGTTTAGCATAATTTTAGGTGTGAACATAAAATTGTAGGTGTGGTGAATTTGTTATTTTTTTAAATTTTCATAGTAGTTGTGTTAGAATAGTCAAAACAACAAGGCAAATGCAGAAAATTTGTTTAATTTGATAAAATTTTCCAATTTCATGGAATTGGTGTAACAGAAATCAAGGTGTGAACAGTAATATTGTTGGTATGTTGAATTTGTTCATTTTTTTTTATTTTCACAGTAGTCGTGTTAGAATAGTCAAAACGACTTGACTAATGCAGAAAATTAGCTTATTTGATAAAGTTTTTCATTTTCATGGAATTGGTTTAACAGAAGTCAAGGTGTGAACAATAATATTGTTGGTGTGTTGAATTTGTTATAATTTTTTAAATTTTCATAGTAGTTTTGTTAGAATAGTCAAAACAACAAGACTAATGCAGAAAATTTGTTTAATTTGATAAACTTTTCCATTTTCATGGAATTGGGGTAACAGAAGTCAAGGCGTGAACTATAATATCCTAGGTGTGGTGAATTTGTTCTTTTCTTATATTTTCACAGTAGTCGTGTTAGAATAGTCAAAACGACTAGGCTAATGCAGAATATATCCTTAATTTGATAAACTTTTCCATTTTCATGGAATTGGTGTAACAGAAGTCAAGGCGTGAACAATAATATCCTAGGTGTGGTGAATTTGTTCCTTTTTTATATTTTCACAGTAGTCGTCTTAGAATAGTCAAAACGACTTAACTAATGCAGAAAATTTGCTTATTTGATAAAGGCTTTCATTTTCATGGAATTGGTTTAACAGAAGTCAAGGTGTGAACAATAATATTGTTAGTGTGTTGAATTTGTTATTTTTTTAAATTTTCATAGTAGTTGTGTTAGAATAGTCAAAACAACAAGGCTAATGCAGAAAATTTGTTTAATTTGATAAAATTTTCCATTTTCATGGAATTGGTGTAACAGAAATCAACCTGTGAAAAATAATATTTTTGGTGTGTTGAATTTGTTATTTTTTTACATTTTCGTAGTAGTCGTGTTAGAATAGTCAAAACGACTTGACTAATGCAGAAAATGTGCTTATTTGATAAACTTTTCCATTTTCATGGAATTGGTGTAACAGAAGTGAAGGCGCGATCAATAATATCCTAGGTGTGGTGAATTTGTTCTTTTTTTATATTTTCACAGTAGTCGTGTTAGAATAGTCAAAACGACTAGGCTAATGCAGAATATTTCCAATATTTGATAAAGTTTTCCATTTTCATGGAATTAGTTTAGCAGAAGTCAAGGTGTGAACAATAATATCTTAGGTGTGGTGAATTTGTTATTTTTTTATATTTTCATAGTAGTTGTTTTAGAATAGTCAAGACTACAAGACTAATGCAGAAAATTTGTTGAATTTGTTAAACTTTGCCATTTTCATGGAATTGGTGTAACAGAAGTCAAGGCGTGAGCAATAAATAATATCCTAGGTGTGGTGAATTTGTTATTTTTTTATATTTTCATAGTAGTTGTGTTAGAATAGTCAAAACGACAAGGCTAATGCATAAAATTTGTTTAATTTGATAAACATATCCATTTTCATGGAATTGGTGTAACAGAAGTCAAGGCGTGAACAATAAATAATATTAGTTATATTCACCAACTAGGTGTGGTGAATTGGTTATTTTTTTATATTTTCACAGTAGTTGTGTTAGAATAGTCAAAACGACAAGACTAATGAAGAAAATTTGTTTAATTTGATTAACTTTCCCATTTTCATGGCCTTGGTGTAACAGAAGTCAAGGCGTGTACAATAATATCGTAGGTGTGGTGAATTTGTTATTTTTTTATATTTTCATAGTAGTTGTGTTAGAATAGTCAAAACGACAAGGCTAATGCATAAAATTTGTTTAATTTGATAAACATATCCATTTTCATGGAATTGGTGTAACAGAAGTCAATGTAGTAGTACCTTTCCATGATATTGAAAAGTTACGAATGGACTCTTTCCTCAAGAAAGAGGACTTATGTTTGTTGAGAAATATCCAGTTTTTTTTTTACAATCCTAGGCTAATAGTTCATATTTATTATTTTCAAAAATTAGAAGCTACCAACTATAAAAGATTTAAATTATATTGAATAGCTGGCTTTGACTTCGATTTGAGTATGTAAACTGGCTAATTACTAATATATTTTTTCTCAATATACATTCATAGCAAACTTATAACAGAGTACAGGAGGCAGGAAAAGGATAACACTCACTCAGAAAAAATTCGTATATATGTTATTTGACAAAGGGGAAGGAAAATGATCTTATTAAGTACTAAAAAGCCATAAAATTCCCAGTATAATAATTCTATAAATAACCAAAAATGTAAAAGATAAATCAAAATTGAAATCTTTCGTTTATAGGTTAATAAATGTAATTATCGTACATCTTTAATTATAAATTATCTTAAATGATAGCTCATATTTGCATGAGTATCTTGAATTCCTTTAAACAACTTAATACCTTTTCATGGTTTCTTGAAAACAACCGCATTCTTTCTGTATATACGGTGCAATCAGCTTTCCGCTGTAATATGCTCAACAGATAAAGGTAAGTGAAAATGGTTACAATAAGTATATAAATAAACTTCTGTATTGAATATTTTCGATAAATTACCCATTTCAAATTTGAAAATGTTCCTATTTTGTCTGAAAAATGTCATAAACATCTAAGAAAAAATGTTTTTAAGATCATTTTTAATTTACGATTTGGGATAATTATTTATTATTCTTCAAAAAATGTTTTTAATTTTGAATTATGTTTTACATTTTTGGTCTTTTATACAATTATTATACTGGGAATTTGATGGCTTCTTAGTATTTAATACAATCATTTTCCTTCCCAATTGTCAAAAATCATATATACCAATTTTTTCTGAGCGTGTGTTATCTTTTTCCTGCCTGCTGTACTCTGTTATAAGGTTGCTATGAATGTATATTGAAAAAAAATATATTAGTAATTAACCAGTTTACATAATCAAATCAAAGTCAAAGCCAGCCTATTCAGCATAATTTAAAACTTTTTTAGTTGGGTGCTTCTAATTTTTGAAAATAATAAATATGATCTATTAGACTGAACAGTAATAAAACTGGACATTTGTCAACAAACGTAACTCTTTCTTGAGTAAAGAGTCTATTCGCCACTCTTCAATATTACCCAAAGATACTGCGATTCATAAACACAAAATAACTTACAACTGATATTAAGTTTTGTTCAATAGTGCAATATATAGATTGATTAGATCATTTGGTGAGACATATTCATCATTCCATGGAAAGCAACAGAAAATTTATGTTCATTGGCAGTGGTTTTTTTATATTTAAAAATATTATTGCTCTTATACCTCACACAAATCAATAAATCATTTAAACTTTTCAATAATAAACATCAATTTTATTTCAGTGGATTTACTTAAAAAATTTCTAAGTCAATGTAAATACATATCAATAAATTCGACAAGTATAGCAGATGATCTGTTAGTCTAGGATAAACAATCAGTTTTTATAGCGTTATTGCTCTTTACCGTAATTCAAATTATGTGAATTTTTTTTATAAATTGGTAATTTTTTGGCAAATTTCCATGGTTTTTTTATGGGCCGCTTACGTCAAAAAAAACATTCTCTGAAAATAGAGCATGTAGGCTAACAGCCCTTTGGTGAATATAATTTGAAAAAAATTATCTCAACTCATTCTCCGCATAAAGTTCTATTTCTAAGTATTGTTTCATTTTGATTCATCAAACGGTATGGCTCACATAAGCTTTCAGATTGAACTATAAGTCAGAATTTTTACATTTCATTGATTTTTTTTAAAACAACATTTTCCTGTTGTTTTTTTAAAATCAACAACAATTTAAATTTAAAATCAGAATTTTTAAAACAACATTTTCCTGTTGTTTTAAAAATTCTGAGAATATTTTATGTTTATTGATTTTGTAGCCTCAAAGAGAGTGCCAAAATTTGGAGACTCTTAGAATTAGTTTAGGGAAAAAAATTTAGTCTAAAAACAGGTTCTTGGCAAAAAAAGTGACTTTGTCATCATGAATAATTGCTCTCAAACAATAAAGGGCTCATCTAAACTATGAGGTCCATTTTCGTGTAAAACATCAATTTGATCCATCAAAGATTCTGGACCGTAGAGTGGCCACATATGTATCCACATACTTTGGATACATAATCACCCACACACACACAGTCCTCAACGAAAAATCTTCATAAAACGACTCGTTTCCGTATTCCATCAAAATCTCGAGATACAACTTTTTCACAATCACTCTACTTTACTTATAGTAAAGTAAAAAAAAAATTGGCACTCAAAAGTTTAGTAAGAGTCCATAAAGGAATAAATAACATGAACACATTCAACCAATCTATTAACATTCATTATATTTATTTATTTTGTAATTTGTATAGCATTTTTATTAATGAAAAACAGTTTTAATATGTTTGATTAGGAACGTTTTACCAACAATCTAGAACGACCGTACATCATGATGTCTATTAGTGACATGTATGTGGACCATCAGCTTTTATCTTGTAATTTGGACTTTGCTTTTTTTATTTCTTCCAAAAAAGCGTTTCTGTTTTCTTCTATAATCTGAAGGAACATTTTGTTGTCTTCATCTTTTTCCTGCTGCAAACATTTAACTCGACTTTCCAGTGCTAAACATTTTTCTTCTAGCAATTCTGATCTGCAAAAATATTTTATTAAATATATTGATTTACAATAACATTATATATATAATATACGTTCAAACTATAATATGAAATAGGAAAACAAGACTAAAATCTTTCAACCGTAACAAGCGGTCTTCGTCAGAGTTAAAAACTCAACTTTGACGAAGGTCGATTGTTACTGTTTTACCAAATAGTAGTAATAGTAGTGCTAATTGTAAAACAATCATGTTGTAGCCCTGAAGATGACATAAATATATGTCGAAACGTCGGCAAAAGGACTAGTTTAAAATCATTGGACCTCAACCCTCAAAAAATTACATCATATATATATATATATATATATATATATATAATATATATATATATATATATATATTACATAAACACGTGAAATAAAAATCAACATCCAAACCACAGTATGAAATCAGAAAAATAACTTAAAATCTTTCAATCAAAACAAGTGGTCTTGTATCAGTATCAGTGAGACTCTGACGAAGACCACTTGTTTTGGTTGAAAGATTTTTTTCATTTTTCAGATTTTCATACTGTGGTTTAGACGTGCAAAAATGTATATATAGTCATGCAAAAGTATCACGAAAACACACATGACTATATAATTAAGGGAATCATTAATAAGAGTGGTAATTTTTCCATTGTTTTACTACTTTAGTGGTGATATGCTTATAAATCAATATATGATCAAACCACAATATGAAATGGAAAAAAAAGGCTAAGATCTTTCAACCGTAACAAGCGGTCTTCGTCAGAGTCGGTTGGGGTTTTGACTCTGACGAAGACCGCTTGTTACGGTCGAAAGATCTTAGTCTTGTTTTCCCATTTCTTATTGTGGTTTGATCATAGATTGTTATATATATATTTATTATTATTATATTCTATTTGTGGTGATTATCAACTTCGAACAAAAAAACAAAAGATATTTGGCATTTCCTGTTCTTCGTTTTTAACTTTTCCCCTCCTCTCTTGGTAGTAACATTGTTTGGTCTAGTGGACTTCAGCCAATACTTAGCTGTCTTATTTGCTTAGTATAGACTCAGATTAATAACCCGCGCACATTTTTGAATATGTTCGTATTTAAAATATTTACTATTCGATAATATATTGACCACCTCGTATCGTTTCACTTAAAAGTGTTTTTTTATGTGTTCATAGTGAATCCATGATTGGAAATTCTGAATCAACAAAATTTATGCTATTTATGTAATATATTATGGGGTAGTTTTACCTTGTCAGAGTTTTTTAGTGGTTACAGTCCTAGAGATACACGTTTGTAGCGTCTTATATTTTATCATGTTTAAGATGGATCAATGTTGACCACTCCATTTCTCTGTATATTGAATTTCCTTCGTCTCGAACATGTACTTTTGTTCTCTTCCAAGAACCATATAGTATAGACCATGTAACCTTGTGAAATCCGAAATGTAAAACTAATATATCTACAAATATGTCTCGTATCACAAAGAACCATAGATGTTTATTGAACAGTTGTAATAATAATAAAAGCACTAAATTTTTTATTTTTGTAGTTTATTAAATGTATTTTATTTATTTTAAAAATAAATTATGTTCTTTTTATTTGATAAGTGCAGTCATTTTATTTATTAATAATATTTTAAATATATATTAACAATGAAGTCAAAACCACTAGGAAAAAGAAAAACAAAAGAAATAAATGCTTTGATGACATAAAGTGAAAGGCCTCAGAGCATTTTTTTCTTTTGTTTTTTCTTTTTCCTAGTGGTTTTGACTTCATTGATTGCATCACGTGTTTAATTGTGATCTTTCTGCATATATTAATAATATTGACAGAAAGTTTACAGGAATTTCACTTTTCTGCTGAAGTAAGGAATAATATCATATTATAATAGAATAGTTGTTCATAAGAAACAGATTAAGGGAAGATAACGACATAGATATTTACAATAACATTCCATTAGTGTAAATACTGGTTATTATATTTTATTAAAAGCCTGGAAATACATGTTCAGATGGAAATTATTTCCTGCTTGATTGCCCCACGTCAGTCCAAAGTTTATAAGAACCACCATATGAGTTCTTGGTCGGGCATAAAGGTCATGATTCAGGACTTACAGGACCTGAATATCAGTCATCCGTGCTCTCTCCGTCTACCTAAACTTGGGTATTCGGGTGATACTGAACCCACAAGGGCTGTTTTAATTCTACCAGTGAGGATATTTGGGGCCATCTTTTACGTTCTGCCTTTAGTAGGCGGGATTCGTTTACACTAAACTCTCTCCCTTGCCCAGTGAATCGGCTTGGGTGTACAGATAGTCACTTGGGAATCAGAAGGTTCACTCCACATACGTAGACAGTCCCTGAGACTTCAGATGAACAATATTTACGCTAAAGTCTTCTTTTATAAAATTAAGTGACATTAAATTCACATGAAAATTGGAAGAACAATTTCACATCAATA
The DNA here is from genome assembly GCA_026182355.1 of Hermatobates lingyangjiaoensis. Lineage (NCBI taxonomy): Eukaryota > Metazoa > Arthropoda > Insecta > Hemiptera > Hermatobatidae > Hermatobates > Hermatobates lingyangjiaoensis. The sequence continues at coordinate 5,075,657 of JAPFBL010001928.1, forward strand.
AATTATCATATCTCCATTGTCGAAACACCAATATGAACAATATTTGTCCAATTTTTAAATCTTCGTTATTTATGTATAGCCATCATATAATGGGAGAAGCGATAAAGGTACAGTACTCGTGGCTTACTTGTGCTTGAGGGCGTTCCACTCTGTTTCGTCCCGTTCCTGAACCGCCCTACTAGTGTTCTGACCACCAGCCGCTCTTCGGTACAGGCCCTTTGCCCAGCCCACTCGCTCCAGTTCTAGGCGTGCTAGCTTCGTCTCCATCCGGGCACTTCGGTGTCTCTCCAGTCGTAACTGCTCCTCCAAGCTCTCTAGCGAGCGTCGTTCTTCCTCTAAACGCCTGTGCTTCACTGACACAAGTTCCATCAGTCGTAACCTTTCTGCCTCCGCCGCTCCACTACTCATTCCAAACTAATAAACAAACAATTTAGCTTTTTAAAATTAAAAAACAACTTATATCTTCTTGAATTAATTTTATAAAGAATAGTTTGAAAAAATTTATTTAACAAAACTAATTTAGTTAACATATTTTTACGTACTCTTATCCATAATTCATTTATTAATGAAACAAACTTATTAGTGGGTTGATGAAACCAACACACCGAAGTGCCCGGATGGAGACGAAGCTAGCACGCTTAGAACTGGAGCGAGTGGGCTGGGCAAAGGGCCTTTACCGGAGAGCGGCTGGTGTAGTAGGGCGGTTCAGGAACGGGACGAAACAGAGTGGAACGCCCTCAAGCACAACTTATATCCAGTATGAATAATGGATATATGAATAGGCTACAAAAACAGGTCCAACATAACACAACAAATTTAACTAACCTTTACAATATACACTATAAACAAACAGAAAATTATCCAAAACGAATAAACATAGCCCAATATCAGGAAAATTACACAATGAAGAAAACACTATTTATCTTTCAGCTAAAATTAGGTATTGAGAATTTCTTACTATGATGTAAAATATATGGTTACATTATTATATAGATCAATACATAATACAAAAGAAATGTTACATTTGTGTTAGGGTCTTCTTTTTCGGATGAAGTGAATGAGCTGAGTGAACCAACACTAGATGACAAGGGGGAAAGTATTTTCTCTGTCACCTCTGGTGTTACCATTCTAAACAAAACAACCAGTAGAATGTAATCACTCTAAAAAATACAACGTAAATAATGGACTTATTGAATGTTTCATATCATTTGCATATGTAAAGCCTTATATATATATTACAATGTTTGAATAAATTCAACAAACAGATATTCACTAATAATGAAAATTACGTAACAATAAAATTGATTATTACAATTAATAATACATAATATTTTTTTGATTATTTTATGAATTATATAATACGAGTATAAATTATATTAGGTGAATAGTATACAATAGTTAAAAACGTAAATAACAGACCAAGGTACAAACATACATCCCTATTGGGAAGGTTTGACGAACTAAATAAACTAAATTCACAGAAAAAAAAATACATACAAGATATCACGAAAATTAACAATATATTTCGACTGTGTCGTCATCAGGTAGAAAGTTGTGAGATTTTTTTAAATATATACTCGACACTCGAGTTTCTGTACTTCAAGAAACCGTACTTTCAAGTTTAAGTTCTTTTTTTTCTTCCAAATCGCATAAATTATCATCTGGGTATTGGTAATTCACAATGAGGACTGAGTGAGACCGAGTAGACTAGGCTACTCCAATTTCGTTATCTTAAGCAAATTATACTTTGGTCATTGTAAAGTTTTTTTTATCTATTCATAATAGTGTTTATTTAAACTAAATGCGTAGTGTGCTAAAGTAAATTAAATTGAGATAGCCTAGCCCTTCTCGAAGGTTTTAGTGAGGTTATGTATATCGTACGTCTTGGGTGCTGTCAACCATTTGGCTTACCCTACTCACCATTACACCATCGCTTACCAGTGTTTTCCGGACTTTTCTGTTTCCCGACCTATCTTGGCCTCTAATAGTACGGAAAGACGAGGGTCGAGTGTAGTATTGAGTATTGAAATATAGTTTATCTACCTGATATTTTGCAGTCAAAATTTAGAAATGAGATTTTGTGATCTCTTGTATGTGTTTTCTTTCTGTGAATTTACTTTATATATATATATATATATATATATATGTTGAATGCCAGATTAGATATTGTAAAAGACGAGCCAATCCCTGTTACGTATTACTTTGGGCACTTCTTATTGGTTGTGGGTGTTTATTCGTTGAACACGTTTCTCCTTAGCACACTCCGTCTGCTCGGCCGCCTCAGCCTTCACTCCGGGAGAGGGCTCGCAGTCCCTACTTAATTTTCCAATAGAGTTGGATGAAGGTCTTGGCGTCCTGGCTTGGAAGTGTACCTCGTTGAACTCGGTGTTTACTATGGGCTTAGTGGATTTCATTAGATACTGGTTGTTGGTGTTTTCTAACTGAGTCAGTTGGGTTTTTGACTCTGACGAAGACCGCTTGTTACGGTTGAAAGATCTTATTCTTGTTTTCCCATTTCTTATTGTGGTTTGATCATTGACACACACACATATATATATATATATATTTATTTATTCTTAATAGTAGCAGCATCTTCTGCTCTCACGATTTTTGAACTGGTGGCCTCGATCTTGCGGGTAATTCTTCTATCTTGTGTGGAGCTTCCAAATCAATTGTGTGGTGGCGAGGCCACCAGCTCAAAAATCGTGAGAGCAGAAGCAACTGCTACTTTTAACAATATTTGCATACAAGAAGATTTGCTGCCGATTTACACCAATATATATTTATGTATATATCTAGATATAAGTTTTAAACCGACTAAGAAACGAAAAATCACTTAATAGAAATCGTTTAAAAATAAAGTGTTTAGATTGAAAATTTCATTGTAATTAATGTTTAATATTAAAAAAAAAATAAAAGAGTAGAAACCTGTCTTTTCTTGAGTTTGCTTCCATCAACTGAGATATTCTGGATTCCTTTTCTTTAATTACTTGTTGTAGTTGTTCATTTTTAGTTCTTTCCTAAAAACAAGTATTTTTGTTAATACTTGGGAAAATAATAATACAGTCGTCAATAACAGTTTCATATTTTCAAGCAACTACTTTACAAGATTAAATTTGATTGTTTTTTTTTTTGAAGGATAGGAGAGATATTACTATAGCATGAAATAATCATTTTTGAAGGTAAACTTGACAGATATGTGTGTCTTTCATTACTGTAAAAGAATTTTTTAAATTTTACAAAATTTTATATAAGTGAAATCCAAACCTGGAATGTAAAGACTTGATTTTCATTAATAGATTTTCATTAAGTCATGAATTTATTACTAGATCATGATTTTTTTTTTAGGGAGATCTTACTTCAAAAGTTTAAGAGCGATTGAATATTTAGATTCAAGTATCGTTTACATCTTTTTGTGCTGAACACATAGCCTTCCTTGTTGAGTGTGATTTCACATTTAGTCTTATGCAGATAAAAAAGCTTCACTGTAGATGTCACTCCTACTTTGATTTTCAAGGTGCAAAAGTTTAGCTTAGTCATGATCCGGCAGCCATTCCAATCATGGTTGAGCCATTCAACCCGGAGTGCCAAGGACTTATAATTTAGACGCACCACAACAATACGAAGGGGATACGTTCCGAATGGACATCAAGTTAGCTGAATTTGTTTGTAAGTCGTCAGAGAGCTTTCTAAACGGGGAGCACATATTTTAATCTCCTTTAAGTAACTGATACGAGTTTATACTGTACATTAATAACATACTATAGTAAAAAAAAAATTCTATGTCATTAATTCTTGTTCTTCTTCCTCTCGCCATTTTCAATGAAGGAAGCTGTAAGGAGTATGGAAGGATTATAGTTCTCTCATCATATATGATGATGAGCGATAGCACTATATTGCATTTCTAATTTGGTTTGCAATCTTCAAATAGCGTTCAACATTTGGGTCCTGTTTGCTCCAAGATTGCATGAGCCTTATACGGGAATCCAGCAGGTCCTCGAAGTACCCTCCTCTAGGTCAAGGTTGATTCACTTTTGGATATTTAGGACTTCCACTCTGCTCGCACAAATACCTTCGACCTTCGACAGCCTTATTCGTAAGTACAGATTTTCGTAACTCGAAGTTTGTGAGAAGGGTAAGTATCCATTTTTATAGATGGTTACCCATCTATGAAAGTAATATGAAGTACTAACTACATCCATTGTTGCTTAAATTTGATCATTTAATGAGAACTTGTGCGTTTAACATAGCCATAACCGTGAGTACTTAAAAAAAAAAAATTATTGTTATTAATGATGTTATTCCAAATAAAAAAAATCAATGTCCTTCTTGAACATTTCAAAAAAATATTTTCAGAACTTTGTAAAAATTTCTTGTTTTCTATTTTAACTTATATATAATATATATATATATATATATATATATATATATATATATATATATATATATATATATTAAACACTTTTTTTTCTTCTCGGAGTTTGATCAGGGTAAACATATGGAATCACCTTTTTGCCAACGTTTCGTCTTTATTTTGAGACATCCTCAGGGCTATAAACTAACCAAAAAAAAAAACAATAAACAATGGACATTTGTCATTTCTACTTTAGAAACATCATAACAAATTGATGTTTCTAAAGTAGAAATGACAAATGTCCACTGTTTATTGTTTTTTTTTGTTAGTTTATAGCCCTGAGGATGTCTTAAAATAAAGACGAAACGTTGGCAAAAAGGTGATTCCATATATTTACCCTGACCAAACTCCGAGAAGAATAAAAAGTGTTTGTTAGTATTTTGTGGTCAAGAAAACAGTACCGTATATATATATATATATATATATATATATATATATTATTATATAATTATAGCACATCATAAAAGTTGTTTGATTCATTATTAGAACAGATAGTGACTAAATGACTGAAGTTTAGCTACATCGGGTATTGCTTAACACCCCTGTGTGTTGTGGCTCGCTCTCCCACACTTGTTTTGATGGGTGCCATATTATAAAAGAACTACACTTCTATCCCTTGACTACTACAAAGAGCCTGAACCTCTAAGTCTGTTTGACTGATAAAATAAATAGAAAATATAATAGAAAACCATAACTCATGACTTTCTAATTCTCAGAAAGACATATGAGGAATCTGGTTAACATTCTAATATTATAGAGTTCGTCAAATATTTTTACTTTTTTTATCAGACTGCCTCAAAAGTTCACCATCACAGATGTCAGTATACTGTGGTAATGGTGTGTTGCTCTCAATTCAGAACTATTTTTAATAACATTATCAATTTTATTTATGTGATTTTTTAAATAGAGCTTTGTTTTTACTTTACTATAATTAAAGTATAGTGATCGTGAAAAAATTCGATCTCGAGATTTTGACAGAATTATATGTTTTGAGGTCCCAGAAGTCTGTGTGTGGGTGGGTGGGTGAGTGTGTTAGTATTGCTTGTTACCACGCTACGGTTCAGAATCTTTGATGGATCAAGTTGATATTTTACACAAAAATGGGCCCCATAATGTAGATGAACCCCATTGTTTGGGGAGAATTATGCATGACGGGAAAGTCACTTTTTCTGCCAATAACCGGTTTTTAGAAAACATTTTTTTTTCCTAAACTGCTAACTAGAGTTTTAAAATTTTGGCATTATCTTTGACCTTACAAATAGAACAAACGACAAATATATTCAAAATTTGAAAACAACGGGAAATATTTTTTTTTCAATAAAATGTAAAAATTTTGACTTATAATTCAATCTCAAAGCTTGTGAGAGCGATACAAGCCATACTGTCCGACGGATCAAAGTGAAACTATGCCTAAAAATAGAAAATTATGTAGAGGATGAGATGAGATAATTTTTTTCAAAATTACATTCACCGAAGGGGCGTTAAAGTACGATTTCTGTTTTCAGAAAATGTTTTTTTGATCCTAAACGGCTCATTAAACAATCATGAACATTTGACCAAAAATGGAAAAATAAATTAGTAATTTATAAAAAAAATTCATGAAATTTCAATTACGGCAATGAGCGATAGAGCTATAAAAACTGTTTGTTTATCCTAGCCTAAGGGATCACCCTGCTAAACTTGTCGAATTTTTGATATTTTTTTACATTGTTTACATGAATTTGGTTTACATTTTTTCAGTGAATTCACCGATATAATATAATGTTTAGAGGTATAATGAAAATCTTTAAATGATTTACCGACTTATATGTGATGTAAGAAGAATAAGTTTGTGTATGTAAAAAGTCAACAACAATAGAGCATATGAAACATATAATCTCTGATCCTCTTTATAGTATGATAAGTTTGTCTAACAAATTGTTCTAATCAATCTATATGTTGCACAATTCTACAAAGCTTAATATCAGATGCTGATTTTTTTAAGTTTATGAATAACATTATTATTGGGTAATATAGAAGTTTTTGGAATGAACTTGTACGTCCTATAGAACTGGGTTTCTATGTTTTTGTCGAATTTCCAGTTTTTTCACTATTCTAGTCTAATAGCTTATACCATTATTTTTAAAAATTTCAAGCTTCCAGCTTTAAATTTAAAATTATACAGAAAAGTCGGCTTCAAACTTGATTTAAGAATGCAAAGGTAGCTAATTACTAATATATTTTTTCTCAATATACATTTACAGCAAACTTATAACAGAGTAGAGCACGTGGGAAAAAATAACATTCCCTCAGAGTAAATTGGTTTTTTTACGATTTTTGACTAAGGGAAAGAAAAGTGAGACCAAAAATGTAGAACTTATGCATGAAAAAGTAAAAAAGTAGTAAAACTAGCCATCTCTAGCCCTCGAGTTATTGACGTGGGAGGTGAATAAATCTGAGCACGTCATCCCTCAGAATTGACATAACGAAATAATATTCTTTAATGGAATTAAAGAATTTATAATTCTTTAAACATTATTTTTTAAGAATTTTTAAAAAAATTCTTTTAAAAATAATAAATGAAATTATCCTACATCTTAAATTAAAAATTATCTGAAAAGGTCATTTTTTCTTACTATTTTTTGACATTTCAGACAAAAACTTTGTAATGTTTTTAAAATATCTAAAATATTTGCAAGTTCTAAATGGGAAAATTTGTCTGAAGTATTAAATGTAGAAGGAGGTCAGATAAACTATGTAAGAGATCCATTGGCTATTGGAGCAAATGACATGCTCTCAAAGTAGATTATTTCGTATAAGCAAATTTTCACTTTGGCTTTTCATAATGTTATTACTGCTGTAGTTATACTAATGATTGTATATCCATTAATTCTGTGACATACAAAAAAGGCTTATCTATTGATAAGTGGATCAATCACTATCTGTACTTCCTCAGGAATGAAAGACTAATATACATCTCTCCTTTAGACGTTCACATTATGCTTAAATGAGACATTATATTTTGTATACCAAAGAAGTTTGTTATGAAGTTTACTTATAGTAAAGTTGAGTGTAGGCCACTCCAGATTTTTTTAGATATTTTTAATGAATTTGGAAAATACATCAAAATAAGTGCAACATGTTTAAAATTTAATTAATTCTTTATGTAAAAATAATAACACTAAAAATGTCAACATGTTTAAGAAATGCCTAGAAAAACTTGTGTACATTACCTTTTAAAATTATATTTTGGCTGTATATTAATATATCAATGATCAAACCACAATAAGAAATGGGAAAACAAGACTAAAATCTTTCAACCGTAACAAGCGGTCTTCGTCAGAGTCAAAAACCCAACTGAACACTAGATGCAGAAAACATCTGGTGAGGAGTTGAGAAGAGTGGGAGGGAAGAGTGGTATTTTAAAAGGGTGTCTTTATATTAGATCTAATATTATAAACATTAGTAACAGTCTCTTCAAACTTGATACTTTCGTCACGAGGGCAATAGCCTCTTCAAAGAGGGTTGACAGCTAGCGGATAGTTTTTTACTTTTACTTTTTCTTACTGTACTCCTTTGTTTCCCCAAACATCCCTTCCTGGACATTAGTCCTTTCCTGCGCTTTCACCCTTTTAAAATACCACTCTTCCCTCCCACTCTTCTCAAATCCTCACCAGATGTTTTCTGCATCTGGTGTTCAGTTGGGTTTTTGACTCTGACGAAGACCGCTTGTTACGGTTGAAAGATCTTAGTCTTGTTTTCCCATTTCTTATTGTGGTTTGATCATTGATTGCTGTTTCACGTGTTTATGTGAAATCTTTTTATATTAATATATATATTGTGCATAATTATTATTAAAATGTCCAGAATTTAACCATAATAATTTAATACTTAATGGCTGTACACTAGTTTTAAAATAATCACCTTTAAAGAAATAATATTATACCTGATTATATTCTTTTCTTAGATTGCTAACTTGAAGTTCCCATTTCCTGTTAATTGAAAATTCTTTCTCTTTAAGTTTATCGTTGCAACTTTCCAATTCCGTCTAAAATAATATGAAATACAATAATATTAACAATGAACCATTGAATCGTTATAAATAAAATAGTAAAGCAAATTGTTATCTTTACAATATTTATATTATTCAAAAAAATACAACTTCATTTACTTTTATGATGTTATATTAATGCAGTAATTTTAATAATTGGAAGGTTTAAAAAATATTTCACTACTATTAATTAAAATTATCATGCCTGAAAAGCTCACATTAATAGCACAGTAACATTGGTATCAAAATTTATATTTTTATTAAAGCATTAAATTTTAATGTAATTAAATTTTAACCCATACCTCATAAATAATTATTATCTTAAATAAATAATTATTTCAGATAATAATCTTAAATAATTATTTATATTTGTTTTGAAAAGTAAAGAAAGATGGGAATAGATAAGAAGCATATTTGCACAAGAATTTGTAAAGTATAATTTTCTTTTTTTACCGGGTATTTTATTTTCTTTTTGTTTTATCTGTTTGGTTTATTTTTATTTTATTTATTAGATCGATAAATTTAACAAATTTTTAATCAGAGGTTTAAAGGAATTAAATTTAAGGATTTAATAAAAAAAAAAAATGAATTTAACATAATTTTTTGATATCAGTCGTTGTAATAATCAGTCATATTTCTTACATAAATATTACTGATGTACAAAAAGTTTTCAAACGTTTTTTATCAATGATATGTTAATACTAATATCATTGACTGATAATTTTGACAAATCTTTACAGATTTCTGACGAAATGGACGAATTATGTTTATGTAAATGTTACCAGTGTATGTTCCCCAATCTACACTAATTTATTAATTTTATTATGCTATTTAGGAAAAACTCTGAGATCTGTTTCTGAAATCCTTCCAAAAAAGTACGTTTTAAAAGTTTAACTAAATTGAACAAATAATAAGAACTAGAGAAAATTAAATTTAAATATATCATAAATTTATTATATTAATATTAATAATGAGCAACAATCAATAAAAAAAATGTTCTTATTAAATTTGTTGATAAAAAGAATAGTATTCATATGACAGACATTAATCTAAAAGAGTTCTAATTTTAAAATATGGGGCATAATACATGACATTGACAGTCCAAGTAAATATTTAATTTAAAACTATGAAGTCACCTGAGTAAATAAAAACATTTCAGTTTATACTCATCATTCTTTCAAACATAATGAACTGGTATTTTCAAAGTTTGTTAACTTGAATTAATTAAACTGAATAGATGTATTCTAGTTTTCTATTAAAACAAGAATTTACAAAAAAAAAAACCATAAAAGCAAAACTTGTAATTAGTAATACTAGTTTTCAAGGAGTTTGGAAATTTGACTTTGTGGTCTAATACTTCTTCCTAATGTGAGGTATATCCCTGATTTTAAGTTAATGGTCCCAAAAGCCTTTAAATCTGTCTTTACAAGGGATTTTCTAACTGTACTTGTATGCTCTTGTCATAGTATTTCCTAATGGTTAGGTGCATAACAAGGATATCTACGTCGATCTCCTCTATCTGTGGTTATCTACAAATATAAAAAGAAAAGTCTTGCATAAATGATATGTTGATGCTATATATGATACAAAACTGAATGATGCTATATATAGGTTGTTTCAACTAAGAAATTGCCAAATAGTATCCAACTTAACATGAATGGGTTCCATTTTTAATTTAAAAAAAGTTTATTTTAGAAAAAGTCTTAAACAAATTAGTCCACATATAATTTAATAAAGTGTTAAATTACAAAAAGTCGCTGTTTTTGACTTCTTTTGATTATTTTAACGGTTTATGTTTTATATAGGTATGCTATTCATGAATCAAATTCGTCTCATTCAATTGTATGTGATGTCTTATTCGACCACCGTCCAAATCTGTAAGAGCTATAAAATGATAAAAGATATCAACAATTAATGCAAAAATATTCAGATTAATATATCTTTAAAACAAATGATTTCAGAGAAAATTTGGTAATAAATAGTCGATTACAAATTTTATTCCTTATAAATTTTAATGAAACATTTTACTCTGTGACGTCATCTAAGCCCACAAAATCTTTAAAAAAAAACTGTAAAGTGAAAAACTGGAGTTAACTATTTGTTTACATTTTGATATTTATCTTCAGTGATGCTGGTATTCTAACAAAAAAATACTACTTTGAGATTTAATTCATCTCTCGGAGAAGACGGTAAGCCGTCGGTCCCGAGCCTGTATGATGTCAGGTACTCATTAAAAATACCTACTCTAAATAAAGTTGATTTAGGCCAAATTTAGGACTCTCAATGTAGAATCAAAAAGCAATATTGCTCGCCCATTACTAAAATGATGCCAAATAATAAATGAGCCACAATTGCCACCCCTAGAACAGCACTAAAAGGTGAAGACATTATATGTGTGGACTTGGAAAACAAACAACAACTTTAAGATTTGATAATATTCCATTCCTTTTTACTTCATTCCATTGGTAAATCAAGAATTGATAGTAACACTAAAAATCAAAAAAATAAAAAAAAATATATGACCAAAAAAAAGGTTAATGAATGAAAAATAGGGTTTTTGGTATTTTTTCAATCACTCTAACGGACTGTACTCCCTGTGTGTGCATTACTAATTACTAATGATTCCAATATTTTCCTGTATGATGTCTTTAAGAGTCACAGAATCTTAAAAAAAAATTGTGGAAAATTTTATTTTACCCCTTTTTTATACTTTGGCATTAACTCGAACAATCATTAAAGAAAAACTTATTATTGTTTTCAATTTGAGATCTCACAATGTTGCATTCACTTCCACTTATAAATTAAAGAGGAGCTGTAAGATAATTATATTGACGGTTTCTAACTTTCACAAGTAAACTCATTTCTGTAAACCCAGTTCTGTTCTAGAGGTGGAAAGCTGAGCTCATTTGTTATTTGGCACCTAATTCAGTCATGTGCGACCACCTTACCGTATTAATAGAAATTGTTAAAAATGATTCTTTTATTAAGTTATCCTAACAACTTTAATCCATGGATATACTTTATATTCGTTTCACATGATACTTTTATTTCGACAAATTCCTGTTCACCTAAAATGTACCTTAGATTCTCTACAATACGCATACGACAAAGCATACATCAGTATTTTGAATAAATAAAATACTGTCAATTTAATAATTATTATTAACATTATTTTTGACCATTCGAAGACAGAGCAGGATGTCATCATATAAATAATATTATATTACTGTTAGTACCACAGAGATTACGAGTAATGTTATTACAAAAATGCGACGGATGTTTCCAAAGTTCTGAGAATTATGCTATAATTAAATTTTGTAGAAATATAGGCAATTTCATTGGTAACAGACAAGTCTTGACATGTTTATGCAACCAGTGTTATATTGTTTAGTCTGATTTTGGTGCTCGACTGATATAGACGCGTAGTCATAGCACTGTTTTTGTAATTAAAAAAAAAAACAGAAAAATCTCAAAAAGCAATACTTTTCTTTTTGTTGAAAGAAGGTGAGAAAATATCAGAAATTGTTTGGAGTCTGAAAGGAGTGTTTGATGAGTCTTCAGAATTCAAAAGTACTGTTTATTGGTGGATCGATCGTTTTAAAAACTGTAGAACATTACTAGAAGGCTAACCACGCAGTCGGCGCCCAAGCATGTCGGTAATTGAGAAAAACATTACAGCCGTCGAAGACCTACTCAAAAAGGACAGATGAATGACTATTCGTAAAATTATAGTGCGCCTAGGGATAGCTGAACGACAAGTTCATGACACCTTGCATGATTGTTTGGACATTAGCGAGTTTTTGACATAAATAGGTGGATTCAGGAGTCACTGAAAGAGTTCTTTGAGGCCCCCGTAAAGAAACTAGTTTACCGTTGGGATAAATGTACTCAGTTAAATGGGGATTATGTTAAATAACTACATTGTAATATGGATGAAAATAACAAAAATAATAAAATTTATAGCTAAATTCCCAGAACTTTGGTAACATCCCTCGTATATGTGTTCTATCTCGTTTGCTGTCTTCAACACTCCTCGGCCGATTTCAAATCCTGTCCATTATCAAGATAAAACTCATAATATGATAATAATATAACAAATATTTAAGAACAAATAAATAAAAAATATTTATTTTATTAGGGGCAAAATCTTTGTTTCCACATTATTTATCTCATAAACAGTTGATTCGGATAACTTTTATATTATTTAATGTTAAATGTCTTTTATGATTGTTTTGTGCTTGAAAACTTTTATCTTTTTATTATTTATCATATTATCAGTTTACTTTTGGCAATGGACAAAATCAAAAATTGGACAAGAACTGTTAAAAGTGCTTAATATATGTTTTGAAATATATTATATGTATCATGATATTATAAACACTATATTGCTTTGATGTATATACTGTCTTATTTTTGTATAATATCGCGTTTCATGTGTGTTGGGGGAAGGAGGACTATGCATGACATGTCTCCGTCAAGAGACATGCTACACCACTGTCACATGAGAGATAGAAGTGGGATGTCATTACAGAGAGTCTGTTGATGGCCAGGACGTCTTGAGCAGCCTTCTCCGTGAGAGACGCCACTTTGTTCTTCAGACTCCCGACTTCCCCCATCACAGTCTTCAGCCTCCCTTTGGTTGTATCCAGTTTCCCTTGGGTTTCTTCCAACTCCATCTTCACTTGTGCCAACTGCCCACTCAATTCGGCCTCCCTCGTCTTTTCGCCTTGCCTCAGACTCACCAACTGTCCCACTGGACCCCAAGGTTTTCATTGACAACATTCACTAAGAATCAGGAACAGCCTTTAGTTCTCAATAAAGCCCTATTCATTAAAATTCGCAATACCTTCCCAATAGGTGATATCATCAAGTATTCATTTCACTATATGACCTCTTGCCAACTTGCGATTTCAATACGCGATCTACTGCTAAATCATCTACCGCCATCTTTTCATTATCTGTCCTACCATTTTCTTTAATAATCTCCTGATTATATTTTTACCAACAGATCATTTATTCACTATTAACGAATTCTCAACTGTAGAATGTGAGAATGGCCTTATGACAAACACGTACTTCCCTTGCACAAACCAACACATAAAACTATTAAAAGAAAAACAGTTTTCAAATTATCACTATTTATGATTTGCCATGGCCATAAAATAATTGTTTCATAAAATGCAAATGTAATAATTTCTATCAGTTTTTTCAAATTCAGATCAAATGTATACGAAATTTGGTGGTTAAATATCGTTTTTTTTTTTGAAATATCCATGGCATCCTCGATGGCGCACATGTTCGAAATATTGAATTCTGTAAGTTTTCTTTGTATTCTCTTTTCTGTGTCGTGCTTTGTGTAATTTAAAGTTTTATATATATATATATGTATACTTTGGGAGCAGACCTTCTTTTAAACATACCTCATTAAATATCTTGCCAACATTAAGTTTAGTATGTTTCCTACATACCTTTTCAAGGTTTCGAATGCTACTTTTCCATCTTTGTGGTATCATATAAATTAACTCACCGATTTTTTTATCTTTAAATGTATTTTTCATATTACACATGTCCGAAGTTTCGGTCTACGTTGACCATTCTCAAGGATTCTATATACAAGGTTTTTTTAACAATTAAGGTAGTGTTTTTTAAAAGTATATTTTATTATTAGTTATGTTTGATAGAAGTGATGTAATTGTTATTGTAAATAAGTATTTATTAGAATTGTTAAAAAAACCTTGTATATTGAATCCTTGAGAATGGTCAACGTAGACCGAAACGTCGGACATGTGTAATATGAAAAATACATTTAAAGATAAAAAAATCGGTGAGTTAATTTATATGATACCACAAAGATGGAAAAGTAGCATTCGAAACCTTGAAAAGGTATGTAGGAAACATACTAAACTTAATGTTGGCAAGATATTTAATGAGGTATATATATATATATATATATATATATATATACCAATTAATTGAAACGATTCCACGAACTAAGTAAACCATATTGACACAAAGAACACACAGAAATGAAAATAGAAACTCACTACTATATTTCGATGTCCTCGTCATCAGGAAGATAGAAACGAGTCGCTCTACTGGCAAACAACGACTGGCCGGTGGTCTTGAAGAATCGCAGAACAGTGTAGCCAACTTACGGAGGGAGAGCAGGCAAGGATAGATAAAGAAATAAAAACAAAATAAATTATAACGAAAGAAAACAAAAACTATTAGCATAGATGACCCCCCCCCCCCCCCCCAAAGTAAACAAAAGATACACTAAGAGACTAAAATAAAAGGAATACACTAAAAATAAATAAAAGGAATAATCAACGATTGAGGTTAAGTCCAGGAGCAGATCTACACCTCAGAAGACTAATAAAAGCTTCTACTGAAGCCCTCAGAGTGACTTTTGAATTGTTATCAGTTATCTGTCTCAGGACCTGTACACGGAAACAATAATTAAAACTGAGTCCGTGAGAACTGGCATGAGTAGCAGCGGGAAGGTCACTGCGTTTACCAACAGACGACCTGTGATTATTCATACGCAGGCTAAGCTTGGTGGAAGCCAAACCCACATAAAAACCATCACACCAGGTGCAATCCAAACGGTAAACGCAGTTACCAGAGGTACAAGAGGTCTTGTAAGAGATAAGGGTAGGTGCGTTTGCTGAGGAAAAAAGTAAAGGAAGGAACGGGATTGACGATAGGACAAGTAAGACACCCACGACGTCCGCATTGAACCATACCAATACCATCAGCAGTATTGGGAGGCAAGGGGAGAAGAAATATGAGAAAAGATAGATCTAAGATTAGCAGGTTTGCGGTAAGAAATAGAGGGTGCCTCACTGAATACAGAAGAGGTTCATGTGAAGGAAGAAAGTATAGGGAAGAACTTCTTGATAACTGCACCCAGCCTATGAGCACCAGGAAAATAAGAGGTGATGAAAAAATAAGAGTCACTGCGATCCCTCCTGGGACCAGAATTATGATGTAGATAAACTGACCAGTTTAAGAAGTTTATTATATATGACTCAGTTGACGAAATAAAATTTAGTATAAAATAAACTTTTATTTTTAGAAAAAGTAAAATTATTACTGAAGCAAGAATTTCATTATACCTCTTTATTTCATGTAGAGAGTAAAGGAAAGTAAAAATCACTAACATATCAAGAAATACTAAAAATTTAAATGTAAATCTTTCCAACTTTTTAAACGGGATGAAGATGTATATCAGTAAAAACGTATGTCATTTTAACTGTTTACAGGATAATTTAATAATAATTGGAATTATTGTAATGTAGAGTGCTCTTTAATTCAAAAATATTCAGTTTTGTAATAATTTAATATTTTAAAACATCTCAACATTACAATTTTATTCCTTTATAAAGCTGGCAATATATAATGTATAAACCTTTTCCACTTTTTTAATTGAAGATAATTAAATTAAATTCATGCTAGATCAAAGAGACAGTGGTTTGAGGTACATATAGTACGGTAGATCACATAGTGAAAGAGTACCCAAATTCATCAAGATCATTGTCGTGCTCAAATTTCTGAGTCTTTACCAAACTAGAGAACTCTACTTTCGAACAAATCAGTGTATTAAAACATATTTATTTCATTGTTTGATTTGTTAGATTAATATAAACTGAGTTTTCAAATGTGAAACAGAATAAAATTAGAGACAATGCAAAAGTACATTCATAGTCAATGTTAACAAACGTAACACAAAAAATAATACATTGAGAGACCCAGTTTTATTTTCAATATTTCAATTGTTTTCATGTTTTATAATTGTTATAATTTTTAATTTAATTATTTAATTAGTTTTTAACTGTTTTTTTTTTAAATTTTTATAATTAAAAACATCAATAATTTGAAACAGTTTTAATAAGATATATTTTATAATCGAACGAATCCAGTAGATTGGGAAATTTATAAATATTGTTAAAGATTGATTTTATAATAAATATAGGATCACTGAAAGTGTCTAGAACATTAGACTGAATTCTGTTTTGCTGCCTGAGAGGGTCTTAAGATTTGGCTCATCTCCCAAGCTGTTATCTGATTGTTCAATTTGGAATTTAAAAAATTTCGGTGTTCACATGCGTACAACCAACCTTTTTCAGTAGTTTGGTATATTGTAACAGGTTCTTTAAATATCTTTTATTGCAAAAATGAATTTTTTCGCCTCAAATAAAAGGAGAAAACAGAAATTGGTATTGTTCAAATTTTGCTATTCTATTATAGCTAAGCATTGAAATGAACATAAAGTTTACATATATTAGGCTCAATTTGCAAGATAAAATGCAAAAAAAGCAAGTTCTCAACTAGTTTACCGAAGCTTTCTGTTCTAATGTTGATCGCTTGAAATAACTGAAAGCATATGAATATGCATAATAAGTATGTGGTGATTTATTATACTGTCAACTTGTGGCATAAACACAAAAAACATTTTAAGGCAATGATCTTTAACATTTGAAGTCAAAATGATAACATTATTTTATTTATTTAATTGAATGATAAAATTATAAAATTTATTTAATTTTAGATCTATTCAATATATTTTACCCCTTCAAAAAGCCACACCCATGGTGAACCACCTTTCCCCCTGCACAATTAATACGATTTTGTTGTTTCTCTCAAAAAAGACTGACTCGTCAAAAAGAAAGACTAATGCAAGAACAACAAATGTAAATTTCAATCCAGTTCTAGGTATGTTTGTGTCCAGGTTTTTGTCTGGTGTTTCTTAATTTAGTCCCGCGTAAATTTATAACAATTCTAATTCAAACAGTCTAAATCACTATTTAATCTAATATTATATAATCTTGAATGATTATATAATGTGTGCATTGAAAAGAACTTGGTTACTGCAATATAACTTAACTTGATATCAATCTAAGTAGAAATAAACTTTAGGAGTTGAGTTTTGATTTGTACTTGATTGCCAATCATCCTTCATTTTCAACTAATTAGTCATGAACGAAAGGTGATTACAATTTTATTTGATCAAACAAATACTGTATCTTAAATAAGTGTAATGAAATAAAATTTAAAGAAATTCTGATTTGTTATGTTATTTCTCTGACAAATGATGTACAAATAATTGATCTTTTTATGAAGAAACAGTGTACTGACTGGGAATCTTTTCCTCATTACTCGTTTGTTCCAGTTTTTCAGTAAGTTCGGCGACTTTTTTCTGAAGTGTCAAGATATTCTGGGCCCTTCCTCTCCAGTTACCACTAAGTGCCGATTGAATAGGCACATTTTCACCAAGTTCATTACTGAGAGCCTGAAATCAGTCAAGAAAAATTACTTAACTTTGGCATTTCTAGGGTTCAAATTATGTTAAATCTTTTTAATAATTATTCATCTCAACTAACTCAAAAGATCTTTATCATACTGATTTGAATTATGCCCTCCTTAAATTTAAATAATTAAAAACAACAATTTAAAAACGAAAATGCGTTTTTATAATCCTTTTGCTTTGATATCATGTATATAATTAACCAAAGCAGCACCTTACAAATCTGTCACAGAAATCTTCAAAGGGTCGATGAGAAGGTCAAGCAGGTCATGAACATACTAGAGGTCGATAAGTTCGTAATGGTTAGAGAGAGGTCAATAAGTATTAAGTGGTCATAGTTGAGTTTATAAAAACACAAATACACGAAAGGGTTGAAAAGCAAATAAGATTCAAAAGGGTGTTGATAAGTAGAAGGTACATGGTTAAAGTTGATTTTTCGCATGAAATCGCAATTCTGACAAAAGAGGAACAGAAAACATGGAAAAAGTGATTACTTCCAGCAAAAGCACTGAATTCGAACACAATACAAACAATGAACACTCTTATGCTGCTCACCAAATAATAATATTCTTCTCATTAATGCCATCCATTTTAATAAAAGATGTATGTTAGCGTATTCTTGACATATTCTGTAGTATAGTAGTCAACGGACAAGTAAAATATTTTCATCGATATTCTTGGTACATTACAAAAGACATTTTTGAGTGTCTTTTGCAGAGCAGAGCAGATTCTGCATTCACGACTTTTTTAAGTAGCTGTTCTTTTTTCCTAATTACACTTCTATGTTGCAGAGGCAATGCAAATAGCAGATTTCCCTGCGACATTTTCAGACAAAAAACATAGTCAAATAACTATTACAATTTTATTCACAACTTTTTAAACACAATTTTAAACACAAGTTTCGACCTCGTTGGTCATCCTCAGGATGAATAAAATATTAAGACAGATAAATAAGATAAAAACTCAAACTAAAAAAATAACAGGATACAAGAAATGCATACATAAGGGACAACAATAGAAAAGGTGATATAGAGGTAACAATACTAAGAGGTAATAGTAGGTGGCGATCCTAGCGTCTGAGAGGTTAACCAGCTGTCACTCATCCTTTGTTAATTTCACTCTATTGTCAAAGTTTCTGGGAGTCTGTATAACAAACATTTCACTGCATTGTAAGTTAATCTCCGGGAATTTTTCCTCTATTTAGATGGCTTCTAGGATTTGTAAATAAAGGGGGTTTCTATTAAAGTTTAAAATAGACGTTCCCTCTACAACCATCTTACGCGTGAGTGAAGTGTGGTGTTTTTTCTCCACGTGGGCCTTCTGTGCTCCTGTAGCGAGGTGCATGGTGAGACGCCTTGAGAGTTTCGTCGTGGTCATGCCAATGTATCGGGATGGTAGGTTTGCACAGTCCCCTTCTTTACAAATAAATTGATACACGACATGGCTCCTCTGAACTTCAGTTGACTCCTTTTTGTAATTATTTCTTATAAGTAAGTTGCTCGTTTTTTTATTGTTATAGTAAATCATAAGACGTAGCGTGTCCCTTTCGCTCGTCGTCTTTACATGACCCGCTATGATTTTTTGCAAAGCTTGTTCATCCTACTTGTATTGCGTGGACATGTACGAACGATAGTTAGAGGTATCGTTTCACCCTTGACCTGTTCAACTTTCTCACCTCGGGAATACCACTTGCCGATGAGTTTAGCCATTTCTTTCTGCACCTCTCTATTGAAGTAGCCATTACTGACCAGCACCTGGGTGGTTCTGTCAAGCTCTTTGTGTATGCTGCTCCAATCGCTGCAGTGCGTTATGGCTCTTCGGACGTAGGCACTAATGGTAGCTTCTTTATACCTGGTGGGGCACTCACTTTGCCCATTCAGGCAATGTCCAGAGTTGGTGGGTTTAGAGTACACCTCCGTATGGAAATAGTCAATTCCTCTTCTAACGAACACATCTAAGAAGGGGAGTTGGCCGTCACTGCTATGTTCTAAGGTTAATTTTAGACCAGAGACCTCTTGGAGGTGTTGATGTAGCTGAGATTATATAATTTTATATATTGTATATGTAATTATATATATATATATAATTATATATGTACTGAATTATATATATATATATATATATTTATATATAATCCAACGTTGTTTGAAATTAAAGCAGTTTTCCACTTGACCTTCTGGGTTATCTTCAGTTGTTGCTGCAAATGTTGGCATTGATTCTTCGATTCAAACAGTTTTGAATTGGACAAATTTAATTTTTCTGTGAGTTCTTGAATTTCCTTATTCAGATTCTTTTTGCCATCACTTTCTTCTACCTTATCTAAAACGAAATTAAAAAATAAATTATGTTTTACGTTTAATTCCGTTCGAAAAATTTTATAATTAATAGAATAATAGTCATATTCAAACTAAATTGTATAATACTTTTCCTTATTATTAAGTAAATAGCATTTGTTCCAGACTTAATTTTTAAATAAATATTCCAATTAGAATTAAAAATAAATTAAATAAAATATAATTCTATATGTACATATAAGCAATTAAACGAAACGATTCTAAGAACTAAACTAAAATATAAAATTTAGTGAAATAAACTAAATATATAGAGCAAACATACATTTCGTGATCTGTGTTTTATATATATATATATATATATCAATGATCAAACCACAATATGAAGTGGGAAAACAAGACTAAGATCTTTCAACCGTAACAAAGGGTCTTCGCTTGTAACCGCGGAAGACCGCTTGTTTCGGTTGAAAGATCTTAGTCTTGTATTCCCACTTCATATTCTGGTTTGATCATTGATTGTTATTTCACGAGTTTATGTGAAATCTTTTTATATATATATATTCTTTTTTTAATAATATTTTCCTTTTTATCTTAACTTCTCCTTTCTTACTTTGTTCGTTCTTTAATGTCATAAAGTGAAAAGCCTCTGATCATTTATTTCTTTTGTTTTACTTTTTCCTTGTGGTTTAGACTTCGATTATATATATATATATATATATATATTATTACTCAAACTGAGCAAGTTTCAGAGGGACTCTGACGCTGACGAGGTGTTCTATTGGAAGATCCTAGCCCCATTTTTGAATGTATTGAGTAGTTTAGAGTTTTATTTGACGTGTTTACTGTACAATATTGTTACATATATATAAAATTAAATATATCAAGAATCGGTCAGTTCGATTTTAACTTGGAAATTAGACCTATCCTAAAATATCCTTTTACTGTATTATACGATTCGCAAATTATCATATTTGCATATTAATTTTCAAGAAGGTGAATTGTTTACTTTAAAATCATTCAATTATTTATACTATAATGGACCTTTCAAAGGAATGCAAATTAAATAGGAAAAGCCATGTAATAAATGCAGTAATGGATATGCACTATGCATATTCATAGTGTGACATTGGTTTTCATTATGACTTCTTAGCCGAATACATTAATGACTACAAATGCAAGACATTGATTGCATCCGCATCGATGTCTTCTCGCCAATTTTATGTATCTGATGATGAATAGTGCTAAAGGTTATTTAAACTAATTTTATTTTGGTAATATCTTCATGGTTTCCTTTAGGTCGTCAATAAATGATTTTTATCAAGGCCGCATGTGTTCAAAAACTTTATCACTCACAATGCTTGGTGTTTGCTGAAAAAAATGTGAAACAAAATTTTACACGGGTTTTTAATGGAATATTAGGTGTGTTTGCTATAGTCGAGTAAATACGGTAATTATATTCGCAGTCTTAAGTCATGATTGTAGACCACGAATTACGTTAACTTAGTTATTCTCTGTTATTCTCAATTCGAAAATAACATGTTGTTCGGAAAGAGTTGTTTATTTTTATGAAACTTCTTTTGTAGCGACTTGTTAATTAATTTCCTAATTATAAGTACATTCATTATAATTATAGCTATTATAATAATTATAATATAGCTAATTATAGCATTAATTAACTGATTACACAATCAGAATCATGTTGTCAATTGTATGTTGCAACCGACTTCAAACATCAAGTGATTACTGATAACACTTGTTTATCAGTTGCTGCATTCATAAACTGTCACTTTCGACATATTGAATAGCATTGCGTTAGATTACGTTACAGTGGCTGTCCCAAAGAGAATACACACAGACGCCGAATTTTATTGGCCCTTTGTGATAATACCATTTGATGAAGATTCTACATTGAGTGTTCTAGATTTAACCTAACCTATGTGTCTTTTGAATAAGGATTTTTAATGAGATCCTGACATTGTGCGGCTTTGAACCGAATCCTTAACATCCTCAGTGAGAAACAATGTGATTAGATTTTTCACTTTCAACATGAATAAATCAAGGACCAGAGTGAGTATCGAACCCCGGATATACCAGGCCTGATAGGAGCACACAATCCATTGGGCAACCCAAACCCCTTAAATTGCATAAACAATTTGAGAATATAAATTATTCATTATAAATAAAAGGGAATACCTCCAGAATCCATCTTTTCTTCCTGAGTTTTATTTCGATTTCTTTCTTCAGACAGTTGCCTTTGTAACTCTCTCAGTTTCTTGCTCAGTTCAACTATCTTATTGGCAGCTAAGTCTGATGATCTTCCCAAATTTTTCAATGGTGAAACTGTTTTAAGTTTCTCCTCTATAGTGATTAGTTTATCACTCAGTTCTTTTTTTTCCACTTCTAGATCCTGTCATAACAAATTTTTATTCAATGGGTTATTTAGTTGAATAATAGTTGTATTAAAATAATAATTATTATTATTTTAATGGCAAGCTTTCTTCTAGAGTAATCTTAATTATAAATCATTAATAATGATTTATTTAAATTGAGTACTTTAAATTGAGATTAATACAATAAATATATGCCAAATAGAAATATTTTTATTAATTATTAATATGATTATATTAATACCTACCCAATATTTTCTCTTAATAATATTTTCCATTTTCTTAAAAGATTGAATATGAAAACAACATATAACTTCCAGGTTGTACTCCACTCCACCTTTTGAAGGGGGAAGCAGGAAAGACACAGGCAAATTTTATCAAGAATCTGTGGCTTAACCTACTTATTAATTTCGGCTCATTCTTATTTCAACTTAGATATATTCATCCTACATCTGTTCCATATTAGTTTGTTCTCAATACGCCTGTTTACTACATTAACACTTTGGCATTACAGCATGAGATATCCCAAAACATCCATCTACTTTAAATCTCCTTCATTTTCACATGTTTTCTTGCTAAAATCCTTGATTTAAAGATATTTTATCAGATTCAAATATTGATGTTTAAAATATATATATATACCAAGAGTATCTATCCAAAGTTCTCAGTTATTTTAAATTAACTTACTACAAGTCCAAAAAATATGATTAAATATGGACTAAACATAAAAATTTCACTTTACTATATTTTACTTTAAGTTTTATAGTAAAACCATGGAGTTTGGTCTTAACCATGAATTTATTTCTAACTTAGCCTTTTGAAAGTGATCTGATCTTAGCTTGATATGAGAAGATCTTAGCCTTTTTTTCTCATTTCATATTGTGGTTTGATCAAAAGTGAAACCTTGTATATATATACAATTAAAAGAAACGGTCCAGAGGACTTTTTTAAATAAAATAAATTCAAAACGAAGGAAACACACAGAAAGACACAGACATAACTCACATCAAAATATCGATGTGAGTTATTTCTGTGTCTTTCTGTGTGTTTCCTTCGTTTTGAATTTATATATATATATATATATATTGTAAAAGACGAGCCAATCCCTGTTACGTATTACTTTGGGCACTTCTTATTGGTTGTGGGTGTTTATTCGTTGAACACGTTTCTCCTTAGCACACTCCGTCTGCTCGGCCGCCTCAGCCTTCACTCCGGGAGAGGGCTCGCAGTCCCTACATAATTAAGTAGGGACTGCGAGCCCTCTCCCGGAGTGAAGGCTGAGGCGGCCGAGCAGACGGAGTGTGCTAAGGAGAAACGTGTTCAACGAATAAACACCCACAACCAATAAGAAGTGCCCAAAGTAATACGTAACAGGGATTGGCTCGTCTTTTACAATATCTAATCTGGCATTCAACATATATATATATATATATATATATCAATGATCAAACCACAATATTAAAATGGGAAAACAAGACTAAGATCTCTCAACCGTGACAATCGGTTGTTACCCAACTGGTTTTTGACTCTAATGAAGATCGATTGTTACGGTTGAAAGATCTTAGTCTTGTTTTCCCATTTTCATATTGTGGTTTGATCATTGATTGTTATTTCACGTGTTTATGTGAAATCTTTATATATATATATATATATATATATATATTGTTAAAATTTGCAGCAGCTTCTGCACTCACTAACTTTAAGCTGGTGGCCTCGATCCTTCGGGCGATTTTTCTTTCTTCTGGCTGCAGTTGCCACAGCATCTGTCCTAGAGACATCTTCAATATTACACGAGCTTTCGACCATAGGAACATTGGTCATCTTCAGGTAGAGCATGCCTTGTAGTAAACAGCTTAAATGCCAATCAGGTTGACTAATTCGAACCAATCAGAGCGCAGGGTTAAGGCTGCTGCTCTGATTGGACCTCATGCTCGGCTCCAGGCTCCTGCTCGTCGGAATTACATACATGTCCTTGACCTGGAGGTTTATAGAGGGGTTCCTTTCCTTTATGTACAGGGCTTCCAATATTTGTAGCTTCTCCGCATTCTGTTCCGCCTGTATGATGGCAGTGCCCTGCACCAGCATCTCCCTCGTCAGCTGAGTGTTGTGTTTTTCCTGTGTATGTTTCTTGGGGGCTCCCGCAGTCAAATGAAGAGTTAGCCTCCTAGAGAGCTTAGTCGCAGTCATCCCAATGTACTTGGAAGGCAGGCTTTCACATTCACCTGTGGTGCAAGTATACTCGTACACTAGGTGACTGCGCTGAAGCTCCGGGGTATTCTTCTGAGGATTGTTTTTCAGCAGTAAGTTACTTGTTCTCTTGTTCTTGTAGTAAATTATCAGACTAATCCGGCTGCTTTCATCCTTGGGTGTTACGTAGGTGTGAACAATCTTTTGAATCGCCTTTTCGTCTTGCCTATATTCAGTGTTCATGTAGGCTTGGTAGTATAATTTTATAGTTTCCTTACTGGGGGTAATGTTATTGTCATTCTTGCTGTACCATTTATCCATCTCGTACTTAATAGACTGTTGGACTTGCTTGTTGGAATATCCGTTGTTGATTAGAACTTGAGTCACCCTTTCCAACTCTTCATTTACTGCTCCCCAATCACTACTATGCGTTAGTGCTCTTCTGACGTAGGCAGAGATAGT
Source organism: Hermatobates lingyangjiaoensis (assembly GCA_026182355.1). Lineage (NCBI taxonomy): Eukaryota > Metazoa > Arthropoda > Insecta > Hemiptera > Hermatobatidae > Hermatobates > Hermatobates lingyangjiaoensis. Next base: position 5,100,735 of record JAPFBL010001928.1, read on the forward strand.
GGAGCGCTTATACCTCTCGGGACATTCACTAAGGCCATTGAGGCAAAGCCCAGGGTTGGTGACCTTAGTGTAGACCTTTGTTGAGAACTCCTCTTTTACTTGGTTAACAAGGACGTCTAAGAAGGGAAGCTGGCCGTCTGCACCGTGCTCGACGGTGAAATTTAATGCAGACGATTCTTCAAAGGCTTTTTTAAGGGCCGCAACTTCCTCTTCTTCTTTAGTTAAGATAAAGATGTCATCGATATATCTGGCATATATGGTCGGTTTTTGCTGTTTAGAGAATACTTCCCTCTCTATGCATCCCATGAAGAAGTTGGCAAATAGTACCCCTAAGGGCGACCCCATGGCAACTCCATCAATCTGCTGGTACATAGTGCCATCAGGTGAGAGAAAAGGGGCTTCTTTAGTGCAGATCTCCAGCAGAGTTTTCAGGGCTGCTTTTGGTATATCACATTTTGGTTGTTCGTTCTCAGGATAAACTTCTTTCAGGATGTACTGGATGGTCCTGTCAACGGGCACATTTGTAAAAAGTGACTCCACGTCCAGTGAGGAGATTATGCCTTTGGAGTTAGTGCCTTTCAGAAGGTCTAGGAAGTTTGCATTTTATATATATATATATATATATATATATATATATATATATATATATATATATATATATATAAAGTATATTTATATATATATATTATATATATATATATATAGTTCAATGTAGAAAAAGAAACACATACTTTTAAAAAAAATAATAGCACACACTTACAGTCTCTAATTTTCGATTTGAACCGTCTTCAGGAGAGATAAGAGAGGGAACCAAGCACACTGGTTCAGCTCCAACCGTCTCTGAACCAGTACACTTGGTTCCCTCTCTTATCTCTCCTGAAGTCGGTTCAAATCGAAAATTAGAGACTGAGGATGTGTGCTTTTAATTTAAATTATAAAAAAATAAAATCAGATAATAAGGAAAAATAAATAAATACATTTTGAATCTTCAATCTAATTTTTTTTTCATTATGTATACTTTCAAAAAATGATTAACTTCTATTTGATTAATTTTACATAAACAGATGGTGCAAGTGATCGAACCTGTTTTATATTTTTCTCTATTTTACTATCACTAAAATCACTTTGGACTACTCTCACTTTTCCAAAAAGTTTTTATAATAATATCATATTTGTTGTGTATATGATATGTTATATATAGGAAAAGAATGCTGAAACATAATTGGCTATATGTTATGAAATCATTATTTTTTCGTTTTCAGTCAATTATATAAACAACATTTTGCTTTTTCAGTTATTCTTTTAATAGAGGATACAAAGCAGACATAGATATAAGGTAATCCATACTTGCGCAGGTAGATAGCATATGGTACAATTTAAGATCGAAAAAATTACTAACATATTTTCACTAACTAATGTTACCTTTTACATTTTACTAATACTACTCATTTATTGCTATTTATTTTACTTAAGTTACCTGGATGCGATCTTTGAGTATCTGATTTGCTTCTTGGGGGAAGATGGGGCCATCGCCAAGAACCTCTCTCGCACTTCCATCTGCCATCTAGGTTCATATTTAATGGTTTGCAATTAAACAAATGTAAAAAAACATAATAATAACGGGATTGAATAAATAGATAAGTGTGTAAGTGAATTGGGATTTTTTATTTCTATTTAGATGGTCTACGAGACCGAAACATGTCGTTGTTTTCTTGAAAATAGTATTTAGTTAGTTCTAATGTAGTGCAATCAGTTATTATGTGGTATTTACTCATTGTAGGGTAAAAATCTAATGAAATGGTCTCCACATATACAAATTTAATGATATGATATGATATATTACCCTACAATTTAGTTAGTTATTAAATAGTGTTAGATATAAATAGTGTCAGAATGTGTATTTGTGAAAAGAAAAGTTTGGGCCAGTTGATTTTTTTATTCCCCGAGGAACTTAGAAGAGCCTGTAGGACATTAGAGAAACTCTCTAAAAAGGTAACCAAGCATGAAATTGGCATACAATTTTTAGAAATATATATATATATATCAATGAAAATATGATTTGAAACCGACAAATAAAGTTCAATGTAGATGAAGAAACATAGAGAAATTAAAAACACACACTTACAGTCTCTAATTTTTGGTTTGAACCGTCTTCAGGAGAGGTAAGAGGGGGAAACCAAGCGCACTGGCAAAGAGATGGTTGGAGACCAACAATGTTGCCGCGAATGCGCACGGTCACAGTGAATAAGATAGACAAGAATCAATTTCAAATGATCTATAGGATAGGGAATTATTAAAAAGGAATAAATAAAAGAAAAACAGGGATAAACAGAGGTAATTATAGGTAAATAAAAGTTAAGGACTAAGCATTAATAAAAATGATAGAATATAATAAAAACTTAAAAGAGTATTGAGAATACAAATAATAATATTAATATAATTAATAAATAATAAAAAATAAGAATAACCTAAAAACTAAATGCAAAGACGATGAACTAATTAAATTAATTGAATCATTAACTTTTAAAATTAAGGCTATATGCACTACGCGCACTGAGCAGCCAAATATGTGCCTCTTCGGAGGCTTGTAGAGTAAGATCTTTGCAGTCAGATGGTATTTGTCGCAGAATCTGCAAGCTGCAGCACAAAGGGGAGCCCATGGTTATTGGTATGAATGGCGCTTGGATGCTTGACCTACATACTCGTAGAACCAATCTACATTTGGTACACTCCAAATGGTAGACACAATTTTTGGAAGTACAAAAGCAGTTATTTTGGACAGGATAGTGTGTGTTGTAGGAGGGAGCTGTGAAATGTGTTTGGGGATTGAGAATAGGACAGCATCCACCAAGCTTTGTCTCCTTATGAACGGTTATAGAACCTCCGTGAACAGCCACTCCCATCTTGCATCGTCATTTATACCAATAGACACAAAACAATAAACAGCCACGAGAGAAACAATACTAGTGAATTTAAATTTTGATGGGGGATAACCTATATATAATTACTATTATTTATTTCTAAATATCGAAACATTAACAGACTCATTTCCTAAATGTAAAAATGACCTACAATTTATTCTTTCATAAAACTCAAAATTACACTTAAAAAAAGGAAAGTATTTGACTTAATAACAAATTATTTTATGGGAAAAACTGAAAAAAAAACGGGTCAGACAAGAGATGTATCAAATCTAAATGTTCTTCTAAATCTAACAAGCGTAAATTATAAGTGTAGAGATGAACTGGTGAAACTTGAAAATGATCCTTACCTACAGTCATGGAACTTAACTCACTCAAAATACCTTCATTACCAAAGAACTTTCTATGTCTGAATAATAAAAACAATATTCTGTAACAACCAGTTAAGTACCAAAACAGCTTGATAAAGTTTAGTAATTCATTCTTTGAGATAAAATTGTTATTTCTTTTTTATAATCCATACAAGGTTACAATATAAGTTATTTAGAATTGAAAAGGTTTTATTCCTTATAACAATAAAACAAAACATTTAATTCGCAGCATTTAGAAAAAAAATATCTCCCAACAATACTTGCAATATGCCCAATATATTTAAATATTTCAACCATTTTAAGTTATAATGAGACGATAATTGAACATTTACAGAATTATTAAAAAAATTTGAAGAAATAAAGTTCCTAGATTTCGAAAATAAAATCTATGGTTTCATAGATAAAATATCGTCTACGGATTTAAGTAAGTAAGTAATAATAATAATAAGTGTAATGGAAATAGATTTTATAGTCTAAGAGTAATCTTTTTTTTCTTTTTCAATTCAGATTGCACGTACTAAGATGAATGTTTAAATCTATAAACACTAGTACCAATAATCGAGACTGACTTTAGACTTTTTTTTCCTCATAGAATGTGGAAAAATCTGTTCAGCAGATCCCTTAGCAAAACATCTTGCTTAGGGTATTTGAGGTTGGTGGTCCCGACCTACTAAAAATCCACATCCTATTTCCTGGCAATATCCGAACACGGAAACTGTTTTCACATTGACTTTAGACTTAAGTGCTTGTATTAATTTAATGATAAAGAAAATAAACATGGTTAATAATAATACAGTTAATATTTATTTAAAATTATTGAAATAGTGTCTCATTGATAGATGATTTTAAAGCGATGCTCTTAATAAATACCTAATGACTTATATCTGAGGTACTAACTAGAGTGCTGAAGTCATCTTCAGTGCCTGAATTCAACTCCAGTGACTTGCTGAATTCCGACAACAATTGGCTGTCTTTGTTTGTTTTTAATTTCTTTTTCATGGACTTCATCTTCTTTTTCTTCAAATGATGATGAATAACACCAGACATGTTTTAATGGATGCACTTCTTATAATCTAATGGCAACCTTGAAAATGAAACGCGTTCAAATAGACTGGACTATTGATGCAATGGGAATAAAGTAAGTTAATGTTTTGGTTCTGGGCGTGACTTGGTTCTTTCAAACAACCTGCATTCCCTTGGAAACTGTTTTAAAGTAAAGCCTGCCAGCATGTGAAACAGAGCTCCCAGAAAGCGATCAATGCCTTGTGACATTCTTAATCACATTTCAGTGAAAAAAAAACCGTAATAAGATTAAGTACTGCATTAAAAACAATTTCAAATATGGAAATTCAGGTTTGTTCATAAATAAAATTCATAATAAAAACAACGCGTTTTGAGCATATAGTATTCTTCATCATCTTTATTATCATTACTATGACCTTTATTTTACTTACATTTAATTTACATCACTTCATTATCTTTATTACTATGACAAGCTAACTACCTTGGTACATGCTTGTACCAAGAAGATAGAAATGAAAACCTCCTAAATATGTTGATTTACTCGTATATGTCTTCTTTTTCACTTCATGTCATATACAATAAAGCTATATTGAGCTTTGTTTATGTGGTAAATTTAATAGAATTCGAAAACATTAGTAACTGACAATAGAACCATGACCAAAAAGACATGGAATTCCCCATCATGATCTAATTTAATAACAAAATTATAAATGAACTTGATAGTTGATATCGTATAATAACACTGGACACCAGAACCATTAATGAAAATAGATCAAATAATTTATTGTGTCCTTTTTACAAATACATTTTAATTTATAAATAATACAAATTTAGTTTAACTATATGTCATGGCGAACGTTTATCTTTGATGCATTCAGTACAAATCCCGGTTTTTTGTAAAAAATTGTAAAAAAATTGCATTTTTTCTAAAACAGATCCATGCCTTAAGCAGAACTGCAATCTACTAAATACTCGAATACGAGCTTTGAACGACCTTTAATCAATGATTGGTTTCCCAAGCTAGCTATAATTCCTACAAACTAGTTATTATGCTTTTTGTATTAATTAATAATTAAAAATAAACAGTTATACCTATGTACAGATTGGATAACAACGATAAAAATCAACAAAACAAAACCAGTATCTAGAATTCATAGAAGGCCAGCAGATTATACCTTCTGCTAATATTAACTGTGAGAGCAATATCACGGTTTCCCTCTATTTATTTGTGCTACTGTGCGAGTTAACGGAAACTATATGTGTCCGTTTCCTCAGAGTCAGCACTCAGAAAACCTGACTACTCTTTGATCACTAAAAACAATTTATACCTACTGAGTAGAGATACTAGTAATTTAGTTTACCACTTGTTGCTCTCGATGGTAAATTCGGGAGATGTCCCTGCTTCTCGACTCACCCATTCGTCTGCCCAACGTTGAATTTGAAAGTATATCCGCTATGAGGTCAGCACAACATGATGGACTGGTGCAGAATATAGCGGGGAGTACCTCCCAGCAGTACGGGGTCGTATATGGTACGTATTCCAATCATTCATCGACCTCTCACATCACGAGGTAGAAAAGGTTTGGTAGTTTCTGCAAAGCGGGGAACCATAGGTTAGTTGAATTATTAAAATTAAAATTTGGCCTTCTGTCTTTAATCGGATACATCAGAGCTGAAGAACTTGGCAACCGCAAGAGAGAAGACGTAGCCAATGGACTATATAAAAGTTTCTTTATATAAAAAAGTTTCTTTTAACAAAAATCTATAATACGCTGCAACACCATCTAAATATCTAAAGTGGCCTACACTGAACTTTACTATAAGTAAACATAATTACATATGTTTAAGCCTGTATTGTATATTACTAATAAAGAATACAGTAAGATGTTATATTGCGCATTTAGGATTGAAATATTTAAGGTTTGACATTAATTTCTACCAACGGAGACTCCAAGAAGGATTGCATTATCAGATAAATTGCAATACATTTGTTATTCCAACGTATTTCCCATAGTTTCGTATAATGTTTATCATTCATGAAAACTATCTTTATTAATGTTAATTATATATTATTTTCATAAACATTTCCTTTTCAAAAGAATTTTACACTATTTTCTTTGTTTCCGAAAAGAAAACTTGAAATGAGTCAGTTCTAAGCAATATACAGGTAAAACCTTTTTTTTTTATTTATATAAATTTGTAAAATTAATTACCTATATATTTTTGTTAAATAGTAAACCATAAAATACCATGACTAAATATCGAAAAGTACATAAAACATAGTATCAGAATACTTCCAAATATGTAAGTTTGATAAATTTTGAACTGGATATCTTCGTGTTTACGCTTTAGTTTAGTTTCCTGTAATTGGTTTCCTAAATCATAACACTATTTGTTATTTGTTCAGTCTTAATGAAACCTATACAAAGTACTAAATTGGTTTTTAAAGTCTTAATTAAGGTTAAGACCAAAATAATAATTTACTATCTGCCGACTTTTCAGTCAAAAATTGCTTGGCATAATCAGTGCTTATAGAAAGAAGATATGTCTTTATTCTAAACCATATGTTTGAAAAAAAGCAAGACCTAAAGTTGAATTTGTTATTACTGACAAAATGCTTGTAACTACAATAAAACAAATGAAATCAATAAAATGATTATCTACAAGTTTAATAATACTAAGCAAGAGTGTATGTTATGACTTCGTAACAATATTTAAATTAAAATAAAAGAAAAACTCATTTGGCCTTCAACGAGTTGGACGTTATGTTTACACTAAATTTCTTTTATTGATAAAAGTAATAAATGTTTAAAAACAGATATTCCATTACAGAGAAGCTTCAATCAACAGTGAATTAATGAAGATGAATAATCTTCTGAGAGGAAGTCATTTCAAAATTACAAAATGAAAAAAAAACACATGTAATTACCATTGTGAATGGAAATTGTTTTTTAACAGTCGCAAGACATCCCTCTACTATTGTTTAGAGTGGAACAGTGAATGATTTATAGACGGAATGCATAAGTAATACGCTTATCATGCAAAGATCTGAATTCTGCACGAGTACATGCAGCACATGCATAATATTATAATTTATAACAGACAATTACTTAAACTCATATTCATATAATTCGCTCTAATTCGATTACTTAACAAGTTGAAATTGTTGAATCATCAAAAACGCCTGAAAATTTCATTGATGGTCATCACACCACCAAAAGTAGTAGGCCAAATTTCTCTCAGAATTGCAGAACTGATTCTAATATTACTTAAACTTATTTATCAAACTACCTTGGTCTTCACTAAATTACCGTATAATTTGAAAAGAATACATATTTTAAATTTGTAACTTCTCTATCAAATTTTTGTTCTACAATATTATTTATACCATAGTATAATATTTTTAACGAGTTATTTCATATGTAAAATACATCGAGACCGTAAATACTCAGTTGTGGTTACCTTAACTTTTTAGTATTACTCTCACTCTCTCTCTCTCTCTCTCTCTCTCTCTCTCTCTCTCTCTCTCACTCTAACTCTCTCTTTTTCATCGTACTGTCAAGTCACACTTCAAAGGCTGTCAAATGAATCTTTTTACCTTTCTATAAGTAAAGAAAGGGGCCAGTGGTTAACGTACCTACCTCTCAACTGGTTGGTCCAGGGTTCGATACCCACCTAGCATTCGATTTATTTACGTGGGAGGTGAATAAATCTAAATTCGTCGTCCCTCGGAGAGGAGGTGAAGCTGTTGGTCCCAAGCATGTGCGATGCCAGGTACAAAGTTAAAGGTCCCTACTCTAAATACACAAATTTAGGACTCCCAAAGTTGAATCATGTATCAATCAAAAAGACCAGCTGGTGGATAGGTTTAAATAATAAAAAAAAAAGTAAAGACTAGAGATGATAACAAAAACTATATCTTCAAATTTTGACGGATTTACATGTTTTGGAGTCCCCAAAGTCCTTTTTTGCTGTTATTTTGAGATGTCTCTGTGCGATTGTAGTGTGTATGTGTATGTGTATGTGTGTGTGTGTGTGTCTGTGTGTGTGTATTGAGAGAGAGAAAGAGAGAGAGAGCGTGCCTAAAAAAATCATGAGAATGCTACAGACCCCACCGTTTGTTTGATCAATTTCATACTTTACTATAAATTGGTACCTACATATTTATTACTCCTGAACATTTAAAGTCAGCTTGTTGAAATTATTATAAAACTGACATCTGCTTTAACTGAAAAACCTGAAAATATTTGAAGAACTCTAAATTTGTTATATTAAATGTAAAATTTTAGATTGCGATTGTTTTCAAATGACTTTAGACAGGATACAGGTCACACAGTTTAACGAGCCATAGAGTGGATTGTACCCAAAAATATCACCTACGAACAAAAAGTTGAATACATTTCGTTGAAATTTAATGTACGAAAAGGTGCGATATTATAAAAAGTATATTTTGTAATTTCAGATAACGTTGTTTTTCACGCTGAACACCTAACTATAAAACAATAAAAGCTTTTCCAAAAAAAAAAAAATCAAATTATTGTTTTAAAAAAAAAATCTGGAGTGACCTACACTCTACTTTACTATAAGTAACTTAATGTCAAATTTCTTGAGTATATAAAACATAACGTCTCATTTAAGCATAACGTAAACATCTAAATGGGATATAATTATTAGCCTGTCATTCCTAAGGTAGTACAGATAGTGATTGAAGGACATATCAATTTATAAGCTTATTTTTGTACATCACAAATAATTTATTATTTGCAAATAATTTCATTAGTATAACTACAGCAGTAATAACATTTTTGAAAAACCAAAGTGAACATTTCTTTAAACGAAATAGTATCCTACAAGAGAACATGGCTATTGTTCAAATAGCCAGTAGATTTCTTACATCGTTTACTTGACATCCTTCTACATTGAATATTAATGTAAAATTTTCAAATTTGAAACAGTAAAATACCCTTTTTTTCTCTGAAAAACTTCTTAAACAGCGAAGAAAATGTTGTTTTAAGGTGATTTGTTAATTAAAGATGTAGGATAATTACAGTTATTAATCTCTAAACGAAAGATTTCAATTTTGAATTATCTTTTACATTTTTGGTTTTTAACAGAATTATTATACTGGGAATTTTATGGCTTCTTAGTATTTAATAAGATCATTTTCCTTCCCCTTTGTCAAATAACATATATACGAATTTTTTTTTAATGAGTGTTATCATTTACCTGCACAATATTATTCCTCTTACATCTCTTATAAGTCAATAATATATTTTCATTTTTCCATTAGAAACATCAATTTTATCTCAGTGGATTCGCTCAAAAAATTTCTAAGTCAATGTAAACAATGTAAAAAAATACAAAAAATTCGACAAGTATAGCAGGTGATCTCTTAGTCTAGAATAAACAAACAGTTTTTATATCGTTATGCTCTTTCCCGTAATTGAAACTTCATGAATTTTTTTTTGTGAATTGCTAATTTTTTGTTCCCTTTTTTGATCAAATTTTCATTTTTTTTTTAACGAGCCGTTTAGCGTCAAAAAATCATTTTCTGAAAACACAAATCGTACTGTAACGCCCCTTTAGCGAAAGTAATTTCAAAAAAAAATATCTCAACTCATTCGCCATATAATGTTCTATTTGTAGGCATAGTTTCATTCTTGTCCGTCAAACAGTATGGCTTGTATCGCTCTCACAAGGTTTGAGATTGAATTATAAGTGAAAATTTTTACATTTTATTGAAAAAAAAATATTTCCTGTTGTCTTAAAATTCTGAATATATTTTTCGTTTGTTGCATTTGTAACTTCAAAGATAATGTCAAAATTTCAAAACTCTAGGGTTATCAGTTTAGGAGAAATAAATGTTTTAAAAAAAACGGTTTTTGGCAAAAAAAGTGACTTTCCCATCATGCATAATTCTTCCCAAACAATAGGGATCTTTGTCTAAATGGGGCCCATTTTTGTGTAAAATATCAACTTGATCCATCAAAGATTCTGGACCGTAGCGTGGTAACAAGCAATGCTAACACACGCACCCACCCACCCACCCACCCACACACACACAGACATCATCGTAAAAACGTCATAAAACGACTTCTGGTACCTCAAAACATGTAATTCCGTCAAAATCTCGAGATCGAATTTTTTCACGATCACTATACTTTACTTATAGTAAAGTAAAAATTTAAGTTATTCCGATTATTTTACTGCACAGTAGAAATAGTTTTGTAGAAATAGAAACTGAAAACCCTACTGGGATTAATGACTGACCTACTATACTTGTTGAATTTGTTCCATTGACTCAGAAATTTTTAATCAGATTGGAGTCAAAAACAATTTATAATTTAATATTAATAAAAGAAATTTAAATATATTTGAGTGAGTTAATGTGATAAGTAAAATGATTTGTATTAAAACTATAAAAGGAAATGGAAGCTAATAACATGTTTTGTCATCTGACAAGGGTTTGTAATTCATCTGGTTGTTGTCCTCTTTAGAAAATCTTCACGTCAGATAGATAGATGTTGGTGTTTTAGAGGACCCCATTGATTATGAGTAATAGGGTTGAAGCATGAAAGTATTTTTTTATTTTTTTATGACAAAACGACTGCTACTTATAATACACTTTTCTTGGATTCAGCACACTTTAAATTGTGCATTCGGTATTGAACATAGAACGCTAATTTTATGGCTTTGAACATTACATGAGTAAAGTAATACTAAAGATGACAACTATTAAGTTCTATCTGTTGTAACATCACAAGTTTTTGGTAAATATTTATTTTTATAAGTGGCAGCGAATATATCAGAAAGGGAGGTAACAGATTCAACTGCAAAAGCTTTGGTTAACAATATAGAAAACTTCCTAAGACCTCAGGAAACACTCTGAACTATTTTTTTGGTTATTGAAGGGCCATTTTTAGCATGATTAGAATCCAGTGAATCAGAACTAATGCATAGGGGTTCTAATCTAAGAAATGGATTCCAACAACCGAATAAAAGAATAATTGTAAGTATAAAATCTACCATAGCTGAAATTGTGACCACCTGAGGCTACCTTCAGGTGTGGCTATCACCATTATTGTGGTGATTAGGTGTAGCTAACCTTCTGGATACTCTAAATAATCAAGGTTCCAATAAACAATGATATGCAGAGACTTTGTTATTATGAGAAGATGAATCCTTGATGTACTTCCTTGGAGTAATGAAGCATGCTCTCCTAATCGGTGAACTGTGTGCAAAGGAGAAAGGTCTGAATTATAAATTAAGATAAAGAATACCTTATAACTTTCTCAAAAAGGAAGAAATAGATTTTTCAAAACTTGTTCATTAAAAATACTAAACTAGTTGAGTATTGTTATGGATGACTAAACAGGAAAAGCCATTTGGCTAAGGAATCTGTAAGAAGCTCTACATAGAAAGGTTCTGCTGATGGTATGTAGCAATGCACTTCTGTAAGAGATTCTTTAACAGAACATAGGGTCATAACCCCAAATCTACATTTTTGTATTTACAAAATTACGGTTACTGCTATGATGGTTGCGAATGGTATCAGTTACCTGTATGTTTCCACATAGTATAGTTTACATGGACAAAAAAGTAATCACAAATGATCAAATGAAATAGAAGTTTCCTATTTTAATAAAGAGGTTGTTGCCTGGTACACTGGCTTACTGACCTGGGCAAAATTAATAATAATGTACCAGTATACTGAAGACTGCAACTTTTTTATTCTCTTCCTTACACACAATTTCTCTCTCATCCAATCAACCTAAGTAATGTCAAGAAATGAACACAGAGGATCTCCAAACATGCAAAAACCTCAAAATCGATTTTTTAATCTGTTGAAATATCAATAAATATTTAAAACATTTTGTAACGATTGTAACGATTTTCAAATCTGTTAAAATATTAAGAAATATTTAAAATCATGTTTAAATATTTATGTTAATAAGTCTGAAAGAAAGTAAAAATTTTTTTTAAAAAAAACCAAGGAGCAAGAGAGCAAAACAGCAAGATATATCAAGATAGCAATCGAGCAAGATATATCAAGTTAGCAATCCTGACATATTTAATTAGAAATATTTTAAATATAAATATTACTGATATCTGCAATGAATATAGTTCTCAAAAAAAAAAAAGAAGAAAGAAGACTCAGAATGATGTGATAAAAGACTATTCTAGTCCTGTTTTAGTTGGTCTTTTTGACCTAACTTTTGACCTGTTTACTGTCTTGAATCCTAATCAACATAGGGGCGCCAAGGTCCTCTTCGGGTGAGCTCTCTTGCATTTATTGTACTGACGATATCAAATAGTTTTTTCTAACAGATATAAATACAAATCTAAATATCAGAAAAGAGTTAATTTTCTTATTGACTATTTTTGAGCCAAATTCATCTTTATGAACAGTTTATTTGTTCAAACACAACCAAATAATGTACATATTTGTATATCAATGATCAAATCACAATATAAAATGGGAAAAAAATACTAAGATCATTTAACCATGACAAGCTGTCTTCATCAGAGTCAAAAACCCAAATGAAACACTAGATGCAGAAACACATGGTGAGGTGTTGAGAGGAGTGGGAGGGATTTTAAAAGTATGTAAAGTACGAGGAATAGTCCAGGCAGGGATGTTTGGGGAAACAAAGGAATACAGTCAGAAAAACTAAAAAAAACTATCCGCTAGCTGTCAACCCTTTTAGAAGAGGCTATTGCCTTCGTTAACAGAGAGTCAAGTTTGAAAAGCCCGTTACTAATGTTTATAACATTTGATCTATTAAATTTAATCAGAAAGGGTTCAATAATATTTCTTAACAACACCGTAACCGTAACATCTCTTTACACCCTTTTAAAATACCACTCTTCCCTCCCACTCCTCTCAACCCCTCACTATGATGTTTCTGCATCTAGTGTTTCAGTTGGATTTTTGACTCTAAAGAAGACCGCTTGTTACGGTTGAAAGATCTCAGTCTTTTTTTCCCCCCATTTCATATTGTGTTTTGATCATTGATTGTTATTTCACGTGTTTATTGTGAAATCTTGTTATATTTGTATATGTACATGATATTTGAAATACTCCTCTCAGTAGTTCATTAATACTTATTAAATTACAAAATCTCTTCATTACGTCATTTTTTTATCAGTATTTTCTGAAAATGATACAAGTACTTGACTTTTAAACGATGTTTCGATAAAAAGATAAATTCAATTAACTGATTTCAAACAATCAGTTTGAATTATTTAAAATTTAGTATTTTTGCAGGTTATTATTGTATGTGCAGCAATCCACGTTGTAGTGGAGTAGTTAGCATCCCAGATAAATCACGATATGGATTGTATGTTGTGATGGAAGGAGAGTCTAAAGATAACACTTGCATGAAAATACAACAGTGCACACTAATGGCACGCGATATTGTGTAAAACTTATATTCAGAACAGACATTTAGGTTTTATTAAGTAGAATAGCTAACTGCATCATTTGGTTGGTTTTGGTAGAATATTTTGAACTGGGTTTTGGTTGTCAAATTGGAGAGTGAGGTTGGAGGATTGAGGGTGTTTGCATCAGATATCATCCCGATGATTTAAGATTGATTAGACAGTTGAATAACAGCACAGTTTTTGCACAAGATGTTTATTTGTTATTATAATCTTGGGAAGTATAACCTTTCAACTATTCATTGCACTGGAAATTTTCTGTCTATTGGAATTAATATTATTTTTGTGAAATTTAGGTTAGGTTAGGTTACTTGGTAAGTTAATATTTTTTAAAAAAAATAAAAAAAGTGGCATTATTAAAATAGTATCATGGATGAATATTGCTACCGTCAAAGTGAAACTATCATGCAAAGGGAAAATTAAGTAATTGATCTTAATTTTTGATGTGATGTCTTCTTTTGCCAATGGATAAACAAAGTTTTCATTGAGCCATTCATTAGCCAGAATATATTGAAATGTCAAAAACGCCAAAAAGACCAATAGTTTATATTCCATTTGTAGTGCAAAAGTATTAATTTGTTTCATTCAAGAATTTAATTTAAAATTGTTCCTACGAGCTGGTCTGGTAAATCGACGATAGCTTTGATATATTAATATTTTAAAATTTCATTAATAGCCATCAGATGTTTACTCTGAAATGTACTTCGCAAAAAATTTAATTCCAAGAAAACCAGCAACCCACTTTCATTTGCGAGAGGACCGTTAGTGAATTACTATCGTATTTTATTGCAACAACGACCGGTTCTCTATAGAGAATTAAACTTGTCCCCAATAGGAAAATACATTGAATCTAACAATTCTAAATTGCCGTTATTCTCAAGTTGATGATATTTTTGTCTAAGTTGCCTTACTTTGTTATCATCACTTAAACTTTTTGGCTGGCAGAAAATTTTCCTTTGTTCATTTTATGAATTTTATGTTTTATTATAACAGATATCAGAAGGTGTAAGTTAACCATACTCAATTGATAAAAGTTCTTATCTGGTGATAAGGTTTGGTTACCAACAAACCTTTTTTATCTTATCAATTTTGAAGGATACAAAGATCACATTTTGTTAAAAAGATTTGATAAGTGAGGAATGTTGAATTGCTTTAAATACTGTACTTGATTCAAATAGAAGTAAATATGTACAATGTTTGAAGCATTGGCTGGAAATGCTCACTACACACAATTCAACGAAACTGCTTCTTCACCCAAAGAAGAATCACTTTGGGAGATAGAAGACCTGAAAGTATTGTTCTGCATAATACAATACCAGTGAATAACTTACTACTTCGTCATGTATAGAAAGGCTTAATGTATATCGGCATTCAAGAATGAAAAGAAATGACTAAGCGGACACCCTTGTACGGGAAGGATGCTCAAAAGCCGCTATAGGCTAACAGCTTCTGCTGCTTTAGTGTAGAACACCACACTATAAAGCAGGCATGGGCAACCTTCGGCCCTCGGGCCACATGCGGCACAGCACGTGTATTTATGCGGTCCTCGGAGATTATCTGGAATTCTATCTTAATATTAAAAGTTCCTTTTGCTTTTTGGTTATTAAAAAAAGCTCACCGTGACTTTTGGAAGGAAATTACAACAATAGAGAGAGAGAGAGAGAGAGCTCTATAGCAACAAATGTTTTAGTTTTTTCATATATGATGCACTAATCTTTTGAAGATTGTTTGTGATCATTGTTTATCATAAGGAAATAAAGAGATATGAATAATAATTTTCATTATTGGAACAATAAAAAGTCAAATAATTATTGACACATTAATACAGAGCACAGTATGTATTTCTATATCTTTATAAAAATACATTATACATATAAGCTGTATATATTGAAATACAACAGAAATTACCATACGGCCCGCTTGGAAATTATATAATGCGGCCCTCAGTTCACAAAAGGTTGCCCATGCCTGCTATAAAGGAATATTTCAGAATGGTTAATAGAGAAATCAGAAAAAAATACTGATCATTCCTTTAGTGGTACAGGGTATCCAAGAAACTCCTAGATAAGTTTAAGAAAAAACTTTCGTTTTAGTTTGTGATTGTGTAACAATTCAGATGCACAGATTATTTTGAATTAGTTTAAAATATAGATGACTAGTAATTACTTCTAGGGTGGCCTATGATTCGTTATAATATCTGGGATGCAGCAGGCCTTTGACCTCCATGCTGCTTCGTTCACTTCAATCACCCACCCACATTGAACCCCTTCTCTCCCCCGCAATTAGACAAATCCTGGTTACCCCAATGCAGCTGCAGCTACCCCAAAAATTGAAAGTGATCTGTGATTCCAACTGCTTTAATGCTTAGAGGGCACAGCTATTGAATGGAAAAATATGCAAGGCATGCAGAATTCTATCATGGTTAAATGTATACGTCCTTTATAACGAAATCAAAAAGAGCATGAAATGCAAGAAGTGGGATATTTAGTGCTATAGATCTGACGTTAGTCTCTAGACACACGATGACCTTGCTCAGGTCATGGCGTGTCGTTTACTTCCGAGGCTTTCAATTTCAAAAGTCACCCATCCCAAAAGAGTATTCATTTCCAACAAACAGTTTCTCAGAAATAACAGAAACTCTGAAAGACCAAGACCATGACTCCTAAATTATAGACTCAGGGAGCTTGCGAGCCACATGCGACCCTTCGAAGAATTATTTGTGACTCTTAATAAATGAACCCGAGTTCCCTTTTCATTTTTGTGCTATAATATTTTATAGAAATTATTACCATTCCGTATGTTTCTGCACGTATTTTTTTTTCATACCTTTTAAGTACATATTTAATTGTGGCTCGCCAAATAAATTTAAAATTTTGAAAAATGAAATACTAGCTGGCACTATCAAGGGGCTTGGTCACCCCTGTTATAGACTGCTATAGAAGATCAGTCGTATCCAAGGTATAAATTGTCTTCAGCACTAAAAAGTTTGTAAATGCACGGAATTATTCTCTACAGCTTTGTTGCTTGGGAAGACAGTTTTTATATATTTCCCTTATTCTTGTTATCCTTGAGCTGTTGTTATCTAATTTTTTTAATCTAAAGCAGTGTACTTTACAGAAAAATTCACATTGGACTATAATTTGAAATATAATTGATAAAATCAGAATTTGGTAATTTTTATTTTTTATTAATATAAAAAACCATAGCTTTGGGTAAGGAAAGATTATTTAATTCTTACTATTAAATAACCATGGGAAAGTTTGTATATTGTTCTTTGAGTTACGTAAAACTATTAACTTGTAATAGTTATTCCAACTGAAATAAAATTCCTATTTATCTATAAGCAATAATGGAATAGATAATCATAACTATGTAACTACGAGTTCAAAATCGAAGATGAGTAACACACAGGGTTACTTGTCGTTGCGTCTACAGCGTGCTTGATCTCCTTTCTTCTGAAAACGGTTTCCAAAAAATTCGATTTGGTAAGTGTTCTTCTTTACTCTGTGTGTTGCTCGTCTTCGATGTTGAACTCGTATTGTGTCCAGTTTGGATCGTCTTTCCAAATTTACACTAACTACTTATATCTAAACACATACTATCATGTGAGTTACTACATTTGTAACTTTGATTCAAAGTCGTCACAATTTCAGACTGTAAAATCTGATCATACCCTATCAAAATGGATGTTTCAAATATATTCTTTACAATAATAGTTAGTTAAGCGAATAATTTAAATAACTTATAAGATGACATTACTCTAATTAAGCGCTGAATGCTAAAAAAAAAAACGAATTTAATAGTTTTATTCAATTAAAACTTTTGTTTGTATTAAAGATTTATCAATATTATTTCGCAATGTTTTATAATGTTAACTGTTGTTTCTTGGATGGTATGTTTTATTCAATGATATTTTATCAGACACGGAATATTTCTATGATGGTTTTAAGTAAAATCTCCTTTTAGATGGTTCCAGTTTTATGAGTCTGCTGGTTGTGGCTTTGTCGTTTTTACCTTCCACTTCAACAACCCGTACTTTTTAGGTTTGTGAATCCCTTTTACTTGATAGCCTCAATGTATTAATAGGTAGTCTCATCATTCTTAATTTCAAAATTTCAGAAAAGAAAAGATATTTCTTTTGCCATATCTTTCTATTTCTCAGTAGACGCAGCAGACATATTTTCAAAAGTTTTCTTTATTGGAGATGAATAGTCTAACATCGTGGCCTTAACTTTTGAAAATTTGAAATATAAATAAAGATAATGCATAATATATGCTATTCAAATTGAATTACATAATTGATTTTGCCAAGAAAACTCCAGTTACTACCACATGAGTATAAAACATAGGCAAAATTGAGGTAAATTTTCATTTTTGAATTTACTTTCGAATTTTAACTTTCTGATCTATTCCGTGTCTAACTCGAATTACATCTAAAATTTTCGATTAACAGAGCCATTTGGTTGAGGAAATACACAGATAACAAACCGACGAACAGAGAATTTTATACATTTGGATATGTTGTTAAAGAATTCTATTCAATTATAAATGGAAAAAGTTCTAACCTTTTTGAGGTAGCTCACATTGTTAAATAAAATCAAAGGATATAAAGAAGTAATAAATATATAAGTTAAATCAAGTTAGAACAGTGAGCGTTTTAAAATCTAGTGGAAATATTCAAAACTGAAACCTTGAAAGAGGAGATATGAAAACCATTAGGACTGCTGTTAGTCTAGTCAATAACAAATCATCTAACACCAAGCGTTTACCAGGACAATAAGCACCTGTTCGTAACTCAGTGTTAATGTTCTTGTCATATATATATATATATATATATATATATATATATATATATATATATATATATGCATACATAAGGGATAACAATAGAAAAGGTGATACAGAGGTAACAATACTAAGAGGTAATAGGAAGTGGCGATCCTAGCGTCCGGGAGGTTAACCAGCCGTCACTCTGTCTTTGTTAATTTCACTTTATTGTCAAAGTTTCTGGAAGTCGGTCATAAAGTGAAATTAACAAAGGCAGAGTGACGGCTGGTTAACTTCCCGGACGCTAGGATAGCCACCTACTATTACCTCTTAGTAATGTTACCTCTATATCACCTTTTCTGTTGTTATCCCTTTTGTATGCATTTCTAGTTGTATCCTGTTATTTTATTACTTTGAGTTTATTTATGAATTTCGACCATCGTCGTCATCAGGAGGTGAAAAGAGCGAAGAGTCCCGCAGGAAGGCAGGGCAGTGACTCTTATTACTTATTAGGGCGGAGTCACCGTCCTGCCTTCCTGCGGGACTCTTCGCTCTTCACACCTCCTGATGACGACGATGGTCGAAATATCGATGTGAGTTATGTCTGTGTCTTTCTGTGTGTTTCCTTCGTTTTGGATTTATATATATATATATATATATATATATATATATATATATATATATACCATGATAAACGAAAGATAACACTTAAAATAAACTGTGACACATAGACTGAAACATAACAAAGACTCACTTTTCAATATTTCGACTCTAATGGCGGTCGAAATATTGAAAAGTGAGTATTTGTTATGTTTCAGTCTATGTGTCACAGTTTATTTTAAGTGGTATATATATATATAAATATATATATTTATGCACTTACAAGCAGGACCCATCGCCAGATACACCTCCCAGGAACATGGAAGAAAATTGACCCGCCTGGACCTTGTACAAAACACCATCATTTTAAAGCAAATTAATGATCCAGCCAGACTACAGATATATGAAGCCATGAAAATCATGAAACATAACCCATTAATTAATCGTCAAGACACCGGGGTTTCGCGCACACTGCAGCAACTAGGTGACCAACCACCAGCTACTCCCAAAGCCAACAGCCAGTCACCGCCCAGTATTCAGACCAGCAACACCTAAGATATGTATATGAGACAAAATGCCGTAGGGAAGAATCAAAATGAAGAAAAGTAAGCTCTGAGGCCTTCTAAACTATCTCGTCAGAGTGCTATACAAATAATATATATAATATATATATATATATATATATATATATATATATAAAGATTTCACATAAACACGTGAAATAACAATCAATGATCAAACCACAATAAGAAATGGGAAAACAGTTGGGTTTTTGACTCTGACGAAGACCGCTTGTTACGGTTGAAAGATCTTAGTCTTGTTTTCCCATTTCTTATTGCGGTTTGATCATTGATATATATATATATATATATATGTAAATAGCATAAAAAGAATTCTCTTATTATAACTAATTTATTAATAAACTGGAAAAACAAACTGTGAAGATAAAAAATGATTGTTTGCCGATTCAGTTAAGGTTTTTGGGCATTGGTAATTCCCAAATTAAAATGATAATTACTTGCATGACTGGGTCGGATCATTTATAATTGTGGTTTAGTGGGGGAAGATATGCGTGCGGAAGGCCACACTACCAGAACGCTACAGGGCTTCTCGCTGACTAAGCAACTTTATTATATTACTATCTAATCCTCACAAACAAAAAAACGACTAAACTATAGAAAAACGAACGCATTAACGTCAACTACATGAAATAATACAAATAACTTCGTATTGTATTAATAAATCTGTATTTATATGAGATACTATAACATGTAATTAAATTGTTTATAATTATCTAAAAATAATAACATCTATAAATTAAATAGCATTAGCTTTTGTTCCTGGTATTACTCTGGTAAATTAGTTTTATAATATGCAATATTAAATCATCAAATCTTAAACAAAGAATGTTTTGATGATGGATTTTTTTTATCTTCTAAAGTTTTGATGATTGGTGATGGTTTTTTTTTCTTCTAATGGACTCGGCAAATAGTTTCTCAGTAGCTACTTTTTTTCTTTTTTTTTTTTTGAAAAATATAAACCTTATCGTATAATACACAGATAAATAAATAGAAGTTTCTTAATTTTTTTTAGGGTTTGTAGCATAACAAAAGACAAAGCATTTGTTCGTTATTTAAATAGAATAGCTTAATTTTTTTTTTGTCAAAAATCTCCCATTGACTAATAGGTGAGTAAAGGTTATTTATTATATCACCAATGTTTCGTTAACTGATTGATGTAACTAATATATTTTCATAAATAAATATAATTTAAACGCTAGTTTTTGTTTTATTGAAAAAGAATTTAAAACTGACAAAAAAATTTTAAAAACTGCTCCATGTAATCTGTGCTGAAATTTCTAAGCTGCAGAAACTCATATCCTCGCTTCATATGTAGCGCTGAATACCGGAAAAATGTTTTATCTAACGTAATACCTCATTAATATTCACGCAAAGATAGTTGTTTCCTGGTTTGCGTGACACGCAAAGATATCATGCTCACTGGTTTTCGTCTTTAGTATTATTGTAAGGGCTTCATTTCTAAATTGGTCCCGATTTTAGCTATGGATTGGTTGATTCAACATGGAAATCCTAAATTTTAAATCTCTCAAGTTTATTAATATAAGGATATTTGGCGAGTTCCCGACATTGAAGAGATAATTTCGGATGAAGAACACATCGGATTTTCTATCTTCTATATGGAAAATCTAAGACCATGTCCTTGATTTGAAGATTTATGCAAAAAACAGCATGCTGCCCATTAGAACAGATATATTTTCAAGTATAACATGGACCTCACTTTTAATTTTAATTGTTTTAAAGTTTCATTGATATCAGTCAAATGGATATATTTGACTGATATATCAATTAATAAACAAAACTTATTACGAAATATGGCCATAATAATAAACAAAACACAGATATGTAGTTAAACATTTTTCACACTAGGTAAACAAAGAATACTGGAAACAATGGAATATTAATTTAGTGCTTATAGTCAAGGATTAGATTACATATCACGTGTTCTGACCTTTGATGTAAGAAGTGTTGATAACACACCCACTCGAGTGATAGGCAACTGTTATCCAACAGCCTTGTAATCACTAGTCAATCATGTACATGCTACCTAAATAATTCTTTCTTCTCAAATTGTGATCATATATTAAAGAAAAATCTGGAGTGACTTCCACTCAACTTTACTATAAGTAAACTTAATATCAATTTCTTGGGTATATAATATATAATGTCTCATTTAATTGGAGATGTTATATATTCCCATAATGTATAATGTTACATAATGTTACATTATCCCATAATGTAACATTTAAATGGGAGATGTTTATTAGTCTTTCATTTCTGAGGTAGCACAGATAGTAATTGATTGACTTATCAATATATAAGCTTATTTTTGTACATCACACAGCTTATGCAAATAATCTCATTAGTATAGGTTAGGTTGCAGTGGCAGTTCCACAACGGAACACACGTAGGCCAAGCATTGGCCCTTTGTGATACCACACAATGAAGATTGATTCTACAGTGGGAGTCCTAAATTTTGCCTAACTCAAATATATTTAGAGTAGGGATCTTTAACGAGTACCTGACATCGTACAGGCTCGGGACTGACGAGTTTAACGTCCTTCTCCGAGGGACGACGTGCTCAGATTTATTCCACCTCCCGCGTGAATAAATCGAGGGCCAGGTGAGGATTGAACCATGGTCCTATCAGTTCAGAGGTGAGCACGTAACCACTGAGCTAGCCTGCCCCCCTGCACTCAACTTTACTATGACGTCTCTTTCTTGTTAATCTAATGTTTAAAAGAATTCCTCAACTCATCTTCATATAAATGCTATTTTAGGTATAACTTCATTCTTATCTACCAAACAGTACGGCTTGTATCCTCCTCAAAATCTTCCATATTCAATTATAAGTCAATATTTTTATTTTTATTAATAAACCGTTTTTCAGTTTCTTTAAACTTAAAATCTGAAGATTTATTCATCTATTGCTCCTCTGATTCCTATGATAAAGTCAAAATTTCAGTACTGTTGAATTAGTAGTGCAGGAAGAAAAACATGATATCTAAAAAAACACATTGTGGCCAAAAAGAGTTACTTTCAATCATACAATATTGCCTCTACTCTACATCTACACTACAAAGCCGTGTAATTTGTGAACTACATTTACTACGTGTGAATACGTGAACCTCTCAAGGTTGATTTTTTCATACCACTATACTTTTTTGTAGTAAAGAATATAATTTAAAGGATTAATAATTTGGCTTTTAACGGTCTTTACATTATATCATCTTAAGTTAAATTCTTTGGAATAAACAGAAAGAAGGTTGTCATCAAGACTATTTATAAAAGAAATTTTTAAATAGGTAGATTTGTATTAGTTTTAACATAACAGATTTAAAATCTGCATATGAATTGGGTTCCTGCTGCCAGTCACCACTGAATGTCAAAATCTAAATAGAGCTTTACTAATCTTCCTCCAATCTTACACTCGATGTTTCTTCTTTCTTTATTTTGTTTTGTTAAAAAAATATCAAAATTAAAAAAAATCATTTGATATATGTTTTGTTTTAGATAAACTCAAGTAAAATTTGGTGAAATTATTATTATTTTAGGTATGGCCCTTGTTAAGTGTTATAAACATCGACCTGGAACCCAACACAGCTAATGCTAGCATATCTGTTTATGTAAATGTTGATTGATTGCCAATATTTCGTCTAACTTTATCACTATTGAGACAAAATAAATTATTTTGAAAGTTGATACAATTTATTTAACTTTCTTAGTATGTCTGTCGATTATTTGCAAAGGCTTGAGAAGTAGCAAGTGTTTTTTACGTGCCATATAATGAATAAACTGCAGGATACGTCCTTGGCTCTAAACACACGCCTGAGCAGGCAAGGACGACGTAGTTAAATGATTTGTACGGTGGATTGCTCCTTATTATATACGTGGTTATTCAAATCTTGATCAAGTGTCTTGTCAAGTACTTAACTAAGACATCGGAATGAAAAGAATAACGCCTCTGATAAGCATCATAGATTTGCATAATGCAATAGAATTCATCGTACATGAAATAATTATGGTCATCAAAGCAACAACACTTTAGATTTTTCATAAAAGGTTTCCATTATTTTGAAAAATTACTTTTTCTCTTTTAAATTAACTCTTTTTGTAACGCTGAACATTTAATTTTATACGCTGTTTATTTCTTGTACAAGCTATATATTACAGAAATAAATATGGAGTATCTACAGAGTCGTGTATATAGATATTTAATACTTATTCTATTATAAAAAACATTCCATAAACAGAAATCACGTATCTCACAAAATTGACAATTTGTTTTTTTTTTTCAATTTCTTTTCGTAAAGACATAAATGATTATTCATTTATGTCTTTTATTCATTTATAAATGAATATTCATAAATGAATATATAAATGAATATAAAGCATAAACAAATATTCTTTAATTATATTATTTGAATAGACTGATTTGATATATATAAGTATGTATGAAGACACATAAAGGTCAATGTTTGTAGTCTACAAAAATCAATGTTTAGATATGATTTTGTTATATTTTAATGGTGTCAGGAGAGTTCACATGTGTGATTACTGTTAGAACTGATGTTGGAGATTCCAATCTTGGCAAGGAACCAGGATTTTTGATGTGTGGACGAAGAATGTGCCCACTATGCCAGGAAGCCGTCGGTCCTGTAGGACCCAACGTTTTTGTTCCCGCGGACCGGTAAGCGTTAGACAATTTTACCGCGGCCCAGGGGTAGATTGTTTACTTGTAATTTACATGTAGCATCGTACCAACAACATAACATGAAAATAAAAGCCTCGCAATAATAATAAATATATCATTAAAAAGTTTACATTAAAAATTTACTTTAAGGATTCGTTTGATAATAAAATACAGATACACTAGAAAAACGAATATACAGTGCATGAACATTTTAACTTACTAGAACACCAAGTCAATGAGAACTTTGAGCTTGTTTCTTTGCAATCAGACGGTCCCATCTGGGAGCAATAGGAGACAATGACACCCGGAGTGTTTTGCTTATGTCTAGTTTATTCCGATATTTTGTTTTAGTTGCTGCTACTGCTGAAAACCCCGCTTCACACAGATAAGTTGTATTTCTAACGCGGCCCAGTACCAATTGGTCTCCGGACAGGCACCGGTCTGCTGCCCACCGGTTGGGGACCACTGTGTAGGCAGTACTGCCAAAGATGGGACTCAGCATTATGTCTTTTGGTTTTCAGATTTATACAAAGGTAATTTAATTTTTAATTTACTCTACTTGTTATCAACAACTATAGCTAGTAAAATATTTGCTGAAAACTACTATACTATTTAGAAAATATATTCTGGATATATTTAGTGAACTATAGTGTAAATTACAATATAACGATTTTTTTATAAACAGAAGTAATTGAACGCAACAGTCCCCAGGTCATATTCATCTGTGGGGACAACACTGTGACTGAGGTAACACGGATAAACAGATGATGCAGGTTGACAAAGGTTGTAATTGTTTGGTATTAAACAAAACTTTTATAAAATTGTACTTTGTGTTATTCGATTAACCAAGTTCTGCTACCAAACATCAAATATTTCTAATTTAATAAAGTTGAATAAGGTAAAATTGACCCATACTGTGGCTCGCAAAAATATTAAATGAGCACATTTTCTGCCCCAAAAACAGCAACTAATGACAACAAATTATATAAAAGCCAGCATTGAATACAAACGTTAAGAAATGCAAAACAGTTTTTACATTTAGTTCTAAGTAAGAAATACGTAACAATAACTTTGCTTCTTAGTATTTTCTTCTAATAAAAAGATTTTACTTTTAAATTAAATGTTTAATACAGAATCACAGTTTATAACTTTAATGGCTTACTTGAGTGAGTGAGAGAGTAATGATAGTAATCATAATTCATTTATAGTTCTGAACGATTAATATTCAAATGAACATGACTTGTCAGATTATTGACAATCAAGACGATATTAAGCACAATCTTTCAGTTGATTATAAGTAGTTTATTTTTTACCCAATGAATAATTAACTTCCTGAGATTCGTGCAAATGTCAAGTTTTTGTTGTTAAACGGAACCAGCTGACATTACTAATACCCATTACTCATTCCCACGTGTGTGGTGAGCCAGCTTTCTACCAACAAGTATTCACTGTAGCACATCAGGTGTGGCTGTAAAATAATGAGACTGACGCTGTAAAACATTTTATGCTGGTACCGTACATATTTATCTATGTACTAGTAAACATACCCATCTTTGACGGGTAATTTTCGAAAATTCGGATATGATACATGGTATTCCAAAATATCATTAGATATTATAGATTAGTAGAAAATATCATTATTAGTACAATATAAAGTAAATGCCTTTGTATACACCATATTAGCTGCCTGTTCATTAGTAAGAGTTGAGAATTGCTAGTTCACAAAACCATTTATTCTGGTTAGATAATAGATCTTGAACTCTGGAAAACACCTGGATTGCGTCAGGAGAAACATTTCTGCGAGCTTCTAGTTGCTAAAACGTAATAGTTTTAGGTACCTTTTTAGAACATACTTTTGCTTGTTAAAATTCTAATGTAAAATTTATCATACAGATTCTTTATTAATTTCTACAGTTTTAGCAGTAACACAAATACTTAACCAACAGTTAAGTTGGTAATCAAAGTTAAATTATGTAATCAAATAAGATTACATAATTTGTTGATATTATCATCCTTTTTTGAAGGAGAAGGTTGATTGGAGCGTGAAACTTATCCAACTCAAAAACACGTGCACGCAATAAATATTCATTTCTATACATTTATTATAATAAATTTTAAGTTTCATTAGCATCTTTTTCAAGTTTAATGTAAAATTGCACAATAATTCGTTGCTTCATTGTTACAAGTGACAAAAAAAAAAAAAAAAAAAGAAAAAAAAAAGAAAGAAAACTTTAATACTCGTACGAACAAAGGTGGCGGCAAAACTGATTTGTTTACACAAGTTGGAGGCAATGTACTATTTATCATTGATAATTATTATTAGAATAATAAGTACTGTTATACTATGTGTATAAGTATCATTATATATATACCTATACTATTATCAGAATTAAAATTTGTCAGAACTTGGTCAGTTCTATTATACTGTTATCAAAACATACTATTAATTTCATTTCTTAATTTCATTTTTCATTTTTCATTTTTTAATTTTTATTTGGCTTTTATCTCTTTATCTTCCCTGTCTACCTTTCCTCCGAAAGTTGGCTACACTGTTTGAGTGCTTCAGTTCGAACACCAAGACAGTCGTTATCAGCCTTTGGAGCGATTCACTTCTTTTCCTGAGGACGAGGACATCGAAATATAGTAGTGAGTTCAGTGGTTTACTTTCTATGTGTTCTTTTTTAAATTCTAGTTTATATATATATATATATATATATATATATATACACTTTTTTTCGTTGGAAATACGATCCAAAACGGACAAATATAGTTCAATATAAACAAAGAAACATAGAGAAATCAGAAGAACACACTTACAGTCTCTAATTTTCGGTTTGAACCGTCTTCAGGAGAGATAAGAGAGGGAAACCAAGCGCACTGGATCAGAGACGGTTGGAGACCAACAGTGTTGCCGCATGCGCGCCCGTTCACAGAAAATAAGGTAGACAGGAATCAATTTATAATTAATTTATAATTTATAAAATAAAATAATGGAATATGAAAACAATAAATATATAAAAAAGAAAAAATTGAAAAAATAAGGGAAATTGATACAGAGAAATTGATACATAAACAAAAGTGCTGACTAAGCTATGATCACTTGAGCTATGATCATAGCTTAGTCAGCACTTTTGTTTATGTATCAATTTCTCTGTATCAATTTCCCTTATTTTTTCAATTTTTTCTTTTTTATATATTTATTGTTTTCATATTCCATTATTTTATTTTATAAATTATAAATTAATTATAAATTGATTCCTGTCTACCTTATTTTCTGTGAACGGGCGCGCATGCGGCAACACTGTTGGTCTCCAACCGTCTCTGATCCAGTGCGCTTGGTTTCCCTCTCTTATCTCTCCTGAAGACGGTTCAAACCGAAAATTAGAGACTGTAAGTGTGTTCTTCTGATTTCTCTATGTTTCTTTGTTTATATTGAACTATATATATATATATATATATATATACAAAACTATAGTTTATCGGGACTCGGTCAGTTCTTCAGGTTCAAATTGAACTCTCATTGCCTATGAGAGTTTAATTTGAACCCGAAGAACTGACCGAGTCCCGATAAACTATAGTTTTGTTTCTATTCCACGGTCGATACTTTTATCAATATTTATTTATTTATATATATATATATATATATATATACAGTAGTCCTACTCAAAGGGACAACTTCTGTCCGATGACGACGAATGTCGAAATAGCGTTATGAGTCTTTTTTGTGTGTGTTTTTATCTGATTTTCTCTTTCCTGTGTGATACTAGTAGTCCTGTTGGACTGTTTCAAGTTTTGATTTATATGTATATATATACGTTTCACGGTAAATCACAAACACAGAACAAAGCAACAAACACACTTACTGTCTCTAATTTTCGATTGAACCGTTATCAGGAGAGTTGAGATAGTGACACCAAGCGTACTTGTGAAGCGACGGTTGGAGATATATATATATATATATATATATATATATACTTTTTCGTTAGAAATACGATCCAAAATGGACAAATATAGTTCAATATAGACAAAGAAACCGAGTTCATCAGGACTCGGTTAGTTCTTCAGGTTCAAATTAAACTCTCATTCCCAGCGTTTCGGTTTTTATTTAAAACCTTTTTCATAGGCAGAAGGATACAATTTTTAAACAGAAAAAAATGTTTTGGAACATTATATTTCTGTTTCAAAATTCTATACTTCTTCCTATGAAAAAGGTTTTAAATAAAAACTGAAATGTTGGCAACAAGAGTTTAATTTGAACCTGAAGAACTAACCGAGTCCTGATGAACTTTAATTTTGTATATATATATATATATATTTATAAAGTTCAGTGTAGACAAAGAAACAGAGAAATTAGAAACACAGACTTACAGTCTCTAATTTTTGGGTTGAACCGTCTTCAGGAGAGATAAGAGAGGGACACCAAGCGCACTGGTACAGAGACGGCTGGAGACGGTCACAGGGAATAAGGTAGACAAGAATATATTTATAATTAAATTAGGAAATATGAAAAAATAATATTAAATAAATAAAAGATAAACTGAGGGATGAACCGAAGAAATGATACGTACATAAAAATACGGACAAAGCTTTAATAAAAAATAGAATAAAATAAAACATAAAATAATATTGAGAATCCAAATAATAATATTAAATAAATAAAATGATTGAATAATAATAAAAAATTAAATAATAAATGATAAAAATGTATTAGAGACTAAAAAATAACATAGAACCTAAAGGCATTGACCAGGAACTAATTAAATGGAGGCTAGCTCAGTGGTTACGTGCTCCCCTCTGAACTGATAGGACCGGGGTTCAATCCCCACCTGGCCCTCCATTTATTCACGCGGGAGGTGAATAAATCTGAGCACGTCGTCCCTCGGAGAAGGACGTTAAACCGTCGGTCCCGAGCCCGTACGATGTCAGGTACTCGTTAAAGAACCCTGCTCTAGATACATTTGAGTTAGGCAAAATTTAGGACTCCCACTGTAGAATCAATCTTCCTTCATTGTGTGGTATCACAAAGGGCCAATGCTTGGCCTACGTGTGTTCCCTTGTAGGACTGCCACTGCAACCTAACCTACATTGTTTGTCCTGATAAGGTAGATAATAATAAGGTCTAGATAAAAGAACGTATAGTATTCTATTCGATGCAGATCTGGCCAGACATTAAAGCCTGCAGTTTTAATATGAAATATGATTCCGAAAAACAGGAGGTATTATGAGTTAATCCTTTACAAGTGTCATATTAACTTTGTGTAAGTTGATTGCACGGAGAAATGTTTTATCATTTTCATCTTCAACATTAAGGTTGCAGGCATTAGGAATTAAATATATTTAAATTTTGTTAGTGAACAAAACAAGGTTTCTAAGCTCCTAGGGTACGGTGGGTTCAGACTAACAGAACGCGTTGGTGTGATATGTCTGTCCTTGAAACTAGATTAGTCGCCTAGTGACGTCACACCGCCTGCCCTTATGAACTCCAATTGTAATTTCAATACTTTATCTATATTTCTTAAACCTTTATCTCTTTATTCTATTAATTAACTTATAATCATTGTAACAATAACTACACTGCTTGCTGAACATAAATTGGACTCCAATTTAATTATACAATAACTCTTTTTGATACCTAACCATACAGTCACCTTTCAATCCTACATTTAGATCCTGTCAAATTATTAGTTAAAATGAAACTTGTAATTATTACTATGCTTTATCACTAATATATTTTAGAGTACATAAAGGTATTTCAGTTTTCCATTCTTAATTTATGTATCATACTTACTATGATTTACATACGTGATAATATTTGTCGGCAGTCTGTGTGTTTAAAGCTGTGTTCAGTAACACCGTCTAGAACAGATATCTTCAATATTGGTTTACTTAAATTCATTAGCATAGTGTTTGATATTACTCATGTTCTTGACTACTGTTGTATCCAGACCCATCAAGAGGGAAGTCAGTCGGAAGGGTGCCAAGGAAGTCACTGGTCAAAACGAGGAAAACACTAAGAATAGCCTAAAGTTCACTCGCCTAATGTACCTAATGGATCCTTTGTGAATACAATGTAATCCTAAATAATTCAATGTTAAATGTTAAAGTTAACAACACTGATACGAGGAATCAACAATACACCTCTTGATATTTCGAAGCTGTATCGTTCACCTTGTATATAAAGAAGCTCGCAAATAATTTAATAATTTGAAACAAATCACCAATATTGACAATCCTCTTTGAAGATCTAAGCAGAAGGCTTAAAGAATATCTAAGGACATCTGTAGTTTTCCAATCTTGGTATGTTTCCTGAAAAGAATACGTTAAATCAAATTGTTGATCAAAAGTGAAGTTCAAAAGACGAACTGATAAATAGAAAAAAAAAAAGCAATTCTGCTAAAGAAGATCAGTCACGTGGTCCATATCAATAACTTTTATCAATTTAGTGAATATTTTGTTGTAATCGGTAAAAAAACTCCGTTTCCAACATGGATATATGAATTACAATGATTATTAATAACACTGCTTACAATAGTCTAAAAAATTGGTTTTCTTTAACGCATTGAGAAGAGAATCTTTATTGAGTATGTGATATCATGAAGCCGGATTGCTGACTGGAGAACGCTAAAAACCTAGCAATTTTTGATCTGAACTATTTGTACAAAGCTTATCCCAGATATTTTACAGACCATGTTCTTCATAGAATTTACCGCTTAAATATTAAAGAAAAACTAAAACGTAGGGAAAATTTAATATTTTTTTGACGTTTTATTAGTACACATAGTATTCAGAAAATAAACTTGCTTAAAGATTGCCAACATTAAATCTTTGAAGATTATTTAAGATATTTATGATCCCTACAATGTATGAAGAGTTTTCAAGTTAATTCAAGAACCAAAAATATGTAATACAATTACTTTGTCAAACACATTATAATTAATAAGTTAATTAAATTGATAACTACAAACAAAATGTTTACATGTAGCGAAGTTGAGTATACATAACTTCAGAATTTTTTATTCAAATTTGCGAATGTGAGCAATTTGGTTATTAACGAAATTGAATGCCAATAAATCAAATGCAGGAATCAAAAGGAACCAAGGATTAACAAGTTAATCCACTGAGATCTTTGATTCAAAGGGATATTACAAACAGGATATAGTTCTCAACGGACTCATGAATTAATTATAAATTAAATGTTATTTACCAGATATACGGAAGTATATATCAGTTTAAACAACGTAAGGTAATTTATTTACATAATAAATTTCTACCATTAACATCTTGATAGATAAGTAATCAACATCTTGAATTCTTATACTAAACTAATAAGTTATATCCTTTAAATCAACTACTATTTAAATGCATAGTTCTTTTGTCTATGACTAAAAACAGAAATCCCATGAATAACAAGCATAAAGGTTATTCTTTTTATTGTAAAAAAGTCTTATCATTAATCACTTCGCAACTAATGGATTAAATAAAAGAAGTTTATAGCAAAAAGGAGGTTAATAGGAGAATTATACATTTATGAATTCATAGCAAGTAAACTGTGCGGAGATGAAGTTGTTAGACAGGTTCCAAACAGTGACTCAACAAAGATACTCGTAACAATAGTGGGTCATTTCATCATACCTGGCATTCATTTATATTAGGCATGGGCAACCTCCGGCCCCCGGGCCCATGTGGCCCACGACGTATTTTTGTGCAGCCCTCGGAGATTATCTGGAATTCCATCTTAATTCATAAATCCATTTGCTTTTTACTTATTAACAAAAGCTCACCGAGGCTTTTGGAAGGAAATTACTTCTTTGAAGAGAGAGAGCGCAACAACAGGAAATGCTTTAGTTCTTCTATATGACTAAAATTGGTACTAATCTTTGAGGAAAACAACAGCAGGTTGTTTTCACTGGACCAACCCGTCAGCACCACATCCTTGGTGTCTTCCTGATGATGAACACAAAGTGTTCGAAACGCGTTGTTGCTATTGAATAAAACTTCATTTGTGTGGTTATCCATTTTACCTCAGAATGAGTAAATACCACACAATTACAGATTGCACAACTAATGATTCAAATATAAATTTGCATAAGGTAGAAATGTTGATTTCAAGTGTAATATGCCATTTCCTTTTTCCTTTATTTAAAAACAAAGAACTTTGAGACTTTATGATAACTCATTTATTTCATACAGTTCTGTAGACTATTAAACCAACTGTTAGAATTGTAATGAAATTGTGAGTATGTTTTCTATACAAGATTTTACATAAACACGTGAAATAACAATCAATGATCAAACCACAATATGAAATGGGGAAAAAAATACTAAGAACAAATATTGTAAAGACTAATATATAATAGACAAATAGATCAAATATTGTAAACATTAGTAACGGGCTCTTCAAGCTTGATACTTTCTTGATGAGGGCAATAGCCTCTTCTAAGAGGCTTGACAGCTAGCGGACAGTTTTTTACTCTTTCTTACTGTACTCCTTTGTTTCCCCAAATATCCCTTTCTGGGCATTTGTCCTTTCCTGCACTTTACACCCTTTTAAAATACCACTTTTCTCTCCCACTATTTTCAACCCCTCACCATGATGTTTCTGCATCTAGTGTTTCAGTTGTGTTTTTGACTCTGACGAAGACCGCTTGTTACGGTTGAAAGATCTTAGTCTTTTTTTCCCCATTTCATATTGTGATTTGATCAGTGTTTTCTATGTTTAAGAAAATATTATTTATATATTTTTAATATATTCTGTAGAATCTATATTTAAAAAAGAAATATTAGTTGTGTGAAGATGGTGTGAAGAGGAGAGTAGTTTTGTGGCTCACTGAAGGGTGGCACTGTGGGCCACAAGAGTGACCTAAGTGGGTGGGTGGGCACTTTCTGACCTGCCCCCTCTCCCCTCCCGCTGTTCGGGCAGCTATCAGCTCGTCGCCAGTTTCTCCGCACCTGGCAACTCAACAACTGAGCCTTCTATAACGTTCACTAAAGGATACCGCAACATGACTCCCAACACAGGCCAGCCGTAAGTCCTCACAAGTCTACTTTCCAAATACTTTCACCATTTCGTACAACCAAACATCCCATTTTAACATCTCTAAAATATTCTGTCATTCAGTTTACTAATTGGACCTCTGAACCTGTTTTTTTTTGAATTCCCATCGACCTTTTTACCTTCTTCTCCCACGATTTCACAACCTTTTTATGCACAAAGTCTCCGATCAACAGCAAACAAGATTTAAATTTCTCAAAGAAGGCTTAATATTTCAAATTTCGCGAAGATTTTCCTGTTTGAAATTATATTTATATTTGTAGCAAAAACAAGTCATTCATTCAGAAACCACTTTAACAATTATGACTTTCTCTCTTGTAAAGTTGTAACATTTTCGAGGATACACACAAAGGTTACCCATTTGCTTATTTATTATTCTTATAAAGGTCATATATACCTTCAAAATCTGTAAACAAAAATTAAATCTAAGAATAACAATTTAATCTGCTAGATTGAAAAAGAAAATGTATCCTAATTATAACATTCATCTAAAACGGTTAACCACTACGCTGTTGATTTGTTTTTCCGTTCTAAAAAACTGTTATAGAAAATAAATAATGAATTCCAAGTGTTCATTACTTCATTAAGTTTTTAACATTATACAATTTTTGAAGTGATTAAATACTTATAATAACACAATATTCTGTAGTTTGAATGATTCTTTAGTCAGTTTGATTTTATGTTGACAATTGATAATCTGCTGGAAACATCAAGAGCTAGTATGGAGATGAATACGTAGAACTGATATCTGCTACTGGAGTATTAGTTTTCAATCTTCTGTAGTTATCTTCCATATCACGCCATATGTGGAAATCATTTCCAGGCGCTGGGAAACAGAGTAATTATAGGTTATTAAAGCTAGTCCTTCAGCTTAAAACCGACAACCCATATTGTTTCGTTTGTTTTTCATAAATAACTTAATTTAAAAATGACATTTGTGTTATTACATGTAAGAGGATATTTTAGACAATGTTTTCAGCCTTGGGGATAGAATAATCACATGAAATTATTCAAGGGTATAAACGAATACTCGGCTAGATGAATATGTTTTTAAAATATTTTTTTTTTTTAAATGTGAGCCAAGATAATATTAAAATATGTAACATTTAATTTAGAAATTTCACCTAAGGAAATATTATTATTGTAAATTAAAATGATTGTTTTTTTCACTGAAGAGTGCTTGTCTTTTAAGTACATCAATCAATACTCATTTAAGAGGCTTGAAGGTCGTGTTGATTACACAGGGGCTGTGTATCGATGTGACAAGTTTGTTTTTAGATAAGGCAGCTCCTATAGATAAACGCCGTTATCACTAAATTTATGTAGCTTTCTTTTTCTCTGGTCTCATAACAAATAAATTTAGACACAATAAAAATAGCCCCATCCAAAAAAGTTTGTGTATATATACATATATATACACTTAAAATAAACAGTGACGCATAGAAAGAACCATAGCAAAGACTCGCTTTTCAATTTTTCGACCGTTATGGCGGTTGTCATCAGGAGAAGAAGTGAATTGACGGAGAGACGATAGTCAACTAAAGAACTCTCCGGGCAAGGGCAAGCAGTGTTGCCGCGAAAGAAAAAAAAAAACAGAATAAGAACTAAGGAGAAGAGAGTTCTTCAGTTGACCGTCGTCCCTCCGTCAATTCACTTCTTCTCCTAAGAACGACTGCCATAGCAGTCGAAATATTGAAAAGTGAGTCTTTGTTATGTTTCTTTCTATGTGTCACAGTTTATTTTGAGTGTAATCTATCCTGCTGGATTGGCGTTTGTTTATCTGATATATATATAAAAACCAGTTGGGGTTTTGACTTGACGAAGATCAGTTGTTACGGTTGAGAGATCTTAGTCTTGTTTTCCCATTTCATATTGTGGTTTGATCATATATGTATATATTGAATAATTAAAATAAAATGATCCAACTAGATTAAAGAGGTCAGTTGGCTGCTGACACCTGAGCACTGCACTTCTGCCTGAGGAGGACGGATGTCGAAATATCGTAGTGAGTCTTGTTTGCAACTGCTAGTGTTCTGATATATGTATAGCATTTCAGGGAGCAATCTATATATTCGCTCAAAGTGTTTTACTAATTTAATCTGTTATACTCGTGGACTGATTTATTTTGCTCATTTTGTTTTTTTTACAGTTTTTATTTATTTTATTTAGTGTAGATATAATAAAATGTCCATTGTCCAAAAAATAAAATGGCAAAATAATACGGTGCAAGGACACAAATTAAATTAGTGAGTAAAAGACATTGACAGACCATATAGAAAACTCATTTCAATGCTTCGACATCGGCCGTTGTCAGGAGATAAAGGTGGTCGGTTAAGTGTCTAGTTGTTGACTGGAAAACAGCTATTCAATAAGTTTTTCCTTCGACGCGAGGAGTTAAGAAGGAAAACAAGTGTGATGAAGGGAAAGACAAGATATGAAGAAATAAAGCAAATGATAATAATGAAATAATGTTGTTGAATAATAATAAAGTGAACGACTAACATACGAATACATAATAGGCAATAAACAAACAATAAGTCAAATATAGAATGAAATTTAAAAATATAAATATTAAACTTAAAGAAAAATCTTAAAAGATAAAGATTTAGTCATAGAGCTGAAATACTAACAAGGAGGTTAATATAGGCTTCTTCTGTAGCTCTTAAAGTGACATGACTGTTGGGAACAGGTGTATGATTAAGGAATTTGAAAACAGTCATTAAAACTGAGGCCGTGAGATATTTCATCTATAGCATTCATTAGGAAGGTTACTGCGATGACTGACGGAACATTAAGACAATTCACACGAAGGGTTATTAGAAACCAAACAGAATTAACAAGCGCCACTGTGAGTGTTTCATTTCGGTAGACCCAGTTGCGAGAAGTACAGAAAGTATTAGATTTAAGTTGTAGTTGTAGATTCACAAGGGAACATACATAGGCCGAACATTGGCGCTTTGTCAAACCACACAATGAAGATTAATTCTACATTTGAGAGTTCTAAATTTTGCGTTATTCAAGTTTATTTAGAGTAGACATATTTAACGAGTACTGACATCGTACAGGCTCGAGACCAATGGCTTAGCGTCCTCTCCGAGAGATGACATACTCAAATTTATTCACCTCCCACGTGAATAAATCGAAGGACAGAGTGGGTATTGAACCCCGGACCTACCGGTATTTCATTTCAGGAAAGTAGGTTATTGTGTTATCACAAAGGGTCAATCTTGGTTCTGTTTGTGTTCTCTCGTAGGACAGCCACTGCAGCCTAACGTAATCAGGGTTTCATGGTTAGTAATGATATTTGGACTCCGGTTCTGATTAATGGGCAGTTTATCTTTTATGAGAGAAAAATGAATATATATTTCAAACCTTGACCTAGTTTGAGAATTGCAGTCATCTGTAAATTTCAATCACTCTCATTCTTGAAAACAGCAATAATAGTTTACACAGTTTAACATTAATTGGAGATGATGAAGAAATACAATAGAACATAAAAAAGGAGCAGGGAAATTTGCATCAGTTTGAATGAAACAATATGTTAGAGAACATATTTTTAGAGAAATAACTGCTAATTTAGATGGTAAAAATATTACAAAGGTTATTACATTAAAACTTTCAACGTTAATGTAATCGATACTTATTCGTTTTAGTGGAATATTAATTGTATGTGCGGTATCTTTATATTCATATATTAGCTGATTAAAATGTGAAGGTTAAGATAAACAATGCATGCGTGAGCCTTTCTGGAATATTGAACGGCTGGTGGTCAATCCTTATATTCACATGATTGCTCGTACATCTGGGATTAAACTGTCGTTCATTCACAAATCTGCCAGTCTGGAGACCTGCTTCAGATTATCCTTGTGTCTCCTGTAACCTGAACCAGACCTGTTTGCTAGAGACCTGCTTGCTTACCGCCAATCCGCTGACTGCCTGAAATGTACATACGACACTCCTACTCCTAACTCCCCCTCACCTAGTGCTGTTCTCTTGTTTCACCTTGACGATTTGAAACTTCTCTTTCACGTCTAACTGAAGTCTTGTCTTCCTATCTTCTCCACTTTTGTTTTATCTTTTTGATATTTCTTTGCTGTTTCTTTTGCTGTTTGCTGTTAGCTGAAGGTATACATTTGGAAACTATTATTGAATTTTTCTTCCTTATGTCAAGATGATAATAGGAATGGTATCATAAGCAGGCATTAATTTCAAAAATAGATATAATGTATGTCTAATTGTAGTAATTGTGAATTAATACAGCCTAGGTTAGGTTACAGTGGCAGTCCCACAAGGGAACACTCTTAGGCCGAGCATTGGCCCTTTGTGATACCACACAATGAAGATTGATTCTACAGTGGGAGTCCTAAATTTTGCCTAACTCAAGTGTATTTAGAGTAGGGATCTTTAACGAGTACCTGACATCGTATAGGCTCGGGACCGACGGTTTAACGTCCTTCGGAGGACGACGCGCTCAGATTTATTCACCTCCCGCGTGAATAAATCGAGGGTCAGGTGAGGATTGAACCCCGGTCCTATCAGTTCAGAGGTGAGCACGTAACCACTGAGCTAGCCTGACCCCAATCAACTAATACAGTCAACTAATACTAATACAATCAATTAATACAGCCTAATTATCAACAGAAATTTGACATCATTATTCTATTCTTCTTTGTACAAGTATTTATTCAGCTCATCAGCGATATGAATAACAATAACATACAATCAATAATCGAAGTAACACAGCAAACCAGTGTTTCTATTTTCATTGTACACAGTGTTTCATTGTACACAGACTGTAGGAAATAATTTTACTGTTAACAGACTCTTTGGGGTGATTTATTAGTACAGACAATTGGTAGAGTCGGTCGATGCTGTCTCCAAGTAACGCAGAATTGCCGGGTTCGATAGCTAGCAAATATATAACTTTTGTCTTAGTCATTTACACATAGTCTTTAGTTAAAAACAACAAGTAATGAGTCGGTATAGCAAAGAACAATCCAGGGTTTAGTATCTGACCAAATAAACAAAAATCTGATTTGACCTTGAACTCAAGTTTCTTGTGTAATCGTAATTTACAACTCCCATTGCCAGAAATAATCCAATTAATTTATAATTATTTATTAATTATAGTTGTTACTATATTTTGACAATCGTATTGAAAACTAGCTACCCACCAATAAATAATAATAGCAATAGAATAAGAATAATTAACTTGACAGTTTTTTTTTGTTTAAAAAATTGATGTGTTTTTTTGTCATTTATATATTGTAGAGTAACGCACTAAATTTCAAGTAAATCACAATTTTGATAAAACACAATTTTGAGCTATCAAATAAATCGAAAATAATTCATATAAATAGATAAATTATCCATGAATTCATGGTTCTAAGCATGAATT
This sequence comes from Hermatobates lingyangjiaoensis, assembly GCA_026182355.1. NCBI lineage: Eukaryota > Metazoa > Arthropoda > Insecta > Hemiptera > Hermatobatidae > Hermatobates > Hermatobates lingyangjiaoensis. The sequence continues at coordinate 5,139,579 of JAPFBL010001928.1, forward strand.
GAAGAAGAATAATACTATTATTTAACATAAAGTTTTTAATTTCACCAATGGATGGTAAGAATGAAATTTTATCAGATCTTAAAATGATTAATGTAAAACTTGCTCGGTAAGAGCACCTGCTTCACTCACAAGTGAACGCAAAATGTAAACCAATGACAGCAAACTTACACGTTTACGATTTTTTAATACTTAGTGACTTGGATGACGTCACTGAAAAAAATATTATGAAGGAATGATGTAACGATAAAATGTGTCATTGATTTAAGTGTTTCCAAATTATCTCTAGTTATTTTTTTTTAAAATATTTTTATCAGAATATTTTGAAATCAGTGTGCATATCTTTTATCATTGGTTTAAACGTAGATTAGATCAATAATTCTTTTAGCGACTAAGCAATTATAATAACATCCAATCAATAACTGACGTAACAGGCCAAACCAGGGCAACAACACCAGTGAGACCATTTGCATGGTATATAGGCGATAGGAAATAAATTTATTCTTACATATTGTTATACCAATTACAGTTGCCTATTAAAACTAACGCACTGGAGGCTAATTGAAATGACTGAGACGGAACAAGTTTTAGCTGCAGTGATAGTAAGTTACTGCAGTGTAGGTTAGGTTGCAGTGGCAGTCCCACAAGGGAACACACGTAGGCCAGCCCTTTGTGATACCACACAATGAAGGAAGATTGATTCTACAGTGGGAGTCCTAAATTTTGCCTAACTCAAATGTATTTAGAGTAGGGATCTTTAACGAGTACCTGACATCGTACAGGCTCGGGACCGACGGTTTAACACGTCCTTCTCCGAGGGACGATGTGCTCAGATTTATTCACCTCCCGCGTAAATAAATCGAGGCCGAGGTGAGAATTGAACCCCGGTCCTATCAGTTCAGAGGTGAGCATGTAACCACTGAGCTAGCCTGGCCGCTTACTGCAGTGTAAAGTAAATAAATAAATTCCTGATCATAATACCGATTCCAGGAATCCTCAGTTAGTAATCAATTCAGAAGAACAATAAAATGTATATTGATTTCAAACAAAGGCCAATATGTTTTAGTAAATTCATGTGAGAAAAAGAAATAAAATTGAGAAATTAATAAAGTTTGACGAATTATAAAAGAGAAAGATCCACTAAGAGAATAGTTTTTAAACTGGAATCCTAAAGTTACTTAATGTAGCACTGGTCGCTCATTCGGTGTTACACGGACTTAAATCACAGATCAAAATTTAAGTTCTATTTTTTTTTAAATATATTATTTTCTTTTTAATTTGACAATTTATTTTTAAATTATTTAGTTTAACCAATATTTCAGTAGACCTACTTAAGTAGGTTGCATTTTTTTGAATGTGTCGTGTCATTATTCGAACTTTTTTTACTTCTCACATTTTTATTTGTATCATCATACCAATAATATGAAATCAGGTGTTTGTCAGTAAGTCAGTTTGGACTATAGAAATGCCCAAATGACAACAAATTTAAAATAACAGTGTTTTATTTTCTTGAAAATTAGTTCATGTAATATAATAAAGTGTTAATTCATAAGAAGTTGCGTTTTTCGACTGATTTAAGGGCATTAGTTCTTGTGGGGACACCACTAGTGAAATAAGCAGATATCGCTAAAAACGTCTCGATGCTTTTTATAAAGATTTCACAGTAAACACGTAAAATCAGAGTCAACATCTAAACTACAGAAAGAAAATCAGAAAATGACTAATATTTTTAAAGTAAAACATGTGGTCTCCGTCAGAGTCTGGTTTTCACAAGTCTTTTCAGATCTTGGTTCGTCTAAATTATAAATCTTTAAAAGTTGTAAACAATAAAAGATTTACAAAATTGATTTCAGAATGTTGGTTTCAAAATATTTTTCCAACAGATGACATTTGCGAATATCTAGAAGCACACTACATTGAAAATTTGATTGCTAACAACTTTTAGTAGATATATTTTCCTCTTCGATTGCTTTAAATCAGTGTTTCCCAAACTTTTTCGAGTGAGTCCATAAACCTATAACTCAACACCCTTGAATAATAATCAGATTCCTAGACTAAATAACCAAATGAGTAACATTTTAATAATTAAATTAAAATAATTACTAATCGAATATTTATTTAGAATCCAATAGATGTATTGTTTCATAGCATACTTGTACAAAAGAATTAATACACAATAAAAGAAACTTAGGTGAGAATATAATTTTAACATAAAAATGAATTATCAAAACAAATAATTTTAAGAAACTGTTTCCTAGAAGTTTACACGTTGTGTTTTCACTTAAATTTAGAAATTATATTGCTTGAACATTTTCAATTTATGGAAATAGAACCCCCCTCCTTTTTGCATTACCGCCCCCGATATCAAAGCACCGCCCACTTTGGGAAACACTCCTTTAAATCATAAAAACGGTAAACTTTCGTTTTATTTTCTATATACAATATAGAAACAAACAATATTCTATATACTCTATAAAGGAGCTCTGAGTGGAGCATAAAATCATAAGCCATACCAAAAGATCTCAAAGTGTTTTCTCCAGAACTACAAAACACAAAATGACTTGTTTGAATTTACATCAATGATAATTAAAAAGAAAAAAAGAGGTAAAATTTGCAGAATAATGCATTCATTATGAGTGCATTAAATTAAATCAAACATAAATTAAGGTGATGCATTTTTATCATGCTAATTGATCTATCTACACATTAATACTTCCGTTTCAATGTTTAAACAGTTGTTACCTTTTAGAATAATTATTTTTCATTTTTCAAAAACTTCTTCCAAATGAATTCTCTTGTAAGAGAATTCCTGTATTACAAAATATATTTTTTATTATTTTGAATTTGATCATTTTTTTTATTTTTGAACACAAAAAAAATATTGTTTTAAATATATTGAAATCTCAAACAACTAACTACTGAAATTTAAATTGACTAAAGGCAATAAAATTCAAAATTACAACTTATATAGAAAATATGAAATTTGGATATTTTACATTCCTTTCCGCTTTGTTATTGATTTTATTAGTTTAATTACATTTTTTATCACTCGTTTCCAAAAAAAAAATGGACTACCCCTTTTTAAGGAAAATCCTGAAAAAGGTTTCCTTTTTGAAAAACTCTCCTCAATAATGAAACAAATGTTAATAATTTCATGCACAAAGCAATCACAGTTATTTTTGAGGGTTATCTGGTGAAAAACTTAAATCTTTAATCCGAAGTTTCGAAGAGTTATATTTTCATTTTTTAGTCTTACAATCAGTATAGGAGTTAGATCAGTAGGTTCTAACTAACCACCAGTTAGGTCCTACCAGAAAACGAACATTTTTTTAATGTTATTGTTAAATTTTTTTTTCGGGTAATGCTGTGAAAATGAGGTAATACAGTAAAAATAAACTGCGTATTTGATGGTCCAAAAGTGTTAGCAGGATATCTGGATAGAAGATTAAATAGGAAGGAAACTAGAACGACTGTGCTGCCAACGAGTAAAACCTGTTCGAATTGAGATCAGTTCAGTGGACTGAAGGGCAAACTTACTCAGTACGTAAAATAAGACGATTACTTAAATGAGAACAGTGCTTAATACATCATTTTAGACCTGTAGAATAACTAGAGGGTGGGAAAAAAGTACTTGATTTGATACGAAGAATGATAAAGTACCTTTTATGTAATGAAATAATACCTGAAAACAATATTTCTACAGCAAGGATTATACCTTTGACGGATTTCTTTAAAAAACTGTCAAACGATGCTATTTATAAAGTGTTTACATATTTGTGTATAAGCATCCACCTGAATAGATCCTGATATCTGGTCAATCATCAATCTCATACGTGTAAATCCATCATGATACTAAACTTGCTGTAAAAGTAATGATTAACTTTACCTGAAACTATTTAAATCAACTTACTGGAGAGGAGGAGGTTCACGAAACTTAGTTTCAAATGTAAAGAAACATTTAGGTTTTCACTTCTTCCTTTTAAAAAAAAAATTTGGAAGCTTATTATAACTACTCACACTCTGTTGGTATCGCGAGGTTTTTCTAAATGTGGTACTTTCTCGAAAGGCATCAACTTAAAAATATTGTTATAAGAAATAATTTATGAATCTTTTTTTGTTTGTTTGTTTTTTTTTATTAAAATTCAAACCTCTTATTTATTCGTCAGTAGTGAATTTCCTCGTTCTTAATAGTTGCATTTCGTATTGGGACATTGTGTTGCCCTCAATGTAATAGTTTTTGTGATTAGTTGTCACATCAGGCGTAAATGTTGTTAGTACAGCATAGACGACTGTTCTATCTGGAAGGCAATTACCTAAAGCTTGCAGGTAGCCGGGATTCCTTCGTACAGCTTCTCTGAAGTCTCGAAAAGACAGTTTGCCATCCCGATCCAAGTCTAACCTCCTCATCAACATATCAGCCATGTCCTGACAACAACAAGAGTAAATAACCAATAAATAAATAAGGCTGCGATAAAGTTATTACACAAAGCCAATATTTCCACATAATATGAAATCTCAGTGATATTCAAATACGATATTTAAAAAAAAACCTTAGAACAAGGATCCTATTCAAATAGTTTCTCGTAAATCTGCCAGATAATAAAGTTATATTGTTAAATTAAAATAATTTATTAATGAATAAAAAAATGGTTAAGTAATTAGTTTCGATTAAAAATGAAATTTAACCAAACTGAATTATTTTTTCCATTTTTCATAGAATAAGTACTAGCTAGTGTCACATATATAAGACGAACTCGATCGCATCGGATGTCTAAGTGATCCACACAAGTGCTTTGAATATGCAAACTTAACTGTACTGCGTTTCACCGCATGGCAGAAGTACCAACAATACGGATAGCATCAACAAAAACAATTATTTCAATTGAGATAAAATAATTTTATCTTTGAAAAACTATCCAGTCGTTTTTTCGTTCCATTTATTTCTTATTAAATTGTTAACTTAGGTTAAATTTTATTTATCAAAAATTTTCTTCTAAATATATGACTTCAATTATTTGTATATTGCAATTTCGCAATTTAAGTTATAATTTATTATGACTACATAACAATTTTAAATTTTATAAAATATGCTTTATTAAATTTCAATTTGAAGAAATAGAATGTTAAAAACTTGAAGCCTGAAAATTTACTTCTATATGTTCTGTTCCAAGATTCAAAAGTTATAACTAATGTGTTAAAAGTTTTTCTTAACCTTCATTTTGGATTGAACAACTTGTTTAGGCATAAGTAATTATGCTTGTGATGTTGATAAAGTTATGTTGTGATGTTTCCTATGGAAACAATGGTGTGCCTCAGAAGGTCCTTTATAAACATAACTAATTTTGTCTTAATAAATTCATTGTAGTTGAATTTATATCAACCCCTGACATTTTTCAGATAAAATTGTTAGTTTCCATAAAAATGAAATAAAATACTCTAATTAATTCTAATTCTAAAATTAGAATATTTGAAGATGACAACAAGAAACGAATATTTCTATTTTTGTAATACGGTACAATGTCCATTGTTTATTGTTTTTTGTTAGTTTATAGCCCTGAGGATGTCTTGAAATAAAGACGAAACGTTGGCAAAAAGGTGATTCCATATATTTACCCTGACCAAACTCCGAGAAAAAGAAAAAGTGTTTTATTTCTATTTTTGTTATCCTAAAACGTACAGTTTTTGAGTTATTTAATTGCAATAAGAGTTTACTCCATAAAGTAAATTTTAGGAAAATAATACTAAATTGGGGAGGGGGACCAAATTAACCCTGAGGCAACGTACTTGCTTCTGGATTGGTAGGTCCGGGGTTCAATACCCACTCTGGTCCTCGTTTTCTTTATGCGGGAGGTAAATACATCTGAGCAGGTCATCCCTCGAAGAGGAAGAAACCATCGGTCCCGAGCCTGTATGATGCCAGGTACTCGTTAATGATCCCTACTCTAAATACACTTGAGTTAAGCAAATTTTAGGATTCCCAGTGTAGAATGTTAATTGCATGTTATCACAAAGGGCCAATATTCGGCGGCCTAATTGTTGTTAAGCTGATATGATCCTATTGTGAACAGTAATCCTATTCCTCGAGTATCTCTAAAACACCCTTGAACTTGAAGTGAAGAATACCGGAAGGTTAGTAAACTCTTCAATAGAATTCATTGACCCCTACGTGTGTTCCGGCGTGCACGTTATCACTTGTCTGTTCGAATAATCGTGCATGTATATGCTGATGACTTACCTCGTGACCGTACTCATCCTTCCATAGCTCTATTGTTTTATCATTTGATGTATTCTCTTCCATGACGCCATCTCGTAACTCTAATGGCTCAAGCTCGACATGTATATTTTCTTATCTCGACCACATATATTCTACACTATTTTTCTTTATCAAGGTTTGGGTCTAGTGTTATGATGAACTTCTCAATAAACCCTTTAAGTCAACGTTTCATCTATATTTGTAAATATAGTTGACACATGTAAACTTTTTTTGGAATATAAAAATACCAAGCCCGAAGATGTCTACAAACATAAACGAAACGTTGAAGGTGTTTCATTAGTAAGTGTTTAACGCTGGACGAAACTTCGATAAAGAAAAGTCATCTTAAATACAAAATTTAAAGTTTTTTGAATCGTCCTAATCGAGTCATTTCTTTTCATTTAGGAAGGTATGAAATTAGTATATAACTGTCAAATGTGAATAATATCCGTCAAACGGTATATCTTGAAGCTCCTAAACAAAATTATAAATGGTTTTGGGGTCCTGACGACAAAATCAATTGGTTCATGGTCACTACTGTACTTATAACAAAGTAAAACAGTTCAGATTAGCATCGTTTATATTTAACCAAATAGGTATTTTTAAACAATTGCTGAAGTAATTTACTGAAGTGAAATGTTTACTTTGTTGGAGTCTCGTACATTTGTTGATCATAAATTAATTATTTAGAGAGAATTCCTATTATTAAATATTATGTTTAAATATATTATTGACTTTCTTTACATCTCTAAAGTGTGATCATTTTCTATCGGATTTAGTTTTGAATATATCATTTTATGTGTTGTACTACTGTGTAACTGTGTTGGAGGCGGGTCGGAAGTGTTCTAGGGTCAGCCTGCTTGTCATCAGTATATGGGATTGAAACTTCGAATATTGGTCAAAACAATAGATTGTCAATGAGGATTATGAGACATTTTGTGCTTGCCCGTACCTCGGAGAGAACGTAAAGCAATCGTTTCTAAGCCTGTACGGTATAATAAATGAAGCCATACTTTCAGCTCCTAACTCTTAGTTTCTATCTCACACAGAAGTTATGAACATGTGATTCTGAGGTAAAATGGATAAACCAACAAAACTCTCCACACAAATGAAGTTTTATTCAACGCGTTTCGAACACTTTGTGTTGTTTTCACTTGACCGACCCGTCAGTACCACATCCTTGGTGTCTTCCTGATGATGAACACAAAGTGTTCGAAACGCGTTGAATAAAACTTCATTTGTGTGGAGACTTTTGTTGGTTTATCCATTTTACCTCAGAATGAGTAAATACCACACAATTACGGATTGCACAACTAATGATTTATGAACATGTGATTTGTAGCATTGCCAACTAGCAAAAAAACACCTAAAAAGTAATAATTATGACTAATAAACATAATAATTAAAACAAAGGGAAAAATAATTAATATAAATGAAATGAGTCAAAAATAATGGCAGGAAAAAGGAAAATGAAGAAAAGAAATAATAGAAATTATCGGGAAAAATTGAGGATAGGACGGGAACGTGCTTGAATGAGACAAATATGTAGCTCGTCTCAAGCTGTTAAAGTAGAAAATGGGTTAAAATCAGGGATCTGTTGCACTAGGTGGTTTACGGTGAGAAATAGATGGAAGTAGACGAAAGATGGATGAGGTAGAAGAGGAAGAAAGACGGTGAAGAAGGTAGTATCACTGAAATCCCTCCCACATCTCCTCCCACATACATGACTGTCAAATTAAAGTAGGGTGATAGCCCCGACTAGATGAATTTAACTTTAAGAGGTTAACATTACGATCTTCAAGTCGTTGCAAATTGTATTCATATAGATTGGATTGCTGGTAAAAAGTAAAAGAAAAAACCCACCCAAACAAACAGGTTTTTACTCCGGTTCTAAATGCACTTATTAGTTTAGATAGCCATAATTGCCCACTACAAATAAAAGAACTTTATCCTTGACTTGATGCTATACCGTCTAACATTTCAAGGCCTGTCATTAGATAGAAAACTTCCTTTAATTTCTTTAAGTCAAAGTATGTACGTCATAATACTTTGAAGTCAGACACTTGGGAAAAAGATATCAGAAATAATTTTGGTAATATCTATACTACAAGTAGACTGATTATATAATAGTTATTCATGTTAGAAGCAGCCGGTGTAGCTTTTAAAAAGCATTATTTAAATATTGTGGGAGTTAAAACCGGTTTATTGATTTCAGACCTACAAAATCTTGCTAAAGAAACAATACATTGTTAAATAAAAATGATAATGGAATCTTTATTTGCATATCTAAGTAGTCATTCAATACTTAATATTGACATGGTTACATGTTTATAAAAGCAAAGAAATTATAAGTCATGTGTCTTTAGCAGTTAATGTGACAGTTGAGACTTTCAGGAATTATTTGTGCGGCTCAAATCGTTATTTAGTACACTTTTAAGTTTAGCCGTATTCAATCAATATGTGCCTGTGCGTTTGGAATCAAATATCATAATGAAATAGAAGAATGAAAAAAGATCTTGGAAACTGAATATTTCTTTGATATAACCATTTAAGGTGCTTTATCTTTATCAGTCATAGAGAGTTGAAGGTTTACATTTACATTTAATATTTTCAGAATATTGGAAATATTGATATTGAAATATAAATATTGATGGAAATATTGATATTGAAATATAAATATTGATGGAAATATTGATATCAGTTTTGCCTCTAAAATTTTGCTGGTATGACGATAAACCACAATCACTGACTGTGTTTACTAACTAAATTTTTTTACAATTTTTTGGGAAAAACTAATTGAATCACCATCAACTTTATAATAAGTGATCGTTCTTTAAAATTTCAAAAGATAAATTCATTTAGACCAGTGTTTCCCAAAGTGGGCGGTACCGCCCCCCTGGGGCCGTTGCTTTGATATTGGGAGGCGGTAATGCAAAAAGAAGGGGGGATTCTATTTCCATAAATTGAAAATGTTCATGCAATATAATTTCTAAATTTAAATGTAAACGCGACGTGTAAACTTCTAGGAAACGGTTTCTTAAAATTATTTGTTTTGATAATTCATTTTTATGTTAAAAGTATATTCTCACCTAAGTTTGTTTTATTGTGTATTAATTCTTTTGCATAAATATACTATGAAACAATACATCTATTGGATTCTAAATAAATATTCGATTAGTAATTATTTTAATTTAATTATTAAAATGTTACTCATTTCGTTATTTAGTTTTTAGTATTTAGAATCTGATTATTATTCAAGGGTGTTGAGTTATAGGTTTATGGACCGAAGGGAGCGGTCACTCGAAAAAGTTTGGGAAACACTGATTTAGACATTTCAAATGTCTAATGTATTTGAAGACTCTTTGTATTACAGAAGTACCTTTAAATGTTAAAAAGAAACTTAATCGAAGACCTATGATGAACGAAGTACCAACGAGATGATGTCTTTTTTTTTGGCAACTCAAAATCTTTTTGCCTTGAAGATTAAAAAATAAATATGACAATATTAAATGACGGTTTTAATCAGTTCTCAAAATGTCTAAGAAATTATAAGAAATATATTCAAAGATTTGTGAATTAACTTTGACAAGTAGAACAAAAAAGAAATACTAACATTGCGGGGAATACATGCTTATTGTAAGTACAACAGAGGTTAGTAAACAGTATATTATTAGAAAAAAACTGTCATTCCTCGTGAATCATTTTTGTAGGTCCCCAACTAGTTTCGCACGTTCTGTATCTTTACGTATGACTTCAAGCGCTACAACAACGATTTGCAAGGTACGAGGAATTTCTATAATATTATAACAATACTGCGAATGTTACAAGTTTTGAAAATGTTCTTTAAGCTTACATTTTAAAATTCTAAAAATATGAAATTCTTTATATAGATTTATAATATTTGATAAAGGCCTTGGAAAGGGAACAAAGTCTGGAGTAGTCACAATAAACCAGAGTTTCTCAAACTTTTTTTCGTACCTGAACCCTGTTTGGTTCAGTAACTTTCCCGGGAACCCTAAATACGAGTACTAATGATTTTCTACGTTCATAATGACAATATTATCACATGTCTTTATAAATAGTATGTACGTCTAAAAACAATTAAAAAGTAATAACATTGAAATGGGTATTTTTCAGAACTAAATAAAAATTTAAAACTAAAAGATTTTAATTTCCATATTTCCCACAAGTATATAACACATAAAACAGAATTACTAGCAATTTTAACACTGTGTTTATTCTGTAATCATCATATAATCATGCACTTAAATATCATATAATTATAATAATTTTGTAGCGTTTATTGAGCACAGTGTTTTTGTTTAATATAATCAGACCATTCTTTAATGTTTGGCTTTATAGTTGAGAGTTTGATTCTCAAGTCAACAGCAACATTAAGTCTACTTATGTATTCAGTTTATAACAGTATAAAAGGAAAATCCAGTTTTACATAAATGGGTAGTGGGAAATGACAGCAATATGAGGAATGCTTTCTTTGCAGTAGAAGGAAATTTGGGTATCAGATAGCTCCAAAAACTGACTAGTGATTCATCCTAAATATGAGTCAAATTTTGACCACTTCTACTTATGTATATAAGTAGATATATACATGATTCGTTTTCATAATTCACAAGAAACACTGAATAAATCCATATCAACTAAAAAAAAATTAGAAACATGTTTTTTCTAAATTTAGCACAAGCATAAGTCCGTGCGGCAATTTTAAAATATTGGAGTCAGATTTGGGGTCAGGAGTTCAGTGTATTCACATACAGCCTTCATCATTTTAGAGTTATTCAAAACGTGTTTTCATTTGAATTTCAAGGTCTCTCATTTCCAGCCAGACTCGTTTAAACTGTATGATTAACCAGATTGAAGGCCAGCTCCGAAATGTTTTTTTAGTTTTTTTTAATTTCATCTTCATTAAGTTCCCGTTTTATATTAGAATGTCTTTAAACGCAAAGTTATACTTCTTTTGACCCAATGGATGTATAATAATTATTAAATGAATAATTTTTATTGACTATGAATTTAGTATTATAATGCAAATATTGTGGTACATACTTTAGTTCAGAGTTTCTCAAGCTTTATTCGACGCGGAACCCTTTTTGCTTCAGTAACTTTCTCGGGAACCCCAGATTTTAATGATTTTGTGCAATCATAATATAAATATTTGCATATGCCTTTTTAAATAGTAAGTATGTTTAAAAACAAGTAAAAAGTAATATTACTGCAATTGTATTTTTCGAATAAAAATTACAATTAAAAGATTTTGACTTTCATAACTAGCAATTTTAACACAAGTTTATTTTGTAAGAATTTTTGACTTTATAGTTAAGAGTTTGATTCTCAAGTCAACCCCAGTATTAAGTATACTTCGGTATTTAGTTTTTTTGGCAGTATAAAAGGAAAATCCGGTTTTATATAAGTAGGTAGTGGGAAGTGGCAGCGATGTGTGAAGTGCTACTTTTGCAGTAAAAGGAAATTCAGGAATCAGATAGCTCAAAAACTGACTAGTGATTCATTCTAAATATGAATAAAATGTTGACCACTTCTACTTACATGTATAAGTAGATATACACATTCGGTTTCATGATTTACAAGAAACACAGAATAAATCTAAACCCACTTAAAAAAAAATTAGAAACATGTTTTTTCTAAATTTTTTTCGCGGAACCTCAGACAGTTCGTTAAGGACCCTGGGTTCCGCGGAACCCATTTTGGGAACCTCTGCTGCTTTAGTTGAAACCAACGGATTTCTTCAAGATTACAACTAAAACATTGCCAACCTATTTTTACCCTAATCCCCTAAAAAATACTTCATCTCATATACTCTATAAATTTATAGCCATTAAAGGATAATGAAGAAGACTTTATGCAAAATGTGTTTCAACAAAAATCACCAACCATATGAAGCTTTTTTTTTATGCAAGACAAGTTATTCCAGATAATTTTTTTACATAAACCCTTTAAAAAATCTTTCTTAGTATACATTGAACTTTACTATAAGTAAACATATATATTACCAAAAATAATGAACCGGAGATTTAATTAATTGACATATTGTAACGTGTTTACTCAATTTTGCCGATAAAAAAATTTCATATTTACTGCAACTTGAAACAAGTAAAGTACTTATAATGAATTACTTATTTTTATCTCTCTTAAATTTATTAAAATAGAGGAAAACGGATCAGGCAAATGGCTACAGTGAAACTCAACAGTTGTTCTATTTTTGTAATTTTCCTTTTATTTACTCTTTATAAAGAATACAAATTGGTCCGTCTGTTCGTGTGTGGGTATCTGTGTGAGCAGGATATCTCAAAAACGAAAAGGGCTATAGCAACTAAATTTCATATTTAAGTTCATGTTATACCTGCTGAAAATCTTTAGTTCTGTTATAAATCTGTGCATACGGTTTTGATTTAAACCACTGTAGTTCTAACTTTTTACTTTCACATTTAATGTTAAATTAATAGAATGCAATGCGAAAGAAATTGACCTTCTGTTTGAAAAACTCAATATATTATTTTCTAATGAAAGGCCATAAAAGAACTTTCAAGGAATTTTTGTTTGCATAAAAGTGAGTTTTAATCAACAGATAGTCAAATTTAATCCGAATGGCAAATAAAAAAAGGCAAATAAATTAAAGAAAAAAAAACATGTGTTTGAAATGACTATCAGAAAGCATCAAAATTCTACTACCATGATATAAGTTACTCGTACAAATTTAGCTCTACTCTAACCAATTCACTGCAGTTAAAAGAAGTAGTATGCGCGTGTTAACAGTAGATTTTTTCCTTTTGTTATAAAAAATGTATGAAATTTTTACCGTGCAATATTCACATCAATATTAAATATTCACGAAATATTGCCAACCTTTTTTTTACCCTAATCCCCTAAAAAAGATTCTCCCCTCATATACTCGTACCTTATGAGTATAGTTTCTGAATAACTAAACGAATGTGTTTTCCTGTTCTTCAGTATTGCTCTGAAACAATAATGTTATTTTCCACACCACGAACTATATATCTGACAAATCACATTAAGATTGGGGAAACCCTGGAGAGGAATCTAGAAGATATCAGTTATCTCGTTAGTTATTGACTGATAGTAGCTGTCCTTGAGAACAACTAACAGACTTCAGGGTTATCTAGACACATGTTTCTACTTCTGCTCACGACAATGGTATAGGTCTGATATATCAGTCATTATAGCAACTAAGTATATTAAGCAAGATTTGAAACTACTTTCGCAATATCTGAGAAGAACGTGTTATTATTGTATGATTAATGCTGAATTAATATGCAAGTAGATAAAAAAAACTGAATAGTTTTTAAACTTAAAAATCAATAATAATTCTTAAAATTAGGTAAGAAGTTACCTAAGCGGTTCTTAGGAATAAAACTGAGTTTAACTAAAAATGTTGAAGTTTTTTCGACTAGTGTTTTGTTATGGTGAAGTCCATGTGCTGGCTTGATCTAGTTTTGTCATCATCTAAAATTAGCTGGACTTCTTACATTCGGACCAGATGGTCTTGTCTGGTTGTTCAAAACATTTCTATGTATTAATGCCTCTCAACTATTTGTTTCATTTACCAGTATTTATCTTGCCAAAAAGTTTTGTCTCTTTATTTAGAACAAACATTACTTTATGTTTGAAACGATTTTGTTGTTGTCAGAACTTTGTATAAACAAAGTTTATACAACAAAACTGGGGTGACGTCTAATGTTTAATGTTCAGGCCATATGAACTGAAGGTTGGATGCTCTAATCAGTTAAATGAATTAGGAAATGTTATTTCTTGTTTTTGGGAAAGCTTTCTGTCATGCTGAATTTAGAGGACAAGATGAAATCGTCGTTAATGAGAAAACAATTCCTGCCATGTAATGAAAACTAATTAAATTATTACTTCAAATACCATATGTTTATCTTTCCTGAAAAGAATGACTTATGAATAATTATACATTTTTGTAAATTAATTTATAAATTAAATTAAATAAATTGTTTTATTCCCTTTGTGGGAAAAAGGCAATTTTGTATTATCCACCGCCGTTTCTGTCATGTAGAGGTAGTAAATGTATATTTCTACTTTCTAGAAAGATTACTGTAATGTGGATAACAAACTTTTGAAACATGATTAAATAGTTATTTCATGGTTTGTCCTTCAGTACTCATTTATAGTATGTTGAAGAGTGCCACTCATAGAGCTCTCATAGAGCCACTCCGGAGCTCTCATAGAGCCACTCCGGAGCTCTCATAGGGGTCAAGTGATGCTTTATTTCTCTGCTCTAATTTTTGCAATAATATGTCAACAATCTTCTTAAATAGGTCTTTTTCATATTTAAGTAATTTCTCCCAGTTGGTTTACGATTGGTCAAACAAATTACATAACATCCTAGTTTAAAATATTGGTTAAGACTTTGCGAAGTTTCGATTTCTCCAATTGGACGGACTGACAGCAGTGTAATAACACCTCGTCGGCCTTTCGACAAACAGGTCTTCTGCACGCCATCAAATTCTCACCACTCGCCAAATCACATCAGCACAAAACATAGTTTACTCAGTAGCAATTTTAAATTGAATTACTATGGTCATTATAATAGCTTAAATGTAAATCAGTTATTAGGTTAAATCAGTGTTTCCCAAACTTTTTCGAGTGACCGCCCCCTTGGGTCCATAAACCTATAACTCAACACCCTTCAATAATAATCAGATTCCTAGACTAAATAACTAAATGAGTAACATTTTAATAATTCAATTAAAATAATTACTAATCGAATATTTATTTAGAATCCAATAGATGTATTGTTTGATAGCATATTCATGCAAAAGAATTAATATACAATAAAAGAAACTTAGGTGAGAAGATACTTTTAACATAAAAATGAATTATCAAAACAAATAATTTTCAGAAACCGTTTCCAAGAAGTTTACACGTCGCGTTTACATTTAAATTTAGAAATTATATTGCATGAACATTTTCAATTTATCCAAAGATTCAATTCAATTTATCAATTTTCAAAAGAATCCCCCCTTCTTTTTGCATTACTGTCCCACAATATCTAAGCACCGCCCCCAGGGGGGGGGGATACCGCCCACTTTGGGAAACACTGGGTTAAATGATAGTGACTAAACTATATAATCCTGTATGTTTTCAACATTTTGGTTTATATTCGAAATCTAAGAAAGGTAACATAAAGAAAAAAATTAGAACTAATATTCAGTACTCTGGGTGGTAGTCCGGGGTTCGATTCCCACCTGGCCCTCGATTTATTCATGAAGGAGGTGAATAAATCTTAGTTTGTCCCTCGGAGAGGACGTTAAACCGTCGGTCCCAAGCCTGTACGATGTCAGGTACTCTTTAAAGATCCCTACTCGAAATGCACTTGAGTTAGTCAAAATTTAGGTCTCCCAATGTAGAATCTATAGAATCACCGATCAAAACAAAAAGCCGGTAAACGGCTGACGTTATCATCCGCTATGGGATCGGTTTAAACAATAAAAAATATTCAGTAATAATAAAATAACTACAAATTGGAATAAGCCTTTCTGTTCTAAAATATGGGAATAATGGGAAAGCTTCAATCGTGCTCTATGTGTATATGCATTTTTTGACTATAATGAATTTTATAGTAATGGGTTTATTATACTTCATAATTATACTTCATGAATGATATTAAGAACAGTATAAGAATGATCAAGAAAAATATGGATTTTCATATTTTAACGAATTCACATTTTTGTTGTCCTCTAGATCCATGTTTGATATTTTTACGCTGACATCTAGATGTATGTCAAAATCAAACATTTTGATCAGCGCATAATCTTTGTGGATGTATAAGCAGATTATGTATCAAACATTTTGATCAGCTCATAATCTTTGTGGATGTATGAGCAGATTATGTATCAAACATTTTGATCAGCTCATAATCTTTGTGGATGTATGAGCAGATTATGTATCAAACATTTTGATCAGCTCATAATCTTTGTGGATGTATGAGCAGATTATGTATCAAACATTTTGATCAGCTCATAATCTTTGTGGATGTATGAGCAGATTATGTATCAAACATTTTGATCAGCTCATAATCTTTGTAGATGTATGAGCAGATTATGTATCAAACATTTTGATCAGCTCATAATCTTTGTGGATGTATGAGCAGATTATGTATCAAACATTTTGATCAGCTCATAATCTTTGTGGATGTATGAGCAGATTATGTATCAAACATTTTGATCAGCTCATAATCTTTGTGGATGTATGAGCAGATTATGTATCAAACATTTTGATCAGCTCATAATCTTTGTGGATGTATGAGCAGATTATGTATCAAACATTTTGATCAGCTCATAATCTTTGTGGATGTATGAGCAGATTATGTATCAAACATTTTGATCAGCTCATAATCTTTGTGATGTATGAGCAGATTATGTATCAAACATTTTGATCAGCTCATAATCTTTGTGGATGTATGAGCAGATTATGTATCAAACATTTTGATCAGCTCATAATCTTTGTGGATGTATGAGCAGATTATGTATCAAACATTTTGATCAGCTCATAATCTTTGTGGATGTATGAGCAGATTATGTATCAAACATTTTGATCAGCTCATAATCTTTGTGGATGTATGAGCAGATTATGTATCAAACATTTTGATCAGCTCATAATCTTTGTGGATGTATGAGCAGATTATGTATCAAACATTTTGATCAGCTCATTATCTTTGTTGATGTATGAGCAGATTATGTATCAGACATTTTGATCAGCTCATAATCTTTGTAGATGGATGAGCAGATTATGTGCCAACAATTATTGATCACTTTAAAAGTCGCACATTTTGATAAATTGCAATGAAATTTACCAGATATATTTGCACTTGGTTTGAAAATAAGACCTTTGTTTTTGGACAAATTCCATCATGGGAACAGTGCTGACGTACGTTCTTTCATTTGTAAATTTTTCTTAATCATAGTGAATTTGCAAAGTACAATAAAAGTAATTTATTCGGAGTTTTTTTTTTAACTTTGCATCAGTAATAAAGTTTCAATTATCATAATACTTCGATTCTAAGCAAAGTAATTGCATAGCCGTTAACATAATTTAATAACATGTATTATAAATAATTTAAGCCGGAATTATTAATAATATTTCCATTTAAATTTTTATAATTTTATAATTACTTTAAAACGATAACCAAACAATGTTACAATATAATGGTAATAAATCCTTACATTGCATCCCTAATTTTTTCCATTGCATACAATGGTTTCATTAATAATATCTTTCTATAAGGTTTACACATATTATGTATTAGTTACATTTATGGTTTTTTATATGATTTAATGACTGATAATTTCATTTGATTAACATCAGATTTAAATTTATGTTAATTTACCTTTTCTTTTTGTTATTTAAACTGATTCATTCAAAAGCATCATTCCTTGCAAGTGTGAACCAGTTATTCTTAACATTTTATTTTAATGGAATTTTTATCACTTTTAGCAAAATGTTGTCACATAAATCAATTAATTAAAATGATTGCTCGTTATTTCTGTTAATAGATTGGCTTATAAAAAAATTGAGTTAGACCACCCTAGGTTTTTTTTTGTTTGAAAATAGTGATGATCTTTGAAGATAAAGAGAATAGATATTATGCACATAAAGGTAGGCCATTTAGTTCATTTGTAAACTATGTGATTGGGTGACTGGTTGTCTAGGACAGTGCTCCGAATCCATTTCTAACCTATGACGCACCAAAATTCGTTCTAGAATTCCGCGGCACACCAAAAGCTAAAGTATAGGTGTTAATTGATACAACAATTTTACCATAAATATTTTTTTTTTTTAAAAGTATAGATACATAAAACTATTACATATTTATTTCTACGTAATCATAATAATTATTATGTGATACCTGCGCTTGTTTCAATGAACACAAAAGTTTTATATTTGGCTCAATATTTGACAACGCAACCCGAAGTTCTTGGTCAAGATCTTTTAAGCATGGCTGTTTATCATTTTTAATTAATACAAGAGTTGAAAAACTTTGCTCACATAAATATGTCGTCGAAAATGGAAGTAATATTAAGATTGCTTTGTAGGAAATGTGAGGATATTCTTTTTTAATGTAAATCCAGAAAAAAACCTAGTGGAACTTCTGTGGAAAATTGTCATTGTGTATTAAATACGTGATGAAAAATTGTAAAATGTTAAATACAATGTATTTGACCGCAGCTGCGGCACACCTGTATCTGTCTCATGGCGCACCAGTGTGCCGCGGCACACCTGTATCTGTCTCATGGCGCACCAGTGTTCCGCGGCACACCTGTATCTGTCTCATGGCGCACCAGTGTACCGCGGCATACCCGTATCTGTCTCATGGTGCACCAGTTTGCCGCGGCACACCTGTATCTGTCTCATGGCGCACCAGAGTGCCGCGGCACACCTGTACCTATTTCATGGCGAACAAGTGTGCCGCGGCACACCTCTATCTGTCTCATCGCGCACCAGTGTGCCGCGGCACACCTGTATCTGTCTCATGGCGCACCAGAGTGCCGCGGCACACCTGTACCTATTTCATGGCGAACAAGTGTGCCGCGGCACACCTCTATCTGTCTCATCGCGCACCAGTGTGCCGCGGCACACCTGTATCTGTCTCATGGCGCACCAGTGTTCTGCGGCACACCTGTATCTGTCTCGTGGTGCACCAGTGTGCCGTGGCACACATGTATCTGTCTCATGGCGCACCAGTGTGCCGCGGCACACCTGTATCTGTCTCATAGCGCACCAGTGTGTCGTGGCACACCCGTATCTTGTCTCATGGTGCACCAGTGTGCCGTGGCACACCCATATCTTGTCTCATGGCGCACCAGTGTGCCGCGGCACACCTGTATCTGTCCCTATCGCGCACCAGTGTGCCGCGGCACACCTGTATCTGGCTCATGGCGCACTAGTGTACCGCGGCATACCCGTATCTGTCTAATGGCGCACCAGTGTGCCGCGGCACACCTGTATCTGTCTCATGGTGCACCAGTGTGCTGCGGCACACCTGTATCTGTCTCATGGAGCACCAGAGTTCCGCGGTACACCTGTATCTGTCTCATGGTGCACCAGTGTGCCGCGGCACACCTGTATCTGTCTCATGGCACACCTGTATCTATTTCATGGCGCACCAGTGTGCCGTGGCACACCTGTATCTGTCTCATGGCGCACCAGAGTTCCGCGACACACTTGTATCTGTCTCATGTGTGCCGTGGCACACCGGTTGCGGAGCACTGGTCTACGAGATGGACTCAACTGTTGATCGAGGAAGTAAGCGAAAGGGAATTTCAAGCTGTATTGTCACGGGGCTTCCGGTAAACAGCACTTGCGCGAACAATGCACGTTACGCACTGTTTGTCGTGAATTACCTAATACGTATGCTTCCTACTAACACTCTCATGTAAATTGAAGCATTTGACTACTAAGTAGCCTTTCTTAAAACCAAGAAACACCTTCAAATTAAGCATTTTAAAGTTGAAAAGTTATTTTTAAATAAAAGTTAAAATATTTGAAACTTCAATAATTTTTTTTTATTGAAATTTAGGTAATAAATATAAATGAACTAAAAATTTATGCTTAAAAAAAATTAAAAAGGATATTTCCTAAATAGAATAATACGGAGTAATCTATATTGAATACAATATTGAAAACGTTTCTAAATCGAACAAATAAACAAACAAACAAACAATGGAAAGACACTTTCTGATTATAGATATACTTTTGTTAGACAATCATTTATCACGTGCGATCGTTAGGAAATATATAGTTGATTTGCCATTTTTTTTATAGATTAAAAAATTAAATCTTCTTATAATACGAGAATACTACTATCTTACTTATAGTCCACATACTACTATCTATTATACTACTTATCTTACTTATCTCGTATCATATTAGCTCATTAAAATACCTTGAAAATCATGTATTAAACATTCTTATCTTCTTATATTACGAAAATACTACTATCTTACTTATAGTCCACATACTACTATCTATTATACTACTTATCTTACTTCCCTCGTATCATATTAGCTCATTAAAATACCTTCAAAATCATGTACTAAACATTCTTATCTTCTTATATTACGAAAATACTACTATCTTACTTATAGTCCACATACTACTATCTATTATACTACTTATCTTACTTATCTCGTATCATATTAGCTCATTAAAATACATTCAAAATCATGTACTAAACATTCTTATCTTCTTATATTACGAAAATACTACTATCTTACTTATAGTCCACATACTACTATCTATTATACTACTTATCTTACTTATCTCGTATCATATTAGCTCATTATCTTATTATCTTATTGCCCCTGTAGAAGCGATTCTGTTTGACTCGATTCTAATATAATCTTTCAATGTCAATGTAAACAAATCCACCACTATAGCAGTTCATCCGTTATTCCAAATTTAGATTCAGTTTTATAGAGCTTTATTACCTTCGGCGGTAAAGAGCATTTTTTGAAATTTTTTTTGTAGCTTACTAGTTTTAGGTTGATTTTCATATTTCTACAGTTAACCATTAACGTAAAAAAAATATTTTATGAAATCAAAAAAAGTACTAAACGCTCTCTTTGGTCCGTGTAATTTTATCAAAAAAAAGTATTTAGCTCATCCTTTCAAAAAGGGTTTTTTTCGGGTATAATTTTATTACGGCCGTCAAACCGTGCGACCTTTATCGCGTCCAAAAGCTTTCATAATTCATAAGTCAAAATTTTATATTTTTGACAAAATCAACCTTTTTGGATTTTAAAAAATGCGGAATATTTTTGCATTTTATATTGCTATACGTTTCATATTCTTATGAACATTTCAACAACAATGTACCTCTCTCATAATGCAATATTTTTGATAAACAATAGGGTCTTTCTAAACTATGAGGCCCATTTTTGAGTAAAATTTGAATTTGATACATCAGATGGTGTTTTCTGTTGAACATATACAAAATTTTTGAAAACATGTAAATCCTTCAAAAATCTCAAGATCATTTCTTTTTCATCATTTCCTTATGAAAAGTATACCGAAGTAAATAGAATGAAACGTTTCAAGGATTTTGGATACAAGAGATTGACATAACCCCAAAATCAATTGTTGTATGTCTAGGAATGATTAATAATTGTTTTGTACTCACACAAACACACACACACACACATATATATCTATATATAAAAAGATTTCACATAAACACGTGAAATAACAATCAATGATCAAACCACAAATTGCATCTAGTGTTTCAGTTGGGTTTTTGACTCTGACGAAGACCGCTTGTTACGGTTAAAAGATCTTAGTCTTGTTTTTCCCATTTTCTTATTGTGGTTTGATCATTGATATATATATATATATATATATATATATATAAACCTGCTAATCTTCAATCTATCTTCTCTCACATCTCTTCTCCTAAGCCTCCAAAAACTGCTGGTGGTATGGTTCAATGTGGACGTCGTGGATGTCTTACTTGTCCTATCATCAATCCTGTTCCTTCCTTTACCTCTGTCCATAGTAAACGCACCTACCCTATCTCTCACAAGACCTCTTGTACCTCTGGTAACTGCGTTTACCGTTTGGATTGCACCCAGTGTGATTCTTTTTATGTGGGTTTGGCTTCCACCAAGCTAAGCCTGCGTATGAATAATCACAGGTCATCCGTTGGCAAACGCAGTGACCTTCCCGTTGCTACTCATGCCAGTTCTCACGGACTCAGTTTTAATGACTGTTTCCGTGTACAGGTCCTGGGGCAGATTCATCAGACTAATTCGAAAGTTACTCTGAGAGCTTCAGAAGAAGCACTTATTAGTCTTCTGGGCGGTAGATCGGCTCCTGGGCTTAACCTCAATCGTTGATTTTTTTTTTTTTTTTTTTAAAGTTGTTGTCAGCTTTTAATTTTATTTTAGTTACATGTTTTCATTTTGAAAAATTGTAAATGAAACTATTTCGTCCTGAAGACGAGGACATCGAAATATAGTAGTGAGTTCAGTGGTTTCCGTTCTATGTGTTCTTTTTTAAATTCTAGTTTATATATATATATATATATAAAGATTTAACATAAACACGTGAAATAACAATCAATGATCAAACCACAATATGAAATGGGAAAACAATACTAAGATCTTAGTCATTTCATATTGTAGTTAGATCATATTTATATATATCTTTAAATTACACAAAGCACTACACAGAAAAAAGAATAAAAAGAACACTTACAGAATTCAAATTTCGAACTGTTGTTCGTCATCAGGAGTAGACTAGAAGAGAGGACGAAGTGAGAGAGATCTCCCCACGTCGAAGAACGGAGCGCGAATTCGAACAACAGTTCGAAATATTGAATTCTTTAAGTGTTCTTTTTGTTCTTTTTTCTGTGTCGTGCTTTGTGTAATTTAAAGTTTTATAGTCCATGTGGACCGTTTCTTATATTTAGTATTTTATATATATATATATATATATATATATATATTAAAGTTAGCAGCAGCTTCTACGTTGACCAATTTCATCCTGATGTTCTCTAGTTTCCTAATTAGTTTTCGGTAACTTTCGGGTATTTTCCAAAGGAGTCCCAGTACCAACAAGACGAGATAGCCCTCCAAAAATTAATAGGTAATAATGTGCAAACCGTTAAACAAGGAGATCGATTGAAACTAACTATATTCTACAAAAACCTAAATACAAATAACCTACTGATAAATAATAAACCAAAACAAGAAACCGCAGAGCTGCAGCGTAGCCATCTCATATATGAGTATAAATGTACCACAGGGGACTGTGCAACCCTGCCTTCTAAGTATACAGGGCTGACTACGACTAAGCTATCACGGTGATTGACTCTCCACCTTGCAGGAGGAGCACCGAAGAGCCATGCCGAAGAGGTCCACAAAAAGAAACTATCAAGAGAGAACCTGACTAAGGGGACAACCATCTTGCAGAGCTTCCAAGACGACATCAGACTGCATATACTCGAAGCCCTATACATTAAAGAATATAACTCTTCGTTAAATATTCAAAACAATGACCTTAAAGCTATACCGAGTTCAAAAAATTTTGATAATACTTTTAAGATAGTAAGAGAGGTAGGTGAGGGGACAGGCAGGTAGTTGGGGTGCAGTGCCCTGCCCTGCATGCCCTCCCACTCACACCTCCCTCCCTTCCGCATTTCTTGCTTTTCTATAATAGTTAGTTGTTAACTGCCCTTTGTACTGTACCTTTTTGCCTTGTTTAATATTTTCGTTTTTACCTGATGATGGCTAATGTGAGCCGAAAGCTTGTGTTTTAGATTAAGTTTCAAATTATAGTTTTAGTTTAAAGTGTTTAGTGTTCAACTTCTTTCCTTTCATGTCATTACCAGAACTCCTTTGGAAAATACCCGAAAGTTACCGAAAACTAGTTAGGAAACTAGAGAACATCAGTAAGAAATTGGTCAACGCAGAAGCTGCTGCCAACTTTAATTATACCTGTTTAAGAGAAGACCTGCTGCCATCATACACCAATATATATATATATATATACTGTCAGTGAGTCTGCAATTTGAATCTAGAATTATTATTGGGATCCGGTATCGTCTGTTTGTCTCTTATCGTTTCACATATTACAAAGTCAAATTTAAATAAAGAAATTTAAATATTCCCATGCATTAAATTTCCATTCCTTAAACACCTAATTTAGTTGGATACGTATTAGACCCAGATGCATTAGTGCATACATTTTCTATGTACAGATAACATCTAAACACTACATGATTACATTTGTTGTATCACTCCGCAATTTATTATGGCAAGTTATTTACTCAATTCAGATGACAAGGATGACTCGTAGACTCGTAGCAGTGTTTCACTCACTATTTAAATTTGTATTGCTTTTAACAAGTTGGTACTCTTTTAGTCAAAAGTAAAAGAGTTGTTAAAAAACAATGTAGGGCAAAAAACTAACTATGTTAGAAAGAAAAAAACAATGTTTAAATTTTGAAAGGCTGAAATATTATCACCAATTAATTCATTTATTCGTTTAAGAAACTAAATTTTTAACTTTTAGGTGTAAAATCTGTAGTTCTCAAATGAAATACTACTAGTGAAATATAATTATTAAATAATCCGATTTGATTGTATTTCGACGCTAGAGGCGTGTTTCCTTATACTGAAGGTTGTTTCTAATTAGTGTATGAGATGATCAGGTAATGTTGGACTTTAGAAAAAAAAAAAATAATTTAAGGAATGCGATTGGCGTGACCCGGTTGAAAGTATTGCAAAAGTCGCATTGATGATGCCATGCCAGACTGCTCTTGGCCAAGGACAGGCAGCCCTCAGCGGAATGTGCGATCAAGTCAAGCCTGCCTGTCGCTCCACTTTAAACTTTATTATTGTAACCAAACAGTTTTAGTTACAATTCAACTCTAATTGTAACTAAACCTGACTGCAGCCATACTACTATATTACACTAAGATTGACATGTTTAATTGATACAATTAATTAAACGCACAACGCTATGAATGATTCAATCAGTAATACATTACTGAAGAAAGAGTATAATGAATAGTATTTTTCTAAATGAAAGCAATTGGGATCATCAACTTTGTTTGAAACAAATTCGTTTTGAAAATTCTAAATCAAAATTTTTGAAATACAAGTTACACTTTTTTACTTTACTATAAGTAAAGTATAGTGATAGTGAAAAAATTCGATCTCGAGATTTTGACGGAATTATATGTTTTGAGGTCCCAGAAGTCGTTTTATGAAGTTTTTTCGATGATGTCTGTGTGTGGGTGGGTGAGTGTGTTAGCATTGCTTGTTACCACGCTACGGTCCAGAATCTTTGATGGATCAAGTTGATATTTTGCATAAAAATGGGCCCCATAGGGAAGAAGATCCCTATTGTTTGGGAAGAATTATGCATGATGGGAAAGTCACTTTTTTTGCTAAAAACCGTTTTTTTTTTTATAAGGGGTCAGGTTAGCTCAGTGGTTAACGTACTCGCTTCTGAAATAATAGGTAACGATAATAATAATATAATAATAATTATTATTAGGGGTAATTATAGGGATAATTAGGGATATAGGGATAATTATTATAGGGATAATATAATAATAGGTTCGATCCCCACCTGGCCCTCGATTTATTCACGTGGGAAGTTAATAAATCTTGAGTAAGTCGTCCCTCGGAGAAGGACGTTAAACCGTCGGTCCCGAGCCTATACGATGTCAGGTACTCGTTAAAGATCCCTACTCTAAATACACTTAAGTTAGGAAAAATTTAGGACTTTCACTATAGAATCAATCTTCATTGTGTGGTATCACAAAGGGCCAATGGTCGGCCTAAGTGTGTTCCCTTGTGGGACTACAACTGCAACCTAACCTAACCTACACTTTTTTTAAAAAAGAATAACTGAATGAAAATAATGTAATATCTAAAGGCATTTTCTATCTAATTATAATCTGCCGTCGGAGTCGTAATTTTCTTTTTGAGAAGGTTAGTCAGGTAAAAAAATGTTTCCCCATTCATTGTAAAGTAGTTGGTTTGATAACTCTGAGCTTGTACGTTTTTTTGCAAACTTTACTTTAGTCTGCAAATTTTGTTCAGACGTTTTTTTGTAGAGGCTGTACAGTCCTATGTCCGAGCCCGTACCATGCCAGCTGCTTGTTAAAGATCCGTGATATAAATAAATTTGTCTAGAAAATTTGGAATTCCCGATGTAGAATGAATTGGATTGTGTTTTTGGTATGACAGCTTTTATTATTTCAAACTCCCACATTTATAAGGCTTCACTTTTTAGTTCTGTTCTAGGGGCAAAATATGTGTCTTATTTATTATTCCACTCTATTTTATTAATGGGAGAGCTGCATTTACCTGTTGGTTCTACATTGGAAGTACTAAATTTATTTATAGGAGGGTTTGTTTACGAGTATCTGACATCGCATAGGAAGAGAGATCCTCGCATCCTCTTCGAGAGATTACATGCTCAGATTTATTCACCTGCTGCGTGAATAAATCGAGGGCCTGAGTGAGTATTGATCTACCTGTCTAGAGGCGAACACGTTGCTACTGTGCTAACGTGGGACCCAAGGATTAGCAAAGTAATCGGTTGATGGTTTGTTTTTCTGTTAGTTACCCTAATACTAGGAGTGTCACTAATGAAGAATTAGACTGAAACAACTCTTTACTTCTAATGATTAGCAAACAATCAACATTGTCTTGTCTGTAATAAGGAGATGAAGCTGCCTCTTTAAAATCAAAAGTAAACTTAGTTAGTACTCACTACAGCGGTGTCTTCAGCATCCTGTTTCTTCGACATTATTGTCAGCTTCAACAACTTGACCATTTCATTTCTTGATACATATCCTACATTCAACGTATCATAAACCTATAACAAAAAAATCTTATATTGCTTAAAAGTAATGGAAATTTACGAATACATGGTGGGAAAGTTAAAAAAGAATTCTCCATACAAAAAAAAGCTTTGTCAAAAAAAATATGCTTCATAATGAAGAAGGCACGTTTTAAAAGTAGTTTTATGAAGAAACAACGTGTTTCTGACAGGACGTGGATTCACAAGTGATTCTCGAGCAGTTCACAAGTGTATTATGAGTTGTCCACAACTGATTTACGAGCTATTTACAAGTCATTCATTTACCACTTGGTTGTTAACGAGATATTCACAAGTGATTCACGATGTATTCACAAGTCATTAAGGAGCTATTCACAAGTTATTCATGACAGGTTCTCAAAGTGACCCATGAGCTTTTCTCGAGGAGATCGTTCGTGAAGGCATCATGGGAGCCTCTAACTCGAAATGATCAGCGATTAGATGTTGTCTAGAGTAGCGGGATTGCCGGTAATACTTAAGATTAGAGTTCGAGGAGATCGTTCGTGAAGGCATCATGGGAGCCACTAACTCGAAATGATCAGCGATTAGATGTTGTCTAGAGTAACGTGATTGCCGGTAATACTTAAGATTAGAGTTGCAATGTTTGCATGACACTAGATTTATTATATGAGAAAAGGAAATCTTATGTCTCTTGGAGCTGATGGAAAGCTATCATCCCGATCTTGGATGACGTCAACTTCTCTTTAGATAACAAAACACCCACACTTTATAAACCCCACAATGTGGCTGACTCATGTTTAAAATTAATGCCAAACAAAAAATGAGTCACTTTTTCTTTCCTCTTTGGGAAGAATACTGAAGACGAAAGACCCTATAAGTGTGGGAAGTGGAATCAATACCCACTTAAATGTTTTACAAAACAAAGCATCAATCAGTATAAGCTATTCATGAAATATCCGTCTTCAATCTGGTAACAAAGCATTCTTTAATATCACTTTCACTCGTAATCACCATAATACTAAACTACTTAATCCTAAAACTATAAGTATTTAATAAGATATTCTTTTTTAAATGATCTCTCATGCATCTGATTAAGTATTTCAGAATTGATCGTCAATGTAAAATAAGTGAAAGTGTTTGACAGAAGAGTTGACTGTTCACTCCGCGATACTCTAACTAATGAGATAGAAGCTTTAGAAAATAGTGTTACATAATGCACACAGTACTAAGAATAGGGCGTTATCATTTTTTTTAATGCAAATGAAGAGTCAAGTTTGGTTTCATTTTACTATAATTTGATTCAGTGTTTTCATTTTAATTTAATTAGCCTCGTATATTGTATTACTCTTTATAAAGAAATGAAAATGCGAGACTCTTATCATTAAAGAAATAACTGGAATCCCTTATTTCAAAGGATTTTTAAGACGATCTGACTCAAATGCTCTTATTTCACAGTTTAATTTGCTTTCTTTAATTTTTTATAAAAATCATATGAGTCCCTTAGTACCATAGGTATAATAAATGATTTATTACAATATTTAGTACGGTTACTCTGGCAGGGTTATCAACAAACTCTTACTAGGAATGATTATTAGAGTTGATATCTAATGATATGAGCAAAAACCTACCAAAAATTATAGCCTTTATTTTTTCTTCTCTCACTATTTCGTAGTCTCCCCGCTCATACCTTTCTCTTGCACTATCTCCCTAATTTTTTCTCTCTCGTAGTTGGAGATTTGTACCTCCTGTTTCCAATATGCAACACATGCTAAAACACCAATGCTACTATGCCAGATCTTTTTTTATATTATTGACTTTCATTCAAATTTTTAAACACAAGTACGTCATTTTCAGGTTCAGATTCTTGATTATCATGCCTGATAACTTTAAGAAATTAATGGGGGGATTAATTTGGATCAGGGATCCTATGAGTAATGGCTTGATCATTATTTGAACAATAATGTAATTCTAAATTTTTTTTTCAGTTATAGAATGTAAATAACTTACTGTAAAACAGAATAAAATCTGCTCGTCGAGTGTTCCTCGGAGACAGACGGACATGAGGTTTGCCCAGGCGTCCATTCCCAGTCCTGGACTATTGGGAGTGTCAACAGCAGCAAACATTCGCTCTATAATATCCTCACAACCTATGTTAAATATATTATACATAGCTTCTCGGAACACTTTCCGAGACATAAACGGCCCATGGCTGAGCTTATAGTGCATTACTAGGATGCACTGAAGTTCATGTTTGCTGAAATGCAGAGATGGGTACAAGCTGTTCACTATTGGCACTAACTTTGTTCTCAGTTTTGCATATTCAGACGGCCTTAAAGACAGATCGAGGTGTGCCATACTGGACCTAAAACCAAAAAAAAAATTATAACTATAACAATCACCATTGTTATAAACAAAACATATTATAACAAGTTTACGTATTATAAAAGAATACCAAGTAGCACATTCATTACAGGAAATTTATTTTTTCGGAAATAAAATGTCATTTGTCAACTAGGTGAAGCTTAATGTTTCCTATATTAGACTATATCTAAAAATACTTTCTTTCTGTGTAAAAGGTTTATTTTAATTTTTTATTATAATTGTCTTATTAGTAGTTCTGTTAAATGTGCTTATATGATCAATAAAAGAAAATATTGATGACTAAATAATTGCATAATGAATAAACATATGAATGGGGAACCATTGGTAGCACTCCATATAGGTTATGGAGTTAACCTTTAACTTAACATAACATATAACTTAACCTAATGCTTAACATAGCATACTTTAATTTTAATTGATGTTAATTCATTTAATCACTACAAATCAATAATATCTGTGCTGATTCTGTTTATCCTCTCGGTGGAATGCTAGTTATTGCATTTAAGGGATTGATAAGACTTTCCCTAATCGGATTGGATTACTTAGTAGACAAAAGAGAATAAGAGTAGCTCCAGTTAGGTCTTGAGAGCCAGAGTGGATTACGTGCTCGGGAATCTGGACGTTCACCCTCGATTTACACACGTCGTAAGTTAAAAAAAATCTGAGACTGTTGTTCCTTGGAGGGGACGTTAGGCCGTCGGTCCTGAGCCTATATAATGTGAGGTACTTGTTAAAGATATATAATAATAAATGAAACTTTAGTTTCAAAATAATTTTGTAATTATTTTAAAATAATTACAAATAAAGCAGACTTTATAAAAACTGTTAAGGTCTCTCTAACCTCTTGTTTATATAAAATAAAAACTTTAT
Organism: Hermatobates lingyangjiaoensis; assembly: GCA_026182355.1. Lineage (NCBI taxonomy): Eukaryota > Metazoa > Arthropoda > Insecta > Hemiptera > Hermatobatidae > Hermatobates > Hermatobates lingyangjiaoensis. The sequence goes on from JAPFBL010001928.1 coordinate 5,169,451, forward strand.
ATAAAAACTGGTTTATATATATATATATATATATAACAAACTGGTTTATATATATATTATCCTTCATTTACTCTAATATTCCTAATCTATTTATTACCTATTAGTCCAGTTTTACTGTTGACCTTTCAACTCTTTATTCTATCCGCTTGTTTCTTGTTGTTTATTGACCTTTGACCTTCTCTTTATATTAACCTGTATTAATCCTTTTAATCTATTAATAGCAATGACTAAGCATGAGTCATCGATTTTAATTTAACATGTCACTTGGCCAACTACTTTTCCATTTGAACTCTGTTAGCAGGAGGTTAGTTCGTAGGATCGAATCTCTCAGTCTTAAGATCGTGAATGCCGAGACTGCGGTTAATTTTAATGATACCTTTTTAAAAGAGGATCTGCTGCCATTAAATATAAAATATTTATATCCATATATTATATATAATATATTATATATATATATATATATATATATATATATATATATATATATATATAAACTGGTTTATAAATATATATATGGAGTTGAGAAACAAACTATTCCCCTTGATTTTATAATTGATTGAACCGGAAGCTTTATAACATATACTTATATTATGTATTTGTAATTCGAACATCCACAGAACTGGTTAAAATATTAGTAAAACAAGTAATTAGAAACTATATAGGGACCGGGATATGCTTGTGGCAATACACTCCTCTGAACTATGGTGGTTTTGGGGTTCAATAACGACTTTGGCCCTCGATTTATTCACGCGTCGTCCCTGGGAGAGGACGTTAAGCTGCCTTTACCATGTCAGGTACTCGTTAAAGATCCCTACTCTGAATACACTAGAGTTAGGCAAAATTCAGAACTAGCAATAATAGAATATTCATTGTGTGGTATCACAAAGAGTCAACCTTTGGCCTATGTGTATTCTCTCGTGGGACTGCCACTGGCAGTCCTACGAAATCTAAGATATTATAGACATCTCTAATAACTTAGAGTTCAATGGTTAACCTAATTTATAATCAAATAACAGCAAATGAAGCATCCCTTTTCCTTCTGCATAATTGAATTATCACTAGAGAGACCTTAAGTGTAGCGCGAACATTCAAAAGTAACTCTAGCAAAAGTATCAATTATTCATCACATCTTCAAGTCTAGTTTAAAGTATTACTTCTTTAATATAATAACATTGTTGAAAACAATTAATTTTTCTTAAGCATAAACTACTAAACGACTTCATATTTACATGGGCAATAAAATCTCTTTCCTGAGATAGAGCAATTATTTATTTTATTAAGGCACAATAAAGCAAACTTGTTATAATATTTTATTATTTTTGAAAACTGATTAATTCCCATTAAACTGGAACTGCCACTGGTTGTTAAATCAGTCAACATTGGACAACAAGTAACTTTGCAGATAAACTGCAGATTAGTGAAACCGGTAATCATTTATCAAATGGTGATAGGCAGAAAGGAAATGCAGAAAGTGAATAAAAATCTACAATGGTGGCGATTTCTTTACACTATATCATTATATACAGGATTATAATACATCGAGGGGACTAAGACCAGACGTATAACTTAGATATGGCAGAAACAAAAGGCGGTTGTGATTGAAATTCAGTACAGGTCAGTGGCTCTGTATCGATCGGTAAAATCGATGTTTAATAACATAGACTACTAACTAGGCACTCCCCTTCAAATTGGACATAAATTGAAATATTAAACTACTCTGAATGTGTAAATCGTAACATACCTTGAATTTAGTTTTTCTAAATCAATGGGTGAGAGTTTTCGGTAAACAGTACTATCTTAGTACCCATTAAATATACCTGTTAGTGCTTATCATTGTTTCAATGGAAACTCGATATCTTTGATTTTCATATGTAATATGATCTTTTAAATGAGGAAGGATTAGATTTCTGTTTTCCTGATCTGCAATAATATTGGAGATCTTTTAAGTTATATGTTTTAATGTTTAGTAAATATATGCTTGTGTTCATTGCAATGTACAGTGAACTATACAAAAAATAATAACGGTTCTTATGTAGACAGGTTTTTATCGTCGTATTCCCTTGCAGTATTGTATTCTTTTATTATCCTATGATTGCTTGTTTTTAGTTTTAAAATTGGTTTACCGTTGATGTCTTAATCGATATTCATATAAATTGGATGATATTCATGGAAAATAGTATACATTGTCCATAGGACTACTGTAATTATCCATAGTGGCCCAAATTATTAGACATGATTGCCAAATGCTTGGTTTAAAAAAAAAGCCAAAGTATGAATATATTTTCAATGCATTTCATTTGTTCGCTCTTGGGAGAAACTGTCCGAAGTCTAGTCTAAACTGAATTGTTCTTGCCGGCCATTGCAGATGTTCCATCGCTTGCAAAGCTGATGTAATTTTTCAAATTCAAATCGTATTTACATAATTCTTCAACCAAAATTAGCATAAAGGCATTGCGCAGACGCCGATGAAACCTGAGCTAGTGAAAAAAAGTCAGTTTTGATTGTCAGCGCAGATTCATTAAAATATCTTACGACAATGCACACGTACTTGTTAATAGAAATGTCTGTTAACTAGTCCACCAAAACACGAATTTCTTACCCCTACCATTATTTTGTGGGGCAGGTCAAAATATTTTGTTATTATTGAGAACACTTCTGTGTAATTTGATTCCTCCGAGAGTTCTGATTTTCTCTTCCTACTTAATTATTTCTGCAATGCGATCAATAGCCATTGACAAGCTACAGGCACAGCTAACCGTAATTCAGTTCTCTTATAACTGTCTTCAATTTTCGAATCCTTTTTATATTTTCAATTGTTTGAACTCCAGACTGAGTAACGTACCTAACTTCAAACAGTACATGTTTCTTACTTGTTCTAACAGGAATAGTATGTTTTGGCTTTTCAGTGCAAGACTGCTTTGTGAAAAGAAACAACGTTATTTCATGTTTAATAACGTGACTATAACATTTTTCTTGGTCTTTAATACTAATAAAAGGCCAAATAAGGTCAGTTCTAATTAAACCGCTAAACAGGAATTCTTTGGCAAAGCGGTTTCAAAAAAGGCCAAATTTTAGCTTGTTGGCCTGAAAAAGGCTAATCTAACAAACCTTATCTTGAGTAACCAACTCTTCAAACCCCGCCAAAACTGGTTTAGTCTCTTTTGACAGCAATTCAACTGATTATTCTTTCTGTTAAGTCGAACCAAATCACAGCGAAAGAGCGACTCAGTGTTTTTTTTTTGGCACAAATAGAATGGCATGTACTGTCTAGTCATTGTCAATTAATTGAATTGTATCTAGTTTTATATCGTATTAATTATTATAATGCAGTTTATACAACAGGTGACTACATGTTGGAATTTTTAGTTTAATGAGCAAGTGAACAGCGTCTTGGTGTGTGCAATGTTTCAGCTAGATTCACTATTACGTCATAACTTTCTCTGTACTAGAGCTGACTTGAACTGCTTGTCTCTACTTCCTTTTGCAATTAGAATTTGAGATTGAAATTTCATAATATGGTTCTCTTCTACATACATACTTCTTATATATACTCTCCTATTTGCTATATCTCTCTTTTATATATATAATCTCACTCACTATATATTTATTCATCTTTTCCAATAATTATGGTATTACTTTATTGTGTCCAAATTTAATTTAAAAACTATTTGATTGCTAATTCATTATTACTAATAATGTTTTATCCTACAATGGGTAAATAACACATAATAACTGATTGCTCTACCTTTGAACTATTCATTATGTAACTAACCATAAATACTTTTTTGTTTGAGGTATAATTCGCACAACTTAATGAAACATGTGTTCATTAAAAGTAGTATTTATGTGAAATGAGTAGGTAAATTGAGTGAGAGAATTATCACATCACTCACGCTCAAACTCAGGACGGTCAATTCCAAAAACTGAACGGCTTTTCAGTATTCTATCCGTATTATTTGGAATGCCCTGTTTAAGAGAGACAATCTCAGGTAAAAAGGGAAAGTGTATCTAACTTTATGAACAAGGTTGATGACAACTGGTCTCTGAGAATTGGTGGTAACTGGGGGAAACATGACGTTGCAGACTACTTCGTACACGAGGATGTTTCCAAATTGTAAACTTGTTATGTTGATTTTAGAAAAAGCCTCTAAATACTTATAATCTAGTATAACTTATAATCTAAATACTAAATAATCTTATAAAGCTTCAGAAAAATTGAAATTGGTTTGATATCATCATTTCCTCTTTAAGGAGAGGGGAATTGATTATTCAACATTCATAATTCAATGTCATTTGATGCCTTAGAGAGCGTAAGCAGTATAGGACGACACGTGTGTATGACTCCCCCATCTTCTGGACACAACAATGGAAAACCTTGACTAAATGATTCTTTTGGTTGGAATGTTGGCTAAAGTGGAGTCCGGTCCTGTCGCTAAGCGCAGGTCCTTGCAGTGCTGATCGTGGGAAGTCAGTTCAGATTGGTTTGTTCGAGTGTTTCTTCCTCTGCCCAACATCCCACCACAACACACTTCCTTTTAGCTCAATTGGCCTGAAACTCCATGGTCGATTCTAATCATGCAGTAAATGTTACTGTTTATATTGAGACATTACTTATTCATAGTACAATACGTAGTAACGTCTCAAGATAATCTTGGGTTTCGCAGGGTCAGGTTGGTTATCGCATAGCTGTCGGCCGGTGGTTCCTCTTCACGAATGTTCGTCAACTTTTTTTTGGAAACCTGAATATAAACAAGTATACTACTACGAAGAGTGAATTTGGGAGAAGTATTTCAACCCAATGTGACACACATCGTTAAAAAGCAGGGTAGCCCAATGGCTTACGTACTCTCCTCTCGACTGGTCAATTCGGGGTTCCCATACCCACTCTGGTCGTCGATTTATTAACGCGGGAGACGAACAAAATTTGAGCACGTCGTCCCTCAAAGAGGACGTTGGTTCGTTGGTCTTGATCCTAGACGATGTCAAGTACACATTAAAATCCCTACTCTAAATACACTTGAGTTTGGAAAAATTTTAGACTCCCAATGTAGAATGTTCATTGTGTGGTACCACGAAGAGCCAATCTTTTAGCTCTATACATTTTCTCGCATAACGGCCAGTACAACCTAATCTAACCTGTAGACTTCCTTTGCCACGCTGTCAGCCTTATCATTTCCATCAACTCCACAATGTGCTGCCATTCATTGAAAGACTTTATACACTTCTGCTTTTCCCAATTGCTTTAACGTTTAATATCTTTTCTTTGCTAAAATAGCATATATTTATTTAATCCCAACTTTGGCTATTCAACACGACTTAAGGAGTCGGTTTATATGCATAATAATATATTTAATACTAATAAATTAATGATTTTTTTTGTTTCAGTCAAGAAAATAATACAATGGGACAACTGGTTACAATAGGATTGCTTATTCTAGAAGTAATAGTCCTCATTGGCAAGTGCATTGCCTTCAACGTTATGTCCATAGTCAGAGTGTTTTTTCCACCCAACGAAAAATCTGTTGCCGGTGAAATAGTTTTAGTAAGTATTATATTATCTGTTTATTGAAAATTGTTACGAATAGTTTTAAAAACAGTAATATGTTTGCTTTGTATGAAGTACTTCCGTTATACAAATAACACGTAATCATTATTTCAATGTCAGACCATCGGTCCCGAACCTGCACGCTGTTAGGCACTTGTGAAAGATCTCTTGAATTTAGCAAAATTTAGGACTTCCAGTGTAGTATGTTCATTGTGTGGTACCACAAAGGTCTAATATGGTAATGTGTGTCCTCTAGTAAGTTGGTGCCCATAACCTAACCTGGCATCTTTGTTTAATATTAAATCTTTTTTCGTTTAAAAGCCTTCTCCCTACCATACCGCACATGACTTTCTTTTTCTGTCGTGTGACTACTGGTGAGTGTTTTACCATTTCAGCTGGTGCACTACAACAAGAATTTTTGGTACACCACTACATTTCTTTATCGTACGGCTTATTTTTACTCGGCAGTCCTAAATTTCACCTGAAACAGGTAGATGTTATAAAGGATGTTAAGCGAGTCTCTGAAGTTGTACACATCCGGAAATGACAGTTTTACATTCTTTCTGGGAACTGCGTTTAAGATTTAACATTTCCTAAATAAAAAATCTGGAGTGGCCTACACTCAACTTTACCATAAGTAAACTAAAATAAAACTTCTTGGGTGTATAATATTGTTCATTAGTCTTTCATTCCTAAGGTAGTACAGATAGTGATTGATCCACTTATCAATAGATAAGCATTTTTTGTATGTCACAGAAATAATGGATATACAATCATTAGTATAACTACAGTAGTAATAACATGATGAAAAGTAAAAGTGAAAATTTGCTACAAGAGAGCATGGCGTTTGCTCCAATAGCCCGTATACTTGGATCTCTTACATAGATTATCTGACCTCCTTCTACATTTAATACTTAAGACAAATTTTCCCATTTAGAACTTGAAAATATTTTTAGTATTTTAAAAACATTACCAAGATTTTGTCTGAAATGTCAAAAACATGTAAGAAATAATGTCCTTTTCAGATAATGTTTAATTTAAGATGTAGGATAATTTCATTTATTATTTTTAAAAGAATTTTTTTTTAATTCTGAATAATATTCTACATTTTTGATATTTTATCAAATTATTATTTTGGGAATTTCATGGCATGCTAGAGTTTTTAAAAACTCACTTTTCTTTCCCTTTGTAAAAATCATAAAAAACTTTATATTGAGAAAAAATATATTGGTAATTAGCCACCTATCCATTCTTAAATCAAGTTCAAATTATACTCTGTATAATTTTAAATTTAAAAGCTGGAAGCTTGAAAGTTTTAAAAATAGTGGTATGAACTATTAGTCTAGAATAGTGAAAAAACTGGAAATTAGACAGAAACATAAACCCTTTATAGAAACCCTTCTATAGGACGTAAAAGTTCATTCCAAAAACTTCAATATTACACATTAATAATGTTATTCATAAACGTAAACATATCAGCATCTGATATTAAGCTTTGTAGAATTGTGCAACATATACATTGATTAGAACAATTTGTTAGACAAACCCATTGTACTATAAAAAGGATCAGAAATTATATGTTTCATATGCTCTATTTTTGTTGATTTTTTACGTATACAAATTTTATTCTTCTTACATCACATATAAGTCGTTAAATCATTTAGAAATGTTCATTATACCTATAAACATAATATTATATAGGTGAACTAGCTGATCTACCCGGCTTTACCCGGGAAACAATTTAATTCCAACTCTAATAATAAATTACATATAGCGAAAACAATTTAAATTTTCTATAGTTCCGTTACACTTAACTTTTTTGAGATAAGCGAAATCAATACAGAATGTAATGTAAATTGTAAAAAGATATAATCTAACACTGATTATAAATTGCACACATTGTCTAATACAATTGGTAGTTGATAGATTAGATTATACAAATAATAAAAAGAATATTTTTTGCCCAACATTATATCAAGAAGTGTTGAAAAAGCCTAAGCTCATTAAAGTGATATGTCTTATCTGTTAAATATAATGATACGAATTTTAAAGCCACAAATCGTTTCAATTAGGAGCCAGTTAGTTAAAGAGGCTAAGCCATATCACATTACATTTTATTCTATAATTTCAATTTGAAGACTTCACACAGTTTTAAATGTTTAATTAAAATTATATCAGTAAACAAAATTGTCTCTTAAAAGTTTGAATAAAAATATTTTGATGAAATATTATTTGTTTATAAAGAAGGATTGTATCGAAAAATGCCAGTTGAGTTCCAAATGTTAAATTCTAAATATATTTTTCATTGTGTAATGATAAGAGTTATTATGTTAAGAACTGTATTATACCCACAAATATATACAGTGATTAAGTTTTATACATGTACATTTTGATTTGAATATTTCTTCATCCATTTTTTATGCTGTTTATATTCCCTTATAAGTTTGACTGATTTAGACATTCATAAATGTCTTCTAGTTAGATATCATCGATATATATAATAACTTATCATTTTGCCTATATGGAGTAGGGCCGGATACTAATTACTAATAATTAACTATTTTAAACAAACGGAAGCCTTACAATTATTAAACTTAAACAAAGTGCTTTAACTATTCTTTTAAGATTAGAATAATGGTTCAAATACTATCATTATTATTCGTAATACTATCATGCATATTTAATAAGTTATTATTTAACGCATAACTTTCTTTAATGCTTAAAGCAAGTTAAACCAATTAGACATGAAAAGTTAATTGTAAACTATTCATAATAACTAAAGCTTTGTTAAAGTTAATAAGAAACCCATATAAAATTACAATAATTGTCTTTAATATCAATCTGAAAACAATAATACAATTTGTGGTACCTGGTTATTTCCAATTGAACAAAGCATGTTGAAATATTATTATAAAGAATAACCTACCTGCGGCTGTAGTCAGAATGTAAACAATCAGGTTATACAGCAAACCTTATCTATTATAGGTATATTTTTGGGATATTACCTGAACCACAACTCTGATTTTTAAAAAAAACTTTACATAAATCTTCCCAGGGATATACCTAATAATTTACTAAATTTTCACGGCGATTGGATGTATGGTTTTTGAATCTTCGAGTATAAACACACAGACATACATTCATTTTTATATATATAGAGATTAACTGAAAAAAATTCTACGTCAATGTACACAATGTAAAAAATATAATAAATTCGACAAGTTTATATGTTTATAAGTTTATAAATAAGCTTTACTATTCGACTAAAAACTCAATGACTTTTTTGCAGATAAGCTAACATTTTTCGTACTATAAATTGTTGTATTAGTTATACACAATGAAATTTATTCGCATTTCATCTTACAATAGCGAATTTAATGGGGAATATTATGAACTAAACTGATCATCAAATCTATTTAGAGATTTAATATGTATATATTTCTTATTTGCAGATTACAGGAACTGGTCATGGAATTGGTCGGGAGCTTGCCCTAAAATACGCTTCTCTAGGGTCAACTGTGGTGTGCGTCGATATCAATCAAAAAGGCAATGAAGAAACTTGCCAAATGATCAAAGATATGGGCTACAAGAAAGTCCACACTTATAGGTAACCTTAGATACTTCAACATTGTCTATTACCAATGACTTATTATACAATATTGTTAAGTTATATATATATACTGTCCAATAACTTTTTATAATTCCATCATGCGAGAAATAATAATCCTTTAAAAAAACTATATAAATGCTGTACAATACTGTATATTTTGTAAAATAAAAAAAAAACAAAGTTTATATCTAGTACCATAGAGTTACGCAAGTTATACCAAAAAGCGATAAACTTTCTTACCTCATATACTGGGGTTGGAGGAATCCTTGGTCAGTTTCCGAAAACTTCCAACGATCCCAACACCAGTATTCGAGGTGATTATCTATTAGTGTAATTATTCTAGTGTTGTATTCATAATTATTGCAGCGTATTACTTCTTTCGAAACAACAATTTTTTCCAATTATTTAACTATCATTAACTCTTTGTTTAATGTTGTTCTAACCGTGCCGTGCTGCCTGTTTTCAAAATAAATGTTTGATTTAACAGCAATAATTAGTTCGCTTTACTGTTTATTAATTCCACAGTAAATATAACTTCTTATAAAGTTCCTGACTAGAGATTGGAATGTCGTGAATCCATTTAATAACATTTTTCGTAATATTTCATACATTTTTACTTTACTACAAGTAAAGTATAGTGATTGTGAAAAAATTCGACCTCGAGATTTTGACGGAATTATATGTTTTGAGGTCCCAAAAGTCGTTTTATGAAGTTTTTTCGATGATGTCTGTCTGTGTGTGTGGGGGGGGGGGAGTGAATTAGCATTGCTTGTTACCACGCTACGGTCCAGAATCTTTGATGGATCAAGTTGATATTTTACACAAAAATGGGCCTCATAGGGAAGAAGATCCCAATTGTTTGGGAAGAATTATGCATGACGGGAAAGTCACTTTTTTACCAAAAACCGTTTTTTGAAAAACATTTTTTTCTCCTGAACTGATAACTCTATCAAATCATCAGTTATCAATGGATCAATGGATCAGGTATCAAATGGATGAGACGAATTATGCAATCAATATACTGAAGAGAGGGAAGGCTGCTGGACCGGATGGGATGGTAAATGAATACATAAAGGTAGGAGGGAATATATTGGCCAAGAGGCTATGCGCACTTTTTAATAGTTGCCTTTGTAGCCAAAAAATCCCACAGGACTGGAGTGACTCCAATCTTATTCTCATATTTAAAAAAGGAGATAAACGAGAAATTAAGAATTACAGGCCTATAAATCTCCTTTCGGTGCTGTACAAATTATATATGTCTATTATCACTAAAAGGCTGACAAGACCGATAGATTCTTATTTAAATGTAGACCAAGTAGGATTCAGGAAAAACTTTTCAACCTATGATGGGATTCTTGTTATCGAGCAACTGATCGAAAAAGCGAATGAGTATGAAATGCCACTCTGCCTACTGTTTATAGACTTTGAAAAAGCCTTTGATTGCTTAAACTGGGAAACTTTATGGAAAGCGATGCATGATTGCCAGTTAGAAGAGCTCTACATGAGAGTAATTAACAACACTTATGTCAACGAGCACTTAAATATAGAATTGGGTAACTATAAACAAAGGATAAAGATAGAGAGAGGAGTCAGACAGGGAGATGTGCCCTCGGCCAAACTGTTTACTGTAGCTTTACAATACATTTTCAAGCACTTGAACTGGGAGGGAAGAGGAATAAATATAAATGGGAATTTCATAAGCAAAATGAAATTTCCAGATGACATAGTCGTTATAGGAAAATCGAGAAATGAGATACAAGGAATGCTAAATGAATTAGTGATAGAGGCGGAGAAAGCAGGTCTTAAAATAAATGCAAATAAAACCAAGTTTATGACTATAAATGTAGGAGAAGAGAATATAGAGTTGGGAGATAAAAGAATTGAAATAGTGGAAGGAATGGTGTACTTGGGAAGACTATTAACGAAAGATAATGACATGATGAAAGAAATAAAGAGAAGAGTGTCTGTGAGCTGGTGAGCCTTTAATAGGTACAGGCAAATTTTTCGATCCTCTATTGAAATAGGAAAAAAAATTAATCTGTGGAAAAGTGTAATAATGCCAGTATTAACATATGGATGCGAAACATGGATTTTAAGTGCGGAAGTGATACAAAGACTGCGTGTAACAGTAAAGGCGATGGAAAGAAGTATGTTAGGTGTAACCAGACTGGACAGGATTAGAAATGATTGGGTAAGTAGTAAAACAGGACTTGAAGACATAGGGAGAATAGTGTTTAAAAGAAAATGGGCATGGACCGGACACGTAATAAGCACAACTGATGATAGGTGGACCAAACGCATACTCAACTGGTGGCCAATTTTAGAAAAAAGAAAGAGAGGCATGCCGATGAAAAGTTGGGAAGACGAAGCTAAGAAAATCTGCGGAGGAGTGACCTTGAAAAGGGTGGCTTACGATAGAAATGAATGGAACAGAATGGCAACAGTGTACTGTGAAGTGTACCTATAAAAAATAATGGTGATATAAAAATAAAAAACATAACAAATGTTAGTCTGATGTATATAAAAGTAAAGCAACAAATTTATTTTATAATTACCATACTTTGTGAAGTAAAAGACTTAGATTGTATAGCATAATAACTTACTCAATAATTTGTTAATTTAATTATTCTAATTGATATTTAGTAATTAATTTCTGTATTATTCATATATTCAATAGTTAAATTAATCTGTAGATTCATATCAAAGGAAGAAAGCTGAAGTAAAGTCAAAACTCATTATAATAAAAATAGGATAACTGAGAGAAGTAAGAAATGAATTCATAAAATAATAAAAATGAAAACAAGAATTTGGGTAACAAACTTTAGAATGACGCATTAATTGTATATCATTATATCTGTTAATATTTGAAGCCTGTATATATCATTGTATATAAATGTAGCTTACTAAATATCGAAATACGGAACTCACTCGTTTCCGAGTACCACGGCAAAAGCCGATTTGAATTAACAATCTATATAATATAAATAAGAAAAGAGTGTAAAGTTGTATAATGCAATAAATGGTTATTATTATTATTATAATAAAAGATTACCTTTGGATTGCATCTTTCTTATTAATCCATAGAAAAGCAATTAATTATATAATATTCTAAATAATGGAAGTATCTTACATTATTTTTTGTAGGAATAACTTTTTTTAAATTACAATTTAATTGAATCGTAATTCAAATGAATCTTTTTTAAATGTTTTTGAAAGTTACAATGATATTATTTATTATAAAGTTAAATTATTATAAGATACATTGAATTACTTAATTAATAATATAACCTAATCTAATTAGTAAAGATGATATTCATTTTTTTGTGTTAATGTAATGTAATGTAATTTTTCTCTATCTACTTTTGTTTGTCGTCATTTAACAGTTATAATTTAACGTAATAGAGTAGAAAATAGAAGAGAATTTTAAAATGTGTACTAACTTTCTTTTTGATGTGGAGATTTTTTTCACCTTTTCTTCTTTCTTTTCCAATACTTATACGAACACGAAAATAATTTCACACGTGTGAATAACTAAGTAATATGATTAATAAAATCACTTTTAAACTACTTTATACAACAATTTTTTTCTAAACTCCGATTAAATAAACTGACGCGTACAGCTATAAAAAAGAAGGTAGCCATTATGATTTGAACAAATATGAAAGAGATTTGGCTCTTAATTAAACCAGTGTTTACACAATAGACAGGAAATGAACTAAATACAGACTAAATACTTAATGCATAGAAAACCAATTTATTATATAATATGCTAAACAATGGAAGTATATTACATTATTTTTTGTAGGTATAACTTTTTTTAAATTACAATTTAATTGTGATGAATATAACTCAATTTTGGTGAGTTATATTCATCAAAAAAGGATTCCATGTAATCAATATTAGTTTTAAATAAACATAATAAACGAAAAAATTGAAGAATAAATATATTAGTGGAATATAGCAATTGACTTTTCAGGACAGTAGATAATAATTCGTTTTCTTTTTTAAAAAAATTGTGTTGGTGTGCACTCAACTTTGCTAAAAGGAAATATATTATTAATTGCCAAGCTATTTAATTCAATGTTTTGTTTTAATGCAGTTCTCTCTATTTTACTAATTATAACTGCAATGTTATCATTGTCACAGACTAGGAAAAAAAATCAATTGAATCACGATAACAAATAATTAAGACTGCAGTCATTTGTGAGTAATATTTTAAATTAATTTTCAATATATTGCAAATTTATATGGCAGAATTTACATAGTTATTTATTTGTAGATTTTCTGTATAGCAAGTAAATAATAGTATATTTCATAAGATAGAACCATTTGTTTAAGTTTTACTTATAATACTATATTTTTAGATTATATTTAGCAAAAATAGTTGCTACGTCACTGCTGTCACACAATTTATGAGTGTCATTCTTAGTTCACTATATAATATCTTTATATTAACTTGTGTGGCATTTACCTGCAATAATTAAACATTTATTATTTGTATTTCATGCAATTAAAAACGAAATGAAAGTTAAGATTGTCACTCGTGCTTCATTTATGAATGAATTTTTATTTTTTTATTCTCTATTTTGATATCATTAAAGTTGTTTTCATATGATCACCCAGCCACATTCTGTAATTCAGCTGTCTGATCGGTGGCGTAGCAACTAGTTTTGCCGTCAGGGATGGTAGGATCCCCCACCCCCCGTTTGCCGTTAATAATCCGTGTTTGGATTCAAAACTCCAGAACATCCTGCAAAAATTCGACCTCGAGATTTTGACGGAATTATTTGTTTTGAGGTCGTTTTTATGAAAAAGTCGTTTTATGAAGTTTTTTCGATGATGTCTGTGTGTGTTTGGGTGGGTCAGTGAGTGTGTTAGCATTGCTTGTTACCACGCTACGGTCCAGAATCTTTGATGGATCAAGTTGATATTTTACACAAAAATGGGCCTCATAGGGAAGAAGATCCCAATTGTTTGGGAAGAATTATGCATGACGGGAAAGTCACTTTTTTTACCAAAAACAGTTTTTTGAAAAACATTTTTTTCTCCTGAACTGATAACTCTAGAGTTTAGAAATTTTGGCATTATCTTTGAGGTTACAAATGGAACAAACGAAAAATATATTCAGAATTTTAAAACAACGGAAAATATTTTTTTTTTCAATAAAATGAAAAAATTTTGACTTATAATTCAATCTCAAAGCTTGTGAGAGCAATACAAGCCATACCGTTTAACATATCAAAATGAAACTATGTTTAAAAATAGAACATTATATGGAAAATGATTTGAGATAATTCTTTTCAAAATTACATTCACCAAAGGGGCGTTAAAGTACGATTTCTGTTTTCAGAAAATGTTTTTTGACGCTAAACGGCTCATTAAAAACTCATGAAAATTTGACCGAAAATGGATCAAAAAATTAGCAATTCATAAAAAATATTAATGAAGTTTCAATTACGGGCAAGAACAATAAAGCTATAAAAACTGTTTGTTTATCCTAGACTAAGGGATCACCTGCTATACTTGTCGAATTTTTGTTATTTTTACAATGTTTACATTGACTTTGAAATTTTTTGAGGAAAACCACTGAGATAAAATTAGACTATTCTAGTCTAATAGTTCATATTTATTATTTTCAAAAATTAGAAGCTGCCAACTATAAATGATTTAAATTATATTGAATAGGTTGCTTTGACTTTGAGTTGAGTATGTAAACTGGTTAATTACTAATATATTTTTTCCCAATATAGATTTATAGCAAGCTTAATACAGAGGTCAAGACGCGGGAAAAAAGTTAACACTCACTCAGGGAAAATTGGTATATATGATTTTCGACAAAGGAGAAGGAAAATGATTTTAATAAATACTAAGAAGCCATAAAATTCCCAGTATAATAATTCTATAAAAAACCAAAAATGTAAAACATAATTCAAAATGGAAATCTTTCGTTTGAAGATTAATAAATATAATTATTGTATATCCGTAATTATAAATTATTTTAAAACGACATTTTTTCTTGGATGTTTATGATGTTTTCAGAGAAAATAAGAGTATTTTTCTGATTTAAATTTGAAAATTTGACATCTATATTCTATGTAGAAGGAGGTCAAGTAACCGATATAAGAAATCCACTGGCTATTTGATCAAACGCCACGTCCTCTTGTAGGAGATTATTTTGTGTCAAGAAATTTTCACTTTGGTTTTTCAAAAATGTTATTACTGCTATACTTATACCAATGAGATTATATGGATCAGCTGTGGGATGTACAAAAATAAGCTTATATATTGATAAGTCGATCAATCACTTTCTGTACAACCACAGAAATGAAAGACTAATAAGCATCTCTCATTTAAATGTTTTCATTATGCTTAAATGAGACATTATATATTATATACCCAAGAAGATTGACATTAAGTTTACTTGTAGTAAAGTTGAGTTCAGGCCACTCCAGATTTTTTATCTAGATTCTGGTGGAGCCTTGCTGCGGTGAACATAATTTGTCTCTCTATAAATGTGTAGTAGATTTAATCAAACTAAATTTGATTAATGAATCAATAATTATTGTTTCAAAGCCGACACATCCTTGTTTTCACCTTCAGAGCTGTACCAAGAGAGTATGGCTCATTAGATATGAACAATAATTGTAGTTATAAGGTTCATTCTATGTTATGATGATTAACATATTACAAAATATATTATATTTTGTATATTCTTGTAGAATAATTTATTTTCTACACTGCCCTCAATCAAGTTAATTGGTAAGGGTCCGTCATTGTATAGTCTTGATATCAGCAGCTCATCATTTTTCCCAGAGATGCCTAAAAAGGCCTTTTCCACCTCTTACATGAAAAATCCAGAGTCCTGAAAAAGTTTACACCTCAATCCTTCAGTTCAATCGTTAAACAATTTACAACTAGATGACTTCATACCTCAAAACAAAAAAAGAAAAGAAAGAAATTATGAATTAATATACCACTTATGATTTTATATACAAATTTGGTTTGATGCAAGAGTAGTCAGAATATCGTTTTAGCTGACTGTTGTTTTTTTTTTTTTTTTTAGCTGTGATGTCTCTGTAAGGGAGGATGTTAATGCTCTTGTTGAAAAAGTAACAAACGAGGTTGGTACTGTAACCGTTCTAGTAAATAATGCAGGCATTATGCCTACACAACAATTCCTCAACACTTCTCCTGAGACCTTAAGGAAACTGTTTGATGTCAACATCTTCGCTCACTTTTGGGTTCGTTCAAATTAATTTCATTATTTTAGAAAAAGATACGAATTTTTAATCAAAATTCAGTACACTTTAATGTCACTTATATGCAATTAAATTTAACTCCAAATTTAATATTAGTACTAATCCAGTAACTTAAGTTATACATTTGGAATTACATTTATACAAGGAATGTTCTCCATAGAGAATACAAATTAATGATTTTAAAATTTTTTTTTTTATTTAGACTTGTCAATAAGTCCGCCGTTGGCTTTTAAAACAATATAAGCAAATATAAAATAAAAGTTCTTATAAAAAAAAAGAAAATACAAAATAAATATTAATATTTAAAACACGATGTGAAATCTGAGAATATGTTTATGAAGCAATTAACCTGCATTGAAATTCTTAATGTAAAAATAAAATGTTTAAATCATTAGTTTCTTAAGAATTTGAGTTTATCTTTTTTGGACAATTTTAATGAATACGGGCAATATTGGCTCCTTTCAGAAAGACTCACTTCCTCAAACACCTTATACCTCTGTGGTTTTTTATTTTTTTTTCGAGGAACTATATTACATAGTTTTTTCTGCTTACTTATCTATTACAGTGCTGTTCTTGGCGACATTTTTACAAATATTCTGCTTCACATTTTGATAGTTCAGGAAAATTCAAAAACATAAAAATTATAACGAAAAAGAAACTGGAACATTGTGAATATTGTTTAACTATTAATGATTAACTATATATTTTACTTAGGTTATCAGTAACTGTTTCTTTTTTTTTTTGCATGCATGTTATGTTTATGGATGTGGCAATGCTTTGTTTATGAAATATTTTTTCTTATGATCCCCTTGATTTCATTGCTTACATAATCTATACATTTGTGTTCTCTAAATTAAATTTATTCCTTTTGTATATAGATATATAAGAGACCTATTTTGGGCTAAATAGTTCTTTGTTTCGCCTAAATAAGTCGAAAATTTTTGAAATTATTTTTTTGAAGAACAAATCATCAATTAATGAGTATCAGATAATAGGGAGTTGAGAAAGAATAGGTAAGTAAGAGAAAGAGTAACAGACAGAAGAGGAAGGTATCTGGAGAAGGAAGGAGTAGCATATAAACGCAAACCACACCGAGCCCGACCAAGTAAACCTAAATCTGCCATAACCGGCCCAGACAAGCAACGTCCGCATAAACTTTAGGCCTGAGGGACAACAGAAGCTGATAAATCCCACTGAATGGCAATAAAATCTTTTAAGAAAGGTAGGCACTTATCTGAAAAAGAAAACGAGGTAGGGGCAAGTATCCCTCAAGCAAACATACTATCGAGCGGACTCTCTATCAGAACACCACTAAATCCGGTGTTGTACTGCCACAGTAAGAAAGAAGTATTGAAAAAGACAGACGCTAGCTAGCTTCACAAGACCGAAGGGACGGGACGGCCAGACCTCCAGGCCTACGACCGATAGAGCAAACTCCTCCTCTCGCAGACACCGTCTCAGGGACACAAACCACCCCACCACGTTCTACAAGGGAAAGTCTTAAAAAAGAGAGGCGTTTAGCCATATAAAACTGCTATAGACGGATAGCCCGTCAAACCAGCGGGCTTACAACCGTGGACGCCAATTCAAGTTAACTATCTGCCCGGTTTGCATTTCTTAGTTCATGGCATGAGGAAACAACAACTCCTTAAGATTATTAGACTCGAAACCGGGAGCTTCACTTCTCTCTGAGGGATGATGTACACAAGTTGTTTCGCCTGTCACCTCAAAACTCTAATATATTGACCAAGATTCGAACCTGCAGTCTTCAGCATAACAGAGATCACGATATCACTGGATCATAACATACGTTAAAGGAAATAATAATTTACCTTTTTTTTTATTTATAATTCCTTAATATAACAATTTATTTATATAATAATTCTTGTTGCTAATTATTAAGAATCGTATATAAAACTTTGAACATTTAAATATTGTTTATCGTAATTGTTTGTTTCAGTTATTGCAAGCCATTTTACCAAAAATGATTAAGCATAACCATGGCCATGTTGTCGCGTTATCCTCCATGGCTGGTATTGTTGGCATGGAAAACTTAGTGCCGTACTGCGGAACAAAGTTTGCTGTAAGAGGTAAGAGGAATAATAGAAATTATTATTATTAAGGGTATGAGGAATGTATCCTTTCATCAAATTGTTTTATTTCTTATCCACTTATCTTTATTAGATTTTTCCCATTTTCTTGATATTTAGTTTGCAAATAACGCGAAATTAAGAGCCTCTTGTTCGATAAAATTAATAAATTCTAATCAAGTGAAATATTTATCTATATTTAAGTACCTTTCCTTTAATATCTGTATAAACGCAATCAGGAGTCTTTAGAAGTTTATTTATTACTATTCCAAAAAACTGTTTTTAAATTTTTGGCGCTGAAGGGTAATTTCTACGCCGATAACACCCTATATATTTTAAATATCAATTAATGGGACGGAATTATATTTTTTTAAATATTAATATCATGTGGTGAACTATAAAAGTTCCTATCTAATTATGGGTTATAATAGTTTAGCTTATTTATATATTTTAATTAAAGATTTAGTAATTAATTATACATAACATTTTTGTATATGATTTTATAGTTTAAAACTATTTATAAAATACTTAATAGAACAGTTATAATTAAACTAATATAATTTTCATAATTTTTTTTGTAGGGTATATGGAGGCACTTTCTGAAGAACTGCGGTCTTCTGGGAAATGCTCTGGTATCCATTTTACAACCATCTATCCCTATATGGTGGATACTGGACTGTGCAAAAAACCTAAATACAGGTAAAGTATTTCATAAGTCTAGAAACTCAATATATATTTATATATTAGTTTCAATATATAAATATATATATATTGTAAACAGGAAAACGATCCAAAAGGACCAAAAAATGTTTCCCGGTGAATCACAAACACAGAACTAAGGAGCAAACACACTTTGTCTCTAATTTCCGGTTGAACCCGAAAATTAGGTTTTAGTTCAACCGAAAATTAGAGACAGTGTGTTTGTTCCTTAGTTCTGTGTTTGTGATTCACCGTGAAACATATATATATATATATATATAAATCACTGCATATGCAGATCTAATGTAAAATAAAACATACGTAATCTTAGTTTTGGATGCCAATATGAATTATCTTTAACAAGAGGGTTGTTAAAAGTTGTTCAAATAGAAAATCAATACTTTATACCAATGTTTTGATATACTTATGCATCATCAGGGCTACAAAACACCGAAACAAAAAAAAAGAAAAAAGAGAAAACCAATATTTTCCTTCTAATATTACATTAAACTCCTTTGCTTTTATAACTATACTCTTCACAATATAATCGCCTAAGAAAGAAAAGCATTTTCTGAACTGACCTCAGTCGCGTAGAATGACCAAAGTAGACTAGTCTATCCTACATTATGGGAGTACTTTGACATTTTCTTACTTAATAATATTCAATATGAATTACGTCTATTAATTATTATTATGTAGTAACTTAAAATGTAAATTTATAATTTATTTATTTTTGATTTCTACGAATGTTTAACATTAATGTAAATCAATCTGACGATGAGTAACTACAGTTGGTACTTAACAGTTCTTCCTTTATTGTTGTATTAATATTAACTCTTCTCACAATCCTAATTTGATAAAAATTCTTATCATAGTATACTACTTTAATGGTATATAATGTATACGGAGTTCTAAGCCTTCAGAATGGGAACAATTAGTCTAGTACCTTTTTTGACATGAAAACTGATATCTTTCTAAACATTTATAATTTATACAATGTGCGCATAATCGCTTAGTATTTAATAATGTGTACATAAAAATGTAGAGAAATATTTGAAACATTCACAAATAGTCAAATATGGAGGAAGAAGTGGCTTATTGAAGAAAATATCTCGAGAAGAATCTTAATTGACCATTTGACCAATGGACTGGTGACCAATCGACGACACGAAAATCCCAATCCATCCAAACTTATTGTTCAGAGCCAGAGCATATCCTAAGAATTCTCCAATCATGTGCATCGTAAAGGCTGTTGTTCAAATAGGCCAGACTGTCAACTCTTTCACGACCCAAGGAGACCATACGACCTCGAATTAATGAATACCGACAAGCCAAATAAAAGAATACAGACACTTACTTATTGACCCCCACAATCACAGTAGTACTATATTCAGTAGTAGTAGTAGTAGTAGTAGGTCCGTGACCTGGAACTGCTAATTACAACATGCACTACAGTGCGCGGAAAGAACCGTTGATCACTGGAAGAGAATCTACAACTAAACTTAAGTCATTCATTATACCAGTGGCGACTCCTGACCTTTTTCTTTAGGCATGCAATTTTCAAAGAATAAAAGAAATACAGAGAAATACCCTTCTAACTCTCATGTTCAGTCTTTTCATCAAAAGGATAATGATGTATTAAAAACATTTTATGGGGATTTGAATCAGGTTTTATTTGGAAACACTTTTAACATTAACTTTTATTAACCAATACAATAAAAATAGGCAAAAAAATGTTTTTATTAAAGAAGGAGATACACAATACATCATTTGAATAAAAACTTCTTGCAAAAAAATTGCAAAAGAACTTCGTTCTTGTTTCTCTTGGCAATTAAGACCATTTTCATTAACCAGAAATAATAAGAGTAAACCCCTGCATTGGGAAGCTTAGCGCAATCATAGAAAATGGTTCCTTAGCGTGTAGTGGAATAAAAAAAAGGGGTTCCTTTAAATATTTCGAGTCTCGAACATTTTGGTTTCCTTAAAGATGAATTCTATGCATGCAATGCATGTGTTGCATTCCCTGAGAAATCGCCACTGCATTATACATTTCATTAGTATTTAGAGCAGTGAATTCTAGTTTTGACTAGGTATGAAATGAACATTTTATATTCACAGGTTCCCCAGTTTGAACCCCATGGTAGTACCTAAGGACGCAGCCAACATGATCGTCCAAGCTATGAGAAGAAATATAAGTGAAATGTCCCTACCTCCCTTTTATCTCGGTCTTAACAACTTCATCAGGTGAGTTTCTTTTCAAATTAACCTAGATATACAAGTCTTACTAAAAAAAAGTGTCTCACATTTATTGATTTTATAATCATATAAAAAAATACACTCTTAAAAATAAAAATTAACCAAAATTTTTTAATTTGAAAATGTAAAATGCTTTGTTTTTCCAAACAACATTCTAATTTTTTCAGAATAATTTATAATATTTAAATATTGAGTTAAAATAGTTTAAGCCGTATTATTTAATTATTACAATTTTTAGAACTTTATTCAGGAATGAGGATAGTTTTCATACAAAAAATTAAATGAAACTGCCAAGACTCACTGAAGTTTAATTCTCGGATTAAATTTCAGAACTGTTTATTGCAGAGTGAATTGTTATAAGTGCTGCAATTACTATTAAACTTTAATTTAATTTTCTCCTTAAAAAAAATATCACTTTTTGGTTTCATTACAAAACTAGCTATGTAGACAAACTATCCTAAAAACTATATTATAATAGGAATGAATCACCTTTTCACTTTTTCGTCCATGCACCCTTAGATACATATTAAGTCTCAGATGTATATTTCATATTATATATTAGAACAATTTATTTAAATCATCGGAAAACACACACACACACATATATATATATATATATATTAAAGTAGAACCTACTTAATGAAAATATATCATCAAGAGAACTGATTGTAAAATGTTGGAGATTGTTAGTTTGGAAGTCTAATTAAAGAATTGTAATATTTGGATTGTCATATTGCATGCGGAAAACGCACTTTTTAAGTTTTTGCAATTTGCCCCCGGGGTGATTCGATCGTATTCGTGATCAATTGATGTGCGATTGAAAGGCTGCGTGCTCTAGTTCCTGTCTATATCTGCAAATTAGCAATTATTTGCAAAGAAAAATGCTGAACTTTTCTCATTAACATTTTTTTCCTGTTAAAACTTATCTTATGATGCGTTTAATGTCTCGTGTTATTTTAATACAATTTTATATATTTTACCCGCAACAAAGATCGTAATTGTAACAAATTACAATTGGCCTATTGTCAAAATATATTATAAAAAAAATATTGTATATTGAACTATAGTTGAGCTATTGTAAAAAAAAGTTCCACATAAACTCTAAAAATTAATCTTAAAATGTGATGCTATCTGTAAAATTAATTAACTGTTAACTTTTTCTTTGTTTTCAGAGTTCAAAATAAGTCGGTTGCAAAGTGCATCAAAGATTTCTTGGATGCCGGAGTCATGGAAGTCTTGGAATAACGAAACTCCTCCTCCTTTAATTTAATTTATTAATTTAAAAGATCCCGGCGACTCAGTTACTGTAATAATCAAAAGAGCAATCACTAAAAAGTCAAAACTATCGAAGGATCATTTGTATTAATCAACAAAAAAAAAAAAGAATCTTTGATTACGTTGGGAGAAAAACTTTGAGTAGTGTTTCCCACCTGTTACCATCTCTTGAAATTATTAACTAGTCCATTCTGAAATACTAACTCAGTTTTTTTTTCTAGTTGTAAATTTCTTGAAAACAATAATCAAAGTAATTAAAAGTGTTCAAACAAAATGAATCTTAAATTTTTTTAAGACAATAAAGCTATTTTGTTTAATTGATAATTTTAATATACCTTTTTTCCCTTTAAGCAGGTGTTCCTGACGACCACAGGAGTCAGGAAATATGATTAACCTTATTTCACCAGGAAATAAGTTATTTTTCTATTTGAAATGACTTAATTTAATCATCTACCTCAGTGATATCAAAGTTTTCATAAAAAATTTCCTGAAATATTTTGTAGAGTGGTTTGGTAAAGATATAGAGGACTGGAGTGATATTTAGGCTCCTTAACAAGAACGGAAAAAAAATCATTTAACTAAATATTTTTCAAGTTTGGAAAATACTAAATGCCTCCACATACAAATTTATTAGACAATAAACGAGTTTCGACTTGTGTTATTCTTCAGGCTATATAAATTTTATCAGTTTACAAAAATGGGTAACTACAACATATTGTGCAGATTCTGCAAAGAGGAAGAAACACCGTTGCGCCTGCTGATAACTTGTAAGGCAACTTTGCTGCAGAGAGGCAGGTGCTTCGGGACACTCAACAAACCATAGAAAAACTTTTACCGCTGGAACCAGCAAAATGTGCTGAGCTTCTTGGAGGCGTTGAAGCTAGCTGCTGGGGTACTTTATTACAGAAGAGGGGAAGTACAATAGTTTTTTTTTTAAGACGCTGTGCTATAGTCACCCTCAAATAATAAAAATAAAACTACAACATAGCAACTGTTGTACATCAACTTAATTTCAAGTAAAGATTTCAGAAATGATATCATGGTAAAATATATATGCACATGTACGAGGAACATTCAATAATACAAGGGGGGCAAATTCATACAGATGGTTAACAGTTTGTACAAGTTTTGTACTTTTAGACTTAAGGCAACTGCCAGTGTCATCACTGGGAGTAGCTGAGAACAACAGCGGATGAAAAAAACTTGATTTTTATAATTTCAATCAATATTACATTTCTAATGGCAAACTACTGCTTTTTACAGGGCAAAAAACGAGCTATGATATTCTCTCGAATGATTTTACACTATGTGAACGTTGTATTAACTAAGGAAATTTTTATAAGCGAGCTAAACAGTTCAAAGACGGTTAAATCACAGTGACTGACAGGTAGTGTCCTGGTCGGCCAGTTGTTGCACCAACTAGTTCGCTTGAAACCCGTATCTACGACATTCTTCGTAAAAACCGATGTTTTACAGCTTAACATAAAAAAAAAACAGTTATTGCAAATGTTGGTGGTTCATAACGTATCAGTAATAAATTCAAATATAGTAAAACAAGTGCAAGGGTTCATTCAGCAACACATCGAAACAAGACTCTGATGTGTACAGATAGGAAAGAACGCTTGAAATGGGGAGAAGGAATTTTGTTTCTAAATATTTTCTAAAGTTATAATAACACAAGATGAAAAAAGATTCGAATCAGAGACAATGCATGACATAAAAGTACACCAGTTGGGACTCTAACGAAGACCGCTTTTTTAGCTGAAAAGAAAAATAAACTTGTGTCATTTTTCTGATTTCTTACTAGATGTTGACAAATGTATAAAGAAAATATAATAGCTCATTTCAAATTTATTTAATCATGATAATTGATTTCATTTCCTAAATTTATTTTGGATTTTACTCTTTCGAAATTAATCTTTTTTTTCAGGATGGGGAATTTAAAAAAAAAATTGTCTCTACACAAAATACATTTATGTTAAAAACTAACAACGCGTTTAGAACACTAAGTGTTCTTCTTTAGGTTTACTTCTGCACATCTGCAGTCCTTCCTGACTGCATCACGAGCAAATATCAAATTATTACAGACTGCACCAGTAATCAATTTTTTTTTTTTATTGGTAAAAATATAAACGGGGTATTTCATATCAAATAGACTCAATAAAGTAGCACTGGATTCATCACATGCAAACAAGGCAAGTGGCACAGGGTATTAAAGTACAAAGTACTACTTATATCTAGTAAATCAAACTGGTTGCTACAGTTACAACAGTGTAACACTGTTTCCTTTATCGCGACTGGAAGTTTGCTACAGTCTTTTTTCGAAAATGAGACACTGTCTTACTTTCTTTATAGGCCCAAAATACGTGCTAGGGCTGGAGGTGGGCTTCAAGTACAATAAGTCCAGTTATATTTTTTCCTTTAATATTCATAAATATACAGAAATTTAATTACAATTATTTATTTGTAAAGAAATTATTTATTTAATTACAATCATGTCAACTTCTTCTGGAATATCGTTATAAATTATCAAATTTTGACTTCTTTCTGATTTTTCTCCAAATCCAATTCCTGTAGAATTATTGGTCAGAATCTCTCTTGTCTTGCAATATAGCTGTCATTTTTAACGAATTATATTTTTCACATTATTTTAACCAGAGCTTATTTTCGGGGGAGGCTAAATATTCCAAAAATCCCTAAAATCACATGAGGGCTTCTTTTCGAGGGATGTCTTGTTTTCGGAAAAAGACAGTAGTTAAGAGTGTATCGGTAGTCTATTTTGGACTTCATACAATTATATATATATATATATATCTGTAGCGAGTGGAAGGAAAATACCCAGCCTGTTTCAAGAATTCAATTCAATTAATCTGAAGCATACAAACATTTTTGTAGTAACACTCTCAGTAAAGGAGTTAACATTCTAACTAATATGCACCTAACGTATATATCAAAAATCAAAACTAAAACACCAGCATTTGTTAAACAAATTACCCTTTGACATGAAATACAATAAACTTAACCAAAATTATAGATGTCCCTAATCTGAATCAATAAATTGCTTCAAATATATTTATTAAACAGGAAATAAATTGTGCATAACTTTCAACATGATGTTTAATAAACAATAAATACTATAAAAAAATATTCAAATATTTCTATTACTTTTGATATAAAAATTGTTCACACTTTTTGTTGGAAAAAAAGAAAAAAAAAGTCTTATACCTAAAAAGTTCAAAGACGATATCAGAGGCATTCATCTAATGAAATGTATAAAAAAATATTTTTAACCATATTTTACACAAACATTTTTGGTCGAAACGTAAACCATGTCTTCATCTCATGTAATCGATGGGAAGTGGAATATAGTCATTATTAATATCATAATAAGTGGAACGATTTTTGTACAAGAACCTGAAACAATAAAAAGATTGTTTATATTACATTTAACAATTAACATATTATTTTATTATAAGCACATTAATCTAAAAAGATGTAAACATATTTGATTCTACATTCAATAGAATTATAAATTACCAGTTTCCTAGCTATTAGTAAAGCTTACAGTAATGTTGTGAATGAAGTTTTTAAGAAATAGTATTTCAGTCACTTTTAAGATATTTTTTGTTGTTGGTGTTGAGATAAATGTGAGAAACTTCTAAGTTTAGTACGAGTAGTAGTAGTATTAGTAAGTGTTCCAATAATGCAGAGGTCTGGTAAATTCCTTTAGAGTTTCAGTAAGACAAAAAAAAAAAACATCTCAAGGACCCAATTCTCTACCCCAAGGATAAATAAACCGATTTGCCTATCAAGCTGTTATGTACAGCTCTTCATAAAATTGCAAACTTACAACATTAACCAAAAAAAGGAGAAAAAGAGGTCAAGTTATACCAAAGACTATATACACTGTTCTTTAGTTTGTAACAGATAAGATTTAAAGTGAAAAGAATTGTATAAAATTGTAAAAATAATTACAATAGTTTTATATTGCATGAAAAAAACAACAAACAAATAATAGTCTTATAGTATATAAACAATAAACATTTTTAACCGAACAAACAAACCCGTTTGATTGAATTAAAAAACTCAATAAAACATAAATAAATCAGAAACGTGAAATTATCACGAAGT
Organism: Hermatobates lingyangjiaoensis; assembly: GCA_026182355.1. Classification (NCBI taxonomy): domain Eukaryota; kingdom Metazoa; phylum Arthropoda; class Insecta; order Hemiptera; family Hermatobatidae; genus Hermatobates; species Hermatobates lingyangjiaoensis. The sequence continues at coordinate 5,196,316 of JAPFBL010001928.1, forward strand.
AATGTATACAACTGCCTGAAAAACGAAAATAAATAAAACAATTTGTACTAATTTTTCATATTATTAGTAACAATTAAGATCATACCAACTTATCTAGTAAATTAATTGCCTCTTAGTTAAGGTTTTCAAAATAAGATAGTGTTAAGTATAATATTATTAAAAGAAATGATCCATATAAAAAATACTATCAATACTTGCAATAAAAAACCGATACTGATAATTTAAGTAGGATTTATAGTTCTATTATAAATTGTTAATGTTGCAATGTTATCTTAGTTTATATTGTCCTAGATTAATTGTAATATAAAAACAGTGTTTTTATTAAATGTCGCTGGGTAGCCGCACATGCAATGACATAACGGTTTTGTTGGTTCGGAATTAGAATCTAGCCTTGAGTAAGTAAGTTTTTTGAATTTGTTATGATTAATGTAAGTAGATATGACAAGTATCAATTGTTTTTTGTTAGTTTATAGCCCTGAGGATGTCTTAAAATAAAGACGAAACGTTGGCGAAAAGATGATTCCGTATATTAACTCTGATCAAACTTCAAGAAAAAGAAAAAGTTTTCATAATGTTATTGTTAGTACCGCAGAAGTTGTTATTAAGAATTAAATTAAGACTATATACATTTCTCTTTAAATCAATTTTTTTTTATTCAAATTAGATGTAATGACGATAAATAGTCAATAGGGTAGTAAGAGAGGGTGGGAAAACACCAAGCCCCACTGTTGAAAAGGACTGAGCTCAAAGCACATCGGGAACAACAATATTTTTTTCCGAAAAACAATTTCGTAAATTGATAGTCTTCTTATTCAACCCCATCCTTGGTTTTCTGCAATTAGACGACTCTGTGTCTTTTGACATTTCTGTGGTCTGTTCTTTGGTGTGCATCCCCGGGCAGTCAGACAAATGGATCACATCCTTCCTCTCATACCAGCACTGAGGTTGGCCTCAAACACGCTGCACCATTTTAGAAATTACCCTTCTCGTACGTTCAAAGTATGTATGTATAATAACACTTTAAACATATTTGTTTGACTTTATTTTAGTAATGTAGTATAATACTTGAAAAAATTATTACATTTTACAAATAATTCCTATATATAGTAAATATATTTTTATGTAACATATAATTACCAATATATTAGTACACGCAAGTATCTCAAAGTGAGTGTGCTAATTCTCCTACCATTTCATTGGCTGTTACCTCATAATTAGTGCAGAGTGAGTATTGTATCTGGTATTGTAACATCTGCTTGTAAGTCTCAGCTAAGGAAGAGCAGATATATTTTCAAAGGAATATTTGCATAAATTCTACATCACAGCTCTCGTAAACGTTAACGCAAACATTACAAAGCTGGTTCGTAAAGTGACATCTAATGCTCGTTTGGCTGTACACTACGGTGTGTTCAAAAAACAAAAAGTTGTTATTATTTTATAAGTAAATAATAATACTTTTATAATAATACTAATAATTTTTTTCCTCGTAAGATGTGGAAAAATTTGTTCAGCAGATCCCTTAGCAAAACATCTTGCTTAGGGTATGTGGGGTTGGGGGTCCCGACCCATTAAAAAACCACATCCTATTTCCTGGCATAATAATACTAATAATAATTATAATAATACTTTTATAAGTAAATAATTTTTTCAAGTGGAAATGATGTTTCAATTAATTACTAAGTTTTGAAAGGAAATCAAATCAATAAATTACTATAGGAGATAGCGGACCTACTACACGGAGCAGTTTTAGGATTAACTTATGAGTCTATCCTTGGTCACCCAGAAGTGATTGTTTTCCCGATCTATGACTCAAAGAACCTAAACACAAAATTGGCTAGAAAGTGCCCACTAAGTAATGAAGAGCTATGGCAAGAAAATGCTCAAGCTCACAATTTGCCGCTCACTAGCGCAGTGGAATAATATTTTACATTTGTACTTGAGTACAAACAAGTCATATTACACAGCTGATTACTGAAAATGTGTAGTTTAAAAAGAAAAAAAAATACATTAAATATTTTAATTTTTAAATATTTAAAAACCAAGTACAAAGTATTCTTGTTAATAGTTAGCAATCATAAAAAGAGTAATTTTACCTTAAAAAATCTTGAAAATGAGCCATCAAGAGAGGAAGTGTCTTTTCATCCAGTTTCGTATATGCTAAAGCTGGTCCAAGTTTAACTGAAAAATGAATATTTATTGGTAAATTATAGTAGAACATTTCAGATAATGGCTGATTTGGACAGTAAAAAAAAAGTATAATTAAATATACACTGATAATAGACATTGAAATATAGTTTTAATAATATCAGGAAACAGTTTTAAGGTTTAAATAGTAAAAGCATAATAGGGATGAAATAATATGAAATACAAAAAAGAAAAACTTTAAGAATAACTTAATGGAAATGTAGAAAATTGTTTAAACTTCTATTAAGTTTGTGTAACTATAGATACTTTTTCTCTATAAACCCTAGCAAGGTCAAATGTAGTACTCCTAATATTGAATCAACCCTGTGATGTTAGGATGCAGTGGCAGTTGCATAAGAGAACACATACGAGTATAGTCCGAACATTGGCCCTTTGTGATGCTACATAATGAAGATTTTGCATTGGGAGCCCTAAATTTTTCCTAACTTTAAAGTAGGATCTTTAACGAATTTCCTACTTGTATGGTATATATAAAAATTATATTTATAAAACCGTTCTGACAAAAAAACGTCATATATATGTATAAAAATCTGTCTGCCTGTTTGTTACATATTCACAAATCGCTTCATTAACCTTAATGAAACTGTACATTTTACACTCAAATTCAGGTTGACCCTGGGAACATTGGTTTTAGGAAGATCAAAAGGATGTCACTGTCAAGATGTAATACTCCTTTCCCCTTTTTGGTGGTTTATTCTTATTTTGGTACTCACCACCAAGTCAAAGGATATTTCTGAACAAATATGATTATAATTAATTAAATTTAAATAACACAAATTTTCATTACATTCTTTTATCTTCAAATCCGAAAAAGTTCATTTTATATAATTTATTCTCCCCCCCAAAAGGAATCTATCAGAAAAGTGTTTACCAAGAAAAAAAAAACAACATGTGAAATGAACTCTGAAGGTAGATAATGATATTTTTATCAATTAGTAACGTATGAAATGCAGTAGACCAACTTCAGAAACTCTTCAAGGTTCAGCTGTCCGATTAGACGAAGATAACTAAAAAACAAAAACCAGCATACTACAATGACATATGAAAAAGTGAAAACCTATTAATTTTATTTGGAAGCATCATTAAATATTGCTTTGATAAATTATTTGAGTAAAGACGGGTACAGCAACTAGTTACAAAGAAATAACCAAGTAAAGTACAGATTTATAAATTATTTATTATTTATTTTAATTATAACTTTTTCTCACAGATGTCTTCTAACAAAAAGTACTGCTATTTTACTTCAATGAAGATGGAATTATACCATGGATTACATAATTAAATTAAATCATACCAGGCAAATAGTAGTAGTATTAAAAAGTTTTATTAAGTGTAATCTAAAGGGTTGCCTTCACTAAATAAAATTACAACAAATACTTACGAAACGCTAAAACCTACAAATAAATTGTATATTTGTGTTAGTTTTTAATTTTCGCCAAATACAGTGATGGAGGGAAGGGGAAAGTAAGATTATAACGCTATGGTCAATACATGGAACAATGGGATCCATCAATATTAGGAAGATTTAAAAAGAAAAAAAAATATTATTAAAATATATAGTAAACATGTCTACACATACAACATATATATATATAAAATTAAGGATTACCAAACAATCTGAGAAGATGAATGGCTCCATATATCCTGCTCATAGTCATACCTGAGTGTGACTTGCTTACCTGTGGGAAAAATATGAAACGTATATAAACCAATTAAAAAGTACTGAACAATATTGAAACTATACAAAGTATTTCAAATTGTATATTGATTTTATACGAATTAAATGAAAGAATGAATAATATTGAATGCATACATATAAAAAAAAAAGGTTTTAAGAAATATTCATTGTATAGAAATTATATCAAAATTTATACTAATTTGAGAGTTAAATAATCAAATCAAATGAAATATTCATACATATTAAACATAATTAGAGGAAATACAGAGAACATGGTAAACTAATTGATTTGATTTATTTCTAATAATGGAAAATGAAATACCTTTTTCAATTGATATTATAAATTAACTCAGAATAAAAACAGACCTCAGCAAGTTGTTTCTTTTCAATTTTATAAAGTAGTTGTGCACTAAGCATTGTGTTGAAATAATCCTTAATACCATCAGCCACTTGAACCCGCGCACTCTCCCTGGAAAATACTTGTATATCACAAAACTGATTACACAATGCCATGTATTGTTTTAACCCATTATATCTCACTGTCCTCATTTGAGGACAGTTTATAAATGCACACATGCTTTTTAAACGCCTGTTTTTGGATAGTTTAACAGATCTGCATCATTTACTGGCATTCTAGTTTGTTAGGATCACCATTGATATTAATGAAAACAGCTTTCAAGAGGTTGATATTTTAGTTACAAAAATTGGTAAAATGTACAAGAGAAATCAGCATTTTATTTTCATTTCTAGTTTACTCCATATTGAATTGTAAAACTTAGGACTGAAAAATAGTAATTTTTATAACGAAACAAATAAAGTGAATTCTATTATATAACAATTTGTTTACTCTTCAAGAATATATATGGCATAAAATAATGATATGCTAAACGAGGACAGTGGGATGATGTGGTAGCCACTAGCAGTGTGTTCAGACCTGTGCACTTAGAACTATCAAACATTCCAAGCTCTAGTGGTTTAACAGTTGTGATTATTGATTTGAAGACTGAAGTTATCGTAAATTAAATCTCATAAATAAAAAAAATTAAATAGCAAAATTAAAAAATAAAAATAAAATATAACCTTATAAAATTATAATTTTATAAAAAAATATATAAAAATAAAGGTAAAAATATAATTTCAACATGTTTTTAATTCCTATTTAAACAACCTGTGGAAATTTTTTTATGAAATTTGCAATATCAAAAACTTGGGATATCATGGGTTAAAAGAATTATGGTCATATATATTAATAGTATTGGATACTAGGGAACCGGACTATGGAGCAATAATTTCAAGGAAACAGTAATTAATTGAGAACTTTTGTATTTCTTTAGTACATACATAACAAGATTTCACAATAAACAATATTTATATATGTAAATAAAATAGCGCTTTTCCTTCATTAGGTAGTTACTGTTATCCTTGTATTAAATTATTAATTATTATAACACTAACTTTTACACTTATTACAGTAATAAAGTCATAATATTTAAATTTAATAAAAGTAAAAGCAAATTGAATGATTATATGTATAAACATTACGAAAGAAGGAAAAAAAAACAATCATTCGATTACTTCATCATGGGTACCACCCACACCATTACATATATTAACGGCCCCATTCTTAACTTAAATATACATATACCTAACTAATTGTTATTGTTAAGCCATCAGCAGTCTGAACCAGGGTTACAGGGTCGGAAATTCGTAAATTGAATGATTCAGAGTTTAACTTACTTTGCCAACTACGACTAGTAATATTATATATGTTACATATATATACTTATCATACATATTACTTCATAGATAAAAAGATTTCACATAAAACGTGAAGTAACAATCAATGATCAAACCACAATATGAAATGGGAAAACAAGAATAAGATATTTCAACCGTAACAAGCTGTCTTCGTTAGAGTCAAAAACCCAACTTAAGTTACGATTGAAAGATCTTAGTCTTGTTTTCCCATTTCATATTGTGGTTTGATCATTACTTCATAGGTATACATTTTAATTAATATTATATTATAACAGATTTTTCTGCTCTTAACAAAACATCTGAGATCTGAGGGATGGGTAAATATTACCCATTTAATTCTAAACATATATATGAGTGTTTTTTTAATTTAATGCTATTGTGATTAGGTCAAAATCGAAGAAGAGTAACACACAGAGTAAAGAAACACACTAACTCAAATTTTCTGAAAATCCGTCTTCAGGAGAAAAGGGAATATTATATTATATGTATATAAAGTAGCCTAGAAACATATAAGAAACCATTTGAGAATTTTAAGGTTCTCTATTCGACAAAATTGGAGTGGAATCTCGGAAGTACTTGGGAGTCGTAGGGGGACATTTATTATTATCATTTATTATCATTTGGCTCCACAAGGTAGATACCTCCATCAAGAACACAAGTCCAGAGAATGGCAAATTCAATCTTAGATGTCTATTATCTCCTAGTGGCCTAACACCCTAATAGCTTCATGAATCATCTTACTTACGAGTAAGTATTCACTGTCATTTCCATAGTTCTTTTTTGCGTTCCTTGACCTTCATTGACTGTTAATTTGACTTTTTCAGTTTAATTCAACTTTTGAATTGATATACTAAATAATACTAGTTTCCATAAATTCTTACAGAAAATGACATCTTTCATTTTTAATAATATACGTTTCACTCCTTCTCCTAACACCTTTATTAATTATTCAGAATTTTTGAAGCTCATTCTTTAAACTATTTTAAGTCTTTCCGATAAAGAAGTCATGGTATTACTGATGAATGGGTTTTTACGGACCTCTCTCTCTCTCTCTCTCTCTCTCTCTCTCTCTCTCTCACTTCAGTGCGAAGTACACTTTTAGAGTTTGCGTGATTCTTCACTGAAAGGAGACAGCAAAGTAGTTTGGAGTGCACATTCAATATCTGGAATACCAAGATTGGTAAAAACTCACAACACATCTCACGACAGAATTATATTTTTGGTTAGAATATTAAAACATTAGAATGTTCACAATTTCTTCTTAATCCTGCTTTTTCTTGAATGCATGCATATAATGCTACAATAACAGTTGAAATTGTAATTGCTGATAATTCATTTGTCTTTTTTTTTTAATATATTAATTTTAAACAACTTTCGGATTGCAAAATATGTTAAGCGGAGTATAAAAAAATGATTCGATTTTATTGGTCAATAACTAAATAGGAAAAGTACAAGAACACTCAGGTAATCACAATTTATTCTATTCACTATCATGTTTTATTTACTTTTTTAATGTTTCAATGTCGCCACCACTTACAGCATGGGTGGCAATCAATGTGAAGAGAATTCTTCCACGTTTATCAGCATATCAGAGTCCACTAAATTAATCGCAGGTATTCGCATTTTCAAGGTTATTGAATGAAATAAAATCGTATAACCAGACTCAGAGGCACTGCAGACTGAACTTGCATTAGTTTACGAATAACTAAAGGAAATTGTAAAGACAAGACGGAGTTGAATATCAGTATTCAACAAACACTTAGCATTGTACAACACAAAATATAACTAACAAATAGTAAAATAACATGAATAGTTAGCAGTTAATCAGACGGAAGCATTTTTTATTTATACAAGTTACTGCTAACTAACAAATAGTAAAATAACATGAATAGTTAGCAGTTAATTAGATGACACCATTTTTTATTTAGACAAGTTACTGCTAACTAACAAATAGTAAAATAAGATGAATAGCTAGCAGTTAATTAGACGAAACCATTTTTTTATATGGACAAGTTACTGCTCCAAGTTAGTTTTCATGATCAGACCACTTTAAATTTCCAAGTAAACTGAAATTAGACAAATTAATAATCTGAGGAAAAGGATATCTCCAAGAAACAATCTTTTGTTTTTATATGCAGCGTGGAGCTAATTAAAAAAAAAAAAAATTAGAATACATCCACAGATTTGCATATTAATTTACCTTTGTAACCAATAGTAAAGGACTCTATTGATACCCTATACTTGGGAAGAGTAAAGTGAAATAGTAACTTCGGAGTACGAGATTAACTCCTTGTAGAACTATTATGTCAATAAGAAATACTTCTTTGCCTATGCTTTCCTGGTTTGTTTGAAGTTTAAAGAAAATAAGGACCAAACATATGTTAATAGCCGAAGAAAGTATCTTAAATATAATTTATACACTAAAATAATGTTCGATGAACATATTAATATAACAAACAATAACATATTTTTATTAGTAAACCATAAATACCCTTTAAACCTCTATTCGTAACCCTCTGCATACATCTAATAATTATAGGAATTTCATATATTAACCTCAAAGTGGCCAAAATTCTAATCTTGTAATTTGAAAATCACGCGTCAGCGTTCAAGGATTAATTTCTAAATTTTATTTTAGTACATATTTCCACATTTTCTCTGCTTTCATTTTTTATTTCTATATTTCACTATCTTTCAAATTCCACCTCCTCCCCACCCACCGTTGCTATGTTCCTATCCAAATATTCAAAACTGAAATTGATCTGTGAACAATACTGAATTTATGAGGTAATTAAAACTGTTTAAAAAATGTTTGTTTAGAGATCTAATACAATTTTTTTTAAAAAAAAAAAAAATTATTTTGTATTCAATAACTTACTTCTCAACTGAGCTGGTCTTCGCTGAAGCCTTATGCCTTATCCAATCATCTAAAATGGTGTCCACACAAACTCGAGCAGGCAGCAGAACCAACTAAAAACAAAACAACACTGATATACCACGAAACAGATGAGCTCAGAGTGAAATGGTTTGGTGATCCACTAACATGTTTTATGTTTAAACAAAATCATTAAATTCATTAATCTGTTATAGTGTGGTATTTACACATATTGGGGAATTTCAAAAATTATGCCTCAACAAAAACAAGATTAAGTTACGCCTCATGTTTTATTAGGTTTAAGATTAATGAAGTCATTTTACATACTGATAATTCCCTTGTTAAAAACCTCAATAGTGCAATTCAACATTCACATATTGTATTCAATTTCAAATAATTTACTCTGATGTTCTTAAAGCTCACAGATATGCATAGTTTTAGATGTGAACCTGAAGAAGAACACGAACCTGAATAAGTGTTCGAAATGCGTTGTTAGTTTTGATATTAAACTTTTTTTTTTGTGGAGAAGTAATTTTTGAAATACCGCATAAACATTAACAATTCATATAATAAAATAAATAACAATTAAATATGCAATAATAATAAGCTATTACAGGAGTATTCATTAAAGGGGAAAATAATGCTTTTCTTATTATATTTCCCAAATTTATCCATTATTTTTCTAATTATACTATTAAGATTATTATATCAAGTGTTTCTCTGAAATTAGTTTATTTTTATTATTATTTATTATTTTTGGATAATAATGATAGTAGTGTATATTGGTTTCACTTGAAATAACATAGAATCCAGTTAGCTCTTATATTCTTAGCATAATTTATTTAATTTCAGTATTTTTTCAATTAAGATTATTTAAATATTAGAACTTTTGTCTAAAATAACATCTGCTCTTATAGAAATGTCCATAAGAAAGCACCAACTGAGCAAATTCTTTTAATTTTATATCTCAGATGGTTGACAGGAGCACCTACACTTGGTGAGATTCGTCACACTAACTTCCCCTAAGAAAGCAATTATTTAAGGACAAATTTTAAGTCGTTAATACTAACGATTCGAATAATTATTAAATATTCAAATTTAAGATTAGAAATCATCAATCCTAACTATATGAAGGAATTTATCATATGGACAGTTATTGTTTTGTTAATGAGTAATATTTTTTTTTACAAAATAAATGAGATCATTAACTACAAGTACTAAACTCTACATTCTTTTGTATCACTACAGAATTGTTCCATTGTTCATATAGGATATTATAATCATTATCATAAATATGCTGAGTATACTCCTTTATATCGCCTCAATGACATCATTATTTGCCAAAAAATTGATGAAATTCATACAGATCTCAATTTTATGGTAGTATTAAGTCGTAAAAGTGAAGAACTCGTGTTTGAATTTGTCTTGTCCCACCATTGCTTTTGATTTTTTTAAAACAAATAAACGACAACACTCTCGTATCATCCACATTCTTAATTTATATTGCATCAAAGTAAACTATAAACATAATTTTTCTGAAAAAGAAGACACATAATTGGAGATCATCGAATCAGGTTACTTCAAAGTATAAAATCAGTCCACTACAAAACTCTAATCCCTAATTGAACGATTCACTGATTTTGATGGAAATACTATTTTTCTTTCTTATCGAGGTTTGGTCTAGCTTCAATAATGCAACACCTTTAAGCCGACTTTTCGTCTATATTTGTAGACATCTTCAGGGCTACATCAATACAGAGTTTAATTACTATAACATGAAACATAATTATATTATATTATTTAATTAATATACATAATGTAATATAGTACATAAATAAGGATATATAATTATGTTTCATGTTAGAGTAATTAAACTATGTATTGATGTAGCCCTGAAGATGACTACAAATATAGACGAAACATCGGCTTAAAGGCGTTGCATGAATTGAAACTAGACCAAACCTCGATAAGAAAAAAAAATAGTGTTAAATATATGTGGTCCAGATTGGAAAACATTTGATGGAAATATCCATTTTTTTCACGTATTTAAGAACTATCTCGAGAAAACACCTAACTATTTAATGTAATTACATAATTAAAATATAAATTGATGTACAAATAATGAGATATACACTCAGAATATATAAAATTAAACGTTCTTCTCTACTAGTTCCGACAGTTTTTAATCCGTCTCTATCAGTAGGCTACTAACTGTTTCACATGACAACACCAGTTCCTCATTTTCTTAGTCTGTGTTACTATTCTTAACACTAATATCTCCTAATAAAATGACGGACAGACATATGTGGGTGATCTGCAAAATTCTACCTAACAATGACTGAAACAACAACTAGCACTGGTCACCATAAGTTTTAGAATATATTTATATGATTATCCTTTTTATCTATTATCCATTTGAGTATCCAAATTGTTTGGCAAATGTCAGAAGTCAACAATATATATTGTTGAAAATAAAAATACGAGTTGACCGCTATATAGTAGATCTGCACTGTCATTAACACCGAGCAATTTTGGGCATCTAGATTTCAACGTTATCGTACCAACTTGTTAAGTTTTGTGGGTAATATTGTCACAAGGATTGAGGGACCTATTTAACAAGCTTCAATTAAAAGGTTACCTATGAAATTATTGTAGTTTATTGGTCGGTCTTAAGGGTTTCTAAAAACGTATATACTTTATACCGAAATCTTATGCAGAATGTAATACCTTTACTACTCAATATTTTAGGAAATAAATACTTAAAACTAATACAGGGAAATATATTTTTAGAGTTAGATGAATATACCACTTTCTGTAATTAAACATTGTAAGTTTTAAATGAAAAGCAACATTTACATTTCGAGAGGTACTAGTAAAATATATGGTTTCTTGCATAATCCATACATAATTTCAAAATATCAAAATTAAATATTTTATTGATAATATATTATTTATATTATCATATCAATATAATAACTTTATATTATATTATAAAATTATAATTATATATTTGATAATAAACTATATTTATTAATAATATATATTAAGTATAGTATATATTTAAGTAAACAATGTTTCTGTTAATTAATTCTCTTGAAAGAGTAAACAGTTTAGGCATTTACATTTATCTTTAATATATATATATATATACATACCTTTTTGTTTTTTGATATTAACTCCCAGTCATCAACCAACCAGGGTTTCAGTTCATCGGGTAATTTAATTTTTATTTCCACTTTAGTCAGAAAATGTTCTTCCTGAAATTCAACACAATATGTTATAAATTCATATATTTATAATGATTTATTCTATTGATATTTTTTTGCATTTCCTGATTCAAAGCAAAGCTTACGTATTCAGTGCGAAACATTGTTCTCCTATCTTTGGCCAAGGGCACGTTAGATCCTTCTTTCTTAGTAACACGGTTAGCTTGTTCCTACTGACAGTAACAGATAAGTGGATATAAATATAATAAGTTTATAAAACTACGAATTACTGACTGTTTCAACAGTAGGGTCAGATCGAGGTCTTTTCCTTTTAGGGACATCACTAGAAGAATCTTGAGAAGATGCAGTACTTTGGCTCCCAGCAGAAGATTTCTTCTCACTACTTGAAAACGTCGAAGATCCTTTGGACTCAGGTTCCTTTTCTTTTCCACCTTCTTCCTTTCCAAGAGCAACTTTCTTCTTTCCCTTCTTTCCTTTCCTATATAAAAAATATTCCAAATTTATGAAATCATTAAAGAAAATAGCATGATTTTCGCTCAACATTACTACAAGAAAACTTCACTTCATTTTATACATTCCATTAATTTTAATGAATAATCACTGAATGAGTTTGGTTTAGAAAATCAATGAGTTGAGAATAGTCTCTGTTAAAATTGAAGAGAATATTGAAATATTCGGAATCTTTTTGATAAGTGCCCAATTTTTTTTTACAAACTATTACTTACAAATTTTTACATTTTTCTTAGGCGCAATAAATATTCTAAAGTGTTAAAAAATATAAAATAAGTTTAAGAACAATAAAATCACAAATATAAAATATGCATAAAATTAAATTAATTACAAAATCATTAAAATAAATAAGTACTAAATTAAACTAATTTATTAATAACTCAAAAAAAAACAATCATGAGAGAATTAAGTTCAAGTTAGAAGAAATTAAAATTGTAAAATGGAAGAACCAAAAGTCAAAACTACATAATAATATTGAGTCATTTAGACTAATCCAGTTTACCACTAAATCACTGGAAGGAAGCAACACTGGATGGTGTTAGCAGTTTGATGGAATATACCCCACCGTAATGTGGTCCTCCTATCAATTCACTATACATCACAATCGTAAATTGGTTCTGAATCATGAATGAGTTATGCTTTCATTCATAAAAAAAGATAAGAGATATAAATTTAATTAGTATAGGTTTTGGATAAAAATGTACTTAGAAAAAGCAATAAATATGTTATTATTTTGGAGTAATTTAGAGACCATCTAACTCCGAAAAGGATGACATCTTTCTACGAGTAGATCTGTTCGATTGGGCGTTCGGACAGTCATATACAAAGCGTTGCAGTAATAGGGTTGTTTATAGATTACATGTAGATGTCATCAATAAAGCGCCATATGTTTATAGATGTAGATGTCATCTATAAAGTAGTAGTCATATATAAAGCGCTACAGTATTAGGGTTATTTATAGATTGCATGTAGATGTCATTAGTGCTTAGTACTGGAGGTCCAAGACACATTGATTGCCACCTAAAATTCCAAAAGTATAATTAAAAGTGAACCAAGCATTATAAGCTTTACTTCACAGGACTGGATATCATAGTTTCACCACTTGCTGGTGTCAGTGATATCTATTCAGACTCCTGATATAGAATCAACCAGGTAATATGGACCCCATATCTGAAAAGGGGGGCCAAAAAATAATGCGTTTATAAAAATAACTTTCCGACCATACAGAAGCACTAAAGGTGCAGCCTAATAAGTAGGGACTTTAATATTAATAATAGCATCTTTATGATGAGTCTTCAGTGTTCATCATTTGTATAAATAAAATAACCTTTTCACATATGCTCTTTGATATATTTTTTATTTCTATGAATACAATGAACTCTCCATTGTTATTTATTTCACTAATTTACCTCAACAATGGCCATTAATGTTTACATGAAAAGGTCTGGGGTCACCTATATTTGCTTGACAACACCAGGATCACTGATCTTTAGCTGATACATTTTTATTTGAACACGGCTATATATTACTATAAAATCTAGTAATTTAAACATATATAATTAGAAAATAATATAGAGTTTTCCTGTAATGTTAATACCATGAATCTTTTCTTTGTTTTTTTTTTTAAGCTGCCAATTTCAAATATGATTTACTTGCAGTTTCTTGATTATTTCAATATATTACAGTGGCATAGGACTTTGAATTTTTTTAATAAAAACACAAAGTCTCTAGTGAAAGCAGTTCGAACTCTCCTTGGTATAGTAAAACACACTTCAAATTTCATCGAATTCAAAAGCGCATGCATTTTAAAGATCAGGGATCTTTATGTATGTAGATCATACATAATGTATGAACTTTATGTATGATCTTTATGTATGTAGACCTGGGATTCTTAACCTTTGTTTGCTTTGGACCCCAGAGAGCTATATTGCCATCATAACATTTCATGGTATGTTTGAATATAACAGAAAATAATAACAGAACATTTTAAAATATTAGAACATTGTAAGAAACTGATGTAGATATTGGGCCACATGTTTTCATTATTATGTTTGAATATTCTTATGGCCAGCTAACTACACTTTGATATATTTTTGATTATACTATGCTGATAAACGCATATAAACTTAACATAAGGGCCATAAACACACGCCACGGACCCTCAAAACACTATTCTTCGTGGACCCCCAGTAATCCTCTATGGACTCCTGAGGGCCCATGTGGACCACATTGAGAACCTCTGATGTAGACAACCTTTCTGGAATCTTGTAAACCTCTTGCTTTTAAAAAGAGTAAAAATTATAGAACTATCTCAATTAGGAAAATTATAAAATTATTTTAATAAAATAAAGGTAAACAAAAGTGACTCAAACGAACATTAATTGAAAATTTTAAGAGATTTTTCTATTTTAGGAGAGGTTATTTAAATCTTCCGAGATACGCTTTTTATTGAGAGTCAAAAAGTACAAAATTTTCCCATATATTATTATTATTAACATTTAATATATGAAGCTACATCAAATAGTTCTTTATTAATAACGAATTAAACATCCTGTGGCTTCTTATAATCCAATTGGTGTCAAAAAACTCCCTGCTAACCTATTTACCAATTTCGTTATTATCTGTTAAATGGAGGATCTAAATTATTTTGAAAGTAATCAAAATAATTTACACATCATAACAAAAATTTCAGCAATACATAAAAATTCCTTTAAATATCGAATTACATTTATTTTATTATTACTATGTATTCATATAGCAAAGTTTCTCCACCAGTTCATATAAAAAATCCCATTTTTCATAAATAAATCATGCACGAAAACCATAATAAACTACAATAAAAAAATCATTAGTTGTGCAATCCGTAATTGTGTGGCATTTACTCATTCTGAAGTAAAATGGATAAACAAACAAAAGTCTCAACACAAATCAAGTTTTATTCAACAACAACAACGTGTTTCGAACACTTTGTGTTCATCATCAGGAAGACACCAAGGATGTGATGCTGAAGGTTTGGTCCAGTGAAAACAACTCTGGTCCACATCCTTGGTGTCTTCCTGATGATGAACACAAAGTGTTCGAAACACGTTGTTGTTGAATAAAACTTCATTTGTGTTGAGACTTTTGTTTGTTTATCCATTTTACCTCAGAATAAAATAAAAAAGTAAGACATTTGCTACACAAACGTATTAAAAATAAAAATAAGAACAATTTATGTACAGAAATAAACATGAATGAAAGTTTAGACCCTTCAAATTGTTCTCGTTTAGAGGTAAAATATTAAAGAGGTAGTAAATGGCTTCCTAATTATAAAGAATGACATATGACATGTCAATGAGATGGGATATAAACTTTTACTGAAGCTGTTTCCTCTTCATTTGAAGATTTCATAAACTAACTTATACGGAAGAAAGTTCAATCTAAAAAAAACCCCTCGTTAACACCGTTTCAGACAAACTTTTGCACGAGATATCCTGATCACCCTTCTTCTCTCAAGAGAACACTTAGAAAAGCGCCCCAACTGTAGCTTGGGACACCCTCACAACATCTCAATAATGAAAAAAAAAAAAGAACATTTTATGGTAGCATATCAAATCCATATATACCATATCAAATACATGCAATAGCTAATCAAAATGAGCCTGCCTGTATACAAATAATATATCTATATGAAAAATTATCTAAATAACAATACATCACATTTTTAATAATAGGATGATATATATCTATATATATTAAAATAGCAGAGCAGATTCTGCATTCACGATTTTTTCAGCAATTGTTCTTTTTTTCTAATCACTTTTCTATGCTGCAAAGGCAATGAAAATAAATTTCCCAGGGACATACTGGAGGCAATAACACAGTCCAATAACTGATAACAGGTATGCTTAGATGAAGACTTGCTACCAGTTTATATAAATATATATATATATAAACTCAGAAATTGTTATTGACCTCTTCTATTCTATTCAATTTTTGTTATTGAGGGCTAGGTCAAATAAAAGAAAATAAACTCCTTTCTAGGCCGACGTTTCGATGTATTTGAACATCATCTTCCGGGCTAAAATTAGAGTAAGACTATAATACATTTATCAAAACAATCTACAACTCACATAGAGAACTAACAACAACAAAAAAAAATGCGTTGTTAGTTCTCTATGTGAGTTGTAGATTGTTTTGATAAATGTATTATAGTCTTACTCTAATTTTAGCCCTGAAGATGATGTACAAATACATCGAAATGTCGGCCTAGAAAGGAGTTTATTTTCTTTTATTTGACCTAGCCCTCAATAACAAAACATTGAATATATATATATATATATCTTTAGCTTTTCATAAATCTCTATGCAAAAACATATTTCAGAAGATTACATAAATAATTAAATCAAGAAAGACAACTTGAAGAAAAGATATTGAAGACAATGAAGCAGATGAATGTGGTTTATCATTTTCTTAGAAAATGCAGTGAAGAAAACAAAGAATTGTATTATCTACTATCCTACTATCTAAACATTTGAGACATTTGTGTCAGTTGTCTTAGGCTCCTGTACGACCATTGTTTGTAATCTGAGTCTTTTGTTTCCTCTTTCATCTCCTAAGAACAACCTATTTGGACAAGAAGTATATCACATTCTTGAAAAGTATCCCCATAAGAGGCGTTACAGCACTATTTCAATAACTTTAAGTGTGTGACTGTAATCCCATGTGGTGTAAGGCCTAATATACTAAATTGTTAATTATATCTTGGTAAGCTGTAAATAGAAAATCTACTTGAGTATCTGAAGAAATTTAATCCAATTAGAGACATGTTTCACTTTAAAATTATTTCTTTCAAACATTTTTGCAACTTTTGTTAAACTATTCCTATAACTCAGTGGTTCTCAACGTGGTCCACAGAGGATTACTGGGGGTCCATGAGGAAAGTAGTATTCTGAAGGTCCATGACACGTGGTTAGAGCTCTATGTTAAGTTTAAATGAATTCATCAGCAAACCAAAAATAAATCAAAGCGTAGTAAGCTTTGGCTGTACAATATTCAGGCATAATTAAAATATAAGGCCCAATATCCTCGTCAGTTTTGTTAAAATGTTCCAATGTTTTAAAATTTTCTATTGCTCTTCTCTTTATGGTACATTCAAAATTGATTCTGTTACAATTTATTTCAGGGTACTTTATAAAATGTTAATAAAGAAATATTTTGTTATTGTTTTAAAAACATTTTTGTATTTCGGCATGCGTTGTAGATGTAATGAAATCATTTCATAATTAACGATATTCATTCACCTAAAAACAAATATTTATTTATCAATTTGTATAATTATGTTTTTTAAGTATCCGGGGGGGAGTGGGGGTCCACAAGCAAACAAAGGTCAGAACCCCTGCTATAACTGATGTCAAAACATAAGCTTCACTATTAAGTAAGGTGAAACAACTTTGTGGGAACAAACTATTCATTATGAGAATGCATCAATATGGGTAATCAATCAATTTAATAACTAAATGCGTTGGATATTGATGATTTAAGGTTAAGGTTGTAATAGTTTAATACTTCTTACTATTACAAGATAAGGTTTCTCTAGCCCAGAGGTTCCCAAAGTTGGTTCCGCAGAACCCAGGGGTTCCTTAATGGACTGTTTGAGGTTTCACAAAAAACATTTAGTAAAAACCTTTTTTCTAAATTTTTTTAATGGGTATGGATTTATTCATATTTCTTGTGAATCATGAAACCGAATAATGTTTATATCTACATATACCCATAAGTAGAAGTGGCTAAAATTTTATTCATATTTAGGATGAATCACTAGTCAGTTTTTGAAACTATCTGATTCCCGAATTTACTGCTATTGCAAAAGTAGTACTTCACACATTACTGCCATTTCCCACTACCTACTTATGTGAAACTGGATTTTCCATTAAACTGCCATAGAAACCAGATACTGAAGCAGACTTAATGCTGGGGCTGACTTAAGAATCAAACTCTCAACTATAAAGCCAAAAATGATTGCAAAACAAACTCTGTGTTAAAATTACTAGTAATTCTGTTTTATGTACTTGTGGAAAATATGCAAATTAAAATCTTTTAGTTTTGAATTTTTTATTTGTGAAATACACATTGCAGTAATATTACTTTTTAATTGTTTTTAAACATACGTACTATTTATAAAGACATATGAAAATATTTTTATTACTCGTATGACTGTATAAAATCATTACAATCTAGGGCTCTCGGGAAAGTTACTGAAACAAAAAGGGTTCCCCGTCGAAAAAAGTTTGAGTAACTCTGCTCTACCCTAATACGTAGATTGCAGGACTAAAAAAATTGTAGTCCATTACTATGTGGGTTATCAAAAAATTAAAATTAGGCGTTTCTAACTGGTTCCAACTATTTCCAATTAAAAATCAAGTCATCATAATTAATCAGACAATTCTCTTCCCAAAATTCATTCTTACTACGATAGTGCACATAATTTCCATATAACTACTCAACAAGAAAAGATAAGTCATTCACCTCAAGTAACCATATTCATATACAACCCCTTTATGCTACCAATGAAAGTATGAAATCAAGCAGAAGTACATCACGAATAAAATACCCAACTAAATTCGAATTTTTCACTCTTATAGAAATAGGTGGCAGTCTCTATTTCCTCAAGGCGAAATTTTTAAAATTAATTAACTATTTCAATCTAAATCTGTGCCTATAAGGTATTCTACTCTATGAAAAGCACGGCACACCAACTAGTTAGTGATAATTTCATTTAATGGAGGTGAAAATTTTAATACGGGGTAATATAAAAAAAAAGACATTTTGAAAATTCAACTTTCTAACATCAATTAATAGATGCTTTTCGGACATATCGAAAGATGCACAAACTCTGATTTATGTTGGAAATCATGAATAAGGAATAAAACATAAGGCTATATGACAAACATACAAAAATTACAATTCAAATTCTTTAGGACTAACTGCATTTAACACAGAAAAATTAGAAAATAAAATAACCAAAAACAAATTGTTTTCCAGGAATAATTATAATTGTTCACTTATCAAAAGAAAGTTCAAATTATATAACAATGATTTCAATAATTGAATGGAACATACAGGTGGTATTTCTGACAGATTGTTTCGTACATAACATGAACTATCATTACAAGAATATCGTTTACAACTTAATTATCAATTAAGATAATTTAAGAATATATAAAAGTAATAGATAGAAATGTGTTTACTTTTCCATTTCAGTCAACATTTTATATATAATATACGAGCACTAACTTTGAAGAAAAACTTGTAGTAATGTTTTCCTTTTTTTGAACTTAATGAATATCGTCTATTAGTTAATAATAATTAAGAAAATCCTGTCTAATATTACTTAACTTTATATGAAGAAGAGAAGGAAAATATAAAGAAATAAATGATAGAAATTTCAATAAAAATGATATTAAAGTTTGAGTATCATAAAAATTTCAAAGCAATTTTCTAATGTACAGTAGAGTGACTGCTTTCAGTAGAAGAGGTATTAATATTAGCTAAATCAATTTGTAATGTAAAAAAAAAATAAGAAAAAAGTTGCACAGCAATGAAAACCAAATTGTTTTAAATATCATGACTGTATTCACCTTTTCAATTAATTTTTAAGTTATGGTTCATAATTTTTAAAAAGCAATACATTTGTGTACTCAAACATGAGCACATAAATTAATGTGCATTCAAAGAAAAGGATAGAAACAGAAACATATATTACTTACGGTTCAGCCTTTTGAGCTTTGTAGAGATCTTTTTGTTTTTGTATGTTTGCTTCATTATACTTTAGCACTCTACTCTCTGGTACCCATTCATCCCAACTGGAAAACGATTCTCAATGAACGCACATAAAATCAAGAGAGCAATTCATTAATACTGTTTGTACAATTCACCTTTTGTTCCAACCAGAATAGTGAATATGGTATTTCGGAGTTTTCTCTTTTTCGTCATATCGACTTTGCAAACATTTAGCCTCATAAATTAAGGGACCATGGAAACATAACACTTTTTCACCTACAAAAAAAAAGTAACACTTCTACATATCCTCACCTTGTAGAGACTTAATAGTTCAAATCTCTACAAATTAAGTACAGCATTAATTTCTCCTACTCTTAACTGCTTTAATACTACATTCCCAGGCAGTCATCAGCTTCTTCATTTCAAAACAATTAAGTTTATTCTTAATAAATCGAATATGGAAGATTATATTTTTAGTTTTATGTAACTTACAACCATAACCACATGAAGCCTGAATTTACAAACTGAAACACACTTTATTCATAACAAATTAATAGTTGATTTTCAAACAAATGTTAGTTTTATTTATCAAAAAAAAACTACACCGAAATTGGGTTCCATTTCATTTATTATTCTCTGAAGGATTATATTAAGAGTTAAGAGTTATTTCATCTTGATTTTAATTTATTTTCATACTTACAATGTACCAATGCATCAAAAAGTTGCTTTTTACAATTACATGATTACTTAATGTTTTAAAAGTACAGAATCATAGGAATATATGAACTTAATTGTTGGAAACAGCAACTTCAACTAAAGAAAACAAAATATTAACCATCTTGAAATTTGAACTTCGATGGAACTTTAAATTCTTGTGAATCCCTGTAAGATTCCTTCTTGGATGAACCTGACATTCTTCAAATTCAACATGAAAACTTGTTTTCGCTGCAACGTTCACTTCACAACAGTACTAGTAACCGGGAAAACGTTATCAATCTCAACACAAACAATGTAACAAGAGGCATAGAAACTGCTAACCAGTGTTGACTATTTAAAAAAAAATATTCTTTTATATTAGATTCCATTCTATTAATATTTTTCATAAAAAAGACAATTTTAAGTGATTGGTCAAATTATTGAAATTGATCATTGTTTTCATATTACAAATTACAACATTATAATTAAGTATCAAACGTCATTGAAAGCCTTGATATCCTGAAGTCTTGATCCTTACATAAGCAGATGTTTAAATGTAGAAATATCATAATGAATACATATGGTTCTTTGATCAAGAAAAATAAAAAAATATCAGAGTCCCTAGTGAGTTATTATATCTCTACTATATCAGAATAGAAAAATAGAAAGTGGTAATGCCTTTCTTTGTGGGTTGTCAAGTCAAATACCTAGACAAACTTGTACTCAAATTGCACTTCTTACTTACTAAAATGAAATATCAAACTAAATGTCAAAACTATATAAAATAAAAAGCGAAAGAAAAATTAATCAATACAAGAAATCATTTAATTTTTCTACCATAATGTTGCAATTACATAAAATAAAGTTCTCTCATCGAGGTTATGATAATATAAGAGGAAATGACCATTTATTTTTTAGCTATAATTGGTTAGAGCCGTTAGCCCAGTGGCAACCTGGTGGGTCCAGGGTTCGATACGCACTCTGGCCCTCGATTTATTGAAGTGGAAGGTGAATAAATCTGAGAATGTCGTCCCTCAGAGAAGCCGTTAAGCTATCGTTCCAAAGCCTGTACGATGTCAGGTACTCGTCAAAGATCCCTACTCTAACTACATTTGAATTAGGAAAGAATTTAGAACTCCCAATGTAGAATCAATCTTCATTGTGTGGTATCACAAAGAGCTAATGTTCGTGTATATTGTGTGTGTTCCCTTGTGAAACTAGCACTGCAACCTATCCCAACATAACATAGTTATAACTGAAATAATTGGAATTATTTTAATGGACGTCAAAGGACAATTAGGTTGATCTAGATCAGTGGTCGCCAACGTGGGTGATTCGGCAACCGAGGTGGACGATAACAAACCCATGGGCTATGGGTGGGCGTTGGACGATAGATGGGTCCACAAGGAAAAACGCAGTTTTGGATAGTCTAATCTTATCTATTTGTATTTTCATTTCAGTGAGGCTGACTTTTAAGGAAGATGGTCGGTCATTCATCACTAGCAAAGGTTGACTTACTCGTTGACTCATGACTGTTTCCTATGCGTAATAATAGGCGGTTTCCTCGTAGTGTCAATCAATCGGCGAAGCTTATCTGCGTTAGTTCCGTGCTATTCAAATATTTTATTTTTATAATGCCACCCAAAGTGAAGAAGATCTGTAGACAACATTCAATCGACTACGTACAATATGGATTCGTCGTTCGCCCACCAACACATAACTACCTATGTGTCTCAAATGCAATCAAAAGTTTTCTAATGAGGCAATGAAACTTTCACGACTCCGTGATCATCTTCAACGCAAGCATGCAGACAAAAAAAAAAATAAATCTCTCATTAACTGTTAATGGTTGATATCAGTTTGTTATTTCAGTTTGTGGGACTATTAAAATCAATTGTTTGGTGTTATACGAAGCATTACAATTGAATTACACTAAAATAACATTGTTTGTTATTTAAATTTAGAGGGACACAAATCAAACACTAGTTCCTGTATGCTCTCATGTAGAGCAATGGTAGAAATATCTTCACTTAAGGAAAGGTATTTGGGACTTAAAAAACCTATCTAACAAGCTTATAAAAGTTGGTAATAATGCTTATGGGCTGTGGTGGCACCCACTTCCACAATGGCATAAATATCTACATCATTAGAAGTAATTGTGCTTAAATTCGATAAATTTACTTCTTACAAGGCCCGCCATTGTTCCAGAACATAATTCTAAGAGTGTTATCAGTGTTTTGAAGAAGAACGGTTTGGCCTTGAGGTGTTTACAGATCAGGTTCATATTGCAATTATGTAATTGGGCTTTAATTGGTGACACTTGTCCATCGTTCTGCAAAAAACAGAAGGCACCAAATCAATTCCACCTTCCAGTAGATTATTAGTATAACTTTAAAACAAATTTACTTACAATGAATTACTTGTATTGAACCCTGATATTTTAATGAGTTTAAAGTTTCTAATAATGATAACCCAAAATTCAATAAAATTCTAATCTGGCTAAAGTTAGATGAGGACAATAGGGAATGAAAGATTTCAGTGGAACGAGTAACACAAGAACTAAATGAATGAAAGCGTGCCTGGATAGTGCTGCTTCTTCGCGATGCGGTCTGTGCTATAACTAAACACCATCTAAGACAAACCTAGAATATTTTTTTCTAATTATCATATTTTCATTTACTAATTTTAGCTCTTTATGGGAAAAGAGATAGAATTTTTTTCTATTCAAGTATCAACCACGTTAAGCTAAAATTTTCCATTGTATCTCCTCATAAGATTATCATAATTGACAAATAAATAAATAAAATGTATATTAGGACAGAAAAAACATTAATATCCACTTATATATATATTACAATTGTGTACAATAGTATTAGTTTTAAATTGTAAAAAATAAATGGAATAAAAGATTGTATATACAAAACTTCTTTAAATTTTATTTAAAATAATGTTGTGCTTTATAAATTTGAAGTATTTTTTTTTTCAATAAATCAGTATAATTTTGTGAGAATTTTTAATGTTTTCATAAATATATGTTACTTTGCTGTAATTTCAGTATATTAATCAAGGAAAATCTGAAGTGACCTACACTCAACTTTACTATAAGTGAACATAATATCAAACTCGTTAACAATCATTAGGTGTTTTGTTTTATTTAATGTGGCTATACATGCACTTTATTTGATTACATGTGGCTATAATCATTTTGTTAGTTATAAGAAACGTGGAATCTTTGTTAAATTTCATATGTTATTAAAATTATTAAATTGAGGCCTAAATCTCATCGGATTCGTACTCTTTGTAGCCATACCATTCATATTCTGCGTCCGATTGATGTAACTAAATTTAAAATCAGGTTTTAAATTCTTTAATGACATTCATATATATACATAGAGAAGTATCTCTTACTTCTATAGTTTTAAGGCGTGATTTGACAAAAATCTTTCTCCATACCAAGGCGATTGGCTTGCCTACAGAGATAATGAGATTAAAAGTTACTACTTCTTTGTGACAGAGAGTCTGCATTCTCCCTATGATGTCAAATACAGCCTCCATTCAAAGTAGTGAAAAAGTTTCTAATAGATATTCTACATATGATTAAACTCTGCCCTTGTAGATAGAGTATTCTTTACAAATGTAAGTATAATGTAGAATGAGCTTATTGAACTAAATTGGATCCGGTTGTTCTTACCACTTATTATTTGCTCTCTTCTTCATATATTTGTCAGTTCTACTCTTTTGAATACTGAGGTGTATAGTAAAAAAATGCTCGCGAACCAGGATATTCGTACGGTTCTAAACATTTCCATATTGACTCATTCCAAAAAGTTTTCCCATGTCTCGCATGCAAAATCAAACTATAATTAATACAAGATTTAATATTAATGCTTTCATCGTTAATTTATGATCTGTCAGTATATCAGAGATTTTAGTGAAATCAGAGAGCATTCAATCCAAGTGATTATTTGTCTTCACATCGAGGCTTCCTGTAATATAATCTACGGACATTCTATCTAACCAACACCAAGGTTGAACTATTCAGGTTTCATACTATTACTTTTGTTGTGATCTCATATACCATAAAAGTCTTTCTTCTTTGTAAAAAAAAAAACAGAAATTAATCGTTCTGGTTTAAATGTCTAAGTGGGTGATATTTATTAGTCTTTCTATCTTGGAAGTATTATTGATAGTGATTAATCCGGTTACCAATATCCTCATACACCTTTATTCTAGTATATCACACAACCTATTCATATGATATCATTCATATTACCACAGCAGGAATAAGCATTTTGTCAATCCAAAGAGAAAATCTCTTACAGCATAGTACACTCAGCTGCGGATCTGTTACATGGTTTTTTCATCTCAATATTTTATCTAAAGAACCTCCAAGAGTATGCCCGTAAATTTGATAGTTTTAGGTTAATCTTTTTTTCTCTTTCAAGCAGGTACAAAGACTGTTTTAGGTGGATTTATACCCAGAAATTTCTTCCTTTATCCATTTTTCAACAATCTGTGTACGTCTGTAATATGATGCTTGAGGACACTTTCATGTAATATAAGTATACGTCTCCTTTTCCATGGTTTCCTGTAACGTACTATGAGTATGTGTGTAATATTTACATCTTATTGATATGATATAAATCCACAGTGATAATGCTCGGCTTGATGCAGGCAGCACCTCTGCCTCAAGGAAGCATCTATTTTGCTCCTGTTCTCTCATTCTATTCTATGGACATCCTAATGTATGTTTGTAAATCTGACTTATGAGTCAGTGACTTCTCAACCCCAACCGTTACTGCACGTCACTGAATGCTGATATATTAAATGTTCTAATATACCATATAAACTCATTAAAACGTTTCAAATATTTGAAATAAACCTTTAATAACAATTTTGTTTCACTTAAAAACGTTTAAATCAACATGAAATAACAGAGTAATTATTATTATGTAAATAAATCCTCCATGTACATTATCCTAAGAAGAATTTTTTTTAGGTTTTTTGGCCTTTGCCATTATCAGTATTTGATGATTTTTTTTTATAAATTGCTAATTTTAAGCTTAATTTAATAAAATTTCATTGTTCTATAGTTAGTCGGTAAATATTTTGTGAAAATATAAAATGTTCCATAACACCCACTTTGGTTTATGCAATTCTGAGAAGAAATACCTCAGCTCATCCGCCACATAATCCTCTATTTTTAGGTATAATTTTATTCTGATCTGTCAAACGATATGGCTGCATCTTTCTCAAAAGCTTTAGGGTTCAATCATAAGTCAGAAATATTATATTTTTTTGAAAGAAAAAAAACTTTCCAGTTGTTTATTAATTTTGAATTTTTTTTTCTCTAATTGCGTCAGTCACTGTCATGCTAATGACTAGAATCTAAAATTAGTAGTTTAGGAGAAAAAACAATTTGTCTAAAAACACATTTTATCTAAAAAAGTGACTTTCCCATCATGGAATATTACCTCAAAACAATAGGACATATCAACATAGGTCTTTTACTTTTTTTTTGTAAAATATGAATTTGATATATCGAAGATTGTGGACTGTAGCATGCTAACAAAACTTTGGATATATACCCACCCATCTATCCACATATACAGATATCATCGAAAAAACTTCAAAAAAGGACTTTTGGGAGCTCAAAACATATGAATCAAAATAACGAGATTGAATTTTTTCATGATGACTATACCTTACTTATAGTTAAGTAAAAAAATGGATGTGACGGGCTGATTACACATTTTGAGGTCCCCTGAATTCATCATTGGTATTATTAATGCTGTCTCAGCGTGTTTGTGTGTGTGTGTTGTGTGTGTGTGTGTGTGTGTGTGTGTGTGTGTGTGTGTGTGTGTGTGTGTGTATGTGTATGTGTGGGCATGTATCGAAGATTCTGCAAATATGTCTGTTTCACTGTTATACGGCTTTAATGAAAATTAATAAGTAAACATTCCTTTCTAATCAAATATAGCTTGATATTTTTTGATTACTGGAAAAGAAACTTTTGAATACAGGAATAAAATTAACTTTTAAATTTAATATTGATGAAACACTTAACAATCACAAAGATATTTGCAAGGTATAGAAACACTAAAAAGGACGACTACTAAGCTTCACCTGAATACGTTTGTCAGATTTGTTAACCTGACGTTTATTATAATCATCAGAGGTGAAATAAGTTATTTATTAAAATAATAATCAACACAAAATTTGGATGTAATCAATATCAATTTAAATTATTCTTCTTTGAAGATAGTTAATTCACATGTCAACTTTTGGGTGTCAAATCGAACAAAATCAAGCTCACAGTCTTTGTTATTAATGACTTGCCGGCTGTGACTATAAACCGTAATAAATTAGCCTATTACGGTTAGGTTCCAATCAAGAAACCAGAAGAATAATAGTATAACAAATTATATTTATTTTTATTTTTCTTAAAAAAATATATACATATTACAAACTATCATTGTTTTGTGTTGAAGACATTTTTAAAGTGTGATCTAATTCATTTCTATCATAACTGGCAACCTGGTAGTGGTTTGGGATCTGAAGACAGACAGAGCTGTGAGGGCTTGAGGAAGAGGAAGAACATATGGTGGCATTGCGTCATATATACCTGGATTATGGAGCAGAAATTTAATTGCGTGCTTGAACCTGCGCAGCAAAACAACTAAAGTGAACATCTAATGGAAGGCATCCTTACTAAATTAAAATTACAAATATAGTTTTCTGTATTGGTGAATTTATTATTCAAATGAGTCAGCCACTTGTCAAGTTCTGCTCCTATTAAGCAGAACAAATGCTTAAATGTTCCCATTAGGCAAATGCAGAGGTATTGTTACGTGTTATGTTCTTAAAAGTGTTCAGAGCGATCACATGACTTAGACTGTCAAAGCTTGGATAACAGTCTGTGAACGCAGTGTTGGTTAACATCAGGGCTGTGGAGTCGGAGTCGGGCATATTTTCGACCTGGAGGAGTCGGAAGAAATCAACCGACTCCGACTCCAACCACTCACCTAGTTATTACTTGTGTACATGAAAATGAGATAAAATGATAAAAAAAATGATTAATTAGTCCAAGTAGAATTTTTTCCTTCGGAGAAGGACATTTGATGGTAGAACACAACATGTCTAGTTTAGTACAAAACATATAGTCTTGCTTGTTCATTGTTTAATTTGTTATAAGTAAATATAATATCATGTAAATGAAATAATCTTTTCAGTTATTTCAGTTCAGTGTCACGTGTTCATTCAGACTAGAGTTGTTGTTAAAATCCATATATTATTTTTCTTTGTAAAATAATTTGTAATGTAATTCTTAGTTTTTCTGTTTCAAAATTCATACTTCTGCCTATGAAAAAGGTTTTAAAACAAAGACCGAAACGTTGGCAATGAGAGTTCAATTTGAACCTGAAGAACTGACCGAGTCCCGATAATCTTTAGTTTTATATATATATATATATATATATATATATATATATATATATATAATATTATATATATATATATAATATGATCAAACAAATAAGAAATGGGAAAACAAGACTAAGATCTTTCAACCGTAACAAGCGGTCTTCGTCAGAGTCAAAAACCCAACTGAACACTAGATGCAGAAAACATCTGGTGAGGAGTTGAGAAGAGTGGGAGGGAAGAGTGGTATTTTAAAAGGGTGAAAGCACAGGAAAGGACTAATGTCCAGAAAGGGATGTTTGGGGAAACAAAGAAGTACAGTAAGAAAAAGCAAAAAACTATCCGCTAGCTGTCAACCCTCTTTGAAGAGGCTATTGCCCTCTTCAAATTGATACTTTCGTCACGAGGGTAATAGCCTCTTCAAAGAGGGTTGACAGCTAGCGGATAGTTTTTTACTTTTTCTTACTGTACTCCTTTGTTTCCCCAAACATCCCTTTCTGGACATTAGTCCTTTCCTGTGCTTTCACCCTTTTAAAATACCACTCTTCCCTCCCACTCTTCTCAACTCCTCACCAGATGTTTTCTGCATCTAGTGTTCAGTTGGGTTTTTGACTCTGACGAAGACCGCTTGTTACGGTTGAAAGATCTTAGTCTTGTTTTCCCATTTCTTATTGTGGTTTGATCATTGATTGTTGTTTCACGTGTTTATGTGAAATCTTTTTATATTTATATATATATATTAGTTGAGCATGAGCAACTACACATACAAGACAAAGATAATGCCAAAGTACAATGCAGTTCAAAATAATGTAAAAGTGATGTAAAATTACATAAGAAAAGACAAAACTCTATCTCACATTATACATTAATTTTTTTTTTGTTTCAATCGTTATCAGGAAAGAAAATTGAGAGAGACCAAGCCTACCAATTTACCAAAGGATACCAGCACTCCACAGTTTCTGTATAGTTACTCCTCTTCACTTTATTATGGTTGAAAATATAAAGTTATTTGAGTTTGTCTTTTCTTATTGTTTGTTTATCTTTACTCATGTTGAACTACTTGTGTTCTTTTCAGATCGTTTAGTCATTCTTCAAAGAATGTATGCATATATCAAAAACTTATACAAATAAACATGTGAAGTTGAAATCAACGTTTAAACCAGAGTAAAAAATCCAGAGCTTTCGACAAACTAGATACGATATTTAGTAAGTTAATGGCCGCATTCATCGTGTCATCATTGCAAGAACTAGTTACTTTACCGAAATATCTTAGTTCTATTTCTGAATTTCTTTCTGTGATTTAGACGTTGATATTTATCTAAATATATCTTATGTCAATGCTCTATATCTTGAATGAAATGTTAGCAGTCCGTACTGTTGTCCGTATCCAGGCAAATCCATTATAGTGATATTGTTTCCTTCGGTTATTAGAGCATTAACAAGGTCGAATTTTTCAGGATAACATGGTGGTCCGAGTAGTACAACGGTGCCTTCATCACATAAGAACTATAATAAAAAAAACTGCTCAGTTTAATTAATAATTTAAATTTTATAATAGTCATTCAACTGGGAAAATCATTGGCATATCATCTTAGTCGAAGAAGTTTAGCATAGTGTTAAAGTAGGTGTGACAAAAACGGGATAAACGCCATATTTAGATGAAATTGAGATAAATTGGTTGAGCCTTTATCAATGCAATTGGGAGATGCATTTCTGATTATCAGAAAATGATATCACAAAGACAATACTAAATTCAAAATTTGAAGTGTCTAGATTAACAATCAAACAGAGAAAAAATTAGTACTTTTTTTGATATAAACAACGATAAAATACCTTCTTCATGAAGCAATATTGCTTAAATAATAGAATAAATTTTGCACAAAGTACCAAATACATGATAATTTTCATTAAAATCTAAAAAAGCAATATGAGTTGTAGGATGATTACAAGATTCTAGCTATAAACCAACAACACATATCCAGGTATTATCTTAAACATGCTACAAAAAATTTAGAAAGACCTCAAAAATTTGTATCCGGTAAAATTAAAAAAAAATATTTTTTTCATAATCACTATACTTAGAGTGATATATTTAATACAGGATACAATTCATAAATCCATATTTGATTGTTAAAAATTGCGGTTCATTTTTTAACAACTAACAAATCATAACAACATCTGAAAGCGAATAAAGTTGTTATCAATATTGTTGATTAGTGTGTCTGTGATTACTATGTTGATTAGCATATTGATTACATGATAAAGTATGTGAAAAAAAATAGATAAAACCTTTTTAATAACTCTCGCAGTGGCAGGTGAGTTAATAGTGTCCAAAATGATATCTGGTTTTTGTCCGTCAAGTGAGTGTTTTGCTACAGCGCATAGTACATCCACCGGTGGGTTGCAAACTTTAGCACAAAACACAAAATCTGCTCCAAGTCTCTTAGCCACACTCAAATTGTATAATCTTGTATCTGAACAGAGGAATTTTTGATATATATAGTAAGTTATTTCAAAAAACAGAAGTTTTTAGTTATACTGTTTTAAAAATAATTATTAATGCAAATAGTAATCCTAATTCCAATTTTATAAGACAAATTATTCATACTTTCACGTACTAATGTATATGTGGAAATTATTCTATTCTTATTTGATTTATGCTACTGCAATAATTACAAGCACAATTCTTGGCAACGTACTTGTAATTAAAGGACAAAGTCTCCACATAACAAGGTTTTTAAGGATTCAACGCGTTTCAAACAGTTTGTCCTTATTGAGATTTACTACCTACAATGAAAATCTTAACACTGTAAAAACTTATTAAATAAGGAAATTAAAACATAAAAATTATAAAGTGAAAGAGCCATATGTGTTTGTATTGTGGATGTATGAACAAAATAAAAACTGTAGAAAGTGATAGCTTAAACATTAAGTTTTTTGCGACAAGAAGCAGAGTTGATGTAGTAAGGGGGAAGCATTATTCATAAAACTACGAGTATTTATCTGTAGACGTTTTTTTTATAATTTTCAAGTATGAGGAAATACAACAAAGTAACGAACTTTACAAAATGCATTGTGCAGTCAGATAAAGTATGTGAAGGATAAATAGATATAACCTTTTTAATGACTCTCACAGTGGCAGTTAATAGTGTCCAGAATGATATCTGGTTTTTATCCTTCAAGTGAATGTTTCGCTACAGCGCATAGTACATCTACCAGTGGGTTATCCACTTTAGCACAAAACACACAATCTGCTCCAAGCCTTTGGATTAATTAATAAATTAATAATTAATAATCAATTAATTAAATTCTCCACAAAACAAATGTGGAGAATAGAATCATTTCTCAACCGTGAATAAAAAACAAATTGCAACTTAACTGCTCCACTGGAGTCATCGTAATTTATTTTACGACTATGATTAAGCCGGTTTTTAAATTCAACAAAAGTATTTAAATATTAATATTTCAATACAAGCATTTAAATATTGTTTTAAAATTAATGATTCGTTTATAGTATTGTTAATAATTATGCTAAAGAAAAGGAAAATTAAAATTTAAATTACAAATTAATAATTTGTAAACTCCGATTTTTTTTTATCGACTTACACATTCTATGATTAAAAATTAAAATTGTTTATATTTTTAGAAACCATGAGTTATGTTAACTGTTAAGTTTAGAATCATGAGTTAAATCATGAGATTCATGATTTGTTTTCTTGACTCAATATTTATATTATGTAATTTTTTTGAGGGTTGAGGTCTAATGATTTGAAACTAGTTTTTTTTTCTGACGTTTCGACATATATTTATGTCATCTTCAGGGCTACAACATGTTTGTTTTATAAGTAGTGCTAATTCTAAAACAAGCATTTTGTAGCCCTGAAGATGACATAAATATATGTCAAAACGTCGGCAAAAGGACTAGTTTCAAAAATCATTAGACCTCAACCCTCAAAAAAATTACATCATATAAATCAAAATTATTATATGTGAATTTACATCCTTGTCTCAGAAGCTTTTAAAGTAATAAAATGGTGATTCTGAAACACCTATTAAATCTGAGTTTATGGGAATCGTCACGAATGACAACAGGATGACTTCCAGGTTGATTGATTGAGAATTTGTGATTATTCCCTCTAGTAAATCACAGTATTTCTTCTTAGAATGGTTAAATTAAAAAGTGAATTTAAAGAAATCATATACATCGACAATGAAACATCATCATAACAGATTTCTTTAAACAAATATTTATAATAATTTTACACTTCTGGAAGTTTTTATTCTTTTGATGTATCTTTCATTGTTAATTGTATGATTTCTTATACTTTCCTTATTTTTTTTTATTGTTATAAAACAACATGCTCCACCTGAAGGCATTACATGCATTAACATCTTTAATGGTACACAATATTTCTTATTATGTATTATTGTAGGTATATGAAAAACGTGTTAGATAAAACAGAAACATTGCCATTTACAATTAGGTTTAAACTTGAAAAACTGATCCATTTTTTAATTATTTTTTGATTTTATATAGTTTGAACTAAAATATTAAGTAATGAACAGATTTGTTGGGTAAAAAAACTTTCAAAGTTAATTGTTTAACTGAATTGAAATGTTATTGGTTGGAGTGGGAAGTTGTCTTTTCTCGACAACGATTGCTCTACGACTGCTAGCCGAGCCTAAGAGCCGTGCGGCACTTTCAACCTTCCCCCTCCACACCTCTCTTGAATAAGAACTAACACTGATGTTTCTGTTTTAATTAAAATTTTTTTACAGGAGGAAAATAAGAAATCAGATAGCAAACAATATATAAACACATAGCATGAAAAAGGAATTACAATTGTTAGTAGGTTAGGCTGTATTTATCAAGTATACACCCTCATACTTAGCATGAAAGTCAATAGCTTCACAGATATAGATACCTATTGCCAGGATCTTGTTGACGCCAAGGTGCC
Organism: Hermatobates lingyangjiaoensis; assembly: GCA_026182355.1. NCBI lineage: Eukaryota > Metazoa > Arthropoda > Insecta > Hemiptera > Hermatobatidae > Hermatobates > Hermatobates lingyangjiaoensis. The sequence continues at coordinate 5,229,403 of JAPFBL010001928.1, forward strand.
TGAAGACTTTAAGAGCAATGGCGCCTTCAACAGTTATGCCAAGTATGACGAGGTTGCTTTCAGGACTAGCTCCTGATTGGCGGTAAGCGTGGATGGCTCGTGCCACAGGTACACAAAGCGCTCCTTCCATCAGGCTAACCTCTTTGGGTAATCTGAAATAAAACATGCGTAGAAGTACTCTACAACAGACATGTACAAAGCTTTAGACTGCTCCTTATAAATAACATGTTTAGTGTATAGACATAAACAATAGTATAAAATCAGATAAATATCACAGTGGGAAAAATGAACTTTTAATTTAATATTATTATATTAATACAAACAGACAGGCAGGCATTACACTGATTAACAAAACATAATACTAATTAATTTGACAGTTTTATGTTTAAAATACTCATATACCTACTTTGTAATTTCTTTATTGTACAGGGTGCCCCAAAAAAACCCCCTAAGTTTGTGATAATGGTTATACTGTTAGGTTAGGTTAGGTTGCAGTGGCAGTTCCACAAGGGAACACACTTAGGCCGAGCATTGGCCCTTTGTGATACCACACAATGAAGATTGATTCTACAGTGGGAGTACTAAATTTTGCCTAACTCAAATGTATTTAGAGTAGGCATCTTTAACGAGTACCTGACATCTTACAGGCTCGGGACCGACAGTTTAACGTCCTTCTCCTAGGGACGACGCGCTCAGATTTATTCACCTTCTGCGTGAATAAATCGAGGGCCAGGTGAGGATCGAACCCCCGTAACCACTGAGCTAGCCTGACCCGCATGGTTATACTGTTATAAAAATAATTATAGATTACAATATAATTGATTTATGTTTTATATTTTCAGAACGTGTAGACCCATGCCACAGCTAAGTAATTTCAAAAAACCCCTAAATTCGAAACTTTAAACTGTATTAGCATTTAAATCATGCTATTTTTTAATGGTATTTAAGAACAGCACCAATGGCACCGTTATGGAAACAGCACCATAGTACATGATAGATTGTTGTTGCTTGTCTATCTCCACCAGCAAATCTTCATCAGGAATATCAGTTTTGACATCCACTTATGATGATCACCCTGTTTGAATGCAGCCGCGACACCACTAAACTGGTCAGTTGGCACCAAAAAATTCAGGCAAAATGTTCCGACATTTCTGTAACTCCCATGTTGGATGTTCTTTCCGGAATAGGACGCTTACCTCGCGATGGAAATTGCTTAGCTGTAGCATGGGTCTATACGTTCTGAAAATATAAAACATAAATCAATAATATTGTAATCAATAATTATTTTATATAACAGTATAACCATTATCACAAACTTAGGGGTTTTTTTGTAGGGCACCTTGTAGAATGTCTTTGCTAAATATCACTTGAACTGGAATTCCCTAGAAGTAAGCTTTCAAATAAAATCGACTAGAATTGATATTAATTTAAAGCAAAGACAAGATTGATAATAAAAAACTTAACAAATAAACAGTTGAGTTATATATTTAAATTATAATAAGTTTAACTTTTTATATATGTGTTTTAAAAATTCATTTAATTTTTGACATAAGTATATGGTGTTTCAATCTGTCAGGAATTCACTATTTGATATTTCAACTGGGAAGTAAAATCCTGAATTTTTAAAAACTATCAATAATCCTTTCCAGGGGATTTAAATCAGTCATGTGCGACCTATTAAAAACTTTACTTTAAATTCAATGACCATTGGTCAATTGGTCAATGACCAAGTACTTTCAGTTTATTTTTTATATGTTTGTTTTTCATCTTGTAGAATATTTTTAATTTATAAATGTTTAAATGCTCACAATAATTTGATTTCAAAACCATATATTTTATATTCTGTATTTTACCAACGATCTCCTTTAAACTCCCCAGAGTTGAAGAGATGCTAATTTGGTATGTTATCTATATGCCACATATCTACTTTGGTAGCAAAATAATAAAATCATGTGTATGTTGAAATGGAAATATCTGTATAATCCTAAATAAAACAAGAATAATATTGCTAATCTCGAGTTAACATTTACGTGAACAAATACTTAATATTCATTGAAAGGAACAAAGTGAAGACATTAATATCTAATCCTTTGAAACATAGATACAATTAGTCATTCACAAAAGAACAACGTGTGAGTAAATACCAGGCCTAGTGAACCAAAAACGTATTGTGTTAGAAAAAATATCACTACTACAGTTATTATTGTTATAATTTAAAATCCACCATCGTATTTTTCCTATTATTGTTATTATGTTATTTTCATAAATGATGATTTTGAAATTACTAACAATAATAACAATAACAATTTGTTATAATAACAAGTCGATATTATTGCTATTAACATAGTTGAGTCAATTTAAACTCCATCAGAGCTAAAAAAGATGATGAAATTAATACTTCCAGTGTTTATCTCTTTAAATCCTAAGAGAAAATTCTCATTTAAAAGGAAGATTAAGGTAGGATGTACTACTGGTCTTCCGTGGGTAAATGCAATCTGACGACGAACTTGGTACAGCTGATTTCATCACCTGACTCCACTTAAATGACCTTAGAATATTTGGTGGACTGTAAGAAGGAAACCAAAGTGAATAACAAATTTCCCCTGGGATCAGTTCGCAATATAATTAAAAAGGACTAAGCTAAAATATGGTAATCCAGAGTAGTGATCTATAATCTAGGTTAGAGATTTTATCATGTGGTGAGTGACTCATCAGACCCAACATATTGACCTTTTCGTCCAATATAAAGTGGAAGGTTTCTGGTCGGTACCTGTATAGATATCCATCTGCAGCCAAAATACTTTTTACAGCTCTTATTCAAGATGTAAAATTCAGAGCATTATAATTCCAGGCTTTTTTATTTCTTATGTATTAAAAGAAAATAATTACCCATACAATTTTTAAGAAAATATTTATGAAGTAGAAAATGTACCATTGAAGAACTTTGTTCTGATAATAAAACTACTCTAAATGACATAAAGAAAAATTCTACGTGACATAAAGTACGAGTCAAGTACTACTCTAGCCAAGAAAAATAACAGCAGACCAATTGCTTTTACAAGAAAAGTTATTTCAGAGATGGTTTGAAGTGAACTGGAGATGAAAATCAGCCCCAGTAATTAAGTTTGGTTTGTGGATGAAAAATGTCAAATGACTTGATGCTTTCTAGAAAATTAAGTGAGGATTTAAAAAATCATAATAGAGTCCTCAAGGAAAAGACGCATATTGTTTTAAAAGATTATTTGAGCGAAAACAAAACAAGCTGTTTCTTTCAAATATAGAATAACGGTGTCTGAGGAAGCTCAAATTACATCTTATGAAATATTAGAAATTACTAATTATAAGTAACGGTCAACAAGGGCTATAAAACTTTAAATTACACAAAGGCACTACACAGAAAAAAGAATAAAAAGTACACTTACAGAACTCAATATTTCGAAGTGTTGTTCGTCATTAGGAGTAGACTAGAAGAGAGGATGAAGTGAGAGAAATCTCCCCACGTCGAAGAACGGAGAAGAACGAAAAATATTAGAAATGATAGCTGTTAAAAAGAAACCCTATACCTTTGCTGAATAAGTTAATTTACTTGGTTGTAAAAAAAGACGGTTTAGAATTTAGAATAACATTTTCAAAACATGGAATTTATCCTGCAAGTCGTGTGCTGGGGTTTGTACTGATGGGTCCTCATCAATAATATCTATCTTTTAAATACCTTGCATGGATTATAAAGCAGTAACATCCAAACATCATAACACAACTCATGGTTTATTGCATAAAGAACTCCTGATGGTAAACACTGGGAACTTAGTTTTTGATAAAGTTGTAGAAATGGTAAATTCCATAAAGACTAAACCGGTCAAATTTCGAATAGTCGAACTACTTTGTGACAACATGGATTTGCAGCACACAGTTTGTCATTACATCCAGAATTAAGATTACAATCAAGAGGTTATTTACAGTGTTCTTGAATTTCTGGCAAGAACTATTGGCATTTTTTTTCATTTTTGGCTTTTGTTGCCTTTCACTATTTACTCACAAAAGTAAATTTTTTGAGTTTATATCTTTAAAGTTGTGGCCACCATATTTCAGTAGTTGATAACCTGAATTTATCCATACAAAATTGGAAATATACTGATAAAATGAGAACATTCCAGAGAAAACTAACAATTTGGAAAAGCAATGCAGGTTTAATAAAGATACCCTTCAATAGCTAAGAAAGCTTTGAATGTTTTATTAGAGTTATCCACATCATACCTCTGTGAACAAGAATTTTCTGTGCAAACCAACATTAAGTGTCAAAACAGATCAAGTCTTAAATACATACATGTAAAGAAAGGAGTTTGTTTATCACAAATAAGACCCTATAATTACAAATTTGCAATATCTCACCAATCGCAAGTTCCCCTTTATAAATATGTATATTACATATTAATATTTTTCCCGATATATTTCTATTTACATGTAAACTATATTGTCAAGGGTGCAGCTCTCATAGGTTTAGTTGTTTCATAGGGACACCCTGCCGTAAAAATGTTTGAGATACACTGTTTTATACAAATTGGCTGAAGATACTGTTTAACATTATTGAATTAGATCTTTCTATAATACTAACAAAAAGATAATTTTATTTAACTTTCTTTGAAAAATGTTCGATACAACTTCTCAAAATTAAAATTTATAGATACCAATATCAAACTCTTTGACAATCAATTAAGTTTTGGGTCTATTTTAATGTTTCTATCGTGTGTAGGCATATATCAAACTCTCTTATGAAATATCAAACTCTTTGACAATCAATTAAGTTTTGGTTCTATTTTAATATTTCTATCGTGTGTAGGCATATATCAAACTCTCTTATGAAATATCAAACTCTTTGACAATCAATTAAGTTTTGGTTCTATTTTAATATTTCTATCGTGTGTAGGCATATATCAAACTCTCTTATGAAATATCAAACTCTTTGACAATCAATTAAGTTTTGGTTCTATTTTAATATTTCTATCGTGTGTAGGCATATATCAAACTCTCTTATGAAATATCAAACTCTTTGACAATCAATTAAGTTTTGGTTCTATTTTAATATTTCTATCGTGTGTAGGCATATATTAAACTCTCTTATGAAATATCAAACTCAGATAATCTATTTAATGAATTCATTTCATTTTATGATGATGTGTCTATTTTATCAGTTACAACACACTTCCAATGATCGATTTAAGAAACAGTGATATTATTATTAAACAGAGGGTTCTAGCTAATGTATCTGTCATATGACTTTTCCAGTTTAGTTTCTCATTTAAAAAGGCTGCAAGCTATTCCCTTATGTCTGGGAGCTCTAGTTTAGTATTTTTAATAAAGCGGTCTTTGAGAACTCTTTCATTCTTCTTGAGAAGGGAATAAGGACTGTTTCAGCTGGTTTTATAACCACACTTTTTTCCTTTACTCATATCTTGCCAATTTGGAGAGCTCCTAAGCTCGAAGGCAGTATCATCAGTCATTACTATTCTTATTATAACAAAACTATCTCCATATCTTGCATATCAAAAGTATTTATTTAGAGCATATAGAAGGGGGGCCAGGCTAGCTCAGTGGTTACGTGCTCGTCTCTGAACTAATAGGACCGGGGCGAATTATTCACGCGGGAGGTGAATAAATCTGAGCGCATCTTCCCTCGGAGAAGGACGTTAAACCTGTTTTGATCTATTGTCGTGTACCTGGATTGTCAAAACATACCACGAAATATAGCAGAGCAGGTCGATGTTTTTAACGTGGTGCCCTTTAGCCATTCGGAGTAGCACCAGCATCACACAAAGGAGGGACCGCCAGTACGCCGCCGAATGCCCGAGGTGGACCTCGCGGAGGCGGGCATCCACGACTGACATCACACAATTATAACTAAGCAAACATTTGATCAAATTAAACATTTAAAAAAAAAAATAAAAAAATATACAAAAATAAAAATAAAAAAAATAAATAAAAAAATAAAATAAAAAATAATATTAAAAAAAAATCTTAATTGTGTGGTGTGGTATCACAAAGGGCCAATGCTCGGCCTACGTGTGTTCCCTTGTTGAACTGCCACTGCAACCTAACCTAACCTAACCTAAATTATCTAGAAAGTTATTCACAACTAATCATAAATGGGTGATAAATAGCACAATTTTCTGAAGGTAGCCTCTAGTAGTTACAATTTCAGTTGTGTTAGATGTTATATTTCTATTAAGCTATATTTTATTTCATTCTATAAGACCTGGAATAAAATATCCATATATTAGTTTTCATTCCGTAGACTTGAAGGCGTTTTATCACAAGCTCCTTCTCAATACCCAAAAAGCAGGACAGAAGAATTGTTTAAAACCTTAATGTGTTTTTTTAATTTGTTAAACAAGGTTTGGAACCGACTGTTGACTTTCCCTGCAGATAAATATCTTGTCTGTTATGAAATAATATTTACATTTTTAGTGCAACATTTCTCTTCCAATATTTAACATGATGAAATATTGATTATTTCAAGTCGAGATTTCAGTTTTTAAAGATATATTACTTTTACAGTAATCAGAATAATTTGAAATATATTTTTGTAGCATAAAAATTTTAGGTTTATATTTATTATAAAACTTTATTCTTTAACTTTATAGCTACTTGGTCTAAAATGAAAAAAAAAAATGATTTTACGGAACCATAACATCCCTTTTGTCCATGTAATTAAAACCTGGAAGTACTAACTCATCCTATCTTTGGTATAATTTCTTTCGTTCATTTGGGTATAAATAATTCCATTCAGATCCTTTCAAACGGTATGAACTCTATCATTACAAAAGGTTAGAGAATCATTCATAAGTAAAAAATGTTACAGTTCAGTAGAAAATTGAACTTTGCAGTTGTTAAATTTTCAAGTCTTAGAGCTAGTAGTTCAGAAGATAAAAATGTTTTCCAAATCACTTTTTTGGTAAAATAGTAATTTTATCATGATGCAATAATTCCCACAAAAAATAAGAACATTTAAACTGTAAACCACATTTTTGTGTGAAATATGAATTTCATTCGTGAAATGGTGTGACCTTTTCCGGGCCTAGCAACTTTTCGATGTCTAGCCACCCAACTACATGTAGACGTAATCGAAAAAACGTCAGAAAAATACTTTGAGGGACCTGAAAATATGTAATTCCATCAAAAGTTTACTTAAAGTAAAGTAACAAAATGTCCAAGCAGTACTTCGAAGACCTAAAAACATGGAAACTCGCGAGCTATTTTTTTTTAATGATTACAATGCTTTACTTATATTAAGGTAATCATAACGATAATAATAATGAAAATAATAATCTTCTATTTTTCTATTTTAAGTAAATAGAAGTTTTTTTTCAATGTACATGCATACAGAGATCTACATCTATTTGTTATATCTTGCGTTTACTTGTACAGATATAACCAGCCAGGGTAAGCCAGTGGTTTGCGTACTCACCTATGTATGATACATCCATGGTTCGAATCTTGCTCTGGTTCTCCGATTTTGTCCGCGTAGGAGGTGAACAAGTCTGAGCACATTGTACCTCAAAGAGGACATTAAGCCGTCGGTCCCGAGCCTGTACAATGTCAGACACTCGTTAAAGACCCCCACTCCAAATACACTAGAGGTATGAACAATTGTGGACTCACAATGCAGCTGGGGCATCCAGCTGTAGCCGATGTATACGATGTAACCGCAATCATATAATATCGCTGGCTCAGTCGTGCCCTTAATGCCCGCCTCCAGAGCAGCACCAAAGGTGTATGCCTTTAATGGGGACATTGAAAAACTACAAAACAAACTTTCCACGATAAAATGAAACTCTGATTCAGTTATAATAGAGGGCACTTTTTTTAGGTCATTATTACGTACTATACCAGCTACAAAGCTTTTAATGTGAACTAGTTAAGAGAATAAACAATATTTTATAAGGTATAAAATATACCTATAAGGTAGGTCACTCGATTTATTCAATAACATTTTGAAAGAATGAATTCGTTTGGATACTTATGGCAGTGCTTCCATGGATGTATGTGCTGTGACGTGATGAGACCATTAACGGGTGGTAGACCTAACAAGTGTTTTTTAATACAGCGGTGGTACTGTCGACTGTGGCAGGCTGGGCATTCATCACAGTATATCTCCGATTCAATAGCCACGTTGTCCCCTATATAAAAAAAAAGAACCTGCCAAGTCAAGCACATATAGAAAGAACCAAGAAAGAAAGACTAGGGGGAGTCACCTGGCTTGATGCGGTCGCCAACCTGATGGCCAGTAGCTAGAATCACTCCAGACCCTTGGGAGCCGAGCACCTGGTGCCGACCTCGGTTTAGCCTCAGTCCTCTGTACTCCCCCATTGTGCTGAAATGCACCTCCTGTCTGCTCAGAAGTACGTATCGCATCTGGATAAGCACCTCCTTGGGCCGCAGCTCACCTACAGTTACCTTCCTCTACCGACATATCGTTCATCCAACAGATTGACTTATAAAGCATCTGGAGTTTTATAAAGCTCAACTGTATTATAATCAACGCATTAAGAGATAAAATACAATGAGCAATAAATTTCATTTATTGATTTATTTTAATATGACTATTAAATTTTACTAATAATTTAGTAAACCATGCGATCGATATAGCTAAAAAATTAGAGAGTTATGATGTAACATTTATGTTCATATAAAAAATTAATTAGTTATTGTGCTTTAAAAGGTAGTTATAAACATTCATTAACTACTCGTGTTTAGGATCATAAGTTACGTAGATAATATTTTAGTGAACACAATTTAAACCTTGCAGGTAGTCTGGTCACTGTTTGTAAGGCTTTCTGTTCATATATAAAGGCAACATTATAACACCAGTATCAGCTGACTAATTACAGGAAATTCATTTCAGCTCATTGTTTACATGAGTTGAAAAAAATTATTTATTTATAAATCCCAGCTATGCATCATATAAATATAGAAAAATCTACAACTAGAAAACAACTTCTTTCCATTGAAGGAAAAATAGTTTAAATCAGACGTTCCCAAAGTGGGTTCCTTAACAAACTGTCCGGGGTTCCGTGAAAAAAATTTAGTAAAAACATTTTTCTAAAATTTTTTTTTTGTGGGTATGGGATTTATTCTATATTTCTTGTGAATCATGAAGCCGAATAATGTTTATATCTACATATACCCATAAGTAGAAGTGGTCAAAATTTTATTCATATTTAGGATGAATCACTAGTCAGTTTTTGGAACTATCTGATTCCCGAATTTCCTGCTATTGCAAAAGTAGCACTTTACACATTGCTGCCATTTTCCACTACCTACTTTAATGTGAAACTGAATTTTTCTCTTTAAACTGCCATAGAAACCTAGACTTGAGCTAACTTGAGAATCAAACTCTCAACTATAAAGCCAAAAATGATTACAAAACAAACTCTGTGTTAAAATTGCTAGTAATTCTGTTTTATGTGTTATGCACTTGGTGAAAATATGAAAATTAAAATCTTTTAGTTTCGAATTTTTATTCGAAAAATACATATTGCGGTAATATTAATTTTTTAATTGTTTTTCAACATACATACTATTTAAAAACGCATATGAAAATATTTATATTACGATTGTATGAAATCATTAGAATCTGGGGTTCCCGGAAAAGTTACTAGAACCAAAAAGGGTTCCACGTCGAAAAAAGTTTGTAAAACTCTAGTTTAAATGATTAAAAGGTTACTTCAGTAAAATGTGTTGTAATGTTATAAACAATTTTATAACATTATATAAAATATAACATTTTATTTTTGTAACTTTTAATTGTTTAGCAAAAATTATTTTATTTGACTTCATGTAGTACTTATTTTATTTATTACTGTATTAATTCACTCAATTTTAAAATAGAAAGCCATATGATTTCGTTTTTATAGGCATATTAATCTTAACGGTTACCAACAACATGTTAAGCCGAAAAAAATATCGGAATAAAATAAACAATTGGTTAAACGGTTCAATGCTTCACTTGCGTAGTCTATCCGAATTAAGTTATATGCTGTTGTATAAAATATATATTACAACTAAACTGAATTCTATAGTACATAAAGTAGAAAAACACATAATCTCAAGTTTTGGTTGACTCGTCATCGGACGCAAAAGGCAACGATGTAATCGTTGGCGTGATCGATATAACACTAATTTGTCTCTCGATGGTAGATCAACCAATAATTAGAGTTTGTGTATTTTTTGTTTATATTCCTCAGTTGATTTATAAACTTTTGTTGTCTGATCTGTATCGTATTTTCATTAATGTAATGGAAATTATGTATTCGTACATTATGTAATATATTATAAATGACATACATACATTAGTATTATAAATAATATATAATCGATATAATTGGTGATAAAAATGTGTCATGTAATGTCTTATATTATACATTTAAGGTCCAGAAATGCACAAATCTTGCACTCTTTGATAGCCCTATTAATACATTTTGTTATAACTAACTCGATCTAATCTTTGTAAACAATGCTTTTATTTTAACCTACTGTATTAGCAAAATTAATATTTTGTTTTATTTTTTAAATAATTTTTAAGATCAATATCCTCACACTTTAGAGCACTGTCATAAAATAAAAATAATATTTATATTACTATAACGATAATAGAAGCAGTAAACTTATTTATAATATATATATATATATAAAGATTTCACATAAACACGTGAAACAACAATCAATGATCAAACCACAATAAGAAATGGGAAAACAAGACTAAGATCTTTCAACCGTAACAAGCGGTCTTCGTCAGAGTCAAAAACCCAACTGAACACTAGATGCAGAAAACATCTGGTGAGGAGTTGAGAAGAGTGGGGGGGAAGAGTGGTATTTTAAAAAGGTGAAAGCACAGGAAAGGACTAATGTCCAGAAAGGGATGTTTGGGGAAACAAAGGAGTACAGTAAGAAAAAGTAAAAAACTATCCGCTAGCTGTCAACCCTCTTTGAAGAGGCTATTGCCCTCGTGACGAAAGTATCAAGTTTGAAGAGACCGTTACTAATGTTTATAATATTAGATCTATTAAATTTAATTAGAGACGATTAAATAATATAGATATCGATAATTTAAATATTTTAAAAGGAATGGTATACGGTCTTTCAGAAAAAACTGATGTTGTTAGCGTTCCTAGACGTTTTATCGAGTCTTATTCTAAGCTTAAAAAAAGATAATACTATAAAAATCACTAAAGCCGATAAATCTAAAGTAACAGTAATATTAAATAAAAAAGATTACGTCGATAAAATAGAGAATATGCTAAATGATGAAAATGTGTATAAAAAGTTAAGGTCTAATCCTTTGGAAAGGGTCAATAGTTCATTTAATAAAAAAATTAAAACTATCTTAAAAAATCAACCCGAACTTATTACTAAATTTATATCAAAATCCCCTTCTTTGCCATATATGTACGGGTTGATCAAGACACATAAAGATAATTACCCAATACGTTTAATTGTGAGTTCGGTTGGTTCGGCATCATATGGCTTGTCCAAATGGTTAGTAAGTATTTTAAGCCCTTAATTGGAAAAATTTCAGGCAGCCATATAAAAAACAATGTAGATTTAATTAAAAAATTAAAAAGCGTCAACATGAACAAAAATTATAGATTAATCAGTTTCGATGTGAAGTCTCTTTTTACGAATGTACCAGTAACTGATCTGTTGAGCTTACTCCAGGAGGAATTAATTAATTATTCCCTTCCCCTTCCATCTACCACTATCATAGAGTTAATTAAGTTATGTGTGGTAGATTGTCATTTTCAATTTGAAAATAATTTTTATATACAAAAATTTGGTCTTGCTATGGGTAACTGTTTATCCCCCCTCCTAAGTAATTTATATATGGAGTTTTTTGAGAGTAAAATGTTAAGCTCAATTTTGCCCAAAAATGTTAAATGGTATAGATATGTTGACGATATTCTTTGCATTTGTCCCAATTCTTTAAATAAAGTTGATTTCCTAACAAAATTGAATTCATTAGTGCCGACAATCAAATTCACAATGGAAGAAGAAATAAGTGGTAATTTGCCCTTCTTAGATGTCCTGATCCATAGGTTACCTAATGAGTTACGCTTTAGTGTATATAGAAAACCTACGAATGTACTTGCATACGTTCATTTTTATTCATCGCATCCAAAAAAATGTTAAAATTTCTGTTTTTAGAAATATGTTTTTGAGAGCCTTAAGAGTTTCCTCTCCAGAATTTCTTAATGAAGAGATTAATAACATTAGGTCAATTGCCCTTTCATTAAAATACCCCTCTTCTTATATCGATTTAGCTTTGAAGGGTGCTAAAAAAACATTCTCTAATACTTCAAAAGAGCCCCTTTTATTATCAAATTCTATAGTTTTGCCATACCACGAATCATTGGACCCCCTTCCAAGATTAGCCAAACAACTTGATTTTAATATAGTGTTTTCTAATCGTAATAACGTGGGTAATATGTTAATAAAAAACTCTCCAAGCGAATTGGAGTCCGCTGGTATTTATAAAATACCGTGCAAAAATTGCCATAAAATTTTATATTGGTCAAACTGGTAAATCATTAAAAACACGTGTAAAACAACACCAATATAACATAAGTAGACAGGAAAACAGTAGTGCCTTATTCTTGCATATAAAAAATGAAAATCTTCATATTGATTGGACAGGAGCTAAATTTATTACCTATGAAAAATCAATGTTGTTAAGAAATATTATTGAATCGTCTCTAATTAAATTTAATAGATCTAATATTATAAACATTAGTAACGGTCTCTTCAAACTTGATACTTTCGTCACGAGGGCAATAGCCTCTTCAAAGAGGGTTGACAGCTAGCGGATAGTTTTTTACTTTTTCTTACTGTACTCCTTTGTTTCCCCAAACATCCCTTTCTGGACATTAGTCCTTTCCTGTGCTTTCACCTTTTTAAAATACCACTCTTCCCCCCCACTCTTCTCAACTCCTCACCAGATGTTTTCTGCATCTAGTGTTCAGTTGGGTTTTTGACTCTGACGAAGACCGCTTGTTACGGTTGAAAGATCTTAGTCTTGTTTTCCCATTTCTTATTGTGGTTTGATCATTGATATATATATATATATATATATCTCTGATTGGTTGATGCGGGACCAAATAAGGTTGACTCATTTTTTTTTTTTTCCAGTTGAAGGCTTCTTATTTGGTACCGCATCAGAAGCCTTCAACTGAAAAAAAAAAAAAAAAAAAAAAAAAAAAAAAAAAATGAGTCAACCTTATTTGGTCCCGCATCAACCAATCAGATATCAGAACCAGACACCTCACGTAGATTTCAATATATATATATATATATATATAGTGATCAAAAGAAACGGTCCAGCGGACTTTTAAATAAAAAAACAAATTAAAAAAGATAGCACACAGATGAACACAGGAATAACTCACTTCTATATTTCGACCATCGTTGTCATCAGGAGGCGAAGAGCCCCGCAGGAAGTGTCACCGCTCTGCCTTCCTGCGGGACTCTTCGCCTCCTGTTGACGACGATGGTCTAAATATAGAAGTGAGTTATTCCTGTGACTATCTGTGTGCTATCTTTTTTTTCATTGGTTTATATATATATATATATATATATATATATATATATATATATAAAGATTTCACATAAACACATGAAGTAACAATCAATGATCAAACCACAATATGAAATGGGAAAACAAGACTAAGATCTTTCAACTGTAACAAGCGGTTTTCGTCAAAGTTGGGTTTTTTACTTTGACGAAGACCGCTTGTTACGGTTGAAAGATCTTAGTCTTGTTTTGCCATTTCATATTGTGGTTTGATCATATATATATATATATATATATATATATAAAATTTCACATTTCAGTTGGGTTTTTGACTCTGACGAAGACCGCTTGTTACAGTTGATAGATCTTAGTCTTGTTTTCCCATTTTCAGATTGTGGTTTTTTTAAATGTATATATACTGATGTTAAATTTTAAATAAATTTCGATTTTAAAGATTATTTATTCCCCAATAAAGAACTTAATCATTGTGTAGGCCTTCCCGTTTAAACGAGTTTGTTATCTGATATTTCCACCTGATTTGGTAGATTGGGCGTATCCTCCGAGAAGCTCATATATCATGTTTCACATATCAAGTTTAGAATAAATTTATTTCCAAACCAATAATTTTTTCCTCCACTTCAACTACAAAATAATTGTATTCAGAAGGGATTCTAATTTGGTTTCTACTATTAGTGGGGATCTATAATGGAATGAGTGGTAACCCATTGGTGGCTCTCCATAACATGGTTAAACATACGAATATTATGTTTAACTATTATTTGTTAATATGACTATTAAATTTTACTAATCATAATATAATTGGGGTTTTCAGTGAAATATAATTTGGATATATATTGTTAGTTTGGAAATATATTTGGTGAATGTTTCAAAGATATTTCGGTAACAAAAATTAACAGGTAACCTAACCGTAGAACCTCACAGATGGTTTAATAGAGGAGGTATCGGGGCTATTTTTTTTTTAAACGCCTGCGTGAGTTTGAAGGTATTACAGGTGAGAGAAGGGAATGAGCACGTGGGTTGGGGTGGGTTAGTAATCTACTACAAAATAACTTGTAACGTTTTATAACAAAGTTATGAACAGATGGGACTTTGAGGTCTTGGTATTTGATTTTGTTGAGGATATAACAAGTTAAAAGTGAAAGTTTTCTGATGATTTTTGACTTTAGGGATTGTAAACGCTATATGTTGGATGATTTTGTGGAACCCGAGATTTCTATACAATATAGCAGGGGTGGGCAATTATTTTGACTCGCGTGCCATAATGACTTTAAAATTTGACAGGTGGGCCATTTCAGCGCAAGATACAATATAAAAAGCAGCATTAGTTATCAGTATATATTAAACAAAAGCAAAAAAGTCATTGAAATATAAACATACTCTTTTCATGAGAACAGTGTTGTTGATCACAAATTTTAAATGTAATACCGAAGTCTGGGGCAATTGTCAGAACAGATCTGAGATATTCATCACCCATCTGGGATTTTAAGGTTTTTTGTTGGTATTCATCACAATTAAATAATCTGACCAGCAAAAGAAAAACGAAAGCTGAAAGTGTGATACTGCACTACCTGATGTTGAAATGCACTTCATTGCGAGTCAAAATAAAATTAATACAATCATTCACATCAAACCTTAATCATGTACCAATCTTCGGTGGGCCGGATTCAAAAGACCAAAGGGCCGGATGTGACCCGCAGGCGGCAGTTTGCCCAACCCTGCCGTAGGCCCAGAAAAGCATCAGGACTTACAACAAATGTAGGAAATGTTCCCCAAAGGAGACTGAAGCAATGGATTTGATTCCACAAATAAATGAGCCCTCGGAGGACATCTTGGAGTACTTGGTGAATAAATTTTTCAAGAATATGAACTTTAAACCTTCTCTTAATTGATTCCCTAAGAGCAAGAAGACAACTGGACTTATCAGTAAACTAACTGTTCCAGATAAATAATAATAATAGGATAAACAACTATATTCATGTTTAGGATATTGTGGTAGATCAGAAACCCTATTTTCTTGGGCTGCGATGTTATTTAAATATCCATTAAATATAAATAAAATGATTTTGTAAATGAATACCATTGAATACCAAATGATTACCATTTGTGCTTGATTTTTTGAAACTAGAACAGCTGCAAGGGCTTCACCTGTAAAAATAAATAAATTTTAAAAGATAATTCTAAAAAACTTTCAGACAAAGAATTGCACTTAGTAAGTCATTGATTAAAGGTTATAAACTAAACTCACAAAAAGAAAGCACCTGTAAGAGAAAATAAAACTAACTGCTATATTTCGACTTAGTCATTAGCAAGTACAGTCAAATAGTCATAAGTTTTTGTGATCTCTTTTCTATGTGTTTTCTTTCTATGAATTTAATTAATTTATTCTTTAAATCGTGTTATTTAATTGCTGATATATATATATATATATATACAAATAAATCAATGAATTAGATTCACAGAAATAAGTCACATAAAAGAAGTCACAGAAACTCACCAGTATATTTTGATCACTTCGTCATCAGGGAGAAAAAGTAGTTAGTTGCTTCGAAGGCAATAGTGAGGGAGAAGAGAAATAGAGAGAGAGAGAGAGAGAGAGAGAGAGAGAGCATCTTCTTTATCTCTCTACCTCATGATGAAGTGGGCGGAATGTAGTACATAGTGAGTTTCTGAGACATCTTTTATGTGTCTTCTTTCTGTGAATCTAGTTTATATATATATATATATGTGTGTTCTCTAATCGGGGTTCGGTCAATTTTCCAGGATAAAAAATCAAACTCTCGTTGCCAACGTTTCGGTTTTATTTAAAACCTTTTTCATAGGCAGAAGTAAGAATTTTTTAACTAAGAAAATAAAATTTACATTATTTAAAGAAACAACAATGTTAACCGGACAAAACCTTCGACTAGACTGAATAATATATATATATATATATATAAATGTACGTGTATATCCATACTTGGAAATCGGAAAGACACTCCAAACTGGACCTAGACAAGTTCAAATACGAAGAATAGTAAAACACAAAGTAAAGAAAGACATTTGTTAACACAAATTTTCAGAAATGACAGATAGAGGGAGATCAAGGTAATAGTGGGTTCTCTTGTGTTTCTTCGAATGTGAACTTTATATATATATATGTATATAAGTAGCAGTTTGCTTCTCAACGCGAGTACTTCGCACTTCTTCCCGATGACGACGGATGTCGAAATATCGAAGTGAGTTCTGTAGTGTCTTTCTGTGTTCTTTTCTATTTGTTAAAGTATATATATATATATATATATATATATATATATATATATAATAAAACAACTCATATATATATATATATATACAAAACGCACATTCATAGAGCCTATAAAACGTCATCTAATTGGGAGACGTTTCACCAAACCATACGAAATACAAAACAGGTACTGATTAACAATGGCCATAGTAACAGGAAATTTGATGATATTCTACAGTTTTACATCAATCGAATAAACAATGAACAACAAGAAAATTCAAAAGCAACCAAAAATGGTATAACTCATAACATCTATTACAAAAACCAATATTCAAAGGCTTACAAAATAGATGAAAGAATATTGAAGAACATAATCAAGGACAACACAGAATGCATCAAGGCAGAAGACCAGCTCAAAATCAACATATATTACAAGAGTATTTGTACATCCAATATGATAATAAAAAACAACCTGCACTTAAAACCACAACTTCAGAAAACCAATGTAATTTATCAATATAATTGTTTAATAGGAAACTGCGAGATCCTAAAATCAAAATACATTGGTTCAACAACAACAACAATTTCAAGAAGACTCACAATGCATCTGTCAGCAGGAGCCCCAAAAGAACATACCATAAATGAACATAAAATCAAATTGACTTGAGAAATGCTAGTGAAAAACACAGAAGTTTTATACCATAAAAATGATCATAATAGACTACAAATTGCTGAAGCACTTAAGATAATAGAACTGAAACCAAATATGAACAACCAAACCACAGGTTTCAACAGGACGTTAAAACTATATTCTAGAACGACGCAAGAACACGAATCAATATATATATATATATACAGGTTTGATTAAATAATACGCCATATTTACGGTTGACTAGTTTCCTTGTGTATTTCTCAAGGGATCTGAATAATCTTCTTGTACAAACATCTAAATTGAATAGAACATTTCCAATGGTTCCATTGTCTTTAAATCTTGCATTTTCACTAATTTTACTATTGTCACAACAGTCACAACTAGTACTATTACTATTACTACTACTACTACTACTGTTGTGACAATAGTAAAATTAGTGCAAATGCAAGATTTAAAGACAATGGAACCATTGGAAATGTTCTATTCAATTTAGATGTTTGTACAAGAAGATTATTCAGATCCCTTGAGAAATACACAAGGAAACTAGTCAACCGTAAATATGGCGTATTATTTAATCAAACCTGTATAAATGAAGGACTGCTTCCTAAATATACTAATATATATATATATATATATATATATATATATATATATATATATATATATATATCAACATCCAAACCACATTAAGCAACTCCAGAATGTGACTACTGTGTTACAGCTATAGAGATTTCATTGAATTCAAATGTTCTTTGTTTTTTTAAGAGGTACACATTATTAATCGTAATAATTTTATATTATTAAAGATAAATTGCAATTACTTGGTAGACAACACTTTACAGAAATCATTATATTTTATTTTGACCTTCTGTTTATTACGATTATTGCAACTATTTTTTTTTTATAATATTTTGGACATTTTAATGTTATGTAATGAGAGTGTGAAATTAGTATAAATAATTTCAACATTTTCATGATATAAAGTATGGGTATTCTTATACAATTTACATAAAAAACATATAAAAAAATGAATTCTGAACATTAAATACGAAAATAACTTAAAAAGTTTGAAAAATTTACCGGGTTGCAATCTTATGAGATATCAAAGCTACCAGTGTAGCTTAACATCAACTTGACGGTGTCTTATCGCCTTTGGGCTGTTATATAATTTGTTCGTACAAGTATGTTGGCTGTGCTTCTCTTTTCAACATAACAAAGTAAGTAAAAAATATTTAAGAGGGAAATTTCTTTATTTTTTTTCTCAAAGTTGTTGCACTTTATTACTTTGTCAGCTGGTATATGGAGTGTCATTTTCGCTTGACTTTGTGGGTAACTCCCTCTCCCTCTCTCTTCACTGGTTTCAATTACCTTACTTTTAAGCATGGTTTGCAATATATAAGGAAGAACGAGTATTGGCGTCAGCTGTGTACAAAGTTGAATAAATTAAAGATGTCTGGCATCCATTTTTGGGGCTTCGCGCAAGAGCAGATTATAAGGCCCGGTACTTAGCCACACTTGAGCGAGCAACCATACCACTCTCTTCACATTTATATATTATATGCATTTGAAGTTTAAACAAGTCAATATTTTAGAGCCATTTAGTTTAAGGACTAACGATTTCTAAAACATGGTACACAGATACTCGTATATATCTATTTAAAAATCAATCTCTCAATATTTATTAACATTTTAGGAAACACCAGTCGCTAATTATAGTCGCAAAGAAAGCAACCTTTGGCCACAGATAAAAGTGTTGGGTTTCTGTATATTTTGATTGCTTGTGTTGTTCACAATTTGTATTCTTGGTATTAACATTGGTCTTAACAAATGTATTAATTTTCTTTAGGTGATGTTAATTTCATTCATTTTAATGTTATTGTTTGTTCCTTTATTTTAATTATATTATGTTTGATCTTTTGACAACCTATTCTCTTAAGGTATTTGACAACTAACTTAGGTAATTGATAACTACCTATTATCATAAGATATTTCTAGACTATCAATTCTCATAAGGTATTTTACAACTACCAATTATCATAACATATTTCTAGACTATCAATTGTCATAAGGTGTTTGAGACAACTACCTATCCTCATAACGTATTTCTAGACTATCAATTGCCATAAGGTATTTGACAAGTACCTATTCTCATAAGATAATTCACAGCTACCTTTGTCGTAAGATATTTGGCAACTACCCATTTTCATATTGTAATCGATAACTCCTCATTCTTATAAGGTAACAATTGCCTATTCTCAAAAGGTATTGCATAACTATTCATTCTCATAAGATATTCGGTAATTACCAATTCTTATAGAATTTATGACAAGCTTTTATTCTTAGTACCTGCATTTAAATTAAATTATATAGATATTTTGGAATTATTAGTTTATGGTTTGGATCAAGTCCTATAACAGAGTCTTCAAAATGTCACATACAAAAGAAAATAATCCGACAGACAGGTCAAATACTTGTCTTTTTATGTACAGTTTTATCTTCCTTTTATGATGATCTTAGAAAAAAGAATAATATCATTCCTAAGGTTCCCTTTGTGGGTTAGTGTTGTTTTTTTAGCACGATTTATGGTTTTCTTTGAAAAATTGTTCTTAAAATTATGCTGGTTGTAGTACTTACGAAGAAAAGAAAAGAAATACTAAAATTTGCTACAAGTAAACTACTTCTAATTACAATGACGTACCAATAAGAATGGCATCAATTTTTCCTTCTTAAATTCTACTCTAATGATATGTTTTCTCACGGAAATACAAAAAGACGAGTTTTTTTGAATGATCAAATTTCAGAATGGAATGAAAAACTTGTTGGTGTATTTCATAATGAATTAAGAAAACTCTAAATTCATTCATAACTTAAACTCTATTGGGCTTAGATCGATTCAAAATTGCTCATAAGTCAAAGTTGGTTAGGAGAAGTATGAGTCCTCGTAATAAAGATTGATACTCATACGAAACCCTACTACCTGACGCATACGAGGTGTGTAAATAAAGTAGTGAGACTGATTTTTTTTAAATTTTCTATTCAAATATAATTACAATGTGATATTGTCACCTTCAAAATAGTTCCCTTCGGAAGCCACACAGCGCTGGAGACGGTCCTTCCAATCATTGTAGCATTGCTGGAACTCGGATTCTGGAATGGCCTTCAGCTGGTCGGTTACAGCAGTTTGTATGTTTTGTAGTGTCCCGAAATGAGTTCCCTTGAGGTGATTTTTCAATCTCGGGAAGAGGAAAGTCACAAGGACTCAAGTCTGGTGAATATGGAGGATGAGGAGCAACAGGAATGTTTTTACTGGCCAAAAACTCGTTTATTGAGATGGCAGTGTGACAGGGCGCGTTGTCGTGATGCAACACCCACTTGTCTTTGATGTTTGGCCGCACACGAAGGACCCTTTTTCGAAGTCTTTCAAGGACCCGATCATTCCCCGATCATTCTGACTGTCAAGCGTCGATCTGAACGCACAAGGTTCCATACTCTGTTGACATTTTCATCGGTGTTTGCACTTGAAGGCCTTCCGCTTCGTGGTTCATCTTCAATCGACTCTCTTCCTTCTGAAAATTCCTTAAACCACCGAAAAACCTGTGCCCTTGATAAAACACGTTCTCCATAGGCCTCCTGAAGTTTTTCAAAAGTTTCGGTTGAATTATGTCCAAGTCTGAAGCAAAATTTGATTGCACACCGCTGCTCAACTTTGAGGTCACTCATTTTTAAAACGCTCAAGAAAAAAACATTTCACGAAAACCAACGCTACGGACAAACAAATGACTGTGGCGAGTTCAGATTCATACTGGAGGCGCATCACACGTGCACCTGACGCTACTCAAGGCCACGCGTCTCCAGCGTTGCCAGATCGAAAGCGATGTTGCCAGTCTCACTACTTTATTTATACACCTCGTATTATCTTCTATAGTATGTAGAGATGTTCTTCAACTATAAATACACTTCATGGTTGGCAAAATATAAACTTTCATAGGAAAATAAACCAAGTAAAACGTTCAAAGACAATTAAAGGTATGAAATGATAGATTGTGACCAAGTACATGTAGCTATATAGGAGAATTGTAGCATATTCTAATCTGTACAAGCCAATTAGAGTAAGTGATTTAATAAAAAATGGTAAATAACCTAATTGTATATAAAATAGTACAGTTATAATGCATCGATGATAGTAATAATAGTAATATTTGGTAGAGAACAGATGACTGAATTAATAAATTGCAGATTATTAGTGAAAGAATAATTTGCTTTATATGCATGATTTTTGGATGCGAGATTCTGGATGTTATCATCTTTAGTACTTTTATCTCACTTTGAAGAATATGAATAGAATAAATACATTAATAATAATTATACAAATAAGTTAATATTACATGAATTATAATTTAATTGGAATATAATTCATTCATACGTTTTGTAGAAATGTTTCGTAGAAGCTTCTTTGCCAGTGATCCCATAGAAGTTGAGACCTGTAATATCTGATTATTAAAGAAAATTCTACAATAATAATAATAAAGTTTAAATATTTAAAACTTATTTGAAAATCATCGTTAAATATTTGAAAAACAAATTATAAGTTTGACTTGATTACTCCAAACATAACAAAGCAGCAATATATATGCAAATTTAGAAAATAAATCGCAATGCTGTTTAAAAGTCGTTCTTTAGAACTTTCACCAAGTTTGTTTACTACTTGTTTGAAACAAGTGCCCAAAATTCAAACTTCCCTATTAGTGTCTCCAAAACTTCTTGAATTCACTTTAGCAATAGACAGGTCAAACATATTAGTTCCATGTTTGCGCAGTTTACACCATTTGGTATTTAATCATAATGGTTACAGTTCAAGGAAAAAAACAACAGTTTTAGTTTAAATTCTGTCTAATATTTTATTATCATCAAACCAAAAATTTTTCCAATGAAGAAACATAAATATTGTAATAAAAACTATTGTAAATATCAGATCTGAAAAATTATGGGTTTAAAATATTTGTCTTTGTCCCAAAATATTTTTACTGACTTAATGAACAAAGCAAACATTTAATTTAAATTTTAACTTTCAATCGCTCTATTTTATTCACAGAAAAGGAGAGAAATTCTGGGTAGTTAGCTTTATGTTATTCACGACGAACGGCTTGCAAGAGATATTTTATCTTCAACATGCGAATCTAACTAATATTCGAACCTGCAATGGATATCTATATATTATAATGCTCTATTTTTAGATGTAATTTTATTTTGATTCGTTAAACGGTATGGTTTGTATTGTCCTAACAAGCTTTCAGTTTGACACATAAGTACAAATTTTTACATTTTATACAAAAAAAATATTACAATATTTGTAGCTGTTTTAAAGATCTGAATATTTTTCAGTTATTAACTTTGTAGCTTCCAAGATGATGACAAAATTTCAAGAATATATAGTTCTATAGTTATTTTTATACTTCTATAGTTGGTAGGTTAGGAGTAGAAATGGCTAAAGCACATTTTGGCCAAAAAAAAAATTACTTTCCCATCATGTATAATTCTACATGTACACTATGAGGCTTATTTTTGTATAAAATGTTAATTTTATCCATTACAGATTTTGGATAGTAGCGTCTACACAAACTTTTGGATATAAACTCACCCACGCAGTCAACCACTCACAAACACACAGACATAATCGAAAAAACTTTATAAAACGACTTATGGGGCCTCAAAATATATAATTTTGTCAAAATCTCGAGATCGGATTTTTCACGATCACTATAATTTACTTATGGTAAATTAAAATAAGATTAGAGTCAAGTAATTTCAAATATCAAAGGAAACAGTTAAAATAATTTGATCAAGAATAAGTCAATGTGGAAAAGTAATGTGTCCATGGTGAAGGAATAAAATTAATGTCGTGAAAGCAAAGAGAATACACAAATATAGTTAACTGAAAGGTAAGGGGAAAAACCCTGTTGATTGTACGGATAATTTATTAAAAATCATTAATCTTTTAATGAAATGTAAAACTCGCTTTTTATTAATTCATTCCTGAGTTTCCTCATACTTACTATGGGCATATTATGGCAACATGAATATGATTTTAATAAAACAGTGCTAAATGGAACGTGATTGTTATGGGCTTGATTCTTTAGTAACTGAGTAAAGGGTTCCGGGTGCCACGTGTCCCGGATGGTCTGATGATATTGGAAGCAGTTAATCCCAGTGCCCAGTTTATACCTCTATCACCGACTTCCCTTTTCAAACCTTTTGCCTACAAGTTGTGCTCTGTGTACTCCAGTAAAATAGTTTCAAGCGTGGCGTCTCGTTTTACTGTTCACTTTTACTGTCTCGACTCCTCTAGCAAAGCAGTGGTTGGACAGATGGTAAAGTCATCACAAATATCAAGCCACTTGACAAATTTTCATTCATGTTTTTTAGCGATTAATTAAAAAAAAACTGTAAATACGATTACATAAACAGTTATTTCGTTTTCTATTGCAAACTCGTTGAAGTTCCGTCAATTAAAAACTTTAGTCTTTTTTTTTTATGAATATGCAAGCAATTTGATATCCAATTTAAATTCTGTTCTAAATTATTCCAATTTTCATGCATTGTAATAAGATAGTGGTATGAGGTTCTTTACTGAAAACAGCCTTCAAGTTTATTAATGCTTAAACAGTGCACTGCTCGTTTTCAAAGTCTTTGTATGGAGTA
Organism: Hermatobates lingyangjiaoensis; assembly: GCA_026182355.1. Taxonomy (NCBI): domain Eukaryota; kingdom Metazoa; phylum Arthropoda; class Insecta; order Hemiptera; family Hermatobatidae; genus Hermatobates; species Hermatobates lingyangjiaoensis. The sequence goes on from JAPFBL010001928.1 coordinate 5,253,559, forward strand.
GTAATCTATCATTAGTGTTCCTTTATCGTCTGAAACCAAATCGACATAAGTTAATAATCATCTATTAACTTTCTAAAATAGCTAAATATTCCGACATTGCTTATCATTATGAATAAAAATTGATAATCTGAAAATATATTTCATTATATATTCATTTACCTAATTGATCTATTCATTAGATAAATCACAATTTGCATCTCTTAAAATCTGACCAAAGCTACGTGTCTAGTTGTTGTGAGACTACTAAGTTTTTATAAAAATGAATATTGATAACAAAACTTGCAGTATGACATTTCTAAAGAAACTAACACACAGAGTAAAGAAACATGCTTACTAACTCTTATAACTAGATATGACTTTATGTAAACAATCTTAGAGAACTTATATTTAGTAAAATGTTTTTAAGGTATGTAAAATTTTTGGATTGACGTAAGTTTCAACAATTTACTTTTGTAAAATTGTAAAATCTTATACTATAGCAGGAAAATAATTAAAAAATATAGTTACTAAATCGTAATATCTTAGAAAACACATTAGAAAATATAAGATTTATTTTTAATATAGGTGGTTATTGATTAATAATTTTTCTGTAGGTACTTCTTTTGAAATGCTTTTTCTCATTTAATAATAAGCAAATAGTTATCAAATTTGTTTGCTTACTGTTAGTATTAAACGAACAGTATGAATTAAAGTTATGCCAAACCTGTCTGAGAAAGCAAATACACGGACAACATAATTTATTGACATCTCATTACTTCTTAACATCGGTGTTCATTTATTCTACGTTCGGAAATCATAGAAATTTCTTCTATTCCACTTGTAAGTGAGAATGATTACTAGTAAGTCAACGACTAAGGGAACCAAAGTGATTGACAAGAATAAAACTAAAGTTCAGAAGGAATTAGCAGAAACAAAAGTAAGCCATATGGAGTTAATAAGGCAGTATACACAGTCATCCACAGTGCATGGTTTGGTGCATATATTCGACCAAAACCAGTCTCCTCTTCACAGGTTTGCTGAGTATATTGCAATTATAGTTATTGGGTTAGTTCCACTGAGGTTAGTAATATTAGAATCATTAGTAATAATGTCTGTCATACCTCGTAAAGTTTCTGTAGAGTTCGACCGGTTTCGGGTCCGTTTGGTTCCTATCTTCAAGAGCAACTGACTGTATTTTATTTTTCCTTTTTCTTTCTTTTTTTTTTTATTCCACAATGTAAATAACAAGTTTAGGTAGGTTGCAAGAAAAATTAAAATACAGTCAGTTGCTCTTGAGATGGGAACCAGACGGACACGAAACCGGTCGAGCTCTACAGAAACTTTATGATGACGGATATTATTACTAGTAATTCTAATATACTGCAATTATTTTGTATATTTTTGAAATTTATTTCAGTTATTGTTATTGCTATGTAATATAATGAAATCGTAACTTTACATCTAAATCAGGATTATGTGTAGATTAGTAAAAAGTATCTTTTGCTTCACATAAGTTGGCTAAGGTTTATAACTAGAATAATTTTTTTTTAAAATGGAAAGTAAATGTATAATATTAGTATCAGAGCAATGCAAATTAGAGAAATATGTAAAGTTGGCATTATGCTGACTACTTCTATACCCGCTAGTAAAGTACATGGGGCTCATGCATTTTAAGTTAGTCTTTTTACACATATATGTTAAATAATAATATTAGAGAACGCCTTACATTGTATGCTGCGTGTATGACTCACGGAATAAAAGAATGACCACGCTTATAGGCTTTCAACTTTAGTGCTGCTCTATGGGAGGAAAGTGTGGCTCATTTATTATTTGGCACTCATTTTAGTGATGTACAAACCACACTTTCGGGCTGATTCTACATTGTGAATCAGCTAAGTTCTGCCTTTCTCAAATATAGTTAGAGTGAAAGGGGTCTTTATATATATTTATATATATATATATATAAAAAGATTTCACATAAACACGTGAAACAACAATCAATGATCAAACCACAATAAGAAATGGGAAAACAAGACTAAGATCTTTCAACCGTAACAAGCGGTCTTCGTCAGAGTCAAAAACCCAACTGTTTGGGTTGTTGGTCAGTTGGGTTTTTGACTCTGACGAAGACCGCTTGTTACGGTTGAAAGATCTTAGTCTTGTTTTCCCATTCTTATTGTGGTTTGATCATTGATATATATATATATATATATATTACTGCTTCAACCGATTCCCTAGCGAGTGATAACGTCAGCTGTTTATCGATTTTTGGCTTATCAGTGATTCTACAGATTCCACATTGGGAGTAGAAAAAAAATTTTGCCTAACTAAAGTGCATTTCGAGTAGAGATCTTTAACGAATACCTGACATCGTACAGGCTCGGAACCGACGGCTTAAAGCCCTCTCTGAAGGGCGACGTACTCAGGTTTATTCATCTCCTGCGTGAATTAATCGAGGTTCAGGTGGGGATCGAACCCCGGGGACTACCAGCCCAGAGATGAATATGTTAACCACAGAGTTAACCTGGTCCCCAAGAGGTCTTTAACAAGTACCTAACATCATACAGGCTTAGAACCGACTACTTAACGTCCTCTTCAAGGGATGAGTCCAGCCCAGAGATGAGTATGTTAACCACAGAGTTAACCTGGTCCCCAAGGGGTCTTTAACAAGTACCTAACATCATACAGGCTTAGAACCGACTGCTTAACGTCCTCTTCAAGGGATGAGTCCAGCCCAGAGATGAGTATGTTAACCACAGAGTTAACCTGGCCCCCAAGGGGTCTTTAACAAGTACCTAACATCATACAGGCTTAGAACCGACTGCTTAACGTCCTCTTCAAGGGATGAGTCCAGCCCAGAGATGAGTATGTTAACCACAGAGTTAACCTGGTCCCCAAGGGGTCTTTAACAAGTACCTGACATCGTACAGGCTCGGAACCGACGGCTTAACGTCCTCTTCAAGGGATGAGTACAGCCCAGAGATGAGTATGTTAACCACAGAGTTAACCTGGCCCCCAAGGGGTCTTTAACAAGTACCTAACATCATACAGGCTTAGAACCGACTGCTTAACGTCCTCTTCAAGGGATGAGTCCAGCCCAGAGATGAGTATGTTAACCACAGAGTTAACCTGGTCCCCAAGGGGTCTTTAACAAGTACCTAACATCATACAGGCTTAGAACCGACTGCTTAACGTCCTCTTCAAGGGACGACATACTCACATTTATTAACCTTCGCGTGAAGAAATCAAGAGCCAGAGCGAGAATCAAATCCAGGACTACTAGTCCAGAGGCGAGCAGGCAAGCCATTGGGATACCCTGGCCCCCTATGCGTGTGGTACTCGCCTATTCAAGCGCAACTCAATGATTTGTTTTATTACATTCTATATTTGATAATTACATATCAAATCTGGTGTTTAATATAATTATTCTATATCTGTTTAAGATAATTACTTCTTATATCTGGTGTTTAAATATTCTCATTTATTTAATAGTATTATATTTTATCAGTTGTATTTTTATCTTTTTTCTGATCTGATTAATTTGTTATTTTTTCAGTTTGAATTCTACCATGTTGATTTTTAAATCCTTTTAGAGCGTTAAATAATATCTCTGTCTGATTATTTATTTATTCACTCATTAAATCATCTGCATTTTCATTTTTAAACATTTCTATCTCTTCTATTAAATTATACATATATTCTTTTTTTTTGTCTGTTCCTAATAAATCCATTGAATGACAATGGATCCATATTTTATTTGTGACAATATTTTAGTTTGGGACAAATAAAGTAAAAAAACAAAGTATAAAACTGTATATTTTTAAAAATTTTTAACCAACCTTAACGCGTTTCGAACACTTTGTGTTCATTGTCAGGTAACATCTGCTTCAGTAAGGTGATGTGAAGTATTCAAAGAGTAATAGGACACTGCTATCATGCTTGTCCACAGCACATTCAAGGGGTCATAAGAGTGCTCGATACTCCAGGCAGATGTAACCTGACGATGATCGCTAACTTCCACAGCACTTACGAGATATTTTTTGTGGTGAATTAGTGTTTCTTATCTTTATTCTAATCTATAATTCTAATCTCATCGGTATTATGAGTAAGTACCACAGAATAAATGAGGGCATAGCTCATGACTTAAACTCATCTTGTTTTGATATAAAATAAAAGTGCTTGTCATGAATATAACTTTATAAATAAAGTTAGTTGACATGATAAACAGAAAGAGCTGCAATCAGCACTTACTTTTACAGTATGTTTCAGTAGAATCAAAAATCGTTGGATTCAACATATCAAATACACAGGATGTAGTGATTAATAATTCATAGCACACAGTTTCTGAGCAATGCCATTCTCCACACAAAGAAACAGTTAGCACTGTTAGTTAAAAAATTATAAGATTTTTATTACTGCTACTCTTTCTTCTTTCATGTCATTGTTGAAATACAGTTATTCAAAAGAAACCTTCTTTGCTAGAGTTATAAACAATCATACCAATTGCATTCTCAATAAAATTGGCGAAATGTACAGCCAAAATTAGAAAAGCATATTAATTAAATTGATTTTCGTTATTTCTGGCAATAGATGCACTTCACATTTGAGTGTTAACTACTCCAGTTTTTTTTTTTATTATCGTTGCTTTATTTATTTATTTAGAACTAATATCCAAGTAGGTGATAGATACTAGAAACAATTCGTGTAAGAGTTTATATTAAATTTTTTGTTGTAAATATATCTGTTGTAATAAGTAAACATATTAATTATCAAACTCAGTGATAAGTAATTTAAATAGAAGGTTTATTGTATAAAAATGCAATAAATAGTTTTATTATTTGAAAAAATGTCTTTAATTAGTGACTAAAGTCTTAATCACTCCCTCTACTTTAGTGTTTACATGGTGTTCCTGAGAACAGGCTTTCAGTTTGAAAGGAGTAAAAGATTACTGGAATATAGTGAGTTGCTAGAGAGATGCTAGTTGATTTTCTTGAATGATTCCATGTAGAATTTCTTTTGTAAATAATTAGAATGAGTTTGGTTCTCATTTATATCTATATTAGTTAACAAGGTGCAGTGAGGGTGAAAAATTTCTATATGGATATAGGAATACTACCTCTAATGATAAATGCGGCAGAATTGAAAAAAAATATTCAAAAGAAAAATTGAAATATATTCAAGTGCTACAGTGGTTGAAAGCACAAGAAATTCTGCTTTGATGTTATATAGTACGAAAAAAAATCACTTTTGAACTCTTTACATTGACTTTGATATTCATGCAACGTGCTTTCACCTAATGTCCTTAAACTAAGTGCACTGCACTTCTAAATGTATTGTTTATTCACAGGGTTTTATCAAATTAAAACTGCTTTATAGAAACATCAGCAATAAAATTCATAGGCAAAAATATCAGTTACTCAATAGACTATATGAAGGAAGTGTTACATAAATAAGAAGTTTGTTTCTAATGTATTCCGAGATGTGTACATTCTCTTAATGCATCTTAACATGTTCTTCAACTCTCTTCTTCGACCCTCTTTTGCATGCCTCCCTCTGGGTGGTCCTTTCCCAACCATCACAACAGTTGTACCTCTCCATATCTATTCCGTTCATTTTTAAGTTACTTAGTTCTTAGGGCTCACTGGTTTGTTTGTATTTTATATGTAATCTGTCGAAGCACACTATATGTACCAAACAGGCAATTTCTATAAAAATTCCATTTAGGTATATTATTTTAAGTGTTAGAAACCCAAACAAGAACTACTAGTTGCAAAGATTTTGGGATAATATATAAAGTATGACCTCATACATCAAACACATCCCGGGATTCATTATCAATAGTAGAAAATTTTTCATTAACAATTACTAAGATTTAAAAAAAAACAACAATAATAATTGTTATAATTATAACAAATATAAGGATCTAAGAAAAAAAATCTACCATTATTTATCAAGGAAAAGCCAACAACTCCATATCACTAAATGGAGTATATATATATAGTTCAATATAGGCAAAGGAACATAGAGAAATCAAAAGATCACACTTACAGTCTCTAATTTTCGGTTTAAACCGTCTTCAGGAGAGATAAGAGAGGGAAACCAAGCGCACTGGTTCAGAGACGGTTGGAGACCAACAGTGTTGCCGCATGCGCGCCCGGTCACAGAAAATAAGGTAGGCAGGAATCAATTTATAATTACATTAAATTAGTGGTATATGAAAACAATATATAAACAAAAGAAAAAATTGAAAAAATTGAGGGACGAACAGAGAAATTAATGTGATGTTGATGTTGAACAGAGAAAAGAGTTGAAAGGTCAACATGACCTTTTATTCTAACCGCATATTTCTTGTTCTTTATTGACCTTTGACCTTCTCTTTATATTAACCTGTACTAATGCTTTTAATCTATTAATAGCAATGACTAAGCATGTGTCATCGATTTTAATTTAACATGTCACTTGGCCAACTCCTTCTCCAGTTGAACCCTGTTAGCAGGAGGTTAGTTCGTAGAATCGAATCTTTCAGTCATAAGATCGTGATGCCGAGACTGCGGTTAATTTTAATGATATATATATATATATATATATATATATATATATGATCACGAAACAATATGAAATAGCAAAAAACGACTGAGATCTTTCAATCGTAACAAGCGGTCTTCGTCAGAGTCAAAAACCCAACTGAGTTGGTCTTGTTTTCCCATTTTTTATTGTGCTTTGATCATTGATTGTTATTTCACGTGTTTATGTGAAATCTTGTTATATATATATATATATATTATTGAGTTTGTTATATATATATATATATAATTGAATTTGTTATATATATATTATTGAGTTTGTTATATATATATATATTATTGAATTTGTTATATATATATATATATATTTTATTGAATTTGTTATATATATATAGAGCAGATACAATAATATATTCTATCAAAGACCGTTTGATGGAATAGGAGTGTCCTCTAATCGGGATTCGGTCAATTTTCTAGGACAAAAAATCAAACTCTCGTTGCCAAAGTTTCGATTTTATTTAAAACCTTTTTCATAGGCCTACAAACAAAGTATAATAAGAAATCACATATCAACATGAAACATACACACAATATGAAAATGGATTGTTACAATTTATGACTATAAATATAAATATATTATAAATGAATATAAATTATGAATATTTATAAATATAAATTTATGAATCATAAATGAAAGTGTCCTATATAAGAGTGTAATTTTTTATCCTAGAAAATTGACCGAATCCCGATTAGAGAACACACCTATATATATATATATATATATATATATATATATATATATCCACTTAAAATTCGAAAAAACGATCCAAACTGGACGCAAATCAGTTCACAAACGAAGAAAAGCAACACACAGAGAAAGAGACACACTTACAAACTCAAATTTTCGGATGATCCGTCTTCAGGAGAAAAGAGAGACCAAGCACGCCGGAAACACAACGGCAGGAAACCGTCCCGGCAACCGACCGTGCTGCCACGCGCGCCCGGTTCAGGAAGTAATGAAGTAGAGACGATCAGAAGAAAATTAATATTAAAATTAAAATTAAGAATTAAGAAAAGCAGTTCTGGTTGATTGAAGGTAAAATAAACAGCAGGAAGATAAATGAAGTATAAAAAGGAATACCGTGAAAAATACCTAAAAGCATGAAAAAGGAAGATAAACGAGTTGGTAAGGCCTTAACAAATTTTAAACTGTCTATAGATAGAAATTAAAGGGAAACTACAGTTATATATGTATGACAAGGAATACTGAAGTAAATTGAAAATTTAGTGAGTTTAAGCATGGAAAACAAGATGACCTGCTTATGGTAAAAAGTACATCCAATGTGGAAATGAAATCATAACATCTCTCTACTATCATCTAATATCCCAGAGACTCCTACTAGTCCTCTTTATGTTCTAAACCTGTTGCTCAATAACGTCATCTCAACATCGTCTCAAACAAGTCAAGCTTCAATCTCCAAAAATTTCTAACAAACCAGCTCTTTCTGTTAGATTATTTTCTTCGTTTTTTATATTTACTCTAAATAGATCGCAATAACCTCATCATTTATTTCTGAGATTGATCAATTTGTAGGAGTTTTTATAAGTCCTAAAATGAATCTGAACTAAACATTTACAGATTTTTCTATAATACTTAAATTCTTGAAACAGTTTCTAATTTTTCGTTATATAGTAACTTCATAAGGATGTAATATATATTAATTCTTTCTTGATGGAACAAAACCAAGTGCCCATGATCTATTCAGTTTTTGGAATTCACCGTGACTTTGTTTCTTTTTCTCAACGACAAGGGTTTTCTAACATCTCAAACAACAAGACCTATCTATCTTACTGTTTCGGATGCCATTTTCGTTTTGTAAGGATAAAATAGAGTGGCCAATTTAATTCCAATAAGAATGTGAAATTAAACTTTCATACCATGATATATACAGTTATAAGCTAAAGTTCCTATATTCTAGGACAGAGAAAAGTAAAGTGCAACCGAAAAACTCGAGCTGTTTTTGACCTTTCAATGCGGCTATTTCAACTGATAGGCCTTTTAAATAAAAGGCTCATGTCATCTTTAAAACCTTAATAAAATGTTTTTTAACATTAAGTTTTAACAATCGATTTCAATTTAAATGTCACATGGCCAATCCTATCTCGTTGAACCCTGTTAGCAGGAGGTTAGTTCGTAGAATCGAATCTTTCAGTCATAAGATCGTGATGCCGAGTACTGCTGGTTAATTAATTTATAATAGTATATATATATATATATATATATATATATTATATGATCACGAAACAATATGAAATAGCAAAAAACGACTGAGATCTTTCAATCGTAACAAGCGGTCTTCGTCAGAGTCAAAAACCCAACTGAGTTGGTCTTGTTTTCCCATTTTTTATTGTGCTTTGATCATTGATTGTTATTTCACGTGTTTATGTGAAATCTTGTTATATATATATATATATATTATTGAGTTTGTTATATATATATATATAAATTGAATTTGTTATATATATATTATTGAGTTTGTTATATATATATATATTATTGAATTTGTTATATATATATATATATATATTTATTGAATTTGTTATATATATATAGAGCAGATACAATAATATATTCTATCAAAGACCGTTTGATGGAATAGGAGTGTCCTCTAATCGGGATTCGGTCAATTTTCTAGGACAAAAAATCAAACTCTCGTTGCCAAAGTTTCGATTTTATTTAAAACCTTTTTCATAGGCCTACAAACAAAGTATAATAAGAAATCACATATCAACATGAAACATACACACAATATGAAAATGGATTGTTATCAATTTATGACTATAAATATAAATATATTATAAATGAATATAAATTATGAATATTTATAAATATAAATTTATGAATCATAAATGAAAGTGTCCTATATAAGAGTGTAATTTTTTATCCTAGAAAATTGACCGAATCCCGATTAGAGAACACACCTATATATATATATATATATATATATTATATATATATAATTCCACTTAAAATTCGAAAAAACGATCCAAACTGGACGCAAATCAGTTCACAAACGAAGAAAAGCAACACACAGAGAAAGAGACACACTTACAAACTCAAATTTTCGGATGATCCGTCTTCAGGAGAAAAGAGAGACCAAGCACGCCGGAAACATAACGGCAGAAACCGTCCCGGCAACCGACCGTGCTGCCACGCGCGCCCGGTTCAGGAAGTAATGAAGTAGAGACGATCAGAAGAAAATTAATATTAAAATTAAAATTAAGAATTAAGAAAAGCAGTTCTGGTTGATTGAAGGTAAAATAAACAGCAGGAAGATAAATGAAGTATAAAAAGGAATACCGTGAAAAATACCTAAAAGCATGAAAAAGGAAGATAAACGAGTTGGTAAGGCCTTAACAAATTTTAAACTGTCTATAGATAGAAATTAAAGGGAAACTACAGTTATATATGTATGACAAGGAATACTGAAGTAAATTGAAATTTAGTGAGTTTAAGCATGGAAAACAAGATGACCTGCTTATGGTAAAAAGTACATCCAATGTGGAAATGAAATCATAACATCTCTCTACTATCATCTAATATCCCAGAGACTCCTACTAGTCCTCTTTATGTTCTAAACCTGTTGCTCAATAACGTCATCTCAACATCGTCTCAAACAAGTCAAGCTTCAATCTCCAAAAATTTCTAACAAACCAGCTCTTTCTGTTAGATTATTTTCTTCGTTTTTTATATTTACTCTAAATAGATCGCAATAACCTCATCATTTATTTCTGAGATTGATCAATTTGTAGGAGTTTTTATAAGTCCTAAAATGAATCTGAACTAAACATTTACAGATTTTTCTATAATACTTAAATTCTTGAAACAGTTTCTAATTTTTCGTTATATAGTAACTTCATAAGGATGTAATATATATTAATTCTTTCTTGATGGAACAAAACCAAGTGCCCATGATCTATTCAGTTTTTGGAATTCACCGTGACTTTGTTTCTTTTTCTCAACGACAAGGGTTTTCTAACATCTCAAACAACAAGACCTATCTATCTTACTGTTTCGGATGCCATTTTCGTTTTGTAAGGATAAAATAGAGTGGCCAATTTAATTCCAATAAGAATGTGAAATTAAACTTTCATACCATGATATATACAGTTATAAGCTAAAGTTCCTATATTCTAGGACAGAGAAAAGTAAAGTGCAACCGAAAAACTCCGAGCTGTTTTTGACCTTTCAATGCGGCTATTTCAACATGATAGGCCTTTTAAATAAAAGGCTCAGTCGTCATCTTTAAAATTCCTATAGAAATAAAAATAGTTTTTAACACTTTTAATGTATTTTTAAACAATATAGTCAAATATATTTTCCTATCATGCTATTTGCCTATTTGGCTGAATAAAAATGGCTTTCCACCACGAAATGTTCAAAATGTTTATCTACTTCTACAATTAAACATAAAAACATTAAAAACGTGGACATAGTAATCGTATAATAAAACTTGGTGTCAATTCATTTAATTTTGCATTAATTAATTCGGCTCTCATGTAAACCTATTATCAAACTCTGTGGTTAAAGCATTATAAAACTATAATCAATCAATATAATGACTTATTTTATTCTGGCTTAATTTATTCGGTTATAACCCAAGTGAAATCACTGATTACACAATTGGACAAGTTTTTACAGATAGAATTTTACAGTCGTATTTTATAAGGCAATATTTTTTCTTCAAATATTATAAATTCATGATATTTTTATCATACAATAAATTTATTAAGGAAATATTTAACACAAAGTTTTAAGTTTGTTTAATTACCAAAATATTATGTTTTGTTCGGTATCTGCATTATCATGAGGAACAATAATGTACCTTTTTCACGTTCGTCATACCACACAATGACTCTACATTGCTAGTCCTAAATTTTGCCTAACTCAAGTGTTATGTTATTTAGGTAGGGATCTTTAACGAGTATCTGATATCGTAAAGGCTCGAAACTGACGGTTTAGCTTCTCTGAATGAAGATGTATTCAGATTTTTTTTCACTTGACAAAAAATATAGTGGGTATCGAACCCGAGATACACCACTATAGGGGCGAGTACGTAAGCCACTGGGCTACCCTGGCCTTCTGAACTCTCCTAACGGTTACACTGGAGCTAGAGACAACAAAGAAAGGGATTGATAGCGTTATAGTGATTCATTGGCAGTAATTGTCTGATAATAACTATGAATATACCTTATTGAACATACCTTATAAAGCAATTTTTAACTATACATTCAATTCATTTTCGTTCTAGTTCAGTGCTTATGGTGAAAAATACGTTTAAAAAATAAAATAAATTCAATAATTGTGTATAAATGTGTGCCATAAGAGCAGTTAACGAAAAATCGAACATTTTATCTCTTTAATTATTATGAACAATAATAATATACGAAAAATAAATGTTATTTTTTCTCGTAAATTTAATATTACAGTAATGCCTCACAACTAAAAAGAGACACTTGGAAGAGATAGAATAACAAATTCTAAAGTAAGTAAGCAGGGTGCTTTACGTAAGTAAGTAAAGTTCTAGCCTGAGAATGTAAAAAATGGTTCCAGGCTAGTGTCCTAGAAGAAAAGGGGTGTTTTAGTTGGTAGTCTGGTTGAACTGGGAGGCCAGCGCAATATGCATTTCACCTCCTTACCCCCTAAGGAAAAATATTACAGTAATATTTTGTGCAAAGTTTTAATTTTTATGAACACCAAAAGATCAAGAAAAGTAGCTTCTTGTTTTGATATAATATATGATTTAGTGACATTCCAATGATTACACTCTGAAAGATATACAGTTATTTTTCTAAACAAAGGGTGATGAAATACAGTTTTATGTCCAAAAGGTCAATAGTTTTATTAAAATTAGTCAATCTTCTATTTTGATAACTGATTAAAAAATAGTTTTTAGTACCAAACCGTTTTGATTTTACCCAAAATCTCACAGATATTATTAAAAAGAAGCCAAAGAAAATTAAAAGATTTACGAAACTTAAAAACGTGCACATCGTAATTTTAAAATAGATTTTTTTATTATTATAAAATGAATATACAATAATATATATAATAATAATATATATAAATAATATAATATATAAATATATTATATATTTTATATAATATATAAATAATATATATAATATAATATTATAATATATATAATATATAATGAATATCCAAATAATATTATTTTGATATTGTTTGTTCATACTTCACTATAATTTGCTTATGTACTGCATTTATTTATGTAACCAATGCTTTAAAAGAAGAAATCACTGATAGGGCTAGCTGTCCCACTAGAGTTTTGGCTGTTTCAGGTGGTTGTGGATCGCTGTGTTTCTCAGCTGTTTGTTTATCGGCGGTTATCAGGCGTACTTGTCCTGGCTTCACTATGTTCAAGTCCCAATCTTTATTCGGGTTGAGAGAACTGACTTTCCACTAGCTCTCATTCCATTCCCTGCAGTTTCTGTGTGCCCGATGGATAATGTACACAAACCTCATTTCTTCCGAGCCATCTCCAGGTAGAACTCCTTTCAAACATCCTTGTCTAACACTTCTTGTAAGAATGATGAAAAGAAAATCCATAGATGTTATAAACAAAATAATGTATTTTTACTAAATTATTATCAAAGTTGATATTCTATAAATAAGTTTACTAACACCCATACCATGTTGAATGCAAATGCACCTATTAGATACTGAAGTTTAGGTGTTACATATTTAGTTGTAAGCATGATATCATTAACTGATAGAATATTTTTCTTCTTCAATAAGTACTCCTTCTTGGAAGGACTTTATTCAAATTTTTCCATGTTCCAAATGAAAATAATACCACTCATTCCGTTCTCCATTTGGATATATCTCACAATTTTTCATTTTATAATAAGTGTCACGTACCAATAAATAGAATATTAAAATCATATAAATAAATAAATTATATACTATTTTATATAAAACAGAGTTTATAATGTACATAAATATTTAATTAATAACATCAACAACAAATCAATGACAAACTTATGTTAAATTCTACAAGTACTGTAAAATACTATAAGTGTTCCGTAAGATAACTATGTTGTGTTATTTATGTACAAATATAAATCTAAAATATAAAATTGTTTAAGTTTGGGTAGATGATGTTTGAACGCATCTTGTGGTATATATGCTTGAATGAACCTTCTCATATCATGATCATACTTAAAAATTGTTCTTTCTTTATCTTGTGATAATTATGTTATTACATAATATTTATACACAATGTATGGACCAATTAAAGGACATTATAGAGTGGTAATGTTTTATTATTGTAAATAAATAATTAAGAAAATGAGTTTTGAACATTCTTTTCTCGCTGAACGTTTCGGAACATGTTCATCTTTAGAGTTAGATTTAAAAGATTGAATGGTTCTAAACTGGTCGAAGGAAGAAAGAATTTAGTAGTTTATCATATATTTTTTCACAACGTTAGTAAACATTTTTTCAGGACTAGAAGAAATACTTTTTAATAAATAAATGTCAGCTTTATTTTCAAGGTATATGAGTCATACATTTATTATAAAGGTTTTTCAGATTTATTGGAAAAAAATATATTTCTGGTCAAAATGAATCAATTGAAAAGTTGGGAAAAGCAATTTCTAGACTTCAGCAACCTTTATACAATGAAATGGAACCGTACATCAAAGGAGAGGAGGCATTCTTGTGGTCAGTTAGTGGCATAAACCTCACAGAGCTCATGATTGAGGTAACCTTGTATTAAACTCTCCCATAAGTACTCTAGTACCACCTCCACTCATACCATCAGCAAACACAACCTGCCTTCTTGTAATTTAACATTTGGATTTAATGAATTTTTCTGTTAGAGCACTATTTCAATGAGATAAAATTTTATATTCTTCTTTAGGTAAATAACATTTTAATATATTTTATTGTTATTATCAATAGGCTTTGCTGGCCAAATTCAAGTAAATACATGCATATTATTATTACCACTGAGGTTAGTATAGATTAGTATAGACTGACAGTATGACGAAGTTAGAAATATAAAAAAATCAAACTAGATAATAGCTAAAAACTAAAAATCAAAAATAACTAAATAAAATCAAAGTAATAATATCAAGATAGCAGTGGAATTGGAAGAAAATTAACCCACTTTATAACAGCTCAGTAGGTTTGATTAGTTGCGATTGAAGATGTACAACGTCCGAAAGCGCTCCAACGACTCCAACATCATCGTACGAGGTATGACGGTTTGCCATATTAATAATATAAATTCAAGTAAAGTAAAGCTTGGCTTTAGTACTGAAATAAGAAGTACCGAATGTTGGCCATGATCTCATATTGCTCAAATAAGAAATGCAAATCTGTATGCACACTGACACTCAGAGTGGACTTAAAGCAGTTGATTTTATTCTTTTATGATAACAGGTAATCATCAAAGACCTGTTTTCTAATAAACTTGAGCAAAGTAGAGCTTGGACTGCCGTCGATCAACTCTTTATGGCATATTATTGCCGATTTATTTTTTCGTAAATTATTAACTCTTCAGATTTTACATTCTGTAGTTATTATAAAACTTATTCTAACATTAACTAAAGAAAAAAAGGTTTTAAAATTTTTTAATAAAAGAGATGTCTGTTTTGCTCATTTATATAAAAATTTGATTTATATCAATTATATATAGATCATTATATATGGGTGAATTATATATAAATATAACTGTTTAAGTCCATTTTTAATCACACTTAGTATATAGAGTTTGCATTACTGATATCAAATTGAATATTTATTATATATATACACTTTTTCGTTGGAAATACGATCCAAAACGGACAAATATAGTTCAATATAGACAAAGAAACATAGAGAAATCAAAATAACACACTTACAGTCTCTAATTTTTGGTTTGAACCGTCTTCAGAAGAGATAAGAGAGGGAAACCAAGCGCACTGGTTCAGAGACGGTTGGAGACCCTCCGGGGTCTCCGGATGAAAGTATTGCATCTGAGATAACATTTCAATTTAGCATTTTCAACAAAATTCTTGTTTTGAGATCCGGTCTCCAACCGTCTCTGAACCAGTGCGCTTGGTTTCTCTCTCTTATCTCTCCTGAAGACGGTTCAAACCGAAAATTAGAAACTGTAAGTGTGTTCTTTTGATTTCTCTATGTTTCTTTGTCTATATTGAACTATATATATATATATATATTGTAAAAGACGAGCCAATCCCTGTTACGTATTACTTTGGGCACTTCTTATTGGTTGTGGGTGTTTATTCGTTGAACACGTTTCTCCTTAGCACACTCCGTCCAAGCCAGGACGCCAAGACCTTCATCCAACTCTATTGGAA
Source organism: Hermatobates lingyangjiaoensis (assembly GCA_026182355.1). Taxonomy (NCBI): domain Eukaryota; kingdom Metazoa; phylum Arthropoda; class Insecta; order Hemiptera; family Hermatobatidae; genus Hermatobates; species Hermatobates lingyangjiaoensis. The sequence continues at coordinate 5,269,452 of JAPFBL010001928.1, forward strand.
AATTAAGTAGGGACTGCGAGCCCTCTCCCGGAGTGAAGGCTGAGGCGGCCGAGCAGACGGAGTGTGCTAAGGAGAAACGTGTTCAACGAATAAACACCCACAACCAATAAGAAGTGCCCAAAGTAATACGTAACAGGGATTGGCTCGTCTTTTACAATATCTAATCTGGCATTCAACATATATATATATATATATGTTTACATAGAACCAGGGAACTGTTTAATTTCTATGTCAATTGAAATCAGAATTCCTTTAAAGTTAGTTTATCATTAAAGCAGTACAGTTTTCTTTGAAATAAAATACTCCTTGATAATGCAAAACTTGTGGCGACTTGATATTCTGTCTCAGACAGAAATATAATACACATATAAATAAATATATATTTATTCAACTTAAATAAGAATATTTAAATTGAGCTTTCTTGTTCAGAACATTAGCTATTGGTTTTTTAATTTTCCATTGGTACTATAGTTTTTTGTTTTTTCTTTTCTAAGCCAAGATTATTTTACTTGGCTTAACTCAAATATGAAATCTCGCGATTAAAACTCTTTTTAGATTTTGAGGTATCTTACTTTCTTCTCTCTCACTCTCTTGCACACACACACACACGCGCGGACACAAACAGACCAATTCACAAAACTATTTCATTAACTTAAAAGGATCTCAAAACAAGAATTTTGTTGAAAATGCTAAATTGAAATGTTGTCTCAGACACAATATTTTCATATCCCTATACTGTTTATAGTAGGTTAAATAAAGTAAAACTGTAGGGATATTAGAAAAATTCAAATTCTACACAGCTAAACCTTTAGTAGAAGCTATATTGAACCTAATAATACAAAAAAATAATTAAAAATCTACCGTATTGCCTTGAACTTTTTCCTCATACAACAACAGGTTTTAGAACTTGTCAACTGTCAAAAGTAAAGTTTTTTTTAGTTTTCAAAAGCTTCAAAATGGGTATGAAAACATTAAAAACCCTTAAGAGTAAGATAGTAAATTTTTATAATAATCAAAAAACACTTGAAACTTCTAGAAATGCGGCCGCTTTTTGAATTCATCTGTATATGTGTGTGTAAGAGACAGAGCGAGAGAGCGCAAGGTAACTCAAGCGCTAAAAAGAGTTTGAACATATCATAAAGTTACAACAGAACTAATATAATTGTTCTAAATGCTAAAGTATAAGACTTCAGTAGCTCTAGTCCAGTGGTTCTCAGCCTTGTTTAGCCCATTCACCCCTCTCGCCATTTCCCACAATGCCATTCCCCCCAGCCCCTATTCTTCCCAAGGTAGTATATACACATTTACAACTTTACAGTGATTATGATTATAAGAGAATTTTAAAAATAAAATGCTAATTATAATTATTGATGGATATATTAAATATTGATTCTATAAATTTTTTTTTTAAATTATAATTAAGAAGTTAAAACCTATAATAGCTTTCCTCACTCTGTAAACCTACTGTGGTCACAAATCACCCCTTGAAGATCCAAAATTAACCCCTGGGGGTGAATTTCACCCCCTTTGAGAACCCCTGCTCTAGTCAAACTGCTTGATCATTCTAACAGTAACACCATTTATGTGGGAGTTCATTGATATGCTGAATCAAATTTAGCTAAATAGGTGAAATTCTAGAATACCTACTATATTCAGTGTAAGCGTATAAAACAGTAGTACATATAATAATGGTTATGGATGTATCGATACACTCTAATATGTTCACATCAGAGATTCTTAATCTATTTTGTCTCATGCTTTACCTAATTGTCTTTAAAATTCTTACGCCTCCCTTGAAGGGGTATACATTATTTTTATTGGACAAACAAGCACACTTTTGTTTAAAAAACTAAAATAATCGTGGCTTAAAAAAAATTAAAAAACCATGGTACCAATGGAAAATTAAAAAAAAACAATAACTAATGTTTTAAACAAGAAAGTTCGACTTAATTATTTTCTATTGTTATCAATTTTCTCTGGATAAAAATTCAACTGCTCACATGAAAAGTCAAATTATTGCCAGGGTGAGAAGCACTGATTTAGAGCTATGCTTAAGTATACTTGACAGGACTTTGAAGGGATTTGACTTTCAGAGCGCTATACCCTGTGACCACCTGTTCAAAAGATGCTTCTGGCATGGGCTTTCAGTAAACTGTTGTGCATTGTTTAAACTCACATCTTCTGAACAAGGATTCTGTTATTCCTTCAACAATCTCGTCTCGGAGAAGTACACTTCATGGTAATTTCATTAAAAATCTACTTTGCTCTTTAAATTTGTGATTAATTTGATACAAAAGTATTATATATTTAAATGTTTTATATGTTTATTATTAGATAGTATAGATCTTCATTTTTAAAATATTTGTCTGCTTATATTTAAAGAAAGAAATAATCGCAATGTATATTTTTCATATATCATTATCATTTATTATTATATTCTCATCACTGGATAAGAATGAATAAATCAATAAACAATATATTTACTATTCTATATACAAGTAGAGCCATTGATTATATATGTATGTGTGCATAGTATTTATATATGATATGTACATTTATATACGTACTATATGTACATATATAGCTATGTTTATACACATATATAATTACGAGTTGATCTGATTTGGTTGTCAAATAAAATTTTCGGACCTTATGTTTCAGATTAATTCAAAACCATTTTCAAACGTTATAATAAAACAAAGAATATAAAGAAACAACAAGCAATCAATAAATATATACTCATAGAAACTTTAAGTTACAAATATAAATAGTACGAGTATTTCATGCAAAAAGGAGAGAATACAGAAATATGTATTATTAATGAAATATTAAATATAGTTTTAACATGAGTGTTTATAATTGGAAGTTTTAAATATACTGTTCAATTTGAGTAAACATTCTACTCAGTCAGCGGACTTCTACCTATTAAAAAGTCAATTTTTACCGAACAATATAAAAATGCACTAATAGATACAGACAACCAAAAGTCATTAACTCAATTTACCTGAATTCATAATATTTCAGTTAGTAACATCACTTCTGGGGATAAGCGTTCAATGAACGTTTTTAATATATAAAGTACTGGCAAACCTACCCGTCTTTGACGGAATCAAAAATTCAATTGCACTTGGTATCCCAAAATATCATTAAAAATTTTAGAGTAGTAGAAAATACCATTATTAGTGTAGTGTTAAACAAATGCTTCCGTATACTCCACATTAGATGTCTGTCCTTCAGGTTCATGGAAGAACAGAGTTGGAACCTCTTACTCTTGAGCAAGAGAACTACAGTGGACCATTTGAGAAAAACTTGGTCTCATTCACTTCAATTTCTGCGTTAGATAAAGTTTCCCCTTGTAACTTAGTTAACGTCATTGTGAAACAGAATCTGATGGCACTTTGCAATCGTTTGAACGAAAACGGATAGTAGGTCGAATCAATGGTATGCGTGGATTATGCATTAAGACTACCCAATACCACACCCAGTCATAATGTCCGCCTCTATGACATATCTGTGTAGAGCACGAACTCAGAGTCGTGTACCTTTTCACATTTCCCGAGGCACTCAAGTTTCGTAACATGAAATTTGTTACTGATACTAAACGCAGCATGATGGTGCTCCTACTTTAAGATTTTACTCATGAGCAGGCAGTCCAGGAGAAATAAATTCAGAGTCAAGACATTCAGTTGGATAATAAACTGCTTCCTCATCACTAAACACTCTCTTTATTAACTTGTAAGTTCTTTTCTCGGTAAACAAGCGTAAGAACTTGTTTGTTGATTTTTCCTGCCTGTTCATATTAAGAATTGAGAATTGCTCGTTCACAAAACTATTTATTATTAATAGATAGTACATCCTCAACTCTGGAAAACACATTTTCAATGCTGTCAAATATACAATATATTCATATGCTCAAATGAAATTAAAATCAACAACAATACCTACTTGCCACACCTGTGTAATTTCAAAATAAACTTGTCTGTGAAGTTAGAAAAATACAGCTTAAAGCCCCATAACTTCGCTTCTGAGTTATGAAGTTATGGGGCTTTAACTCAGAAGCCAAAATGTCCAAGGCTTCTTAGACATTTAGGCCTATTTAGGTCCTATATTCAGAGCTATTTAGTCGGGACACGACTCTGAGCTCGTGCTCCGCCATTGAGGCGGACACCATTGACTCGGAGCCACTATCCGTTTCCATTTAAACTAATTGCAATGTCCCGTCAGTGTCTGGGTTGCAATGATGGTTACTAAGTTCCACAGGGAAACTCTATCTATTGCAGGAATTGAAGTGAGTGAGACTAAGTTTTCTAGTATTCACAATTTTAGTTTAATATTAATTTTTTAATATTATAAGCTCTTAAATTATTCATAGAAGGACAATACCTAATACAAAAGTTGTATGTTTAATGAATCAATAGAAAACTGGCTTATATTTTTCTGTAAAATATCAACTTGATTCATCAAAGATTCTGGACCGTAGCGTAGCCCCAAACTTTGGATACATACTCACACATACACACACACACACACACACACACACACACACACACACACACTCACTCACTCAAACACAGACACCATCGAAAAAACTTCATAAAACGACTTCTGAGATGTTAGCTCAAAAGGTGTAATTCCGTCAAAATCTTGAAATTTTTCACGATTACTATTCTTATAGTAAAATAAAAATCTGTTTTCACTTAACTGTAAACGTTATTTTGCTAATTCTAGTTTATATATATATATATACCCAACTGACCCAAGTTGGGTTTTTGACTCTGACGAAGACCGCTTGTTACGGTTGAAAGATCTTAGTCTTGTTTTCCCATTTCTTATTGTGGTTTGATCATTGATTGTTGTTTCACGTGTTAATGTGAAATCTTTTTATATATATATATATATATATATATATATATATATATATATAAATGTTCTATTAAAACTTATGCCTATTTCTAATTTAACAGCTTTTCGGATTAATTTTTCCAATCTTCTCACTTCTGGTTTCCATAAGTTCGGGACAAGATATATCAGTTCTCCGAAATTTTTATTTTTATATACCAACATGTTTCGGTCCACATCGACCATTTTCAAGGCTAGTTTTATACAGGTAGTTTCACAACTTACATAATGATACAAAACTAAACAATAACTAAAATAAAATAAAACAACTAAAATAAACACACAAATATGTGTGGATCGAAACATGTTGGTATATAAAAATAAAAATTTCGGAGAACTGATATATCTTGTCCCGAACTTATGGAACCCAGAGGTGAGAAGTTTAGAAAAATTAATATGAAAAGGTGTTAAATTAGAAATAGGCATAAGTTTTAATAGAACTTGTATAAATGAAGGCCTGCTCCCCAAATACACTAATATATATATGTAAAAATTTGGCATAGCATAGATTATACTCGTATGTTAAAATAAAACTCTAATTCCACAAAAGTGTTACAATAGGAAATTTATTAGATTTGATATTTATTACTAACAAAACTAGGAATTGTAACATAGTAGTGTCTGGTGTATATTCTATTATATTTAGAATTACGGTAGTCCAATTAAAAATTAACGTAATAAAAGATGATTTATAATCGCTATGTTCTTAGGTTACTAATATTGTTTTACACTATTCAAATTAAAACAAAAAAACTTTGAAAATAGGTGTCCTTTGTACCTTCAATATTTTTGAAATCTCAATTACTGTTAATAGCGTATATAACAATCTGTCAAAAGTATTCTGTGTAGCGAGTACCCTGATCTGGAGAACCAAGAAGAGAGATCTAAGGAATGTCATCTCGTTCATCATGGAACGACGGGTACTAGATCTGGTCTGGAAGTCGAGTTCATCATCGAGAAGAACCTCGCTCCCATGATGGTAAGTACTCTGTCGTAAGTTATCACTTAATACCTTTGTGTATACAGATATATATATATATGATCAAACCACAATAAGAAATGGGAAAACAAGACTAAGATCTTTCAACCGTAACAAGCGGTCTTCGTCAGAATCAAAAACCCAACTGAGAGTCAGAGTCAGTTGGGTTTTTGACTCTGACGAAGACCGCTTGTTACGGTTGAAAGATCTTAGTCTTGTTTTCCCATTTCTTATTGTGGTTTGATCATTGATTGTTGTTTCACGTGTTTATGTGAAATCTTTATATATATATATATAAACTAGAATTTAAAAAGAACACATAGAAAGGAAATCACTGAACTCGCTACTATATTTCGATGTCCTCGTCTTCAGGAAAAGAAGTGAATCACTCCAAAGGCTGATAACGACTGACTTGGCGTTCGAACTGAAGCACTCAAACAGGGTAGCCAACTTTCGGAGGAAAGGTAGACAGGGAAGATAAAGAGATACAAGCCAAATAAAAATTAAAAAATGAAAACATTTAACTAAAATAAAATTAAAAGCTGATAATAACTAAAAAATAAGAGGGGAAAAAAAATCAACGATTGAGGTTAAGCCCAGGAGCCGATCTACCGCCCAGAAGACTAATAAGTGCTTCTTCTGAAGCTCTCAGAGTAACTTTCGAATTAGATATATATATATATATAGAAATATCAATTATACTTGATTGAGGCCTGTCTCAAAGGAATATTTTAGACATTCAAGCATAAAATTTATTTTTGTATGTGTTAAAAAGTGGTAAAGTCGTTTCTATTACGCAGTGAAATGAAAAAGTAAAAAAAAAAGGGTATGTCATTTAATTAAAGTAGCATGGTAATTGGTAGCACTGACTATGTTTATTTCTATTGAATTACAACTTTTTAACTAGATTTTTTCGATAACTTTATCATCTGTACTTGTTTATTAGTATCCTTCTAATAAATCAAGTGGAATAATTAATTACACCTTCAGCAATCCTCTTTGACTATGACTTATGTAACCTGTCTGCGACTGATGCTGTAGAAGCTAAAGTTGTTAAATAAGAATTCAAAAGTAAAATCGTTATATCAAATATATAAAAACAAATCATTTTTAAAATAAAATTTAAAATACATAATCTAGTCATTTTTATTTTCTACAACGTTTAAGTATATTTTTCAAAATGACATCAATAAGGTTGAAAACCTCAAAAAAAAAAAAACGGTTATCGTAAAATATTGGTGTTTGCTATTTACCTACTTTAAACATTAACATACCCAGTTATGCATCTTACAGAGTGGCTTTTATAATAATATTTTCTTGGTCAGTTAAAGATTTAGAAATGTTTATTTGTTTCCACATTATTTCATAATATAATTTACAGAGTAATTCACAACTATTAGTTCTGTAATAGTAATTGTTCCCGACCCTTCCAGTTATAGGCTTTCACCTTTAAGTACTGTTCTAAAGTTGGAAAGTTTGCTTCATTTGCTCTAAGCCACCTATTATAGTTATAGCCGAACCACATTACCGAGTTAATAATAATTGAAAAACTTATTCTTTCCTAAATAATAGTTTAAACAATAAAATATTCATGTATAGGCCAATTCATTTAGTTGTATCAAACAGAAGATATTTCTTTCAATTTTGCAATAATTTGGAAATGCATAACAAAAAAAACAATGATTATTATTAAAAAATTAATTATAATTAAATAATTATTATTTAAGAACAAGTTAAATTCAGATAGTCGACTCATCGTGTTCGTAAAATTGATGACACTCTTAAGGGTGGTTCTTTTTACTTATTTTTTCTTCATAGAGTATGCATTATTTTAAATAATTACTTATTTGTGGAGGTACAAAAATATCCAACTACCTGAGTAAACTGAAAGAAAACTTTAAATAAATCGGTATTTGAAGAGAAAAGTGATTTGCAAAGAAGCAAATGCTCCTTATACTTTGAAGTCAAAAATAATTTGAATTTCAATAATGTTGGACAATAGTACAAATATTGATATCAGTTAAGAAAACTATCGCTTACACAAGAGATATTTTTCACAGCTTAAGTCAATAAAAATACATTGTAATGAAGTGTCTATGCAGTAAACATGAACAGAATGAGTTACATTTTTCTTGTTATTGTAATTAATTCTATATCGATAATGGCCCAAAATGTCTACAACAATGTAACTTTTTTTTTTTCATGTTACTGTAATTAATTCTGTATTGGTGTAGTCTTGAAGAAGTCTATAAATATAGACGAAACGTTGACTTTTTATTAAAAAGTAGTTGACTCTGGACCAAACCTTGATAAAGAAAAATAATTAAGTTATATCCCATAGCTAGGGGTAGTAATGGAGTGATTAAGCGCCTCTAATAGCATCTAACACTCAACTCCGACTTTCAGCCTTCACGAGGCTACCCTCTTAACCTGCTGTATGCAGGGACAAACGAAAGAGGAGGAGAAGGTGATCAGGGGCTGGGCCTGACCATTTTCGTTTTACAACCTTCCTAATTCTCAAATCCTCTTCTTATATCCTAGCCCCAATTTAAGGTGTTATGCGATCCAGATACAGGGGTTACTGTATTATGAACGGAGCCTCAAGGATTCCAGGCGACTCCCTTGAGTCAATAGCCTTACTCCGGTATTCGGTGCTCTGCTGGAGCAGACAAAATACCACTGACAGAGATACAGGGATTTTCCCCTGTATGATACTAAGGAGAAGGAAGTCGAGAAACCATCCTCCGAAAGCGTAGAGGGTCCAAAAGCGCTAACTAGTGGGAGCCAACCTCACACAAGTGCACCTAAGGACCCGAAAAAGACCGTCCCGAAAAAGAAGAAAAGAAGTTACTTTCTACCGAAACGTAGGGAGCCTGAATGAACATTATCAATGATGGTTTATGCAGATTCTGCAAAAAAGAGGAAGAAATACCGTTGAACCTGCTGACTGACTGTAAGGCAACTTTACTGCACAGAGGTAAGTGCTTCGGGACACTCAACAAAACCATAGAAAAAACTTTTACCACTGGAACAAGCAAAAGTGCTGAGCTTTTTGGAGACGTTGAAGCTAACTGCTGGGGTACTTTAGTACAGAAGAGAGGTAGTACAATAGTTTTTTTTTTTAAGACGCAGTGCTATAGTCACCCTCAAATAATAATAATAATCCCATAGCTGATAATGTGTTATTTACCGTATATTTTTTTCTGAGAAGAAACTCTAGAAAGATAAGTTGGAAATCAATAAAAGAGAAGCTTTATGTATAAATAACTTGAACATTTCATATGCCAAGGTATATCTTCATTCTGGCGATGAATTCCCTGCGGCTAGCTTGGGATTACCATTTCGCCTTCAGACCCAGAATAAGGTAGTATTAACTTTTTAACTGATACAAATGATTTCAAAATACTATTACATACTTTCAACAGTATACTGTTAAATTGTATTATGTTTAATATGGAATTGTTATGCAGTTAAAAATGACAAAATACCATGTACATATGTTTGAGAATAACAATCGATACAATTAAAATTAGCAGTTCTAATGTAGTGCAATCAGTTATTATGTGGTATTTATTCATTGTAGGGTAAAAATCTAATGAAATGGTCTCCACATATAAAAATTTTAATGATATAAACAACGCGTTTCGAACACGTTGTTTATATCATTAAAATTTTTATATGTGGAGACCATTTCATTAGATTTTTACCCTACAATAAAATTAGCAGTCTGTTTGTGCGATTGATTCAGTTTTCTGAGATAAGCAAAATTCAATATGCTAATTCAATTTTTGAAAAAAAAGAGAGAATACTAGTTAATTAAATTATGAGTGAATATTTACTTTCTAATATACATTGAAATAAATTTATTTCGTATATGTTTAAGAATATTTCTTAAATAAGTATATTTATACTCGTATATGACGATAAAATAATTGTGTTATAAGTGCAAAAGTATGGTCATAGTTTTATTCTAAGGAATAAAGTATGACAAGGCTTAAAGAAATAATACATAGTTCATACTAAAAATAATGGGGGCATTGGTTAAAATTGGTTCCTTCCATTTTATATTTTGTAGGTTTCCTAGATAAAAACAATTTTAACTGCACCTGATATTGTATAGAAAAAGACCTAAATATTTTCAATGCGTGGACTATATTTAAGATGTCATAATTTTAAAGATCAATATTGTGCAATTATTGTTTGAAGTTAAGTCACTCCTTATAGGTGGGTTTAAATAAAAAACAAAAAGAATTAAGTTTAAGCTATTTTACTAGACTTATCTGACAACCACAAACATCGATTGCGCAAGAAAGATTGATTGATCTTAGAAAGTTATAAGATCATGTCGCCGTATTCATAGATTAATCAATAATTACCTGGTAAGAATAAAAGCTGATAAGTATTAAGTTTCGGGACCATCCACGACTGGTCGAAAAATCCACATGTAGTAGCATTATATTTATTTAATTATTTTATATGTATTTTTACTGGATATGTATATCTCCATACCTGTAATTTTAATAATTAACCTCTATTGTTGATAATAATGTTGCGCCAGTGTAAAGTATTGTAACAGGTAAGTTAATAATGAACTGGTAATACGTATTATACATAAAATAGCGGTAACAGCGCCAGTTTATATTAATAATAACAGTAAGGATAATACAGTCACTTTAATGGGCTCATATGTAAGAGCAGGAGGATAAATTTCTCCTCTATTTCACCACGCCTCACTAATTATAGGTCACTTTACTCCTACAAAATATATATATGTCTACCAACAAAATCCGCTATGCAATCAATCAGCAGCGGATAAACTTATTATACCGAAGGATTTCTTCATCAAACCATCGTGTTAGCGGTGACCTGTATTCATCGTCATATTGGGTTTCTAATTTACATTTTTTTTTTCTTTACTTCAGATTTCTTCATGAACCTGAGAAGTGATATATAGTTACAATAATTAAAACAAAACTCATATTTTCCATAGTCTATCAAAGAAGAATAAAAATAGCTTCATAATTATTATTGTACAGGTAATAGTTTTCATAAAACACATTTGTTCAGTATAATATAATTTTCCAATACATCGAAGATTTGTTGTGATGATTATGCTGAGTAATTAGTGATCTGTAATATTACTTAGTATCTATTGAATGAAGTAGTATGCTCACAAATGTAAGCTAAAAAATAACAATAGCTTTATTACTTATTTTATTTTAAAATTTTGAATGGAAAACCTTTTTGAATGGAGAGACGCATAAAACTCCATAGATGGCATACTTTAAACATTCTTTGTATATATAGTAGGGTAATATAAAGTACCCTACTTTATAAATATAAATATAAATATACAAAAGTACCCTTTTGTATATAAAGTACCAACAACCGTAACGTCATAGCTCTTTGATATTTTCCTGAGCACCGAAATGAAAGCATCTACAAACATTTTTACTGACAATTCGATTAAAAAGTTAGCTGTTCTTGAAAAAAGAATTCCTGAATTCTACAGGATAGAATTCTTATTTTTAAATATTTAAAACGAATTTACATAATGTACTATTATAAAACATAATGTTTTTTGATAATTCGTTTTATTATGAATATTATATATAAATCCTCATCCTCAGGTTATAGGTGTAACGTGAAGATGAACACGAAGAATTCAAAACGCTTCGTTATAAAAACGATTCCTGTTGTCGTTTTGTGTTTGAATTTGTTTTTTCTTTCTATCATTCAAATAATTTAATTAATTTGTGTGTATGTATTACTGAAGGTGTAAGAACTATTTTAAGTTGATTTCTACAATTTTTTGTCATATTCTAAAGGTGTAAAATTTCTTAGAATAGGGTACTAGATCATTTCATCTTTCACTATACCATAACTGTTAACACGCAGCTCACTATTCTGTAGGGCAGAGTTTCTCAAACTTTTTTCGACGCGGAACCCTTTTTTCTTCAGTTGCTTTCCCGGGAAACCCAGATTATAATTTTATACAATCATAATATAAATAATTTCACATGCCTTTATAAATAGTATATACATTTAAAAATAATTACAAAGTAATATTACTGCAATGTGTATTTCTCAAAATTAAAAGATTTTAATTTTCATATTTCCCACAAGTACCTAACACATGAAACAGAATTACTAGCAATTTTAATACAAACTTTATTTTGTAATCATTTTTGGTTTTATAGTTGAGAGTTTGATTCTCAAGTCAGCAGCAGCATTGAATTTAATTTAAGTATTTAGTTTTTATGGCAGTATAAAAGGAAATTCAAGTTTTACCTAAGTAGGTTGTGAGAAATGGGAGCAATGTGTCAAGTGCTATTTTTGCAATAGCAGGAAATTTGGGAATAAGTATCTTCAAAAACTGACAAGTGATTAATATTAAATATGAATCAAATTTTGACCACTTCTACTTACGAGTATAAGTAGATATACTATCAATATTATACACATGTAATATAAAAAATGGAGCATGTGAAAATATTGCAATAAACTATATCCAAGTAGGAGTACTACTTTGAAGAAAAAAAAAATAGATATACACATCATTCGGTTTACAATTATTCGTGAATGCTGAAAATCTAATTCTTTTGCTGGTTAGATGAACGATCGCGGTATGTTTTAAGTGACCAGTCAGTGAGTAACACCACACGTCCATTCTGTTTGGGATTTGAAAGAAACTAATTCTTCTCTTTTAGAACCAATACTTTAAAAAAAAAAACTTAAAACATAATATATAAAAATTTAAAGTTTACTTAGAAGACTTATTAACATCTCTGGTTATTAAATATGTAAAAATATGGAAGAAATGTTCGGAAGAAATCAGTTGAGTTTACGATTTCAATCGTATCTGTTTCGACCGTACGTACCTGTACAATGTCATGTATTTGCTAAAAATCTTAATTCTAATAAACATGAGCGTTTCAAAATTCTTACCTTACCGAAATAGAACCAAACGCATAATAACAATTGTTTTTTAAATAAACTAAAAATATTATAAGTTGGTAGTAATAATCTATAAAGAAGGTACGCAATACTTTCAGAATCAGCGCTCAATATTGTTCTCATCTTTTTTATCAACCATTAACAAAATGTTTCCAGGATTGTTTTCAGTTAATGGAAATCAATATATGCTTTTTAACGAATTATAAATCCAATACCAACACTTGCTTTGAAAGTATGACCATATTTTTAATTTTTTTTTCTTTGACTCCTCATAAATGTGTCATTTAAAGTTAAAGATAGCTGTGAAGCCCAGAGTCATTAAGTGCTCTGAGAGGCTGCGTGGACTGGAGATAGGTGTACGAGAGTGCTTATTCAGAGATGAAGGCCATATTTCAATCACCTCCCTTTACACACAGAAATCCTGTTTAATCCAATGTAGAATGGATTACATCAAGTCTACTTGTCACTGTGTTCCCTATTTCTTCAATCAACCTGGTACCATATCAATTTTTTTAATACATAATTTATAAAAAGTTATATTAATAATGTTATCGTAAGTTTAACAGATAAATTAAATTAATAAATTTGTGTAGAAAACTGATAGAGTATTTTACAAACATATTAATGCTTATAACATTTTAAAACAACACACAAATTCTTCATTTGCTCTTATATATATATATATATATATATATATATAAAATTCTCATTATATATATGCAGACATGTTATGATAAACACACATAAATCTATAATAAATGAAATCAACATAGGATGCATTAAAATTGAAGCAAAATAAAAAAAATGAAACAAAAATTGATTAGTTTTCCAGGTTCAAAATAAACTTTTAAATATGACGTATTGAAATTAAAATTTGAATTTTTTTAAAACTTTTTCACATGTGAACAAATGAGGACGAGGTCGAAATATTGAAGTGAGTTGTGTTCTATTTCTATGGCTCTTTTCTTGTAATCGTCCGTTACACACACGCATATATATATATATATATATATACCATATATTTATATGGTATATATATATATATATATATATATAAAAGCGTGTATATGTATATATAGCGTGTATATGTATATATAAAAGAGTTGACAGAGATATTTCAACTCTTTTATTCTTACCGCTTGTTTCTTGTTCATTATTGACCTTTGACCTTCTCTTTATATTAACCTGTACTATCCTTTTAATCTATTTATAGCAATGACTAAGCATGAGTCATCGATTTTAATTTAACATGTCACTTGGCCAACTCCTTTTCCAGTTGAACCCTGTTAGCAGGAGGTTAGTTCGTAGGATCGAATCTCCCAGTCTTAAGATCGTGAATGCCGAGACTGCGGTTAATTTTAATATACCATATATATATATATATATATATATATATATATTCCTGCAGGACTCTTCTCTCTTCACACCTCCTTATGACGACGATGGTCAAAATATCGATGTGAGTTATGTCTGTGTCTTTCTGTGTGTTTCCTTCGTTTTGAATTTATTTATATATATATATATATATATAACGTGTACAGATATAACATCAATATATATGTGTATAAGAATATGATTCTCTCTCTCTCTCTCTCTCTCTCTCTCTCTCTCTCTCTCTCTTTGTATATATATATATATATATATATATATATATATCAACATCTGATATATATTATACAACATCTGCTATATATATAGATATAGATATATATACTGATATACTTAAAATAAACTGTGACGCATAGAAAGAAACATAACAAAGTCTCACTTTTATATACATATAAATTTTATATATACTATATATATATATATATATATATATATATATATATATATATATATATATGAAACGATTAGAATAAAAGAACACGTTGGAACAATACACAACTCACTTCAATATTTCGACCCCGTCGTCATCAGGAGAAGGAGAAGAATAAGATGAGTTCCACTTGGCTGGCAAACAGCAACTTGTTTATACACTCACATATATACATATACATATATATTACACATAAACTAAATAAAAAGATTCAATTAACTTTTATATAAAAAAGAGTTATAAATATATATAAAAAACAGAGATAGAAAGAAGAAATACTCAGTTCTCATGTAATTTATGGAAGTGATAGAAACACTTGTTTCTATTTCCGTGTTACTTTAGTTTTAACTTATATATATAGATGCTGAAAATAACTTGGAATTTTTTTTATTTTTCCTGGTTTAAGTAAAATTCACAAATGCCTACTTTTGGTTTTTATTTAAAATATTTTTCATAGGCATAAGCTAGAATTTTTTGAAGAAAAACTATGATTCGTTGCATTACTGAAAAGCTATGTTGTTAAACTGTTTCATTAAAGAGTTTAATCGAAGGTTTAGTACTGATATGATCGTTAGCTATTCGAGGGTTCAATTTGACCCTGGATGACTGACCTGGTCAGTATCCACATCTATTTTAGTACTACTCTATTCAGTCAATATATATTTATGTATGAATAAATCCAACCATAAATTCTAAAAAACTTTATATTAAACGATATTAATGTAATAATATGGGATATAAGGGACAAGTTTGTTAAACTTTACTAGGAGCTTGCTGTCAAAGCATTCTCCGAAATAACTACATTATGTTTCAAATGATTAAGAATATTTTTTTAATTTCTTTTCTAATTGTTGTAACATCATTACATATGTAAAGATAAATAAAACATATACATTTGTAAACTAGTAGTATTAATAATTACTGAATTATTAACAATGGAAAGATAATCAGGTTGTACTATTAACTTCGAATGTCCACAGTATCCCCTAACTTTCATTAGTTTAATACCATCAGTACATGACATTGCACTATTTCTACTTTTGCGTTCATAGTCAAGGAAGATACGGAACTTTGATGAAAGACTGTGAACTCAACTCATTTAGAAGGGGAATGTAATGATGAGCATATGTAATTATATTGCAACAAAGTTTTGTCTAATTTGGTGCCTTTTCTTGTAGTCAAAGGTACATAAGCATTTTCTTTTCATATTTTTAAATATAATTCCTAATTAATGTAAATTCTATATATATCTACTAATTTGATTTTATTTTATTAAACAAATTATGTTGAATAATTTGTTTAATTATTTAAAAAAAATATTCCTATAACATTTAATAATTTGTTGAGTATTCAGTATTAAATTTCAAGAATTACAGGCACAAGGACTGGAAAAAAAATTTGTTCAACCAAATGAAAAAAATATATAAAACGCTTTTTTTTGAAATTTGTATTCAATTGTATGTTATGATTAATAAACAAAATTTTTAGGTACCAGAATTTGCAATACGTCTGACTTTTACTGTTTATCCAATGCAACTGGTAAGTATAAATGTATATACAATACTGAAGTTTTTCTAATCAAATATATTAAGCACAACACTTTTGTTTCAAAAACTGCTTAGATTCTAAACTTTTCAGTGTTTTATGTGAGCCATGAAATTTGAGTAAAATTTGAGTTATTGGAATAAAAATAATAAAACTGGAAGGATTGCTTGATTTAAGCATTCGAGTTCTGTTCATATAATACAAACAGGTTTGAAGTCATAATACAAAACTGAACTTTGTTTAGAAGTTAAAACTCTGCCTCCTCTTCAAAGTAATCTCCTCCTTTATGCACACACTTGTGTTAAGAGTGCTTCACTTTTTGAAGCAGTCATGGTACGCTTCTTTTGAATACCCTTCAACTTCTTCAGCACATGTGCCTTCTTCTTGGCAATCGTGTCAAAGCTTCTTCCTTTCAAGAGTCTTTTGAGTTTAGGAAACAATTACAAGGTGCAATATTGGTGGGGGGGGGGAGTGGGAGGGGGAGGGGCACAGTGATTGGGTGAGTGTTCAGCCAACGACTTCTGAGAGGTGAATGGACTGGGGCGTTGCTGTCGTTCAAAAACCAATCATCTGTCCTCCACATATTTGTTATTGCGTGCCTCAAAAACTTCAAAACTTCGATGTAGTAAATCTGGTAGGCTGCACTACTTTTGGAGAGGTTTTCATGCTGAAAAACACCCAATACAATAATATTGAAGAAACTATCTGCATTTCCTGAACCTTGGATCAAGCTTGGCGGTGTTTTTTGGGTTTAGAAGATGTTTCATCCACCCACTGAACAATTATACCTTTATTTATGTTTCATAACCATAAACTAATTATTCATAACATGCTGTGGTCCTTGGCAAGAAGTTTTCATCCCTTTCTGAACGATTGAACAGTTAATCGTTAATCCAAATATAAAAACGTTGTGCTTTTTGTTCATCTGTCATTAGGGGTGGCACAAATTTTGCAGCAACACGGTGCATCTTTAGCTTTTGTTAGTAATAATCGCGAAAAAAGATTCAACTGATATCTCACACTCTTCAACAAGCTTTCTGACAGTCAAACGTCAATTCTCTCCGCACCAAGTGTTGACTTTGTTGACGTAACAGTATCAGTTGATTTGGAAGGACGTCCGAACGTTCATAATATTGAATGGATTGTCAAGTACTGTTCAGATTGTAACTTAGCATACCTACCCTCTTAAGGCTGCCTAGCGGTACTTGCCGGCTTAGGGCGGCTTAGAAATACCTGCCCTCCTAGCTTTGCCCAATGTTACCTGGCTAGTCTCGGACCCTTCGCCTATTCATTCCCTTTCCAACCAGCAAGCAGTCAACACCTCAAGCATTCTATTCTCAACCCTCAAGCAAGCAACACATCAAGCATTCACTTCCCAACCTCCAAGCACCCACTCTCTCCACCATCAGTCAAGCATCTCTGTCATCACAGGCCAATTCTCCAACCAAGCAACAACTACCCTTTAAGCAACCCTGGTTGTGATACCAGCCACAACAAGTACCATGAAAACTACGACTTAAAACATCTGTACGCTTCATAAAAAGATAAATATAAGCCGTGTTAGGCATATAAAATATTTCAGTCCCAGATTTTCTAACTTTATTAAGTTGGTACTCTTTCAAAACATCCATTCTAAAATCCATCAAACGAAGAAATTTCATTTCACTTGCACTTCAGATGAAGTGATAATCAGCTGATCTGTGCAAATCTAGCACCACCAAGTGAATATCCTTGGAGAAACATTGATGTCACACTGTCCGCACCTTACTTGAACAGACTTCGTATTAGAGCCAAACACATTTTTTCGCTTCTCAAAGGGTCTAAAAAATTTTATTTTTACGATAAAAATTGATTTCAATTAAATTGGTATGGATTTCATCTTTTATTGAAGATAAAACACATTTTAATTTCATTTATTGTAATGGATGAAAAGATCTTTCCTAATGATTTTTTAAGGTAATTTTAAGTCTTCAATAAGAAAAATGAAGAAACTTTTTTCATTCTATGCTTTTCGAACACTACGTGTTCATCATCAGGTAAACTTCCAAATGTAGGAGTAGACGACAGACCAGAGTCCAGCCTTCAACAATAAGAAAGTCAACTAACTATTTTAAAAGTTTTCTTCTTTTAAAATCTTATATGTATCTCTGGAGCTTAACAATTGTCATTTTTGCATAAGATTTAATGATTATTTTAATAGTTTATCAGTAAACAAGTTTTTTTCCCAAATATTTTCCATGATTTCATCAATTATATTTTATTACCAAGAATCAATTAAAAGTAAATGGCAGTTTCAGTATTTTGTGACAAAAAATAGTTCACATTATTTTTTGAAATATATTTTATCTTTTTGAAAGTGCATGCTTGTAAACAATTTCTTAACACTTTCCATGATAAAAACTGAAACAGACTAAGTATTTAGCTCTCTAACTTTCTTCAAAATGTATTGATATTTGTTCCTTAGTTAAGCCCTATGTGAAATTAATTATTAAAATGAGAGATTTAAGCTACAAATAAATAAAACAGTATATATTATGAAATTTATTTAAATTAATTGGTTACTTATTTTATTCAAAATTTCTATAATAAGAAATCAAACTTGTAATATACATCAATTTGAAATTTTTTTCAAACAGATTAAAAACTAATTATTTCTAATTTTCTATATCTTTGCAGTCAATTTTCATTGTTTTAGATGCTCTAAAATTTATTAGACCACCTGATGAATTTCGCGAAGGATTTACGAAGGAAGAACTTGACAGTCCATTGGTTTGTGATCATTGTTTACTAACATGTTCAGGTAAAAGCTTTTGTTCATTAAATTCAGTTTAGTTTAAGTGTTGTTAAAGTTTGTTAAAGTTTTGATGAACTTTGCCAAAGATTTAACGAAGAAGATTTTGGAAACTTATTAGTGCGTGATTATTAATTACATTCAGTTCATTTATTATTTTAATTGTAAAAAAAATCTGAAGTTTTACTACAACTGAACATAATGTCAGTTTCAATTACAGAAAAGTGATCCTTGGTTTATTTTAATGTGGCCATAGTTACATATAATTAATAAAGCAGTATTTGTTTTACATATGGCTATAATAATTTCATCAGTTAATGGAAACTTGAAATAATGGATCAATCTGACTTGTTAGTAACAATGTTGAACTGAAGGCCTGAATCTTATCAGAGTTATACGTTCTGCAACCATACCTGTCACACTGTACATTCCATTCAATCAATGCCATTCAAACATAATTCAATATCAGATTATAGGTTCTTTAATAACCTTCATAAATGCATATAGAAAAGTAATCCATGGTTCTAGTTTTGGGTATCATTTTACGAAAATGTTTATCCACTCTAAGGCAATTGGCTCTTATTCAGATATAATGTGATCAAAGGTTTCTACCCATTCTAGACAGAGAGTCTGCAATCTTCGTAAGATGTCAAATGCAACTTCCATTCTTAGTAGTTAAATACATAAAATTATAATAGATGTTCTTCATATATTTTCAAATTCTCCCTTGGAAGATATAATATTCATTACAAATAAAAGTTCAGATGGAATAAGCTTTGTAAACTAAATTGAACAGGGTTGTTCTCGTTACATTTTAACTGCTTCCTTCATTATCTATTTGTTAGTTCCACTACTAACAAATGAAGAACCAAATAGTACATTTACCATACTCGACAGGTTCATAAACACACCAAAAACTACATTCGATATTATGTTTTGTTCAAGGGTGAAACATGCAGTTAGATTAGAACACTTCGTAAAACATGATCAATAAAATCTGAGTCATGTAGTGCAATAGCGCTCAAATTCCAGGTTTTGGCGCTATTAATTAATGGTAACTCATTTCCAAGGTATTCATAGTTAAGTTCATATAAAAATCAAATTATTTACAGTTATCATTATTATTTTATGACCTGTCAGTATACCAGACTAAAACCCTTTTATTGAAATTGGAATGCATTCAATTCGGGTATAATTTGTTTTCAATCGAGGCCCCAGTAAAATAACCTAAGAATGGCTTTGTATCTAATCAACATTCGACAGACAATTAATGTTTCATTCTATTATTTTGATCTTTCAACTCCCTTAGGGACCTTTCCATCTTATAAAATAAACAGAAAATTAATGATATTGATATAAAAGTCTAAGTAGAGATATTATAAGCCTTTCAATCATGGAGTTATCATAGATAGTGATTGATCCGGTTATTCCTGTTTACGCTTTTTTTGAATATCACACGACCAATGTATATGATATCATTGGTCTTACCATACTAATAATAACAATTTAGAAATCGTAAATAAAGATTTCGTGCTAATCCCCATGTACAATACTATGAAGTAATCTCTTACTGCAGAACATTAATATTGCTTTCTTAGCCAGTGGACATGGTACATGGCTTTTTCCTTTATTCATTAATCTAAAGAACCTTCAAGTGTATGCTCATAACTTTCATGCTGTTAGCTTAACCTTTTCTCTTCTTGAGAAACGTAAAAGGTGGATTTATTTTCAAACAATTTTCCTTTACTCAGCTTTCAACAATTTGGGGAGCATGCTGTATGTTATCTGAAAGGTAGTATCATTAAGTATTACGCTTTTATTAATGACATGTATTTGGCATATCCTGACGTGTCATATCCATAATATACGAAATATTCAGTAGGTCATCTACAACTAATAAGAATAGGAGCGACAGCACATCTCCCTGAGAATGTCTTATTGCGTTTACAACTGTGGTAGATCAAATACTTACACTAATTATTCCTTTGAAATATTGCTGTAATCTATTCTATATTTGGGGATTAATTCAACCAAATATTAGTACTGATTCATCGATTGGAAAGCGTCTATCATAAGTTCCTTCTGAATTGAAGAGTTAAGCCAAATTAATTCCTTTAAGACTCCAAAATGTTTCTATTTTGTCAGTAAAATATGAAAAAATGTGAGATTCATCAAATAACTAAAGAATCAGATTAAAATTAGATTAAAATCAGATTATCAGATTAAAATCACCGATCAAGGAAAAAGCTGGTAAACGGCTGACGTTATCACTCGCTGGGGGATCGGTGTAACAATAAAAAAAAAAAAAAACTATATTACCCTCTATGATAATTGGAATATTAATTTGTTGTTGTTGTAACTTATTAATTTTATGTTCACTTTTTTGGTAAAATTTAATGATTATATAATTAGCTGTTTAGCGCCAAACTGAAATCAAGACATTTACATAACAGGCCTTTTTAAGAAATATTTTGATATATACAAGCTGGATACTGTTGTAGAAGTGAAGTATAATTTCGACGTGGACCACGACGATTCAGTGACTGGACTGGACGAGGATGAGGCCTGTCGATTAGAGGTATATTACAACTCAGAAGGCGTTATGCAGTATCGTAGGGATCTTACATTCGGATCGGACCAACTACTTGGTAATTTTATAAATCATAAAAAATGATAAAATTAACAAACTGATGTAGCTAACATTAATCAGAAAACATTAAAAACCAAACTATAAGAAATGATAAACTGATACAATGTTAATCTTTATTCACTGAATTCTTAAATTTTGACATATGAATTTATTTCAGTATTATTCTACATCATTTATATTTTAAATTTTAACTGTCTGATACCCTAATTTTTTTTTGTAGTTGGCTATACAACCAAATTTTTTGGTATAGTCCATACTTCTTCCACAGTTTTACTGTACAAACTATAGCTGGAGTTATTTTACAGTAATTTTTGTACATTAGTTATATCAATCAAAATTAGATTTATAATATCATTTGAAAACTATTTATGAATTGTATGATACCTAAATCAAAAACTTTTATTTCATGCTTAAAATACTGCATGATTATTTTTATTGGAATATTCTGACTTTAATAACTTCAACGGAAACTTTTTTGTGATTTAATCTTTAAAAGAATCATTTTTGGTTAGATGAATACATAAAAAATGTAGCATTATTGCTAGTAGCACACAGGTTTGTAAAGAACACAATATTATATAAATCCGTCTTAGCTTGTGAATACGTAGTTGCAGTAAACTTTTTTGGTGTTTAGTCAGAATACTGATACATTATTTATAGAAATAATAAAAAGGAAAATATGACTGAGTGGACCTGACAATGACGATTTAAATTACAAAAGAATATAACCTGTCAATTATTGTTTCCTAACAAATAATATAAAACAAATATTAATAATAAGAAATTTAATATATGTTTGGTCATATATGGGCACCATTTTGTTTGACAGGTATTTAAACCATGATGACAGGTTTTTTTATTGACTATGATTCTATTATTTGATGAAATTCAAGTAATAGTATTATGATTAATTGATGAAATTCAAGTAATAGAATTGACCTCTGTATGCATAAGAGGTCAGTTGTCTGCAGCACCAATCCACGATGAATGACTAATGAGAATAATAACAGGATGATGACAATGCAATCATTCAATAATAAAGAAAAATGCAATTCTAGATTTCTTTCATACTAACACATAAATAAGTTGATTTTTTTTTTAAAAAAATATGAATAGTGAAAACAATTGAGCTACACATTAGGTATAACTTTAATTATAATATGCTTTAGATTACTGTGGTAAAGGTATTGATATAAGACTGAAAGATATTTAATTTTTTTTTTATCATCATTTAAAAACCAATGAAATATTTAAATGTGTTTTCAGTTTCTATAGGAGGAATAATTGGTTTATTTCTGGGATGCAGTATTATCAGCGTTTTTGAAATTGTTTATTGGTTGTTAAGAGGTCTTCAGTCATTGATAAAACGGAAACCTGAATCACTTAAACCTACTGGAATTAAAGAAAAAGTCACGTCAAACTTAAAACAAAACAATTGGTTTGAATAACTAGTATTAGATTAAGAAAAACATATGAAATATAGTATTACTAATAAATTATATTATTACGAAGTATATGTACAATCCTTTATTTACTTTAATAAAATAAATGAAATATGAAATGATATCGATTGTTTTTTAAAAAGAAAGTGGATATAATTATAAATCTGGGTGAATCAAAACAAAAACGATGAAACAACTGACGTGAGGACTATCACCGCAGAAGAACTCATGCACTTCTGGAATATATATTGTTTTTAAATGAATTAAAAATGTCAATATCAATGTTTATCTTGATTAAACATCGTATTGAATAGGCCTTAACTCAACTTTACTGTTATCAGTTTAATTTGGATTGACTTTAATGTGGCTCATGTATAATAACAATCCGTGATAAAAGTATTACTAAACTCAAAAATAATCTGTTTAATTGCTTAATTTAATTTAATATTCACTTTAACAGTACAGTGAACATCTAATGACTGTTCTAGAACAATCTGGCCAGTTAATAGTTGTCATCTTTCATAAAATATTTGTTCCCCGTCATTTAATACCAGGGCTGTGGAGTCGAATCTATTATGACCGACTCCGACTCCTCTATTTTGTAACAGCCGACTCCGACTCCAGTACCGACTCCAGTTCATCTTCTTATTATTAAAAAACAGATAACAGGTGGCTTAACAATAAGAATTAGTACTTTGTAGCTTTGGTGCAGCTCTAAACCAGACGGAGCATCCATAGGTCATAGCCGAACGAACAACCTCATTATAGACAAGGTCCTTGACTGAGTCGACCGCCAGGAATGGAAGACTAATAAACATCTTCTATTTAAGCATTTATATTATGTCTAAATACGACATTAAATAACAAAGAAGTTTGATATTATATTTACTTATAACAAAGTAAACACTGAACAAGCAAGACCATATATTTTGTACTAAACTAGACATGTTGTGTTCTACCATCAAATGTCCAATGCACTTCTCCGGAGGAAAAAATTCTAGTTGGACTAATTAATCATTTTTTATCATTTTATCTCATTTTCATGTACACAAGTAATAACTAGGTGAAGAGTTGGCTGATTTCTTCCGACTGCAACTCCGACTCCGACTCCACAGCCCTGTTTAATACTATGAAATTTTGACCATGATCATGTTAATACAATATTTCAAACAAAAATTAATTTTTCTAAATTCACCAGATGGATGAGATTAGTTCTAGTTTCATAACAAAAGAAAATAAAGAACATTACTTATGTTTCAATATTATCGGTAAATAATGAGGTATTTTACTTGAGAAAACTAATTTGTTTGTGAAATATTAATAAGATTTGTCAGATGCTTTAAGCTGTAGAGTGCTCACAAAAATATCAATAGACACCCAGAAAGCAACAAACAGGGAAATATAATGAAAAATAGATATAGTGGACTTCAAAACGTGTAAATATAAAAAAAAATGCAAAATGTATTTTTTTTAATCACGATGATTTATAGCAGGTAAAGAAAAGTAAGCTCTTACAATTCATGAGGCAAAAAATTAATTTGTTAAAAAATATTTGTTATATCATTTTTAGAGATCAAGCCATACTTATATACTTAGAAATATAAATACTCTGATCGTTTAATATTTTGTCCCTAGGGATCGTTCAATTTTTGACTTATATAAATGTGTACTAATATTAAACACACTTATATTTCAAAGAGAGAATCGAATATATAATATGTATTCATTCTAGTATTATTTAACCAAATTGGTTCGATATAGTTTTAAACCTACTGCGATTAAAGGTCATGTTAAACTTAAAACAGAATACTTGGTTTGAATAATGGGCAGTAAAGTGAACTATTCATTAGGCAATATTGTCCAGTAACTGTATAGTTCCCCAGACTATGAGGGCTACCTTATTTGTGGGCGTTATATCAAAATGATCCATCACACACTTCGCAAACATTCCTGTTGATCGAGCTTAAATATTTGCCAAATATCTATCATTTTTAAGTCCATTTTTATTTTGCTCCTAAAAGCAATATCAATACTTTAAACAGCTGTTTACTTCTACTTACTTGAATAGGAAAACTTTTTATTTGACTTGCAAAGAAATTTTAGAAACTCATTCAATATGTCATATTGTTAAAAAAAAAAGCTGGAAACATTTAAATAACAAAATTTGTTAAATACTAAGGTTAACTCTAATAAAAAGATGAAGGTGGGACGCAAAATATAAAATTGAAAAAAGTTGGTATGTCACTATTTAGAGCTGAGATCATTATTGAGAACTTAATATTGTATATTATACATGGACTAAACATGGGGATATATTTAAAATTTGTTTCTAGAATAAATACAGAGTCGAGTGAGCTACTAACTCTGATCTTGATTTAATAATTATAAAACATGAAGGAGTTGTAAATAGTTTTAAATGTTTCTAATGGATGGCTCAAAGCAAAATTCTATGATAATACTAGAAGATTATTTTTCAATTATTATTTTATTTGGCACTGATGAAAAATTTTCAAGTTTGTCATTTTTTGGATCCAAGATTATTTGATGTTGAAATTAGAAAAATAGCTAACAGTTCCCAGAAGGAGAGAGGTAATGAATGAACCAGCTGTCTCGAATCTGTAAGATACCAGTTATCTGTTTAAGATACCTCCTCTACAAAGAGTTGAGCATTACAAAATATAGGAAGACCGTTCATGTGACTTCTTATATAGGTTAGGTTACATTGGCTGTCTCGAGAGATAACACACATAGGCCGCAAGCTGACCCCTTGTGATAACACAAAAAAAAATTGGGGCTATTCTCCCCCGTCTCTGGTCTACTCGAACCATCTCGAGAGAACAATAAATCTAGACAGATCCCTGATACCAGTGGTGCTATGTTCTCAAGATTGTCAAAGAAGTACTATCCTAATTCTTCTTTCCTTCTTTGAACCAAACCAGGGCATTGACAGAGAAAGTGAGGAACTGTCTCTTCCTTTTCCTCGTTCTGGCATGCCCTGCAAAAATCCCTCGCCTCAATTCCTAACCTGGTGGCGTGTTTTCCTATTAGCCAGTGTCCTGTGGAAGCAGCAATCACATTGGCTAACATTCTTCTATTAATAGAGAGAAGATCCTTAGTCCTTCTGGAGTTACAGGAAAGCCACAAATCCTTTGAAATAAGACACGTGTCCTCCTCAGACCATCTTTAATTGACGCGTTCATCAATTCTCTGTCTGATGAACTTATGTTACTTCTTATATAATCACTAATATTTTTTCTACCTTGCTTCTTGTAAGAGGTTTTTGTTCATGATAACTTTTAGGATGTGTAATGACCAATTTTTGAACAAAGAAATTGTGACCAGCTACTCTATTGCTTCTAATTAAGGTACTCAGAATATAAAGCATAATGTAAACAGAAAATTGAATAGTGAAACAGAAGAGAATAAACTCTTTACATCTGCTAAAACACTATTTAGTCCTGCACTATTTGGCATTTTATTCTTTTTAATGAAGTTTTGTATAACATCTGTGTAAAATAATGGTAGAAATACCTTTAACATTGATGTTGTTAAAGAAAGGTAAAGAAAAATATAGTTAAGGAATAAGAATTATCTTTTAAGGTTTATGCTTGATGCATTATACACCATGATCAACCAGATGTATATCTCCTTGGAAGTTCTAAAGGTCACGGTATTATTTTCGGGAAGATATGCTGGAGAATCTATAGTCTGTAGCATTCGTTAAAATGTTGAGGGTAGGCTTGAATTGAACGGTGACAGATAAATTAGAGTGGTTGTCAACGGAAACTCTATGAACTCTTAAACATAGGCTATGCCTGAGGACAGACTTAGAATGAATCACAACGTGTACAATATAGTCTATAAACACAGTTTTTAGAGGTACAGGAGCAATCCTCTCAACAGGATAGGGATGGTTGCAAGAAGGTGGACAGAAGAGAGAGAGGAGGGATTAAGAAGGGGACAGGTAAGGTAATCTCACCGTTCACAACTAAAAGAAAAACTTTTTCGTTCATCTTTTCCTTTCAGACTTTTGTCTCATTTTTCGTTTCATTTTTACTTTCAGTTTGCTCTTATCATTCCAACATTACGTATTAGCTTTACCCTTGCTATAAAAGATTTTTATTTTCTATTTTTCAATTATTTTTTGCCCAAATTATTTTTTATTAATTCATACCTACCTTGAGCTTTTGATTTTCATTTTCTTTTTTAAAGTCATCTCTACTTAAAGCCCTGCTCTATAAGTGTCAACCCTGCATAGCAGTAATGACACTTATATGCTATTGCTTCTCCAGCGTGCTTGGTAAAATTCATTTACCACAAAATTAGAGATAGTAGGTATGTTATTTTACTATGTTTATTATCTTAGTTCGTATTTGAACTTGTGTTGCCCCGTATAGATCGTTCTTCCGTATTTAAATAAAATAAATATAAATGTAATAAAAATAATATTGGAAATAAACAAATGAAAAAATAAATTGCCTTAAACCTTTCATTTATATCAGGGGTCTCCAAACTTTTCATTATATACTTCCCACATTTATGCGGGCAGAAGGAATAAAAAAAATCAGTGCCAGTAATTTAATTTCCTCAAATATTAGACTATAAACATAGAAAAATTAAAAGATATCTTGTTGGAAAAAACAGAGTAAACTATACAGATTCCTCCCTTTAGTTTTATGCAACCAAATTAGTGTGACGAATGATACTGTTGTTTTGACTTCAAAATTTCATTAAAATCAGGTTCCAGATTAGATAAGCCAATTGTAAGAATTGATTTCAAATGATCATGAGACAAATTTGCTCGATATTTCGAGTTCGCATATTTTATTTTGGAAAATGTTTGTTCACACAAATATGTTTTACCGAAAATGGACACAAAACTACAAGCAAACTTTATCAAAATTTGGAAACTGATTTTGCTGCAGGCATTTATAAAACTGCATCAGATTTCCTCTTCCATACTTATCTTTAGGTCTGTCATATGCCTAGAGATCAATAATTTTGATTAAAATTTTAAATTTAACTCCTGATACGTCATTTTTGTTCCTAGGAGAACTCTAAAAGGCGATAATATCAAACTACAGTGAAATGTAGTGTTTAGAGCCATGTGTGCGTCGGGTACATACTTATAACATTTACTTAAGTCGAAGCTTGACAATATCAGCTTGTTGAGAATGCAGACTGTGCTCAATATACAGTTATAAACAACTGATTGGTTGTAATGCACAGTACATGCTTACCAATACTAGTATCTGTGCGTCACACTATCGCGAGAGAGGGAAACTAAACTCGGGCTTAGCGCCATCAGTCAGCAGCCCCAGCTTTGAATGATTCAGCGATGCCTGTCGTAAGATAATTATTGTTTTCAAGGCTACCACACAGAGAAATGTTTGGCGGGCCGGATGTGGCCCCGCGAGCTATAGTTTGGAGAGCCCTGATTTATATAATCAGAGAACAACTGAACTTAAGTACATTTTGTTACCTTGTTCTATTTTACAATATGTCCTCTCTGATGGTATTGATTTAGGGGCAGATTATGAAATAAATTATGGAATAACAATAGTATTGAAACTATCCTTAAGTAATTTTAAAAATAATTTATAAATACCATAAATAGAATTGGTTAAAAAGTGTATTATAATGAACTTGAAATAAGAAAAAATAAATAACTAAAAGTGTTAGGAGATTGAAATGAATTTATGGGTGAAATAGCTTGAAAGAAGGAAATGAGAGAATCCTTTGAGGCTGCAGTGTTGACAAAACTTTTGAGATGGGACAGGATGAAAAGTTAGTACTTTGACAGAATTGACTCATTAGAATTATTAAAAGTTAGTACCTGTAGTTGGCAGTTGAGTATTATGTTATTTAATGAATTTTATTAAAATGATCTGAACATTGAAATATCAAACAAAAGGAATCTATATTAAACGATATACAAAAGTGTATTAATTCTAGGACGACATCAAAGTTTGAAAGGTAATTTACTATAATTCAAGTTTGAACGGTACTTTTTTTAAGTTTTAAAAAATGCATTTATTTTAAATAGGGTGTTTATTTAAACATGCATTATTGTTTGCTCAATATTCAATTCCCACTTAATGCACAACACCTGGTTTACTATGAAACTAGGTTTCCTAAGCCACTGAAACCCTTTTAAGTCAAAAGCTTTAGAACAGGCTAAATTTAGCTAACGTTCATTGCTATTTCGGAGCAGAAATAGTGTCATATTTGTTTATTGGCAAGTATTTTACTAAGAGAGACCTCATTTTTTCTTGCCATACGATATTTTGCTATTTCTGCGTATATGTTTAATAATCAATTGATATCATAAAGGCTCTAAATAGATACAGAATCACATTTACTCTTAGAAACAAGTATTTCTCTACAATATTCCATCAAAATATTCAAATCTCGTATATAAAGAGTAATAGCAAATAATATATTAATTAAGCAACCTGTTTTGTTTAAAAATCATGCAACAATACAGGATACAATTGGTCCAATAACAAGAATATTTATGGTAATTAAGTTAATCTCTTTACGAGAGATGGAAATGTTTTCTTCTTAAAATATAACTATTTCATTAAGAATGAATATTGTAAACAGTTCAAAAATTAATCAGCATAATTTTTAAATGATCAACAATTTAACATTTTCAAACGATTCAAAATATTAGATAAATGAAAAAAGTTATACAGTTTTACATGGGATAATTATTTTAAAACGATATAAGTATTTATTACTGATAAATTATTTATTTTTTATAGTAATAATGTCTGCAGTTTTAAGCCTTTTAACAAGTAAGTAAAGTAATATTCAAGGTGTATTACTACTTTATTAAACACATATTGTAAATAACATATCAGCTAAGAAAATCAAAAGTATAAGGAAACTGTTCTTTACTTAGTACAATGGATTATTAAGTAATTAGTAATTAAATAATTAATAATAATTATTACTTAATTAATAATAATTAAGTAATAGTAATAAGTAAGTAATTAAGTAATAATTACTACTATTAAGTAGTAATTAAGTAATTATTAATTATTACTTTGGAAATGAAGCAACTTTTCAAAGAGCGGAGGCTTTAAAATACCTTAAGCAAAACTGTGAAGATTGGTTATTTAAAATTGGAATTTTAATTAATTAAAATAAAAAAAAAGTGAAAATTATTTTTATGGATAAATTGGTGTCTTAGGTGTAGGAGGGAAATGGGGTTGTATTACCAGGCGTCTGGTGACTTAAGAGGAGAAATTAAAGATTTATTTTGATGGGAAAGAGAAGCCAGCAGAGAGTCTGTTTCTTTATACATTGTAATGTTAATTATTGAGACTCGTGGACTGTCCTGATTTGGTACTTATTGTGATCTCCCATGATTCTAACATCAGCAGACCCCTCAGTCACTTACCTTTCCATCAACAGAACACACCAGTATTCATTTTTTTCGAGAAACAACTTTCTAGTTAAACTTTTTGATTAACAACATATAGATTTTAATGAAATGTAGACCGAGTTTCTTTCAGAGATAAATCTAATACAATTAAGAAAAATTTTCACTTCTCATATTCTTCATTTTACAGGAATTCTTAATTGCAATAACGATCAGATTAGAAATAAAAACTATCTTAAAAAAACCTTACATAATGCATTGTTACCAAATCCCGAGATAAACCATACTAAACTAAATAATTTTATCACCTCAACTTATTTGACGAATGTGTGTTCATTGAATATGAAATATTGAAAAACTCGATTTGAAGAATATTGGAATAATTTGCAGAATTTCCTCCCCAGACATGCTAGGAGGGATTGCACAATTTAATCTTGTCAGCCAGAAAATTCTACGTCGGAATATTTTACATAAAAAATTAAAACATATACTAATATTTTTACAGTAAAACATATAATTTACAGTAAAATTAAAATATGAATGAAATCATACCTCTTTATATACCTGAAAATTGTACTTACCTCTAAAATATATAAGTTATATCAGATGCTAAAGTAAAAATACGAGTAGTTATGTAAGTTGAAACTTAACAATAATAATAAACATAGCTATTCAACAACTATAGTTTAACTTACACAGTAATATTATAATAAGAATGTAATCACTCATTTACTGTGTCAAGCCATAATCAAACCTTGCTTTACCCAAAATGATATACGATGACAAAAGTCTGCTGAGATAAATGCCGCTTTACTTGTCACCATGATACGCAGTTTTCTGCAGTATTAGACGATTTCAATAGCAGCTTTTGTCATATTGTAGCGGAGTGGGTCTAAAACTGTCGGAATGTTATTAAGGTTAGAAATAGTTCAAGGTACACTGTGTACAGATCGTTGAGGCATTATTATCAAATACTGTACGAAAAAAGTAATTATTTGTAGTATAGAAAATGAAACTTACTTTCAATTTCTTCATTCTTGTGCTCAGAGAAAATCAACTTGATGAACTTCAGCGTGTTCTTCAGTGTTTGGGGTTATGTTTGATATCAATAGAGAGAAGATCGCATTTCTTTTTCAATACATTGAACACATTTAATGTCCAACCTTTTTTAGCTAAGGAATAATGTTGTTGCAAGTATGGAATTTTTCTTTAAAGTTCTGACAGAATAGTACCTCGCCATTGGTAAAGCAAGTACATTACCTATACGAACAGTTTGCGGTGAGTAGCTGTTCTTTATAAGAAAATCTTTGGAACATATCACTCATGGTAATGATTTGTTCACAAAATTGTATACAATCAGTAAGGTGAGATATGGTACTACTTTATTAGATCTGGATAAATTATCCTGAATCACTGCGGCACACCTAGATATCCTATGGATACTCTTTGAGAATCATTGTTTTAGAGTCCCAACAGTACTAATATTCATATCCAATTTTATTTTATTACCCCCCCTGATAGTTTCCCATCATCTCCGGCCCTCTGGGCCAATTCCCTAACCCAGAAAATTTCTGGATTGAACTTTGACCCTACCTTTGAACGCGTTTATCTCGGCTCCAGGTGGAGCTACAGGCACGGGAAAAACGCCATTTTAATCAGGAGTGCAAGGAGTATCCGACGGCATGAGTGGGAAGTCACCAAAAGCCGAACAGAAATCGACCTCCTCCAGGAGCGAGGACCAGATGAGAAAATCTCCTAGGGTAAGTTTAGCGGAGTTGGTTCTTGTTTTGGGCACAAAAATACTGTGGTTCTCATTTTTTTAAATTACGATATTCCTCTTTAAGTGATCTTTCCTTACTCACCGTTCTTGAAGTTTAATTATATTTTTATTAAACAACCTTTTAATTTAATGTGAATAAAAAACAGAAATATCATTCAGAAATGATAGTGAAAACACTTGTACAAACGTACGTCGTGTTGGGATTAGATCACATCTTAGTTTGGCATCGTCCGTCTCTTGGCATCGTTCGGCCCCTTGAATCAGTACACAATGTCCCAATTATTCAAGCAATGACATTGTCGGCATATAAACCGAAAATTCAAACTATCCAACAAGAAACGTCAAAACTTGATATTAACTAATTATAAGTAATGATACGTTATTGCTTGAACAAAAACGGCTTGGCAGGCCGAGAGTTTGGTATCGCGACCTCTTACAACTACTATCCCTGCATTAAACAATATTATTTATTAAATTCTGTAGTGGTTTTTTTAGAATTCACCTTCCTTGTTAGTTAATCAGTCTTAGGTATGCCTAGATGATTGCTTCTCAAATCGTGGGGCTCACCCCCTGATGGTGGTAGGGGTCGGCGCGCGTGAACCTAGGGAGCATACATTTGTTTTCGCAGTACTACAATAAAGCGTAATCGCACATCTACTCGAGTAGTAGTTATCTCAGAGTCAGAGTGTGCGCAGCGAGTGTCAGCTCTACGCCAGATCTTTTCAACCTTTTTAATGAAGCGCAATCGTATGAAAATATTCCACTGGCTTGAGGAACCCCTGAGATATAATTTATTTGTCTTATGCAAAAAAAAGAAAGACAACCCCAGGAAAAAAAAATAACTTTTAATAAAATGTTAATTTCATAAAAGTTATTATTGTAAGTTGAACTATGTATATATCTTTCTTTTTTTGTTTTCTTTAATGTAACGACGATACGATGTTATTCAGAAGTGTACCTATAACAACTTTATGTACAAATGCTATTATTTATTTATAGCCACGGTGAAGAGTGGGAGGTGGGGTAGGGGGACGCGATTGTTTTCTTCTTGCGCGGGGAGGAGGGGCGTAATAGGAAATATTGGAGAAGCACTATCCTAAAGTCATTGAATGCGGAGGTAAGGAAATCGTGATTGTTTGCTCCCTAACACCAAAGTATACTGTTACAGGACATATATAGTCAGTATAAAGTACACTGCAAACACTACTGGAGAGGAAAATATTTTTATCAATAAAACAAAACTATGGTGTTTAAAAAACAGTTTAAAATATTTTCTGATATTTGAATAAAATATATTAATAAAAATCTTTTCTTTAAATGACACCACCTGTCACTATAAATATATGCATATATCAGTTCAAAATTGAAGAAAGGTAGCACGCAAAGTAAACAAACACACTTACAAACTCAAATTTTCGAGCAATCCGTCTTCAGGAGAAAAGAGAAAGTGGGACTAAGCACGTTGTAGACGCAACGGCTTGTAACCCTAGTAACCGGCTAGTTACTAGCCGTTGCGTCTACAACGTGCTTGGTTTCCCTTTCTCTTTTCTCCTGAAGACAGATTGCCCGAAAATTTGAGTTTGTAAGTGTGTTTCTTTACTTTGTGTGCTACCTATCTTCAATTTTGAACTGTTATTGTGTCCAGTATGGATCGTCTTTTCGTTTATCAAGTGAATATATGCATATATCAGCATATCTATAACACACTTGGACAATAAAGAAGTGACCCAACACAGGCTACAAAGATTCAAAATACACTGAATATTTAGAAACATGTTAGAGAAACACGTTTCCTACCTTTAATTTATAGTTATATGGTTGAACCAAAGATTAGAGGTTGTAAAAGAGTTTCGCAATAATAAGTGTTTCTTTTTTCTAACAATTATTCAAATAAATGAGTAACAGGCGTTTCTCTGTGAGGCTACTCTCCGAAGCTTGATTCGGCAGAAATTAAATTTCATTATGTAAGTTTTGCTCTCAACTTTATTTTAAATTTATTTTCAAGTCAAATTCAATGATAAGAACACATCTGAGGTTTGTTTGACATGTGAATCAAAGAGAATAATGAATTTAATAGAAATAAAAAAAAAAAAAAGAAAATTATTTTTCATTTAACTTTTAATTTATTGTATATTCTAGGAATTAAATAATTAAATATATCTATATGCAGTAAGAATAGTGTTGAGATAAAATATGAAATGATACTATCCATGAACAATGAGAAATTGATTATTACCTTGGTATAATCCTACAGTGCAGTTTCCGCCTGGTTTCAATGGTGAAGAGCAATGACTAGTGCAGGCACGCTAACAGCTTTAGAGTCCAAAGTTTGCTTACACCGTCTTAGGGTTCCATCCCCACCGTCACCCTCTAATTTAACCTGTTCAATGATAAATTTTATGTTTATTGCTTTATAGTTCACAACAATAAAGAATTGAGAATAATACTTGTAATTTAATTTAAATATATAACATTTTTTTGTTAAATTACTTTCAGAAATAAGTTATTATTAAATGATTTAACAATGGTTAACAAAATTTGATTTTGGAAGTTTGAAGGATTCAAACGTCTTAATATAGTTTAAATTCATTTGAGATATTGCTTTAATAATATCTGAGTGTATGTGGGTGAAAATGATTGACAGAAAGTTAAGAATCCTGTTATAAATTACTCCTCATAAAGAGAGCTATCTAGTTTTTGTCAATGTCGAACAATGATAAAAGTGTTTGATAGTAATTTATGCAAAAACAGTGACTATGGTATCCAATTATTTTTTAGATAATAAAAAAACACCATTTTTCACATAACATCATCGTTAATATAATTACTATATACGTACATTTAGAAGAGTAAATATTGATTACTTGATGTATTGATTACACTATAGATGTAATCTTGCTATATGAAGGAATGAACATGAACACAAATATTGCACAATGAGGTAAAATGGATAAACCAACAAAAGTCTCCACACAAATGAAGTATGGAGTTGGGTAACTTCATTTGTGTGGAGATTTTTGTTGGTTTATCCATTTTACCTCAGAATGAGTAAATAACACACAATTACGGATTACACAACTAATGATATTGTTCAATGTATAATTTGTACACAATATAAAAAAATTGTAAGTAAATATATCATCAAACTCATTAATAATGAATTTAATTAATTGATTATTGGGATGCAGCTTTCTGCATTTTTCAACTAATAAAGAAAATATAATAAATAGTCTAAGATTTTTGACAAAAATATTTGCAATTCCTGATTGAAGGGGTCATTAGAAGGATATTTAAACATTCAAAATAAGTTGAAATGCAAGAGAGCTACCTTCTAAGAACAAGAATATGAGTTCATATTTGAATTGATTTATTCTAATGTGCCTGGAAACATTTTACAGGTCGTGATGAAAATTTAATCAATAGTAAAAGCAGTTGAAAATAATCTGGATTGGACATTATTAAACTTTACTTTAAATATAAGTAAACTTTATAAACCATAAATTAATATAATTATTATGATTTAAATTGTGAATAATAGCAATTTATTTTCGTATGTTCAAAATATTTATTTGTGAAACTAAATGTATAGTAAATAAATGTAATAAATTAATCAATAAGTGGAAGATATATCAATATAAAATTCTAAAAATCTAATTAATGTTACAATTTCAAAACAATGTTAAACATTATTAATCGTATCAATAACTATTACAAAACAAAATGTCTTTCTTGTTTTAATTTAAATTACGGTACAACATTCACTACTTATCAATAACTTGGCCAAGTAAACATTCCTTAATTTACTATAAATCATTAAATAATATTTTGTGGACATCTAAGTCGTAATATGCTTCGTATATATAATATACAATGCTTAATACTGTGTTATTTAGGTAGTTATAAATAAATATGTACTCGTACATCTTTAACAGGATATTTTGTTTGATTACTGTTTCTGAATTATAAGAAGTATAACCTTCGTAATTCATTTTAATAGCTTAAATAGAAATATTATTTCTACATCATGTTGAATTAGGGTAATTATGCAAAATCAATAAATTAAGTAACATTTTTTAAGTGATTAAGTAAAAATATCTTAATTTATAAGATGTATTTCTACTTAGCCAATACTAGGCCTAATTTTTATGTAAAATATTCTGTGACATATATGAACTGTTAATAAAGTACATAATTATATTTTATAAATAATCCATTTATTAGCATACATTGTATTTAATATACTTTAGTAAAAAGTAAAAAATATGTTAACAAATAAGAACGATAATTATAATTCAACCGCCATATTTATTGAAAGTATCTAACTAATTATGTTCATAGAACATGAATATTAAACTATTTAAGAAGTAATTGTATAGCACAAATAAGTTAAGACGAAAATTGTACTTACTATTTGAAGTTATCATTCAATATCAAGTTGAATGAATAAACTTATAAATTATTAAAACTTTATTTAAACGGACTTACGAAAGCGTCACTTAATTGATAAGCATTGGTCACAATTTTGCTTCATTCATACCATTCTTAAGAAAAAAATTATTCCCATATAAAAGTTAATTATTTAGTTACTTCTTTAAAAAAAAATATAGTTTGATCAATCTGATTTTTTCGAATGTAGCAGATTTTTTCATTTTACAATGTATTGAAAATGTAGTAAATAGTCCAGCTTGACTATAAGAGGCTACATTGATAATGATAACGTTACATCCTTCTGAATGAACGGTAGTTCATTCGATGAAAGCTAGCAACTATTTAGCTTTAGTTATACTTCTATGGCTAGAAGTGTAAAACAAACAAATTATACTTATTCAATTTTAGCTTCAAATGGTTTATTTTGCAGTTTATTTCTATAATTCAAAATGTTTACACAATATGTAACCTAAGATTCCTGTTGATATGTACTTTTGTATTAGCTTCAGCATTACAATACAAATGATCCAAAAAAGAATAGAACATTACTTCTGAGACAAGAAATATTAATTTTACGTAACTAATATTTTACGTAACTAATTACTCTTCTTGTCATAACTAATATTGTTAGGTGTTAAAATAAAAGGACAATAACAAGTTATTTCAGATATTATTCTTAAAAAAAATCTCCATGTATGATTAAATTATTAGTTCAATTATGGAATTATTCAAGCAATTGTATTTAATTACTTTATAATTTGTACTGATTGATGAAGAATATTTTTTTTTTTATATTCATAAAAGGTTTACTTCCTGTAGTACTTACGTCTCTTTAAAATAATTATAACATTTAACTTGTCATGTGTGATGTTGGCTGATTTAATATTTTCCTTCCATTAATCAAGAATATGAAAACACTGCCCAGTCATTCCTATTAAAACAAACTGCTGCTAAACTGGTTTTGAAATTTACTTTATATTTTGAATCCCGAGTATGCTAACTAATGTAGTTTAAATATATATTGGTTTTGAAATTTACTTTATATTTTGAATCCCTAGTATGCTAACTAATGTAGATTAAATATATCTTGGTTTTGAAATTTACTTTATATTTTGAATCTCGAGTATGCTAACTAATGTAGTTTAAATATATATTGGTTTTGAAATTTACTTTATATTTTGAATCTCGAGTATGCTAACTAATGTAGTTTAAATATATACTGGTTTTGAAATTTACTTTATATTTTGAATCTCGAGTATGCTAACTAATGTAGTTTAAATATATATTGGTTTTGAAATTTACTTTATATTTTGAATCTCGAGTATGCTAACTAATGTAGTTTAAATATATATTGATTTTGAAATTTACTTTATATTTTGAATCCCGAGTATGCTAACTAATGTAGTTTAAATATATATTGGTTTTGAAATTTACTTTATATTTTGAATCCCTAG
Organism: Hermatobates lingyangjiaoensis; assembly: GCA_026182355.1. Classification (NCBI taxonomy): domain Eukaryota; kingdom Metazoa; phylum Arthropoda; class Insecta; order Hemiptera; family Hermatobatidae; genus Hermatobates; species Hermatobates lingyangjiaoensis. Next base: position 5,307,586 of record JAPFBL010001928.1, read on the forward strand.
TATGCTAACTAATGTAGATTAAATATATCTTGGTTTTGAAATTTACTTTATATTTTGAATCTCGAGTATGCTAACTAATGTAGTTTAAATATATACTGGTTTTGAAATTTACTTTATATTTTGAATCTCGAGTATGCTAACTAATGTAGTTTAAATATATATTGGTTTTGAAATTTACTTTATATTTTGAATCTCGAGTATGCTAACTAATGTAGTTTAAATATATATAACACGAACATTTTAATTAATTTGAAAGTATTTTAAAAAGAATAATATGTTATTATATGAATCATGCATTGTCAAAATAGAAGAAATTTGAAGGATTACTTCTAAGAGCCAGATTGGCTCTCAGCCAATAAACTTATAAAAAGTTGCCCTTAAGATCAAGTTCTGACTAATTCATCAACGCTATTGTTACTATAATAGTTAACTGTAATTAATCAGTAAACACATTTACTCATGTAAACAGAAAATAGGCCCTTTTTGTTTATTCATTACATACCAAGTTGTTATTCATAGAACCATGCTATAACAAGTTAAACAAGTCTATTTGCATCATATTGTGACTTATTAGTAAGAGTTATCTTTTTCTGTAATCGTTTTCCATAATTTATAAATTATTATGTCAAACCCTTTAAGAAAATCTACTGGGCCAGGAAAATAACAAGTAAAGATTTCTTTATTAAATTAAATGGACACCATTTCATCTACAATCTATAATGTCAGCTAAACAAAAGAACAAAATGCTGATATTTTTTACTCTTTTAGTACAATAATGTATTTGTTTTAGGACAGTATTTCATGTATAATCTATAATGTCAGTTAAACAAAAGAACAAAAAATGCCAATATTTTTCTTAAATTTAATGATTGAAAATTACTTTATTTTATTATTTAGAATTAGTCTCTATGTTATCTCTTATTCAATAAATAAGAGGTAAAAAAGATAAGTAAACTAAGCATAAATAAACAGGGCTTCTTTAAGAAAATGAGTTTATTTTTCAATTAAAAAAAAAAACTGAAACATTTTCAATTTAAATTAATTCCATTGAAAATAAAAAGCAATTCAAAAAATAACTTTAAAAGGAACAAAAACATAAGAGGTTTATTGGAATATTCACTGCGTATTAATAAGGTTCAAATAGAAGTTATCATACCATCAGATCCTGAAAATTTATGTCAAATGGCATAAATTATTCCTGATTCTAATGCATGCTTCAATGAATCTGTAATGTTTTTTCTCTACTTTACTAAGTGACAAAGAAGATTTTTATTTTTCATTGATTTGTAATTGCTTTCATCTAAATGAAATAAACTGCTTTGAAAAAGAATTAAAATATGAAGATAAGTATAACAATCTTATAAAAAGAGGTGTTCTCTTTCAAAACATTGAGATTATTATTTATTATTTAATATTAATAAATAATATTAAATTAAATTAGGTTCTCTTTCTTATTATTTATAAAAAAATATTAAATATTTTAATTTGAGTTCTAATAAAGTTTAATATTAAGTAAAAGAGCTTATTGAATTTAGTATTTAATAATTTTTTGTTTAGATTAATAAATAAAGAAAAAAATAACCTGGAAGATAGTAACAAAAAAACTACCTTACTTTAGTTATGTACATTACTTGTCAATAGTCCATTGATAATGTGGGGGTAAAGCTTGGATACAGGCTGAATACAAGGTAGAACGTTTTGAAAAAGCGACAACTAATTGTCTCAAAAACAAAAAACTTTTAGTTTTGAAGGCAACAAAAAATAATTTCTTTTTTTTATAGGAGTTTGTCAATAGAAAAAAAAAAATTTTGATTTAAAATTAAAGTATTAAATCTAATTAATGAAGCTTTAATGATGGTAATGATTTAATTAATGATATTTTAATGAAGCAAAAAAGTACCTCGCAATCTTGGAGATCTCAAGAGTTATTGCTGGGTTGAAATAAATCATTTTAAATAACCAGAGAAAAATGCTAAATTGAAAAGAGGGAGCTATTGAAAATTATTTTGCTTAGTTTTGAGAATTGCCAAAACGTACTGCTGTCATTTTGCAGCAGAAAAGCCAATTCCACTCCACGGCTGTTTAATGCTAATCGTTTTGCTGTTGTATAATGTTTACATCATGCTTTGCAACACTATCAGGCTAATTTATAGTTCTACATAAGTAAACTATCTTTTTGTAATTTATTCAGAACATATGAATTATTTCATTTCTGGTAAAAGATTCCGTAGTGTTATTTGTTATTTATTATTTATGTCTGTAGTAGAGATGTTTATCTTAGAACCCATTCCATTCATTACAGTACATCATTATAAAATCATGTTGTAAAGCACAATATTTATACAATATATAAAAAAAAAGATTTCATTATTGTAACAACTATTTCATTAATATACATTGTAAAGTGAAATATTTAAATAAATATCAATAGACCCTGGCAAGCAAAGGATAAATTACTTTAGCATAATTTATATATATATAGTCCTCTGACGAGTACCACTTGTTTCGGTTGGAAGATCTTGGTCTTTTTCCCCATTTCATATCGTGGTTTGATCATTGATTGTTATTTCACGTGTTTATGTGAAATCTTGTTTTATATATATATATATATGTATATGCGTTTAAAAAATGAATGTCCGATTTCACACTATTTAATTTGTTAGAAAATGTTTCTAATTTTCTAAAACTCTTTTTTACCTCTGGGTTTCTTATCTCATGAATTAACTCTCCATATTTCTTTCCATTAAATTTATTCTTCGACATGTTTCAGTGCTACAGTCACCATCGTCAGGAAAATTATCACACATAGAATAAAATAAAATAAAATAAAATATATAATATATAATATATATATATATATATATATATATATATATATACTAAACTACCCGTGATCCATTAGGTCATCCAACACCTTCCTTTTTAATGCAATTATGTTCACATACATGAAGATAAGCTCTAAATTAATTCATTTCTCATAAAGGGGATAATGAACATATTTTTAAGACAGTTATCTTTATTTGTATTTTTTTGTACAATCTGAATTTTCAAAAAAACCCGTTAGTATTTTCTTTTATTTGACCCTCCTGAGAGCAACATGTAATTGGGCATGTGGAAATGCTGTTAAACTACAGAAACTAAACATTTCTGTAGAGTCTCTCATTCTAGTCTACATTTTTTCTACAATTTTTCTCTTTCTAGATTTATTATCATCGAATCATTACAATTTAGGTAAAAAACTAATATTTAATGCTTTGACGTCATTTATATCAGGCTTTGGAAGGTTATTTTACAAAAGTCCCGCTGGCGCAGACGGTAAGCGCTGGACCTCTAATGCCAAGGATGTGGGTTTGATTCCCAAACAAATTTCTATTATTTTATTCAGTACACGGTATGTACAAATATTTAAGCATAAACCTCAAAGTTTTATAAGAATATAGGCTACCCTACTCCCTAATGTGAAACATTATTAAACAATATGTAGAAAGTCAAAGCGTGTAGGCAAACTATTGGGCTACCCTGACCCCCTAATACGATTTGTCATTATGTAGAACAACTACAACGAAGCCAATAACAACAAAAGTAAAGATAAGATTATAATAATTTCAGGACTCTATCTTCACGGAAAATGGGTGAACAAACACACGAACTTACGAACTTTATTATATAAATAACTATTGATAAAAGTATCGACCGTGGAATAGAAACAAAACTAAAGTTTATCGGGACTCGGTCAGTTCTTCAGGTTCAAATTAAACTCTCATTGCCAACGTTTCGGTCTTTATTTAAAACCTTTTTCACAGGCAGAAGTATTAATTTTGAAACAGAAAAACTAATTATTACATTACAAATTATTTTACAAAGAAAAATAGTCTGTGGATTTCAACAACTGTAGTTTGAATGTTATATACTGTGTTTTTTTATATAAATAACGTTAAGAATAACTTCTTTTGTCATTAGTAGTTAATATCATATAATAATTATTATATATCAGTTTAAGGCACATATTATTAACACATTAAAGAAATAAATTAAGTTATATTTAGTCATTAATATTTATATTTTATTTAATAATATAATAATTGTTTTTTTTGCAGAGAAGACGAGATTTTTTTCAGTAATCCATACTTTTTATTATTATGAGCAGTTCATAATAATGAATCTCCTAAATCTTGCAGTAAAAAAAAAACATGGTAGATGTTTAGAATGTCTGTTGATCTCAAAGAGCAAATTGCCGAGTCAGCCAAATTAAACCGCGATAAATAATTCCTAAAGGGTGCATGCCCTGTCAAGAATATATTCATCTAATACCTTAGGACGTAATGCTTCATCCGTAGTCTATCTTGCATGTTGGTGATATATTGCCGCTATAGATTGCATACTAAGACTGTGTAGTTTGATTTTAAAGCATCAGCAAAAATCACTATCACTTAAATGTTTCACATTTTAAAATATATAGATATTTAGTTTTAAATAAATATATCTATACTTAGATATATAATACTGGGAAATAATGTTTCTTGAAATAATTTATTGCCACAAAATTATTGTTTACAGTAAATTAGCTCCTTAATAATAGACTAGCAAACGTACCCGTCTTTGATGGAATCAAAAATGCTATTATACTTGGTATTCCGAAATAGCATGGAATACCATACCAGTTATAGTATTATACTAATAATATAATTAGAAGTTATAGAATAGTAGAAAATATCGTTATTAGTACAGTGTTAAACAAATGTCTCTGTATACACCACATTAGCTGTCTGTCATGGAAGACATGTCTGTCTTTAAGGTTCATGGAAGAACAAACAGTTGGAACCTCTGACTCTTGAACAAGTAAACTACAGTTTACCATGTGAGAAAAATTTGGTCTCGCTAACTTGAATTCCTGCGTTAGATAAAGTTTCCCTTTGCGACTTAGTTAACGTCAATGCGAAATAGACTCTGAAAGGACTTTGCAATCGCTTCAACGGAAACAAATAGTGGCTCGGAATCAATGGTATGCGTGGTATACATACAGTCTCCCCAGTACAACACCCATATCCGCCTCTATGGCATATCTGTGCAGAGCACGAACTCAGAATCGTGTCCCGTTGCTCAGTTTTGGGGCACTCACGTTTCGCAACATGAAATTTGTTACGACTACTAAATTGCAGCATGATTGGTGCTCCTACTTTAAGTTTTTACTCATGAGCAAGCAGTCTAGAGAGAAATAAATTAATTCAGAGTCAAGAAATTCAGTTAGATAATGAACTGCTTCCTGATTTGGCTATCCAGTATCTTGCGTATCGAATTCTTTTTCCTGATTACTTGACATTCTCATTTATTTCTCCCATCACATACATATATTAACTTACATTTTTCTACAATGTAAAATTATTGTAAGCCAGAAATTTACTTTCAACATCATTGGGGGAAAAAAATAATATATATTTCTATTTAGGTACACTGGCTTAATTATATTGCCCAACTCAATGTTAGGATTCATTTTTAATAGGTAAAAAAATGCTTTGTAAAAATATTGGAGTTGACAAGACTTCCTTAAACTTACTTAGAAGGGGGGAAAAATGAACATTTATTCATTTAATAGTAGTAGAATTTTTTAATACAAAATAGAACAATAAAAAATAGATAAAAACGAATTAGTAGAGATGGTCAGACACCAGATGCAGGTCCCTCATCTGTAGATTGTCTTTAGTATTTCTTAAAATTATTTTATATGTTATGAACTCTGGGTAATGGTTTATAACAAACAATCGAAATGATTTATGTTTCAATTTACATGAACAATCCAAAATCAAAACTGTTAGATTAGCACTTAAGATGCGAAATTATTTTGAAATTTTAATAGTAATAAGACATGACGATATCTACTGAATTGGCATTTACCTTGCTCTACTCAGACACATGACCCTAGTTTACTTATTATATATTAAACAAATATTATTTTTTAACTTATTAGTAACGTAGAGATCATTAGTACGTTTCTGAGGCACAAACATTATAATGATTCTTTTTCTTTTGCACAGCATTAGTAAAACTGTAAAACACTGGAATAATGTGCGAATCATGTGCCACCAACCACATAGTTACTTTTGTTTGGCACACGTAATAGCTTTATTTGTAAAATAGTCGTTAACTTTGTTTTGGGAAAAATAAATAGCAATATACAATACTGGATCCTTCTTGGAAGATGGAAATATATCGAAACCAATTTACTAAAGGAAAAGGTTTACGAGTTAAGACCGCTTATTTTTCTAATAATCTCATTGTATTTTGCGAAAACAACTTTCTTAAATAAATATTGTTTGAACAAATAATAAGATTTATTTACTTATTTTATCTTAAAATGGAAATAATTGTTTACGAAAAAGGATGGTTTTACCAATAAGAGGTACGATCAAGAGCACTATGAAGAGACACCATTATTTCTTAATTTTCATTAAACATCTAGAGTCTTAGATTTCGAAAACCTCCTTGAAAGAGTAGAATAAGCTGATTACAGCATAAACCAGCTAAAAACTTCTGCTTCATTAGCTATAATCATTTCCCTTAAATTGAAACAAATACTTTGTTTTCCTATCACCAAAATGACTCAATATTCGCTTTTATTTTCCCCTCGCAGAAAAAAAAATGCGCTTGTTTGTTAGAGAAATCGAGTCTACTTTAATTATAAAGATTACAATTAATCCAGAAAACAATATTGAGAAATATTTTGTAAAAGCAAAACAGTCAGGGACAAATCATATTGGTTTTTCAAGATTTTTTTGCTCTTGATTATTTTTGTTAATATTAAGATATAACTTGACAAACATCCTCAACAGCAGAAACTGTTAATACTGATAAGGACACATTTTAGTTATGCCAATACAAACAATGTTATTGAAAAATGCTTGTACTAATTTTATATACTTACTCTATATATATATATATATATATATATAAAGATTTCACATAAACACGTGAAAAAACAATCAATGATCAAACCACAATATAAAATGGGAAAACAACACTGACTTGTCTTGTTTTCCCATTTCATATTGTGGTTTGATCATATATATATCATATATATATATATTGATAAAAGTATCAACCGTAAAATAGAAACAAAATTTAAGTTTATCAGCACTCGGTTAGTTCTTCAGGTTTAAATTAAACTCTCATTGCCGTTAACGTGCACGTGGCGTTAACGTTTCACGTGTCCAGTCAAACTAGACAGTTGTTGAAATCCACAGACTATTTTTCTTTGTAAAATATTTTCTAATCCAATACTTAGTTTTCCTGTTTCAAATTTTATACTTCTGCATATGAAAAAGGTTTTAACTAAAAAACGAAACGATGGCAATGAGAGTTTAATTTAAACCTAAAGAACTGACCGAGTCCTGATAAACTTTAATTTTGTTATATATATATATATATATATATATATATATATGAAATTACTAATAAAAAGAAATAAAATGCCTTCTTATATGCCTACGCTGCTAGGCATTCCATTTTTAATGAAATTGTAGTAGCAGAGGCATATGAGAAGGGAGGATAACTAGGCTATTCTCGGCCTCATCTTGATTTAAATCAGAATCATAATCACTATCATCCAATACAGATGGGTACAGTTAGTTTATGTTTATTATACATTAAAATGTGTAATATTATTATTGTTTATGCATAATAAAGGTATAGTTTGCTAAAATTAACAAAATTGTAGTAGTCTAGACCAGGGCTTCTTAAACTTTTTTATATAGCGACCCCCTTCAAGCTTAGGAAATTTTAAACGACCCCCTCCTCCATATAATGAAATATATATTAACCGTAGGTGTAGATGTAATATCGCACTATTTTACAATGTAAATAAAATAAGGATTAAAGAATACGTACCCATTCATTTCACATATATATAATTGGAAACTACAATAGTATTTTGTATGATTATTATTTGTATTTATATTTGTACGTAGTGTGTATAATAATTTTAAAATTTTATTTATAATGATTGAAAAGTATCAGATCTTTGCGACCCCCTTTCAGTAGTCTCGCGACCCCCCTGGGGGTCGCGACCCACAGTTTAAGAAGCCCTGGTCTAGACTACACTGCCTCCATTGTGAATTAAATATATATATATATATAACCCACCATGTGCTGACATTTTAGATGATAAAAGAAGGAATTGTTCATGAGTTTAGCTTTACTGGTTTACCATTCCTTAAGAGTAGCAGTTTTTCTATTACTTTAATGATGTAATTATGATGATAATAGGACTCTGCAAAGTAGCAAATGGACTGGTGTTTAACAGATGTAACTATTTTTGCAAATACGTAATAATGAACAGACGACCTTTGCAACAGAACCCACTTGATCACAATAACAAACATAAAGTGCTATAATGTTTACGAGTTGTCACTCATATATGAAGACAAGCCTGCATTGAAACTTACTAATTTAAATTATTGAGGAAAATATACTGAACTAGAAGAATACGAGTAATTGTTTCTTTTTATCTAAAAAAAAAAATGATTTTAATAGGTAATGAAGAGATTTGCATAACAATATGACATATAAAAATACTTATTGCCAACTTAAACCTTCTAAAGTCAATGATTTACTAAAACTGAAATATCTGGACTAATTAATTATTAAAATAAAAAAATAAGATGTTTAATTGAAAATAAAACCCTTAACAATATAATTAATTAAATAAATGAAGTTAGCCATTTAATTATCATTTTTAACTAATTTCAGAATTTAAAAATAGACTTGTTAAAAGAATGAATCAAATTATTTTCAATATATCCTGAAATAATTAATTAATTAGAATTTTCTTTAGTCTTAATGAAGGGCTCTTGGGTAATTAAGAGTTTTCATCATTAATTAAAACAGTTCTCATAGTAGACTTTTTTTTTAATGGCTCAATGAATTATTAAGGCTTTTATATCGATTTAGTTTTGATAATGGAGAAAGTTGGTAAGTGGAAAGTTTTCAGTGTTGAAATCATCAAGTTCTCTTCTAAGACTGCATGTACAAACCAGTCGTAACCTTCATGTTTAATATTAGTTAGACATTTTTTTATTTTAAAACTGCATTAAGATTTCTTAAAAATATAACTTTTGACACTGTAAGTTTGTTATCTGTTGTGTGTGTTCCTTTAGATTAGTTTAGGCTGTATATGTCATTTTGTCTTCAATTAAGTTTACTTTCCTATAAGTAAGGTATAGTGAACGTGAAAAAATTCGATCCCAGATTTTGACGGAATTATATGTATTGATTTGCAAAAGTCGTTTTATGAAGTTTTTTCGATGATGTCTGTGTGTGTGTGTGTGGGTGGGTGGGTGAGTGAGTTAGCATTGATCTTTGATAGATCAAGTTGATATTTTACACGAAAATTGACCCCATAGTTTAGATCATCCCTATTATTTGGGAAGAATTATGCATGACAGGAACGTGTTTTTAGAAAACATTTTTTTCTCCTAAACTGCTAACTCTAGAGTTTTGAAATTTGGGTATTATCTTTGTGGTTACAAATGAAATAAACGAAAAATATATTCCAAATTTTAAAACAAAGGGTAATATCTTTTATTCAATAAAATATAAAAATATTGACTTATAATTCAATCTAAAACCTTGTGAGTGCGATACAAGCCATACTGTTTGACAGATCAAAATGAAACTATGCCTAACAATAGAAATTTATGTCGAGAATGAGTTGAGATATTTTTTTTTAAAATTACATTTGCCAAAGGGGTGTTAAAATACGATTTCTGTTTTTAGAAAATGTTTTTTTGACGCTAAATGGCTCATTAAAAACTCATGAAAATTTGACCAAAAATGTAACAAAAAATTAGCAAGTCATAAAAAAAAATTATGAATTTCAATTACGGGAAAGAGCAATAAAGTTATAAAAACTGTTTGTTTATCCTAGACTAAGGGATCACTTGCTATACTTGTCAAATTTTCGATATTTTTACTGAACTATATAATACCGTAATGGAGGTCGAAATATTGAAAAAATTGTCTTTGTTTTGTTTCTGTCTATGTGTTGCAGTTTATTTTAAATGTAATCTGTCCTGCCGGACCGTTTTTCGTTTATATATATATATATATATATATATATATATATATATATAAAAGATTTCACATAAACACGTGAAACAACAATCAATGATCAAACCACAATAAGAAATGGGAAAACAAGACTAAGATCTTTCAACCGTAACAAGCGGTCTTCGTCAGAGTCAAAAACCCATTTATTAATATTCCAATACATTTTTTTTGGATATTGTACCTTTGAATTAATAGAATGGTCTCAATTTTTCACTCCAACAAGATGCCACGCCAGACACTGAAATTTCTCAGAAACATTCCTTTGAAAATAGATCTTTTAATACTATTTAAAGATAACTGAGTTGGGTTTTTGACTCTGACGAAGACCGCTTGTTACGGTTGAAAGATCTTAGTCTTGTTTTCCCATTTCTTATTGTGGTTTGATCATTGATATATATATATATATATATATATATATATATATATAATTTATAGCAAATTCAATAGAAAAATATCAAAAGAAGGAAAGAAAATGTAGAAATAGAATAAAAGACGTAAAGGTGTGGGGAAAAGGTTTCATTCAATCAAGTGTAATATTATAGGACCGTTAGACGAGCCACTAGTAATACTGCCGTGGTACTTTCTTATCAAAGCAAACTTATTTCATTTGTACATAACAAGACTAATATTAATCAAACAATGATAATTAAGATTAATTAGTGCTCAATGTATTATGTTTACTAATTGACTTTTGACAAATTATTTTTTTTGCACGTTCCCATCAACAATCGTGTTAGTATGTTGAGATAAAGTACTAACTGATTTTTTTTCTAATATTGTACTTCTGTTGTTTAATTTGTACTTTAAGATTGAGGTTGAATTGCATGCCAGGAATTAAAACTCATCAAATGCTTTATCAAAAAGTTGCTAAATTTTTTTTTTATTATAATAACAATACCGTATTTCCTCAAAAATGTTTAAATGCAAACAAGTAATCTACTCAAAAGCGAGAGAAACTTAATTTATTAAATGACAATTTCCCTTATATTTTATTTGAACTTCTATTAAAACATTTATTAATATTCCAATACATTTTTTTTTGGATATTTTACCTTTGAACTAATAGAATGGTCTCAATTTTTCACTCCAAAAAGATGCCACGCCAGACACTGAAACTTCTCAGAAAAATTCCTTTGAAAATAGATCTTTTAATACTATTAGTATAATAAGAGTAATAATTAATATAATTAGTTCTGTTTAATTATGAATTATAACATAATAGGTATATCATTAATTAGAAGTTGACCCAACATATGAACATAAAACCAAAATTGAACTAACCAGCATTCAACTTTGGCAATACACCTTCAAAGGGTATGTTTCTGTGGTTGAAATCGTATGTTTAAATTAGGTAAGTTGTTGGTTTTACAAGATATTGTAACAGCTGGATGAATGGCTCCCCTTATATAATATCGTGTAATTTTTGTACATGCTCCTTTAGTCATTAAAATTCGTCTAATTAATTATTATTTCATGCTTGCATTATTAATTTGAATACAATAAACATTTCTTATGTCATTGTTTCTTTTGAATTGGTTGATCCATTATTAGTAAACTAAGTTTACTTCCATTCATCGGCTCCATTCGAGATCAGGACTTTGGAGTATAGAGTAACATCTGAGGAGTCAGCGAAGAAAACCATTGGTATCTTTAGAAATCGAATTCCTGCACACAGTGTGAGATACACATAGTTAAAATATAGTTCATGGGTATTTTTCCTGATGCTATAAGGATTTTTAAGGTGAGAAAGTATGATATTTGTATATTTCAGTATATGATTCGTAAATCATTTTAACTATGAGAAATCCAAATTAAATAGGAAATATATAACATGCATTAAATTCTAATAATATTCATACACAGAATTGCTTTATTTTTATTTTCTAATAGAAATCGATGTCTACAAAATCTCTTTGGCCGTTGATGAATAATTGCATGTTAACTCGTCATCCGTTGATGAAATGGCAAGCTCCAACAGGATCCGTTTGAATCAGTCTCTCAGTTAAATGTTAATAAATCTTTTCAGAGGGAGATGTAGCTAACTACAGAGTAACAGAGAGAGAGAGAGAGATAGAGAGAGATAGAGAGAGAGAGAGAGAGAGAGAAGGATGGGGTTAGGCTTGATTTTGGACAATCCTGTATTTGTATGCCTGCAACCCCCTAGAGAGATAGAGAACAGGGGATTTATTACTCGTTTTGGCTCGTGAAATATAACGAAACAATATTTGTATTAAATCTACCAAAACAGTGATTTTTATCGATTATTTGGGATATCTATATTAAACATTTAATACTAAGTAAACTTGCAAAGTGATCATCAATTCAAATATTATGAATGAATTGATTGAAATGGTATTAAAAGTAAATATTGTGATTAGTGATTAAAATTTATTATTCATAAATGAAACTAATTAATAACTCCTTGAATTCTGTGTTTGGATTTAATATGCTTCATCTTGACACAAAATCAACGCGATATATGCATCAATTCAATACCAAATACTATAAGTAACATTTAACCATTTGGTAGTGAATCATATGCAATAAGGATTGTTTACATCATTATACCTAGTTAACTATAAATATACATACCAGCTTGAATATTTTATTACACTAACAATAAATATCACTAAGAATTAGGCAATTAGATATAATTTATATACTATCGGCTTTGTGGAATAATATATTTTAAAAAATAATTTACTAGGTACGGAATAGTGATTGTGCACTAGCCACAAGTATTCAAGAATGGATGTTTAGATTTTGGACATATCCATACATTTGTCTTAGTCACACCCAATCCTTAGAGCAGGAGGCCCAATTTAATTATATATATATATATATATAGAAAACACGATTTCACATAGTCACGTGAAATAACAATCAATGATCAAACCACAATATGAAATGTGGGTTTTTCATATAATATCTATAGTGGATATGATGTACAGTTGGGTTTTTGAATCTGACGAAGACCGCTTGTTACGGTTGAAAGATCTTAGTCTTTTTCTCCCATTTCATATTGTGGTTTGTATATTTATATATAAATATTAATAAAAGTATCGACCGTGGAATAGAAACAAAACTAAAGTTTATCGGAACTCGGTCAGTTCTACAGGTTCAAATTAAACATTCATTGCCAAGGTTTCGGTTTTTATTTAAAACATTTTTCATAGGCAGAAGTATAAATTTTGAAACACAAAAACTAAGTATTACATTACAAATTATTTTACAAAGAAAAATAGTCTGTGGATTTCAACAACTGTAGTTTGAATGAACACATGACACTGAACAGTTCACGATATCGTCGATAAAATTCATGAAATAATATTGGATGATCGGAGAATGAAAGTGCGAGAGTTGGCTCATGCTGTAGGCATCTCAACTGAACGGGTACATCATATTTTACACGAATATTTGGACATGAACAAACTCTCCGCGAGATGGGTGCCGCGATTGCTCACACTTTACCATAAGCGCAATCGTGTGACCACTTCAAAAGAGTGTTTAGCGATGTTCAGCCTTAATCCGGACGAATGTTTGCTCCGTTTTGTTACTGTGGACGAAACATGGATCCATCACAACTTGCCACAAATTACTCCACCTTATGTAAAATCATTCAGCTGAGTTCTGTCAATAGATATGAAACAATTAGTTGATTGTCTATTCACTTGATTTGATATTACTATATATATATCTATTAATAGACAGGACATTTAATACCTTCTTTAAAGACAATTAAAGACAATTAAAGGATTTTCTATTCCCAGGATTATACGACTTCTCAGCTCCACTTGAAAAATAATAGCTCAACCGGTTTCCAACGTTTTGCGAAAACGTTTATGACGGTTATGACACCAACTCAGGAGGTAAGACGGACTTTTATAATAATATTATATTTAATAAGTTATGGGGTGCAAAGATCTCACACTACGAGCCTCCGAAGAAGCCCATATTAAGTGCGTGCAGTGCACCTGCAATCAAAAGAGATAATGTTTAATAAGTTCCTTGTCTTTTCATATTTTATTATCAATTATCCTTTATTATTTAATTACATGTTTTTTATTATTTAATTGTTTCATTTTTTATTATTTGATTTCTTTAGTATTGTTATTTGTATTCTCAGTTTTATTTTATTTTATCATTGCTTAGTCCCTACTTTTATTTATGTATCAATTTCTCTGCTCATCACTCAATTTTTTCTTTTATTTATTTATTATGTTTTCATATTCCACTAATTTAATTTAATTATAAATTGATTCATGTCTACCTTATGCTCTGTGACCAGGCGCGCATGCGGCAACATTGTTGGTCTCCAACCGTCTCTGGGACCGTGCGCTTCGTTTTGCTCTCTTATCTTTCCTGAAGACGGTTCAAACCGATAATTAGAGACTGTAAGTGTGTGCTTTTAATTTCTCTATGTTTCTTTTTGATAACTATTGATAAAAGTATCGACCATGAAATAAAAAACTAAATTAAAGTTCATCAGGACTTTAAAACCATCAGTTCATCAGTTCATTTATTTCAATACCTACTGTTATAATTTCTGAGTGACACAAAGGGTCACAGGGTGTCTAGTATATATAAGTTAGCGGAGTTGGCGGTGGCTGTACCGCCGGCATACGCGGGTCAGAGTTTTTGTTTACGCACAGAGACAGATTATCAAGGCTGGCCACGAGGAGGGGGTCAGTCAGTCAGTGTGTCGCGCTTGTATAATAAACATTACCTTTCATTCCTGTGTCATTCACAATTCGAGTTCCTACTCAATCAAATTAACGTTTGTTATGTGTTTTTTTGCTCTGTGTGTTACCCTTCTTCGATGTTGAACTCGTATGTGTATATACATACATTCCGTTATTTGGCAACCATCAATCAAGATGGTACTCATATTATTAGTAATTACAGTTGAACTAAAAACAAATGTTTGTTTTTCTATTCCATTGTATTTATGATCTTTTATGGTACGTTATAGTCATTTTTTACCGTATAATGCCATATATACAAATATAACAAAGGCACAAATATACAAATATACACAAATGTACAAATATAAGTCGTAATACCAAATTTAGTGGTAATAAAGTTTTGTATGATTGTCATAAACAGGTTAATATGTTTGACATAATGTATAAATAATTCTATGACGCTGTCAAATAAGCAAACAGTTTTGTAAAATCATAATAGCTCACTTGTGGTGTTGACTCCATTACATTGAAAACTCATTAGTCATCATTCATAACTGGATTAATTTAAATAACAACCATGTAATAAAGTAAAATTTGAAAATACCATTCTATAGAAAAGCACATACATGATGAATTGATTAATAACTTTTAATTAATTGAGCATTTAGTGGTTGGAATTTCAGAACTAATTTAGAAGGTGTAATAATATTCGTAATTATGGTTTTCAGCTGCTTAATTACAGGAATTAAAAATTAATTCATATGAAGTAATATTAAACATCAGGGTATTAAATATTCCAATAAATAATTAAAATATAATTAAATTCAGAATATAAGGCCAAAGGTAAGTTAAATTTCAGTCTTTAAATGATTCAATAAATAGTAGAGGCGACCAGGCCTTTGTTCAGAATTCTTTAATTCTGCAGGATGAAGAGGGATTAACTAATATTAGAACTGGACACTCGTAATCCCTGCAGTAAAGTTATCCCACAGACTTGGTTCCTTAAAATTGAATTATTTCTATTTTCAGTTTGAATTAAAAGATTAAAGCCTCATTAAATCAATGAGCACTGACTTCATTCTTATCAATAAATCAGACTAAGATTTCATATTTAAGTAATAAATGTTAAGCAGAAAATTACAATAAATACAAATTAGTAATCATAATCAGTGTTATTAACAATAATATATTTCAGATTACGTTTAATATTTGAATTTTACTATCTTACAGTTCTTTTTTTGTTACATTTAATAAACAATTTATTATGCTAACACTATAATTTAAATAATATAAATTTTAACGTTATATAACTACAATTATATTGACATTATAATTAACTCTTTTAAGGAATTAATGAAAAAAATTGTTTAACTTACTTAATTGGGCATTTATAATTAAGTAAGTATACTTACTTAATTAGGTAAGTGTGGCAATTATAATAGCTGGTATTGTGTTTTATGATTTGTCACAATTGCCCTGTCATCATTATGTCTAATTGTAATCATTGTGCAATTATTATTTTGTTTCGTATTAGTTTTTTATACTATCGTGATTATTATTATTGTAAGCTACATTATCATAACTTAATAAGGATTACTGCACCACCCAAGATTTTATGCCTTCTGGTAGAGCTTGATGTTCTATAATAATAATAATAAAAAAATAAAAAAAACTCAAACAGCAAATTCATTACGCTTTATAATACACTGCATCATCACTATCATCACATTAAACGATTCGTTTAGTAATAATAATATAACTTATTATGACTCTAACTTATTAGTTGCTGTTGCTTCTTTAAATGTATGATTAAACAATTTTTATTGTTAAATTATTGGAGTAATTATATTAGTTTTAGTTAGCTGTTCCTTCCATCATTCAATCCTATTCAATTAAAAAAAAACCATAGAAAAACTTGCATTTCTAGCTTTTGTTAATTGTTCTAAACAAAACATTATAATGATAACTTTTTAAGAATTTTCAAAATCTGAAAGCTGCATTACAATAAATGAATTAAATGTAATCATTGCTTTGTTTATTCTGATGGGTTTACTTGTAGTAAAGTTGAGTTTATAGCAATTCAGATCTTTTCTTTATGTTTTTCTGCCTTTTTTCATGTTTCTATAGATGATAGTTTTTATTCCACTCTACTATTATAAGTAGATATTATTATTCGGTTTGAATCGTCATCAGGAGAGATGAAAGAGTGTATGTTTTTTTTTCTACATCAGACATGATTCAGAAAGATTTTAGAGATGCCTTTGAACGTATTCATTTTTTTTGGCAATATACAATATAAAAGGTCAAAGAAGGGCTGCAGAGGGTTCAGAGGTCGATGAACCCGTAAGATAAGGACTCTGTCAAAGTATAGGAAAAGGAGAATCGCCTACCCAAGTCATTCGCGAGTCATCCATTACCTACCTTCTTATCTATAAGGCGATACCTTCATTTTTACATCTCACGATAACGCTTCTGCAAATAGTCACATCAAAGAGGGGAGGAAAGCACGCACAATTTTGAAAAGCAAGATAAAAAAAATCTTTAAGACAAGTTTTATTGGAGAAAAGACCCTTGGGAATTACTGGATTTGACTTTGGAGGAAGTAGTCTCAATGTCGTCTTCAACTGTTCATCTCAAGCAGATTAGCAAAGCGAGTCAATCTTTTAACAATATTTTACAATAATCAGAGAAATAAAAAATATATATAAATTAGAATTAAATAGATTAATCACACACAACATCCTCCTTAGTCTTCCTTTCCTATTCCAGGTAGACCCATAATCTCTAGTTATGGCTGGTTTACTAAGAGATTTTCCACTTCTATTGACTACTTTCTACACGACCAACGACCAACGATTCTTTCCGCGCACTGTTGTGCACGTTGTATTAGCAGTTCCAGGTCACGGACCTACTACTGCTGAATTATTGTCCTGCTGTGGTGGTGGGGTCAGTAAGTAAATGTCTGTACTTTTTTTTTTTTTTTTTTAAAAAAATGTGGTTCGTCTGTTTACGTCATTTCGTGGTTGTTTGGTCTCATTGTGTCGTGTCTTGTCAGTCTTTTTCAAGGGTTTGGCCTTCTATTTTAATAACAGCTTCTAATGTGGATGTGTTTGGGGAATTATTTGGGATAGGCTTTGGATAAGGAGGTTTGGATGGGTTGGAATTTTTGTGTCCTCATTGGTCACCAGTCTACTCGTGATTTGGTCAATTGTTTCTAACCTGAGGTCTCTTTGAATATCCACATTTCTGGCATACCAAGGTGCCCCAGCCATAAGACGTGCGCATTTATTCTGAACTATCTGTATAAGTGTTTTATTAGTTCTTGCGGCTTGTAACCAGGTCGAGCATCCATAAGTCATGCTAGCCCACCTATATATATAATTACCGCCTTATAAATGAGGTCCTTTACTACCTGTGGAGTATTCTTCGACTTCAGGATAGGACTTTCTACACCCATTAGTGTAGAAATATCATGGAAAAGTGTATTAATAAAACGGAGTATATTTTATAATAATATCTACAATAATATAAATTAATCTATTATAGTTGCATTAATAATAACAAATGTAGATGTTATTATTTCATCAGTTGTCAGAGAGGTAAGTACAGAAAATATTTCTATCAGATTTGATACGTACATAAGTAAACCAATTCTGAAGAAAAGCTGTTTTAATTTTTAACAAAAGTGGGTTGAACAATAGTGGGTTATAATTGCTTCAGTTATGGTTACCAGTAAGATTAGATGGTCCAGTTATATCAAAGGTTTGCTAAAGGAAAATGCAATATTCCGCTTTGGTTTAAAAAGAAATGTAAATGTAATCTTTAAGCAAGAATAAAGGTAAAAAGCCAGGGTTCAGGATTATCTCCACAATTTCTCACCTTTTCCAACTAACTATTCTTTCAAATTTTCCTACCTCACTCACTTTCTCTCACACCCACTTTCAATTCCCCCTTCTCTTAATTCTAACCAGAATTAATGACTTTGGTATTAAATTAACCTTTAGTTGACTAAAACTAATTAATTTCAATATACAATAGTTCCTGTGATGATATCTTTACATTTCCTATTTAACAAAAAAAAAAAAGAAAAAAAAAATATTGTTTTGCTCCATTTATTCATTAAATATAATTAATATTGATACAAGATTGTAAAACAAATAGAATAAATTTTGGTTTTTGTATAAAAGTTTTTAAATGAATGTCAAATTTGATAAAAATATGTTTCTTTGTTAATAAGTGGTAATATCTTGTTCAGTCTTTTATAAAGCAAAAAAA
Source organism: Hermatobates lingyangjiaoensis (assembly GCA_026182355.1). NCBI lineage: Eukaryota > Metazoa > Arthropoda > Insecta > Hemiptera > Hermatobatidae > Hermatobates > Hermatobates lingyangjiaoensis. The sequence continues at coordinate 5,326,647 of JAPFBL010001928.1, forward strand.
CCATGCACAAAGGAAATCAAACAGACATAGAGATTATGTTTTGAATTTTTAACCATTGCATGATAACTATAGGATAATTTTAACTTCTATATATTTTGATAGGATTTAATATGTGTATCTAATTTAATATAAATAAAGAAACATTCTAATTGAAAAACCCATAATAACAGTCTCTAAGTTTCGGTTTGAATCGTCATCAAGATAGATGAAAGAGATAAGTAAGAGCACTGGTGCAGAGACAACTGGAAATCAGTGGTTTATGGACAGTTGGAGGGTCTTCAAACGACTCTGTACCAGTGCATTGGCTTTCCCTCTTTTATCTTCCTTGATGAAGTTCAAACCAAAAATTAGAAAACTGTAAGTGTCTGTTTTTATTTTATTTATTCTTATTTATTTATCTTGAACTTCAGTTGTCTGTTTCTGACGCTTTTTTATCATGTTTTATATATAGAAATGTGGTCCAAATAGTCTTTAAAAAACTGAAATACATAGGAAAAATGAGCGTTTTACTATGATTGATTTTTGAACCACAGTTTGTTATCATACAGAATGAAGAGAAGAAGAAGCAGAACAAATATATACCGAGTAAAACCAAATCTTTGACAACTTTTTTCTTCGGATTTTCTGCTGATAATAAAGTGTTACACAGATATTGATTTGACTAAGTGTTTTGTTATATATTGTGTTCTATGAATTTGTGTCATACAGAAAGATTTTACATTAAGAATCAAAATATCTGAACCATTATATTCTGAATTTTTTACTGTGCTTTAGACGTTCAGGTATTTGTGTTTATGTACTGTCTACTTTGCAAGAATTTTTCATTCATTCATTCATTCATTCAGTAGGATTGGAAATCTGTTAGTAAACTGAAGAATGGTTTTTCGTTACCTTTTTAAATTCTGTCAATGTAATAGGTGAGATCTTTTAATGAGATAACTGAAGAGATATTACTATTAATTTTATCATTAGAAAATTAAGGGAGCCATACTCACTACCCTTAAGAAACATATGTCTAAAAAAAAATAAACATTTCTGGGATCGTCAGAGTAAAAATAGATAAGTACAATAGGCTGTCTTGATGGCCTTCCTCTACATATTAAAACGTATTTAATTTGTGAATGTACAGTTTGAGTCATCTAAGAAAAGCAATATACAATTTACATTTCCTTCTATTGTAAATTAGAATGTTACTACTGATAAATTTCATTTTGCTAGTATCATAAAGGGATCTTTATCATTATTTAGCTTGATTAGGTAGATTTAAAATTATCTCTTTGGTTTCAAAAAGTTTTTTTGAATTTAATATAAATTATTTAGGATAGTGAGATAAGCAATCATTTATTGGAAGAACCAATTTCTGTTAGTAAAAATTTTAATCAAATAGAAAACGACAGTCAACCACATGTAATTTAATTAACTGTATTATAATGGTGATAGGAAGAGGGAGAATATTAGACATGTCTTCAAGTTAAAAAGTTATGTATGAAGTAGCTTATATTCATCTTTACAATAAGTGAACTTATTGTTTAACTTATAGATTGGTATTATTTCCCATATTGACCTACGCAACATCACTTTGGAATAAAGAGCTTAGTGGTAAATATATAGTAAAAAAGTTTAAAAGAGTTCAACGTACAATTGTCATAAGGCTGGTAAGAAGTATTACAATATATCAATCCATGCAGTTTGTGACTTAGAAAAATAGTACTAATAGATATCAAACTATAGGAACAGGTTGACGGATTTCTTGTTCAGTGGAGCAAGCAATTGACGGATTTTCAGTGGAGAAGTCTTTGAAGCTAGAGAAGTGGGCTACCTCCGGAGATTACATAGCCATACATGAATAACTGAGGAAATTGATGTCAACATGTTTAAGGGCGGTAGCAAAACATTTAGTGAAGTAGATGGTGGAATCTTGGTTTACAAAAGTAGTGGAACAAAAATGTGTTGCCGTAAAAGTTAATGTTGGCCGTATTGTGTTGCAAAGAATCAGGCCAAACTGTTGGCGAAATCAAGAACACTTCAGTGAGTTGAAGAAGAAGAAGGAAGAATTTGGAGTGCTGCGCAAATAGCTGTGGTCAGAACAGATTGTAAATGTTCTCTAAACCGCCTGTGTAACAGTCACATAAGTTGTGCCAACTCTCGGAACATTAAAGCTCAAATAAGTCAATCAAGGTTTGGATTGACGGTATATCATGGGTTAAAGCTCATTTGGAAATCGATGGAAATGAAGTGACAGACCAGGTTACTAAAAGAGAAAAAAATGATCATACTGCCGATACATTTCTATTTACTTTGACTTTGCACCGACTCTAAGAAACTCTAATATTCAATAAATGCAAAGTCTTTAGACATTACATAAGAGAATGTGATGTAAGTACGTTTAAAGAAATGAAAAACTAATTGATTGTATCAACTTTTATACCAACAAAAATCTGGAAAATATATTTAAAAAAATCTGGAGTGGCCTACACTCTACTTTACTATAAGTAACTTAATGTCAAATTTCTTGAGTATATAAAACATAACGTCTCATTTAAGCATAACATAAATATCTAAATGGGATATAATTATTAGCATTTCATTCGTGAGGTAGTACAGATAGTGATTGAAGGACATATCAATTTATAAGCTTATTTTTGTACATCACACATAATTTATTATTTGCAAATAATTTCATTAGTATAACTACAGCAGTAATAACATTTTTGAAAAACCAATGTGAACATTTCTTGAAACGAAATATTATCCTACAAGAGAACATGGCTATTGTTCAAATAGCCAGTAGATTTCTTACTCGTACATCGTTTACTTGACATCCTTCTACATTGAATATTAATGTAAAATTTTCAAATTTGAAACAGTAAAATACCCTTTTTTTCTCTGAAAAACAGCTTAAACAGCGAAGAAAATGTTGTTTTAAGGTGATTTGTTAATTAAAGATGTACGATAATTACAGTTATTAATCTTTAAACGAAAGATTTATATTTTGAATTATCTTTTACATTTTTGGTTTTTAACAGAATTATTATACTGGGAATTTTATGGCTTCTTAGTATTTAATAAGATCATTTTTCATCCCCTTTGTCAAATAACATATATACGAATTTTTTTTTAATGAGTGTTATCATTTACCTGCACAATATTATTCCTCTTACATCTCTTATAAGTCAATAATATATTTTCATTTTTCCATTAGAAACATCAATTTTATCTCAGTGGATTCGCTAAAAAAATTTCTAAGTCAATGTAAACAATGTAAAAAAATACAAAAAATTCGACAAGTATAGCAGGTGATCTCTTAGTCTAGGGTAAACAAAGAGTTTTTATATCGTTATTTCTCTTTCCCGTAATTGAAACTTCATGATTTTTTTTTATAAATTGCTAATTTTTTGTTCCATTTTTGGTCAAATTTTCATTATTTTTTAACGAGCCATTTAGCGTCAAAAAAACATTTTCTGAAAACACAAATCGTACTGTAACGCCCCTTTAGCGAATGTAATTTTAGAAAAAAATATCTCAACTCATTTTCCATATAATGTTCTATTTATAGGCATAGTTTCATCTTTGTCCGTCAAACAGTATGGCTTGTATCGCTCTCACAAGGTTTGAGATTGAATTATAAGTCAAAATTTTTACATTTTATTGAAAAATAAATATTTCCTGTTGTTTTAAAACTCTGAATATATTTTTCGTTTGTTCGATTTGTAACTTCAAAGATAATGTCAAAATTTCAAAACTCTAGGGTTATCAGTTTAGGAGAAATAAATGTTTTAAAAAAAACGGTTTTTGGCAAAAAAAGTGATTTTCCCATCATGCATAATTCTTCCCAAACAATAGGGATCTTCGTCTTTATGAGGCCCATTTTTGTGTAAAATATCAACTTGATCCATCAAAGATTCTGGACCGTAGCGTGGTAACAAGCAATGCTAACACACTCACTCACCCACCACCCACCCACCCACCCACACACACACAGACATCATCGTAAAAACATCATAAAACGACTTCTGGGACCTCAAAACATGTAATTCCGTCAAAATCTCGAGATCGAATTTTTTCACGATCACTATACTTTACTTATAGTAAAGTAATATAAGATCATGTACTAAAATTAAATGTGAAACCTTAATAATAACTTTAAACAAGCAATTTACTAAATAAACCAAACTCTTTTTCAATATAGTGTAATGGATTATTAAATTGATTTCATATTTAAAGAAAGCAATATATTTTTTGTTTATTATATTATAGCCCACTTTTTATCAGGCTCTTTTATGTTTGAATGGAAATATTTTTGTCTTAATTATTTATTATACTGTAATATAATGGAATGAGATGTGAAAACAAAAACTTTATTGAAAGTAGAGTGATGATAAAAGCAACCAAATCAATCAAGGTTGTGATTTAAGTTCATAATGATATTTATAAAAAAGCAATATTCGTACAGAGAGTACAAAGTTAAGTTCCCTTAAGTTCGACTTTTTTTTCTTCTTCTTTTTTTTTTTTAATTTTCTTTTGACCAGAAAAGACAGAACAGTGAAAGAAATCCGTTCTTAAGAGTTCTTTAAGAGGAACTCGCAAGTACGTCATTAGTCCTATTTAATATGAAATAATAAAAACTTATACAAAAGAAGGATAAAAGGGAGATAGAAGAGTTCTGTCAATACGTCTACACAGAAACACAAAGAGAATTGAAACAAAGAAAGAAAAGCGAGAACTTCCCTATAAAAAATTCACTTTCTTTAAAACTGTCCTTTGACTTATAGAAAGATCAGACATTTCTTTACACTTTGTGGCCTTTTATTGTTATATTTCTGCTTAGCGTTATAATCCTGCGAATTAATCCTTCTGATTTTGATCCAACACGTTTAAATAACACTTAATTTGAAAAGAAATTTAATTATTAATCCAGAAATATAAATAATCTTTTATTAATCTTTAAAAGAACTGAGATATAATATAGACTCTTAAACCGTGACATATAAATTAAAATCCTTTTTGATGAGAATAATGAGATGGATTTATATAATATTTTTTTGTTATGAAACAATATTTTTGTTACAATTCTCAATTATTTGGGCCGTCTTCAGGAGAGGAGAAAAAGAAAAAGGAGAAAGAACGAAGGAGCGGAGATGACATATATATTATTACATTTCACGTCTTGTGAAAGTTTGTTTTTTTAACAGAAGATCTTTGTCTTTTTTTCCAATTTCATATTGTGGTTTGATCATTGATCAAACGACACAGAAAAAAGAATAAAAAGAACACTTACAGAATTCAATATTTCGAACTGTTGTTTGTCATCAGGAGTAAACTAGAAGAGAGCACGAAGTGAGAGAGATCTCAACACGTCGAAGAACTGAGCGCAAATGATGTATATAACCTATCTAATACAATAGATTAGAAGAAGTCAAGAACAATTTTTTGAGAATAAATATATATATAGTTCAATATATACAAAGAAACATAGAGAAATCAAAAGAACACACTTACAGTCTCTAATTTTCGGTTGAACCGTCTTCAGGAGAGATAAGAGAGGGAAACCAAGCGCACTGGTTCAGAGTCGGTTGAACACGGTTCAAACCGAAAATTAGAGACTGTAAGTGAAGACGGTTCAAACCAAAAATTAGAGACTGTAAGTGTGTTCTTTTGATTGATCTATGTTTCTTTGTCTATATTGAACTATATTTGTCCGTTTTGAATCGTATTTCCAACGAAAAAGTATATATATATATATATATATATATAACTCTGACGAAGACCGCTTGTTACGGTTGAAAGATCTTAGTCTTGTTTTCCCATTTCTTATTGTGATTTGATCATTGATATATAATATATATATATATATATATATATATATGCTGTTGCTGTTTGTCAGCTGAGCAGGACTCATCTTTTTCTTCTTCTTCTTATCCTTATAACTACGAGGTTGAAATATTGAAATGTGTTGTGTGTTATTCCTATTGTTCCTTTATTATTATTGTTTGATATATATAATTTTATTTAATTTATGAGTATAGGGTTTATAATTGCCTATTGAATGTTATTGGATACTTTTTGACAACCTATGTATGGTTTTATTTTTCGTAAATGAGTTGTTTGAACCTACAATAATTTGATTACGAGTTATTCTTCAATGGGAGGTAAGGGAAGAAAATAACAACTATTTTGAAGATTAGCCAATAAATGTTTAAAGAATTTGTTGGAGAGTTCTATTATATGTGAGAGGACAAAGTTTTCTGGGTTATCAATGTGTTTAAGGTATAACAGTAATGAGAATGGCTGAATTCAGATGACAGTGGATTAGAGGGATGAAGGGGGGGGGGGGCGTTTAGAGGCTGGGATGCGATTGCCTTGATGGGTTTGAAACACGCATAGATATAGGCGATGAGAGCAGCGGATATTGATTGTCGATTGTGAAACCAACATAATTACAACATAATAACATGGTACTGACAGCTGGCGAAGCCTCATCTCACCTTCAGATGGTGCCATTGCTTTGTCATACTGATCACGTTCCAAACCAACTAGCGTTTGAATCTCAGTCGCATTGGCTCTCACCGTCACGATAGCATCATTCGTCATAGTCGATAGAGCAATATTAATAAGTCACCATTGATCCCTTTAACTGAATAACACCTTCGTCCAATCAAGTGTACTTTACAACAATAAAAAGATAACTATATAATATATATAAACTATATTGACACAAAGAACACTCAGAAATGAAACAGAAACTCACTACTATATTTCCATGTCCTCGTCATCAGGAAGATAGAAACGAGTCGCTCCGCAGGCAGACAACGACTCTTATATATATTATATTATTATTATATATAATATATTATCGATCTTATATATATATATAAATACAAATTCATAATATATACCGTTGATAGATAGGTGTATATGTAATCGGGATTCGGTCAATTGACCGAACATGACCGAATCCGATTACATTATACACTATTATATATATATATATATATCTTATATCTTATATATATATATATATATATATATATAATAATTATATATATATAATATATATATTATATATAATAATTATATATATATATATAAAGATTTCACAGAAACACGTGAAATAACAATCAATGATCAAACCACAATAAGAAAATGGAAAAACAAGACTAAGATCTTTCAACCGTAACAAGTGGTCTTCGTCAGAGTCAAAAGAAAGATCTTAGTCTTGTTTTCCCATTTTCTTATTGTGGTTTTATCAATGATATATATGTAACCACTAATAAATTCTCGACCATGTGACAGAAGAAACTGACCCGATCTATCCTTTTTTAGTTATATATATAACTATATAACCTTCAATTCCTATATTGACATGATTATCCAACTGGACAGCCTATAACTTGTTAGCTTACTGTTGAAATATCTTACATTATTGCAATGTTATTGTAAGATAATTTTCGATTTGTTTTTAAAATTATTGACTCAATTCATCGCATTTAATATCTATAAGTTGGTAATACTGCATTGTAGGAAAAAGTTTTGGTATATTTCCAAAATAAACATTACTATATAAAATTAGAAACAACTGTAAAATATTGTTTCTAAAAGTGAGATCTTCAAATAAAAATATCTCAAAAACTAGTAAAATAAAGGAAGTAAATTTATTTAGGTAAAACTTATATTTTTTGGCAAACCTAACAAGAAGAACGGTTGGAATTATCAGATGTCAAGTTTTATGCTTTTTGGGTTACAATGACTGTTTAAGTAATTAAAACAATATTTTTTTTTTGTTACGTTCTTACATTAGGTAAGAGGTGTATACACAATTTTAGATAAAAGTTTTAGTAGTTTATTAAGATAGAAATACTTTATGGATTTTCAAAATACACTATAATGCCACTTTTTTTTGAAGATATTTCACTTCAAAACTATACAGATTGTTATCCTATAAGATTTTTTCCTGTTTGTTTCAATTGTCATATTCGTCAAACGTGTAGCCGTTATGGTGCTTGTAGAGTTAAGTCAGATTCAAAGAGCCACAAATTTTACTTTTTTTGCCCAAAACTAACCTTCTCTTTTATAATAAATCTTATTAAAATTTTTTTATTTAAATAGAACTATTTTTGGGCATATTTTTGATCCGTCAAACGATGTAAGCAGTATGAAGTTCATAAACTTTTGACTATATACTATGCAACCTACAAAAACACATGCGTCATCAACAAACATCAAAAATGGACTTGTGGGACTTTAAAATCTTTAAGTCAGTCAAAATCACGATATCTGAGTTTTAGTTACTGTATATTACTTTCAGCAAAGGAGAAAACTGTATATAAATAATGATGATATATCTCACAATTTGTAATAATGATTAATGCGATATAACTATGTGTTTTAAACACTCACAGTTTAAAACTTCCACCTTTAGAGTAGGGGTGGTAGACGTGTCTCATATGTTATTTTACTCACAGTTTAGTTATTGGCAAAACGTATTACTGAGTTGGCTTTACGCCAGGTTTTACTAAGTTTACCGGACTTATTTGAGAAGGGATCTTTAACAAACACATGCTACGGTACAGGAACAAATTCAGCAGCTTTACGCTTTCTCCAAGGGACACCGTGCACAAGATTTCTCATATACCATATAAGAAACAATAATGATATCATCTTAAAATATATTAACTGAAAAAAATTTGATTGAAGTATTAAAAATAACAAAAAATAATCAAACAGTCAATGCACATGTTTGCTAGATATATCTCATAAGCTGCATTGTTATGCCGGCAAGGAAGGTTACAAATCAAAATTCACTACCAGTCTCGTAATCGATGTAGTAATAAAATACTAATTTATTAAATATTAATAAAAATTGGTCTGGTAGTGGCTTGCTTGTCGTTAGTACTAAATCAGATGTTTGATTCTTTGTCATTGAATATTTCGATTGAGGTGTAAACTCTTGCTTGGATAGGATGTACAACAGTCGATCTCAATACTGTACGATTTACCGTAGTTGTTAAATATCCTTGTTCTAGTAAACTTGAGGGCCATAAAATTGTTAAATGCTCCAAGCTCTACTTATAAGTTTTTGAAACTTATATAATAGTTTTCCGACCTAAATTATAAGGATTTTATTACAATAAATTTAGAAAGAGAAAACTTAATGAATAATCGAGAAGAATATGAAATAATTATAAAATATATCAACAAATGATATTTATTATAGTTAACAGAAGTTTTAGAAATTATCAAATTAATATAAATAAAATATTAACAGCACAAAATTATGTTCGTAATCAAAAAACACTGTCATATTTTCTCTGGGTCACGGGTAGTCTAGTATCTTAATATTATTGTCAATATTTTGCTTATCTTCGCTACGAAAACAGGTTTTATATTGTTTTAATTATTTTTCAAAGGAAATATTTTACATCCCACAACATGATCTATATAGTTGTGAGTTGAATTAAACTTGTCGAGTTATTTTTAGGGTCACAAGTATTGCAGTTATGCTAATTAGATTGGTTATTAGAATCACGGAAGAATTCTAAGGGCACAGAAATAGCACTTAGAACCATAAAAATGGTATTTAGGGGCAAGCAAATGGTTTTTAAGGGCATAATACTGGTTTCTAGGAGCAGAAAACTGGCTCTAAGGGATTGAGAAGATACTTTGATAACAAATGATTCTATATATTTCTCAAAGCATTCTTAAATGCAGTAACAAACATATATATTGTAAATGTAAAGGAAATATATCCTAAATTATGCATTAATGAGCTTTTTCATGGAGTTATAAAAAGTTCGTAATTATTTTTAGTATAGAATGATAATTTCAAATTAAAATAGTATCTGGATCTATGCATCACTATGCTCTAAACTTGTCCACTATTTCATCATCATCCTTTCTGTGGTGTTGTTAGAGTAATGATGTATAATCGCGAATGAAATGCAATGTTATTTGTATAGTCATATACACGAAACATAGTGTATGTAAAATTATAGTTAATTTATTATTATTTTCATATATTTCTCAGTTACAGAAATAAATTGTATCACTAATATATTAGTAAAAAAATTGTTTTGTTGTTTACACTTCAATGATGCTTTTAGATCACGGAAAAGCAATTTTGGACTCGAAAACACAATACATTGTGAACACAATACAAGAACACAATACATTGCACAATACACATGCATATGTGTATTGCAGTTACATATATATTTAAACAATTGCCACTTCTGATGACATTTTGTGTTTTAAGAACTATATTTTTTTCGTCGGTGTCATGTATTCTTGGTTTTCTATGTTAAATAATAAAATTATAACATAGTTATTAAAGTGATGTTTTAGTAAAATATTAGAAAGGGGGAGGGGGGATCACTTGGAATTTAATAATAACTGATCTAGTTACAGAATCACTCCACTAAGTTACGCTACAAACTTTCTCTCGACTCAATTGCTCACAGATTTTTATAACCCTATATATATATATATATATTACAATTTATTAAATAAGATTGAAGCTTATAATAAAATATATAAAAAAAATAACAATGTGCGTTCTTTGTGCGGCCATTCCAGTTTCTAATCATTGAGCCAATCTGAAGCACTATCCAGGTAGATTTGCAGCTTCCCTGTTGGCAGCCACCGCGCTGTACTTCCATTATAGACAGAATTAATTGTCTGATAGGGTGATAAAAACAATTTATTTCGCCTCTGCTCAAAATGAAATAGTCTTGTACGTATTCAGGTTTAATTCTGAATAAAGAACAAAAAAAATATATATATATTAAAATCATTCTTTTATTTAGTGACAGGAAATAATAAATCTATAGTGGTCTGCACTAACTTTTAGTAGTTCCTTTACTTAACTGTTTACTTTACTGTGGCAATCTGAATTTAGCAACTGCATATGACAAAAATATATCCATGAGACAAATAAGATTAGAAGACGTAATATTTCAATCAAATTATTAAACGGAATAGTTGGTAAATAATCGAGGTAATGCAATGTTCTGAAAATATTAAACACACAATTGCTTGTGCGTCAAGCAAAGAATATTTTTCAAATTCATTCAAAAGATATTTTTTCCCTTCTTAAAATATACACACACACACACACAATATATATATTATATATATATATATATATATAATATATAGTATTCTTTATGTCAAGTTACAAAGAATAGTAACAAAAAATTTTATTTTAAAATTTGTTTAAATTTTAAAAGTTTCAAGGCTTAAATTCCATGAGGATTTATTTTTTTGTCAAGCACACTCTTTTTATCCCTAATATCTAATTATTGGATAGATTCTTTATTGTCCTTGATACCCAAGGCCACTTCATTTTGGTCCATATTTTTAGTGATTTTGGAACAAATAAATTTCATATTAAATATTGTCTTAATATTAAATAACTATAAGAAAAATATGTATTTTAAAAAGTTAAGGAAATATTAATCTAAACTTGGCAACTTAAGTTATAAATAATTGGTCTGATAAATATAGAAAATGATTCTATTTTGTTACAACTGGATATATATATATTACATACATATATATATATATATATATATATATATATATATATATATATATATATATTAGTGTACTTCGGTAGCAGTCCTTCCTTTATACATGATTGGTTATACACGACTGAATATTGTCGATCGATGATCTTCTTCTCTAACTTTTCAAGTTTGCGGAAAATTAATTTTTCGTTGTGAGAACAACGGTTCAAGGAATGAATTCTTCTTGTCGACGCGTTTCGACTGTCTACTGCAGTCATTTTCAAGACACAAAACAGGTGGGTTACCGGTCTCCTTATATAGCCGAGAGTCAGGGGGGGTGAGCGCTGATTGGCTGTGCTATTGTGGTTCTTCCTTCTCATTCGTTATTGGTTTGGCCTATTGCTGGGGCTTGTTCTCCGAGTAGCTTGAGTACTCGGAGAACAAGCCCCAGCAATAGGCCAAACCAATAACCAATGAGAAGGAAGAACCACAATAGCACAGCCAATCAGCGCTCACCCCCTTGACTCTCGGCTATATAAGGAGACCGGTAACCACCTGTTTTGTGTCTTGAAAATGACTGCAGTAGACAGTCGAAACGCGTCGACAAGAAGAATTCATTCCTTGAACCGTTGTTCTCACAACGAAAAATTAATTTTCCGCAAACTTGAAAAGTTGGAGAAGAAGATCATCGATCGACAATATTCAGTCGTGTATAACCAATCATATATATATTAGTATAGGTTGGCAGCAAATCTTCTTGGATGCATATTTTGTTGAAATGTACCGCAGCTTCGGTATTAACGACTTTCAAACTAAGCTGTTCCAGTAATATATAAATATATTTATATAAATGTTGAAATAAATGAAGTGGTTGGATTGATTATATAAATTTGACAATATTTTTGTCACAAAGATTTATAATAGTTTGCACGATAGCTACAGTGAAATAAATTCGAAGTAGATAAATTACCAACAAGGTTGATAAGTTTTCTTATGTTATGGTTAATCACAAATCACTCAATTTTTTTTATATTTATAAATTATCATCAAAATTAATATTGTTAAATCCTGTATTAATTATTCAAATATACTCCAATAGTTTTCAACTATTTTTGTCTGTTGATTAAACCATACGCCCCTTGTTAGTTTATAAATACTATTAAGCTAAGCTGTCCGTCAGGAGGTGGTAGAGTTTGCATAGAAGACCAATGTGGCAGCGGATAATATAGACGTGAATCAAAGAAAAACATGATACTTAGTAGAAAAGTGTGAAAAAATAAAAGCAGGTAGCATTACTCTTGAAGCATACTACCAAATTTAACAAAACTGTATGAATATGCAATTCGATAATTTACTGCTAATAAGTATGTGAGTAAGCTGTTGGTTTAATGTATGTTAGGGTTTGGCTGGCAGAAACCAGCTGACGATGACCTGTTTAGTAGGCGGTCGACAGGGAGCACGTGGTCACCACAAGAGTACCATAAATACCTGCAGCCAACCCCTTTACCACGCTAAATCCCATATTTTATTCAGATTAGCCCCCCCGCATCACCGCCCTATTTCCACCATATGACCTGCCACTCCTACCAACCATTAAAAATAAATAAATTTCTCCTCCTTTATCTCTAACCTTTCATTCATACTCTCAAGGGATTTTATTATATATTCCTCAATGTATGAACCTGAATCGACCCAATGATTTATTGTTCAAGAGAACAATAAATGGTTAAGTATAATATTTCTTTCATAACAACATTTTTTATGTCTACCTCTCTGATTCCATCACTTCCAATCATCTATAAATCAAGTACGCTTTCACCATTTCCAACCAAACAGGGAAAACGTATTTATTTCCCTCTCAAAGTTCACTTTCTTTTCCTCATGATTTAGTATTATTTAACTGAATGTATAAACATTGATCAAAAATTATTAATCTACTTATTTTTAAATGTTTGTAAATAAATAACTTTAGATATTAAAAGATCTATTTCATAAAAATTCATAAATTTCAGTCAACATAACTGTTGATCAATTGATTTAAGTCAAAATAACTACAGAAATATGGTTTAAAATGCATTGAACCCATTCAGTCTACATTTCAGTATCAGAGCATATTTGGAAATATTGATTTAAATTATATATTCTAATTCCTTTTTATTTTTGATGAGTACGCAATATTACTTTTAGTATAAATTCATTTTGTGTGCCAATATTAATAAAAAATATGTAAATACATACATATATATATATATATATATACAGGGTGATTGAAAAGTAACTCCCTATTTTAAAAAAAAAACTATAATTTATTTTTAAAATATAATTTCTACAATTAATGAATATGAGAAGGACGTATAAGAAGAAGTCCTGACTTAACACCCTGCGACTTTTTTCTCTGGGGTTGGCTGAAAGAGGAAGTCTACTCAACCAAACCAAGAAATTTGGAAGAACTTGAAGGTATACGAGAAGTTATTGAATACGAGAAGTTATGATTTCCATCCCACAAGAGTTTCTTGCGAAATCAGTTGATGCGATTCCTGGTCGACTTGAGAAGCTGGTGGCAAATAAAGGCGCCCATATCGAATTTTAAATAAAAGCCCATGCATTATACTTCCTTCTCATATTCATTAATATTAGAAATTATATTTTAAAAATAAATTATAGTTTTTTTAAAATAGGTACTTACTTTTCAATCACCCTGTATATACAAACTTTAACACATAGAAAAGAACACAGAAAGACACTACAGAACTCACTTTTTATATTTCGACATCCGTCGTCATCGGGAAGAAGTGAGAAGAACTCGCGTTGAGAAGCAAACTGCTACTCAGCTGGACATATATATATATCATATCATCTGAATATATATATATATCAACTGAACATCAATATCAATATGATATTGATATTGATTGATAGCTTGCGCAATCAATACGTTTTCTTTTCTTATATTTATTATTATTATTCTTTTCTTTATTTTCTAACTAACTATACCTTCCCTATTAATTCTTACTCTCTTTCAACTCTTTATTTAATATATTTTTTCTAGTTTACTATTAATCTTAATTATTATTATTATTAATTATTATTAACATTATTATTATTATTATCAATTTTCTTAATCTATTTATTCTCTATTAGTCCAGTTATACTGTTGACCTTTCAACTCTTTTATTCTAACCGCTTGTTTTTTGTACATTATTGACCTTTGACCTTCTCTTTATATTAACCTGTACTATCCTTTTAATCTATTTATAGCAATGACTAAGCATGAGTCATCGATTTTAATTTAACATGACACTTAGTTTTGTTTCTATTCCACGGTCGATACTTTTATCAATATATATATATATTTCAGTTAGATCATTTATATATATACATAAATATGTGTTTTGTATAATAATGGTGAATTAACAGGTTTGCATGAAGTTATTTGATTTGCATTCTAGTGAACTAGAAGAGATGATTGGAACGTTTCGCTATGTTTACATAGCTGTTTACCTTAGACTTCATTTTCCTAAGATAACTAAACTACTTCTTTGTTAGTACCTAAAGCCATTTAAAACTTTAAGACTTTTAGATCAATTTTCTCTCTTCTGTTACAACAGTCCAAACTAACGGCGTAGTATGTTTTTTTTAAATTAAACTTAATATTTCAGCAATTCGCACTGATTTCTCACAAAATATTTTTTAGCAGCAATTTTTGAAATATATTCGTAGCGAATATTTTTAGTTAAAGGATACAAAGTTGAAAGTTACTCCCATTAAATACTTTTAATATCTTCAGCGTCATACCACTTTGGTTTTTAACTCATAGTTTCAATAACAATTTTAATAGTTATGCCTAATTAAGCGAATAAAATAAAGCTGTTCAGTAAAGTTGGGTAAATTGCAAATTTTAATACAAACACATATTTTTTTGTCCAGTTTATGGAACTTTATAAATAGAGCTTGTCAGTAAATACACTCCTTTGGTGAGAAATATGACATTGTAGTCAACTAATTCAGTTTGAAAATGCTAATATATATTTTTATGATATTCTTATTTTATGTAATTATTTATAAACACTTTTAGCTGTTTAATCATTTAGTAGCTCATCGAAGCTTATGAACAGAAAATTTGAGCTTTGATCATTAAAGGAGGTTAAAAATTCAGTCGTAATATCAAAAGCAAATAATTTTAAAACATTTAGATACATTCAAGCGTTTTATCTGTTATAGAATATCAAATAGTGTTTAATAATATAATATGTTTAAAATTAAAAATACATAGATAAAATTTGATTAAATTGTTAAAAACTACAATCCACCTCGGCCTAAACCACTTCAGGTGAACAGAGGAAATAGTAATAATTAGTTTGATAAGTTTTCCTGTTTAAAATACTGTAAACGTATTTCATCATTGTAGAGTAGCTGCCTTGAATTTCAAGTGAATTGCAATTTGTCTGATTAAACCATAGGTTTCCAAACTTTTTTTTTCAAATAGACTACTTTCAAAGTTTAACTGGTTCCTGTGGATCCCCTGCAGCTATATCTATACCATATTTCCAAAACTCGACAAAAACATATGAAGATTTTATATAAGTATGTAAATTTGTTTTACAGCTGACTTCCAAACACGAATTAATAGTTTTCGAAAAAAAAGTGACAATTGATAGGTTAATTGTCATTTCCTATCAACAAATGATTGTGCTGTGGGTGAATGTCAAAAACAAAAGTTGGCCAATCAAAAAAGTGATTCCATCCGTTTACTTTTTTGACATTTACTCACAGCACAAGGAACCAATAAATTCACACATTGTGATATGATAACTGTCGTGATATATTAAAGTTAAAAATTAATAAAGTGATGTAACTTTTACAATGACAATAACCAAAAAATTTGGGATGACCACAACTTTACTATAAGTAAACATAATATCGAACTTCTAGGGTTTACTTATAGTAAAGCTGAGTGTAGGCCATTCCAGATTTTAATTGAAGTAGTTGATAATGAGCAAGTAGTGCTAATATATGCCGGGATATCTTATTATTAATATTAGTTTAATTTTACTTATTATCCGATATTATTATTTTGTAATTTAAATCTAGTGATTTAAATTTTATTTCAAGTATTTATATTTAAAATATATAACCGTATGAACACAGATAGTTTAATAAACAAACAAATTAATCAAAAAACGAATATATTATTGAAACCAATTATTATTTATACTACCATTGTATTATTCAAACCAATAAAATTAAAAAGACGACGGAATGGAATTGTAAAAGAATAGAATTATCATAAGTAAAATAAAAATAATATTAATTGTTGGAAATTATATATTGGTACTACATGTTTGGTACCCATTATTTGACATTATCATTTGTACTCAGTATTCTTCGACTATGATCAGTAATACTAGAAGATGCACCAACTGAAAACCGGTCTGGAATTGACTAGAAGTTACGAGGTATGATTGATGTTTATAATAATATAATATTTTTAAGATTTGAAAGGCTTTTATGACGTCAAAGTAATGAAATATTTTTCTCAACAAATATTTTGAGGAATAGTTGAACAACAGATTTGTTATCAACTATGATATCGCCGATTTTCTCTAAACTCATTTGTTTATAATGTTTCAATGTGAACATTTAGCAGTTTTATATCTGATATATACGTGTTTTATATATTAACTTTATTATGTATCAGCCATCCACATGGATGAGAAACAATACAATCAAAATGAAATTAGTACGTATCGTCACAATTATAGTGCAATATTAGCAAATTATTATATAGTAACACTTGTTCAAATTATTATAAATTAATTTTTCAATGTTTTCTTTACCAGAATTTGAACAGAAACATGTGCAACTTAATTACAGTCTAATACGGTTCAAGACCGAAAAAGGTAGATTACTTAAAAATTCTGCAATAATTCATAAGGCCCTTCCTTATCAAATTAAATGCAGTTGAAGCAAACAGTGTAAAAGATCATTCTAATTCTTATCAGTATGTAAAAAAACACTTGATTATTTTTTTTAATTACTTATTAATAAAATTTTATAAACAAGACGAATGGAATTTATATTCTCTTTGTTTATTTATGCATATCTCATCAGATTTATTAGATGTGTTTAATTTATTCGCATATTTATATTTTGTATAAATTTATTCTCGTTATATTTAACTAGTGAAATAAAAAAAAAACTGAAAATTATCAATAACAACTCTTCAAACTGGAAGTGCTTGAAAGTAATTCTGTGCATTTCAATACATTTTACGCAAATAATGAACTTATTCATTAATTTCGAAGGAATAATTTATGAGTTTCCATACTGTATTAACCAGTTTCATTTTAGGATCATTAATTACAATTAAAGATAGAGCTATTAAAAATTAAAACATTGCTACGAAGCTTAATCTAGTAACTACCTTTCATCATTTTGTAAGGTGTGTTTGTTATGAATGAATAAGATTCCATAATGCATGTAAATATTCTTTTTAATATACATTATTTTTGTATACTTATGATTATCCAATGAATAACTAAATAACCGATGAAGAAATAAAATCATAACTAATAACACAAACTTGTAATACTAATAATACAATATTTGAAAGATAATATTAATCTAAATACTAAATTTAATAAGAGGAATTAGCAATATCTCATTTTGCTAGATTTTCAACGGGAGAAAAGGATAATGCAGTTAATGATTTATTGATATCTTAAAGACTGATTCTTGAAGTTAAAAGATGGGTTTCTTCAGGATTTTTGGTCTAAAGAAATAAAGAATTTACACTGTTTATATGCCGAAGTTTCGCCAAAAATCGTTTATAATTTCCATGGTAAAACCAATTTATTGACGATATAAGTAGTGAAAACAAATGCATCTACAGAATATCAACCAAGAAAAAACAAAAAACACAATAAACCAAACCATAACACCACATAAAGTACAAGAAAACCACAAAACAAAACAAGTGTTATTGTTTTTTAATAGAAAACATGTGTTTTTTAAACATAATTACTTTTTATTAATTATTAAGACCAAATAAGTTTTTAAATATATAAGTAATATTGCAAAATAATTCTGTAAGGCTACCTCCAACAGACAACAAAAACAGTAAGAAAGATAATAATAAAATAATACAAATAAACAAAATACAAATGAATTAAAGGGAAAAAACTACGAAATGATTACCTTGTTTTTGAGAATGAGAATGCGATGCGTCATTTCAGATACGAAGACAAAAGGAGGTTACATAACCACAAAACAAAAACACACCACTCCTCCAATTTCAACTTAATTACAGTCTAATACGGTTCAAGACCGAAAAAGGTAGATTACTTAAAAATTCTGCAATAATTCTATAAACTGGTATGTGTTGTTACTTCTTCTATTTTGTTCACTATATTTTTTTTGTTTCTTTCAGTTACTTTTTATGCATAATACAATTTTTTTATGAAACATTTTATCATAAATGATAAAAAAGGTTACGTGTTATTGTAATAATTAATTTTTAATATGAATTAGTCAGTATTAAAAGTTGTTATAATTTTAGTAAAATGTTCACTGCTAACAAAATATTTGTATTACAAGTAAATTTGATATTTTAAACCGATTAAACAGTGAAAATTGATAGTTTTCTTGTTTTCATATTAAACTTTATAATAAGGAAAAATTCATGAAGTTTTTTTAATGAAGTACACTCTATTCTCACTTAAAGACGGGGTTCCGTTCCAACAACCAGGTTATTAAACGAATTGATTGCTAAGCGAGATAATCATTTATCAACACTACGGTACCGTTTTCTAGGCCATGGTACTGTGCCAGTATAGTTCTTTTGTGTCAAGCAGTCTTAGGTATTGCTTTAATGACACCTCTGCACCTTATACATGTTTAGTACTATGGTACAGCATTTATTTATGTACATACTACAATAAATTATTGTTCAGTACTTAAAAAAGAAAGACACACTCAATGGAAATGATAAACCCAAAAGCATTGTACCTAGAAGCGTAAAAACATTTTTTTTTTACTTTTTTTTTTATATTTCGGCGCTCTGTCAGTCCGAGCAGTCGTTAAACGTGTAAGACGTTAAGTGAGGACAAGACAGCTTTTATTTATATACATACACTGTACAATAAATTATTGTACAGTACTTAAAAAAAAAGACGCGCTCAATGTAAATGAGCCCAGCCCGTCCTTCTCGAACCGATAAGCCCAAAAACATTGTACCTAGAAGCGTAAAAATATTTTTTTTTTATATTCCGGCGTTAAGTGAGGACAAGGTGTACCAGATATAAAATCAGATATATGCAACATTTTGTTATAACGACTGACAACCAGGTGAAATTATAATTTTATTTAATATAAAGTACAATAAAATATTAAATAATAGAAATGATAAAATTCCACATGTTAATAAATTAATAAAAACTAAAAGGGCATATGTTACTTTAGCAGTAGGGTATATTTATGCACAAAGAAGTATACGAGCATACTTGATTAACTTTGTCGCCCACACAACCTAATCAAATTTCATGAGTGCTTTTTTTTTTAGAATAATTTCTTTATGAAGCGGGTAAATACGAGATGTTAGTAAAAGCTTTTGAGAAAAGAAGTTTTTGGCGGTTTTAATTGATTACTGAGATAAATTGAAAAATGACTTGAATTTCAATGGAAAAGAACGGAAAACTACATTGAGTGTTTCTATTTCCTCAAAAGAAATTGGGAAACCAATGGAATAATCCTTTCATAAACTTTTGTGATTCTCCTACACTAATAATCTACGAGATTGTCAAACAAATTTCATTTTCACGATAGAAACAAATAACTAGAATATTTATAAAGACTCAAGTTTATAAGATCATTTGAATAACTTAAATTAAACTTTTCTGCGGTTATTCAAAAGACTTGATTATTCAAAACGGATTGAGACTTTTTGTATCATGTTTGTGGTAAATGTTTAAATATGCAAAATATTTACTGGTGTGGAATTTAGTACTTTGATCATTTATCAACATTGGATTAAGTGTTAGTTATCAACTAACCAATATAAATAAATAATAATAACCATTAGACTAGGAGGATTAAATAAGTATGTTTTAAACATATAGAAAAACTTTTAGACAAAAATATTATAAAAACTTTTTTATAAAACCTAATTTAATTTATTTTCTAACCATTTCACCATTTGTGATATTAAATTTTATAAATTTAAATTAATTTGAAAAACCCTTTTAACATTGCAGAATATTTAACATAATGGAGAATAACCTAAAGAGAACACCTACCGGTAAAGCTGCCTCAGACAACTACAGAAACAAGATCTAATTATAAGATCTTAAGAGCATTTATGAAAATTGAAAACACGAGTTTTCGTCATTATAGACGAAAACTATATATAGTTTACGATACTTAGAAATGTTTTAAAAGAATTGACTGAAGCAACAGATTGAAAACTCTAAACTGACTGATGTTTCGAGGTTTAAAGTGAAAAATTTTAAAATGATTAATTGACATAATATGAGATATAAGAAGAATAAAATTCTTTGATGTAAAAAATAAACGCCAATCAAACATATAATTTTTGATGCTTTTTCATGGTATGATGGATTTGTCTAACAAAATACTCAAATAAATCAATATGTTGCACCCTTCAACAAAAGTAAATATCAGGTCTAGATTGAATATTTATTGCGGTATGCTG
Source organism: Hermatobates lingyangjiaoensis (assembly GCA_026182355.1). Taxonomy (NCBI): domain Eukaryota; kingdom Metazoa; phylum Arthropoda; class Insecta; order Hemiptera; family Hermatobatidae; genus Hermatobates; species Hermatobates lingyangjiaoensis. Next base: position 5,347,860 of record JAPFBL010001928.1, read on the forward strand.
ATATTGAGAGGGATTATATGACTGGGGGATGTGTGTGTGGTCATTGAAGCGGAGAATTTGCCCTCTGATAAATGATGCAAGATTGTTGATTTTTATTGAAAGAAGTCACTTGGTTTTGCTAGCATAAAATCTAATTTAATTATAACATTCTTCAGTAAATAAATACTTTTGGCGTCACGTGGGTGGCTTGTATTCATTTTGAGTATTGAACATTACGATTTTTTTTTAAATAAAATTTAAACTTCAGTAGTAATGGCACGTTCTCAGATGACAGTAAAATCAAAAAAAATATTTTATTGTGTTGTTATTTAAGTCAATATAAGTGATATTCGTTATTAGAACGAGAATTAATAACAACTAATAAAGATGATGAATTAGTTGCCTTTTTTCCAGATATATACATACTGCCAGAGTTTATGAAACTTACTTATCCAATCACGGACCAATATACGTGATATTGGACCAATTAGGGCATACAATTTTTGATCATTTCCATAGAAATGGTTGGAGCTAATAAATGTTTCTAATTCACAACTATAGTCAAATAACAATAAATCAAAAAATCATTTGGTTGTTAAGAACTTTGATATCATGCTTACTTATGGTAAAGTTGAGTGTAGATTACTCCAGTGTATTTATAAATTGTTATCATGTCCAGATTATATTGGAGTTATACCTGAAAAAGAAGAAATTATTACTCTAGTTTAAAGTGGATATTATAAAGGAAACTAAAAAAGATAGTGAGTGAGTGGTCCAGTTTTATGCAAAAAAATTCTCAAAGGTTCTAGTATTTTATACAAACAACAGTATAAATGGTGTTAAGACTGAAGTCAAGTTAACAGACACTAGTCTAGAAAGTTAAGTTTAAGTTATGATCCAGTTAGGTTTAAGAATGGATTTTTACCACAAGAAGAACAGTCAAGGGTTCGACTAACTCTCTCTGATTTTCTATCACCCACTGATTGATTTGTTTTTGTTAACACATTTTTACTAAAACAAAAACCACATTAATCATAGACTTACATTTTTGCTCACAGTTAGGCTCAGCACACATGAATTAGTTTTGTATAATTAGGAGCTAATCAGTATCTCAACCAGTTTAAATGTTCCTACCAGTTTAAAGAAATAATTAGATTTTCTTTCAAAACATTTTATGTTTTGAAATATAAATACAGATTATTTTATTAAAATACTTTATGGTTTTTAAAATTAAAATTTGGTATCAAGGCTCTCTTATTTGATAAACTGAGCAAAACCATTACGCTAGTTAAATAGACATAATCTTTTGGAGAGATTGAAAAGATGTTTCTTAAGAGCCTATACTATGGGAAGTATTCTCTAAGAATTCTTTATTTAAAATAAGAATATTTTCATCTTTTAATATTATGAGAACTAAGTAATGTTGTTTGCTGATTAATTATTGTTGGTGATAGAGAAGCATTGATGACTAACGATTTTAAGTGTAACTGTTGTAAAAATATTATTTAAAAATACATTAGCAAATATATATAAAGCTTTAAATTTAGTTGTTATATTTCAATTTTACAAAATAGTAGAAAATGAGATATGAATATAATTAAAGGCAAATGTGGTTGATGAAAACTATGATGACTCAGGCGGATTTAATATACGAGTATCACTGAAATATTTTCTACCAGGTTATTATAGCGACATTATTAAGTTAACCAAACCACACATTAGGAGAGTTTCATAAAAATTGACGCATCATATTATTGAACCATTCATGAAAATGATAGAAATAAATTAATTTATCATTATATTTTTTGAATAAGAATTAGAAATAAATAAATGAAATATTTAACAAGATGTGATCCACAAGAGAAGTATTACTGATGGGATATCTATAAGAAAATCTTTTGAAATATTTCAATCACGTATCTTGGAAAAGATAAATGACCACCATTCCCTGGGTAAGAGTGGTCAGCTCATGACGGGCCGAGACCAATTTGGTCCGGATTAGTTATGTATTGAGTCCCTTAATACATCAGCCTGATGAAATATTGTACGTAATCCACTTTTAACTATCCTTCTTAATTATATATATTCATTAAACATTAGTTGTCATGGTGATTTTATCATATATATATATGCAGAAGTAACAAAACAATTTGATTTTTTCAAATAATAATTATTTGGATAGTGACGGAATTAATAATAGAATAAAGAAAAACATTATTTTATCTATATAGAATATTTATAAATAACACTTCACAAGTGCGTTTGTTATCTTTTTTCTCCTGATTGCGGGTAAGCCAAGAATTAAAGGCTGTAAGTGTGTTTTGTTTATTTTATTTTTCAACTGTAACTCTTTTGCTGTTTGTATTAATACTTCATCTGCTCCCCGAAACTGCGTTTGTCTTCACTCGATTACATCAGTGTGCATTACGAGTATGTTGTCTGGTCTTTAACATTAGCCTTTGGATGAGTACTGTTAAAATTATTGAACATGAAGGATAATTATCATTAATTTGTTTATTTCATTTTTCTCTTTATTTTCTCATCATTTTTCATCTTATCTGTGATTCTATTTACATTTGCTCTTTTCTTTCCTTTGTTGGTGATAACATTGATTAGTCTTACGTAATTGGTATATGTCTAGGTATTACTTTGTCGTCTAGTAAGTTACTTCTCCTGAAGATGATGTAATTGATATACGAGTATAAGTTGTGTGAGTTACTTCATTGTGTTATCTCGGTAGAGAGATATGTTGTCTTCGTGAAATATTTCAATTTGTAATATATATAGTGAGAACGAACAATAAACCTTTGTTTCATATTTTAAAAAGAATCTATGTTCATTTTAGATTTGTAACGGCCCTTTTTAGACGGTTGAAAGATCTTAGTCTTGTTTTCCCATTTCTTATTGTGGTTTGATCATTGATTGTTATTTCACGTGTTTATGTGAAATCTTTTTATATTCATACAAATGTGCCACAGCACTAAACAGGGAATGTATCCTACATAAAAAAAATAGTACTATTTAGATATTACATTGTTTACGCTTGTAAAAATATAAATTAAGCGGATCATGACATTAAAATTACATCATTAGTTGTGCAATCCGTAATTGTGTGGTATTTACTCATATTGAGGTAAAATGGATAAACCAACAAATTCTCTTAATTGAATTTTATTATTTCACTCTAATTTTGTAACTGATTAGATATAATTTGTATTATAGTGTCTTCTTGATGATGAACACAAAGTGTTCGAAACGCGTTGAATAAAACTTCATTTGTGTGGAGACCTTTGTTGGTTTATCCATTTTACCTCAGAATTAAAATTACAAGTTAAACATTCTGAAATTATCTTACATTGGATTGACTATCAGGAATCTGAACTCCTTGCTTGAAAAATAAACGTAAATTCTGGATATATATATATATATTAGTCCAGGCCTTTTTAAATTAGATGAATTTCTAATTGAAGGAATCGTTAAACAAATGAAGACTATTTCGACTGTAATAGGGAAAAATACTGTCAATGATGCCAATCTTAATCCAACTTTAAATCAAAATTCATAACCTGCCTACAACTTGTATTCACTTGCTCTCTGACGACGTGAAAACGAAAGGCCTCAGAGCGACTATCTTCATTCATTTGTGGTAAGTTACCTGAATACATATATATATATATATATATATATATGTGTGCATGAATGTAAATATGTTTGTGAAGCAGTTCTCTGCTCCTAGACGAAAAACTGAGGTACTAAATGAAAGTTTTTAACCAAAAGAAAGTCCAGATTATATTATAGGCCAAATATATTACAGTTTGTAAGCCAAATTACAATAAAAATTTCCAATGTATTACAATCTGTGTACAACATATAAGAAAATAATAATTACGAGCTTTCATAATTTATTAACCGCATATATTGCATACAAGTCTTCTTAAGTCATAATTTGAATTATGTAGTCTGTAGTAGGTGGGAGTAGTAGTCTGTAGTCTGTAGTCTGTAGTCTGTAGGTGGGAATCAAGTGGTATGGGCTTATTTTTGGTTTGAATTCCATTGCTAGTAACATACTTTTTTTCTAATATCCTTCATTTAATTATAATAAGGATATTAATATATATATAAATTATATTATTAACTAATTAATTATTATTAATTATATATATTAATTAATTAATTAATTAACTGCTGAGTAGCAGTTTGCTTCTCAACGCGAGTACTTCGCACTTCTTCCCGATGACGACGGATGTCGAAATATCGAAGTTTGTTCTGTAGTGTCTTTCTGTGTTCTTTTCTCTGTGTTAAAGTGTATATATATATATATATATATATATACGAGTTCGAGATTAACAAAGAGCAACACACAAAGTAGGGAAACACACTTACAGACTCAAATTTTCGGGTAATCCGTCTTCAAGAGAAAAGAGAATGGGAGACCAAGCACGTTGTAGACGCAACGGCAAGTAACCCAAATACGTGCTTGGTCTCCCATTCTCTTTTCTCCTGAAGACGGATTACCCGAAAATTTGAGTCTGTATGTGTGTTTCCCTACTTTTTGTGTTGCTCTTTGTTAATCTCGAACTCGTATTGTGTCCAGTTTGGATCGTATTTCGTTTTATCAGTGAATATATATATATATATATATATGTGTGTGTGTGTGTGTGTGGTAACGTTACAATAAATACACATGACACTAATATACAAAAAAAAAAAAATTCGAATATTTTCATTCTATGAATATACACAGTGTTGTAAGGGCGTTATCATATCTTTGAGATATTACCTCTTCTCCTGATGACGGCTGCCACAAGGGTGAAATGAAAATAATAAAATGAATATGCATATACGATAACATAAAGAAAATAATATAAAACGATATATTCTAATACCATTTAACCAATGATAAAAATTAAATCTTCTCCAATAGAAGGGAAAGTGATGCGTTAGTAAGGCGTAAAGAAATTGACATTCTGGGACGAGTTGTACTTTTTTTTTCTTTTTTTTTTTTCTTTCCTGGGGATGATTCTTCGAAGGGAAGACTGATTGGTAAGTGCTTTGAAGTTGCGAGAGGGTGCTCAATCATCCAAGTTAGTAAAAGTTATAATCAGAATTGAAATAGTCCTTTTTCATCTTCACTTTCTTCCCTGAGCCATCAGTGAAAATTGAAAATTTGTTCACCCCCTTCACTAAACTAACCTTCTTCTCCCCTCTGCACCTTTCTCAACCATCATTTCCTATAAAGCACCAATCAACCTTTGCAATTCTAACAATTACTTTTAATAAGTTCTCTCCTTAAAACTTATCAAGTTCTTCAGAACTTCATTCTCCTGTTTCACTCTAACTTATTTTATAGTTATTTTAATTTTTATTAATAGTATTTTTATTGTAATTTTTATCTAAAATTTTACAGAATATTGATTTATTTACAGTTAATAATTCTATTTTCACACTCAAGATCCAAAAATTATGAATTATTAGTTTTTTAAAAAACCATTTTAGTACAAAGAAACTTATTCAATTCACTTTTTTTTAGATTATTCTAATGTAGTACTATAAATAATACATGATTAAATATATGTCTTATTTTATATTTTTAAACGAGCTACAATATTTTAACCATGCGTATATTTTTTTATAAACAATACTGATGAAAAAAAATTTTGAAAATTAAAAAAGGTTATTTTTTCATAAACTCAACAATCTTATAATGGGAAATATGAAGCCTGCTTTAGCTCGAACAGTAATCCACAAGGCTTAAGCCTATAGCTAATGCCTTGGGTAAATCCACTGACAGAGTCTTCGATAAAACTTCTTGTTGACAGGACATTTGATAATGTTTTCCTTATATTACCTTCCATATGAATCCTATTGCGTATGTATATTAGAAAATTTATTTTTATTCCATTTTCTATAAATATGAAGTGGAAAGAAATATATTCATGTACATTATAATAAAGACACCAATAAGGTATTTTTGAAACACGTATAAATTGTTTTAAGGTGTTTTTTTTCAAATTTTAAAGAATTTAGTGCAAAGTGTTAAAATTATATACGATTACAATATGATTGTTGTAGGTCTAATGAAAACAGTGTTGGGTACGTAAACTGCATACTGACCGTAGTTTGTGTACCACCGTTGTTAAAAGATATCTGGAATGTTGGCGTAACAGATGTAAAAGTGGAGGGTCCGTCCGTCATATCTGAAATTTTAGTTCGGTCAAATAAGTGAAATATACAATAAAAGCTAAGGAAACTCTAAAACTTTACACTATAATATATTTGAGGATATTAATTTTTGGGATGATGCCTATGAAGTCGTTTTAACTTGAAATAATTCAGTAACTTTGGCAAAAAGTTATAAGGAGTCATTGTATTTGTTTGATGGGTGTAAAAATTCATATAACCTTTCATTACTTCCAGGAAATCAGCATCCTTACAGAAAACCTAGACAGATAGCTAAGAAATTAAATTTTTTTTTGTAGAATTATTTTGCAAATTGAGTAATAATATACGCCTTATCCATCTTTTTTATGTCTCTTTGAATATAATTGCACTAAGAGCACTTCGAAAATTCCAGTACTTTGGAAATATTTTTATTCGCACCAGAAGTAATGTAAAAATTTTTGATATCCTTGATAAATTTATATATTGAAATTCATTAGACCCCAAATTTAACAAACAGTGTGACATAGTACACAAATCACATGACCGTCCGGGCGAACAAAAAGAGCAAAAGATTGCATTTTCCATACATCAATATTATCCAAATGGGGTTAATATATCAGACAATAAGTTTTGTTCAAGGGTGCAGCATTTGTTTGGATTAGTTTGATCAGCTGAACTCCTTGATCGAAAACCATCCGTCATTCCATGGAATCTATCAGTTTGATAGGGGTTGATTTTTTTAGTGACATTTTGACAAGAAATATTGAATTGTTGACAAGAAATATAATTATTGAAAAAAAAATCTTTTTACATAAAAATCTGTCAATTTTTTCCACCTAATGGCTTTGTAACTTCCGTTATAATAATACCCATATTTCAAGACTCTAGAGTTATTAGTTTGGGAGAAAAAAAAAGTTATAGAAACAAATTTTGGCCAAAAAAAAAAATAACTTTCTCATTTTGAAATATATGTCTCTAAACAATTGGGATCTTCTGCATTATGAGGCCCATTTTTATGTAAAATATGAATCCTACACATCAGTGACTGTTGACTGTAGGTAACAAACGTTTGAATACTCATCCACTCACCTACATACACGCTGACATCACAAAAAAAAAGTCAAACAAAGACTGGATGATGAGTATACTTATCTTATAGTAAAGAAATTATATCTTAGTTAGGAAATATACTTAATAACATCTTTGGTACTGATAGTGATAAAACAAATATTTTGAAATTAGTGACGATTTTATAGAATTAAGTTTTAAATTGGCAGTGAAACCAGGATTTTAGCAGAAAAAGTATTTTTAATAATAGAGTCAAGGAAATATTCCATTTAAAATAAAATATTTGTAAAAGAACAAGACATTCTTGTAACTGAAATTTAGTAACTTTGTAAAAATAAATTTGTTTTCAGTCGGTTAAACATCTTTTTAATACTGAGGCATTTCTCAGAGCAGTGCTTGAGAAATAAGCCCCTCAGAATAAAAGTACCACTGAATCATTCCTTTTCAACTGCTTCAAGGAAGACTGCTTACACCTAACGCCCTCATCATTCCTTTAAAATAATTAAATTATTAATTTTGGCTGTAATTAAAAGCTTTATACAATTGAGATGACAGGAAATATTTTAATTATGTATTCTAATTTATTTACATATTCCATTCCTTGATATCTCTCCATGCTAACTACGAAATACGAAATTTGTTTAGCTTGAAGTTGTTATAGTGAGAAAAAATATATAAAAGATTGAGTAAATATATTTTGAGTGGATGCTATGAAATATAAACAATGGTCAACAAAGTAGTAACTTTCAGTTTTTAGTATGTATATTTAAATCATATACCATTAAATAGTCAAATGAAGGTACAACAATGGTTTTAGGTCTTCTTCGAATAACTTTTCTAACATTGATTATTTAATAAATTGAAAGAAAATTAAAACTTTAATTTAAATGCGAAACATTATTCCATACAAATGAAATAAAATCATTTTAAAAGCAAAGGAAACCATAAACATACTGTATTTTTGGGATTTCTATGCAATGATTTTATCATTGTTCAGGCAATATGGATGTAAAAAATACCGCCGTTACTTTACTACACACAGAACTATCCAATAACAAGCAGTATTTTCAGATTTACAGCTGAAATATTGAGAAATCGAATTGAATTAATAGAGTGCACGTATTCATTCAAACTAGACAGTTTTTGCTGAAATCCAGAGACTGTTTCTCTTTGTAAAATAATTTCTAATGTAATACTTAGTGTTTCATTCGTTAACTTACTCTTTGAAATTTATTATTATATACGTTTTAAATTAATGCTTCCTGTTTGAAAGTGTAGTCTGAAGTTACAAAATTGATCAATATTTGATGTATATGTTGTTATGATTTATCTCATCTTCAATATATTGTGAAGATTTTTACACATAAACGCGTAAAAAATTTTTGGAGTATATTTCTAAAAATTAATTTTAAATATGTGTAAACAAAGTCAAGTTTTCAGTTGTAGCTGTTATGACAGATGATCTTACAGGAAGAGACATATATATCTAAAGCTGGTGTTTTGCATAACGTTTGTAAACATAAAACTAGCCTATTAACGATAAATTTTTAAATGCCAAATAGATCATTTATTGTAACCACACATATGATGGTCGTTTAGTTAATAAAGTGTAGTTCATAGCAAACACTGAAGTGAAAATCTATGACTAATAAATGTGACAATATTTAGGTTTATTACTACAGGTTTTTATTCCTGTAGTTTCTAGGAAATCGTTTACGATTATATGACATTATTGATGTCATGCAAATTACATAGATGTATTAGAGCAGGGTTCTCAATGGAGGTGAAATTCAGCCACAGGGGTGAATTGTGACCACAGTAAGTTCACAGAGTGAGGAAAGCTATTATATTGGTTTTGACCTCTGATTTATAAAAAATAATTTAATTGAATTAATATATTATATATCCAACAATAATTTAATTAGCATTTTATTTATAAAATTCTATTATGAACATAATCAATGTAAAGTTGTAAAAGTGTATGCATTAACTTGGAAAGAGGAGGGGGTGGGGGAATGGCATTGTGGGAAACGTCGAGAGGGTTGTAAACCACTTTATTAGAGTGTTTAAAAAAATCTGAGAGTCCATGAGTTTTTTATCCCTCTGTGTTGCCTCTAAGAATCACTTATTGGAACAACTTTAATACAAAATATGAATGAATCTAATTGTTTATTTGAATTACAAAAAAAAGTAATGTATATTGGCTACCATATCAAAAAGAGGATTAAAAAACAAACTTAAGTAGAATTCTAAATTAAATTAGAAATATTTTTTTTTTTTGCTTTATGTCCAAGTGAAAATAAAGTGTTTTATCAGCTGGACTGGCGTAAGTTTGGTGCGTTGACATAGCCAAAAGCTAATGGTTTTGTTTTGCCAGGAAGCCCTTCATTATGACCTCCTGGCAGGGAGGCTGGTGTTGGAGGAAGGTAATTTCACGGTTGGATCAACAGACCTTCTACGACACTGTTGTCAACGGGAAGCAAAAAAAAAAGAAAATACAATTCTACCACAGAGTGACCATAAACGTTATGATTTTCCATTTACTATCTGCTCAATTTTGAATATTATGGTTTAAATTTTCATACCCCATCTAACAGAGTTACAATCTGAATCAGTTATAAAATTGTTTTTTTACATTCCTATAAATTTCCTTTCCTGAAATATTTACATCTTCTCTTCATAACTCTCATCCTCTTCTCTTATAATTAATTCAGCTATTTCGTTATTCAAAAAAAGTGAAACTATAAGTTTTCCTAACATTTTTATTTCTTTATTTAAGGTTTTTCTTAATTTTAATTCGCATAATCATAATAATATATCCATGCAAATTATTAGAGTACATAACTAAGTTTTTCACACTCAGGGTTGTATGAAAAGTTTATCACATTTTGCAAAAATCATTTTGAAGGATGATTTTAGAAAACATTAAAATCGAAAATTTCAAATAAATGACTCTTCTTTTTTTTTTTTTAATAATGTCATTAGTAGTCGAAATATTATAATTCCATTAGATTCATATAGTTTTTTTTTTTTAGACACTCAAAGTTTAGTAAAACTTTACAATTTTAAATCAAGAAAAAAATTCTAATACTTGTCAATGTCATGAAAGGAATACACTATTCCAATTTTATACTTTAAGCAGGACCAGTATCAACTAAGTGTTGATAAGTCACAGAATTTTTTTGAGCAAATTTTCAACACGTATTGAAAGTTTTATACAAAGAAATAGTGTTACAGATTTAAAGACACTGAATAATACATTATTTTACTAGAATGGGTTGCAACAGTTAGTGAATAATTATTGAATTATTAGCAGAATCCATGAAATTATCATGGTAAATTCTTCTGGTGTTTACAAACTACTATGATAACTTAATGATAATTAGTTATTTGAAAAAGCAGTAAGTAAAGGAGGATAGCTGGTTTGATTTGCAGGTACTTAATAGTCTGATTTTATTAAGATAGCTGGTTTGATTTGCAGGTACTTAATAGTCTGATTTTATTAAGATAACTGGTTTGATTTGCAGGTACTTAATAGTCTGATTTTATTAAGATAGCTGGTTTGATTTGCAGGTACTTAATAGTCTGATTTTATTAAGATAGCTGGTTTGATTTGCAGGTACTTAACACACAATAGATATAAATACTACACACAAAAACCTTGAGATATGACTGTCCCCTGACATACAAATTTTTTGAGATACAACATGAAAATTTCTTACAATTTTTTTCTGACATATACGACAATAAATTTGAGATATGAATGGATGAAAGTCAGAAAAGGAGGTCAAACAGGTACGACATGAAAATGAAGAATAAAGAATTGAAAAAAATAATAAAAGATGAAAGAAATAAAAAATATATATAAATTAGTTTAGGAATGTTTCATTTACGTTTGTTTATTTATTAAGTGTTTAGATATTAAGGCTACGTAAATAAAAAGAGATAAAATCATTCCCTGTCACCCTCCCTCCTTCTCTAGTCCACTATGGTAAGTACAGTACAGTAGACTTTTGTCTTTTTTATTAATTTTATTGAGATTCATCATACATCAATATAATATTTTATCATTATGTAGGTTACTACTATTTTATTTATATATAAATTGTTATATTATATGTAATTTAACTGTTTTTGGAGTGGTTTCATATCGTTGAAACGCGTTAATACATATTACATTATTTTAAATTGGAAAATTTGCTTTGAAATACAACTTTTTTGATACACGACGATGGTTACAGAACGAATTAAAATTTTATCTCAAGGTACCACTGTATAAGGAATATATTTATGTCTTTCTTATCCATCTTGCATTTTTTATATCTACCTGTGTCCATCAATTTAATTGCTAAATTTTATATTTTATGACCTCTGCGAACGCTTGCATTCAGTTGAGAGTGACTGAATACTGCCTGGGGTAAAAATAATCTCACTTGCTCAAATTTGACTACTGTTAACCCGTGTTAATTGTGTATGTTCATGACATAATAAATGGGTAAAAGACTATGTCAATGAGAATTGCTTTGTTAGGTTTACTTGAAGCAAACTGTGATCAAGGAATTAGGAGACGTTTGATAATTTACGGACCACTAATCAACGAAGTGTCAATTGCGTATCAGTGCATGACTACTATGTTTATATTTGTATTATTTCAAAGGCAATTCTGAATAGCAACGTTTTGAGGCAGTATTATTAACGAGTTGTGTTTTAAACTCAATTCATATGGAGACATTGCTATTGGTGGAAAAAAATATAGAATTTAGTCATCACTTAAACTTTGCTCTATAAAAGGTGCAACAGTACCCTGTAAGTTTAGCCAAAACTTCCTAATTGATCAGAAATTAGTCAGATCTCTTTAGTTCAAGAAATAAATGATTCATTCTCTTGAAAGAATAAATTTTGTTGAATATAGCATCCACCAAAGTGTCGCCACATGAAATATGAAGCACTTCTGTTAGTAAAACCAGCTTTAAAATCTCCCCGACCTAATGACGTTCCTTTGACAAGAGTCAAAGCCATGCTGTAAATTCCATATGATTTTCTGTTGCCCAGATGTTTGGGTTTTATCTGTAAAGTATAAAATTTTGTCACAGAGAAGAATTTTTAATTGAGACTTTGATTATTATCTCAGGAGATCCTCTTAGCATGTATAGTACTTGACTGAAGTGCTCCTCTTAGGGCAAGTTTTATTTACATAATAAACTTCAATACCAGTGATTGGTAGGGGACTTTTTACAATATTAGCAAGCAAAAGCCTGTACAACACCATTACCTAGAGAGGAAATTGCTTCAATACAGAATATATAATATGAACACTAAGAGAAACACATTCACAAGCAAAGCAATAAAGTGAGATGTAACCGATGAGTTGAAAAATATGATTACGGGTGAAATTAACTGCTTAAAAATACAGCTATAGCGATTGAGAAAACATGGGCTGGCATGTTTCAAGTTATTAGCAATAAAATACAACAATTTAATATAAATTAGCACAAAATGTCATTTAATTGATAATTCAGCAGTATGTTATAATAATGAGAGAAGTTTTCTCATGTTCACGATCAGAGAATATTTTTTTTTGTATTATGGTTAAACTGATCCCCTGAAACATCAGCCCTTTACGGTCTTTTTATTTGATCGGTGATTCTAAATTGAGAGTCCTGAATTTTGCCTAACTCAAATGTTGAAGAATAGGGATCTTCAACGACTACAGCCTAGGGACAGACGGCTTAACGTCCTCTTCGAGGGATGACGTAATTAGATTTATTCAACTCCCGTGTGAAGAAATCAAGGGCCAGTTGGGTATCGAACCCTGGACCTACAACTTTAGAGGCGAGTACGTTAACTTGTTTTGATATAGGCGTGTACCCAGCTTTTCAGTCATATCACGAATAATAGCAGAACAGATCGATGCCTTTTTTACGTGAAAACTCTTTCGCCGCATCTCGGGGACAAAAGCCCTAGCCGAAGATAGAGGCAAAACAGCCTCCGAGATACGCCCGAGGTGGACCACTGACCTCCACACCATCAGAGAAACTTCGATGAAAATTATTTCTTAGGTATCCCGGTACTACTCGTTGGTCATTGTTCTCTTCTCTATTCTATATTTTTGTTCAATTTTCTATATGTTAATATCCTACTACAGGTATTTCTCTCATTTTTTTCCCCAGTCGTTATCTAACTTTCTCTATGTTAAGCAATTAACAAGAGTCAGATCTGTAGTCATAGATCTGTTTATGTCAGAATCGGCTAGAATAAGACAGAAGAGGCTTCTCAGTCTCTGCATTTAATAAACATTAATATCAAAAAACTACTAGAGTAATAATGAAAAGTGTATTATTATAGACTATATGTACCAACGGTTATATAATAGATTTAATTTCAAAATGGTCAATTGAATAAGAAGAAATATCACTAGAAAATCGACAAAATAAATTAGAAAGGATGTTTTAGTTTGCAATAAAAGCGAAATTACGGCTGATAAGAACAATAAATGGAATCAGGATTGTGCAGCTAGGCAGTGCCCTGAGTAATAAGTGTCCGGTAACCTATTGGCTGCCCGATTTCGCTTCTGTTTATTTCCTTCGATCCTTTAAATCCTATACTAAAATGGCCTATGTACACCCTAACACATCTTTTTTTCTCCTTTCAATTGTTCATAATATTTTTCATTATGAAATAAAAAAAAAGGCTGGAGTGGCTTACACTCAACTTTACTATATGCAATTAAATATCAAACTGGTTTATAACATAATAATTTTTGTCTCCTCAAAATCTTTCATACTCAATTATAACTCAAAATTTCTACATATTATTGAAAAAAAATCTATTTTTGTTGTTTTAAAATTAGAAATTTTCGTTTATTTATTCTTGCTCTGATTACATCGTGAATGTGTAATTTGTATCTGTCACTATGTAATTTGTTCGGGTTAGTTTAAAATAATTTACGTTTAATTAAACTAATATATATATGAAATAGGAAAACAGACTAAGATCGCTTGTTACGATTGAAAGATCTTAGTCTTTTTTCCCATTTCATATTGTGGTTTGATAATTGATTGTACTTTACGTGTTTTTGTGAAATCTTATTATAGTATATATATATTAAAGTTGACAAACTGTAAATATATATTAATTATTTTATACTAAACTTGGATCATTTTAAATTAGGTTATGATGTTGTGGCAGACTCACAAGAGAACACCCAGAGGCCGAATACTGACCCCTTGTGATACTACACAATGAGGATTCTACTTTGGGACTTGGATTCCACCTCAAATGTACTTGGCATTTTATAGGCTCGGGGACCAAACACTTAACGTAACCTTCTGACCAGAATAAACTCTATGAAAGGTTTAGGATTTATTTTTAACTTTTAATTTTGAAATTAATTTTTAACAATCATAATGTTGATTGAAAAAAAACTGTAGGAGGAAAATTATGTGTTTATTAACAGGAAATTTATGTGATATCAAATATCCCAATACTTTTGTTACTCATGAGCTATGGAAGCAGTTATTGTGTGGTATTTACTCATGATTAGAGAGGAAAAGAAACACTAAGTCTTCCAACACAAAATTAGTTTTTGTGTGGGAAGACTTAATCTTACTTTTGTTACTCTTTATAAATCTTTCATTCTTCCTATTTTAGCATATGTTTGGAATCTGAATTACAATCATTATCATAAATTTACTTCAATCCACCCACTCCAAATTCTTTAGATAGCTTCTAAAGTATCTTACATTCAAAACGTGTAAATCTGTCAAAAATCTGAAATCAATGTTTTCATGATTTACTCAAGGGTAAAGTAAAGTTATTAGAAACCCACTTTGAATAATTGGTAATTAATATTATCATTATTAAGGCAAATTATGTGTGTAGTTATGATGAATTAGAACTGCCATGCCCTACCAAAAGTAATCTGTCAGTCTTTTCTACTTTGTACCCCGGGATGGAAAAACGTATGTTATGTTTTAGGAACGTCACGGAGATTAAGACTTGCTGGGTTTGGGAGTACCCAGCAAGTGGGCCAGTTCAGTCTTCCCTCTGTCGATACCACCTGGGTTGTAGACAATGTAAGATAATGTATCAGGGGTATATTAGATTTTGGCACTGTCACGATGTCTGTTGAAAGAGTTTTCGTCGTCAGTTTGTTTGTCTGTAGTTTGGGAAGGTATTGAGTTAAAGGAGTCAGTGATCTTGCCCTTAATAATATTCGGTATCCCTGTCTGTTTCAGGACCCTGAGGATGTAAGCATCAATGTAAGGAGTTGTGCTACTTTCTGCAGGGTTACGTTTGTCAATCATCAGTCTGTCTCTGTTGGAGTCAGTCAGTGGAGTTGGGAGTGGTGCTGGAATGCAGCTGGTATATGGGGATAGAACAGGATCAGATGACTTTAACAGTTCGCAGGATGACTTACGAGCTTCACCCTCACAGCTGTTACAACGCTGAAAATCTGGTGTAATTTTCATTTGGCATCCATTCTATAAGCAGTGTAAGCCACTTTACTGAGTAGGATATACAACATCAAAGAATCTAAATTTATTGTAACTAAAGTATATTAGAGTGCTCAACATAGTAAAAGCTTGGATTACAACAACTTTACGCTCTCTACCAGATGCAAAGTTCACAAAGTTTCCTAAACTTAAAAAAAAAGATTAAAACCTTCAAATGCTAAATTTATATTTAAATTAATGTTTTTCTTATAAATCATATAATAATATCTTGATTATTATTAATTAGGAAATTTTTTATTCAGTAAATCTAAGAAGAAAGTTAACAAAGTGTTGCTATGTAGTAAGCACCTCTAGAACGTTTAGCTGTTGAATGGAATGAAATTTCACTAATCACATCATGTTAGAGTGCAATTTTTTTCCATTCAAATAGAAGTGAAATAAGTTTATAAAACAGAAGTTTTAAAAGAAGATTTATCGAGAAAAGAGGAGTATTTTAGATTTATGTTTAGGTAGGTGGGTATAATTAACTGGTGAGGCCAAGGGTTGGACTGAGAGAGATATATTCTTTAAAAGGGCCGGTACTCCGCCTACACCAGCTTCAGTTCAACCCCTTACCAGAGTCATTAATTCAAATAGAATGCTTATTGTAAATTATGAAGAAGTGAAAAAGAAATAAAAGTAGGAGAATGTTGGTGTTATGCTTTATAAGGATGGATGGCGGTGAAACATGGGCCCTTGGGCCTCTCCAGCAGCCCCTAATCGGGATTAGTCCACACGCCCTCCAACACCCTTTAGGTAATTAAACCATCTCCTCTACACTTCTCTTATCTTATCATTTCTATTACTCCTTACATAACTGGTTTTCCCTCCACTTAAACGATACACCTTTCTAATCTTTTTCATGTTCTGTTATAAATATAAATATCACTTTATAATATTGGCATATAAATAAAGTGTATAAGATTAATATAATTTGATTCGAAATGCCATTGTTTGATATTTATATACACAAGAACGATGATAGAGAAACTCATATATTCCCTATAACATATTTACTAATAACTTATTAATCATATTAATAATTATCACAGTAATAATTTACTAATTAAAAAAACTGATATTTCTTTTTTGATATTCTTAAAGAAAATGATCAAGAATAACACGAATAACATTTAGTGACCATAACAAATTTAGTATCTAAATTTATAAAAACTAAATTTAGTATCTAAAAGTTATAAAACTATCGTAAAACATCATTTCGTAAGAAATGACTAAAATTTGATAACGATACTGAAAATACTTAAACATAATAAGAAATCAGATAATTAAAGGATATTAAAATAAATAGACTATTTTTTTATTGAGTCGAAAACCTTCAATTGAAAATATTCAGTTGAATAAATTAGTAGAATAAAATATTCTACATCTTCATAAAAAACAGGTCTGTTTTTGATATAGGCTTTTGAAAATAGTTCATTTCAGTTGAATGAAGGAGTAATATATTTTTTGTTTATAAATAAATAACTTTGCGGAAGCATGAGCTTATTTTAAGGTGATATAGAAGAGAAAGCCTGATTTAAAAGCATTATGGTTTTATTTACTGTTTTAGATTTGCTCTTCATATAGGTAAGAAGTGTCTTGACTTTGTTGAGGTTATATATGTAAAGGAAAGGAATTGTCATTGTAAGGGTATTGTGTGAGACAATGATGTTTGATTTTGAATGCATCCGTCCCTTTTAGTTAGCTTTTTAGGCGACAAACTTTATATCTTTACTATTTATGGAATAGTTGCGAGGTGTGTAAGGTTGGCAGAAGTGGTTTGGTTGTGAGGTTAGAATGAGACTGGACAAGCAATCGTTGGCAACCTTACTACCCTCCATGCATCTGTATTCCCATCAGGCAAGGAAGGGCTTCCTTTATAAACAGCCCAACCCTCTACCCCAACCCCTTACTTCCAAATTCTATTTATTTCCCCTCCTTTGCCTTATACAACTCCTGTAACAACTATTTATTTTATTTTTATATCTATTCAAATACAAGTTATATGCGAGTCACCGAACAACCCACATCCTTATTATGAATTTAACGAATAACACAAACCACTCGATTCACTTTTCACAGCAATTTTCAAATACGATACAAAAAAAATTGAAATATTTAATTCTAGTTAGAAAAAAAAACCTTTTTGCATCCAAAGAAAATTAACACTAAACACAATTATAGCTTTAGCCTCAGCATTAATTTTAGTGTATCAAATTAGATAATACTTAATTAGATAAATAATAGATAATTATTATTTAAAATACGAGTACATATAAAAAAATATTATAGATACACGACAAATTACAATCACAGAATCACAGTTTCTAAGTTTGACGTTTAAAGTCGAAAATTAGTGACTGTAAGTGAGTGTTTCTAATTTATTTATCTATTTTTTCAAATTATGTATCAACCGTTTGATAGAATATGTGTATTATTTTATCAGGATTCGGCCAATTTTCTAGGTTGAAATATTCAATTCAACGTCTCATCCCATTGCAAAGAAATTCTCTGATTCTCTATTACCGTCAATTGCATATGTCAACGATTTTTGATAACATATTATTAATTATTTCTTATTGTAAGCAATATTAATATTTCATAGTTTTAATTTTCTAGGTCAATTTAAACTTAAAAAATTGACAGAATCCTGATTAAATAATACACCTTTTCTATTGTTATCCACCTTGAACTTTATTTGTCCACTTTCAGTCATTTTTTCATCGAATTAAACGATGTAAAGCTGTTTCGAATAAAACTATGAACTATTCATATTGCTAATAATAAGAAATAATTAATAACATGTTATCAAGGACAGGTAACATATGCAATTGACGGTGCATAGAGAATCGGGGAATTTCTTTCCAATGGGATATAACGTGGAATTGAATATAGCAACACAGACGAACTTATTGGTGGCTTCCCAAAGTTTCTGAAGTGTACTGAGATCTGCATTGTCTTATCAGTTTGATTGGTATCGATAATGGAATCAGTGATGCAAAACAAAAAGTTTTCTTGATAATATACCAAACACATCTGTAGATGTATCACCAGACGCATAATCCAGACAAACATGCCTATTGACTAAAGAAGGCAGCTGCAGTTACGATAGAGAGGTGGATACCCAGAGTGGAAGAAGACTTAAAACCGTAATAATCGAATTTATAAAAGTTATACGTATTTTTAATGATACTCATAGATACAAACAGACGCACACCACACACATACATACCAAAAAACAGATATACGAAAAAGTGGCTCCAGGCTTCAAAACAGGAACATTAGCAAAGAAAGTTATATAATTATTCCCGTGATTACTACTGCTATTGGTAAGTCAATAAGTAAGGTTTGCTTATACCCATTAATTTATAGGATTTAGTTATGATTCACCATTATAAACTTAATTTGGATTATTATAAACAATTTTAATTTCATTAAATCAAGTTAGTGGAAACTGCGGTAACTATGGTTCAAATTTTCAACATGCAAGCATACATAGTTACGGCAAAAGATAGCAAAAAAGAAATGGAAAAGCTCACTGCAACTGACTTTTAATCCACTCAGAATTGGCTTCAATTTTTGATTTGGGCAGTATTGTTTTTAATTACTGCTAGCAGAACACTGCCAGTGGAGGCAAAATCCAATCAGCTATGTATGAGTGTCTAGTAAAAGCCCATCAACTTTTGTGCATTCTCTCTTCATGTGACAGGCGTGGTTGATTTAATGTAAGTTGATGAGTCCGTATTTGTAAATCTATAATTAACTGCAACTGAGAAGTGGAAAAGGAAATGCAAGAACGGGAAGTTAATAAAGGTTAGAATAATTACAAAAGGTTTGAAGGGAATGTTGATATGATACAATGTATTGTTATAACTTTTAATAAGCAAAAGTGAATTATGAATAAACATGTTCAATACGACTTAGTTAAAATATGACTGACACATTTTTTGTGAAATATGACCACTAGAACCTTTCCTAGAAAGGGGGTATTTATTGGTTGAAACACAACGGGAACTGCAATAAATAAGCTTAAGAACAATGCAACATCTGTTTTGATCTTTGTGGTTTCCAGATTAGATGTCCTAAACATTCCAGTCATTGCACATCTACCAAATCAGGCCAAAGTGTTCAAGTGTTGCCCTTTTGAGTGTAGTATGCTCCCATAACTACTAAAAGTATTGGCAAATGTCGAGTGAGGTGTAGTCTACATTACTTGTAGACTGTGTTTAGCTAGATGGTCTACAGTGGACTACGAGGTGGTCAAATCGGTTGTCATTTTGACTTAAAGAATATTCAGAACAACAAGAGGATGTTTGTGTCATCTAGGCCTCAGTTTCTCCCTTTTCCTTGTCGTGAAACGGAAAATTTTTTTTGCTGAATAAGCATGAGATTTCTTTTACATTAAGTTAACCATTGATGAATGAATATATTATTAAACCAGAGCAGAGAAAAACAATATTTTCACTTCCAATTAAAATTTTATATAATTAAGAGCTTTTATAACTATTCAAGTGCTATTGGATCTCAAGAAATAACAATTCCGTCAATATATTTTACAATTAGTTTTGCCAAATTTGTTTTTCAGACGTTTGCTGTTAGCATATTTTACGTTGTTTAATGTAACATAAAATAAAAAGATTTCACATAAACACGTGAAATAACAATCAATGATAAACCACAATATGAAATGGGAAAGCAAGACTAAGATCTTTCAACCGTAACAAGCAGTCTTCGTCAGAGTCAAAAACCCAACTGACAAAGACCCCTTCTTACGGTTGAAAGATCTTAGTCTTGTTTTTCCATTTCATATTGTAGTTTGATCATTATTTTAACATGTTTTGAATGGATTTAGGTCAAGCACACATTTTAAATTTTCCAGTTAATAAAACAATATTAACAACGATCAAAAAAATGAAGTTCAAATTTTGGCTGGTAACTTTTTATGAGTCTTCAGATTGTCTTCATTGAGAACAGAAGAAGTGTTTTGTTCTTTGTAGCTTAAAAAATGAAACGTGATCAGTTACTTCGTCTTCATTTATTTGATGAAAGACACTTGCACAATACAGTTATCTTCAACTACACTCCTTCTCAATATAGTGTTCACTTGGGCAATTGTTTCGTCTCAGAAGTCACAAAGTTAATAAATTTATTCTAACCGCTTGTTTCTTGTTCATTATTGACCTTTGACCTTCTCTTTATATTAACCTGTACTATCCTTTTAATCTATTTATAGCAATGACTAAGCATGAGTCATCGATTTTAATTTAACATGTCACTTGGTCAACTCCTTTTCCAGTTGAACCCTGTTAGCAGGAGGTTAGTTCATAGGATCAAATCTCTCAGTCCTAAGATCGTGAATGCCGAGACTGCGGTTAATTTTAATGATATATATATATATCTGATTGGTTGATGCGGGACCAAATAAGCTTGACTCATTTTTTCAAGTTGAAGGCTTCTAGCTCTTATCGAAGTCACGTACAGCGGTTCTTCTCTTCCGTGGAGTCATTTCCACTCGAAGTGGAAAAGTCGACATCGCGCGGCAACTGTTCATTTTCTGAGGGAGATTGATTGATTGATTGATTGAACCAATCAGATATCAGAACCGGACACCTCATGTAGATTTTCAATTATATATATTATATATATATATATATATATACATATGTTATATAGTTCAATGTAGAAAAAAAACATAGAGAAATCAAAAGCACACACTTCAAGTCTCTAATTTTTGGTTTGAACCGTCTTCAGAAGAAAATAGAACATGAAATTGAATAAAACATGAATTGCCATGTCTAAGCAGTATATCAAGGTATTATATATATATATATATATATATATATATATATATATATATATATATAAAGTTGTTTGATATTGGTTTTCTCAATGTCTCTGGCCCAGCATATATGGAAGTTGCCTCAGCATCACCGGAAGATAGTTAGAAAAATCGAGGCCATCAGCAAAAAGGTCGTTAATGCAGAAGCTGCTGCATACTTTAATTCCATTTGTCTTCAAGAAGATTTGCTGCCCATTTATACTAATATATATATATAATATATATATATATATATTAGTATATTTAGGAAGCAGTCCTTCATTTATACAAGTTTGATTAAATAATACGCCATATTTACGGTTGATTAGTTTCCTTGTGTATTTCTCAAGGGATCTGAATAATCTTCTTGTACAAACATCTAAATTGAATAGAACATTTCCAATGGTTCCATTGTCTTTACATCTTGCATTTCCACTAATTTTACTATTGTCACAACAGTCACAACTAGTAATAGTACTAGTACAGTAATAGTAATAGTACTAGTTGTGACTGTTGTGACAATAGTAAAATTAGTGGAAATGCAAGATGTAAAGACAATGGAACCATTGGAAATGTTCTATTCAATTTAGATGTTTGTACAAGAAGATTATTCAGATCCCTTGAGAAATACACAAGGAAACTAATCAACCGTAAATATATATATATATATATTTT
Source organism: Hermatobates lingyangjiaoensis (assembly GCA_026182355.1). Lineage (NCBI taxonomy): Eukaryota > Metazoa > Arthropoda > Insecta > Hemiptera > Hermatobatidae > Hermatobates > Hermatobates lingyangjiaoensis. Next base: position 5,370,057 of record JAPFBL010001928.1, read on the forward strand.
ATATATTTATGTTCAATGTAGAAAAAAAACATAAAGAAATCAAAAGCACACACTTCAAGTCTCTAATTTTCGGTTTGAACCGTCTTCAGGAGAAATAAGAAATGGAAACCAAGCGCACTGGTTCAGAGACTGTCTCCCAAACCGAATATTAGAGACTTGAAGTGTGTGTTTTTGATTTCTCTATGTTTCTTTTTCTACATTGAACTATAATTGTCCTTTTCGGATCGTATTTCCAACAAAAAAGTGTATATATATATATATATATATAATACAGTTCACTCTTCAAAGTGATATTACTTTAATTACAGCATCAATTCAAGTATACAGAAATATCATTCATTAAATATTTCATTCTTCTAATACTTATGTAATTTTTTTTAATTCTGTCTAACTTGTACTAATCTCCTTAAACAGATCAGAAGATTTGGATTAACTTATTATTAATTCAAGAACATTCGCAAAGTTCATCTTTTCATTATTTAAATCAACAAAGTGAAATATTGGCATTCAATATTTATTTTCATTAATATTTAAGTGTATAATCAAGAATCTACAAAGTTATCCAAATTGATTAAGTGGAAGAAGGGAGGGTTATATGTATACTTTATATAATAAAAAAAAAGCAAACACCTAATTGTATAGTAAATTAACTTTTAATTAAAGTGGGGAAAAAAATGATCTGCCGAAACAAAGTAAATTTAAAGAGGTTTCCTCTGGAGTATACCGTAACGTTTAATGGTTATTTTAGAATAAATAAAATTAATAAAAAGTGAACACACTTGGTTTGACATTGAAGTAATGGGTAGTTAAGTTCAGACTCAAACCTCTAGAGAAAGAGGATGAGAATTAATTTTGAAGTGTTAGTGAAAAGACTATCGGAACAACTTGTATTTCGATATATGAAATGCTAAACCTGAAATGAATAGAGATTGATGAACTTAAACAAGGTGTCGTATTGCTTTGAATGAATGAAAAAGACTGGCGTCAGAAGATATTAGTTAACAGTTGATAAAAAAAAACACATTCTCGATTTTTGCACAGTTTAGAATTGAAATATTACTTATTAATTTAAGGGCAATTCCATTTTTGTTTATTCATTTTTAAATAACAAAATCATGGAATGAAAATGACAAACTAACTTTCAACTTTTTATAAGGAAAAGAAATACATTGTTTAATCTGAAAAAGAAGATCACAAAAGAATTAAAAATCTGGAGTGGCCTTCACTCAACTTTACTATAAGTAACTGAATATCAAATTTCTTGAGTATATAATATATAACGTCTCAATTAAGCATAATGTAAACATCTAAATGGGATATGATTATTAGTCTTTCATTCCTGAGGTAGTAGAGATAGTGATTGAAGGACATATCAATATATAAGCTTATTTTTGTATATCACACAGCTGAAGCAAATAATTTCATTAGTATAACTACAGCAGTAATAACATTTTTGAAAAACCCATGTGAACATTTCTAGAAACGAAATATTCTCCTACAAGAGAACATGGCTTTTGTTCAATTAGCCAGTGGATTTCTTACATCGTTTACTTGACATCCTTCTACATTGAATATTAAAGTAAAATTTTAAAATTTAAAACAGGAAAATACCCTTTTTTTCTCTGAAAAACATCATAAACAGCGAAGAAAATGTTTTAAGGTGATTTATAATTAAAGATGTACGATAATTAAATTTATTAATCTCTAAACGAAAGATTTCAATTTTGAATTATCTTTTACAGTTTTGGTTTTTTACGGAATTATTATACTTTGAATTTTATGGCTTCTTAGTATTTAATAAGACCATTTTCCTTCCCTTTTGTCAAATAACATATATACGAATTTTTTCTGAGTGTGTGTTATCATTTTCCTGCACAATATTATTCCTCTTACATCTCATATAAGTCAATAAACAATTTAATTTGTTCCTTTATAAATATCAATTTTATCTCAGTGGAATTGCTCAAAAAATTTCTAAGTCCACGTAAACAATGAAAAAAAATATAAAAAATTCGACAAGTATAGCAGGTGATCTCTTAGTCTAAGATAAACAAACAGTTTTTATAGCGTTATTGCTCTTTCCCATAATTGAAACTTCATGATTTTTTTTTATGAATTGCTTATTTTTTGTTCCATTTTTGGCCAAATTTTCATTATTTTTTAATGAGCCGTTTAGCGTCAAAAAAACATTTTCTGAAAACAGAAATCCTACTGTAACGCCCCTTTAGCGAATGTAATTTTAAAAAAAAATATCTCAACTCATTCTACACATAATGTTCTATTTATAGGCATAGTTTCATTCTTGTCCGTCAAACAGTGTGGCTTGTATCGCTCTCACAAGGTTTGAGATTGAATTATAAGTCAAAATTTTTACATTTTATTGAAAAAAAAATATTTCCTGTTGTCTTAAAATTCTTAATATATTTTTCGTTTGTTGCATTTGTAACTTCAAAGATAATGTAAAAATTTCAAAACTCTAGGGTTATCAGTTTAGGAGAAATAAATGTTTTAAAAAAAAACGGTTTTTGGCAAAAAAAAGTGACTTTCCCATCATGCATAATTCTTCCCAAACAATAGGGATCTTCGTCTAAATGGGGCCCATTTTTGTGTAAAATATCAACTTGATCCATCAAAGATTCTGGACCGTAGCGTGGTAACAAGCAATGCTAACACACGCACCCACCCACGCACCCACCTACGCACCCACCCACGCACCCACCCACGCACCCACTCACGCACCCACCCACCCACCCACACACACACAGACATCATCGTAAAAACGTCATAAAACGACTTCTGGTACCTCAAAACATGTAATTCCGTCAAAATATCGAGATCGAATTTTTTCACGATCACTATACTTTACTTATAGTAAAGTAAAAAGTAGTATTTTGAATGCCATAAAGTGTAAAAAACCATTGAGAATTTTATTGTAAAAAATCTGGAGTGGCCTACACTCAACTTTACTATAAGTAAGAAAGTATCAACCGGTTAACAACATAAAGATTTTTGTCTTCTTAATAGCTCTCACATTCAATCATAAGTCAAAATTTCAATATCTGTTAAAAAAAAACTTTTTAGTCGTTTTAAAAATTTTAAAATTTCTTCCCCTTAGGTTTTTCTGATTAGATCATGAATGTGTACTTTATACCACTGTCTTAAAGTCCTATCTGTTTATCCAATGTAGTGGTGTTCCAAATCATTGCATCTTATTCTCTAAATCTTGTTTATCACTATTATCACTATTTAAAAATTCCAATGAGGAAAAATTTCATTACTTAAGTAAAGATATTAATTTACAAAATCAAACGGTTTAATGTATTTCTATTTATATTCGGTAATCAAATGTACAAATCTACACTTTGAAGCCCATTTTTATGGAAAATATTAACCTCATCTGTGAAAGGTTATGGATTGTAATGTCTACACACACTTTAGATACGCACGCACACACACAGACATCATCGGAAAAACGTCATAAATAACTTTGGGACCTCAAAAAGTAAATCGGTCAAAATATCCAGATGGAATGTTTTACTATACTTATAGTAAACTACAAGTTTTGTTGTCGTTTACAAGACAATTTTGTGTGGAAACTTTTCCTACAATTCACAATAAACTTAATGTATTTACGATTGGAGTAATATTATCTATCAGGAATATATTTTTTGCCTCAATATACTACTTTTTCGGGTTAATTTAAAATAATCAAAAAGTTATTTGAACTTTAATGTAGTATATATATATTTTCAAGTTGATAAACTATAAATATAAACGTATGAATTACAATATAATATAAATAAATATATAATATGAATAAATTTGAACAATATTGAAATGAATTATTTTACTTTAGACTTGGAATATCTTAAATTAAACTTGGATTATTTTAAATTAGGTTATGTTGCAGTGGCAGTCTCACAAGAGTACAGACATAGGCCTAACTTTGGCCCTTTGAGATGCTACACAATGATTCTACATGGGAGTCCTAACTGAAGTGTGTTATTTAGAGTAGGGGCCTATAACGTACATATACTTGACATAGTACAGGCTCGGGACCAACCAATTAACGCCCACTCCTAGGGACGATGTTCAGATTTTTGTTTTCACATTCCGCGTAAATAAATCGAGTGCCAGAGTGGGCACTGAACCCCGGCTCTAACAGTCCTTAGGCGAACACGTTACCTCTGGACTAATCTGACCCCTTTATTTAAAATGAAACTAGGACTCATTAAATTAATCTTATAAAGTCGTAGTTAGTACGTAAAATATAATTGTTGTGTTATTTATTTATTGATAATCACTGACTAAAATCCATTCACACAAGAGCATGGTATACAATACAAATAATACTATGAACAAATAAAATAGGAGAAACTACAATAGCACAATAAAAATAGTAATAATAGTACGCATATAGTAAAACAATATAGTAAAATAATTGAATCACTGTTAGAAGGATTTTTTAATAAAATATAGATTAGGCAAAATAAAATAATATTTTAGAACTAAATAAATTTAAATGTAACAATACAGCATAAGAGAAAAAAATATGAGAGTAACATTGTTTAAGATCCGAAATTACTAAGGGAAGTTTGGAAAATAGGTACAACTAATTCACAACTAACTGTTTTCAATGATACTAAAACACGCTTTGTGAATATTGTTATAGATGAAACTATTTTGATTCAGTTGATAAGTTCCCTGAGCCTTGAGAACTATTACAACGTGATTTTTTGTATGATATATACTGTGGTATTAAAATAGAATATAAATTATATTAAATATTCTATTTTCGTGGTGAGCTGTAATGGTGACCAAATATACTATTTCTAATACTATATTACTATACGTAAAAGTGAAAATTCTAAAGAAATATCAATCCAACTCGTAATATAGAAAAGAAAATTAATATAATGTTTCCACTGACCGTAACTATGATCAATATCTTCCGTATTCTTGCATTGCCGTTCAATCAACGCAAAAACTAATTGAAAACAGATGTATTAAACAAAATTTTACTATCAGAACACATTTGAATTCATTTAAAACTATTACAAATAAAAGTGACGCTATTTGAAATGAGAAAAGATCTTGGAAAAATGAGAGCTATGATTGGTTGAAATAATCATACGATATAAAAGACATGCGCAATACGTAACGTTGGCGGGAAATGAAGGGACTAACTATATTCTGGCCGGATAGTAATTATTTACACACTAAACGCAGACCTTTGAACCTGAATTGAATTCCATTCAACGTTTTAAAAATCATTTCTAATCTATTTTATACTTTGATAAGAATAACTTGGCTTTACTAGCTTTATTGAATATATAAACTCCTTATTATAAAATTTACTTTTTTTTATTATAAGTGATCATAATGTCAAATATAAATAAGTTACTACAGGTATTGAATTTCATATTATTATAACAACTAAAAGTAACTTTAATTACTGGCATTATTTAATTTATAAACTCTGTATTATGAGGTTTCATTTCAATTTTTTATAAATAGTCACAATAGTGTAAAAATAAATACGTTAATAGAAACAGTGAATTTGATATTATATTATCAAATAGCATAACAAATAACACCAACCTTCTCTTACTGCATATGTAGATCCTATACATCCTTAAGATCTACCTCTTGAATTTCATAATATTAAATACAATTTCTCGAAGGGCGATTATGCTTCATTATTATCCAATTTACCAGAATTTAGTTGAGCTACTATAATTTCATACTCGAGTGTAAATTAATGCACTTATTATTTCTTTATTATTTCACTGTGTAGCTAATTAAAACAAATAATACTTCAACTTATCCAAAATGGTTCTCCATGGAAATAATAGATAAAATCTGGAGTGACCTACACTCAACATTACTATAATTAAATTTAATATCAAACTTCTTGGGTATATAATATATAATGTCTCATTTAAGCATAATATAAACATCTAGATTAAAATATAGATTTTAATATATTTGATTTTATTTTTCAATCTATATTTTGATTTTATATCAAAAGTGATTAATTTTTTGTTTATTTTACAAAATGAAATAACCTCTATGAAATACGAAATAATAAACAAACAAAAAAATGGGATGAAATATAAATAGATTGACCTATATGTTGGTTAGATACATTGCCCTATGAAAATTATTTTGCCAGATGACTCGAAGTGAACAGAAATATCACGAGAATTGATCTTATTCTGATGCCAACGAATGGAATCCAGTCTGATATACTCACAAGTGGTAAACGATGAAGTGAAAATATTTTTTTTGAGTTCCTGGAAACAAGGAATACCTGACCATGAGTCAGTAAACAATTTTACTGGAAATGTTTGGAACCATACAAATATCCTGCAGTTTGATGCATTTTCAAATTACACTCCTCAACTTTCACAAAACTAAAACCTGCAATTAGATGTAGAAGGGAACAGTTAATAGGAGATAAAAACAAAGTGCTACAGTTTTGTTGACAAAGATCTTTCCAACTGAGCCTAGATGTATAAAGAATACATTATCTTCAAAGGGAGATTTTAAAGATATATGTAGAACATCTAATAGAAATTAGAATACTTAACTAGTCTGAATAGGAGCTGTTTCTGACATCATAAGAGGATGTAATCTCTCTGACTAAAACTTTTAATGGCATTATATCTGAATGGCAACCACTCGGTTTAAGGAGGATCAAGATTTTTATTAAATCATGCGAAAAACTACAGAAGTGACTTTCATTTTTGAAAGTAATTAAAGAACCTAAAATGTGAAGTTGAATTTAGTTACAACAATTAAATGCACATTATGATAGGTACGGAAGTGGAGTAAACAATTTCGATATGATTTAGGCTCTCAGTTAAATAATTTTAAGAACATGTCAGATTGATCAATGATTAAAGTTTCTTTTACTGATTAAATTATTATAGCCACATGTAAAAAAATGATACATAATTGATCAATACATTAAACAATACACAAAATCAGTCGGTTGTCAAAGAGTTTGATATTATGTTGAGTGTAAGCCATTCCAGATTTTTTTTTTTGTATTTCATATGGAATTTTATATATTTATATATATAATTTAAGCGCTACAATAAAAATTGACGCAAAAGGACATTGCAAGAAGGTAGAATGATGATAATGGATTGTTGATGGAAGAATTCCTGTTGGAGAGAGGAGATAGGGCGTAGACAGGGCCATATATCAGGAGAAACATTTATCTGGACTGATAGGATGGCGAGCTCGTCTGGCTCTAAATGCCAACTACACACACCCTATTCCATTTTCATTAAACATCAGTTTCTAGCGTAAAATCTTGATTTCAGGATTGAACAGTTTACACTCCAAAGACCCTAGGATTTTCTTGAAATCTTTCGATTTCATTTGATTCTTAATTTCTTTCAGGTTTAGTTTCACTAGACATACATCATATCCAATTCTCGCAATCAATTCAGTGAAGATATTTATTATCTAGTGCTTTTATTATTTGATGGTATTAAAAATAGTACTAATTGAATGTGTTGAAGTTCTTATTTTGACATATTAAAACCTCGATGATATTATATTTTCGTCGGTTCTTGATGGTATTTTTTTAAGTAAGATATCAGTCGCTTAGTGTAAGAGCTTTTCTACTGTGTGCGCTATGTTAATTTGTTATTTCATTGACAAATGAATTAGCAGATTTTTTTCGTATACTCATAGAATTTGAATGGTTTAGTTGTTGTTTACGTTCAAGAAGAATATTTATCAAAGAATTTTTCTAAAGACGGAAAACGTCTAAACAAGTAAAACAACATTGACATCAGCGTACATGAGGGTTAATATATATATATATATATATATAAGTAATGCCGGCCCGCGAGAGACGCCGGCCCGCGAGAGACTAGAGGGTTGAAGTCCGTATCAACATTGCCTCTCCTATAAACAGAAGGAGCTGACTAATAAACTCGATTCTTGTCTTCAATCACGTGCGAGCTAGTTTATTTAAATTCCTTTTTTTTAAAAACCTATTCATTACCCGGACACGCGTAACTGGTGCCGAAACCCGGGATCATTCGCCAACTGTTTAATAGTGTAGTGTTGTGTCCAGTGTAGAAACCAACATGACGAGTAAACAGACAACAGGAGCCGATGTTAGGCTCGCAGTGAAAATAGAACAAGCGAGAGTAGCAAAAGCAGGGTACCTGATGAACCTATTAGATTCGATAAAGAGGTTCGAGGGTGATGCTCGAGAGTTGGACTTGTTCATAGAGAGAATGGACTCCATCAACGAGCAGTTAGTCACAACTCAACTAGACCCAGCTACAGACAAGAACATCAAGACCTACTTCCTCGCCAGGGTCAGCCTTACGGTGATGCTGGAGTTAGGACTTACGTTTTGTGCGGAGTGGAGTGCGGTGCGAGCAGCCCTTAAGGACAGATATGCTGGAGCCGCAAAGCCTGTAGCTAGAAGTGCGCTAAAAATTTTTGAAATGCGGAAGGAGAATGGTGAGACCTGCGCTGAGTTCGGGCGCAGATTGGGGGATGCGACAAGGAAATTAACTATGAAGATAAATGAAAAGTGCACAGACAGTCAAGAAGCGAAATGGAGAACGACGATATATGAAGAGATAGCCAGTGAAATTCTCCTCAAGGCAGCTCCAGAACGAGTGAGAATGGCCCTCCGTATCATGAAGCCCACTAGTCTCGAGGAGACAATTAATGCCATCCGGGAGGAAAGAAATGGACCGAGAAGATAACGGTGTTATATACAGAGAGAAGTCAGAAGGAGGATGGGCAGTTGTGACCAGGAGGAGAGTACCTCAGGATAGGCAATTCAGAGCAAGAGCCTATGAGGATCGAGGACAAGGGAGGTATTCACAGGAGAGGAAGCCACGGGGACGTTTTGAAGAGAGAAGATCTCAAGCCAGGAGGAACAGCTATGAGGCAGTGGGAGGCTACACGCGAAGAGAGAAGCCAGTAAGAAGAGGATGTTGGGGAGTGTGGTGAACTCGGTCACTTCGCGCGAGAGTGTCCGTATTTATATCGCAAGGAGAGACCACGAACGACACAGTATAGACCAACACCAAGAGATGAGCCCATGGAAGTTAACACAACCCGGCGGGAGAAGATGTGGGGCAGGAGAAGACAAAAAGGGGAAGGCTCTTCAGAGGACGGGAGCTCATCAGAGTCAACAGGGTCGGAGCAAGAGACATCGATAGAACGACACGAGCGCTGGTACGAGCGAGGGAAGTGGCCTTAACTGGAAGAGACTCGTGGTGGGAGGATCGCTATTCGAGAGAAGAGGAAGAAGGATTGAAGGTTAGGCGAGAGGTATATAGGCGAGCAACAGAGGAATAGCATAAGAGGTAAGCTCCCTATATTTTTTTTTCCCAAATGGAAGACTAAGTGTTTGGTAGATACAGGGTCAGATAGCACAATTATGGACAATGAAGTGGCAAAAAGGATGGACAATTATTTAGGGCTGACACCGTGCAACTGCACCTTGGTCACCATGGCAGGAAGGAAGAGCCTGGTAGGCAAATTACAGGTAGAGATGGGAGAATTAATAGGAGAGACCTTGGAGATGAAAGTGCATGTGACCCACTTAGAGACCCAGAAATATGGAGTTATTCTAGGGTGCGACTTTTTGGAGAGAATCAATGCAAAACCTGAGTGTAAAAGAGGGAAGTGGGACATTAAACTAGGAAAAAGGAAATACTTCGTGGAAGGGAGAGTTAAACCAGGGAAGAGAATAACGGTAAACTGTGGAAAAGTGATACCAGGAGAACATCAGGTGAGTGAATTAATGAAAGAATTTGAAAAAGTATTCTATAGTGAAGGACAGAGGTTATCAGCTACAGGTAGGGTCAAACACCAAATAGAACTCCCTGAAGGTACAGTTGTTTACGTGAAACCTAGAAGGTACCCACACCAATTGAAAAAGATAATGCAGGAGCAAATAAAGGAAATGCTGGACCAGGGCATAATACAGAGGTCTAAGTCGCAATTTTCGAGCCCTATTTGGCTGGTCCCGAAAAAGGTCGAGGAGGGTAAACCCCCTAAATACCGGTTGGTAGTAGATTTTAGAGAGTTAAATAAGTACACTAAGCTTGAAAGATACCCTCTGCCAAGGATAGAAGACATACTCGGCCATATGGCAGGAGCAACTGTATTCAGTACCTTCGACCTCAAGGCCGGGTATCACCAGATTAGGATGCACCCGAGAGATGTCGAGAAGACGGCCTTTACGTTCGATAGAGGCCACTTCGAATTTTTGAGGATGCCCTTTGGCCTAAAGAATGCGCCTTCCACGTTCCAACGCCTCATGGATGAACTGCTTGAAGGACTGGGAGAAGACTTTACGCAAATCTACATGGATGACATCATAGTGTTCAGTAAGTCAATAGAAGAGCATAAGGAACATGTTACAAGGGTGCTGAAAAGAATAAGGGACTTTGGCTTAAAGGTAGCGATGGATAAAACCCGCTTATATCAAAAAGAGGTTAGATTTATGGGGCACCTTATCTCAGGTGAAGGAGTAAGACCCGACCCTAAGAAGGTTGAAGCAATAGATCGATTACCCTATCCAAAGGGACCCAAAGACATCAGGGCTTTTCTAGGTATGATAGGTTTCTATAGAAGGTACGTAAAGGACTTTGCAGCAATCACGAACCCGTTGACGGACAGTTTAAAGAAAGGAAAGAAGTTTATACAAACAGAAGATCTAAGAGAAGCAGTGGAGCAGTGTAAGAAGGAGTTGCGGGGCCCGCTGTTGCTCCAATTTCCTGACCTAAACAAACCATTCATTGTAATGACAGATGCCAGTCAAGAAGCTATCGGGGGAGTCTTGATGCAGGAAACTATCCAGGGAGAGCGACCAATAGCCTACGCCAGCAGAAAATTATCACCAGCAGAAAAAAGGTATAGCACAATAGAAAGGGAAATGTTAGGCATAGTGTGGACTGTAGAACATTTCCGACCCTACCTTTGTGCGGCTGAGTTCACTATTAGAACAGATCATAGGCCCCTAATGTGGATCGGGAATTTAAAGGAGACGTCAGCCCGGATAGCAAAGTGGAAAGAAAGGATAGCTGCATACAACTTCAGGGTCCAGCACGTAAAGGGCGTTGATAATCAAGTAGCCGACTGTTTGTCCAGAAACGTCAACGTCATTACGAGAAGTAGTACGAGAGAGCCAAGTACCTCCAGGGACGTGCGAGAGTTCTTCGCCAACTGGACACCAGACGCAGATGAAGACCAAGAACAACGAAATGGACCGGAAGCTGAGATTAGTCAGGATATAATAAACAACAAGAGAAATCAAATAATTATAAAAGACGACACAGAAGAAATAATAAACACCCAACTGCACAAATATGGCCACTTAAAAATAAATATTATTACAGGAGGAACGAAAGCGAACAACGAACAATTAAGTACAGTCATAAACCAACTAACAGTGCCAGGAAAGGTATACCATTTCTTTATAGAATCACAAGAACTTGAAAATAGACTACTCCGACTAATTCAGGAAAGAGAGCTGAGACAAGGAGCTCATTTCATAATCTGTAAGAACCAGGTAGAAACGGTAGAAGACGAAGAGCAGCAGAAAGAGGTCATCCTAAATTATCACAGGGGAAAAACCAACCATCGTGGTGTCACAGAGACCCTTAAACATCTACAGAGGTCGCATTACTGGCTCCAAATGGGCAAGAGGATAGCCCAAGTGATAAAGGACTGTGAAATATGCAAAAGGAGGAAGTATGAAAGAGTACCACTTGTACCTCCATTATTACAAAGTCAGACGCCCGAGGGACCCTTTGAGGAGCTAGAAATTGATATATTTACATACGACGGAAACAAATATTTAACAACAATAGATAGACTAACGAAGTTAGCCTCAGCATGGCCACTAACAAGTAAATAAGTGAAAGTACAGAAGAGGCATTGCTGTCGTATTTGGCCACGTTTGACTGCCCGAGAACGATCTATATGGACAGAGGGCGAGAGTTCAACAACGTTAAAATAAAAACCCTGTTAAAAGAATTCAATATAAACCCCCATTGGTGTACACCGGGTCATCCAAGGTCCCACGGAGCAATAGAGAGACTACATAACACTCTAACGGAACACTTGCAGTTATTGGCTGATGCAAAAAACATAAAGGGTCATGTGGCAATGGCCAGAGCGGTCCTAGCATACAACAGTAGTATTCACTCGACCACAGAGGCAACACCATTTGAATTGCGGAAAAAGGAAGCGGATCCACAAAGGTTACATAATAGAGTCAAAGCAGCAAAAGAAAGATGGACCAAGCAATATAATCAAAGGAAAGCAGAAGAAACAGTAGGGTTGATACAAGAAGGGGACTTCGTATATAAACTGAATAGGCAGAAGCGAAGGAAATCGGACCCGAGATACGTAGGGCCATACGAAGTACTCGCAACGTTACCACGGTACAGAGCACAGATATGGAGGATAGGAACGGACAACCTGAAACAAGAAATAGTTCATTTTCAGGAACTGCGACGGGTGAGAAGGAAAATCCCACCAATGGTGCGAACGATATAGTGTAGTTATGTGTGTTTACCTTTGTTAATTTTGTTATTTTTGTTTTGTACAAATAATCATAGAAGTTCATCTTTTGTTATTTCTGTAATTTCTATAAACAATGTTAATTCAGTTACTTGTGTGGACGTCATTTTATTTTTGAATGTTAAAACATTATATTCATTTCTTATGTTTAGAGTCAAGTTTTGTTTTGTTATTTTATGATATAACTCAGACACTTGTACGGAGAGCATTGTTGATAAGGACTGGGAGGGGGCAGTAATGCCGGCCCGCGAGAGACGCCGGCCCGCGAGAGACTAGAGGGTTGAAGTCCGTATCAACATTGCCTCTCCTATAAACAGAAGGAGCTGACTAATAAACTCGATTCTTGTCTTCAATCACGTGCGAGCTAGTTTATTTAAATTCCTTTTTTTTAAAAACCTATTCATTACCCGGACACGCGTAACTTATATATTCAAGATGATTACACAGACAGTGTATTGAACAGAAAGTACATACAAATACTTGCTTGAGTATGAGGAAGAGATGTCAATGGTTTGTGTGTGTGTGTGTGTGTGTGTGTGTGTGTTTGTATTATGGGTTACAATAAAAAATAAAAATATACGTAAAATTTAATTAAGTGAAGTTCCTCTGACAATTTATGACGAAAGGACTGTAATCTCTCTCTTGCACATAAAAAAAAAGGGATAGTTTCAAAGAACTACAAGCAATTTTAACAATGAGATAAAGCGTAATGACTGTGAAAAAATGTTTTCTACGGGAAATACGGTTTCGTCAACACTCACTCTGTCTAACATTAGATGGGATTAATCTTACTATTTTTAGAGCATCCAGTACTAATGATCGTGGTCATCTTCACAAGAATAAAGAACAAAATATGCTTAAGTAGCAAGATGGCAAATAAATAAAAATCATTCATTTTATATATTAAAATTAATGAAACACATGTCTTCTAAATGAGAAGTGATTTTACAAATTATAATAATATTTATCTAGATTTTTTACATTAGACAAATGCTTATTGTTTATAATTGTTAGTTTAATATGTATTACTTCGTAAAAGTAGGTTTTTTGGTTAAAACCTACTGTCAGTGAGGTGTCTTTGTAAATACTAGACTTACGTGTTTAGAGTGTGCATTCCCAACACATATCCATGTAGAACCTCAAAGTTAATTATTAATTTTGATTTTGTTTTTCATTTTTTATTCAAAACAATTAAATTTGTAATCTTTTCTATACTGAAATTTCACATCTCTTGATTTGGGTTTAATCGTTGATTGTTATATGATTAAAATTTCCAGATTAGAAATATTTAAAAAAAAAAAAAAAACTGGAACTTTAGTATTGAAAGTTTGATTTGTACATTGAAAACTGTAAATCTGAAAAATGGAATGAGCTCACTTCATAAAAGTTTCAACTACCACACACTACCTACTGTAATTGAAAAAGAGTGGCCAAGAGGAAGAACTGGTATTTACTGCCTTTGATAAAAGGGTTACAAAACCTAGTGAACTTTATGGGAAATTGGAAAGCACTTAACTCTGAGTTATTATTTCAATGAGTTTTTCTCGCTTTGTCTACTTCAATTTCTGGAATCATTTATATGATTATAGATGTACTTACAATGGAAGATGATAATGAAGTTCAACTTATGGAAAAGCTTTTATAAAATATAGCACTGTTTAGTTTGATCAATAAAGCATTTACTAATATCTGTGTGATCGTTTAAAAAAAATCTATTCTAATAATGGATTTTAATTTGGTTTTAAATTTCATCGTTTCAACGGTTTGATAGTGAAACTACTCAAGTTAAGTGAAATCCAGTTTTTTTTTATTATGGAGGAATGTTTATCTTTTTTTACTTTACTATGAGTAAAGTATAGTGATCATGAAAAAAATCGATCTCGATATTTTGACGGAATTACTTTGTTCAGACCTGACGGAATTATTTAGATTTGGCATATTGTTACATAGATCAGGGGTGAAGTGTAAGAGGACAGCGTGATAAAGGGGTGTGAGACGGAGCAGAAGGAGAAAGAAAGAGAGTGACATAGTGTAGAGAGGGAGAAGTGTATGACAGGGATGAAGAGGGAGTGAGAAGAAGAGAGGAGATGGGAATCAAAGATGGTGGCTAGTTTACGAGTTTAACATTCAAAGCTTAAAGAACGTTGGTTTAAATCAAGCTTTCAACTCGAAAATTATAACTATGATTTTTTAAAAAATCTATTGTATTTTATTAATTAGATAATTATCTTACATTTTTTATATCCACTTCAAAAATTTGTTGATCACATAACAGTAACGCGTTGAAGACGTTCCTAATTTACTCGAAATTTCAGACGCCATTTGCAGAATGTGGTAAATAATTGATGAAAATAAATCTCCATGTAGTGAGTAATTGAAAAGTAGCATAAAATACGGAGAAGAGACAAACCAGCTCATTGCAATTGCTTGGTATAATCATATAAAAGAACTGGACTAAAAAATTTAATTATGCATGCTTAATTTCATTGTAATCAATTTGATTTAAGTATTGCAAAGAAATGACACTAAAAATTTAGATGAACTATGACCTTTTTTATATTGGTGGATCAAAAAGAAGAAAAATAACTTCTATTTAACATTAAATACAGATATTGTGGATAAAATATATATACAATGTATGTGAAAGAACGCATAGAAAAAATGATGAAAAATTATATCATAGAATATGATCTATAAACTATAAAATAAAAGGTGTATACCTTAGCTTGATGGAGAGGTAATCTTGTTGTGTTCTGTCTGGCGAAGCCCGAATGTGACTGACGTGTTGAGACATGCATCCAACTATAGGGTTCAAAAGATCGCTTACATTTATTCTACCGGGAAAACTACCCCCACTATACCTTTGCAATTGCGTCTTAATTTATTATGGGCAAATATATGTCTCATAGTATTTCAAGCAGAAATCGTATAAAACAATCTGCTGCTGTTTTATTCTAAAGTAAATTATATTTCTGAGGTTTTTTTCCTTGCACTAATTCAAACTCAGTGCACTAAAGTAAAAAGGTTAATGCAAGAAAGAACTTTGAATATACTTCTTCATATTCAAAATTTATATAAATTGATAGGCACCATTCACTTAAAATAAATTTCATATTTTTACAGCCATAAGAAATGAAAAATAATCGTTACAATTTAAGATATAAAACCTTTTTTTGTATTGCCTTCAGGAATTGTTTGACCTATAGATAATTTGTTTAGAATACAATGCATTCAAATGTATGCATTGTATTCAATGTATAGAATGTAACTTTACAATAAGTTTAATAGTATTATAATATAGTAGTCAAGATAAAATTGATTGGAAAAATTTTAAGTATTTACACTTTGTAGTCTCCTGATTGCATTTTTTTTTTTGTCTGAGTGTATGTGGGCAGGAATGAATTTAAAAAGTTTGTGACCACGCTATGTGTCAAGTACCACATAAAATTGAGAATTTAGTAAACAAATAGTCATGGTTATGATAACACTATAAAGCATTTGGGCAAAACCAATAATGATAGCGGTACTCTTTTATACAGTATGTTAAAACAGTTTTTTAACTCCTCTCACAATTATAAAACGAAAAAGTTTGGAATATTTTTTCGTTAACATGATAAAAGACTCTTTATTTACTAAATGAGTCACTCGAGATTACTACATTGATTGATATGAAGAGGCTTTTTATATGAACGGGCTATAAACCCGGTTATAAAAGATTGTGTATTTTATAGTGGACATTTTTATAATAATCCTTAATAAGGGCATGAAATTTCAGAAGCCTAGATAGATAAAAACCTTTTCCAATGCATTAACAATATTAAATTCAAATCATAATTAATTTTATAGTTAATTTATTGTTATTATTTTAATTTTATCATAATTATATATTACGAGGAGTGTCATCTAATGGTACGTACATATCATTTACAAAATATAAGACGTTAATTTGAAAATGGCATTATTAGTCAATAGATTTTATTTACAATAAAAATTAATTTAATTTTAAATCACTTCTGTAGTGTTAAATTAATCAGAAAGCCCACCAAATTGGCCTAGGGCTTAGCTTGTTGGTGAGCCAATTGAATGCTTCAATGATGAATGAGGCATCACCAGCGTCGTTGCCTATATTGCCAAAGTTTATTACAATTTATGATTTACGGCTTCCGATTTAGTCACCTTGTTCTGTTTCTAACCCATGATTACTTGTAATTTTATTTATTCAATGCTACGCTGATTGAAGTAATAGTTTCATCTTTTGATGTAGTCATTTTCACAAATGACTAGTTCAGACTCTACTTACTTGCATGATTGATACTCCTTGCAAGGTAATACTTCTCTATTATCAAAAGTGATACTATTCATGTATAAAATACCTAAAAATAAAGCATTGATTCAGTTATATTTAAGAATTATGGTTACTTAATTATAAAAAATTTTATTTTTATAATTTATGTATATATATATATTCTCAATAATGGGTCAAGAAATAATTGTCAAATATATTTCAACAGTACGTGTATCAGATATAAACGAGTGTTGGTTTAATAAACGTAAAATATAGAAATATACTAAAGTTCATTTCTAATATGACCCCTTTTGACAGTTATGAGCTAGGGATGAAGTCAGTGCAGTGGTAATGAGCTTGCCACTGAAGTGGTAGCTCGGGGATTCAATACCTATTCTGGTCCTAGACTTATTCACACGGAAGGTGAATAAATCTGAGCATATTGTTCTTAGAGATGGTGTTAATCGGTCAGTTCTAACTCTATATGGTGTCACATAATCATTAAAAATCCCTACTCCAAAATCACTTGAAATTGGCAAAATTTAGGGCTCCCAATCGATAATGCTCATTATGTGGTATCACAAAAGGTCAATGATTAGCCTATTATAGAACTGCGACTGCGACCTAACCTAACGTAACCTTCGTTGTGAATGAGACACATTATCGGATATACATAACATCGGTGGCTTCGAATATTACCTTAGACAAGTTATTAGAAGAATAATCTTAAGCAGTACATTCAATTGAACAGATTCAGGTGCTGACATTTTTCATCTCTTTTTTACCCTTTTCTACAGAAAAATATAGGACTTGATATAGCTAAGATTCAAAATTCTAATCATCAGTCCAACACTAAATGGTAAAGCATATAGTTACCTTATTTGCAATAGCATACGATTTAGAAGCTTCAAATTTCTTCCATTAATGCTCCAGAACTAAATGATAGCCATTCTTCTTCAGGTATTTAATAATTGTTCTAAACAACCATTTAAATTATATTTTCATCACATTTTTCAAAATTTAGTAGCCACTTTAAACGAAAGAAGTACATCCAATTTATTGTTAATTATTTCTTATAACGAATTGATCTACAGAAATGTTGACTGTAGACTATTCCAAACTTGTATATCTGATTGAGAAAAATACAGCTACTTTTATGTATTACAGATATTGGCGTATTTTAATTTTTCTTTTAAATGTTGTAACGTTCTTTCATTGAAATGAATGAATTCAAATATTGAATGCTTTCAATCATTCAATATTTCAATCACTTCTCCAGCTGGAATTTTTCAATAACTCAAAATCCCATGTATTATTTTTTCATTACTCATTCTGTTTGAGGAATAAGGGATGGAATCGGAATAGTAAAGTGTATCTGAATTCCTGAATAAAGCTATTAGTCATTTAATATGTTTTATGACTTCAGATAACGCATAGATAGTTTGTTTCTTTAAAATATTAACAGTTGCAGGCGTATGCAGCCAGTTTAGTTCCCAGGGGTGAGCATATAGCTGGCTCACTGATCAGTTGGTATCTACTTCAGACATGTGTGGAGCACATTATGTAGAAAACTGATGTATCTTCAGGCAAATATACCTTATTTCGTAGACAAGCAGTATTGTACATAAATTAGTATAATAATTACAGAACAATATATGTTATGTTATTGGGTCTGTTAAAAGACCAAAAACATTTGGTCAATACAATAGAAAATAGATATTGTATTTATTATAAATAATTAAATATTTTTTGTGGTTTGGGTTTTAGAGCTTTTAAATTTTTTTTAAATACATTATTTATGATAATAAAAAGTATATATAAAGGTGTTTTTCTACTGAATTGTCACCAATTTCAATAAGTCCTACCATTTCACAAACCAGAGTTAATTTCAGAGTCATAAAGTTTTTGGGTTGGATAATAACTTTATTATAATGGGGTAATTTAAGAATGGAAAGGTGATTTATCTTCCTAAAGGAATACTAATTAGAACCTACCCTCTTTTAGTGACTTAACAAACTTTAAAATTTTGTATAAATATTGATTTCATATAAATTTTGCGCGATGAATATTTAAAATTTACGTAATTAGAGAAGAATATATAAAACTAAAGATGACAATTATTGAACTACTTTTAAAGTATTCAGCCACATTGTGAATTTAATGATGTTGTCATTGTTGTTGACAAATAGCTATAGCATAAATAAATTATGACACTTATTTGTTTTTTGGTGAATTATGCATTTATCTTGGAGTTTAATGATAGGCCAACGTGATAGTCATAATTAAACTGATTACAAATAAAATAAACTGTTTATAAATTTATTTATAAAAATAAATAAATGAAAACATAATTGAGTTTATTGTCTAAAAAAGTCAGTAAACACTTGAAAGTGATGTTGCTTATTCAAAAGTGAAATTCAATTAGTAAAAGAACAGGTAAGTTATAACCTTTTGATAATAAAAAAAAAAATGAACAGATATGCTTTTAACATCACTGAAATAATAGTATTATTTTATAAAATATTTAGTATTATAGCATAAAATTATAGTATAGTTTACAATTATAGTATTATTTATAAAATAAATTATTTAAACTGATTATAAAATATAAATAAATTGATTATTGATCAAATAAATCAATTAAAGTGATTATCAATTGATAATACTATTATTTCAGTGATGTTAAGAGTACACCTGTTCATTTTTTTTTTAATATCAAAAGGTTATAACTTACCTGTTCTTTTACCAATAAATACAATAAATTCAATTATATTTTCATCTTAATAATCACACTAAATACTGAATTAAGACTAATCATTCAGAAACATTAATTCTTTATTGTTTTCAATAAGTAGTTTACTTACAGTAAAACTGAATATAGCTTTTTTCCTGCTCTATTTGTTTATATAGTCATAACAGCACAACTTTTCAATTCTTGTCTCTTTTTTTTTACTGTTGGTTTTTGATTGCAGTTTATTTAAAAGTTTTTAATTAATTCTTGATTTTCAGCAGCTCTGATTAATCAGTCTACGTCGACTAGTAAAATTACTTTATGTTTATCTTTTGCTTTATATTAAGAAATCTTGAATGGTTATAGTCAGCTCATTATAATGGAAATCATTGGTTGTTGAATATAATTAATTATGTTATTAATTATTATGGAATGTAAAAATTTCATGATTTATACTGTTTGATGAAGTCACAATGCTATTTAAAAATGCGACGCACCGAAAAGAAAAACAAACAGTAATGTTCTTTACACACGTTTCCTGTATATAATCATTTCGTCAAGCTAGAAAGTAATTAATTTAAACAATTAATTATTTTTAATTTGATCATTATCATTTTGCCACCATTTATAAATAAAATATAATTTAAAATTCTCTTTGTCTTTATAAACAGAATTCAACATTTATTTTTAGGAAACCAACCCACAATCCCTCTGAACTAAAGGATTATAAATTTTTTTTATTTTGATGTAAGTCAAATAATTCAAAAACCATTTGCATTGTGTGTTGGAGGGACACATTTCAAGGTATGACTATAGTATAATCAAAGCAGCTGTCATTCTTATTGCAATGAAATGACCATTTCTGATGGAAGTAGAACACATACAAAAGAGGTAACTTTTATTCGGAAAATATACTTGAGAGCAAAATTTCACCTAACAGACATCTAAATGCAGTTGCAGTTAGAGCTTTAAATCCTTTCTTTTCCAGGTACTATACTTTCTGTACCAGGTATACTCTGCTCGATATATTACCTAGACTCTACGGGACTTAGATGAATTCTGTACTTTGATCAAGAAATTACGTACATCTGTGCTTTTATATAAGTGCTTCTATTACCACAACACATGATGGTGCCCAGTAATTTCTTCCGAGAAGGGAATACAATTTGAGGTCATTTGTCAGAGACGAATTTTTCTCTCTTTATAGCGGTGCTCTTACACATTATAGCTCTGCTAATAGTACAGTCAGTGCAATTGAGCTCAGTATTGCCTCAGATTTGTTGTGTCTGTAAAGCAAGTGGGAACAATCAATGAGACATTTCAGAGTAACAATATACTCATTATTACAACATCAGGCTACTTATTATCAAAAGTTGGGTTTCTAAGCTGAAAATTAAAGAAGTAAACTGGGAAATGTTTTTAGTTATATTCATGCTACCTGAGAAACTTCACATTAGGCGGTTTATAATAGAATTGGTGGGCTAAATCAAACTACATTAATCCGATGCTTTTGAGGATCGACAACGATAAAGACTGAATTTTGATAACAAATTTACAATCTTTGAGGCAGGCATGACTAAAATTTGAATTTCATAATTCGTGAGGGACTAACATTTGCCTTTAGTCCTTCCTGATTGATATACTAAATGACTGGTGCAATACTATGGAACTGAAAAAGGGGAATGTTAGCTATGAGATATTGTAAGGTGGCACAGATGAAACCTAGTATTTTGAAACTCAGTTTTAGAAAAGGACCCGATTTCAATAACTTCAGACAAGTACGTGCTTCTGAACAGTACAGTGGGCTGATATAGTGTAGACACTGTCTCTGAGATGCATATCTAAGCTACTATTTAAGACTCCTTTCGCTTATCACTTATGCCCAAAACTCAGTATTCGTGATAGTGTACATCAGTGTTTCCCAAACTTTTTCGAGTGACCGCCCCCTTGGGTCCATAAACCTATATCTCAACACCCTTGAATAATAATCAGATTCCTAGACTAAATAACCAAATGAGTAACATTTTTAATAATTCAAGTAAAATAATTATTAATGGAATATTTATTTAGAATCCAATAGATGTATTGTTTCATAGGATATTTATGCAAAAGAATTAATATACAATAAAAGAAACTTAGGTGAGAAGATATTTTTAACATAAAAATGAATTATCAAAACAAATAATTTTAAGAAACGTTTCCTAAAAGTTTACATGTCGTGTTTACACTTAAATTTAGAAATTATATTGCATGAACATTTTTAATTTATGGAAATAGAATCCCCGCTCCTTTTTGCATCCCCCCCCCCCCCCCCGATTTCAATGCACCGCCCACTTTGGGAAACACTGGTGTACATCAATATGGGAGAAGTGTTGCTCGCTCTACCAAAAGTGTATTGAAGACCATTGCTGGAGTTTATCTGCAAAACTGTCTCGTTTAGGCTGATATTTACAAATGTCTTTAAATGATCAAGGAGCTGTGAAGAACAGAACAAGATTCTGGTCCTTATCAGTAGATGCCAATGTACTGGCATCTACTGGCATCTCTCGGACACTACCGAGAGATATGCTATAATTAAAGCTCTCGAATATATCAATGTCGAACGTTTCTTGATCTAGTTATACTCCATGTTACTCAGCTGTGAGTATAAAACTGTTCAGGATCAGTTTCAAGCCACAATAGATTTTAGATTTCTGCTTAGACACCATGCAATGATACTCAACCCGTTAAGAATTTGTTATATCAGGTTGACTCACGACTTTCTTCTTAAAAGGGAGTCTAGGCTACGACGTAACAATTACCAGCAACTTTCAATAGAAAAAGACTAGTATGTTCATCACGCCAGCAGTCCAGGAACAGTGTGTGAGTACCTGACATGGCAGCGATGTACCATAAGAGCTTGTTTAATGTAGAAAGATCTTCCTACAAATATAGTCTGTGATTTATAATTTGCTTTTTGCAGATATATTGTGGTATAATTTAAATACATTTATTATTACAGTCGTTGTTAAATATATATTATATTTAGTTATGTTTTATATAATATGGATGGCATTAATACCTTCAATGAGATGCACATAAGGGAATCTAAAAACTATGGAAAACTTGCTTGTATGCCCATAATGTCAGTATTAAAATTTCACGAAAATTAAAAATAAATTGAAATTTCTTGGATGTTCACATCTCCTGTTTGTGACGTCATATCAACATTATTCTTCAGGGAAATGTGAAGCATTACCATTAAAATTTCTTCAATAGGTATCTTCCTTCATAAGATTGGAAACAGCATTCTAAAATCGCTAATGCAAGCAATTTTATACAATTTTAAATTTAGGCAAAGATATTAATATAATTAATATTTCCTTTTACATAATCATATTTTAACTCGCAAACCTAAATATCAATCATCAATTTAATATAAGAAATTATTAATTATGTCTGTTAAAATTGTATACATATTTGAAATGTTTGGTTTATATTTTTATTCCCCAAGATATTTAGATTAGTAGTCACCAACAGAGAATACTTAGCGATGTCAAGATATTCAAGTCGCAATATTTACTATAACTATAAAGGTACAATTATATAAATTTATAACTGGAGCAGTAATCATACATGAAGCTAAAATAAGTATTTATCACAAAATAATAAAATAATAATAAATAAAATAATAATAATAAAACAAAATAATAATAATTCTAATTGTGTACCACAGCTTTTAAAAGTGTCCTGAAGTGAAGGTGGGTAGAAATACCTGCTAGAAATCAAAGTAAATGGTACATATATTGAAAATTGAGAGTAATACTGTGGTAGAGGGATGTTACCTTACAGGAGTAAAAGGTACTTTACAAAAGAACATATAAATTGTTATACTGAGTTATATTTTATGTTATTTAACATGAAGAAGTTGCAAAAGTCAAGAAAATAAAGCAAGCCTGGTGGTGGTGAGAAAGTGATTGGTTGAATTCTAACCCTTAATTGAAAATAATAACAGCAGTGGCTTGTTCAAGTTGATTAGAGCAGGGGGTCTTTAAGCAGTAATTCGCATTGTTATTGGCCAGGCTGAACCAACTGTACATCGGCCTCCAGAGACGATCATTTCTTCAATATCTGTTCATTTTCAACTATTCTCATACGCATATCCTTACATATCAATGGTCAAATCACAGAGTCAGTTGGGTTTTGACTCTGACAAAGGACTGCTTATTACGGTTGAAAGATCTTAGTCTTTTTTCCCCCATTTCATATTGTGGTTTGATCGCTCATTGTTATTTCACTTGTTCATGTAAAATCTTGTTATACTTAAATATCTGTTCACATTACTTACGTATCTGTATTTACACTTGTGGATCCCGGACGGAAGGGAATGAGCTAGCAGACCGATTAGCAAAGGAGGCAGCGGAAGGGAACGAGACAGTCAGTTATGACAAGGCACCTTTGTCATATATGAAGAGCAAGCTGGCAAGGAAGAGTGAAGAGCAATAGCAAGATGCCTGGAGGTCCTCAATAAAAGGAAGGGAAACTAAATCATTCATACCTACAATAGACTTTCGAAAACAAATATCGCCCCATCTCATAATAAATTATAAACTCACTCAAGTGCTGACTGGAAATGGACGTACAACATCATATCTGAACCGTTTCCATATAATACCAGAAGATGCATGTATCTGTGACCATACCACATCACAGACCTGGCAACATCTCCTCTACGACTGTCCTATCCTGGACCGCCACAGAGGACCCCTGATCCAGCATATCGTCATCACTGGAGGCTCTTGGCCAGCAGCCAGATCAGACTTACTCAAAGATGAAAATTTTAAACCGTTTATGCACTTTATTAAGAAAATAGACTTAGACGTATTTTAAACCATTATAAGTGTTATTATATTTATGATATGTTTTGTTATTATGCTGTAGTATATTACGTTATGATAGGTTATGCTATATTAATTATTAGATTTAAGTCAATGTGTTAATATTTAAGTTAATAATTAAGTTAAGTAATTGAATATTCTAAAAATTGTTATAGTCAAGGTAGTAGAATATTATAACATGTCATACTCAGCGTGACACATGTTTGTAAACTATTCAATAAACTCCCAACCAGCAGGGGTACTGCTGGGTGGAAAAAGAAAAAAAAAACTTGTGGATCCCAAAATCAAAACCGTTAACGCTTTCCTCAGTAACAAATCAATTTTAGGATAATATTATTTTCCGGATACATACTGAAATACAAAAATGTTCACAAATATGATTTAGACAGTCGATATATTTTCTAGCCTACAGAAATAACTTATCCATCATCAACCGAGCTCAGAAATAATCTTACAATAGTAATATAATTTGTAGAAGAAACAGTTTTGATATTATTAGAAGTTATGAAATTGAATTCCTCCAAGTTGTTGTAACTGAGCTTAAAAAAAAACATTTCGTTGACAACTTAATTCAAGCACACATTCATTTGTTCTTCAAAAAACAATCATTGTACTGTATGTATTAGAAAAGATTGTTATATAATTTACTGTCTAATAATTACAGCTTCCCTGGACCACTTGTCTTCGTTGTAAAACATTTTAACAAATTTTATTCCTTACATGCATGGTTTAAATTTATTTAAAATTCGATTTTTAAATAATATTCTAAAATAGACCTTTCAGATTCAAACAAATTCAGTTTTTTTTTAACAATTCTAGAATTCAATTATGATAATTTTTAGTTTTTTTTAAGTCATATTTCTTTTCAGAAAAAGTTTCCTAAAATAATAATTTTTTTTAAAAAAAAAAAAAATGTCTCCCAGTTTAGTTATATTTTTATATAATCATAATGAAATTTGAATACTTAAATAATTTATTACAGATTCTGTTGTAAAATTGAAATTTGAATATTTCAGTGTAAGGGAGAAAAGTTAAAATTAGTAGGGAGCAAGTTTCGAACTTTGGGTGTCAACAAGTGGGGAAGGAGAATGACACTTTCACTTTGCTCCCGGTAAGCACAAAACTTCTACTTCATCTTACGCTATTTAAAATCACGTATGCTAAATTTTCATCGTTTATTGTTACTATCTTATGTCACGAGGTTCCTCCTTAGTTGTTGTAACAACGACACGACAGTAATTGTTATTGCAACTTTCACTTTATATTCATGTTTATATTTCATCATATTCATTCTTATTTCTTTACAATCAATAGAATACTCTAACATTCAAAACTCCTCCTTATTTCAAATTTTGTAGTTTAGTATGGTATAGTAGGTGTTGTAGAAGTGGTTGTTTAAACAAACTAACATCTCGTTTTACGATGAAATTTTATGCATTACTAAATCTTAAATAATTCACAATTAGTATACATACTTTCAATATATACATTAATATTGTCGAACTTATGTAGCATTTATGCAATATTTTATCATGGAAAAGTTACATAATGTCAAAAAGTTACACTTTGGTTAAATGTGTTTACAGACTTTTTTTTCTCCTAAAAAATTCTGTCTTTAAAATGTTGAGATTTATCGATTATTATGAAACTAACTGCAAAATCATCAACATTTTTTAATATCACAATAAAATTGTTCAGCAACATATTTATAAGATATTATTATCAACCGTCATACCTCGTCTATCGTTGGTGAAGTCGCCCGACCGGTTTCACAATGGCTGCATCATCAATGGGACTAATGTAACCTTCCAACATCACGGATATAAATACCTATTCTAACTCAATGGTCCCAATATATATGCCTAATTTTCCTACCTAACAGTTTTATTTGATTTTATTTTGTTTAATCTGTTTTTTGTCTTTTAAACTTTAAGTCATCTCTGTCCTGTTCGTCCTGTCGTCTTTTCATGTTTTTTATTGGTTTTGCCAGGTGGTATATTTGGTTATATACCAAAAGTTAACTAAAACTTAACTTAAGTTAAGTTAATTTGGTTAGGTATATTTGGTATATAGGTGTCTGCCTGGTGCTTAATTTGTTGGTTTTGGAAGGTTACATTAGTCCAATAGATGATGCAGCGAAACCGGTCGGGCGACTTCACCAGCGATAGACGAGGTATGACGGTTGATAATAGTAACCACTGTGGTACTAAAAATATGCATGTATTTGACATATTTATGTTCTATCCATAAATATATGGCAATTTAAGTCAAATAAGAGTTTTCATAAGAGATCATATACTTAACTCAAGGGTGAATCTACACTATCAGTTCAAAAAATGTTGATTAATCAATAATTTAATACATTATAGTAATTTAATTGAAGAATAATTAGTGTAATTATTAGATTACTACAACTGAAATTGTGAAAAGTAAAGAATGTTTCCACATAGGAAGGCAATCGCTCCTATTGTGGTGATTAGTTACAGATGACTGACGGAACACTTTAAATAATAAAGTTTATCATACGCAAGGATATGCAAATAATTTTGTTTTTATAAGACAAAGAATTCTCTATGTCACTGCCTTTAGATTATGCAGCAGCATGATCCGTAAATTGTTGAAATACGGGTAAATCAGAAAGTTCTGGACATAATGTTCTCTATTTTAGAGTATAATTTCTTTATAATCCGTCCAAAGGTGCGACCTGTACTGTATTCAAAATATTTCAAACTAATCACAATTTAAAATTATTGCAAATATTATACATTTTGTTTGCAAACCATATCACAAAAATTCTAAAACTTTTATTCCTTATTGACGTATTAATGTCATAATATTCTCCACAATTTTAAAAATTCTAGAATAGTTAGTACAGGGTGTCCATAAGTCCATGTGCAGTTTAAAAAAATTATAACTTTATTCGTATTTACGATAGAAATAATCTGTAAAAAAGATTAGAAGGAAGTAAACCTACATTTTTTAAGGTTTATTCTAAAAATAATTTTTAGTTTCCACAGTCCTCCATTATTAACATTATAGAGGGTAATACGCTTTTGCAGTTTACGGAAAACATGCGCCAACTGATTTACAATAATCCGTAAAATCTTATTAGTTATTTTAGCTTTCAAATCTTCAAATGAACAAGATTTGGATGCATACACAGTTGCTTTCACATGCCCTCCATAAGAAAAATCTAAAGGAGTCAAGTCTGGTGAACGTGGAGATGAATGAAATGGTCCACTTCTTCCGATTCATCTGTTAGGAAATTCGTGATTTAGAAGAAGTTACCACATGATGGAGGTTAAGTGGATAAAATTTCAATAACACTTTAAAAAATATAGATTTCCTTCTTTCTAATCCTTTTTACAGATCATTTCTATCCCAGCTACAAATAAGGGTATATTTTTTTTAAAACGCACACGGACTTTATGGACACCCTATATAAGGGAGAAAACTTATCTACTAACATATTTTTGTCGAAAAAGTAAATCTCTCAACATCAAATAATGCCCAATAATGATAGAGCACATGTAAACTAAAGGGTGTATTTCTGTTCAAAATATACATTTTATCCATCAAACCGTGTGGCCTGTAGCGAGCACAAAAATTTAAGGATACATGACCACCCAACCATCTACTCATACATGACACTGAATCATCAAAAGACGTCTGAAAAGGACATTAGGAATCCCAAAAAGAGTAACTCCTTCAAAATCTCGAGAGTCAGTTTTTTTATTCTATACTTTCTTTATAGTAAAGAAATAAATAAAATACAACCATAAAAGTAATAAATCATTAAACTATCTTTTTCTGACAATCCTTAAACTAAAGATCTATAAAGACTTGTGCAGATGTGAAACTTGTAATACTACAATGTTTTACAACGAGGCACTAAACCAAAAGGCTGAGCTGTTCCCACAGCAGCGACTTTAATATCGGCTACCAAGGGGTTTTGTGTCATTCCGTTAACTTTCAATCTGCTAGAGTCCAGTCACATTTCATGTACGGACTTCCTACCAGGATGGTTATCAAGAAGAGAGAAATTAGACTTGTTAAAATATGCTACTCTTTTATATCAGACTGTACAATTTTCGTTCTGTAGGGAATTAGAATGATCCCTAATTTCTGTCTATAACCACATAAATACATTATTACATCTGCATTATCGCAATGTTGTTATGGAAAGAAAGTGTGAAGATTTGCTTGTAACATTAGTTAATCCAAATAACCATACACTGTCAAGTCAGCGTGGAAGTAATGAACTGAGAAACAGGTTACAATTATAAATAGGTAAATATTACCAGAAACTATATACTGAATAACACTTTCCAAAATATTATGAAGGTAAATACAAAACATCCTTCTCAAGCCCTTCAAAAGAATGTTGGTTAAATTCGAGCCAAATAACAGTATTTCCAAGTGTAGGAATTAAATAAAATAAAAAAGGTTGATGAAAAAGTCAAGAATGCGTTAAATAATATAGAGTTTTTGTAAAGAAAGGAATTGAAGTTTTGCTCTCTCTAGTTTTGTTACCAGTGGTAGATTGTGCTGGAGTGACATGCTGGTGAAGCAGAGAGAAGCTCGTTATTTCTCAGGGACGAGCAATAGCTGTCGAAAGAAAACTCTCAGCCTATCGTCGTTGGGAGAGCAAGTAAGAAAATCAAATATTCAAGGGAGTGGTTCAATTCGGACTTCGTCATCCTTTATGAATCTTTTATATTTATTTAATCCCAGACATCTCTAATGCTTACCACCCACTACTCTTCCATTAACAACCACTTCATTACACTTTTCGTTTTTCACAACTTTTCCGTCTTTTTTGACTGTTATTTTATTATAGAATATTCTAAAAGATTATACTTTTTACTTTACTCTAAGTAAAGTATAATGATCGTGAAAAAATTTGATCTAGAGATTTTTGACAGAATTATATGGTTTGAGATCCCAAAAGTCTTTTTATGATGTTTTTGCGATGATGTCTGTGTGTGCGTGTGTGTGTGGGTGAGTGTGTTAGCATTGCTTGTTACCACGCTACGGTCCAGAGTCTTTGATCGAACAAGTTGATATTTACACAAAAATGTACGCTATAGTGTAAATGATCCCTATTGTTTGGGAACAATTATGCATGACGGGAAAGTCACTTTTTTTGCCAAAAACCGGTTTTTAAAAAACATTTTTTTCTCCTAAACTGCTAAATTTAGAGTTTTGAAATTTTGGTTTGATCTTTGGGGATATAAATGTAATAAACGAAAAATATATTCATAATTTTAAAACAATGAAAAATATTTTTTTTCCATAAAATGTAAAAATTTTGACTTTAATTCAATCTCAAAGTTTCTGAGAGCGATACAAGCCATACCGTTTGATGGATCAAAATGAAACTGAGCCTAAAAATAGAACATTATGTAGAAAATGAGATGAAATAATTTTCTTCAAATTTACATTCTTCAAAGGGGCGGTAAAGTACGATTTCTGTTTTGAGAAAATGTTTTTTTTGACGCTAAACGACTCATTAAAAAATCATAAAAATTTGACCATAAATGGAACAAAACATTAGCAATTTATAAAAAAAATATCATGAAATTTCAATCACGCAAAGAGTAATAAAGCTCTTGTCCTGGACACTTGTCGAATTTTCGATATTTTTTTACATTGTACGATTTTCATTTTAACTTATTTGTGCAATGTCATAAGTACTTAAACAGTTTAATATTATAGGCATGAGCAAATAATTAGATGACCTACTTAATGATTACTTTCAATGAATATGATAAGTTGACTTTGAAATCAGTATTCCTTTTTGGTTAACACATTTTGTATCTTTTTGCTAAAATGAACATTTGTAGATTAAACATAATGTTAAAAAAGATTTAAAATGCTTATTATGTTTGTTTATGAAGTATAATTATCTATTTATAATGGTAACTTTTTACAATTTACCTATTTACTTCGAAATATTCTAAACTAATTAAAATATTGTTGCTTAATTTATTTCCTACAATTACTATAATTTAAGGTGAATGAAGAAATAATAATTCAATTAAGTTCTTAAAATGAATTATGGAAGTTATGCTTCTTATAATTTAGTAGTAGAAATAAAACAAAATATATTTGATATTTATCATATTAAAAATGTACATGTTTATACTTCATAAATAATCTAGTATTAAGCATTGTGCATTGTATATACGAAACATATTACGACTTAGACTTCTTAAAAATGAGATTATGTTAATTAAACATTCATTAAGAAGGTACATTAAGAAAGTGTATGTTACGTAAGTTATTGATGAGAAGTAAATTTTATATTGCGATTGTAATTTAAAAAAGAAAGATAATTTCTTTTTGTAATGGATATTGATACAATTAAAAGTGTTGTGCATTGTTTAAAAATGAAAACTCCAAACTTTTTTTTCAACAGCATTAAATATTGATTACATTTTCATCACAACCAGTAAAATGCTTGTAGGCATTCATTAGAATGAATTAATTGAAATATGATTCAACAATATTAATAGTTGTTGCTTTCCAGTAATACCTTCAATAATCATAAGACAACTAAATTATTTTCAATTATTTATCTTATTTTTAACGTTAA
The DNA here is from genome assembly GCA_026182355.1 of Hermatobates lingyangjiaoensis. Lineage (NCBI taxonomy): Eukaryota > Metazoa > Arthropoda > Insecta > Hemiptera > Hermatobatidae > Hermatobates > Hermatobates lingyangjiaoensis. Next base: position 5,401,133 of record JAPFBL010001928.1, read on the forward strand.
TTTAATTTTTTATGCCAAAATTTTTTTTCTCGTTCATAAATTTTTACATTACGTAATAAGTCGTACTGTTCCATTATAATGCATATGGTAATAAAAAACTGATTAAACGATGCAAATTCATAAATTTTATTGAATTAATAAAATTTATTTTTATTTTATTTTACTTTTTAATGAAATAAAAGTAAATTTAGAAATATTTAAAAAGGGTAAGTATTTTATAAAAACTATTACCTTCTTTTAGTACGAAAGATTTGACAATTAAAAGGTATATCATAGACAAAGTCTTTAAACTTTATTTTTTCTAAGTTAAAATCTAAAATTAGGAAGAGCTCGTCGATGCATTCAAAGCATTAGATGTTTGTAGAATATAAGTTTCATAATTACATTCTTCTTGGTAACTTATGTGACATACTTAAGGAAGAGGTCGATTATGTTAACTGGAGTTTGCTTTCTTGTTTAAGGGTCTTTTGAAAGTTATAATGTTATTTATATAAGCAGTATCAGTCTTAAGTGATTCAATGTCTTTCAGGCTATTGTTTACAACAAACATGATGCTTCTTATAACAGAAAATATAGGTCACTGATAACGACATTGAATGGTTATTAGTACCAGAGTGGTTGTTATATACTAAACATCCTATCATTATATAACATCTGGATGGTATATCTTCAAGAGAATATTAATTAGATCTGGCTTAGTTGTGCCAATACGAAATGTGCAAGATATAATGGTTTTTATAATAATAATAGTGGATTTGCAAACCATAACTTTTTTCTAAAGGTATTCCAGTGCAAATATTTCAAGCATACCCGACAACTTTGTCACCTTATCTCCTAAACGCCTATCCCCACTCTTTCGCAGCGGATCTATTTCCTACTTGTTGTTTTCACCAGTCGGTACCACATCCTTGGGTATGTCTTGAATTCTCTTAAATGAATTTTATTATTTCACTCTAATTTTGTAACTGATTAGATATAATTTGTATTATAGTGTCTTCCTGATGATGAACACAAAGTGTTCGAAACGCGTGGTGAAGACACCTTTAGATCACAATTTTTCCAACAACTTTATTTATTTTATACAAACTGTCAGCAATTACTAACATCTATTTTCCCTCCCTGAAGGGGAAAATTAAAAGAACAACAAAATTAGTTTTAACACAAAAAACTAAAAAAAAAAATGGAAATTGAAGCTAAAACACAGAGAAAATTAAAAAAAAATACATATTGAAAAAAATTATCTCTTCAGCTTGGCAATTTGCAATGACAGTGATTGTTGAAAATCACCCTAGAACAAATTGGGTTTAGTGGAATCTCCTGGAAGTCTTTGACATCCTTTTGAACTGCAAAGTGCAAAATCTTGGCTCTTTATTACTCTTTGTGGAAGTTTTATGTCATATCTATCAAACATTACACTAGCCAATTTATATATTCGTTTAGGGCTAAAAAATGTATGACTAGTTTGTTACGAACCTTGCTTTCATATCAGAAATACTTTTATGAAGATTCCGAACGCAAAGGATCGCGGGGACCTAAACTATTGAGTGGTTGAGAAATCGGTTTCGTGAAATCCAGGGAAACATTATTGTTCACCTTGACTCTTCTTGAAAATTTTTTATGAAAAACATTAATTATAGATCAAATTGTTAAGTTTCGATTAATTCAACCTTTAAACATTTTTGTCCTTCAAAGAGAGACTTTGTCATTTTTTACAAGTCCCCACATTGACTGGACCCAACAGCAAGTTAACCATTATTAGTGAAAATATCTTCTTTCATAAGTTTATCAATTTTTCCATCAGGACTGGACAAATGGCCATTCCTCCAGTTTTCTCGAAACTAGTGTCTATGGTAATAGACATCCTTATTTAATATAGATATACTTCCAATCAAATGAAATCATTAAATTGATTATTTGTGCTTCCTTTGATATTTTTGCCAGAATTTTTATTCTAGTAATAGATATTAAGTTTGAAATTATTTTGTGTCACATTCGTTAGAATATGATCGACTAATATGTTTCTGAATAATCCTGGTGTTATTGATTAGATATACGAAAATAACAGACTAATATGTTTCTGAATAATCCTGGTGTTATTGATTTGATATACGAAAATAACAGACTAATATGTTTCTGAATAATCCTGGTGTTATTGATTAGATATACGAAAATAACAGACTAATATGTTTTGAATAATCCTGGTGTTATTGATTAGATATACAAAAATAACAGACTAATATGTTTCTGAATAATACTGGTGTTATTGATTAGATATACGAAAATAACAGACTAATATGTTTCTGAATAATCCTGGTGTTATTGATTTGATATACGAAAATAACAGACTAATATGTTTCTGAATAATCCTGGTGTTATTGATTAGATATACGAAAATAACAGACTAATATGTTTCTGAATAATACTGGTGTTATTGATTAGATATACGAAAATAACAGACTAATATGTTTCTGAATAATACTGGTGTTATTGATTTGATATACGAAAATAACAGACTAATATGTTTCTGAATAATCCTGGTGTTATTGATTAGATATACAAAAATAACAGACTAATATGTTTCTGAATAATCCTGGTGTTATTGATTAGATATACAAAAATAACAGACTAATATGTTTCTGAATAATCCTGGTGTTTTTGATTAGATATACAAAAATAACAGACTAATATGTTTCTGAATAATCCTGGTGTTCTTGATTAGATATACAAAAATAACGGAATAATCTTAAGTTTCTTGAAAATATCTCCTCTACGTTTTATAATTATATTCAAGTTACATTCTTCTGTAAAATAAAGTAGGGACTAAAGGTGTAGTGGTCCCTCATAATGAAAAAGTTCAAATGAAAAATTGGAGCTGAGTACTAAATTAAACAAATAGTTCTAGTTGATATAAAAAATTTAAATAATTTTGAAATACTTTCAAAAACCTTACAGATAGATATTGTCGTTTAGCGCTTCAAACAAAAGAGATCGCACATTTGGTCTAATTCTTCATCAATTTTTAATGAAACTAAAACAACGTAAAGCCGTCCAAATTATTTATTTATAGTTTTTTTTATTAGTATAATATAGTTTTCTTTATGGTATAAACATGTATAACCAATTTCATCTGATAATTTAAAACAATTAGTCTATTAGAAGAGTGATGTCAAAGAGTTTTGGACTTTGAGGGTGCAATAGTGGTTGAAATAGTGAAGCAGAGGGTAGGAAGGAGACGAGGGTCCAGTCGACTGGAGTAGCCCTGTCAGTGGCCTATGCTGTTATCTTATCTTCCTTCCTTGATTAGACAGAGACCCTGAATCTGCTAACCACCCACCTCCCTCCTATCCTTATGCTACACCATTTCGTTGATCTAATAAAATAAAATGTCATAATTGCTAATAGCAAAATCGAATTATCATCAAGAAAAAAAAAATCTGAGCAAAATTTAGCTAGCATATCTTAAAATGCTTGAATTAGAGTTAGCACATTCATGCTAACCACTAAATTACCAATAATATCATTGCAATGCATTTAATTTGTTACATATATATTTTAAATACTGTAAACTATCAACAGTAATTCAGTCTGATGCTAAAAATATCAATTTAAAAAAAAAAACAATTGAAACAATATTCATAAATATGAGTTTGCAATTAATTATTGTGTACTGTTACTTATAAGAAAAAAAATGAATAAAAATGCCCCGGAAACATTATTTTGAAAAACATTTTCATTTTCATCATTAAGTATTCTTTTTCATGTTAACCCTTGCTATCAGGGAAGTACTTAAAACACAGGAGCCTTCTCTCGTATTTTTTATGAGCAGAAGCAACTTGAAAGTGTACTTCAAATTAGTAAGGTTTTTTGCTTTTTTCGGTAAAACTTTGTTCTTAATTTACTTACTGTTTTTATATAATGTTAGTTTATTGATGTGTACCAAAAAAAAAAAAAAATTCGTTCGTAATGCACTGATACATTGCTCATAATTCTATTATTGCAATTTTTTGGAGTAGTATATCTTTTGGGTGAGGAAATAAAAGAAAAATTATTACATATCTATTGTTTGGTTGATACAAAGAACTTCAATGATAATTAAATAATAATACCACTAAAGAAGTGAATATTTAACGTAACTAAATAATAAAACCACTAAAAAAGTGAATATTTAACAATTAGAAGAACAAATTAAAAATATAATATAATTGAAAAAGTCTCTCTTACCTTGTGTTTCAGTGTTATAGCCAACCAACCGGTTTCGCACGTTGTGAATATTGAAGAGGGTCTGATATGCACAACTTGTAAAACTGGTTGGATGGCAATATAATCGATTGACAACGTTAGACGGACTTTTATAATAATATTGTGTTTTTTATCTTCTGTGGTACTAACATTTGAGGTATTTAAAATATAAGTGGTTTCTATAAGACGATCAAGTAATCCTTGCGGTGAAATAATATAAAATTGCATTTTTTGACGATGTAAATATTAAAGAGATGAAAAAATTCTTTGTAACATTCTATGTTATAAAAGGAAATATTTATTTAATAAATAAAATAAAACTTTTATTTGTTGATGTAAATATTTCTGAAATGAGCAAATTGTGAAGACTGCAAACTTTTTTTATGAAGTAAAGCACAGATTTAAACAATTTTAAAGTCTCATTTTGTTAGTTATTAGATATACTAAATTATAGCATTTGTTTATTACCTGAATGATCATGGAAACTTTAAGAAATATCAATAATATTAGGGATTTGTTTGTGACAGAGGGAGAAAGTTTGACGGAGAAGGAAAAATAGAGAGAAAAAGAAGGAATGAGAGGGAAAAGATAATCAGAGATGAGAGAAAAAGTGAGAGAGAGAGAGAGTATTTGGGTTGTTTTTTGTTTGGAATCAATACATAAAAAAAAGTTCACTGTAATCTCTACATGTTCTATGTTAGTAACAAACAGTTATAAATAATATCAGAGTCAGATGGACATAACATTTTAGAACTACCAATAATAGAATGCTCAAAGTATTAACTGTGAAGTAACAATAAAAAAATAAATATGCTTTAACCACCTTCAATGAAATATGGAGGAACCAAAAGTAGTGAATTAATACTTTTATTGGTTGTACAAGGAAGTATAATTCAATGTGCGCAATTAAAAAATCCTTCTTGAGGTAAAATGGATAAAGCAACAAAAGTCTCCACACAAATGAAGTTTTATTCAATGCGTTTCAAACACTTTGTGTTCATCATCAGGAAGACACTATAATACAGATTATATCTAATTAGTTACAAAAATTATTATTATAGTGTCTTCCTGATGATGAACACAAAGTGTTCGAAACGCGTTGAATAAAACTTCATTTATGTGGAGACTTCTGTTGGTTTATCCATTTTACCTCAGAATGAGTAAATACCACACAATTACGGAATGCACAACTAATGATTTAAAAAATCCTTGTTTGTAATAGATTTACACTATTTATGTATTTAACGAAGCAGTTATGCACATTTAATATATGATCAGTTTTATTACCTATTTGAATCATAGCAGAATTTCAGTATTTTAATTAAACGATGCCATAGATGATTATAGTTAGATTCTGTAACAGTGTGCAAAACTTAGATGATATCTTCTTTGAATACTCAAGTTGTTAAAAGCGCAATTGTGTTAGTAATTTTAAATCAATGAATTATCGTTTAAAATTATCTTCTTGATAATAGCAATATTTCACACAAAAAAAACATTATAACCAGTGATAAATATACTTAGACTATTTCTATTTAAATTAGAACATTTATTTGATAGATTTCTGTGTATTGATGAGAAATATTGTTTGGCGTGTTCATCTTTAAAGTCAACACCCCTCTTTTAGTCAATTTGTGAGTCTCTGCCAGTTTTATATAATATACTTAAGGAAGCGATTGCAACATTAAAATTGTTTTGTTCAATCATCTTCAAAACAAATGTAAACTTTCTTTTTTTTCAATTTGATTTTTGAGTGTGTATGTTATACATGTATTTTGATAATTAAATGACACAAAAAATAGCAACAGAAACTGAAATTGTATATTATTTTCCAAAATTATTAATTATTTACTTTTACGTAAAAAAATTGCAAAATTTTTTGTTTATCCTCAAACTAAAATATTGCTAAATATTTTTCCGTTAATATTGGTATTAAAATTGATATATTCACTTTGTTTTTTTTTACTTTGTAAAATTTGGAACAATACTGAAGTATTTTTTTTAACAATCTGTTAACTCTTTGAACTGTTTTAGAGTGTTTTAAGTTAACGGTGAATACGTGAGACGAACATTTGAGCGGAATAACAGTGAAAGGGCGTAATACCGTCACCCAATACTCTTTGCATCGTGAGGTAGGTTTAACTCAATACTGTTAGCACAGGTTTATTCAACCGTAATGCCTCCAACCATCCAATAACATTTCTACCTCTATGATTTCAACCCTGTTCTGTTAGTCCTCACACATAGACTTTTATGAGCTTTTTTTTTTTAACAAATGAATAGAAATTAATTTATTCAAAATCTGGGATGGCCTACACTCAACATCACTATCAGTAAACATAACATCAAAATCCTTCGGTATATAATATATAATGCCCCTCTTAAACATAATAGACATCCACAGCAAAAATGCTTGTAAATTGAAAGTGATGATTTAGTGTTACAAAATAATCCCTTGCAGGAGAATAATGCTTTTGTTCCTATAGCCAGCGGGTCTCGTACTTGACCTTCAGAAACATTACATGGCCAGTGGATCTGTTATTTGATGTCATTCAGCTTATCTCCTTCTACTTTGAAGATTTAAGACAATGGTTTTCCTTTAAGACTTCAAAATATGCTTCTAATTCTTATAGTCAGAACATGTAATAAAAAAAATCAGTGTCATGGAATCACCGAAATAATATCTTAAAATTAGTATACATTTTGTAATATAGAATGAAAGAGTCGATTCCTTATACATTAATATTACCCAAAGATAATATGATTCATAAACATAAAAAAAATCTACATCTGATATTATGTTTTGTTCAAGGGCGCAACATATAGATTGATTATAGCTTCTTGTTAATACATCCCTAATACTATGAAAAACATCGGAAGTTATGATTGATTGGAGTTGATTTTTTACATATAAGAGTTTTATTCTTCTTATATCTCATATGAAGTCATTAAACTCATAATATTTTTTTCAATAAACCTCCAAAAATTTGTTTTATTTCATACGATTATCTTTAAAAGTTTCAAAGTCAATGAAAACAATGTAAATAAATGTAAACAATTCTGACAACAATAGCAGGTGATCCATTAGTCTTGGATGAATATTCAGCCTTATTGTTCTTTGGGGTAATTAAAATTTGACTATTTTTTTTTATAAATTTTTAATTTTTTCTTCAATTTTGATAAATTTTCATTGTTTCTTAAGCAGCTGTTTAACGTCAAAAAACATTTTCTGAAAACCTGAAATGTACCATAACACCATTGTTGACTTTATCATCCTCAAAAACTTTTGGATAAATACCCTCAAACTAACCCACCCTCACACACAGAGATCATTCAAAAATTGGACGATTTTTTTTCAGTTATTGATTTCGTGCCTTGAATGATAATGCTAAAATTTAATACTCTATAGTTATTAGTTAAACAGAATAAAAATGTTCTTTAAAAACTCATATTGGCCAAAAAAAATGTCTTTCCCATCACCAATTTCCTTTCCATATTGCCTCAAAAAATAGGGCACATTCACGCTTTCAAACCCTCTTTGCGTAGAATAAAAATTAGATCCATCAAACGGTCTAAACTGCAGCTGCAAACGCAGCCACACACAGGAACATCAGTGAAAAAATGTCAGAAAAGGACGTTGAAAACTCAAGACATACAACGTAAACGACTTAGGGGACCTCCATACAAGTAAATCATTCAACATCTCCAGTTCAAAATTTTTCATCTTACTATACATTGTTTATACTTAACCATAAGTAAAGTATAGTGATGGCAAAAAAATTCCATATCGAGATTTTGAAGGAATTATATGTTTTGAGCCCCAGAAGTCGTTTTATGAAGTTTTTTTGATGATGTCAGTCTGTGCGTGTGTGTGGGTGGGGGGGGGGGGGGGAGGGTGAATATGTATCTAAAGTTTGTTACCACGCTACGGTCCAAAATCTTTGATGGATGAACTTGATATTTTACACAAAAATGGGCTTCATAGTGTAGCTACAATCTTTTAAACTTCAAAGAAAATAAAATAAAAATAGCCTCGAATTATTAGAACAACGGTAAATATTTGTTTTTAATAAAATGTAAAAATTTTGAGTTATAATTCAATCTGAAAGATTTAGGAGCGATACAAGCAAAACCGTTTGACGGGTCAAATTGAAACTATACCTAAAACTAGAGAATGGGTTGGTATAAACTTTTTTAAATTTGATATTAAGTTAGTTATAGTAAAGTTGAGTGTAGGCCACTCCAGATTTTAAGGAAAATGTAATCATTGTTTTATCCAAACCTGACAGATTCCTACAAATGGAACTTAGCAGATGTATTGTTAAAGTATTATTATTCCAAAGTTTGTATTAGGTGATGAAGTACTCATTCTAACACTTCCTTATTCTATAAAACACCATTTTTGTGTCAATTTCATTATGATCCATCAAAGTTGTGACCAATATCATATTCACATGCTTCCAGATTAAAACAAAATAATTTTTTTTTTACTTTTCTTATCTTTGTTACATGGCAACTTTCAAAAATGCCTACTTTCTAGAGTTATTAATTAAGGATAAGAAAGAAAGTACATTAATTGGCTATAAATTGGTCTTCCTATAAGGCCCTCCGCAGCACATGTAAACTATTTGGCTAAAAGGCCTTGTCAAATCCTAGATCTCCCAAATTCCTACAGGACATGCCAAACAATAATGCATGAATTATCAATGCAGAAATGGGAACTGGAATGGTCACCTCGACCAAAGGTGTCTTTACTAAAACATTCCTCTAAATATACATTCACGGAAAAAGTGCAATACAGAAACCATATAATAACAAAAGCACTCTTTAGCCATAGTCGAACCAAAGGCTACCTCAATAGATTTCGGATCATTGATAACGACTGGTGTCCTAGTGACAATTTAATACCTCAGACGTGGAATCACATATTATTTAACCCGCCAAACCTCCATCAAGAGCAACACGGATTCATGAACTTCACAATATCTACGGGAAATTTCTGGCATCTAGATAAAAGTAAAATTGTGAAGAACAGTCAAATGTTTGATTATCTTAAAAAATTTATGAATCAAATAGATTTGAGAAACTTTTATTATGGTGGAACAATTAAAGAAATAATATTTATAAATTATTATAATCCAAACTTTTGTAATAACTTTTCATGTATAAAGTTAAAAATATTTAGTATTAAAATTATGTATTCCAACTATAACTAAAAATACGATATGCTGTAGCAAGTAGCGAAGAAATGTAGTGATTTTAAATCTAATTAAGGGGTCAGGTCAGCCAAGTGGTTAACGTACTCGCTTCTGAACTGGTAGCCCAGGGTTCGATGTCCACCTGGCCCTCGATTTACCCACGCAGGAGGTGAATAAATCTAAGTAAATCGTCCCTCTGATAGGACGTTAAACCTTCGGTCCCGAGACAGTGCGATATCAGGTACTCGTTTAAGATCCCTACTCTAAATACACTTGAGTTAGGCAAAATTTAGGAGTCTCAATGTAGAATCACAGATCAAACAAAAAGACCGTAAAGGGCAGACCTATTTAACCCGCTAGGGGATCGGGTCAAAAATATAAAATATAAATCTAATTAGTTATATTGCAGCATATAATATCCATATAAAGCATGCTGAATAAATGTTTCATTAAAAAAAAAATCTAAACTATAAGTGTAATTTTTGAGCGTAATATCAAATTAACCCATCAAACATGTAACCTGAAGGGTGTTCACAAATCTTTATTTTCACAACTGCTATTAAGTGATATTAACTGCACATGTGATATTAACGATATGTACATAACTGATTATAAAACACTTTTAAAACTTATATAAGTACTTACTTATAATAACAATATACAATATATTATCTTTCTGATTTGTGGACTTCTGCCTATAAACAGGAATTGCCAAAAAATTAATAGTTACTGTTTGTTCTTTTCAAGAAAAAATCACGCATCCTTAATTTGTTGTTTAGAACCTACACTATGAATTTTTTAAGTACGAGTATTACCTACTTTTCACAATTAAAGTGACACCTATATCTCAGAATTTCTGGAAAATGTTATCCATGAGATTCCACTTTGTTATTTAAACGTATGTTTTTGATGAATCCTAGTTCAATATGTTTTTTCATTTTCTTTTATGTGAGTTTTCAGAAATATTCGTTGATTTTTTTTATATTCCAGTTTTAAAAAAGATATATGATTCAATAATTTATAGATTTGAATTTGATTTGGATTTACTAATAGTGAATTGTGAAAATGAAATTATATGAAAAATCAATGCTTAAAATGAAGTTTTATTCTAACAGAAAGTAAGAAAAATCAAACAACCAACATAAAATGCTGTTGGTGACTCTCTGAAATTAAGTTGGTTTGTTTTATAAATTGTACATAGCGTCGTCAAGTGTTACTACTTGCATTCATGTAACTAATAACATCTTTATTAAAAAGAAAAAAAAACCTTTTTTTAAACACTAACACAACATAAGTACTAATTATTATTCGAATGTTGTAGATAAATATATCAAATAGATGGCAAAACTAGAAAAATTACCTGGAGTTTTGGAAAAAAGACGCGTATACTGCTACTCGTAAGAAAACCAATCAACAACTGATTCAAAATCATGTATCTGCTAATATAATTGGTTAATTCTTGATGATGAGATGTATACTCAACTATCATTGGCTATAGTAGTCTGATTCACGCATGCGCTTTAACCAGAACGCTTTATCAACAAACTTCAAATATTATGATAATAGGAAATATTCTTTTATTAATTCTATAGAAATAGATAATCAAATTAACACAAATAAAGTCATATTTATCTTTAATTTATCACAGAATCTGGAGTAGACTATATCCAGATTTAGAAACTGATAGTATTATTATTATTAGTTAATATTTCTACCTTATAATTATTACTTCAATACAATTATTATTATAAAAATATGAATTTTGTAATAAAGTTAATCAATGAAAATTAATGACTTCATCAAATATGATAAAATTACATTAACCCATAACAATGGTTTATCTACATTAAAAAAAATGAATATTTTAGTAGCTTTGGTCTCCAACCAAATGTAAAACATTTATACATCACAACAATCCCAACTTTTTCACGTTTTTTTGTTATCATTAGAGTTAACAAATCATTAAAATATAATTATTATTCTTAAAAACAGTTCTACAGTTTTAATGTGTTAACAATAAGTAAGAAATAAAATCGTAGCTTTAATGTGTGATTAGTTACACATTTCTGATAAAACTACTATTTATGTCATTACTTCTTCTAATTAATTAGTCATTTAAAGTGCACAGTAGATTTTAATGACTGTTAATTGTGCTTTTTACTAATTTCTTAGCTTTGATAAAGCCAAATAAGTCATACCGAACGTGATACTAATATGAAGATGTATGTTTTTATGACCAAACTCAAGAATACTTAGCTTTTCTTTATTATTATTGGTTGAGAGTCAACTATAATTATAATTTAAACCATAAACATGGTTTATGGTTTAATTTTATAATTATCAAAATCAAAATACATCATCTAACCTGTACAATTTGAGTTATACATGGTGTTATGGTTCACTGGGATAGAGGAAAGTGAAACTAAAACTAAGCCCTCAGTTTTAGTTTTACATAAATTTAATTAATACAAAATGAAAAATAAATTCAGAAACATTATGTTGTAATCATGTTTTAATTTAGAAATAAATAATTGAAATTAAAAACATCAAACAGTTTTAGAAAGTCTAATTTCAATTATAAATTAATATAACCTACATAACTTATAACAATTAGGTATTATTCATTGCAGCATAATTCAATCTTTGAACTGTGCATCAAAATTGTTTTTTAATTTTAATTATCTAAACAATTATTAGCGATAATATTTTATTAGCATTAGATAAGATTCATTAGCAGGAAAAAGTTGTTTATTTTGTACAGAAAGATATGGTTGTCTTAAAATAACCAGGAATAACATATTTGTTACTAATATGGGAAAAATAATAACTTTGGTGTGTTTTATTCATGTAGATATTTGTTTTACACGTTACATTCTTCACAAATATTATTATATAGTCATAAAGTTGGGTTTGTAATGTGAATTTCTGTTATCCACTACCTCTAGATTATAAATCAGGCATTTATTTTCCAGTAAAAGCATCAACGTATTAGTCACTTTGCAATATTTTTAGCTCAATGTGAAACCTTAATAAAGTAAGGTTTATTTATTTAAAGAACTCTGCGTTAAACCTTGTCCATAAAGACAAATTGTGCTAAATAATATGACATTTTCTTTTAACTATATTCATATAAAAACCTCTAAATCATAGTCACCTCTTTCCAATCTAAGGAAGACAATTAAAGTATTGTATTTATAGCCCAATTAAAAATAGTAAATATTTAAGATTAAACATTGGCAATAAACGTTTTAATTATGAAAGCTGTGCCTTCAATTGAAATAAGGTGAAATATCCACATATGCAAAGTCAATTTTTAACGACTCATTAAAATCTTTATGTTCACATTTCAATTTTCGTTTTACATTTTAAACAAAAGCTCACATCAATATTCTAGTAATGTTACTTTGATTTTCTAAAAAAAAATATGATTATCTGTGTAATAGAAGATTTAAATCCCTACACTTATTATTCAAATAAATGTAATGACTTATTATTCTTCTTACACCTCATATAAGTCATTTAAACATTTCAAATCATTTCATTAACCCTCTAAACATCAATTTTATTTCAGTCGATTCAGTTAATAAATTTCTTCCATGTCTTCCATGGCATGATGGATGTCTCATAAAATGCTTTAATAAATCTATATATTGCACTCTTAAGCAAAACTTAATATCAGTTACAATTACATTATCATTGTGAATGTAGTACCTTTCCATGCTATTTAAATGTGATGAATGACTCTTTCCTCAAGAAAGAGGACTTATGTTTGTTGAGAAATATCCAGTTTTTTTTTTACAATTCTAGTCTAATAGTTCATATTTATTATTTTCAAAAATTAGAAGGTACCAACTATAAAAGATTGAAATTATATTGAATAGCTGGCTTTGACTTCGATTTGAGTATGTAAACTGGCTAATTCCTAATATATTTTTTTTCAATATACATTCATAGCAACCTTATAACAGAGTACAGGAGGCAGGAAAAGGATAACACTCACTCAGAAAAAATTCGTATATATGATATTTGACAAAGGGGAAGGAAAATGGTCTTATTAAATACTTAGAAGCCATAAAATTCCCAGTATAATAATTCTATAAAAACCAAAAATGTAAAAGATAATTCAAATTTGTAATCTTTCGTTTAGAGATTAATAAATGTAATTATCGTACATCTTTAATTATAAATCATCTTAAAACAACATTTTTTCTTCGCTGTTTATGATGTTTTTCAGAGAAAAAAAGGGTATTTTCCTGTTTTAAATTTGAAAATTTTACTTTAATATTCAATGTAGAAGGATGTCAAGTAAACGATATAAGAAATCCACTGGCTATTTGAACAAAAGCCATGTTCTCTTGTAGGAGAATATTTCGTATCAAGAAATGTTGACTTTGGTTTTTCAAAAATGTTATTACTGCTGTAGTTATACTAATGAAATTATTTGCATCAGCTGTGTGATGTACAAAAATAAGCATATATAGTGATATGTCCTTCAATCACTATCTGTACTACCTCAGGAATGAAAGACTAATAATCATATCCCATTTAGATGTTTACGTTATGCTTAAATGAGATGTTATGTGTTATATACTCAAGAGATTTGATATTAAGTTACTTATAGTAAAGTTGAGTATAGGCCACTCCAGATTTTTTACATTGTTAAATAGACTTACAATTTTTTTGAGTAAATCCAATAATATAAAATTGATTATTATAATGGAAAAATTTAAATAATTTATTGAATTATATGACATATAAGAGGAATAGTATTTTATATGTAAAAAAGCACCGCCAATCACTTAAATGTCTGTTGCTTTCGATGGTATGATGGATTTATCTCACAAAATGCTCTAACCAATCTATCTATTGCACTCTTGAGCAAAACTAATTATCAGTTGTGAATTATTATGTTTATGTATCAAAGTATCTTTGGAATACTTCAAAATATTGAAGTGTGAGGAATCGACTCTTTCTTCAAGAAAGAAGAGTTATGTTTCTTGACAAATATCCAGTTTTTTCACCATTCTAGTCTAATAGTTCATATATATTAGGTTTAAAAATGTCAAGCTTCCAGCTATAAAAGTTTTAACTTATGCTGAATAGCCGTAATTCACTTTGATTTGAGTAAAACTGGCTGATATTTTTTCAGTATTATACAATATCAGATTATACAATACTATTATACAGATTATTATACAATATTTTTCAATATTATTTTTTCACTATTATATTTTTTCTCAATATACATTCATAGTAACGTTATAGTAGACTATAGCACGCAGGAAAAAGATAACACAAAGCTCAGAGTGAATTAAAATATATTATTTTGATTAATGGAATTAATAATTAATAAAGTGATTATTAAATACTAGAAAGCCATAAAATTCCCAATATAATAATTCTATAAAAAACCCAAAATTTAAAACATAATTTATATTTGAATACATTCTTTGAAGAATAATAAATGTAATAATCCTACATCTTAAATTAAAAATTATCATATAACAACATTTCTTTTTAGATATTTCTGACATTTTTCAGACAAAATAAGAATATTTTCAAGTTTTAAATGGAAAAATTCGTCTTAAATATTCAATGTGGAAGGAGGTGAGATAACGACATAACAGATCCACTGGCTATTGTACACAATCAATGTTGACCGCAAGAGATTATTTCGTACCACGAAATGTACACTTTCGTGTTTAAAAAATATGTTATTACTGCTGCAGTTCTACTATTGATATTATATGCATCAGTGACGTGATGTACATCATATATAATGATGTACTTATCAATGATATATATTGATAAGTAGAACAATCACTATCTGTACTACATCCTTAAATGAATGACTAATAATGATCTCTCATGTAGATAATTATATTATTTCTAAATGGAGCATTATATATTATATACTCATGAGGTATGATACTGTCTACTTATAGTAAAGCGGGTGTAGGCCATTCCAGATTTTTAACTCGAGTTATACTTCAAATGTTATTTTATGAAATGTTATTATCTTCAATTGATTTTCAAAACGTTTCTGCAATAATAGGTTTAAAACGATGTTGAGTTAGGATGCAATCCAATACGTTTGTTGTCTTATTAGTAGATAATTTCCATTGAAAATAATTCTGTTGACAATAGATTTCCATTAAATGAATTACAATGCTCTCGTAATATATATACCAGCTATTTGACAGCAAAGTGAATTTGAGTGTACATAAATGTAGTAGCTATCAGTCTACCAATAAATATTGTCATAAAGTGAATGGCTTATTGAATTAGTTTGATATTAAAGAACCACCTACATGACGCAAACGCACAAAATCTGGACTAGTTTCAACAATAATATAATCAAAAAACAAACTGGTTAACAACATAATGATATTTGGCTCCTCATAAGCTTTCACATGCAATCATAAGTAAAAATTATATTACATTTTATTGGAAAAAATAATTTTTTTGTTGTTTTGAAGAGTTGAAATTTTTTTTAATTTTTTCTTTCTCAGATTAAATTACGAATATATTCTTTATACCGCTGTCTTAATGTTCTATCTATTTATCCAATATAGTGGTGCCCAAAATCATTGCATCCTATCCTCTCATTTCAATTGTTTATTATCACTATTTAAATATTTCAGTCGAGTGAACTTCACTTCGCATAACTATATCTTTTAAGCGAAGCTTAGCGGGCGACTTCTTCTAGCGTTGTAATACAAAAACAACTTGAGTCAGTTTTTTTGTATGTGTTTTTGTTTGTAGTTTTAACTTGTGGGTCTTATATATTTTCATGATTTGTACACTGTTTCTGTTAGTAGTTTTACCTTGTGGGTCTTATATATTTTCATGATTTGTACACTGTTTCTGTTTGTAGTTTTAACTTGTGGGTCTTGGATATTTTCATGATTTGTACACTGTTTTTGTTTGTAGTTTTACCTTGTGGGTCTTATATATTTTCGTGATTTGTACACTGTTTTTGTTTGTAGTTTTAACTTGTGGGTCTTAGATATTTTCATGATTTATACACTGTTTCAGTTTGTAGTTTTAACTTGTGGATCTTAGATATTTTCATGATTTGAACACTTTTTTTTGGAGTAGGAGATATTTTAACGATGTTTCATCCGTAACTAATAGTCTGATTTATAATTGTGTCGAAAGTGTATTATAACATGTTTACATTTTTATTACTTGAATGATATATCGTTGAGGAGACGGTGTATTAATTTCTTCATTAAGTGTTTACTGGTTGGTAGTGAGTAGGGGAATATGGTGAAAGAGCAAGTTGAAATTGGAAAGGAAGTTAAGTAGACGTCAGTGTGAACACTCTAACTGACAAGGACAGTGACAAATTAGGGCCTCTAACTGCTTGGAAGGACTAGTCGTGGAAAATATAAATGTTACCTATAACTGCCCCATTTACTCAAACATCGCATCCCATGTCAGACTTGAGTTAACTCACAGTCGGGGATGGTGCAGCGCAATTAGACTTGCTTAACAACCCTTGTCACCAATTACTCTTAAGCGATCAACTCGTTAATTCTGCTTCCTAATGGCTTCTCTTCATCAGCAAAGCAAACTAACACAACTCCAGTACATATATTTTTCGTGACAAATTTAATTCTTATATTGCCAATTAAATGTTAGTTCCTATTATCATCACAGAGGCAGTATAAATAAAATCATAATTAAATTGATCATATCATGTTGGCCTTCTCACAACTAGTCCATTTCCAAGGGTAACTGTTTTAAAGCCCTCTGTTTTGTGTTATAACGTCCCAGATTGTATGCGAATTTCACATAACCATATCTTGACATAAAAGATTTCTGTATTTAGCTAGGTTAGGTCAGGTTATGTTGCAGTAGGCTTTCCAGAAGGGAACAATCATAGGCCGAACATTAGTCCTTTGTAATACCACACAAGGAAGATTGATTTCCATTGGGAGTCCTAAATTTTGTCTAACTTCTGTGCATTTAGAGTAGGGATCTTTTAATGTGTAATTGACATCGTACAAGCTTGGGGCCAACGTGCTCAGATTTATTCACCTCTCGTGTGAATAAATAGAGAGCTAGAGTGTGTGGGTACTGAACCTCTGGACCTAGAAGTCCAGAGCCGAGCACGTAAGCCACAGGGCTACCCTGGCTCACATTCTTTATGATACTAACAATTATAATATAATATTATTTTATTCAACTATTATTCAGATAGAAATATTTAAATATGAGAAAAATCATAAATCAATCTTCCAACTTCAACAATGTTTGTATTCCATCTATCTTAAAAAAAAAAAAAAAATTGACCAGTTTTTCAATAAACTATCTAAGCCTATTTTAATTTGTTTTTATAAATTCTCAGAGCTTGTTAGATATATCAGAAAAAATTCTACATTCGGAAATAGAATAACTTTTGGGAACCGTTTTATATGAAAGATCTAACCGACCTGGGATATTTATTCAGTTAGTATCTACATATCAATAATTTATTTTTATGCGACTGCACTTGTGCCTCTGATCTATAAACCATAAGATGATTCAAGTTTTCTAGACTAGCCAAAGACTCTTAGTGACATCAACATACCGTTAACGCCTCTAAATCTCTTCTTCTGGTAGGAAGAGAATGTTTAATATTGAATGGTATACTCATTCCCATTATCGCTCAGTTATATAACAAGCAAATTATCAAAAAAACTTAGGTGATTTATATAATATATTTTAATCGGATAGAGGGATGATCTTAAATAAATGTATTAAATAAAGTATATAACAGAATATGGAAAGTAAAATATTAAAAAAAAAACTCAACCAAGAGTAACATTCTCATGATGATAAGGAAACATTTTAAAAACTTTATTGCTAAAGTAAGAAGTTCTTTTACAAACAAGTGTAACAAAGATCTCTACTTTCTATTCAACATTTTCAGCATCAATTTATATAATTCACAGAAGGTTTTAAGCGTAAATTTAACAAACTGATTAATAACTTTAAAGCACTCCTGGCATTGCTGAATATCAAATGAGAATTTTCAATATTAAACTAATTTTTCTGCAATGCTTCGGAAAATTGCTTTTTCTGTGAATCATCATTTTTTTTTATTAGAATTAATTACAAAGTTAATATAAATTGAATTATGGTTTAAATGTTACGGTTTATTGAATACCATGATTGTAATAACAAATGAAATAGCAGATATTACATCAGAATATAAATCACAATGAAGTTTTTAACCAAACATAATTAGAATTAGGCGTTATTAATCAGTAGGAGTATATAAATGCTACAAAAACTTTGATTTGTTTTTTGTTAATATAGAATAATTGCAGAGTTTAATAATTTAATGTTTCAAAATTTATCTCCCCATTAACTTGATGTTTAAAATGGACCGCCGTTGGCACAGTGTTGAAAACCAGTCTCTTAATGACGGTTCAGCTGTTTGTAAGGTACATAAAACAGCTGTGAGACATTTAAAAGAGTTCCCTTAAAAAAGGACAGGGCTGAAAACTCGTCCAATGGAGAAGACAGAATACAAGGTAACAAGGCATTCATAGTGATATAATTACATTACTTAAACTTACAAAGGTAGTATGGATATTCAACATAAATATATACTATACTAATTGGTAAACTTGATATATTGGGATGTTTGCTTCCAACGCGTAGCTACAATTAAGGGTTGTACCTGCAGTGCTCTGCTAGGGTTGAACAAGTTTGTTAATTTCTTAATTCTTCTTTAATTCAGTTACGAATTAAATATATATCGTTAAGTAAGAATCTTTAACATTTGTACAAATAGTCATTCAGTACAAAAAATTATATACACCTTTTTTGTATTATTAACTAAATTATGTGCTGATATATAATGATCCAATAATCTGAATTATTTTCCGAAGTTAATTCTATAGAAAACGTAAAGAATCATTAAAAGCTGCTAAATAGGATTTAGAAAAAAGTATTTTTGATGAAATTAATTTGGCACAATTGATAAACTTTATTATTAAGCCAAGTTAATATATTTACTTAAAAAAAATTAGTAAAGTTTTCATTCAAAACTAAAATTTGTTATTATTTTGTAAAGTGAAATATTAGTTAGAGAGAGAGAGAGTGAGGAAATGGTGGAAATATATACAAAGGTTTGGGCAGGCCAGGTTGTAGGGCAGCATTTCCATCACGTGGGATAGCTGCATTAGGGGATGAAGAGGTCGTATTCTTGATGCTTCACATCACGTACGCTTACTCTGTTTCTGAATCACGGACAGACGTTATTCGCTTTTTCCTATATCCTTCCCCTCCCCCCCCCCCCTTCCCTTCCCATCCTTCTTGCATCATCCCACCAAACCCATAGAAGTCGACAAAGAAAATTGACCTTGTATATTCCAGCAAAACTAAAGCAGGCAAAAACTCATTTCTGCCATAGTAGAGAGGCTGCCATCTGCATGGGGCTTCTTTTTTTTTTTGGCTACAATGATTCTCTTATCACCACAACGACGTAGTGTCACTTTTGCAAATCTCTTCCCTTCTTATTATACCCCCATCCATCGACTATTTCTTGTTCCTCATTCCAGTTGTAGACCTCAATTGTTACTCCTTCCAGTTTCTGCTTTAATGCCAGCTTTATAATGACTCATGTTGAAACATAGTACTCTTCTTACTATCCTCTTCATTCGTATTAGTATTCCACCCATGTTCTATACATATTTGTATTATTTACAAAAAAAATGAGACTAGTATTTTACAACTACAACAAAGAAAACAAATTTTTCAATTTATATACTTTATAATTAGAAAAAGTAGGAAAAGTACGAAGTCAAACAAATCAGTACTACTCGTTTCTCTGGTCAACACTGCATTTAGAGTTCCAAAGATGATATATTTATGCTTTATTTACCTTACTTCTCTTCTTTATGTGATTTTTTTTGTATTTTTTCTCTATTTTATGAGTAACTTTCATTCATTTAAACAATTATTATTATTATCATTATTATTACTATGATCTTCATTTTTTGTACCTTTCTTCATAAATAATTGGTTTGTTTACACATCAAAATTAAGTAATAAAGATTATGCATTTTTTAGTTATTTTACATTAACCAGACGCATGCATAATTTATCAGATCAGTCTTTGGCGCAAAACTAAATATCATTCAAATAGTTTGCCATGACCAGGGCCATTTTTCTAATAACTTTATTTGAAGTGTACTGCACTCTAATTGGCACCATTTTTACCTTTAAATTTTTTATCCTTATATTTTTTCTGGTCAAAGTCTTGATGTATATATTATATATATATATATATATATACTTTTTATTATATTATATATAATATATTTAATATATTTTATATTATATATATTTATTTTATTATTATTTTTTTATTATTTTCTTTTTTTAAAATATTTAATTTATAATTTTTAATTTTATATTTTTATCTATTGTTTTTGCTTTCTCCGTTCTCCGACGTTTAGTGCCTAGCTCCTTTTTTACGCTAGTGCTGCTCTCTTCGGTTGACTCTTTATTTCTTCATTCGCGCTCCGTTCTTCGACGTGGGGAGATCTCTCTCACTTTCCTCTCTTAATTATCTCTGATGTACGACAACATTCGAACATTTATTCCTGTAAGTTTTCTTCCTTATTGTCTTTTCTGTGTCGTCTTGATGTGTAATTTAAAGTTACTATATATTATATATATATATTTATATATTATATATATAATTATTATATTATTTCTGACTGTACGTTACTTTTTAATTTAAAATGATTATGATTATTTTTAATTTTATAATTAAACTCTATTCCGACGTTTCGATTCTATTCAAAAATCTTTCATCAGAGGTATTGGCATAGACTTTCTTTTCACTTTCATAGTATGCTTAAACTATTCGAGTTGACCTTTTATTAAATCTTCATTCTGCAGTCGGTTTTACGACTGGAGAGTCGTATTACGGTTTCATTGAAGTACTTTAATGCATTACTAGTTCAGAAATGAAAATGTAATAGTTCCTTCAATTGCCAATACTCCTACTTATGCCTATGAAAAAGATTTTGAATAAAATCGAAACGTCGGCAATGAGAGTTTGAATTAAAAAGTGGAAGAAACTGACCGCATCCCGATCAATCATTTTTTAGTTATATATATATATACTTTTTCGATGAAAATACGATCCGAAATGGACAAATACACTTCAATGTACGTAAAGAAACATAGAGAAATTAAAAACACAAACTTACAGTCTGTAATTTTTGGTTGAACCGTATTCAGGAGAGATAAGAGAGGGAAACCAAGCGCACTGGTACAGAGACAATTACGCTTACAAGTAAGTATATAGTTGAGCAAGTAAGCTTGCTCAAGAGTCAGAGGCTCTAACTCACTCTTCTTCCATGCACCTGAAGGACAGACCGTTAATGTGGTATATGCAGAAGCACTTACTTAACACTGTACTAATAATGATAAATTCTACTATTCTATGACTTTTAATAATATTTTTGAAATATCACGCATTACTTTTGAATTTTTGTAAAATACTCGTCAAAGACGGGAACATCTTCTAGTAAATGTGTGAATTATTTGTTCTCTAGTTTTATCAATGTGTTATCTACCAAGTTGAGTGCAAGTCGCTACAGATTGTTAGACATATTAAACACTAATTTCTGATGAGCACAACATAATAGAGATGTGTACATGATTTTTATGTTTTTTATTAATTGAGAGAAACCTTTTGTAGGAAGACATTTTTAATACATTTTTATTACTCTTTAAATTGGCTTATATATTTTGATTGGGTTCGTTAAAACCGTTACATTAGTTAGAATAAATGGATGGTGGTAATTTCCCAGTTGGGTGAATAAGGGACGTCGTTTTGATGTTATTGGGTTTGTGTTGAGGTGAATGGATCAGGTTATGTTCTGAATATCAAAGACGGCCGGGGTCTATCTGGGACGTCCTGTTTCGTATACCAGCCGCACCGCAGGGCCAGATTATATTTGAAACTTCCCCCCCCCCACTACTCCCTTTCACAACCACTTTCCCCCCCCCCCCCCACTCTTTCAATCTCCATTCCATTCCATCTTGATTCCAGTGTCAGAAATCACACTCTCACACTACTTCAAACAACCGACTGATCCACTTCTTTGTACGAAATCACACTTTAAACAGAAAAAAAAGACCCTTGTCATCACTCTATGGTTTTGAATAACTGATATACTTATAACTTATATCTATAATAAGTTATAGTTATAATATCTTATAACTATGAATAACTTATTCGGTGTTTTTTATGCGTTTTTTTTTACAATGACTAGTTACTCATTGGATCAAAGACAATACATCTACAAATACAAATCGACTAAACCTATACGAATTAAAAGAGCTCAGTATCTTTGCCAAGATATTGGTACTTTTAAAGAACTAAAAATTTTGATAAAAGAAATCAATCTAGTTTTGAATTGTTAACTCGATACAAACAGGTGCGTTGGAAGGTGGGTCCCCAAGACTGACATACATGAATTCTCTAAGTATTGTTTTCTCCAATCAAACAACCCTTCACCCTGTATTCTCATATTTTGTTATGAACGTTATAAGACTGTGAATATGAACCGTTGAGGTTTATATTAAATGAAAATAAAACATATTGACTTTTCAATGTTTAAAACAATTAAAATGATTTGAGGATAGAGTAAAATATGCTATCCAAAGAGCTTTTGTTCGGGGAAGTATAAATCATTGCCTTTGTTGTAATAAGGGATGTTTTAATTTACGACCTATTACGCTTACGCTTATCTAAGATTCTTATCTTATCAACTTATCCTGTTTTATTCTCGGCCTTTTGAGTAAGTGAGCATATTATCTTAATTGGCTAATCAATCATCTCATGCGCTGAAAGAGATGTATAAGATATTCCGATCAACCAATTCAACTAACAGCAAGTGATTAATCATTTTTGAACTCGTAGGCAAAAGTGTTATATGAGTTTATCGTAACTACAGAAAAGTAGAATGCAAAACATAGGACCCTTTGATTGGTGATATGATGTTAATCTAAGAAGATAAAATACTACCGCTGAATTGATAGAGCAGTAAAACTACTCTACTGTACAGTATAGAGAACGCTATAATCACATACAACAGAGAGAAATAGAAATCTGACTCCCAACTATGTGTTTCTCTTAAAAAGTGAGTCTTCCACATTAATAAAAAGTCCCATCAGCTAAATCACTAGCTTCTTTAGAATAGATCTTCTTTAATCATTAAACAATCAATATTTGTGTGTTTGTACGTCTGGAATGTTTTTTTAAACAAATTTAAGTTTATGATTGTTTTCTATAGTTTAGTTTGTAAGATGTTAAGATTTTCCAAATTTATATTTGGCCATGATCAAACTCATTTGTTATCAGCTTTATTCTAAGTAGGTTCCTGATTAGTTTGGAGGCCAAGGCTTTCAAAGGATGGAGTATGTCAAATTGTATATTCTGTGATGGAAAATAGGAATGACAATGGAATAGTGAAGTCTTGTGCTGTTCACTTTAGACCACAATGAACAATAGTTTAACTCAATACATGTTCAATCATTTTTACTTACTTTACACTTTTATTGAAGTTTCACCCTCCTTAGCTAAAACTGTTGGTATACTTGTGTCCATCATTATGTAAATATGAGTCAGTTGTTCCTTTAGAAATAATTTTGCAAAATTAGATCGGTATATATTTATAAGTTGCCTCTTATAAGAGTCACCGCTCTACCTTCCTGCTGGACTCTTTGCCTACTGAGGACGACGATGGTCGAAATATAGAAGTGAGTTATTACTTTGTCTATCTGTGTACTACCTTCTTTTTAATTGCTTTATATATATATATATATATATATATATATATTAATAAATATTGATAAAAGTATCGACCGTGGAATAGAAACAAAACTAAAATTTGTCGGGACTCGGTCAGTTCTTCAGGTTCAAATTAAACTCTCATTGCCAACGTTTCGGTTTTTATTTAAAACCTTTTTCATAGGCAGAAGTATAAATTTATATTCCAAAACCGAAACAATGAGAGTTTAATTTGAACCCGAAGAACTGACCGAGTCCCGATAAATTTTAGTTTTGTATATATATATGATCAAACCACAATAAGAAATGGGAAAACAAGACTTGTTCTTTCAACCGTAACAAGCGGTCTTCGTCAGTCAAAAACCCAACTGACGAAGACCGCTTGTTACGGTTGAAAGATCTTAGTCTTGTTTTCCCATTTCTTATTGTGGTTTGATCATTGATTGTTGTTTCACGTGTTTATGTGAAATCTTTATATATATATATATATATATATATATATATATATATTTCTGTAAAAATGAAATATAATTTCGTTTAGTGTAGTATAGTAGGAATGGCAATTTATCATTGTAGGCATCGAAACAAGTTGTTATTTTTTTCCACGATTATAGCCAGCCTAGCAAATGCTGTATGAAATGTATTAATATTACTCTTATTACATCATAAATATTAAAAAAAAAATTGATTATAACAAAAGGTAATATGACTCCAAAACGAAAAATACTGAACTCTAAAGATTAAACAAAAAACTCTTTGTTATTATTTTACAATCGCTTTCCTATGTCATGAGAATTGTCAGGGATTGAACAGTTAAATGAAGTAGCAAAAAGAATGGATGGCAACTTCAAATGCCTTTCGCACCGAGCGATATTTTTCATAAATACTTAGTAAGTATTTTTCATAAAATTTAGAACATAATTGTTTCTACTATAAACAGTCATCATCTAAATATGCTCCTTACTGGACGTAATAACTTTAAAAGACACTTTCTTTATTTCAAAATTACTAACTAAGAATACTTATTTCAAAAAATTTTATTATTCAAACACCAAACATATCATTTTATATACTACTCTCCTGTTTTGCCTGAGGCATTATCTTCAAAGAATTTCAATATTACTTATAGTCAGAATTGCAATTAGGTTTATATTCCTTTGGATAAATAATTTCAGTACATCACTATCCCAATCAGAAATGTTCTTATTAAGTATGATTGTTATTCAATTGTGCTATTTATTTTTTAGTTTATATTAGCCACATATTATAATATTTCAAAAATTCAAAAATATTTAGTTAACATCATTTTTGCTATCATTTATTATTAATTTAATATAAAACTTAATAAATAATAATGAAACGTTTTTATAAACTTTGGAAGTACAACTTTGCATGAGAAAAAAAAGTATCACCTAATTTTGAATAAATTTATTCAACTGTGCAAGACAAGGATTTGTGGGAAGCCTTTATGGAGGTATCGCTGAATGCCCTTTAAGAGAGCTAGGGGAAGGCTGAGGCTATACTCCTTAAAAGTTAGGTTTATTCGAGTTTGGTTAGATTTTACCAAATATATAGACTACTAGTTTATATAAAAATATTTTCCAGCGAGTCGACAGAAGTGGTCTTACATTTTTAAATACTCTCTACTAAGTAAGCCTATGTCGTCGAGGGTGGGATGATATTTTCCTTAAAAAATTATGTGCGCTTGATGTTAATGAAGTTATAGTAAACAAAATGTGTACGCAAAAGTGAATAATTTATGAATGGGCGTGTGTTTTTTTTCCACAGTCTAGCAATTGCTAAACCGTAGCGGGTTTTTAAGACTTTCTGCAACCATTCAATGAAGGGTATTTTTACTAGCTTATCATGTTTGTAATATTACTATATTAATAAAGTGCTTGAATAATACCAGATTACATAAATTACTGTTTCATTCCATTTACTAATATGATTGGTAAGATATTTAATTCTTGTTATAAAATTAATTTTATAATGATATTAAGATTTAATCACCTTCATTATTAGTTATGATTTGTTTGTCCGATTTTGATTAACAATATATATTACTTATAATGTTTTCATATTAGTAAACCACTCCGAATTTCGTACAAAGAAATTTGTTGTATCATACGAGGTGTGTAAATAAAGTAGTGAGACTGGCAACGTCACTTTCGATCTGGCAACGCTGGAGACGCGTGGCCTTGAGTAGCGTCAGGTGCACGTGTGATGCGCCTCCAGTATGAATCTGAACTCGCCACAATCATTTGTTTGTCCGTAGCGTTGGTTTTCGTGAAATGGTTTTTTCTTGAGCGTTTTAAAAATGAGTGACCTCAAAGTTGAGCAGCGGTGTGCAATCAAATTTTGCTTCAGACTTGGACATAATGCAACCGAAACTTTGAAAAACTTCAGGAGGCCTATGGAGAACGTGTTTTATCAAGGGCACAGGTTTTTCGGTGGTTTAAGGAATTTTCAGAAGGAAGAGAGTCGATTGAAGATGAACACAAGCGGAAGGCCTTCAGTGCAAACACGATGAAAATGTCAACAGAGTACGGAACCTTGTGCGTTCAGATCGACGCTTGACAGTCACAATTGATAACCGGGGAACAGTTGATTTGAATCACACCTCCTTCATCAACCATTTTGACCAATAAGGATTTGTGCGGCAAACATCAAGTATCAAGTGGTGTTGCATCACGATACGCGCTGTCACACTGCCATCTCAATAAACGAGTCTTGAATAATGGCCAGATACATAACATTCCTGTTGCTCCTCAGCTCCTTATTCACTAGACTATGAGTCCTATGTAAGACTTTTAATCCTCTTCCCGAGATTGATAAAATCACCTCAATGGAACTGATTTCGGAATCTACAAAACATACAAACTTCTGTATTACCGACCACTGATTTGTCCATGTCCAGAATTTGAGTTCCAGCAATGCTATAATGACTTGATAACCGTTTTCAGCGCTATGTAGTCAAGACCACTCCGAATTTTGAAGTGACAATATCACATTGTGGTGTATCATTTGAATAGAAATATGGAAAAAAATCAGTCTCACTACTTTATTTATACACCTCGTAGTAATGTCTGCTAGTTTTTTTAGCAGTTTGCAAAAATTAGATTAAAATGAATTTGATAAATGTTAAAATCAACTCGAGATTCCTAAAAAGTGATGTTTTATTTCTGAGACACTGGTCTTGTATATTTCAAACATAAGGTCTTTCTAACAGCTCTTCTGGGAAATCATATTTTTGCAAAAAAAATTGTAGAATCAGTCACCTCGGAAGCCACCTTTCTGGCAAAGCACCTCCGCTTGTGTTTGTATTACTAATTCATAAAGCCTTTAATTCGTATCTTATTCTCCGTTCTATTAAATTTTAGATTCAAACCAAAAAGAAACTACTCTGGTCTTTATGACAGTCTCTACTATTGGTTTATTATCAAATATAAAGTGTATAGAAATTGAAATTATTTTTTTTTTCATAATTTCATGAAGAAAAAAAATTGAATGATTATTGAGTTCTTAAAAATTCTTAAATCTAAAAAAATCAACGTCAATTAAAAATATAACATCTAATGCTTGCCATTATATGATAGATTTGTCTAACAAATCGTTCCAATCAAACTACATTTTGCACCCATCAACGAAAATTAATGTCAGATATATTTCTGAGTGTGTTTACGAACCCTTTGTCTTTGAATTATATTGAAGTATAGGAAATGTACTCATTTGTTCTTCATTATACAACAAATACCAATTGTAATTGTTTTAAAATACTGCTATTTCTTTGGTGAGTCGATTTAAATTCTCAGTTAAATGATTATGATCGCATGTAAACAAAAAATACATAATTATTAATATGAATGTATTGCTACATAAAAAAAAGATCAATTGGTTGCCAAAGTTCGATATACTGTTAACTCATTGCAAAGTTGAGTGTACGTTATTCCAGATTTTTTTTTCGTAATTATTCATCAAGCATATTAACTGTTAAATATAATGTTTATCTCGTGAAAAAGGAATATTGGAAAACATATAGCCAAATAAGTTACGAATGATGTTGTACTATTTTAAGCTTGCATCAAAAGGTGAATAGAAAAAGTCATCAATGCTTGAACATTCGCTTTGAGTTTTTCCTCGCATTCCAGGTTTTTTTTTTCAATTACACTTTTCCCATATACGTTTCTTTCATCAAAAATTTCATGGTTCATTTTCTGAGAAAATATCGCTTCAAAAATAATATCTGCACTTGAATGTATGTCGACTTTCACTTTCATTAAAATCGCGTCCTTTAGACGAGCTGTATATTTTTAAACAATGTTTTAATTTAATTTTAATTGTGAAGGTATCATTGTGTGTATTTCATATGCTATCATGGGCATCACTTACAATAGTTGCAAAATTAAGGGCCTAGCGAGTAAGAAATTTTCAATATTGAGGAGCTGGAAATGGAAATAGAAAAAAACCCTGACTCCTAAACACAACATATATTACCATATATATATATTACACATATCAATGATCAAACAACAATATGAAATGGGAATAAAAGAAATAATAATTTTTCAACCGTAACAGGCGGTCTTCGTCAGAGTCAAAAACCCGACTGCTCGAGTGCCAAAAACCCAATTTTTTTTACATATATTACACATTTATTGCATATGAGTAATTAGTAAGGATCATATGTGTGCATTACAGGAATAGTTTCATTGAGCATTATATTTAAGTAACTAGTCTGTATCTTAATACGCTTTAATTCAAGCGTATATATAAATATTTTAAATATAATATTTATATTGAAAATATTATATATAAAATACAATTAATAAATAAAAAGATTTTACATAAACATAAACAAAGAGGGTTGACAGCTAGCGGATAGTTTTTTTACTTTTTCTTACTGTACTCCTTTGTTTCCCCAAACATCCCTTTCTGGACATTAGTCCTTTCCTGCGCTTTCACCCTTTTAAAATACCACTCTTCCCTCCCACTCTTCTCAACTCCTCACCAGATGTTTTTGTGCATCTAGTGTTCAGTTGGGTTTTTGACTCTGACGAAGACCGCTTGTAACGGTTGAAAGATCTTAGTCTTGTTTTCCCATTTCTTATTGTGGTTTGATCATTAAAATACAAATTATTTTAAAACGTATTTCTTATACTCAATAAACTAGTGTGCAACAGTGTTCATGTTATTAGATTACAGTAATTAATGTCCAGTTTAATAAACATGTATTATCCGCACAGAAGGCAATAGGTTAGTACAAAAAAATATTTTGAAAATTGTAAGATTAGGCAGTCGAGGTTAAAACATTAAAAATGGTTGATGTGTATAATGATACAATAAAACCATTGTGTTTTTATTGACTCTGAAACAGTTTGTAATGACTATCGATCCGAGTTTTTCTTTGTATAGTTTTATTCACTTACTTTACTAGTAACAGGTAGTTGCGTGGTAATTGATGAATTTGAAATGATTTTTGTGTTATTTCTTTACTGGTGCTTACAGTTATATACTGCATACTGTTCTCCTACTGAATAGGCTAGCTCATAGCTCATATCTAATTCAACTATATTAACGGGGTGGGAGGTGTTGAGGGGTGTCAAAGTCAGGTGCTACCATTACTTTGAATTTGTTTTTGTGCTAATCGGTCTGTCTAGTCAGCCAGGTTTGCCCTGTTGGCCAAACAGTCATGGCTTTGTTAAATACTCCAGTTACCATTGGATGACTCTAGGTATGTACCCTTGGATGTGGTCAGTAAGCACTTAGTCGAACAACACATGTCACTGTCACTTCTGGTAATGTGATTCACCTATGATTCGCTAGATCACAAATCAACCATACTTCCAACTCCTGAAAAGCGCGAAAACAGTAAAACAAATAAGAATCAGATAAAATGAGTAGTATTACTATGCAATCAGATATTAAAATGAAAAAAATATCCTAGTAATTTATAGTTGAAATCAAAATCATAATATATATTTAATAAACCATTGTTTTTTCAATTAATTTTTTTTTGCAAAACTTATACAGAACAAATTTTTTTTACATCACAGTTCAAAGTAATTGTAAAAGTGTTTATATTCTGTTACTTTACGTATTAAAAAAAAAATTCGCTAAATTAAATAATATTGCGTTCAAAGATATTAAATTATAAAGTGAATAAATATTTTAAAGAAATATGCAATTTCCAAACTGTTTCACTATATCAAGACTAACTTTACTTCATTAAATGTATATATAAAAAATATTCGGGTAGTTGGTTCTCTTTAAGTTGATTCTAACATACAAAGCCTTTGTGAATAAGTCAACCTTTTATTCATTGGACGAGTCTTAACAAAAAATGTTTCCATTTATTAGTGTTATTGATGCATCAATATCATTATATTTCCTTTGACTTTTACAAGGAATTTTATATTATTTATTTTATTTGATAACACAAATATACTTTTTTTTTAAGAATTATTTTAGTCCACTCGAAACAATAATATAAAATTACCACAAAGTGATAAAATTGTAACTTTCTTAAGGTGTATTTTTTTTTTAAATTAATTTAATATATTTCTAATTCATGTAATGATGAAAAAAGACCAGAAATGTTATTAAAAACTACATCATTAGTTGGTCAATGACTTTTGAGGCTGTGACAAATTAATTATCTGAACTATTCTTTCTCATAAAGTCCTTTAAGGAAGTTCACCTAACTGAAGTTTTTTGTGCATATATATTCGTTAAAAATAAATAAAAAGAAAGTGTCAACTTATATTTTTGTATATTTTTGTAGACAAGTCATCTTCAGGGAAACAGTGTAATATGTACACATGAAAAAGTAAAATTTATATTATTTATATGGTAAACCGTCATACCTCATACGATGATCTTGGACGGTTTGACGAGGTTTGACGTTTGGATCTTGGTACGAGGTATGATGGTTTGCCATATTAATAATATAAATCATACTAACCTCAGTGGTAATAATAATATGCATGTATGAAAAAGTAAAGCTGTTTATAGACAGTTTTACATTTGTATTGTATGTATTCACACAAATATGACGGACTTAATAAGCCAGGTTGTGAATATTTAACTCGCAACGTCGTTTTTCTTGCTCTTCTCTCTGATGAAAAACGGCTGTTTAGAATAGAGATGGTATACATAATGATCAGTTCGTTTAATTTTTAGCTGGACCACGTACTGGTGCTGGTTGAAGTAGATCAATAATTGAATTTTATTGAAACAATGAGTATATCTAACTAGAAATTGTTAGGCACCATGCAGTCATGGTGCAGTCGGTGCAAGTTGAAGCTCACTGTGGACTTCGGAGAAAAATGAAAAAAATACTTCAGGTTCACATCTTAAAAATTAATGCAAAAAGTATTGCTATGAAAAAGAAAATCTTCAAATCTTTTTATTTAATTTAGTAAGGAAGATAGAAAACCAGTTTAGATAATTAATTCATTTGACCTTACGAAATAACTAAAAAAAAAAATATATAAATTTTTAAATATTGCAATTCTGAAAAAATATATATACCCAAAGTACAATTACAACGCTCATCCATATAATTACGAATATATATGACCAAATTACTTCCCTAATTTGTTACGAGGAAAAACAAACGAAACCAAACAGGAGATTGAAATTAAGAGAATGGATTTCACTTTGATTATTATGAAGATGTCGTTTGAACATGAATTTGTTTAAGTGCTACTCAATATTCTTCGAAAAATGGAGGCTAATATCATATTCAATCGAGGGAAAAAAAAGTATGAGGAAAGAATAGTAATTGGATACGATGAAAGTGAACTAAGATTGATAATCATCATTGAATACTATAAAATAAATAACTCGTCAGGATGACTCACTACTAAACAAGGTAATCACAAAAATATTTACATCACTAATGTTCATAACATTTCGTATATAAAGAATTGTATTGATATGTATTGATAGTTTTGTGTAAAGTGCTGTGAATAACTTTCAAGTGGTGCTAATATACGATATATTTTAAATAATCTTTTTACTAATATCAAAATTATTATTTTAATATTAGTAAAGCTTTGAGAATATTTTAAATATTTAAAATGATATTTTAAATGATTTAAAGGTTTCGACTATATATACTTACATATACCTATGCATCAACACTCGCACATAATCGTTAATAGATTACCACAATGAGTTCTGGTGACAAAATTTTTGAAATTTATCGAAAGATTGACAACTGTTTTTCATTAAATTAATTCTAAATAAAACGACGTCGTGTTTATTGAATGATAAAAAGAACTGATGAAGTAAATAAATGTATTTTATTTAAATAAAAATAGAGCAGTACATACATAAATCTGATTTATATAATAAAATAATTTTGTTAATTATTTGAAAAGATTGTTTTATATAAAAAACTTATTTGTGATTGTTAAATGCAAACATTTTTTTGGATTTCACAGAAAAAAAAAAGTTGAAGCGTTATAGTTTGAAAGATGAGAGAGGCAACATTCCGGTTGACGTCTATAGCTTGAGGTAAAGGCCAAAAGCAGTAATACAGAGTTAACAAGAAAAGTTCTAATTTATTCGGGTCCAGTTTAAGAAGTGTTGAGTAAGACGGTTACCAGTGCATATAGCGCCCAGTGATTTAAGGCCTATAGTTAGAGGTCTAGCTCAAACTTGCCCCATTACCTCGTTTCCACCCGATACGTGTCGTAAATACACCCTCTCCCCAAACTACCCGCTTCTTACTAAAACATTACCGCTTTATACCCAACACAACTTCACCAAAAATAAATGCCCCTTTGATGTAACTGCTCTTAGCTTTATATTACTCCATTGAAGAGTTATTAATATATTGATTTCCTATTAAAACGAGGCTTTTGCAGTATTCATGCCCCTCATAAATTTAATACACCTGAGTTGTATTTATCACTAAGATATTACCCATCATTTCAAAATTGCTAAAAAACTTTAAAATGATGATTAACAATAGCATTATACACACTTATTTATCACTTCGGTAATAACTGTTGAAATCTAACGACATTTTCAGTTACTGACTGAACAAATACAATGTTAAACATAAAATTTGGGGTTACTTTTAACGGTGAAACATTAGTAAAAAACATTTAATAATAAAATAACTCAACATTTGCTTAAAAATAATATTGAAGGTATTATAGGTACCAGGTTGTTTTAAAGGGATTTATTATTAAATAATACAATGTCTTCCGTAATTTCATTGCAGGCAGGAGCACACACAGAAACACGTGTCACATAAATGTTCACACACTTATACTCACAGACTACTATCAGCAAGCTGTGCTGTATATATATATATATATATATATATATATATATGATTACAGCAAATCCTCACGTAAACATGTTTCATTCAAGTAAACAGGAGCCTCTGCGTTAACGACTTTTAAGCTGGTCTGCTCCAATTTAGGAACAGCTTTGCTGTGGGCTGGTCTTAAAAGCCATATCAATTGCCTTAATTTGCCAAATTAAGATGTCCCTTGGGCAATTGATATGGCTTTTAACACTAGCCCACCGCAAAGCTGTTCGTAAATTGAAGTAGACCAGTTTAAAAGTCGTAAACAAAACGTATGGTGAGTTGACATTGAAAACAAAACGTATGGTGAGTTTATGTATCTAGTTCCTCGTGGATTTAAAACACTCTTAAGGGATTTGGAAAAGTTATCCAAGAAATTAATTAAAAAAACAATAGGCCGTAAATTCAATCTCATATGTATTAACGAAGGACTGTTTCCTAAATATTCGAATTTCAAAATATACATATATATAGTTCACACAGGAAAGAGAAAAAACAAATAAAGACACACACAAAAGACTCACAACGATATTTCGACAGTCGTCGTCATCGGGTAGAAGTAGTCCCTTTGAGTAGCTGAAGCTAACTCATATATATATATATATTTATATATTTATTTTTAACTTATATATTCATATTCATATATATATTTTTTTATTTTATTATTTTTTTCCTTTTTTTATTATATACGAGGTGTGTAAATAAAGTAGTGAGACTGGCAACGTCGCTTTCGATCTGGCAACGCTGGAGACGCGTGGCCTTGAGTAGCGTCAGGTGCACGTGTGATGCGCCTCCAGTATGAATCTGAACTCGCCACAGTCATTTGTTTGTCCGTAGCGTTGGTTTTCGTGAAATGGTTTTTTCTTGAGCGTTTTAAAAATGAGTGACCTCAAAGTTGAGCAGCGGTGTGCAATCAAATTTTGCTTCAGACTTGGACATAATGCAACCGAAACTTTTGAAAAACTTCAGGAGGCCTATGGAGAACGTGTTTTATCAAGGGCACAGGTTTTTCGGTGGTTTAAGGAATTTTCAGAAGGAAGAGAGTCGATTGAAGATGAACCACGAAGCGGAAGGCCTTCAAGTGCAAACACCGATGAAAATGTCAACAGAGTACGGAACCACAAAGAGTTTGTGCCACAAGGCCAAACGGTTTAATCAGCACTTCTACCGTGAGGTCCTTGAAAGACTTCGAAAAAGAGTCCTTCGTGTGCGGCCAAACATCAAAGACAAGTGGGTGTTGCATCACGACAACGCGCCCTGTCACACTGCCATCTCAATAAACGAGTTTTTGGCAGTAAAAACTTTCCTGTTGCTCCTCAGCCTCCTTATTCACCAGACTTGAGTCTTGTGACTTTTTCCTCTTCCCGAGATTGAAAAATCACCTCAAGGGAACTCATTTCGGGACACTACAAAACATACAAACTGCTGTAACCGACCAGCTGAAGGCCATTCCAGAATCCGAGTTCCAGCAATGCTACAATGATTGGAAGGACCGTCTCCAGCGCTGTGTGGCTTCCGAAGGAACTATTTTGAAGGTGACATATCACATTGTAATTATATTTGAATAGAAAATTTAAAAAAAAATCAGTCTCACAATACTTTATTTACAGAATATGTATATATTTTATTATTTTATTATATTTTTTTATTATTTATTTTTATATATTTTTAAATCTATAAAATTTTTAATTTTAATTATTATCTTTTGTTTTTCTTTTCTGTCGTCTCCAGTTAGATGCCTAGCGTGCTTTTTTAACGCTATATTGCTGTCTCTCCTTGGTTGACTCTTTATTTCATTCATTCGCCTGTTCTCTCGCCACGTGGGGAGATCTCTCTCACTTCGTCCTCTCTACTAGTCTAACTCTCCTGATGAGAACAACAGTTCGAAATATTGAATTCTGTAAGTTTTCTTTGTATTCTCTTTTCTGTGTCGTGCTTTGTGTAAATTTAAAGTTGATAATTATCATATATATAATTAATAGATACTGAAAAAGACGAGCCAATCCCTGTTGCGTATTACTTTGGACACTTCTTATTGGTTGTGGGTGTTTTTTCGTTAAACATGTATGTATGTATATATATATATTAGTGCAAATGACATTAAAGTTAGCTGATATTTGATTCTAAATAAGTTTCTACATTTTTCTAAATAACTCTCCTGTTATTTCGTTTACACAATAAAGTACATCTCCTATAGTCAACATTTTTCAAACGATCAACATTCATCATCAGGTCGCGAATAACTTCATGGTGAATTTTCTGGTTTATTATATATGCAAAGTAAAGACAGTCAGGGTTGTTTTTTTTTCAAGTTTAAGATAATCTGGTCGTTAATCCTGTGGGGTGAGTGGCTTCTGGACCTGTGTTACTACCTGCAAGGTTTTCTGGATGCCCTTGATGTGAATTAAAGAGCTTTAAAATTCCACTTTTATTTTCTACTTGAATATTTAAGAGTGGCTTCAGTTTTTGAATTAATATAGCCTCTTAAATTCTCAGTTCAAGGTGGTTACTTTCTTTTGTTATTATTTCAATATTTGTAACCAGCATCTCTTGGGTCAATTTAACGTTGCGTTTGACTTGCATATGTTTTTCTGGGTGCTCCGTTTATTAAGTGCATGGTGAGCCTTCTTCATAGGGAAGTGGTAGTCATACTAATGTACGGGTATTTTTGGGTTTCACAGTCCCCATTAGTACATCTATAATCGTGCACTAGATTTGTTAAAAGAAGTTTCTTTTAATTGCTCGTACACAGAGCAATTAAATTAATTGCAATTAAAAGAGACCCGTTAAAGAAACTACTGCAAGCATGTACAATGGAAAAACCTTTTACCCACATAGATGGATCAATGTATGTACAAATTGATAGCGTTGCTATGAGCTCACCTCTTGGCATGACTTTTATATAACAAGAGTGTTGTTTAGAAAAATTGAGAAACTTGTTAAGAAATAGGCATCAGCTAAAATTGGTTTCATTTTCAATAATGTGTGGGTCAATGAATGACTGCTATGAAAATTTACAAATATATATATACCTTCATACTTATAAATCAACACACAGTTAATCGTTAATCGTTAACAGATTACCAGAATGAGTTCTGCAGTCAAATATTTGAAAATTGTCTACAGATTAACAACTATTTTCCATTATAAGTTTACATCAGTTTAGAAAATTAAAAAAATACATGAGCTTAAAATACAAACTACCATGATAGGGATGCAATAAGTTAAATCTCATTAGACTTACTTCAAAATAAACAAATATCTAATAATTACTGTGTAGACTATTTCATGTGAAACATTTAGGTGAAACCAATGCCGGACATTTTTTACTATTACATTTACCAATTGGTATCAAGCAATACATACTCCTATAATGTAAGATCTATGTCTAAACCACAATAAGAAATCAGAAAAATATATTTTTTTTAGTTTTTTTTCTGATTGCTAACTGCAGTTTAGACGTTGATGTTTCTTTCATTTTGGTTTTTGTGAAATGTTGTGGTCAGATGATGAAATTACAATATGAAATGAAAAAACAAAAGACTAAGATCTTTCAACGGTAACAAGCGGTCTTTGACAGAGTCAAAAACCCAACTAGTTTCAGTTGGGTTTTGACTCTGCAGAAGACAGCTTGTTACCGTTGAAATATCATAGTCTTTTTTTTTCTATTTCATATTGTTGTTTGATCATTGATTGTTATTTTACGTGTTTATGTGAAACCTTGTATAATGTCAGATATGTACAATATTTTTTGTGTCAGACTAGTGATCATCTCTAAATTGTATTTCAAATTCTAAATTAATATGTAACTGTTAAATTTATTTATTTATCAATGTTTATAAGAAAATAATCAAAAAGACGTATAATAATGACATTAAAGAATTACATGTGAATTTCATGAAGTGTTTTTATACGTAAATGTTGTACTTAACTTATTCTAAATGCATATATAAATTTATTCATTCAAATAAATGATATATTGAAAATAGAAGCTAAAAGGCTTAAATAGCATAGAATAAATTTGAATTGGCACGTTTATATCTTAGAGGAAGGCCACATGTGCAGGGATTTAGGGGCATTTTAGTGGAAGAGGTGGGAAGATTTGGGAGGGTGTAGACGGACAAAAGGGGAGCAAAGGGCATTGCTCGTTGACCACTCACTGATTTATGCAGCATTATTCTCCTCTTCGGCCGCCATTATCATTACGCGTTTCAATGCTATCGTAGTACCCATGACAGGAGACGATCGCAACCTATTCAAACCCCCCTTTGCATTGTGTTGCAAGAATACAAATCATTTTAACACCTCTCCAAGGCATCAGCTTCATAAACATATATTTTACTATTGACAGATAAATTTCCTTAAAAGGAAATCAATAAAAGATTAAAAGGTCACTTATGAAAAAAGAATTGAATAAAATAGATTAAAATGAAATTGTTAAAATCACTTTGATATGCCTGTATCATTTTTAATTATCGTCATATTTCAGATTAACACAACAAATGTTAACTTTTCTTCATTTTTATACGCGTTAGTACTTTTTTTTAAGGCTATTCCAAAATTTACTTCACAAAATTTTTTTAATATAAAAAAACACACAAAACAACGAGCAATTCTTGCAAAAAAATAACAATAAATACACGCATAATGTTGGTACCTCTGAGGTTATTATGATTTATATTATTAATATGGAAACCGTTGACCTCGTAAGATGATCTTGGAGTTGTTGGAGCGCTTTCGGACGTTGTCGATCTTCGATCGCAACTAACCTACTGAGCTCTTATGAAGTTATGAAGGGGTTATTATTAGTAGATCTTATTGAATTATTGAATTATTTTTGATTAACTCAATAAGATCTAAGAATGATATCAAGATAGCAGTGGACTTGACAGATAATCCCTTCATAAGAGCTCAGTAGGTGAGTTGCGAGGTACAACGGTTTCCCATATCAAAAATATAAAATAACAATAACTTATAAAAGTAATATACAATTTAGAAGGGTCCAATGACTCACCATCTATCACATAATAATATAATTAGTAAATCCCATATATATTTTTTTACGTTATAATCCACTTGCCTGTGATTTTTTGACCAGAATCATATTATATCTGTTTCAGTGTGAGCATTATACTGAAGAAATGCTTTATCTTTTATTCCCTTTGAGAATTTTCATGCTTATTTTAAGGTTATAGAAATATTTTATAAATGTAACAGCTCACAAAGACTACAGATGGAGATATGTGCAGCGTTAAATTGAAAATGGAGCAAAAACTGTCTTCATTCAAGAAATAACTTTAATCTCCTTGGTGCTCATGTAGTCATTATTTCAGAGGTAACTAAAACATTTTTGTTGCGGAATTTTTTTTATTAAGAGAGTCAAGGATGTGTATAAGTATGTTGTGATGTTCACCGTCACAAAGAAAGAGAATAACTATTCTTATATCCTCTAGTTAAGCTGCTAGTTACTACAACTTGTTTAAAAGATGTTTATATAATTTTGAAACATTAATATTACATACCATAAATTTATTATTCTACCACCATAATATGTTGATTCACAAATCAAACAATCACCCACTCAAACTGAAGTCGTATCGGAACTGGAATTATCCTGTTCCTCGCAAGTTGACTCTTGTTCCACGTCAGAAGAAGCAAAAAAACCTCTATATAGACTAGAAACTGACAGAATCGTAAAAGATTCAGATTACATCTTGATCTTTTCAACTTCAATAAGTTATACACGAGATAATAAAACTTACTACTCAGAGAAACATTTACTTTGAGATTAGTCTGACGTGATTATCTCTGAAGGACGTGTTTAAAATATAGATAAATATACTTAATTTCAATGTATTCTCCGAATCGATTTTAATAAAAGTTTTAGAAAATAAGAACAAAGAAAGTTTTAGTATTTTCTTAAATCTTAACTGAAGTAATAATATGAATGCATGTTACAATAATATTGTGTAAATCAGTAAATATTGGGGGCGAGGTTAGCTCAGTGGTTAACGTACTCACCTCTTAACTGATAGGACCGGGGTTCGATTCCCACCTGGCCCTCTATTTAGTCATGCAAGAGGTGAATAAATCTGAGGACGTCGTCCTTGGGAGAAGGACGTTAAACCGTTGGTCCCGGGCCTGTACAATATCAGGTACTCCATAAAGATCCCTACTCTAAATACAATTGAGTTAGGCCAAATTTAGAATTCCCACTGTAGAATCAATCTTTATTGTGTGGTATCACAAGGGGCCAATGCTCGGCCTACGTATGTTCCCGACCGAATATTTATACAAGTAATATTGTAAAACAATAAAACAATTGTAATATTGTAAAACTGATAAATGCATTACTATCAAAGATTATAAACTTCTAACTACAATTCTGATCACAAATTAGTACACTAAATATGTTCATTCAATGTATTTAGTGAATTGCAGTTATGACTTAACTTTAAGTACTTTAAGTATTTTAAACAGAAGTAAAACTTAAATTATTAATATATTTTTCAAAAATAGCTTATATCAAAACTCGTTTAATTATTCTTTTCCTTAATAAATATTGTGTATCATGTTAGGAAAAAATAACTGAAGTTTTAATATAGAATTCCTTTCATAAATAAAATATTCTTATAATATGTAGCTTTATTTTTCAATGTTGAATATAAATAATATGAAACAAATAATACATTGGGCGCTTTAAATGAAATAATTAAAACTAATAGAATTGATGTAGAGGTACATGGGTACTGTGAACAATGCTTCTACCGCTCCATATATATTTGGTAGAGTGGTTTGTTAATTCTATATCTAGAGGGTTGCTCCATCAGTCCTTTTATCAAAATATAGCGACTCGGGCCTGTTTGTAGTAAGTGTGAGTGGCGCTGCTCTATTTCGCTTTCATTCAAGGAGTCAACACTACCAACATCTTGTTTATTTGACGCAGTTTTTATTTCATAGTTGTTATATTTTTGTAAAAAAAATATCACAAGTCATTCAAGCTTGTTTATAACTTTTAGAATCAGAATGTAAGTGCTTGATATATCAAAACATCATAATTTAACAAAAAAGATTTTTTAATGATGAACAGTTTATTAAAACTGTTCATTATTTCATAATTAAGTTTATCAAGAACAGTAACTGGCACATTGACTGCTACTAAAACAATGGTGCGTTCTTTCGTTATTTCCCACCAGAGCATTTCTACTCTATAAATCTGTATGTTCTGTCAGAAGTGAGTTTATAAAAAGGTCCCATTAAATAATGCCATTGTCGGTATAATCCCACTTAGTCCAGACCACACTTTCTGGTATGATTCTCACTTGGTATGCTTTTGCTTATGTCACTTGTTTGCTTAATGGCAACCCCACAACTTTTGTAAAATACTTTAATACAACTATGCAAAAAATTCAAAAACTTATAAAATTTCAATCAATTTTTATTTCCTTTCGGTTGCAAGGAATGACCATCAATTAGTATATTGATACGCTGTTATATTTTGAACCATGTTAACTATACTTCCCTGATATTTAACAACTTAAAAATTCGTATTCGATTAATAAAAACTTTTCCAATGGTTCCTTATTTTCTTGACAGTTAGTAACCAAAATTGAATAACCTACCTTCAATTCTTTTACCGAATTGTTTGTTTCTCCATTTGTCAACAGAGAAATGATATTCAGTTTTTCTTCAAATGAAAACGATTCTTGTTTTGTTTTTTTTAAAAAAAAAAATAAAAATATAAAGAACGCTAAAAATCAGAGTTAACTAAATAAACAATATAACCAAACATTATTTCACCTTTGGAAAAAGAGACGAAAACTAATTGAGCAGGGACATAAAATACGGATCAAATAATTCTTGGGTAAAGGAAGTAGGGGACTTAGCTCTTAAAACTGAACTTTACAATTTATTTAAATTAATTAATATTCGAGTTAGCCTTTCTTTGAAGTTATCCAATATTTGATTTAACAAAACAAGTGTCCCCATTCTTTTTATTTTCTTAGGTCAATGGTCACTGCACTTAGTTATAATACACCCTCTTACAGTCATAGTGACCGGTATAAGTAGTTCGTCATATTCCGTGTATATTTATATAGAAATCATTTGCGATGTTTAAGGGCTTTCACATTCTATTCTTATAGTCGATATATACCTTAAATTGAGGTAATTATAGAAGAGTTTTTCTAGGATTACATAGATTTTTAATACCTGTTGCATTTGCTATATGAAAGGTTAAATAACTAAATAATTTATATTAGAAATAGTGAAAACCGTCATACTTTGTAAGAAGTTCTTGGAGTCGTTGGAGCGCTTTCCTACTGAAGATGGACAACGTCAGAAAGCGCTCCAACGACTCCAAGAACATCTTAGGAGGTTTTTTTTTATTTTATATTTTATTCTAGCATGTTTCACTGTGTATTACATGCATCAATGTCAAATTGTACAAAATACTTCTTTCATCTACACTAAAAAATATTTATTTTAACTTATTTTACATTGATTCATAATTCTACAATACAATAATTTGGTTTTTTTTTCTTACACTGTACAAAAATTTCACAAATTCTTTACAATATCGTTCTTTAATTAATGAGGATGGCCTAACGGGCTACTACTCTCCACAAACCAAGACCTTACATATGAGAGCCAGTCTTTGTGGTTCCCTCAAACAGCACTCATACACCAAGTGTCTAGGAGATTGGGGTGTCTCCGCGTTACATGCGCATGATGTAAGATGCTCCTCCTCTAACAACTTACAAGTTATGACGGTTTTCTCTATTCCTCATATAAATCATACTAACCTCAGTGTTAA
Organism: Hermatobates lingyangjiaoensis; assembly: GCA_026182355.1. Lineage (NCBI taxonomy): Eukaryota > Metazoa > Arthropoda > Insecta > Hemiptera > Hermatobatidae > Hermatobates > Hermatobates lingyangjiaoensis. The sequence goes on from JAPFBL010001928.1 coordinate 5,443,525, forward strand.
TAACAATATGCATGTATTTAACTAAATAATTGCTCTATGTTTCTAAGTGCATATGATCAACATTGCATCTATCATCTCAGATTATTCTATAATTCCATTAGTTAGATTATTCCATTTATCTTGTATTGTGTTACCTTTACCGTAACTTGTTTGCACAGCGATATACAGAAACTCGGCAGTATCTGGATGATATTGGTAACTTCAATGGATAAAGGTTCATAATATTTGTAACACCAAAATGCTATAATCTTTCTTGAAGGAAGAGCATTTAACACAAAACTTTTAAATAAAATATCAAAACAATGTGTTGTTTTTTTAAGTGTTTCTACATTTCCGCTTCTATTTTTTTCCTAAAAACATGTAACTTGACTCGTTTGAAACGTGATGTCTTGCTCATAAAAGTTTATGCATGTTCAGGTTGTCCATGATTTTGAAAGACATGTTGAAATTCTTAAAATACCATATCATATCTGTGTGTTTTCAAGCTCTACATTCATAATTCAAGACTAAGCTTATAAGTTTAGAAGTTTCCTCCGGCATTGTTAGCACAGAGTGCTTCCTCTATCACTTCTCTTATTATTCTCTAAAAACTGGAATTCTCCCTCTGATTACATAGTCTTCTCTCTCTGTAATTATCACTTAGTTCTCTTTCATTTAGCACACAGCAAGAATGTAATTCCGCAAGTATTTTTATAACTTTAATATATTTTTAAATTAAAATAATTTAAATGATCTGTGGTTTGTTCGTATTTTAGTGAAACCTAAAGAAAAACATCGTGGTTTAAGGTGAATTATTTTTATAAAACATTAGTATGTTAATGTCTTATTAGTCTCTCTAACATGAAACAATACCACATAGTGACCAATGACAGCTTTTTTAAAGTTTCGTTTAATTCTTTAAAAAAATTTGCATATCAAATTATTCTAATAATTAATTGAATATCTCTTTAATCCACATTAAAATTTTATTTGTTCTTAAATATCATTTTAATTTTATATTCATAATAATTCTTCAAATTGTTTTACACAGTGAATTTATTATAAGTTAAAAATTTATGTAAAACTAACAGAATGTTATATATATAAATTAAATATTGCTAGGAATGAATGAAATTAAATCAACGAATAAAAGGAATATATAATTCAAGTTGTTATCACGGACAAAAAGGAAATAAAGAAGCACCTCTTGATAACAATGGACTTGAGATGTTAGTGAATCCAATATTCGTATAGGATATGGAACACTAGTGAGTTTAATTAGTTTGGAGTTAGTCGGAGGAAGTGCATTCAGTTAAAGTTGGCTGCGAATCGCTTTTGGGAACAATGTGGGCATCATTAAAACTTAGTTAGTGTTGGGCCGAGCCTTGAGATTGTTAGCTCTCTCAGCCTGTGAGGGTCCCCTCCACACAAGATCCTACTTCTTCCTATTGCCATCAGCCTCCACTATGTTTTTATGAAAGAGCAACCAGTACTCAAAACAATATGCTATGTAATCTATAAACAAATCTAACATAATCCTCACATTTATAATATAATATGACATTATATGATATATAGTATAATTTATGTTATATGCAATATACTATACTTTAATATATATATGTATACATATTGTCGTTTGATCATTGATTGTTATTTCATTAGTTTATGTGAATTCTTTATATATATATATAACACTTAAAATAAACAATAACACATAAACTGAAACATAAAAAAAGACTCACTTTTCAATATTTCAACCGTAATGGTGGTCGAAATATTGGAAAGTGAGTCTATTTTATGTTTCAGTTTATGTGTCACTGTTTATTTTAAGTGTTATTTGTCCTGCCGGACCGTTTTTTTGTTTATCATGCTATATATATATATATATATATATATATATATATATATACTCAAAGGGACTACTTCTGCCCGATGACGACGACTGTCGAAATATCGTTGTGAGTCTTTTGTGTGTGTCTTTATTTGTTTTTCTCTTTCTGTGTGAACTATATATATATATATATATAAATATATACTTTTTTTCGTTGGAAATACGATCCAAAACGGACAAATATAGTTCAATATAAACAAAGAAACATAGAGAAATCAGAAGAACACACTTACAGTCTCTAATTTTCGGTTTGAACCGTCTTCAGGAGAGATAAGAGAGGGAAACCAAGCGCACTGGATCAGAGACGGTTGGAGACCAACAGTGTTGCCGCATGCGCGCCCGTTCACAGAAAATAAGGTAGACAGGAATCAATTTATAATTAATTTATAATTTATAAAATAAAATAATGGAATATGAAAACAATAACTATATAAAAAAGAAAAAATTGAAGAAATAAGGGAAATTGATACAGAGAAATTGATACATAAACAAAAGTGCTGACTAAGCTATAATAAAATAAAATAAAACTAAGAATACAAATAATAATAACAAATGAAATAATTTAATAAAAAATGTGAAAAGGCAAGGAACTTTTAGACATTATCGCTTTAGATTGAGGCCAGGTGCACTACGCGCACTTAATAGCCAAATATGGGCTTCTTCGGAGGCTCGTAGTGTGAGATCTTTGCTGTCAGAGGGTATTTGTCGCAGAATCTGTAACCTGTAGCACTCATTAAAAGGGAGACCGTGGCTATTGGCATGTATGGCAATGGGAAGATGGGAGCGACTATTGACTGAAGCTCTGTGATTGTTCATACGGAGACTAAGCTTGGTGGATGCTTGGCCTACGTAGAACGAATCACACTTGGTACACTCCAAACGGTACACACAGTTTTTGGAGGTACACGAGCAGTCAGTTGCAACAGGATAGAGGGTGTTATGGGGGGGAGCTGTGAAGTGTGGTTGGGGATTTATAATGGGACACGTGAGGCAACCTCGACGTCCGCACAGCTGCGCTCCAGAGGGCAAACTGTTTGCCCTCGTGGAGGTTAGCTTCCTGTGCGAAAGAAAATTGCCAAGGTTGGGAGGACGTCTGTAGGATAGGCGTGGCGGATTAGGAAAGGTTTTGGAGGTGGCTGGGGAAGAGGATATGATCGGGAAAAGTTCTTTAATGATGGTACCCAGTCTGTGGATACCTGGGAAGTAGGTTGTTATAAGGTAGGGAGACCCAGAGGGAGAGGAAGAGGAGGTTGATGTAGGATTGTGTGGGGTCGTGGCAGGAACCAGTCTTCTGGTTAGGAAGGGGAGAGGGTAACCTCGCTCTACAAATTTACTTTTTAGGCTATTGATATGTAGGTGTTTATCTTGTAGTCTGTTACAAATCCGGTGAATTCGTATGGAGAGGGATCTCGGAATGGATTTCTTAATGTGGGGAGGGTGGCAGCTATTGAAGTGTAGATATAAATGGGGATTAGAGGGTTTAGAATGGACGGAAGTAATGAGAGAACTATTGTTGAGGGTGATATCGACATCAAGAAAGGTAGTGGATCTGTTGGAAATGTTATGTGTAAAGGAGATGGAAGAGCAAAAAGATTTGAAGTTGTCGATGAAGACTTCTAACTCGGAAATGCCATGGGTCCAGATAAAGAAGATGTCATCGATGAAGCGGGTATACAGTGAGGGAAGAAGGTGGCAGGTTTGGAAAAAAACTATTTTCAAGGTGAGCCATGAACAGATTGGCAAAGGAGGGAGCCATTCTAGTTCCCATGGCCGTTCCTTTGATTTGCAGGTAAAAGTCTTCATCGAACTTGAAAGCATTGTGTTTGAGGACGAAGGAGGCTAAGGTGATAATGAAGTCAGTGGATGGCGAATGAGGGAGTGGTCTGGAAGAGAGGAAGTAGCGCAAAGCGGTTAAGCCCTCACTGTGATCTATGACAGTGTACAACGAGGTTACATCCATAGTTACAAGGAGGATTGGATAAGGGGGAGATTCAGGCAGGGATACACTTTTGATTTTATCTAGGAAGTGAAAGGAATCTTTACAGAAAGAAGGTTGACTGCTCACTAGTGGTTGCAGAATAAAATCTACGAACGCTGAAATTCGCTCAGTGAGACAGCCGTAGCTGGAAACTATGGGTCTCCCGGGAGGTGGATTATTGGGCATTTGAAAGGGTTTGTGGATTTTTGGCAGGATGTAAAAAGTGGGACAGCGGGGTGTAATAGGTGTGAGAAGTTGAATGTCTTCATCTGTAAGTCCCTCATGGTTGGCGTGGGTGTGTAGGAGTTGAACCAACTCTAGATGGAAGTTGGGTGTAGGATCTGAAGGAAGAGGCTGGTAAAACAAGGGATCCTGCAGCTGCGCCCGGGCAAGTCGCTGATAAACATCGCGGTCCATTAGCACAACTGTAGAACCCTTGTCCGCAGGCATAATGAGGAGGTTTCGGTTTCTTATGAGGTTTTTTAGTGACTTTCGTTCAGTGTGGGAAAGGTTATCAGGGGGATTGAGGGATTTTAAGAATGAAGGATTAGAAACTCTGTTGAGGAGTTGTGAAATAAATAGTTCCAGTGGATGGGAGGCTAAAAGAGGTGAAGGCTCATGATTGGAGGGAGGTTTAAATTTTTTAAGAGAGCTATGCACAGTGGAGTGGACAGATGATTGAGGGTCAGTCCGGGATTTCCAGTAATATTGCCAACGGAGGGACCTACAGAACATCTGTACGTCCTCTAGAAGTTTTAAAGGTTGGACTTTCGGAGTGGGACAGAACGTTCTGTAAAAGTTCCTTGCCTTTTCACATTTTTTATTAAATTATTTCATTTGTTATTATTATTTGTATTCTTAGTTTTATTTTATTTTATTATAGCTTAGTCAGCACTTTTGTTTATGTATCAATTTCTCTGTATCAATTTCCCTTATTTCTTCAATTTTTTCTTTTTTATATAGTTATTGTTTTCATATTCCATTATTTTATTTTATAAATTATAAATTAATTATAAATTGATTCCTGTCTACCTTATTTTCTGTGAACGGGCGCGCATGCGGCAACACTGTTGGTCTCCAACCGTCTCTGATCCAGTGCGCTTGGTTTCCCTCTCTTATCTCTCCTGAAGACGGTTCAAACCGAAAATTAGAGACTGTAAGTGTGTTCTTCTGATTTCTCTATGTTTCTTATATATATATATATATATATATATATATATATATATATATATATAAAAACTTTAACACACAGGAAAGAACAGAAAGAACAGAGAAAGTCACTATAGAACTCACTTCGATATTTCAATGTCCATCGTCATCAGGAAGAAGTGTGAAGTACTCGCGTTGAGAAACAAACTGCAACTGGTCTCCAGAGTAACTCTTAGAACCACCGCAATGCTGCCCCCCCCAGCGGAGGAGAGGAAAAATAGAAATCCCTCCAATATTTATTTATAAACTAGATAAAAAGTATAATATGAAATCATTATGAAGACAACGAGAAGTATGCAAATAAACTTAAAAAAATTAAAAAGTAAAACAATGAGAATCAATTATTAGAAGCCTCTTCAGAAGCTCTAAGAGTGAGATGGGAATTAGACTCCGGGATTCGTTTGAGGATTTGAACCCTGAAATAATGATTGAAACGGAGGTCATGAGAATTAGCATGGATGGCTATTCCATATATATATATATATATATATATATATATACACTTTTTCGTTGGAAATACGATCTAAAACGGACAAATATAGTTCAATATAGACAAAAAAACATAGAGAAATCAAAAAGAACACACTTACAGTCTCTAATTTTCGGTTTGAACCGTCTTAAGGAGAGATAAGAGAGGGAAACCAAGCGCACTGGTTCAGAGACGGTTGGAGACCAACAGTGTTGCCGCATGCGCGCCCGGTCACAGAAAATAAGGTAGACAGGAATCAATTTATAATTACATTAAATTAGTAGAATATGAAAACAATAAATAAATAAAAGAATATTCTCAGTTTTATTTTATTCTATCATAGCTTAGTCCGTAATTTTATTTAGGTATCAATTTCTCTGTTCGTCCCTCAATTTTTTCTTTTATTTATTTATTGTTTTCATATTCCACAAATTTAATGTAATTATAAATTGATTCCTGTCTACCTTATTTTCTGTGACCAGGCGCGCATGCGGCAACACTGTTAGTCTCCAACCGTCTCTGAACCAGTGCGCTTGGTTTTCCTCTCTTATCTCTCCTGAAGACGGTTCAAACCAAAAATTAGAGACTGTAAGTGTGTTCTTTTGATTTCTCTATGTTTCTTTGTCTATATTGAACTATATATATATAATATATATATATATATATATATATATATATATCCAGAAGTCACTGCGCTGACCAACGGACGCCATGTGATTGTTCATACATAGGCTCAACTTGGTTGAAGCCAAGTCAACATAAAAAGCATCACACCGAGTACAATACAAATGGTAATTGCAGTTACAGGAGGTGCAAGATGTATCAGAGGCAACAGGGTAGGAGTTGTTACTGAGAGGGGAAGTAAAGTAAGGACTGGAGTTAATTAGGGGACAGGTTTGGCAGTTACGACTTTCACATCGTATATATACATTAAGACATTTATAATGTAGTACAGTTATTTTATATTTATTGTCTGCATAATCAATAAAAAAAAGTATGTTGGCATAATAGTAATAAGGATAATTTGTGTACTATAACATTCTTATGAACAGTCATTATGAAACTAATATATGTTCATTTCATAATTTTCAAAACGTAATTATTAATATCAGTATTTAGGTAAGGTTAAATTTGATTTAGGTCAAACTAGAAATGAATATGAAATATTATATAAGTAAAATATTGGTCATTTAAAAGATAAAAAAGAGTTATTGGTAACGTGAGGTAATAATTATATGCGAGTAGAATTCAACATAACTTATAATTATATTATAAATAATTAAAGTAATAATAATATCATATAAGTATCATAATAATTACAATGTTTTAATTATTGCATAGTTAACTTTAAGTAACAATTATTTATTATTATGTACTTATAAATAACTGCATTAATAAAATAACAATGACAGTGCAACGATATATTATAAACTGAAGTTAACGTAACAGGCATTAGGAAACAAAACACTTACCTACAGTCATCTATATTTGGAACAGCTGGTCATGATAGCGTCAACATAATAAGTAGAAGTGGAAAGTTTTGTGCTTACTATAATAAAGAAACACAAATTATTTGATATTAATTTTAAAAATAACATCTTGTATTCACATTAAAGCATACAAGTTGTCCTAATGCAAATGCAGTTTTTTCATATGATAGGTATTAACCTAAAATGCTTACATAATTAATAAAGTTCACTTCGTCCTCACTTTTAGACTAAATGCACAAGGAGTAACTACTTGTATCTTATCAACGATTTTTTTTTAAACCAATCTTTAAAATAAATGCATTATTTTGATTGTGGCAATATATATTAAATTTTGAGTTTAGAATTGCAAATTTTATTAAAATGAAGACCTGTAAATCAAAAGGAGAGAAGTACCAACTATTTTATTTTTTGAGCTAGTTTTTTGAATAGGATCGACTAGTACTAGATTACTACTAATAATGCTACTCTCATGATATGGTACTACTACTAAGCACAAACAGTAAAACAATCAAAAGTATTTATGAAAAAATAAGTAACGATTTTGACTTTTTTTATACAGAGTTTATCAACTTCGTAAAATAATTGTTGGTGCTTAGACCATTTTGATTTTCAAATCTTTAATTTGGGTTTAATAGATGTCGCATTAATCTTTCAGTTAGTAATTCAAACATATATATTTATTATTATAAATATCATTAATTTTTAGATATATTGTTATGCGTAGGTCCACTAATATAATGAAAAAAAAAAGTCCAGAAGTAACACGTAAATAAGAATTCAACATATATGCCACAGTAATGGGACTAAGATCTTCAGATAAAGAAATGGTATTCTTCAGAGTCATTCAGCGTAAGGCACTGAAGAAGACATTTACTTGGTTTACAGATTTTAATGCCGTTTCTGAATTTTCTAATATAATTTTTTGTTGGTATTCAAAGAAAAGAAAGAAAAGTGAAATGCTTCTCTGGTTGGAAATTCAAAATGATGATGATGATGATGATGATGCGGAGCTCATCTATGCAGGCAAGTCTCTGTTCTTCTGAAGATTTTCAGAGAAGCGCAAGTCTTGATGGTAAGTGTCAATCAGAGTCTTGATCTGTCTGAGGTCGTAACATCATATAGATTGATTGCAACTCTGCACAGACCGGCTTCTCGACAGAGAAATGATCTTTTTTAACAAAATCCCATTTGCCCGTTCAATATCTCTGAGGCGTTCATTTGAAAATGACATATTCTTGCGATTATTAAACAATGAAGAAGTTTTCTTTAACTTTCCTTTAAGTGGGATAAGTGTTGTTTTCAGACAACCAAGATTGACTATTTCTAGATGACAGTGTTGACCAGTTTTCTCTATTGATGTTTCTTGGCAATGACTTTTGAGACAAACCTGACAAGGCTGGAACTCTTCCAACGTCACGGTGGTAAAATCACTGTCAGTGGTTGATCCAGAGTCAGGTCTTGCTGGTTCCGACCCCTCCATGCTCCTTCCTGGTTACTGTTCCTCAGCAACACCCCCTCTCTCCGGTCAAAATCGATCACCAATACTCGTGACTTCCCTTCATTCGATCTGCTAATTTAAATTCCATCAATCTGCCAATTAAAAATTGATTGACCCATTAAGGCTGCTTTTATAGTGTTAACATCACGTAATTTCCCATCCGACCTACAAACGAATTAAAAATCTCTTTACAATCAAATGGATTCTATCCCTTTAAACATTACATTAATCCTTGACATTAATGTTTATATAAATGTTTAATTATATTAATGTTTGTATATTTTTTCTTCTAAATATTACATTTTGTGAAATAATTAGTTTATTAAAAAATCGCAATACATTTTTTCACAATGAGTAACATTTTTACCAGTAATGTTTCTTTTCACAATAATTGCCGACCTATTTTGTAAATTGTATTCTGAATCAAAATAGTGAATATAAAAATAATATTTATACTGTAAAGTATATTAAAATAAATAAATTCGTTGTATACAATAAATCAATTAAAAATGGTTTGGGAACAATTTTAAAAAGTAAAAAAAAGTGGTATCTGCTATAAAAATTAGTAACGAAAGTTACTGTTGTATAAGAATGAATTTTTAAATATTACCTGATATTAGAGAAAGGAATGTATGCTTCTTTAGAAGAACCTGAGCTACTTGTCATAATTTACCTGCTTCTATTAAATTTTATACACAATTTGTTATTTCATTTATCATATTTAATACATCAGTACTATATACCTAAAGAAAAATATACTTGTCTAAATTGGCATTTATGCAAAAGATTTAGACGTACTAAGCAAATTGGAGTTTATTTATGTTATTAAACAATTTCTTAGATGATCAGGAGGAGTTAATAACAGACAACTTCGAATTTAAGAATGGTGCTAATAAATAGATGAGATAATCCTAAAAATATAGATTATATTACAATATCATTCTAAAAGAATATTTTTTATTAGTATTGGACGTACCGCAACTTAAGTTGTGAACACTAAAGGATGTCCTAATATGCAAAGATATGTGAAGGATCATTTTTAAGATGAACATACATCATCATCTTGATGGCACTGTCTTTCTGATGATATATCATGCATCCCAAATTGTTGAAAGATAGAAAAAAAAGAAATGTCTACCTTAAACAATCCTCATAACTTTCTGAACGAGAAATATGATTAACCTAATACTATCAAAAGTTCGAAAATATTCTTGGAGGTTCTTAATACAAAAGATTATTGGAAAAGCCGTGTAATAGATCCATTGGCATTGATCCATTGGTAAAGAAACTGTGAAAGATACCGTTAATAGTTATTTGTAACTTTTTTTAAATTAACAAATACACGTGTTGATAATTAATTATGTTCATGTTTCTGTAATAAAATAGGTGGATATAATATAAAAATAAAATTATTAAGAGGATAATAGTAAAGGATAGAAGAAGAACAATACATTTTAAGGTAGTTCAATTTAGACTTCTGTTTTAGAAGAATATATTAGAAATTGAGATAGGAAACAAAAGTTACATCATTACTTTAACTCTCTGCCATGTTGAAATCATTTATTAAATAAAGTACGTCAAATATATTGAAAAACTATTGAAATAGTTCTATTGAATAAGTAAAGTGGCTTATGAGGGATGGATGGTAAAGTCACTTGTCATAACCTCAATACCCTGGGTTATATCTTCTTTTTGGTTCTTGAATTCTGTAAGTGTGCTTTTTATTCCTTTTTCTGTGTAGTGCTTTGTGTAATTTAAAGTTATATATAGATTATATTATATGTAATATTATAAATATTAAATATAAAGATATATATATATAAATATTGATAAAAGTATCTATCGTGGAATAGAAACAAAACTATAGTTTATCGGGACTTGGTCAGTTCTTCAGTTTTCAAGAACCGAAGAACTGACGGAGTCCCGATAAACTATAGTTATATATATATAAAGATTTCACATAAACACGTGAAATAACAATCAATGATCAAACCATTTATTAGTCTTGTTTTCCCATTTCTTATTGTGGTTTGATCATTTATATATATATATATATATATACCAAATAAATGAAACGATTCCATGAACTAAATAAACTATATCGACCCGAATAACACTGAGAAATGAAACAGAAACTCACTACTATATTTCGATGTCCTCGTCATCAGGAAGATAGAAACGAGTCGCTCCGCAGGCAGCCAACGACTCATCGTATATAACTTTATATATATATATATATATATATATATATAATGATCAAACCACAATAAGAAATGGGAAAACAAGACTAAGATCTTTCAACCGTAAGTTGGGTTTTTGACTCTGACGAAGACCGCTTGTTACGGTTGAAAGATCTTAGTCTTGTTTTCTCATTTCTTATTGTGGTTTGATCATTGATTGTTGTTTCACGTGTTTATGTGAAATCTTTTTATATATATATCACTTTTATTGGTCGGTGGATCCATTCACATCTCCGCTCCTTGACCATTTACATTTGTCCGTTTTGGATCGTATTTCCAACGAAAAAGTATATATATATATATAAATTAATTTTATTTGTTTGAATTTTTAGTTTATTTTAATTTTCTAAAAAGCTTAATATATTGAAAGGAAATGCTAAATTCACTGTGAGTTGGTTCACTAAATTCTCTAGCTCATGCTATAGTCGTATACCCATGAGAACGGCTTTTAGTTTTTTGTTCGGAAGCTTTGCCAAGTATTGTTAGTTTAGAAACAAATGAAATGAATTGAAATGAACGGTGAAGTGATCAATGGAAATAATTCAATTCAGTAACAATCTGAAATATGCAGCTTTTTGAAGAATACCATATCTTTGTTCAAACTGAATCGATTTGAACAACATGCAATTTAAATAACCCACAACTTTTTAAACCATATTGTATTTATATTAGTACTCTGAAAGTTACTACACTATCTGCTGCATCAAAAGTGACCTGTTACAGAACATATTTTCTCTCACAAAAACTTAAAATATTAATACCATTATATATACCATATTTTAACAAATTATAGTTTCAATTGATTTTTCATTTATTTTCAGTAGGTGATATACAAAATAATAAATATGATAGAATAAAAATAATTATAATTATTGCAACTTTTTATGATATTTCCTATTGACTATAAAGGTTTATGCAAACTCATTCTAACAGTCAAAAAATATATGAAATATGGTTGTAATTCCAATTATCATAGACCATTGAAAAAATACTTCAAAATTGTATTTGCTTTCATAATTATAATTTCTAAATTTATTATATTAAAAATTAATTAAATTTACAGAATATGTTTTTCTTGTAACAAAACCATCATTTCTATTTGTTCTGTTGTTTTAGTTTTCAAATAAGTACAAAAAGTGTATTACTTTGATAAATAAATAATCGTAATGTACAATTTTATTAAAAAAAAATTAAAATATTTTTGTTACAGAATTTTGGTCCCTTACAATGAAAGTTGTTATTTAATATATATTAAATCAATATTTTTGTTTCTGTTACTTACGGTCAGTTTTTAATGTAAAAGAGTTAATAATATGCTACTTTATGTACAATCCTTTCATCCCTTTAAAATACTAGAATTAAAAACGGAATCTATAATCTATATTCCTTTATGTCAAGTAATACTGAAAGAATAAAGTTAATATGGAATATTAAAGAAGCAAACGAAACCTAATGCCATTATATTAAAATATAATAAATGTGCATACCTTATTGTAATGTATTATGATGTTTACATTGTATTTCTTAAACTTAAATATATTATATAAAAACTTTAAACATAATAAAACCAACACCTATAATTCTGATTAATTCAATTCCGTTAATGTCAATTTAAAATCTTGCATTTATTTTTAATGATGTCTTCGTAAATCAAGAACAGTTTGAAAGCAAATAATTAATTTCATGTTTTTATCAAACCCTTTGACTCGCACTTTCCAAAATGCTTCAGACAGCGGGAGAGTTTTGATATTTTGTCTTGAAATTTGAAAATCCTTTAACAAAAATTTTCCCTGAAATAAGATTACAAATTATGTTTTATTAAAATTACTATTAAGTTATGAGAATATTTTAAATATAGTTAGAAACAAATTCATTGGTTTTTGTTTAATAAACTTTATTATATACTACATTAATATACTTTATTATATACCCATACATTACATGCTTTTTTGCCTGTTAAGAATTCTTTATTGTAATAAAACAAGTATTCCAAATTACATATAAATGAAAGGAAATTTTAAGATCAAATGTATAGCTAAATTATTACCTTCATAATATTACTGAAGTTATATATGCATTCTACATAAAATTTTTTTATAGTTGTTTTTAAAACTCACTTGTAAAAAAATTGTTTTCGTAAACGAACTTTACAGTTGTTGCTATACTTTATGCTTCTTGCTGTGACCTTTTTAACACAGTTTATCCTGTTACATTTTTGCTAACAGTTTGCTGAAGAGTCTGTACCGTTTGAATACAGCTTTGTTGATTAAAACATTGGAGTATAACAGTTGGAGGTATGTCTTGTTGCAGTAGAAGCCAGGTGGATAATACCTTGAATGCTCAATGACAGTATTGCTCTTATAATTCTAAGGGAAATCACAAGTGAGAAATAGCTCTTCTAATGACAACAAAGTTAAAATATTGCAATGAGTTTAGTTGTTTCTTTTGATCTCTTAATCATTTAATTAGTTATCTTTACGGATGGTTTCTTATATATACATTGTTGAAAAGGAGAGCAGATTCTTCATTAACGACTTTTTTAAGTAGCTGTTCTTTTTTCCCAATTACACTTCTATGTTGCAGAGGCAATAGCAGATTTCCCAGCGACATTTTCAGACAAAAAACATAGTCAAATAACTACTAAAATTGTATTCACTACTTTTTAAAGACAATTTTAAACACAAGCTTTCGACCTCGTTGGTCATCCTGAGGCAGAATAAAATATTAAGACAGATAAATAAGATAAAAACTCAAACTAAAAAAATAACAGGATACAAGAAATGCATACATAAGGGACAACAATAGAAAAGGTGATATAGAGGTAACAATACTAAGAGGTAATAGTAGGTGGCGATCCTAGCGTCCGAGAGGTTAACCAGCTGTCACTCATCCTTTGTTAATTTCATTCTATTGTCAAAGTTTCTGGGAGTCGGTATAACAAACATTTCACTGGATTGTAAGTTAATCTCCGGACATTTTTCCTTGATTTAGATGGCTTCTAGGATTTGTAAATGAAGAGGGTTTCTATTAAAGTTTAAAATAGACGTTCCCTCTACAACCATCTTACGCGTGAGTGAAGTGTGGTGTTTTTTCTCCACGTGGGCCTTCGATGCTCCTGTAGCGAGGTGCATGGTGAGATGCCTTGAGAGTTTCATAGTGGTCATGCCAATGTATCGTGATGGTAGGGTTGCACAGTCCCCTTCTTTATAAATTGATATACGACATGGCTCCTCTGAACTTCAGTTGACTCCTTTTTGTACTTATTTCTTATAAGCAAGTTGCTCGTTTTTTTATTGTTATAGTAAATCATAAGACGTAGCGTGTCCCTTTCGTTCGTCGTCTTCACATGACCCGCTATGACGTTTTGTAAAGCTTGTTCATCCTGCTTGTATTGCGTGGCCATGTACGAATGATAGTATAGAGGTATCGTTTCACCCTTGACCTGTTCTACTTTCTCACCTAGGGAATACCACTTGTCCATGGCTTTAGCGATTTCTTTCTCCACATCTTTATTGGAGTAGCCATTATTGACCAGCATCTGGGTGGTTCTGTCAAGTTCTTTGTGTATGCTGCTCCAATCGCTGCAGTGCGTTATGCAGTGGTTCAATTTGTAAAGTCCCCTTCTTTACAAACAAATTGATAAACTCTTCTGAAGAGCCATAACGCACTGCAGCGATTGGAGCAGCATGTGAAAGATTTCACATAAACACGAGAAATAACAATCAATGATCAAACCACAATATTAAATACGAAAACAAGACTAAGATCCCTCAATCGCAACAAGCAGTCTTCGTCATTCATTTTAATTGGTTCTGTTTTATAAACTTTATTATATACTCTATTAATTTATCTTTTAATAAATAAAATCAGAATATACGCATCCTACATAAAATGTTTTATAGTATTTTTTATAGTTGTTTCTAAAACTCAGTTTGTTAAAAAAATTGTTTTTGTAAACGAACTGGGCAGTGGTTGCTATAATTTATGCTTCTTGCCGTGTTTTTGACTGTGATGAAGACCGCTTGTTGCGGTTGAGGGATTTTTCTCTTGTTTTCCTATTATATATATATATATATCAATGATCAAACCACAATAAGAAATGGGAAAACAAGACTAAGATCTTTCAACCGTAACAAGCGGTCTTCGTCAGAGTCAAAAACCCAACAGTTAGGTTTTTGACTCTGACGAAGACCGCTCGTTACGGTTCAAAGATCTTAGTCTGGTTTTCCCATTTCTTATTGTGGTTTGATCATTGATTGTTATTTCACGTGTTTACGTGAAATCTTTATATATATATATATATATATATATATATATATATATAAGTTTTCGGTTAAATAACTATTTGGTAACATATCAGTGTTGAATATTTTTGAATTTTTGTAAAAAATTATTAACTAATATTTAAGAAAATTTAGCATAATAATAAAAGAATAGTAGAATGAATTATTAATTCTCATTAAATGGACTCAACATGTTTGATTCAGTATATTAATTATACATTTCTCTAACGAGTAAACTTCTCTCTTTATTTACCTGATACTACAAATACCCCCGGGAAAGAAACAATTAGCATTCATAGGAGTACAAACTCTGAAGCAGACATTACTCAAAAAAAAAAAAAAACAACGTATAATGAAATATTCAATAATAGCTTCCTTAATGGGTTTTTAAATTGAAAAAAAAGTTAGGTATACATTGAATTCATTCCTCTTACAACTGAAAATGGAATAATAAAAGTTTCACAATGTATATTTTAGAAGAAATAAGAATTAAACGCTAAAATAATAACTTTTGAAGAATTATTTAAATAATATATTTTAGAATGATTCTTATAAAAGAAGAGTAGTTTGAAATAATGATTGAATACTACATTGCTTTAGATTAGTTAAAACATAGGCTAAAACTTCTAACTTTTAGTTTTTGACTTATCTGAGTATTGTATAAGTTGTAGGCTACATTATATATTAAGCACTGGTATTACATTGAATTTCTCCGGTTACATAATTAAGTTTATAAAGCAACTTAAGTATTGCGATGCTTAACGAGTATTGTGCTTACAGTCTGCACAATAGGACATTGTATTAGAAGACTATTCTACGCCCTAAGCCCTAATTATTTACGTAACAAAAATTAACGTTGTTCAAAATTTGAGAATAACTTCAATAATTAGATTTTATTTAATTATAATAATATATAATTATAAGAATATTATAACTATAATAATACATTGCCTCCATTTGTTGGTATTTAATATTTTTCAGGTAAGAGACTTTATCAATTTTTTTTTACAATTTTTTTGTTGTAGAAACCTTTCATAATTGTAATATGACTTTTTTGAGTAATTGATTTCTTCTAAAATGAAAACAATAGATATCGTGATGAAGTCAAAGAAGAAACGTGGGAAAGAATCGTTAGAGGAAGACATGGTAGATAAGAACAATTGTGACTGGGCAAAAGCTGACTCGAAGTACCGTGGAGATGTACAGTAGAATTTATAATATAAATCCCCCACTTCTAAATATATACAGTGAAACTCAGAGTTTACTAGTTATTTCATTCCAGGATTGAGTTCGTAAAATTTTGGATACCTAATAGGTTTCATCATATGAATATATGTAAAACTACTTACGCTCATTAAAAAAAAACAGAAATCTAAAAATATGCTTAAAGGTTTACGTAATAATAATATGCTTACATTTACGTAAGGTATGTGGGAAAGAGTGGTTACTAATCCTATATATTTAATTTCTTATACAATGAAGTTCTTCATTATTCAACTGCAACATATACAAGTTCAGCATCATTATATCGAATGCAAAACTCAATTCCTTTTTTTGTACATTGGTAATCTATAAATAAAGTCTTGTTTAAGATTGCAATTATTAACGATGATCAGAGTTCTTGCAAAGTTGCCTCCAATGGCTGTTTACCCTCTCTAAGGGATGATACAAATATTTTTCTGTTCATAATATAAATTAATTAAGCTCACATTATGAAGAGCATTACCCTCTATGTTAACTTTCTGTCGAATCTAACATATTCTAAAATATCTCCTGCAAAACAATAGAGTTTGTTTTGTAGGTAAATAAATGTATTTCATATAATACAAATAGATTAGGAACAACATCTGAAAGGTTTTTTTCTTTCAGTTCTTAATGACTAAAATTATATTAAATCTTTTAAAATCATATGTTTAGTTCGAAACAGATGAATCCAAACCTCTTTCTTTTTCTAGCTATCATTTTTTAAACAAAACATCAATAAGAACTGTAATAGGAGCTTAAGAGACGAGAGGAGCTTTAAATGATTTTATACCGATTCAAAACTATCGTAAGACAAGAAATGTGTTTTTTATTATTTTTAACGTTTATTATGAAGCTAAATGTTATAAATAATAGATTTAATGTAATTTATTTGTGATGACGAAAATCATAAGTTGGTTATTTTTTAATAGCAATTAAAAAGTATAGTTCATTTATTTTTATAACGGAAAGTATATTCTCTTACCAGATCGAATTGTCGAAAGGTAGAGATTTCAATAATAGCTCACTTTAATTCCCTGATCCAGAGATATTTATCTACTTTCGGAAATTAAATTAAAGAAAGCGATCTGTTCGCTAAGTCTTGACTTCAATAAAAGAGACCAGGAGAAGTGTTTTCGTCGTGAATAAGACTGCTCAATTCCCTGACTCCCTAGAGCCAACATTAAATAATAGCTCCCTGAATTTCAGGGCCAATTAATTCTGGTCCTCACTGTATTCTACCTTGGATACTATAAAAAAAAAATTCTCTTAATGTCTTGAAAGAATACTTTTTTTTCTGAGAGATATTAAATGTTATATAATAAACTTATTATATCTTACTTAATAACTCTCCATTTTTATTTTACTTAAATTAAACTGAGTCCTACAGAATATTAAGACTTTTTGTACTAAAATATTTTTTTTTAGGTAATAATTTAGTAGTATTCTTATGATATCCATTATTTTTTTGTTAACAGAAATATCTTTTGAAGAAACATTATTATTATTAGATTCACAATAGAATGAATCTATTTCTCAATTTTTTTATTGAATTATAAAAATAATATTACTTCGAATAAGAGTGTATTTCAGAAATATGTATGGTTATGTTCATAATGATTCAGTAATGAGTCTGACATTACAATACATTGGACTGATTTCTGTTCTATTGTAAATGCTCCAAAAAGAGTTCCATATCCCATAACTTATGGTGCATGACTCAATTATATTTACTGTTGAAGTCTGTTCTTTTCACATATCAAAACATTTCCTAGAATATGAACTACCTATAGATTGTTGATTTATGAATACAGTATGTATTAATGAAAATTCAGCCAATCCTGGATAAGATACAAATTCTTATAAACAAGTGGTCTGTAAATATGTCTTAGAAATAGTTTTTTGTTTGAATTTTAAAAAAAAATTAATAGTATTCATTTAAATTCAGCACTTTAATTATTATATATGTAGATATTTAATAAGATTTTCCTCTGCATAATATATCGTTTAAGAAACCAACTGTATATAAATTATTTTCTTTCTATCCAGTAAATAGTCCTTCAAGGGTTGGATATATGGCACTTTAGAAGGAGGAAAAATTGGTCTGAACTGAGATTTTACCTTGATAATTTCCTTCCGTTGCTTTATTTCCTTGATTTAATCACGTAACCATATCAGATCTCAAGAAATAATTGTACATTTCATTATCACTTTACTATAAGCAATGTATAATAATTGATAATTACATTATCAATTTAATACATTATCTAATTGAAATTTGAACTCAAGATTTTGAAAGCTTAGTTGTTTTTAGAGGTTCTCAAAGTCTTTATTTGAAGAACCCTATTGGCTGGTATTGAAGAATGGGAAAGGTACACTTTCGTTCTTTATTACCAAAATGTATACCTGTTGTAAGCTGTTTCTTTACTGACTTGATGAACGTAACATTTTTTTTACGTGTTGCCTTATAACGAATGTTTACAATCTTTAATATCGGATGAGTAATGTCGCACAAAATTCTTTATCTAATTTCAATTTTATCCATTTTTAGTAAATAATAATATTTGTAATTGACAACATTCATATAAAAAGGAAAAATTCACAGATTCAGTGCAAATATTTTGGTTAGCAAAATAGAACACTCTTTAATTATTAATGAAAACTTAAATTAGTAATCAAGACTATTGAAGAGGCTTAAATTACATATCATGCCCTGGAAACGTTTAAATTACAACTAATATATAAAATATATCTACATCGTTCCATTATCCTTTCTGTACAAATTTCTAACTTTTATTGTCGGTATTCTGGTTATGTTTACTTTGTAGACCCCAGATTTCCTTAGTCGACATCTTCTTTCATTTTCTTTAACATTTTACATTAATAAACACAATTTAATGTTTTTTTTTTCTATTGTCAGAGAACAGCATGCTCCACCCGAAGGCACCACACGCATCAAAATCTTCAATGCTACACAACAATCTCCATCATGCTATGCAAATACAGCTTAAATATATAATAACTGACAACAACAAAAATTTAATGTATTAAAATCTAGTTTTTTATATAAGATAATAGTGCTTGAATATATGAAACCTTTGGTAAAGGACATTTCTTTGGTAGGTTCGTCTTGTCTATTATAGCGCTCCACGCAGATTTTCCAGTTCCTAATATTCTGCAGAAAGAATTCAATGAAATCGTTGAAAACATTTCACAGGTGCCTGGCTCTGATTTGGATAAACATTTGTACAATGTACATTTTGGCTGCAAAAAAAAAAAGACATAAATATTAGTGGATTTTTTTTTTAAATTAAAAGTTGAACTGTGGGATGAAGTTTCTTAAATGATAATGTTATCTACTTTGAAATGCTTTAGGCTCCAGAGAATGAATCAGCCTGATTCAAAGCAACACCCTTTAAAAGCGGAATTTAAACATTCCTCTATGCCAAACTTCATTAAAACTTTCTTCTTTACACTTAATGTTAAACAAAAAAAAAAATAATTCTAGTGTTTCTGAATCATTACGAAAATTTTTTTTAAAAAAAAAAGATATATAAAAAAACTCCATGTCCATAAATGTAATTTATAAGAGAAATATTTGATATACACGGGAATATTTTAATTAATTAGTAAAATAATCATTGTATTTTACCTCATGCATTGTTTACTCACATCTTAACTATAATTGTTTTCTCTTGAAAATGGACAATTTTTAAAACCTGACGAATATGAAAAAAAATACGGTCGTGCATTTTATAATTTTATAAAAATAAATAAAAAATTATTTTAAACTTTTATATTTACCACAACATCTAAAGTCAATTTAATTTAGATGTTTACTAAATCCAAATCTTCAACTGTTATCACTGAATCACTTAAGAACTTAACAGTTATAACTGTTACTACTTATCTTTTAAATTCAGTAATATTTTACATGTAAATGTTTTCACCAGTTAAAAATTTATTGTTAACAACATTCGTTGTTAAGTGCTGTGATAAAATAGTACTCAATTTTCTATATTTGGAAGCATAAGCATGTTCTGTGTAAAGCAAGTTTAATGCTCGTGTAATCTGACCTGTATATTGTATAATATTGTCCTCATTCTTAGTCTCTAATTCTATAAATTCCATGTTATTAGATAAACTATTCCTACCTTACAGATAACAGTTGTAGTCGTCTAGCCTTTTTTATATGTAGAACTACTTGGTATACTTGAAGATGCACCAGTACAAATCAGTCAGATGGTAAGAAATATTTTAATCCAAGTAGGATAGACCTATCCAATAATATGAATTTTACACGATTCCGCGGTACTAACAATTTGTATACTTCTATAAACTCTGCTTATAGACTATTATTATGCTTATTGACTATTACTAGCAAGATCTAATTTGTCAGCATTATTATCAAACTGAAGACTTAGTCAATGTATCTGCTATATGAATTCTTCAATTTAAATTTTTATATAAAGAGGATCCAAGGTACTACATATTCACGACAGTTATAATTTAGTATTTATAACAAGAAGGTTTTCACTTTCTTCCTATTTTCTTAAGGCAAATATGGATTGTTTTAACTTTAAAAGACCTTTTTATTTTACCTATCTTCGACTAATTTGAAAAGTTTGGACCTTCCGGTTAAAATATGTGTATATGAAATCCGATATACTGGATTCGCAAGCTTGTTATCAAAAGCTCTTTCAATATCCAATAAGGACAGAGAATGTTTTCTTTAACACTTAAGTCATTATATATTTGATCAACAATTTTTTTTTGAAACTCATTCTGTTGACTTATCATTTAGATTGGTGCGTTGTACTTTAGTCAGTTGCTCGTTTACCATAATATTTTCATGTTACTGCAGATATAACCTACTAGATGGTATAACCTACCTTCTCAAAGACTATTTCTTTTGTAACTTCAATAACTAAATCGTATTATGCTCGTATATCATACTAAATCATTAAAATAACTTCAACTAAACAGCATTTCTGATTTGATTATGATTAAAAATGTTTACGTCAATCTAAACAAATTCAACAAGTAAGTACAACAGACTTGTCTTATCAGAAGATGAGTTTTAAAGTTTTTAGCTATATTGCTTTTTGGAGTAATCGAAATTTCGTTTTTATAGATTACTTATTTCACATATTCAAGTTGATTTTTTTCACAAAATGTCATTGAATTCATGGAATATACAATGATACCTTTCTGTCTGTGTAATTTGAAAAAAATATGTTATTTCATATTGTTATTTATGTGTTATTTATCATCTCAAAATGTGCTATTTTTGGGAAGAAGTTTAATTATTGTTAGTAATAACATTCAACCTTTGAATAATGTTGACTGTTAAAAAAAACTTTAAAACAATAGGTTCAAGTTTCATTATTACAATTTTATCGTATACATCGTGTGCTAGATTACGAAGTACTATATTCAAGTTAAATAATTCTACCATTCTCCTTTCATCTTCCAGTGATAAATTTTTCTCTGTAAGTAAAAATTCATCAGTGAAATTGTAAAAAATAGCTGAAAAAAAGTGGGATTCCTTTGCGATTTTAAAGCAGGGAAAAATAATTCAGCTTTTTAGAGTTTTAATTAGTTAAAAGAACTAATTTGATTAATAGAAAATAAAGTAAAAAATTTAACAACCAATTACATGACTGACAATAAAATCTACATGATAAAGTAATTTATTATGTAAATATAATCTACAATATAGTATTCTCAGTAAAATTTTAAATAAATTGCTCCATCTTATTAAATGTATTATTATGGCTTGGTTTTTAAGAATTTTTTTTTTAGAATTTAATTTTTTAAGAACTCATTGAAATTGCTATAATTAACTAATTAAAAAGTACCACATAAATTTGCGACATATTGAAAAAAAATGAAAAAAGAAAACAAAATGACTCTAGTCTTAATTATTAGTCATCGTGATTCATTTGATTTTTTAGACGTCCATGACAATGGTTACATTTTCGTTAAAATTATCAAAATAGAGATAACTGTATTAAAAAAAACATTGATTAAATACGTTGTGAAGTAACTTAATAGTATATTTTAGCCAAGTTTAGTACACACCGCTGTTTTTTTATTTTTTTTTAAATATAAAACATTATTATTGACTGACTGGAAAGTCAACGACTCGGTATCACTAGTATAAGTATTATTTCCATTTTTTGTCTTTTATAATAAAATACCTGTTTACAAATGCTTATTTAAAATTAATATTGATTATATATAATCATTTTTTCTTGAATATAAAATCATCAAAATTTATAATTCCATATTCAGTTTATGATTATTTCCTGTTTATTGCATCAACACTGGCTTAAGGACCAACTAGATCTATTTTTTTATTTTAATAGCTCTAAGCGTAGGCTTTTTTTAATCCGAGTTTAGAAAAATATTGTTATATATAGCAGTTTAAAAGTGATGTTATTTATTAGATTACTATGTAATGAACATTTGTGAACTTATTTTTGTTGTTTGTATAGGTGTTTGAAAAGAAAGAAGAAAACATCTGAGCATCAAAAAGGAGGTTAGTTCACAATTTAATATAAATTTTATTATTTTACTATATTTCGTTACATTATTACTACTAAACGATGACAAACAAAAGTGTTGGGAAATAATAACAAATATTACATTATAGTCATGCAAAAAACAGAAAATGAAACACATCTTTACTAATTAGCATAAGTATGCCACTAAAACTTTTAAAACTAACTAATGTAAATTAATATACAATTAAAGTTCAATTTAAAAAAAGTTATTCCTAGAAAAAATAATGGGATTTACCTTGATTTAATTATTTTTTTCTTTAGAATAATATATGATTAAATGGTTTTGAATATATCAATAACAATAGGTGCAATTAAAATATAATTGAAATAGAATTGAAAAAAAAAGAAAATAGAAACATCAGTAATTATATTTATAGAAAGAAATATCACAAATATTAGTAAAAATATGTTCTAATATCACTAATGATTCAGTTTTTAATGAAATTTTAACTTTTATATTGCTTAAAACTTTGTATATAAAAATGTAAAATAATTTTAATACAATATAATATTTGTGAATCAATAACAGATTATGATTATAACTTCTTTTTAATCAATGTTTTAATGCTAACATTAAGAAACTGTTGTGTTACAACTTTGTTTTGTTTAAACTAATTTTAATAATCTGGCTTAAACCTATTCTTTTTAAATTCAGCTTAATTTAAATTGATTATATCTTGCATATAGCTATTCAATCATTATTAAACTCATTAATGCTTTTAATTTAATTATTGATATGTAGTGTAATTAATTTTAAACATTATTTAATAATTCAGATCCTTTTTATATAGTAATTCCTTAAGTTTGTTATATACTCATAGTAGCAGAGTTACCTTATAGTACTTCTTATACAAACTTATATTATACTATCCGTCCTTGACAGGTATTTTACAAAAATTTAGAGCTGAGATGTAGTATTGCAAAATATTATTAGAACTTAAAGAATTGTCGAAGATATTATTAGTGCAGCCCATAACTGTCATTAAATCTTGAAATTCTTTTGCAGTTTTAGACACTGAGCTCAATTTTGATTTACTTTTTAGATTTTTTTTTTATTTAGTACGCGGGTAGGTAGGACTCACTTATTTAAAGAGGGCAAATTATGATAAATGAAAAAGGAATTAAAATCAACTAACGATACCTACTTACTGCAGTATCAGACAATTAAAAATACCTGCATATTTTTTAGCTATATACTCCTATATAACAATCAATGATGAAATCACAATATGAAAAGGGAAAAAAAAAGACTAAGATATGTCAACCGTAATAATCGGTCTTCGTCAGAGTTAAAAACCCAACTGACTCTGACGTTGAGTTGAAAGATCGTAGCCTTTTTTTTCCCATTTCATATTTTGGTTTGTTCATTGATTGTTATTTCACTTGTTTATCGTGAAATCTTGTTATACTTGCATATCTATATATACCTAGCCAACAGAGTTAAAAGTCAATAACTTTGCTTCTACGTTGAATTTCCAATTCATTCAAATGTTATTTTTAAGTTAGACAAAAAAAAAAAAAAATCTACTATCAATGTTCAGCTCGCTATGACTTATGGTGGCTGAGTTTGATTGTGACAAAATTGTTCGACAAACAAACAGACAGAAATGTTTCTAAGGTGAATTCGGTTTCTCTAATGTAGAAAGTATAAAAATAACTTAACATCAGTCATTTCTAAGCAATTTATAGACAAAACCATTCTTTTATTTATAAAGATTTGTTGTGTTTGATTTTGTTTAATTGTTAATTAACAGTATATTAATTAATTAGCATTAATAACTATTATTAGGTAATTTAATAATGGATTTTAACTTGTAAACAATAATTTTAAACGTAAAACATTTGTATATAGATAAAATAGTATCGTATGTTGTATATTTATTGTTATTAATATTTTTGGAAAGTCTTTTTTTGCCAAATTGTGTTTTTAAACTTTTTTCTCCTAAACCACAAACTCTATAGACTTGAAATTTTTGTTATCATCATAGAAACAACAAAATCAGTTACTGAAAAAAAAAGCATCAGAGTTTTAAAGCAACTGAAAATATTTTGTTTTTAATAGAATGTATAAATTTTTACTTATAATTCAATTTGAAAGCTTGAGAGGAGGGTACCGTTTGCTTTAAAGATGTTTGGATTAAAATGATGTTATAGCTAGACATATAGTATTATGTGGAAAGATAAGTTAAGGCAATTTTTATCAACATTATATTAACGAAAGAGGCGTTCCGTTTTCAGAAAACTTTTTTTTGACGTTAAACGGCATATTAAAAAACAATAAAATTTTGCCAAAAAATTTATGTGATTTCAATTAAGGTAAAGAATCATAGCAATAAGCTATAAAAACTGAATATCAATCCTGTATCAATAGTTCACTTGCTATATTTCTTTACATTTATTTATATTTATATAATGGAGACTAATTTTATGCTACTTCTTCCGTGATTCAATGATACGACATTTTTTTTACATATTTCTGACATTTATGCTTTTTTTTTTATTTATTTTGTATTTTATTTCAGCATGTTCCACTGTGTATTAAATGCATTATCGTCAAATTGTACGCAATACTTCATTAAGATATGCAATACTTTCATTAACACTACAAAGTACTTATTTTAACTTATTTACATTCATTCATAATTCAACAATTAATTATCTTTTTCTTAAATATCTGTGCTGTACAAACATTTTAGAAATTCCTTATAATAAACTTTTTTAATTAATGAGGAAGGCCTAACGGGCCACTCCTCTCCACACACCAAGACCTTACGTATGAGAGCCAGTCTTTGTGGTTGCCTCAAACAGCAATCGTACACCAAGTGTCTAGGAGATTGGGGTGCCTCCGCGTTACATGGGCATGATGGACTAGGAGCTAGTTTCAACCTGCTAAGGTATTGTTTAAATGGCCCATGTCCTGTCATGTATTGGGAGAGTTTAAAGTTTATTTGAAAATGTTTCATGGATAATCTTTGTTTGATACTTGGAAAATATTCCTTTGTTAGGAGGCCTTTAGATGATTCTTCCCAATTTGTTTGCCATAGTGCCACTGTTTGTCTAGCAAGCCTTTCTTTGATTATTTATTTTTCGTAAATAAAGTCCAAGCTGTTGTCCTGGGCCCTGACATTTATGCTATGAAATTTTTTTTGTGCTAAAAAATCGTCAGCAGTCTCTTGCCCAATTTTAGTTGTTGTTTCCTCTGAGGTCCCTTAACTAACGTTGAGTGTAAACTCTTCATTTCTAGAATATTTGCTTTACATCCATTGAGAATCCTCATACTAATAACATGTTTTTTGTGTTTTTCACAATGTTCTTTCATTGTTACTTCTCATTGACCAAGAGGAAGGTCTTCAATAGAAAGTAATAGTAATTTAGAGAAGAAGGTGTAATGTATTTAATACGAAACAATCTCTAAAAATTAAGCGTATAAAAAATCTATTATTTTTAATTTAAAATGCAAATGTTTTCATAAGGAATCATAATATATTAATTAGTTTTCAGGAGAATCGAATAGTTTTTATTTGGTAACTTTATTTCTAATAACCATTTATGATATTATACTTAATAGAAAATACGACTGTGTTAATTATTTATTTTCCATTGTACTGTATTAAAGCTTTATTTTACCTTTATATAGCAAAAAGCGATTTAGTGTTCACTTTCCTTAGGATATTATATTTTATAGAGAGAGCGTTTAGTAAATGCTAAAAATAAATAGTATTTACTAATATTGCCCAACAAAAAAGCACAACTACATGGGATAATTTGCTTCATAAATCTATTGATAACAGAAAAGTCCCAT
Source organism: Hermatobates lingyangjiaoensis (assembly GCA_026182355.1). Classification (NCBI taxonomy): domain Eukaryota; kingdom Metazoa; phylum Arthropoda; class Insecta; order Hemiptera; family Hermatobatidae; genus Hermatobates; species Hermatobates lingyangjiaoensis. Next base: position 5,470,178 of record JAPFBL010001928.1, read on the forward strand.
AAAGATTACAAAAGCAAAGTTCTAATCCAGGTAATTTATTTAAATATGTTTATACAATTGCTAATGATATGTTAATATGGGAAAAGCCATGAGCATACCTGGTAGTTAAAACAATTATTACCATTAATTAAGTCCATTCGAGAGCAATAAAATGACATCTTCTTTCCTTGTCTCAGAGATAACATCATGTTTTGAGATGGGTGTAGTAGTTACTTTAGAATGAGATAAAAGATATCAGATCAGAGCCTCAAGTGCAGATAAACGGATTTATGAATAATTTCGTAGCAAGGTATACCAATCTGTAGAGTTTTTTTGACCGTAATAGATGGATTGGCTGAAGAATATAAATTGGAAAATAAATAATGCAATGACTTGTACGTCCTCATGGCTCTATATTTTAAGAGGCAAAGCTAACCTTAACTTAAAATTTTCAAAACTTTGCAGCATTAATATAGAAAATTTAATGATATAGAAGTTTGAAATACTTACTGTATTATATTGATATGATTTTTGGAATTAGTAATTAATAAGTACTAACAATATCCCTTTTTTTTTTTGTAAATAGTAAAATAATATTATGTTAAAGTTGTCATTACTTTATAGTTCTTAACTTCACAGACAGGGATTGATTAATGATGTTTTACTATAGAAAATTTGAAAGCTGGAGACAGGGACAGAATTTTGTTTCTTTTGTTGTTTTGAAGAGTGTTGATATTTGGATTTCATCCATATATTTTATGCACAGGATGTTATCAGCATGTTTTGTTGAAACATTTTTCATTTTCTCCGTTCCTTTAATACCCTTCTCTATCTAAACCTCTTGATCATTCTTTTCTTATCGTTACCATGTGTACCACTTCTCTCTATACTGCTATCAATGCTTTAGATACTCTGAAAAACTACTTTAGTTCCAGAACTCTTCTCACTATAGCTATCTACCTTCTCGTTTTACTCCAGGATCAAAATTATTATTATTATTATAAAACTCATGTTATTGCTTTCGATATACTGTTGGTCTCTTTTTTCTTAACATTGTTATAGTAATATGATAACAGCTATCTTTGCCAATTATTTGTCATTTTCATTTTTATATACTTGTTACACTTATATCTTATCAATTTGGCCCCATGATAGTTATGAGCTAAATACTTGCTCGTAATATTTCAGAAACGTCGTTCACCACATTCATTCACAACATTTTCAGCAGACTTTTTTTATTTCCTGACGTTGTTGTATAATGAACAGAGTAATAGTTATCTTGGTGATCTTAAATCACTATCTATTCGCATTATCAATGTATAACATCATAAAATCATAAGTAACTAAAAACTATAAAAACATTATTTTACAGGAAAATGTTAGGCCTTTTCTTTGATAGAACATCCTGTTTAACTATTGATATCCTGGTGTACAACCAGTAAGGATCGGAGTGACTTTACCTTTTCTAGTGCTGCTCTTACAACAGGTGTCAATAAACTTAAAATTGCGTTGAGTACTTTACTTTTGCACTTCATTTTCTTCTACTTTTTCTCCATAATCTTTAATCAGATCCCGGTGAATTTCTTACAGATAACTTCCTAACCAGATGGATATTTTCCCATTCCCCTCCTTTTTTTTAATGTTTAAACACGGGCTTAATCTTAGACATAGACTGGCATAGTTGAAGTTATTGAAATTATTGTACAACAATTTAACATAAATGGGCATAAGGTGTCATCTAATTGATAATTAAACCGTACATTGTAATACTTAGAGAAGTTTTCTAATACTCCCTATCAGAGATTTTTTTTTATTGTTTAAAATGATCTCCTAGCGAGTTAAAAACGACAGGCCTTAAGGTCTTTTTATTTGATCGGTGATTTTACATTAAGAGTCCTAAATTTCAGCTAACTCAGGTGTATTTAGAGTAGGAGCCTCTTAAGAGAAACTGACATAGTACAGACTCGGGACCGATGGCTTAACATCCTCTCCGAGAGACGACATACTCAGATTTATTCACCTCCCGCGTGAATAAATTGAGGTCCAGGTGGGGATCGAACCCCAGACTACCAGCCCAGAGATTAACTAACAAATTTATAGAGATTAATAAACTTAAATACTCTAGAAGATTACTTTTGCAGAAAAACAAAGACCAGAATAGAGGAACACAGTCTGCAAAAAGTAAAACACGACAATCCAAAATGGACATTTTTAAAATGGCAGTAATTAAAACATTATTACTCGTAACATCGCTTCAGTTTACATAAACCATTGAAAAAAACATGACGTCATTAAAGAATATTACCAATGATGTCATTAAAGAATATTACCAATGATGTCATTACTTTAGTTTTTGTTGATCTCTTATTGTCATCTATAAGATAATAATATTTTACATTTTGGATTGTCTTGTTGATTTACTTTTTCCATATTGTTCTTTTCTCTTAGTCTTTGTTTTTCTTTGAAACAGAATTAGTATATAATTAACTAATTAGTATTAATCTCTATAAATTTGCTGTTAGCTTTAATAAATATAATAATAAGGTTATGAATACTGCTTTTTATAAGGCAATAACATTATACATTTTATTTTTTTTTCACTAATATTGTTACGAGTAGCTTATCTTTTGTGGTTATTCTGAGGATATTCCTTGTTATCTTGTGGAGGTACTTTTTCAGTGTTATTATTAGTAATTAGTAATATTATTATTATTATTAGTAATCCTTATACTTCCATACCTACCTACACAAGATAGGAAAGCACGAGACTCCCGAGTGCCTGTATTGCTCAGCAATAGACGATGTGGAGCACACATATAGCCAGAGAAATGGAATAGCCAGAGGAGTGATTTGGTGCAGAGAATTGGTATATTCTTACCAGAAACAAGTATGGCCAAAATGATAGAGAGGGCTGATGTGTGGAAAATGGTAGACGGGCGAGTCAAAAATATCCTTTCCACAAAAAAGGGACACCTAGAAGAGAATAGCAAGTCCTAAATCAAAGGATGCCTTTCGTAAGGGAATGAATGGCCTAGCCTGAGGTAATGTGTGAAACAGTTCTAGGCTAATGTCTAAGAAGAAAAGGGGGTGTTTTAGTTGGTAGACTGGTTTACTGGGAGCCCAGCACTATGTGCGTAAATAAATTTCACCTCCTTATCCAAAAAAAAAAAAAAAAAAAATTAGTAATTCTTAAGAAATTTTCTTATCCTGATTGGTGCTGTTAACATCTAAAAATAATTAAACAAAGAGTTTTGGTGAAACGTCAGCTGGTAATTTATTGATATAATTTTTGTAACCATTTCCACTAATACCAATTTACGTCTTTGGATATTCAATGGTCGAGAAACTATAACAAGAATAATAATTTAATTAATGCTTAGTTATACACATCAAGTTGATAACTCTGCCTTTTAGTAATGTTTAAGCATTTGGCTTATGAAGGAGCAGATTGCGTTATTAGATTATGAACTACTTTATTATTAATATTTTAAACAAAATCCATTTTGATCATTTGAAACACTTTGTAAATTAAACCTAAAAGACTTTAAACTTAGATGTGTAACACAAATTTGGAGCTCAAGTAATTAAGTCACATCGTTCTTTGAGAATTAGAATTAGTTCTCAAGTCACGATTATTTCATTATGTCTAAGTGAGCTAACAAATGCAGTAAGTATAGTAAGTAAAACAAGAAATGAAAGTTAAAGAAACCGACAAAAAGACACAATGGCGTTGCAACAAATGACTGGAACAATAGAATTAATTGCCGCTAGAAATAATAAGTTTCTTTTAATTTTAATATAACTTCTAAAAAAAATAGAAACAATTTAAACGAGTTAAAATTTGTGTAGATAAGGTACCTGCGCACAAATAAAAGAACACATTGTTTATACATATAAATTTTATTTTAAAACATCTCAAATAAAAGGAGAGAATATCAACCTTCTATAGAGATAACTGTTTTTATGAGAACAAAGTTTGTACTACATTTCATTTTTTTTTATGTTAAAAAAATTATGCTGAAAAACTTTACTATAAGTAAACATTATTTCAAAGTCCATGGTAATCAATTAAGTTTTGGTTTAATTTTAAAACTGTTTACTTTATTTCATCAAACAGTCGAAGGATCATATTTGCAAAATCATGCAATTTATAAATTGATTACGATACTTCTGTGAAACAACACTTTTATAAATGAATCAAACAAGTGTTGCAAGATTTTATAATTACATGTTGAGTTTTCCGTTTTTAGAGCTAAATTACTACTTGTGATAATTTAAATTCTGACAGTAAAGGTAATTTAATTTGTACAGCAAAGGCTTCTTTAGGTAGATATTTTTAACGAAATTTCATTTTTCTATTGCTAGCAGTTCTGAGAGAAAAAGAAATATATTCTGATATAATAAAATATACAATAAATTTCCTTCGTTCCAAGGAATTTCAATACAATATGCTTACTTCATCTTCTCAAAAGGTGCTATTTTTAGGTATAATTTCGGTATGATTCCTCAAATACTGTTGCTAGTATTGTGTACTGTGTTCGAGAGATCCAGAATCAATCATAAGTCAATTTTCTACATTTGAAAATTAACATGTCACGTTTTCCAAAAAGTCTATATTTTTTTCTATTACAGGTATTGTTACTTTTATAACAATACCAAAATTGCAGAACAGTATAATTAGCCGGTTTATAAGGGAAAGTATTAGTTAAAAAGTCAGTTTGGTTGAAAAAGGTGCATTTTAATTGTATCGTATTGCATAAAACACAAAAGGAAGCTCGCATATGCGTCAAAGGGTTTTTTGGTATAATATGAATTTCCTCCTTCAATGTGGCCTGTGGCATAAAACACTTTATGCTTCAGATTTCATTAAGTTAATTTCAAGCTGCGTTGTGGTATATTTTGTGTAATATTACCTATAGTTGAAGGGGGGGGGGGGGGGGTAAACATTTGACCAGGAACATAAAAATTTCATAAACTCGTTTTGATGGATTTTCCTCTTAATACAGTTTATAATATTGTAATAAAATTCTTCAAAACTTCTTTTTACAAATACACAGTAGGTTTTAAAATAAAATATACAACTATAATTTCAACATTTTGTTTAGAACAGAAAACTTTCCAATATAATTTATCAGTTAATGATATTTGTTAGTTAAGTGTAATATATAACAAACTTATATTTTATTTACTTGTTTGTAAAAGACATCAAAAAGAAAACTATTACTTTTTTTTTCAAAAGTATGGAAATTTGCGTGAGTAAGTGGAAAACAAGTTTAGGTGGCTGGCTAAGCTTGTAGCACTTTAAGCAAAGGCACTACACAGGCAATCCTGTTTGAAGGGTCATGTAATTCTATCAAGAGACCCCCCACCTTTCCCCACTCTATCCTCACAGTATGCTTTATAGTTGGTCAGCAATTTCGTTTCTGCTTAAACCGGTTTTTTTTTTACATTCCTTTTGCTATAAAAGAATCCTATTTTTTCATGTTCCCAAAATGGACAGATTTTTCTTTATAGAATATTTTGTAAGTTTAAGACCGTCAACGTTTTGTAAATAAGAATTACAATCTTTTTAAGAGCAGAAGAGAACATTTTTTTATATTTTTTTTGTCACCAGTATATCAATCAATACTTTTAACTTTAAATAAAGTACTGTTGAAAATTATTAAAAGCGGTTAATAAAAAGATGTGAATACTTTTAAAAATACAAGCAGTCTAAAAGTAGATTTTAGCCAAAATATATTTTCGAAAAATTCTAAGAGTAAGGAGTTGCTTGCTAAGTTAAAAAGAAGATGTTTAATAAATGTTTCAAGTTATTGAAATTTAATTTTCATTCAAAAATATTCGGTTATTTCTTAATTTGTTTTATGATTTTATTTTTAAGGTGCTCTTTGGTCGGAAAGTGTAGTTTATTTTTTATTAACACCCATTTTACTTTGAGCTAACGCTATGCGAAGTTCAATCTCGAATGGCAAATTTTACTTGATGTATGTTTATTAAGTTAATGATTTTTTAATAAGTACTTGACAATATACAGAATTCGGTACCACGAGGTGTAAGATATGAAGCTATATCCTGTCTTTGAGGGATAGCGTTTAGAACAGGCATTGGCAACCTGCGGCCCAGCACGTGTATTTGTGCGGCCCTCAGAGATTATCTGAAAATTAAAAGTTTCTTTGCTTTTTGGTTATTAAAAAAAGCTCACCGTGAGTTTTGGAAGGAAATTACAACATGAGAGAGAGAGAGAGAGAAGAGAGAGAGAGAGAGAGAGAAGAGAGAGAGAGAGGAGAGAGAGAGAGAGAGAGAGAAGAGAGAGAGAGAGAGAGAGAGAGAGAGAGAGAGAGAGAGAGAGAGAGAGAGAGAGAGAGAGAGAGAGAGAGAGAGAGAGAGAGAGAGAGAGAGAGCTCTATTGCAACAAATGTTTTAGTTTTTTCATACATGACGCACTAATCTTTTGGAGATTGTTTGTGATTATTGTTTATCATAAGGAAATAATGAGATATGAGTATTAATTTTCATTATAGGGACAATAAACAGTTAAATAATTATTGACACATTAATAAAGCGAGCAGTATGTATTTCTATATATTTAAAAAATAAATTATACATATAAGATGTATATATCGAAATAGCACAGAAATTACTATGCGGCCCGCAGTCACTTGTACATTATACAATGCGGCCCTCAGTTCACAAAAGGTTGCCCATGCCTGGTTTAGAACAATTGGCATCTCTCATATGAAAAATTGTTGCTCCTCGGCGAAGTTCAAACATCCAAAGTTGAGTCAAACCACATGACCGTAGAATTCGACATCATTACTGTACATACGAACTTAATATCTGTCATGAATTACTAACATTCCAAGTTATAGTAGTACAGTAATCGAGCAGTAGAAGACCTCTGGTCTAGAACTGCTAGTTACGACGTACACTATAGTGCGCGGATATATTCGTTAGTCGTCGGAAAGTTAAGGGTACCAAAGCCAAGCATATTACTTGTGTTTGTATTAAACTACGTTTGATCTTATTTAGAAATCTGGGATGGAACATTACTAATACAATTTCAAAAACCAATGTAACGGTTAGACTGAATTAAACTAAGTTTATCTAAAATTTAGGAAAAACAAAAAATTGGGGGCAGCGTAGGCCAGAGTCTTACGCATAAACTCATCTAAGCTAACTCATATAATGAAGTCCTTTCACAATGAAAACATATTTTCTACTAAACATTGAAATATGAATACTCAAGCGAATAGAACTACCTGAAAACAATTTATGAAAGACTAAACCTGATAAGCCATGTCCTGATGTAAGAGAAGATTCATTACTAGAACATAAGGTCTGAAACTACAAATCTACACTCTCGTCCTGCCCTACTGAGATGCTAGCAGTCTTTAATGAACGCTCCATAGGTCAATAAGAAAGATAACTAAAGTATCCATAATATACTATGAAGGGAAATATTTCAAGGACTAATAAGGTAATGGTTACTTGCTCTTCATCAGTATAAACAATTTTCAATAATTGCACTTGTACATATTTTTTGAAGCAAGAAACTATCTACTGTCTACTTACATTATTTGAAAAAAAAAGTACTGCTATTGTAGATCAAGTTATCAAAAATATTATAGAAGTAATAGATTGGATAAAATACCTGTGAAAGAAATTATTGATACTGTTCTTCTAACAGATATGAAATAATGTCTTGGATTAGAATTAACAACTTGCTTATGACATAGATTCATATTTACCGTATTCTAAAAAGTTGCCTTAATTGTTGAGGTTATACATTGTATCAGACAATCAGTGTAAATTAAGTCTTTGAACTTTATGGTTATTAATTCAAAATTAGATGGACAATATCTGATCTCATCAGAATTTGAACAGTAAACAGAAGTTACACTAAGGTGGAAAAACATTACCACATGAGAATATGGTAATGGACAGGTTGGAAAATGTTAAACTCATACAAAGGTTATGTTGAATGTCTTCAACATAAGGCATTCTACATAAGCCCTTTAAGTACAACTTTCACTTTCTTCCGGGAAAATTAATTAATGAATGAATGAATTATTAATGAATGAATAAGAAGAAAGTTAAGAAGAAACTAACAGCTTATAAAAAGAGCAAATAGGTACTAAAAGCTGAAAAAAACCTTTTTCTTGTTTTTTTTTTTTTTTATTTAGGTTGATAAGTGCATCGTCTACTTGGACATTAGCACTGCCTTTTTCTTGTTGTTTGTTGTCTTGAGAAAAATTAAATAACTGTTTAAAACACCAAAAAATTCTTTCATTAGCGAGAATTTGAAAAGAAAAAACAGAATTGAAAAATGTTTATTAGTAGATATTTAACGAAATTAAAAAATCACTTCTTCATTAATTATAGCGAATGATGTTTAAAGTTCACTGTAAATATGGTTCAATGGTTTCTTTAGGTCCTTTATACTGTTAAACACTGTTAAAAAGCTCGTTTAAGTTTTGAAATTTATTACAGATCTCCTATATAATTCAATGTTTGAAATAAATATTTTCTTATTGCGCAGGAGATAAATTCGTAATTCTAAATTATTTGTTAAACTTCCTCTCAACTTCCTCTAAATATTGGAATAACATTGAGTTAATTATTAGTTTCGCTTAAATATATCATGTAAATTCGCTTGTAAATACAACTCATTTAATGATATCACATTCCCTAGTTAGAAGTTATTTAGAAAAACATGTTAAATGTTAAGTAAACTTCAAAGTTTACTTGAAAGTAATAAAAATATAATTTCAGAAGAAGTAATATGTCTTGTAAACTGCCATTATCTTGTTTTTCTTATTTGTTCACCAATAGTAACAATATCATAGAATAATGAATGTAATATTCAACTGAATGAAACAACTTGCATAATTTTGTATAGAATTACCTTCAAATCTTGGGTGAATAATGCTATACTTTAACTTTCTCTAAGGCATGTCTCATTGACAGTATTTGTCGACCTTCACATTTAAAATTATAAACTATTTTCTATGTTCAATGATAGTAATATGTACAATTTATATTTATTAAAATAAACAAAGAACAACTAGAAAATAATGCAACGCAATTTTATACTTCCATTAAATACCGTTAAACGAAAATTTCATCTATTCTCATTCCAAACTAGGTAAGACAACTATGACAAAAATTACTAACAAAACTTATTTCTGTACATCGCGAATTATGAAACTCAGGCAAAGAAGTCAGCTGGGACTTAACAAGACTGTTGTATTGGCGTCTACTAGGTTACTTCTATGTTGTTATAAATGACGTGTGTCGATATATGGGAGAGAAGGTACATCGCGAATTATGAAACTCAGGCAAAGAAGTCAGCTGGGACTTAGCAAGACTGTTGTATTGGCGTCTACTAGGTTACTTCTATGTTGTTATAAATGACGTGTGTCGATATATGGGAGAGAAGGTACATCGCGAATTATGAAACTCAGGCAAAGAAGTCAGCTGGGACTTAGCAAGACTGTTGTATTGGCGTCTACTAGGTTACTTCTATGTTGTTATAAATGACGTGTGTCGATATATGGGAGAGAAGGTACATCGCGAATTATGAAACTCAGGCAAAGAAGTCAGCTGGGACTTAGCAAGACTGTTGTATTGGCGTCTACTAGGTTACTTCTATGTTGTTATAAATGACGTGTGTCGATATATGGGAGAGAAGGTACATCGCGAATTATGAAACTCAGGCAAAGAAGTCAGCTGGGACTTAGCAAGACTGTTGTATTGGCGTCTACTAGGTTACTTCTATGTTGTTATAAATGACGTGTGTCGATATATGGGAGAGAAGGTACATCGCGAATTATGAAACTCAGGCAAAGAAGTCAGCTGGGACTTAGCAAGACTGTTGTATTGGCGTCTACTAGGTTACTTCTATGTTGTTATAAATGACGTGTGTCGATATATGGGAGAGAAGGTACATCGCGAATTATGAAACTCAGGCAAAGAAGTCAGCTGGGACTTAGCAAGACTGTTGTATTGGCGTCTACTAGGTTACTTCTATGTTGTTATAAATGACGTGTGTCGATATATGGGAGAGAAGGTACATCGCGAATTATGAAACTCAGGCAAAGAAGTCAGCTGGGACTTAGCAAGACTGTTGTATTGGCGTCTACTAGGTTACTTCTATGTTGTTATAAATGACGTGTGTCGATATATGGGAGAGAAGGTACATCGCGAATTATGAAACTCAGGCAAAGAAGTCAGCTGGGACTTAGCAAGACTGTTGTATTGGCGTCTACTAGGTTACTTCTATGTTGTTATAAATGACGTGTGTCGATATATGGGAGAGAAGGTACATCGCGAATTATGAAACTCAGGCAAAGAAGTCAGCTGGGACTTAGCAAGACTGTTGTATTGGCGTCTACTAGGTTACTTCTATGTTGTTATAAATGACGTGTGTCGATATATGGGAGAGAAGGTACATCGCGAATTATGAAACTCAGGCAAAGAAGTCAGCTGGGACTTACCAAGACTGTTGTATTGCCGTCTACTAGGTTGCTTATATGTTGTTATAAATGACGTGTGACGATATATGGGAGAGAAGTATTGCTAGTGTTTTCCGGTAACTGTTTTCTGTGTCATTGCTTTTTCCTCCAAATTCATCTCAATTTTGAAACCAACACACATATATACATACGAATTACTGGAACAATACTTTGTATAAAAGCTGGTCAGTCTGTTTTCTTAATATTAGTGCTCCTTAATAGATTTATTAATATTACAGTGTTCTTAATATGTTTGCATGTAGTTTTTTTATGTTAATGCAAAACTCAAACTAGCTCTTTTTACAAGCCTTATGATGAAGTCAATGTTAACCTTATGAGAACAATTTATCTTTGAAGCTTTGTCAACCTGGTCATGCATGACTGTAAGAAATGAGTGATTCAGATAGAGATTTTGAAGTTTACATTTTATTCTTTATTATACACAATGTATAGTGATAATGAAAAAAATCAATTTCAAGGTTTTGACGAATTTACAATTTTTGAGGTCCCCAAATTACTTTTATGACATTTTTTTTGACAAAAATTTGCAGATGTGTACCCAAAACATTGTGAAGACGATACAGTATACAATTTTTGATGAATCAAATAAGTATTATACACAAAAATGAGTCTCATAGTGTAGAAGAACTCTACTGTTTGGGAGCAATTATGCATGATGAAAAAGTCACTTTTGTTTCAAAAATGCATTTTGAAATACTTTTGAACACTCTACTAACTCCAGAGTTTTGAAATTTGTCATTATCATGGAAGCAAACAAACCCCATAACTCAAAAAATACTCAGATTTTTAAAACAACACGAAATATTATTTTTTTTCAATAAAATGTAAACATTTTGACTTCTGATTCAATTTGAAAGCTAGAAGTGCATAAGAGTGAAGTTTGTATATAAGTGTTGATAAATTAAATAAATTACTTACATCAATATGAGTTATTTCATTTTTTATTACCAATTCTGCATTAAATTTAGGCATTTCTTTTGGGCCTCTCTTTACTCTAGTTATATTTTCTATGACCACGTCTAGATTTGGGTATTCTTTACACTGTGACATTGTTTGAAGAACTCCATCATGCGGTACCTAGAACATAGGTCATATACATTGTGTTTTAAACAATATAGATCAGCCATAGTATAGGATATTACTTAGTAATATAAAATGAAAAAAATCAGGTTGTAACAAGCTAAACAATTTCAGACAAGTTGTTTTACTTTAGGATGAGGTACCATTGAGTGAATTAAATCATAGTCTTTTTAAAATTGTAACTTTTTTATATATGTAGAATGTGGTTCTATTAGGTTTATTTTGTAAAGAAATATGTGTTATATATATTTTGTACCATCTTCTTGATAGTCAGCTTTGAAATTGAATATAAAACAGAATCATGTGAAAAGGTTTTCGTAATCTCTTTCAGTCAACTGATTCCTTGACTCTAAAATCAACAAGAGATGAAAGTTCCTTTTTAGGACCAAACTGAGTATCACTTACCTAGATTGGGTTTAGATTCCTGCTTTTATACTACAAGGCTATGTATAGTATACAGGACAGGTTCATGCTTTTTATTTTGATATATTACCAGAAACAAAAAAGAAATGAACTTTTTAGTTGGATCGGTTTTTTATATAAACTGTATATAATTACTCATAAATTTGTTGTTATCCTCAACATATAAATCTATTGTCCACATATATATCATATAAACTTAATCTTGAAGGAGAGTATATCATTGTCATCAGGGTTAAGTATAAATCGATTGAATCTAAATAATGATTAATATACAATCGTTTTCACTACAAGAAAATGTTTCATAAAAGATATTTACAACAATATTTTTCAATTATTTGATTAATTGTGTTAATATCAGTTGTATCAATTATAACTAAATTAGTTGGTATATGAAGTATTTAGAAGTAACTACCGATAGAACTGAGTTGTCATCGTCCATAGAACATTTCCACATCCAATGTTACAAACTTTTTAAAATATGTTTACATGAATAAACATTATTAATACAAGTTATAAGGATTTGAAAATAACTGAAAGATTTAAAATTACCAATATAAATGAGGTTCTTTTTTTAATTAAAGAAGTATTTTTTTCGCAAACGTCTTTGCGGTTTACTAAACGGTAAGACACAAAGATTAGTAATAAAATTTTGGTACATACCCAACTACTGAGGCGTAAATGACTACTACTTCTATGTTCCTTTTTTTACTTTACTATAAGTAAAGTATAGCGATCGTGAAAAAATCGATCTCGAGATTTTGACGGAATTACATGTTTTGAGGTCCCAGAAGTCGTTTTATGACGTTTTTACGATGATGTCTGTGTGTGTGTGGTGGGTGGGTGGGATGGGTGCGTGTGTTAGCATTGCTTGTTACCACGCTACGGTCCAGAATCTTTGATGGATCAAGTTGATATTTTACACAAAAATGGGCCTCATAAAGACGAAGATCCCTATTGTTTGGGAAGAATTATGCATGATGGGAAAGTCACTTTTTTTGCCAAAAACCGTTTTTTTTATATTATTTTTACCTCTAATATATTAGAGGTATAATATTTATATTTATATTATTGTACCTCTAGTGCAATGAGCCCTCTGTTACAATGTCATCTACAGTTAAACGAACTTGAATATGATATGTTATTCCTAAATTAATTATTCTATATAGTTTTTATCTCTAGAAGGCACGAAAAGTAACTCTTTATTTAGTTTTCAAGTAATCATGTAAAATATTTAATCATCGTACTTAAAAAAACGGTGCAATAATGAAAAAAGACGGGAGAATAATAAAAAAAAACAGGAAATAATTCATGTTGTCCAACCTAATTATTTTGTTTATACCGATGATTAGATATAAAGGGAAATGTGATCGGGAAGAGTTAGTGTGGCAAGCCTGATTTTTAAATCACAGCTCCATTGCTAATTATTCTACTCTGTTTTCTTCACGTTCTTTTATTCAGCTTTCATAAACCGCCCGTTGGGTCAAATAAATTTTTAGATTTAATCGCTTTTAAATAAACGGAACAATAAATTCCTTAAATAAATTAATTTATATATAAATAATGGAAAGATCTTTAAATATCTCTTTTTTTTCATTTCTTCGGTTTTTTATCATCTACAAATAAATAGATTATAAATAGATTATTATCTATATAAAACATAGATTTGATAATTATATCAAATATATATTTTATGTATCAATTTTTTACCTTCAGCTGACTCCAACATCCAGCTGTTAATATTTTACTTATATTAATATGATCATTTCTAAAACTTGTATTAGCTATAACAAATATTATTTGTTGATATATTAAATAATTATTTCATATTCTCGTCGATTTTTCATTATATTTTTTCTTTCGAAATTTATTATAATTAAATCATTATAATTTAGGTAGAAAAACATTTTATTTAATCTTTCGACGTCATTTATATAAGGTTTTGAAAGGCTTTTCACCAGTGCAGTCGAGGCATAATCGCAAGCGAGGGCTGGACCTCCAGCTGACTCCAATTCTGACGTGGTGTGAGTGTTTCGACTTTGATTGAATTAATATTTTATATATACATCAATAATCGTAATTAGCATTTAATTTGTTAAGTTCTGTTGTAAACATTCTTTAAATTCTTTCCAACAACAATGGAAAGTTGTAAAAGTGTATATACTACCTTGGTTTATATACTATCTGGGCGAATGGCATTATGCGAAATGATGAGAGGGGTGATTGGGCCAAGGGAATCTGAAAACCCCTGCACTAGAGCAGAGTTTTTTTTTTTGTTCCAGTAACTTTCCCGGGAACCCCATATTCTAATGATTTCATGTAATCATAATATAAATATTTTCATATATTTAAATATATGCCTTTTTAAATAGTATGTATGTTTAAAAACAATTAAAAAAGTAATATTACTGCAATGTGTATTTATCGAGAAAAAAAATTCAAAACTAATAGATTTTAATTTTTATATTTTCCACAAGTGCCTAACACATAAAACAGAATTACTAGCAATTTTAACATAAAGTTTGTTTTGTAATCATTTTTGGCTTTATAGTTGAAAGTTTGATTCTAAAGTTAACCCCAGCATTAAGTCTACTTCAGTATTTGGTTTCTATGACAGTTTAAAGGGAAAATCCAGTTTCACATAAGTAGGTAGTGGGAAATGGCAGCAATGTGTGAAGTGCTATTTTTGCAATAGCAAGAAATTCGAGAATCAGATAGTTTCAAAAACTGACTAGTGATTCATCACTAATAATGAATAAAATGTTGACCACTTCTACTTGTGGGTATATAAATAAAAATACCACTACCTTTTAAAATACCACTCTTCCCTCCCACCCTTCTCAACCCCTCACCAGATGATTTCTGCATCTAGTGTTTCAGTTGGGTTTTTGACTCTGACGAAGACCGCTTGTTACGGTTGAAAGAATTTAGTCTTGTTTTCCCATTTTCATATTGTGGTTTGATCATTAATTTATGGGTATATGTAGATATAATTATTATTTGGTTTCATGATTCACAAGAAATATAGAATAAATCCATACCCACAAAAACAATTTTTTAGAAAAATCTTTTTACAAAATATTCCTCTCTCAGAGAATCAGCTAAAAATCTGTTGTAACATTCCTGAAATAAAGTTTTACATTCAGGTCTAAAAGTTGAATATTTATTGTAATAGTTATCACCAGTTTTTTAAAGAGTAAATTGTAGATCTTTTTTTTATTTAATTTAATAATTCTTATTTAATTTTTGTTTTATTTAATAATTCTCAGGAGAACCATTTTGGATGAGTTGGAGTATTATATGTTTTAATTTGAGGTACATAATGATCAATGACAAGCGAAATAATATGTTAGAAATAATTAGTGCAATAATTTATACTCGAGAATGAATATGAAGTGTCTCAACTAAATTCCGATAGATTGGATAATAATGAAGTATAGTAGCCCTTCGAGAAATTATATTTAATATTATGAAGTTCAAGAGTATGTACTTCCTATATGAACAAATAGAATGTACATCCTCTACTTTCTTAATATGTACATCATAAGGAAGTATGGGATGGCAGTAACAAGTGATAGTATTATTTTTTATACTATTTGATAATATAATATCAGATTCACTATCTCTAATAACGTATTTACTTTTTGACACTATTGTAATTTTTATAATAATAAAAAGAGAATCGTGTAATATGGACTTTATGAAATTAAATAATGCCAGTAAAAAAAAGTTCCTTTTATCTGTTATAATAATCTGAAATTCAATATCTCTAGTAACTTATTTATATTTGACATTATTATAACCCTTATAATAAATAAAGTGAAAACCTTAAATTATGGATTTTATAAATTAAATGATGCCAGTAAAACAAAGTTACTCTTATCAAAGTATAAATTAGATTAGAAATGATTTTTAAAAAAAGTTGAATGGAAGTTACATCGTATGTTTACTTTAACCAATCATAGCTCATTTTATTTCAACCAATCATAGCTCTTCATTTCAACCAATCATAGCTTATTTTATTTCAACCAATAATTTTTTCCAAATACTTTTCACTTTAATTACGTCTCTGAATAATAGCGTCACTTTTATTTCTAATAGTTTTAATGAATTCAAACTATTCTAAATCAAAAAATTAGTTAATATATGACTTTTAAATTAAATATTGCGCTGATTGAATGACAATGCAAGAATACAGAAGGTATTGAACATCTTAATTATGGTCAGTGGCAACATATTAATTTTCTTTTCACTATTATGAGTTTAATTAATTTAGTCTTAGACTGTCCACTCTTATATATGGTAATATTTTATATTACATTAATATCATATTTTTATCACCATTACACCTCAACAGGAAAATAGTATATTTAAATTAACTACCACTGTATATATCAAGCAAAAAAATCACCTTGTAATCGTTTTCAAGGCTCAGCTAATTTATTAATTGAATCAAAACTTCTTCTATAACATTCAAAAAGTATCTTTCAGACAATTGAAAACAGTTATTTAGTCTACTAGTTTACCTATTTTCCAAAATTTTCCTTAAAAATTTCTGGTCTTAAACAATGTTATTCTCATATTTTTTCTCTAATTATATTCTTACAATTAAATTTATTTAGTTTTAAAATATTATTTTATAATGCCTAATTTATGTTTTATTAAAAAATCCTTCCAACATTCGATCAATTATTTATTAATTATTACACAGTTTTACTATATGTGAACTATTATTACTGTTTTTATTATACTACTGTATTCTCCCTTATTTTATATTTTCATAGTATTATTTGCTTCTTATTACTTCTGTTATATATCATGGTCCTAGGGTAAAAGGGCTATAGTAAATAGAAAATGTCCTATTTAAGAGTTATACAAGATGTATTACCTCTACTAAGAGATAGATACAATTGATTAGATGACATTTATCATTTAGATTCAGAATAATTAAGTAAAAAAGATAATGCTATGGTAAACAAAATAGAACTAATACACATTTGATAAAAACAGATATTCCCTTTAAAGTAATTATTTTAATGTATTCATTTCCGTACAGAATAAAATACTTTTACAACAAAAGGTCTTTTATGACATGAAATAATTCATATTAAACTAATAAAGAATTACATATAATAATATTGATAATTAAAGCAAACAAGATTGAATCAGTGGAAATTAAACAAACTCTATCATAATGATGGATAACTATAGTACTTGTTTTATTACTTTTTTAAATTTCTTTATGTCGTATTTAAAACAATCTAAACTGCTATATAAACCATTATACTTTATCATCAAACTAGACAGTGAGGAATGACAAGAGTATTTATTTTTAGTATAGTTGGGCTTTTCTAAATTTTTTATGATGGGAAATGAGATAAGGATAATGAATTAAATTATTTAATAATTTATGTGTAAATAGGAAGTTCTTAGTGTTCTGGAAGACTTAGTGTTCCTTTTCCTCTCTAATCATTAGCAAATACCACACTAGTAAACTGGTAAATCATTAAAGACACGTGTAAAACAACACCAATACAACGTAAGTAGACAGGAAAAAAGTAGTGCCTTATTCTTGCATATGAAAATGAAAATCATCATATTGATTGGACAGGAGCTAAATTTATTACCTATGAAAAATCAATGTTGTTAAGAAATATTATTGAATCGTCTCTAATTAAATTTAATAGATCTAATATTATAAACATTAGTAACGGTCTCTTCAAACTTGATACTTTTGTTACGAGGGCAATAGCCTCTTAAAGAGGGTTGACAGCTAGCAGATAGTTTTTTACTTTTTCTTACTGTACTCCTTTGTTTCCCCAAACATCCCTTTCTGGACATTAGTCCTTTCCTGCACTTTCACCCTTTTAAAATACCACTCTTCCCTCCCACTCTTCTCAACTCCTCACCAGATGTTTTCTGCATCTAGTGTTCAGTTGGGTTTTTGACTCTGACGAAGACCGCGTGTTACGGTTGAAAGATCTTAGTCTTGTTTTCCCATTTTCTTATTGTGGTTTGATCATTGATTGTTATTTCACGTGTTTTTTTTTTCGTCGTAGATTGTGGAAAAATCTGTTCATCAGATTCCTTAGCAAGACGTCTTGCTTAGGATATCTGGGGTTGGGGGTCCCGACCCACTAAAAAACCACATCCTATTTCCTGGCAATACCCGACAGGGAAACCGTTTGCATTTTATCAAAGAACTATTCTAAAGCTCTGCACTGTACGAGTAAGAACTGTTCTGGAATGTAATACCTAACTACTTTATCAGACAGTGTGATCTGTATCGAGTCCAGAATCATTTCTGCATTCATCATCCACTTACCAAGGCAGAGAGACATCACCAAGAAAATTTTAAAATTAGCTTCATAGGCCTCAATACGTCTGCATACGTAGAAACATCAAAATAAATTATTTTCATGATTACTGTATTTTACTTATATTAAAGTAATAATTTTTTTTTCAACCAAGATTATCCTATATAAAATTACTACGTGATTTGCTCCCAACGTACACATTTATACAATTTCACCAAGAGTGCTGATCTAAGGGTAAGTCTAGCTGATTTGTTATGGCTGCTTGATTCAACAATCAAGTGTGAAGCCTAAATTTTACCTCACTAAGCTTTATTATTTCTGGGCTCTTTAAAGAGAATTTGGAATCATAGAAGCACGGAATGAAGGCTTTACTTTCTCTTTCTGTAATCCAGTATTCATGAAATGTGTATTGTAGCAAAACAAAATAGAACTACCTTCGACATGGAGTTAAATTTAAATGACCATGAACTTAAAGAATATTAGTAAGAGTTTAATTAATTTGTTTGAAAAAAAAAGAGTTGTATTTATATTACTGGAGAATATTTATATTTTTGTACTAACCTCTACATCATTCGATATTTTCAAAACATGATCATTCAACATTTTCACAATGGCCTAAAATTTCATGATTATTTATCAAAGTGCATAAAACTTGTTCATATTTTTGTGATGGTTATTCATAAAATATTAAATATTGACAATGCATTGATATGATATAAGAAAGTATATAAACATTACTATGGTATATTGACATTGAGTCGCTATCAGTGATGAAAAATTCGGCCATAGAGAAAAAAAAGGATCATTCGCCAACAAATAGAATTATATAAAATACCTTCATAGATAAAATTATAGAATGAACATAGTAATAGACCAACTCAGGGTTTTTTTATCTTTTTAACACATTAATTGTGCAATCCGTAATTGTGTGGTGTTTACCCATTCTGAGGTAAAGTGGTTATACAAAAGTCTCTACACAAATGAAGTTTTTTTTTTTGTTAAACAACAACGTGTTTCGAACACCTTGTGTTCATCATCAAGAAGACACTAAAGGATGTGGATCTGGAGGGTTGGTCTCATTTGTGTGGAAACTTTTGTATAATCACTTTACTTCAGAACATCTCAGGAGGGTGTGGGTAGGGAAGTGAAAATAATCACATCAGATAATGATTATGAACTACGAAAAAATATTATCCAGAAGAAGTTGCTAAAAAATAATGGAAAGAAAGTTCCTCTAGACTCTAGACAAAGGAGATCAATACATTACGTGCGAAAAAGCACTTACAATAATTTAGAATTAGTGAGATCCTGTAGAATTTCCAGGAAATAACTGAAATTGTTCACTAGGCACACTATGACTTTCATAGTAATGTTACGTGCAACTTCAACTTTGATATCACTGTCCATTATGAATGTCATTCAACATTTTCTTAAATAGTTTAACTAAAATTAGTGTTATACAAATTTTTTATTATATACAATACCATTAAAGATAAAATTTTTGTCTTTACAAATAAAAGTGAAATAGACTGAGGTTAGTTCAATAACATATTTTTTTTACTCTGAATCTTTTAACTTTTCATTTTAATTGTATAGCTTTATTAAAGAAATGAAATTAAACAGGACCTTTGCAATATCAATAATGAATCTCATATAGTAAAAGTTGATTGAATATACAATGCATGCTCACAGCTATGTCTTCATCTAGTAGATCAGGAATTGTGTTATATCGGTTATATTTTACAACATAAGTATTTTTTGTTATTACTTATGCAGTAAAAATAGTATACGTTATGCAAAATAAAAGAAAAATACACATGATATACTTATATTACCTGAAAATGATGATATTTGGTGCTTGTTTATGGAGACTTTACAATAACGAAAAAAACGCATCGAAATGTAAGTTATTAATCAAGCAAAAACACAAAAAAAATTACTTCAAGTCAAAACATTCTTTTCATTTCATTCTGTGATTTTTTTGATTGGGTATCTAAATTATCATATTAAACTAACTTAAGGAAAATGTTTAACAATAACTTCTCAGGAAGTCTCATGGAATGTTTTAAAAATAATATTATCTATTAAATTATATACTTTTAGTCTGAAGAATAATGAAAGTATAAGCTACAACGAAAAATGTAAAAAAAAAACAGAAAATATGCTGTGAGGCATTTCAAATTTATGCCATCAGAGAGAAACTAGAAATTGTGAATAGAAGAGGTTACAGTTTTGTTACAATATACAATTTTTTTTTAAAAAAAAGATAAAAAGAATAACAATAAAGAAAAAGAATAACAAATTATATTTGAAAAATAACAAATCTAGGTCACAGGAGGAGAATCACAAGTTTGATTAGAGTACATATTAATAGGTTTTAATATATTAAGAGGTCCATTTTGTTGGACTATCCCCTCAACTAAATCATTATCTAATTTATAGAGTCCCGGGCTGCTGTTGACAAGGGTTACAGAACTATATTTGATCATAATTCCCACAAGGTTCCTTTTGAGGTCTGAAGGTAGGAACATCAGTTCCTTGGCGTGCTCCCATTTTATTACTGTTTCTTATGTTTTTATGCTGAAACAATGCACTAGACTCTTTCTGTCTTTTATGAGATTCATTAGTATTCATTAGTCTTATACTTTTATTGGTTTCCACCACGTGTTTATTGTGATTATTTAGTATGTATTTTGTAATATTTTAATTTATATAACAGATATATTATGTTTCATGTTCTATACAATTGATGGATCTGCCCAGTAGGTAGTGAAAAATTTGTAGTTTATTTTTTTTAGTATTCGTAAAACTGATCAACATGTTTGGAATGGTCTGTTGGTGCAGTAATAACCAGACTGTAGTGTTAGCATTTTAAAAATATCAAAATTTTTGAAATGCCCTCGGTGAGGAAAGTCATTTGATACAATCGTACGGATTTATATTGACAGAAAAATTTCTTAATCAAAACTCAAAAAAATTAGCAGAAATCAGACGAGCGTAAGAACCAGATAATAGTTTAGATCAATTTTTGTTAGTTATGTTGGAATTATTAATTGAAGAAATAAAAGTTCAATATTTTGCCTGAAGCTAAAATATCTGTTCGAGAACAAGCAGTCAGTTATTAGAAATATTGGTTTGCAGGACTCTAGAGATGAGATGAGGAAAAAACGATATTTTCCTGGCAAGATACATGTAATACATCTACGACAGAAATGTTGACAAGGAACTCTTTCCTTGGTAACATATTGAAAATGAAGCGTATAATATTTCATGGCAGAAATATTAGCCACCTACTAATATTACAAGATCTAGACTAATATTTATTGAAATCAAAACTGAATTCTTGACTACTGGTCAATATAAGAGACAAAACAAGCAAACGAGGATAATCTACTCTGTAATGCCCAAAGACTAAAACATATGGAATTGGAATTATTGAAAAGTTATAGCAAATTAACCGACAGCAAAAAAAAATGTCAGGAAGTGTGAATAGCTTAAAATTAAATCAATAATAAATAAACTTTTTGATCAAGTCTATGATAAACAATATCATGATGTGCGATAATGTAGCAGTGTTAAATAATAGAAGTGGTTAACAAATATTTTAATTTACTCGGTTGATTATGATAGCCTGTATTATCTGTGTGCTCTGATGGCAATTGCTCTGTTGTCATTGTGGTTATTTTGTTGTTGTTAGTTATTATATATTTAAGCTGTATTTGCATAGCATGATGGAGATTGTTGTGTAGCATTGAAGATTTTGATGCGTGTGGTGCCTTTAGGTGGAGCATGCTGTTCTCTGACAATAAAAAAAAAAAGTGTTAAATAATTCAATTGTACTAACTACACTTAAAAATCATATATATGAAAGTCAACTAATAAGTAATCTTACTTATTGATTATTATCAATAATGGTATTTCTAAACGTAATCATTAGTAATAAGGAATATAATCAAAGCGTCATCACTGTCGACTAATTACATTATCAATAATTGATTACAGTTTCAATTTGTTTTGCTTATCATATCAGATAGTTTATAAACGCATACTAAATAAATAATAAACATATAAGTTTATAAATTTCAATGAAAATATATATTCTAATCAATTTATATAATTCGTTATTTAATTTCAAATCATCTATATATTAATTTAAAATAAGATAATTAAATAATATCATAACTTTTCTATCCTCAAAATCAAATATTTTTAAGTAAATTTTGGATTTTATATTAAATATTAAGAAAAAATTTTATAACAAGTTAATTATTTAAACTATTGAATATATAAATATAAATGAATTAAGATAATTTATTGACTATAAATTGTGGATGTTAAGGAAGTATAATATATTATTAACATAAAAAAAATCTGGAGTGGCTTGCACTCAACTATACTATAAGTAAACATAACATCAGACTTCTTGGTTACATAATATATACTGTCCCATTCAGCAATAATGAATAGTAAATCCTGGATGTAGTACAGATAGTGATTCATCCATTTATCAAGATATATGCTTTTTTTGTAAATCACACTACTGATGCAATAATAACATTAGTATAACTGCAGCAGTAATAATATTTATTAAAGCGAGAGTGTAGATTTTGTGTTACGAAATATGTAATCTCTTACCGGATAACATGGCTTTTCTTCCAATATCCAGTGGATCTCCTACATGGTTTATCTGACCTGCTTCTACATTGAAAATTTAATACAAATATTCCCATTTAAAACTTGAGAATATTTCTATTTTAACTGATAAATGTCAGAAACATGTAAGAAAAACGGTTGCTTTACGATAATTTTTAATTTAAGTTGTAGGATAATTGAATTAATTATTTCAATTATGTTTATTGAAATCCAAAGAATGTTTTCAATTATGAATTATGTTTTATATTTCGGTCTTTTATATAATTATTATACAATTATATAAAAGCATACCAAGAATTTTATAGCACGCTAGTGTGTTTTAAAAAAAAAATCACTTTTCTTTCCCTTTGTTAAAAGTCATAAAAATCCAATTTACTCTGAGCGAGTGTTATCTTTTTCCTATGTGCTTGTTAGGTGGATTGGTTTTCATTTGCTTCTAATATAAATACTACAGCAATTGCTTTTTGAGTTTCATTTCAGCTTTAATAATTTGTGTAAGAAATATTATAATTTCAAACTTTACACAATTGAGGAGGTTGAGGCTCGGGACTCTAAGCTAAAGCTTTTTTAGAGTGTAGGTAGATCCAGCCTTGCATTTCATTAAAAACTGAAATTGATCCAGGCTTTCCTGCTCGGAATCGTATTAATTCATTGATGAAAATAATAATAATGTAATTTCCAGGAATGCTTAGAGAATATCAGGATTTATATCCTGAAGCACAGAAGACTTCAGTAATATGATAGGAATATATTACGTACATTATTACTAAGAACAAAACTTCCTTTTTTTTTAGCTCCATTGGTTTCCAAATTAGTCTAATAAAAACAGAGTTGAAAAAATTCAAATGAATTCTTCAAATATCTTTCTTATGAAAAAATTCTTCCCAATACTAATTACAGTAGTTTTAGCAGAAAAACTTCAATTAATTTCATGCCCTAATAAAACTATTTTATAGGAATATCTTTTTATTAAAGATTTAATTAATGCTAAAGTCGACAGTACGTTTTCAATTTACTTCTCCAGAAATTGAAAAAAAAGAACTTGTTTTTAATTAAATATTTTAAAGGCATTAATCTTTTTATTGTCGTTTCTAAGATTCGTTTGATTTTAAATAATTATAATAATACAGTATATACAGTGCAGAGGCAAGCTCATTTAGAAACTCAGAAAAATATTTTTAGGAAAATCTTTTTAAATGTAGGCATATCAATAATACCATCTTTGTTTTTCCTTTATGTATTAACTAATCAACACTAAAAAACATTAATTATTTATATATCAGACAATGTTTTCTTACAGCTCTTCATATAGCCGCATTATAACAGTTTTTATATATTTAAATTCAGATATATTTGATTTTTATTTATTAACATATATTTCTATTTTGTCATGATTATATTTACTCCTACTATTTTATTTCTGTTTGGATGAAAATTATTCGTTCCTTATGTATATACTAAGCTAGTGTCCAGTTTGTGTGAAATTATTTTGCTCAAGTATTCTTATATCAGTAAATAATAATAATTATTATTCTTTCTTTGTCATGAGAGATGTGTTACTGTGATATCACCAGTAATGCAGGGTATGTTCATTTTTGAATGGGAACTGACCTGAAAATTAACCCTAATATTGCCGTTTCTATGGCTTCTAACACATTAACCTTGTAACAGGTTAACGTGCTACAGGTTAAATTACGTAGGTAATTTACTAATTTCCTACTATGTTAGTGTGTGTTTAAGTTATGAAGAGAGTGGAACTTCTTGATGAAACTCAGAGATGGCGTTGTAATATATTTGATATATAGTTTGATCATTGAATGTGCTATTTAGAACACATTATAACACAATATTATAATAACACATATAAGGTTATAATAACACATTATAAGGGTGTTAAAAGTGATTTTTAACACCGTTATAAAGGCGTTATAAGGGCGTTAAAATCAAATTACATGTATTTCTTTTTTTTTTTTAAAAAAAAGTTTGGTTGAGATCAAATAATAACACTTAGCAAAAATTAGATTTGTTTTCACTCAGAAATTTTTCAACTCATATTTTTCTTGATGCTATTTAAATAAAAGTAAAATATTAAAATTACTTATTTAATTCTGTTTATAGCTTACCTATTTATACATTAAATTTCATTTAAACAGTACTCTCTCATTAATTCAACCAATATTTTATACTTTTCAGTCTTCTATAATTAATAAAGTGTTAGTTTGTTATTTAGTCTTACTTTTTGATAACTCGGTTAGTTTTCTTCTTTATAATGTATACGTATATCTGAATTCATAATATACGTATTTAATATAATATTTTAATTGGTTCTATAAAATATATAAAAATAACTTTAATGACTAAGAAAGTTTAAAAAGCTTTGTACAAAATTGATGTATTTCAAAAGTCGAATGTAAGTGTAAAGAACTATTCATCACTGAAAAGTAAAAAGCGTTCTGCATTTCATTTTGAGTCAAACAGTTTACCATCCTATTTGAAAAGAATAAACACATAGCATATTAAAGAAAACCACATATGTGTTAAACATCCAAGCTAAAAGGAAGAAAAGCTATGAAAGGAAGTGTTTAAAAAGAAACGTATGCAAAGCAGGCAATTTAGAATGTTTAATTTCATGTAAATATCTATATATAATTTCAAACAGAATAGGATGTATAAAGAACTGCATATTATAATAGTTTATTGCAAAATAAAATTCAAATCTATCGAAAATATTAATTAATACCAAAATATGAATAATTACGAGCGAAATAATATATTTATCATATATATATAAAACAATGAAATTGTACCAAAATATGCAATGAAAATTTGACAATTTTTTAAAAATATTTAAGAAATTTTAAGTACGGTAAAGAGAAATAAAGCTACAAAAACTGAATATTGATCCTGGACTAATGGTTTATTTACTATAATTGTCGTATTGGCTTACATTTATTTACATTGTTTACAATGACGTAGAAATTTGATGAGTGAATCCTGTGAAATTGAATTGAAAAATGTTCAACAAATTAAATAACTTAATATGAGATGTTAAAGAATACATTTCTTTCATGCAAAAAATGAACACAAATCAAACAAATAATTTCCGATGCTTTCCATGTTATGATGGATTTGTCTCACACAATATCCTAATCGATCAATATGTTGCAAGCTTGGACAAAAGTTAATACCAGATATACATTTTTTGTGTTTACGAATCATAGTATATTTGGATAATATTGAACTGTGAGGAATGAACTCTTTCCCCAAGAAGAAGCTATTATGTTATTGACAAATGCGGTTTTTTCACTATCTAGTCTAGTAGTTCATATCTATTATTTTTAAAAATTTCAAGCGTCCCGTTATAAAAGTCTTAATTATGCTAAACAGGTGGCTTTGAATTTGATTTGTTATGACAAACTGGCTAATTACTAATATATTTTTTCTCAGTATTTAATTATGCCACTTAATAACTAAAAGGTGGACATATTACACTATGAGTATGAACTATTAAGCTCTATCTGTAGTAATATGAGAAGTTTTTGGTAAATATGTATCTGTATAAAAAAAATAGGATACTTTATAATAAACTGAAATCAACAAAATTAGGACCACAAATTTTGTTTCACTAAATAAATAACTCTTCGTCTTGGTACTGGGTCCGATGACTTCTAGATAATAATAATATTATTGATATTAAATATATAATATACTCATTATATTAGTTCGTCGAACAATAATTCAATTTTCTATATCAGTGATAAATAGATAAACTGCTCATTGAAATAAAGCATTGTTCATTAACATTAGCTTTACTTCTTAAGCATCGAATTGATGTAAAGATGAATAATAAAACACATAAATATGCGTAAAACAATCAGGTTTAAGTTAGTTTGAAAAGTATATTCTAAACTTTTAATTTTTTTAGTCTTCTGCAAAGGATTTAAAAATATGTTTGGGGTATTTAACCGGGCATTGTCTTCTAAACTATGACTCATACAAACTGAAATTAATATCAGGTAAATAATGCAGATTGTGTCTGCAATAGGAGCCATTAGATTATTCTTGAACATATGCTAGCTGAATAGCTGAATACATAGCAGTTGCCTTTAACAAGGTAAATATATTAATACATAATACTTAGTAAAATACTAATAGAAATAAACGATTCTTTTCAAAGATAATTTATTAAATGACCTTTATGACAATTATTAAACTTGAAGAAAGAAATGTTTTTTCTAGAAACGACAGTGAGACGTTCAGTAGGTTAGTTTTGGCCGCCATGGGCACGGGTCCGATGAGTCTCAGATAATAATAATGTTATTGATATAAAAATAATAACTCATTAGATTATTCTCGAACAATAATTCAAATTTTCTTATAACTGATAAAATAGATAGAACTGCCTTAAACTAAAGATGTCATTAAATTAGTTATTTAAGAGTTTGATGTACGTGTAAACGATAAAACATTAAAATAAAACCAAAACTCAATTAATTGTCAACTAGTTTCATGTTTTCTTATATTAAAGGAATAAAAATGAAAACATTGTATTTGAAAAGTACTGGGACAGTTACAAACTAAACATGATTTCTGTGAAAATCAACACGTTTTGAACACGTCTATTTTTGATTCTATCATTATTTGCTTGTCATGTGAAAGAGGGGTGGGGGTAAACATTAGAATGGGCCAATGTACTCACTACTCTCAACATATTCAAAAAATGTATTGCTTTTTAACAAAACATACTTCATGGGGAGATTGACTAAAAATTTGGGATATGATTGAACACATTTTCACTTAATGCATATAAAATGACAGCATGACATTACAATTTACATTTCTTTTAGAATTTTTTTATTGCTGTTAATTTTATTACAAGATTAAAAATTAAATTACTGGACTACAGAGGTTATTAAGAACCATTAATGAACCATCTAAAGTCTTATTTGTATTTTTTCCTCATTAATTTGATTTCCAGTATATTTAGTCTTTCAGAGTGTACTTGCAGTGAAGCCTTCTTTTCTCCAATGCCTAATCTTTAACCCACAACCCTCAATCGTTTCTTAGGGTTGAAAAATATGCTCATTTATTCAAAAAAGAAGCCAATTATTTTGAGTAAACCACATTAAGGGTGTTGATATATATCTAGAGTTATGAATTATTTGGTAAGATCATTCTAGGATGGATCTCTAACGAGCAGCTGGTATTGGACAGGCTCGAAAACGACTGTTTTATATTCATTCTAAAGGACATTACACCAATGTTATCATGCGAAATTTCAAATTATGCCCAAGATTTGAGCCTCCAATCTTTATTACAAATATTAAGTGCTCAACCATTAGACGACAACTAATCTTAGTAGGTTCATCTGACAGATGGTCAAGATCAGAATCTGGCAGCATTAGTAAGATAATTGAGTTAGAGTCGCACATACTTCTTTAAATAGTATAAGTTGATGACTCTTTGAATTATCATGATATAATCTCTGTCACGATGGCTTTCAAATATTTTTGTCAATAATATTCATGCCCAAATTATTTCATATAAGTTAAAGTGGAAAGTATTTTATAATAAATGAAGTGAAAAAAAACTCTTTACGTATTTAATCATACATTTTTATATAAACTTTATATTGCTGTATAAAATTGTACCATGCTTTGTAACATAGGGAAAAAACCAGATTTCTAGTGATTTTTCATGGACAGTATCTTCTGTAATTTTATTTACCTGATGATATATAGAAGAATAAAAGAAGGTGTCTCTCAAATTTGGATATTTTGATGTCCTCTGAGTCAAATCAAAATGATTCCAAGAATTGATCCCTTATTAATGATGTACCTGAGTCTTTTTTTTTTTTAAAAATAACTCATTTAATTTTGAGTAATGATTGCCATATGTGTTCCAATTACTTAATGTTTTCCAAATGAATGGCTTCAATATATAATAAGAGATTACAGAACCAGGATCTATTTAAATATCAATGATATGGCATGAAAATGACTGGGTTAAGCAGGAAAAATGAGTGAGGGAAGGAGTGAGAAAGAGATTAAAAAAAAGATGGAGACATTGCAAGAGAGAGACAGTGAGAGAAAATAAGTGGTGCAAAACAAAATATAAACCCTAAAAGGGGAGATTTATCGACTGTTGCCTCACCTTTTCTTCGGTTTTCCTCAGAACACCGTTCCCTCACTCCCACGGCATCCATTTTAGTTGTTGCTGTCTACTGAAATGTTACCAGATTTTTTATTCTGGCCCAACTCTTTTCTCATGGAGTTGTATAGTCTTTTATACAACAATTGACAATTTTATAAAAAGCGACCTTTTTTTCTTCAATTCTTTTGAAACCTAAGTCCTTACAAAACAAAAAAAAAACTTTTTTGAAATAAAAATATGTCAGTTTTTAGTTGAGAAAATTCCTAAGATATAATGAGTACAGCAACCATTTTTTATTATAGTCCATTAATGTAAGTGGATTTATACGAAATTATATTATATAATATATATGCTCTTATATATAAATGAATTATATAAACAAATACTGTTTTACGTAAATACACACACAATCATATATATATGACTATATAGGGGCCCTCCGCAGATCTAATCTTACAATACTATTGGGGAGATGCTACTCTTGCAGTGCCTCTCACTTAAGCACATTATTCTAAACAATAAGTACCCTGATAATAAATATACTTGGTGACACCGCAAAAAAATTGCAGGAAACCTCTTTAATATCCCACAATGAAGTGAGATATACCGAAATGAAAGATGCCAGCTAAAACTCAGTGTAGGAGTATACCGGAGTTTGCTGCAAGTATACCATCTGGTATATTGACAATGGTGGTACAACATCGGGTTCTACCCAACCACACAGAGATCACACTGTACTAGAATACATATTTCCTTCAGGCAAACATTGATTAATTTCACACACAATGATCTCAGCAAATAGCAAACAACAAATAGGAATACTAGTGAATACGTTCGTCTATCCAATACATAAATTGTGTTTATGAGAACTCGTAAAATTTGACTTATTTATCTCATCATTTATTGATAGGGAAGAACAAGTTTTTCTGGTAGGATCTGGTAGGAGAAAAAACTGTACAAATTATACAAACACAGACATCAAATACTCACACACACACACACACACACACACACACACACAAGAGAGAGAGAGAGAGAGAGAGAGAGAGAGAGAGAGAGAGAGAGAGAGAGACACACACACACATACACACGCACACACACATAGTTATTAATTGTAGGTAACATACTCATGTTATTAATAATTTTACTTGAGTTTAGTTATAAAAATGTTGTTGAAAAGTGTAAATTGCATGTAATACAATTGTGGAGCATGTTGTAGAAACAAATAAATTCCCTCATAGCAGGGGTACTGCCCGTGAGGAAAAAAAACACATAGGGTTAGTGTGTCTGAGTGTATAATGTATGTGTGTTTGTATGTGTAAGAGAGAGAGGGAGAGAGAGAGGGAGAGAGAGAGAGGAGAGAGAGAGAGAGAGAGAGAGAGTGTGTGTGCGTGCGTATGAGAAATCATTAGGTTTAAGTTCTAAACTAAATTTAAGTTCTGACACAATTATGTGGTGAAGTATTATCAAAATTAATATATTTTAATAATTTATTAAACATTATTTAATAATTTCATTGGTTTATTGCAGCGCAATACATTATTTGAGTCATAATAAAATTTGTATCATTGTGCTATAATAATTTGAGATGATATTTTTATTATTCTAAGGGTTTAAGTTTCATGGGGCTCATGTGAGACACAGGGGTATGCGTCCTTTTGTGGTTTCTCTAGTCATTTCTAAAATTAACTTTAAATTTAAGTTGTAATAACCTTTATAAAAGTTTCTGGACAAGGACAGCAATGGTATATTAATCATACTCAATATATTTGGTATTAGATATACAAATCTTCGTGCCTCTTAAAGGCTGTTGCCTCTCATTCACATTGAATGTTTCCAACTCTTCTAATGGAGTCTGTGCTCCTGATCTCATACTTCTCATTTTTGTACAAATTTATTTATATAAAAATATAAATATTTTGTTATATATAATAACAAATGGTTACTTCTTCCTATAATAATAAGGTCATTAGAAAAAAGTCGAGTTTCGTATAAAAGTGCACTAATAACAATTCTGAAGAGCCAAATTATTGACTTGGCGTTAACGCCTCATGCTTTACAAGAAATCAGTCACAGCAACATACCTTTATGAATACACCAAGTAGAATTGGCCAATGTATTTCTTTGATGGATTTTCCAGTTTAATCATTCATTTAAAAAGACACGAATGATTTTTACTCTCTCTGATATTTATAGTTATGCTTTTTTAATACAAATAATTTTGAAACATAATTTATTTTTTCTTGAAAAAATATATAAGGGACTTTTTAATTGTATTTACATCTAAGCTTTTTTCCTTTACTAATCTTTTAAAAATTTTTTATGAATAGAGTATAAGATCAAGTTTAGTAGAATCAAAAATCCTTCTCCTTGTAGTAGTAGCCAGGTCATTAGAAGATCCGTTCTGTTTCGTAACCTTGATTATTTAGAGTATTCATAAAAAAAATCACGTCATTAGGCCTGTGGTGCATCTCTTTCATTTATACACAATGTTGTTGAATTAGAATCTAACTCAATTTATTACACATTTCAAGGCTTAATCCTTGATTTGGACTGATTCAATTTATTTGAAAGTAGCTTATCACCAAAAGATGCCTTTTACTATTACAGCTCCCACTGATTACTTTAACTTATAGGGATCTTTCTATTTTGATAATCAAAATTTCGTTTCGTAAAATTAAAGTTATCGATTAAATTTATAGATATTTTGAAATAATTGAAATTGCTATGTATGGTTCAGACGTTGATTGTAGAATAATATTTAACTGACTAACTAAAACATACAAAATATTTTTTACTAAATTTAATTATTTGATCAACAGTATATTCCAATCGGTTCCAACTATAGGTTAGGTTAGGTTGCAGTGGCAGTCCCACAAGGGAACACACGTAGGCCAAGCATTGGCCCTTTGTGATACCACACAATGAAGATTGATTCTACAGTGGGAGTCCTAAATTTTGCCTAACTCAAATTTATTTAGAGTAGGGATCTTTAACGAGTACCTGACATCGTACAGACTCGGGACCGACGGTTTAACGTTTAACGGTTTAACGACGGCGTGCTCAGATTTATTCACCTCTCGCGTGAATAAATCGAGGGCCAGGTGAGGATTGAACCTTGGTCTTATCAGTTCAGAGGTGAGCACGTAACCACTGAGCTAGCCTGGCCCGCAACTATAACATAGTATTTTTTTTTTTTTAAGGAATTTTTGATTGGAAATATACATTGTTCAACACTGCTTGTTTTCACTAATGATCACGGACCACTAATAGCAATATACCTTTCAAACGTTAACCAAGTTTTCTAAGCAAGTAGTTAGTGTATCTTCTGAAGCAAGCTTTTCAATATAATCAAACTGATAAAAGAATAATGGCGCGTTTGATGAGGAAAGGTTAATTAGTGTGCAGCAGTGAGTCTGTAGAAGGGAGTCCCTTGTATGAATAGCTGATGTGACTGAGACAGGACCAAGTGGCTTCCCTGACCTCTTTGAAATCTAATTACCAAAGATTCAGCAATGTCTGCCGACTAGTTTCTAAACTACCCTAAGTTCAAAGTTCTTAAAAAGATATCACTCATTAAATATTGAATGAAGTTGAATTTGAACGGACAGTTTTAAATTTGTCTATCCGTTGGATTATCACGGTGATCCAAAGACTGCAATAGTTTTTTCATTGTTTTAACTGACAAAATGATTAGAGGTTAGTAAGTATTTTACATTAGGAGTCGTGCACTGATGTGTCGATGTTTTTTTATTTTTCAGTAAAGTACGTAAGGTCGTACATGTTTGTATGTGTGTCGTGATGGGAGAGAGGTTGCTTTTGTGTTGTTGAAGGGTCGAATGTTTGGCATTTTTTGTGTTTGGTACCCATTAATCATGGTCAAACTACATGACTTTATCAGTGGAGATACTGTGGTGAACGGCATATACGAGTAGTTTCCCCATATGCGTAGTGATCCCGACAAATGTTGCTTAACCTCAGTAATACCGCTCTTTTCAACTTGACTACGAATGTGCAAACTACACTCTACACTACTACTACACGTGACCGTAGTTATATGTAAAAATATGAAAGTGAAAAAGAGGCAGTTAATCACGAATAGCTCTCCATAGAAGGTCAATTTTAATTTGCAATTAGAATTATTGATAAATGATAATTAATTGCATTCAATTATAATTTAAGATTAAAATGTATGTATCAAAATAAAAGTTCAGATAGAATATTAATTATAATATTTTCATTTAATGAGTATGATTTGTTCAATAAACTTTTGTAATTTATTATTCTAGGAAAAAAATTGTAATTTATTACTTTTTTGCATTATTGAAATATTACATCCTTCATTTTTACATTACTATAAGTAAAGTATAGTGATCATTAAAAAATTTGATCTTGAGATTTTGACGAATTTACATCTATTGAGGTTTTAAAGTCGTTTTATGATGTTTTTTCGCTGATGTCAGTCTATGGGTGGGTGGGTGAGTATCCATCGCGACAGTCCACAATCTTTCATGGATCAAATTTATATTTTACAAAAAAATGAGTCTCATAGTGTATATTGTAGATGAACCCCATGTTTTAGGAGCCTGATGGGAAAATGGCTTATTTTGTAAAGCAAAGCAATATTACATTTTTATTTATTTGCCCTTTTGCAAATAACTCCGTAATTATTTCTACAGCATTATATATTGATTTTATAGCGTTATTTTATTCACATTAATTTATAAACATATTACGTTAGTGAAAATGTCAGTAAATTTGATGGAAATCGTCATTATACACAGCATGCAGAATATAAATTAAATATATTTAGAAAATTGATTTTAAAAATGTATTTCTTTGTTTAATTAATGATATTCATCATCATTGACATTTTCAATACAGATAATAATCAATTAAATTAAGTTTTAGTGAATAAGATGCACTGATTTTGGACATCACTGCATTAGATAACAAATAGGACATTAAGACAGTGATAGATTCATGATTTAAACAGAAAAGGTAAAAATGAAAAAAAATTTGAAATTTCTATAATACAGAAAAGGAATTTTCAATAGAATATAAACATGTTTACTTATTATTGTCAATGTGAAAGGCTTTGAGGAGACAAAATCATTCTGTTGTTAACCAGTTTGATATTTTATTTGTAAAATTGAGTGTAGGCCACTCCAGATTATTCAATTTTTCTTTCCTTTAACGAGACAAAAATATTTCATTTTAAATAGTATTTCAAGTGGTTTACTATTAAAATTTCAATTTATTTATAATGTATACACAAACTAGCACACATGACTAATAAGAAGATTTAAATTAACTCTAATATGAATTGATTGTGATATTATTCAAACACAGTTACTCAAAGGAATATATTTTCTTATAAATAACTGTTCTAAAAAAATATTATATATTGCTTAGTATTATAATTAATATTTTTTTAGTATCCATATTAAAATAAATGAACCAATTAAATTGAGTGTTCATTATTACTTCTTTACTTAACTTTGCTTCTTTAACTATAACTTTACTTCTTTAGGTAAGTCAACCTAGAATTTTTTGAATCACATGGCCGATGAAAGTTTTGGTTTTAAATAGATATTGTTTTACTTTCAAAAATTAGGTAATTATTAATTATTCACTTTCTTATCTGTTTTTCCTTTATAATATTAACCTGTTAATTATAAATGAACATGATCTCTCATGAGATCATCAGTGCGATTTATAACAGAAATTATTAGATTAATGCGAGCGTGTGCACGTTGTTGCAATTAATAGTTAAAACAACTTGACGATGGAAATAGGA
Organism: Hermatobates lingyangjiaoensis; assembly: GCA_026182355.1. NCBI lineage: Eukaryota > Metazoa > Arthropoda > Insecta > Hemiptera > Hermatobatidae > Hermatobates > Hermatobates lingyangjiaoensis. The sequence goes on from JAPFBL010001928.1 coordinate 5,505,115, forward strand.
TGTAAAATTGCATGTAATGGTTAGACGGTTGGGCATGGTAGTTGAATGGGTGCCAGGTTTACAAATGAATGACATTGTGCTGCTGCCGGAAGCATGCGAGAGATGAGTGCCTCAGTGTGCAAGACCTATACCACTTCTATCTATTTCCACTGGATTCCCTTTTCTTGACTTCTTTAGAGCTATCACATTATATTCATTCATCCTTAATAATATTTCAAAGGAATGGTACCTCGTATATATGAAATGTTATTCATATTATAGTTGAAATATATTCTTCACGTTCCTCTTAACTGGACAATAGTCAATTATTATAGAACAAAGACCATTACGCATACATAGTACTGTAAAAAAAATAGACGTAACTACGACAGCATTATTAATTGGAGTCATAAACCATACTGTTTCATGATTTCATATTTTCGTGGAACTATCTACGGATTACAAGCTATCGGTAGACAGATGGACCATACAGCACAACAGACTTAAAATGAAAGTTTCCGAAAATAGCAAGAGTTCGAAATTGACGAGTCGAAATGAAAACAGGTATAATGTCACTGTTTTGATATTTTATGGCCATGATATGTGATGATTTACTAAAATATCATTACAAGTTTACATACATTAGTGCTATATTTTACAAATTTATTAATTAATTTGTAGCACTTTTCTTATATTAATTATACACGGTACAGCAAAATAGTATGCAATTTATTAGGGATAATAACCACGAACATGTGTTTTTTTTATATATTTTTTTTTTTTGGTATGGCCTACACTTTTGAAGATTCACCGTCTTATGAACTAGTAAGAAGAAATAATAAATAAATAAAAGTTAACAACAAAAGTTAACAATAAAAGTTGAAATCAGAGTTAATTCTCTGAGAAATAATAAAAAAAAAGTGAATCAATATGATTAAAAATTATCTATTAAATTTTCTGTTAATAAATCTGAAATTAAAACATGTAGAACACATTTTAAAAATTAGAATAATATTATAATTTAATGAAAAATCGAACTCTGAATTAAAAAAAAAGTAAAGAAAATTGTTTAAAAATATTAAATAATGATAAATTAATTAAAATAAATGATGAATGGTAATTAACAATTGGCTTTCAGTTTAGGAGAAGATAAGTATTTCTTCTGAAACTTTCAAAGTTATAATTGTGTTTTGATCTGGAATCTGAAATAAAACCTGTACACGGAAACAGTCCATTAATACTGATTCTATGAAACTGGCAGGAATGAGAATGAAAGAGTTGCAGAGTCATGATTATTAATATGCGACATTAGCTGGAAGTCAAAGTCACTTCAAAACATCACATTGGAAGCATTACAAGCGATAAATGCTGTTTCATGGTATTGTAGCCGGAAGGCTTGGGAACGCCGGTGAATCAGAACAGTTTCAAGGAAAACAGGACTCTAATGACGATTAGGATGGGCACAGCGGCCAAAGAAGAAAGTAAAGGAAGTCATTTCGTATTGGACTTTTGACTTATATATAAGATTGGAGTTACAGTACTCATGAAAGATCTCTTGACACAATGGATTTATCACTTTAAAAGCATCTAAAAAAGCCTACATGTGGCTCCTGGGAACTAGTTTATACCCAAGTACCAATCTAAACAGTAAATTAATATTCTTAGTGTTCCAAGTCATTTTCTATGTTTATATTAAATAATTCTTGTATATCAATTTATATTTATTTGTTATTGAATGTAATTATTAATTATATTTATTTTAATTTGTATTGTATTTTTATTTTATGAATTTTACTTTCTTTTATTTAAAATATTTATTTATTTTTTATTTCGTCATTTTTATTTTACATTTATTTTTTATTTTTTTCTTAGTTTTTGCGTATGCAGTAAAAAAAGCATACCTTAAAGCAGTGGTTATCAAATATTTTTTAATCCTGTACTCCTAAAAAACTTTACTCTGATCTCACATCCCCTCCATTTTCTATCTTGTTCAAGGATAGAAGACATGGACTCATACAAAATTTTATCAAAAGAAGATAATTATTTCGATGTTAGTAAGTAAATGTACAAAAATCAAACTTTTATACAAGGAGCACCACAGGTTGATATTTGAATAATCTTTAGAAAAATAATTTTTGTTTGAAATATATGTACAATAATAAAATTAAAATATAGGTTAGAAACGCTTAGGATGGAATTTAATTTTGTAATATGTAAAAAAATCAAACATACGGACTACAAAGAATATCCCAGATTATATACTCAACAAAAAATAATTTCTCTCTTGAAATATGTACAAGTTAATAAAATCAAAAATATTATTTTTTTGAATGAGTATACCATTAACTTAAGATTTCCATGTTGTTATCGAAGTTCATACAGAGGCATGGATAGCAGTTGCTTGACCTACGCAAGGGCAAATCACATTTGGAGCCCTCTAAACTTCATTCCAAGTATTTGGAGATACAAGAGCTATAGTCTTGGACGAGATAGTTTTCTTCTTACGGGTGAGAGATGTAAACTGGTGAGGTTATTTATAAAAAGGTTAGAAAATTATCCATAGAAAAACCATTGAACCTCTTATAACAGTTAAACTCTTGTGTTAAACAGTTAAACAAATTCTAAAGTTGAAAGAACGCCAAAAGGTAATTGTAAATAGAAAAAGGATAATTAAGATCTAAATATTACATGTACTGAAGCAGGAAGCAGTCTTCTAGCCAGTAAACAGGAGTAAAGGTTAAGCCCGCACTATTATTTCTTTTTTGAATAGTTACGATGATTTTTGTCTTCTGGTCTATTCATATGTGATAGGTTAGGTTAGGTTGCAGTGGCAGTTCTAGAAGGGAACACACGTAGGCCGAGCATTGGCCCTTTGTGATACCACACAATGAAGATTTGATTCTACAGTGGGAGTCCTAAGTTTTGCCTAACTCAAATGTATTTGGAGTAGGGATCTTTAACGAGTTACCTGACATCGTACAGGCTCGGGACCGACGGTTTAACGTCCTTCTCCGAGGGACGATGCGCTCAGATTTATTCACCTCCCGCGTGAATAAATCGAGGGCCAGGTGAGGATTGAACCCCTGGTCCTATCAGTTCAGAGGCGAACACGTAACTGAGCTAGCCTGGCCCCCATTCATATGTGATACTAGTGGAGGAGAACAATCTGGGGATGGCATTTTTAACGTAACGTAGGTAGCAACTACTGAAAGTAGATAGTAACTTCTGAAAGTAGGTAGCAACTACTGAAATCTAGATACAAATAAGGACTGGAGGTTTTCAGAAGGAATAAAAGTAATAAGAGAACCATTGTTGAGGGTAATGTGGACATTATTTCTGAGCTTCAAGTACTCTTTGGGGTCTCTAAACCCTCTTGTTCCTTCAGTTTTTTCACTCACATTGTCTCTAGTAGTTCTATTACTTTTCTAGATCTGAACATTACCATCTACAATAGTTTCTGTTTCAACTTATTTCAATTTATTTTTAATCATTATAAAAGCTATTTTTATCAATTTAATTTATTATACATGAAAACCGTAGTAACTGTATTGTGCAAGCAGTATCAAACATCAAGTAAGCAGGTCGGGCATAATGGGATTGTTGGTTTTTGTAATCAATAATAGGTTGAAGGACTGACAAAATTGTGGGTAGTGCTATTCACTGTTACTTATGTTTTGTTTTGGATTAACAATTTGACTGGAGCTTTTCAACAGACACAATGTATTATTTCTACTATATTCTATTTGTTTCCTTTACTTACGTGTTATTACATCTTAAACAGGAAAGACATTAATTATTATATATTCAAAATATTATAAGTATAGGAATTTCTGTTTTTGTTTAATTGTGTGCGCTCATAACTCATTACTTGAACTCAATTTCAGTGGATTCATTGTTTTTTATGTATCCTTTCTTTTGTGTTACTAGAATAACAAAGTATTAAAAAAAGAATATATACTTTACCTTCAAGAAAGAGGTGCTGATTAAAGAATAATGACATGTATATTACTCAGTGTAAATCAATTCTTACGATAATAAAACATTGTAGGGGAAAAAGCTAATGAAATAGTCTCCACATATAGACATTTAATGGCATAAACAACGCGCTTCGAACACGTAGTGTTCTTCTTCAGGCATTAAGCAAGGATGAGTGTCAGTGGTACAACAGTAGTGCCCTACAATGAGTAAATACCACATAATAACTGATTAAACTACCCTAGAATTAAAAATAATAAAACGATGTAAAACGGGCAAATATAGTTTGATATAGATAAAGAAACATGTGCATTAATGACGCACACATACAATCTCAATAATGGGTTTGAACAGTTCTTAAGAGAGAGAAACCAAGCACACTGGTGCAGAGATGATTGGAGATCAGTAATGTAAATCAATTACCCCAATGATGAACCAATTTTAAACACTTACTGATACTATTTTTCAATGCGTCAACAGTATTAATTCTCTAAAATATTTTTTCCTGAATGCACCCTTTTTGTTATATTGTAAGTAAGATTAGTTTTTTTTTTTTTATAGAATAAACAACTTCATTTCATTATGTCTGACGATGAAGTACTACTATCTCACCCCATCAATAGTATCCATAACTTATTCACTAAAAATGTAGCGTTGTTAAGGGTTAGTCCTAGTTCAGAGAACATTACCTCTTAGTTATGAAAATGGATATAATTCCATCTCTGCTGACTTAGAATGTTTGAAGAATTTTATCAGAGACTGAATCATCAAAGACGTTAATCTGTGAAACCTCAACAGAAACGAAGTCATTGTTTTTGATAACTAGAAAGTAAATGAATATTCTAGTGTATTGTTTTTTTAGGCAATAGTTAATAATGTAAAAGACACTTTTCTAGCCAAAATATGTTTTTAGATATTTTTTTCTCTAAAGTACTAGATTTGGAATATCAAAACATTTCCATTATTATGAAACTAATAATAGGATTAACGATGAATGAATGAATCAATTTATTCATATAGGACAGTTTTGCTATAAAAGAAATTATTTTACTTATGATGGAGTCTTACAGTTGTTGGCCACGATGAAGCTTTATGATTTGAAGGATCAAAACAAATCATAATACTCCAAATATCTCGTTTAAAAGAAAGAACTGAATATCATTCTACTGAAATTTCATTACCCAAAAATGGCCGTCGTTTATGTTTTAAGACATTTTTTTAACCCTATACGACCAACTATTGAAATATTAAATTTTGTTCAAAAAAGTAACCAGAAATAAGTAATTAAAAAAATCTCCCACTTAATATTTATGTAAAAATGACTATTATTCACTTAGTTGTACAAAACAAAAAGGTCTTTATTGGAGATAAAATGTTTATCAAATTAAGAAAATAAAAGAATATAGTTAAACCTATATGATGCTTTGATACGATATCTCTTATAGAATATTTTACCGAGAGTATCAGAGTGAACGCAAGAAATCACGTAGATTAAATGCTTTCCAATTTTAATGAAAAAGCTCCAGTTTAATATACTGACGGCTTTAAAATTAATAGCGAAATTAGAGTAAATAACTTTTCTCTCATGTTTATGCCTGAAAACAATGAAATACTGAAGAATGGGGAAGTGAACCAATTGGAAATGTTTGGACCCAAACAAATATCCTGCAGTGTCGTGCATTTTTGCACTATACACCGCAGATTACATAGGGGTGAAGCTGGTAAATAGGTCAAGAGGAAAGGAGATAAAATATGGCTAGACATAACCAGGCCCAATTTAGTTTAAAAAAGTCATTCCAATTGACCCCACATTTGCAAAAAAAAAAAATTATTTTATTGGAATAGTTTAAAAAAATATGTACAAAATCTATTCACAACTTGTCTTCTTAATTATTATTCAAGGTGTAATGAACGTCATACGAAGAATGCAGTCAGTCTGCCTAAAAGAGACAGACCATTTGATGAAATTCTATCTAAATGGAGGCTAATGAATCTGAATAAAGAGGATAAGATTTCTGGCAAATGGTACCAAAAACTAGGAGAAGTGAGGAATAGAATTCTAGGACAATCACAATGTTTATTAAAAAACATAACATCTGAAGTTGAATTTAGATACAACAATGGGACTCAGAATATGACATAAATGAACACAATATGTACAAGTCCGATGGCTGAACGTTTGTTGTGTGTGTTAAAATTTATAATAATCGTAATTAAAAAAACCTATAAAAGTTTTATTCAACATGTATCCAATATTCAATGATCAAACCACAATAAGAAAATGGGAAAGTAAGACTAAGATCTTTCAACCGTAGTCTTGCTTTCCCATTTTCTTATTGTGGTTTGATCATTGATTGTTATTTCACGTGTTTATGTGAAATCTTTTTATTTATGTATCCAATATTATACAATATATGAAGATTAGTAAATTTGATGTTTAAAAACGAATGTGTTCCAGTATCTTTAATTAAGATAATCTCGTTGAAAGCTTTATAACCAAGTGAACTAAAGGTTAATGAATGTAGTTGAAAGCAAAAATAATTTCCTTAATTATTGCTCTTCTCAGAAGTGGAACAAGCCAGATGTTTCCACTACACAAGAATTCTAATTACAATCAAATTTAGTTTATCCACATTCTCCTAGCATTTTAGAAAACAAGTCCATTCACCTTTTCTCTAAGTTCTGTTCACAAACGCAGTTTATTTTGGCATTTAATTATATTTCACCTTTATAATGTAAACTGCCTTTTAAAAAGTGAATGAGTTAAAAAAAAAGTGTTATTATTATTCTTAATTGTATATCAAAACATTCTGATATCGTGTTCAATTTTCTCTTTAACAAAAAAAAAAAAAAAAAAAAGTTTAAAAATGGAATGTATGCAATTACCATATGCTAAAAGGTGAAAAAATATTCAACGGCGAATGTCCTTTCAAACAGTAAATTCTCCTTGTCATATATATCTAATTCATTACAATCAATGATCAAACCACAATAAATGTACTAAATGTACTTTTAAAAGCACATTTGCAATGCATTCATTTGAAAACATCGAAGTGAAACGAATTTACTTCTACAACAATGTATGAGGTATGCAATTTGGAACTGTCTTTCACTGATTGATCTTCATCTCTTTACAGCAATTGAAAATAAAAGTTAAAACGAAATACTACATTTTTAGAAATATATTTAACATAACAAAGAATGCAGTGTTTTGCTTATTTGCTTTCTTTTGATTGTTATAAAACGCCTTATATAATCTTAGAGATAGTCCCAGATGACATATATATTCTATAACTAAGTAAGCTACGCTACTTGGAATTATATTATCTATTTGTATGTTCATAGAGATGTGATGTAGGACATGAAACAATTTGCTATTCCGGCACAATTTTAATGATTTTATCGATACCGTATAGATCTATACGGGATCTAAGTGTACGGTTTTAAAGATCATGTCGACTTATAACACAACATATTATGAAAAATAGAAGCTTCGAAGAATTGTTAGACAAATAATTAGAGTAAAATATTTTTAAAACAAATGACATTTGAATAACTTCAAAAACATAAAGTTGATTACTAATTCCATTCTTTGTGACTTTCATTCCATAAATTTTATCTCCCGACTTCATTTGAGCGTTCAATATTTCCAAAACAAATTCTGAATATGTCAAACAAATGTTTGCCATTTGATTACATTTCGATATTCACCTGTCAGTGATGCAGCTTTTCTTACAGAGCATTATATTAATGGTTTTTTATTCGTTTACACATCATCCATTGTCAAAATTAAGAACACTAAATTAATTTCATTTGTTACAAATTATTATGTTTTAAAGTGATAGGAGTACATTGAGCGATTCATTGATAAATAAACTATTTGCTCTATTAATTTGAATAGTATTTATGCTCGATTTATATTTTGACTTAAAATAATCCCAATTATGTACTGAATTGTACTAATTTTTATTAAAATTGTATTCCTTCTGTATGTTATAAAACATTGTTAAATGCTTTAACAGTGAGTTTTTATTAAATGACTAGGATTCAATAATGGACCGAAGCCGTTAACATCGAAATTAATTTTTACCATTTTATTGATTAAATAAAATTGCTAATCCTAAAGTCGGATAGAAAACTATAACATGTGTGGTAAACAGTTATAAGTTCAAATGAACAAAATTTAATGAACTGTCTCTTCCAAATTTTATAAGCAACTATCGAGAGAGAGAGAGAGAGAGAGAGAGAGAGAGAGAGAGAGAGAGAGATCTGAACACAACTGACGTCATCTCACACCCGTAGTTGCTTATGAGATTTGGAAGATACGGTTCATTAAATTTTGTCAAGAGAGAGGGAGAGAGTGTGTGATAGAGAGAGTGAATGAGAGAGAGAGAGAGAGAGAGAGAGATCTGAACACAACTGACGTCATCTCACACCCGTAGTTGCTTATGAGATTTGGAAGAAACGGTTCATTAAATTTTGTCGAGAGAGAGGGAGAGAGTGTGAGAGAGAGAGAGAGTGGGAGAGATCTGAACACAACTGACGTCATCTCACACCCGTAGTTGCTTATGAGATTTGGAAGAAACGGTTCATTAAATTTTGTCGAGAGAGAGGGAGAGAGTGTATGAGAGAGAGACTGAGTGTGAGAGAGAGAGTGAGTGAGTGAGTGTGAGAGAGAGTGTGAGTGAGTGAGAGAGAGAGTGTGAGAGAGACAGTGAGTGAGTGTGAGAGAGAGTGTGAGTGAGTGTGAGAGAGAGAGAGAGGGAGAGAGAGAGAGAGAGAGAGAGAAAGAGAAAGAGAGAAGATAGAAGGAAGGAAGGGAGGGACACGTGTGTTCAGGAAGTGTGGATGAAATAAAAGGGGAATGGAGAGTGGCATAGGTAGAGGAAAAAGGGAGCCTGAGGAAATTCGGTCAAGATGTGAGTGAATGACATAAATAGATAGACAGACAAACAGACAGAGAGAGAGGGAGAAATAAAGTGATAGACTGATACTGATACTGATACTGATAGACTGATAGGGTGATAACAGTATACTAAGGCGTGTTTAAGGTCACATCCAAGGCGACTCAAGTAAAGTGTGAGGCGAATAGAGCATACGCAGTTTAACGAATGTTTTACATAAAAATATAAATAAGTCACTAAAGAACAACATTAATTTGATGGGGGACCTGTTTTATTATCTTGAGCTAAAAAGAATGGAACAATAGTATCGTATAATATTTCGTTGTTTCTCAGAGAACAACAAAGATGAAAAATTTTAATGGAATAATCTGAAATTTAAAGGTTCAATGAGTGAGCTTCAGTGTAGTCGCTAGTCATGCCCTAATTTAAATGAAAATCAATTGTAGGGTTAGGATCACTCGATAGAGTGATTGACTAGGGCTGGCAGGGGAATAGGGCTTGCCACCGGCTTCTCACTTGACCGGGCTGGGTCGATTTGAATTCCCGATCAGCTTTTTCATTGGGCACAACCTAGAAAACAAACACCGTAACGTAATCAACAGCATTGGTGGATAAAATATGCCCAGTTTATCAAAGATAAAAGTTTTATAAATCTTCAGACCTGTCACATTATTACCGTTATTGCATACTACATAAATATGAGAGTTAAATTTTATGAATATATATATATATATATATAATTAAAAACATAACCATAGTTGGCAGAAATTTGCTTCTTTATAAGTTTCTCTATCTTCCTAAATAAGGATTTCGTTGTTGTATCTAAACTATATAACAAACTTCCTACACAGCTAACAGTCAACATGTTTCAACTCTTTCATAGAACCATCTTCAACACAAGAATGATTCTCAATTGCTTTTTCCTTTTATATAAGCAAAGTAGAGTTCATTAGAGGGACAAAGGTTGTCTATTCAATGCTAGGGGGGGTGGAGGGGGTGAGTGACCTAAGAGGTCGTTGTTATTACCTGGGCCGGTTTTATTTGCCCTTGTGTTCCAAATAGTTTTAGGCTTCTATGGATGTTTTCTAATTGAATATTGACATAGGGTTTCATTTTTTTTTTATACATACAGCTTCAATAATTTTAAGTATGTATTGATCTCTCTCTGTTTTAATTATTTTAGTGCCTACCACAATAATATCCCTTGTCTAGTTGGTTTTGCGAATTTGCTCCATGTGTTTTTTGGGAGCTCCAGACATCAGATGCATTGTGAGCCTCCTTGACAGAGTGGTAGTGGTTACTCCAATGAAGGGATGATTCCGGTTTTCACAGTCACCGTAGGTACAAGTATATTCGTACACTAGATTAGTTTCTTTGACTAAAGTGCTCTTGGTTTGGTTATTACTTTGATAAACAGACTGCTGATTGTGGGGCTTTTAGAATAAGTAATCAGAGAAACTCTGTCGTCTTTGTCTGTACACTTTATATTGCTGTTTATAATATTCTTCAGTACCTTTCATCAATTTTGTACTGTTTGGAGTATTTATTTCTATAGTAAATTTTATGAACAGTTCCAGGTGTTTCTTTACTTATTTGTTTGCGTTCGTTGTCATGTAGATATGTCTTTAGAATATTGTCGAATTTTTCATTAGAGTTGCTATTGTTTACGAGTGCCTGCTTCGTTCTGTTTATATTACAATAAAAAATTTTCCTGTCTGAATCTATTTTCTAATGTAGTGCAATCAGTTAGTATGTGGTATTTACTCATTGTAGGGTAAAAATCTAATGAAATGGTCTCCACATATAAAAATTTTAATGAATAAACAACGCGTTTCGAACACGTAGTGTTCTTCCTCAGGCATTAACTAAGGATGAGTGCCTCTGAATAAGACTCAAGTCTATCAACTTCCTAGTTAATGCCTGAGGAAGAACACTACGTGTTCGAAACGCGTTGTTTATATTATTAAAATTTTTATATGTGGAGACCATTTCATTAGATTTTTACCCTACAATGAATCTATTTTATTAGTTCGATGGTTCAGAGCTTTTATAGTCGCATCCTTGTAGCGTTGTGGACATTCACTCAATACATTGAGGTATTAGGCTGTATTGGTGGCTTTTATGTATACTAAAGTTTCGTTTTGCATATCGATGCTTACGTCAAGCGTAAATTGAAAAATTAAAAAAGGAAAATAATTAAAAAAGATTCGTAAGCTCATTATCAAACCCATTGGTGATTATTGGTGAAATCAATTACCAATAATTTATTAAAATATGTCTTTACTTATAATTTTTCCAAAAATAAATGAAAAATTTGAGACCTTGAAATAGCATGTTGTAATTCCATCTAAATTACGTTTAGACGATTCGAATAGTCAATAAATGTGGATTGAATCTACAGTGTTTCTTTTAATACAAACAAGACTTAAAGCTATAGAAATGATTCAAAATTAGAAAAAAAGTTATAAATATTGTTGGTTGTCTATGTTAATATATGTGTAAATCAATTAAAGGAAGTTTCAAAAGTCGAGTTAATTGAGTTTTAATAATTTTAATTCGTATAAAGTTGTTTTTTATTTTCCTTAGTTGATATTAAGGGCTTGAGAAAGGACAATTTATTTTTTACTGAGATACCTGTCACAAAGGCAACTGGTTTGTTCTTTTTTGATAACTTGAAATCGGATATAGAAGAACGCAAGCAAGTTGACAGCACTAGATGAACTTATTTTTCTGTCACTTGTCCAATTTAGTCAAACAACTAACTCTTGAGTTCTTTATATATCTCGCAGATACAGTATCATTGATTACGCCAACCAATAAACATAATTTTTCATATTCTTTCAAATATACACTTGTACTATAATATCGCGGTTAATAACATTGCATTAAAACAAATTGTTGAGTTTAAACTCAATTATGATTGTAATATTATTTATATTTTACCTTTAATATGAGTGGATAGACTTTCAAACTAGAACATTAACAGATGTTGGTGTAGCCAGATTCTCATAATTTGTCCCTAATTAATACTACTGTTTTCTTATATGTTAATGGCTTGTCAATGCAGTATTTATGTGAACACATAAATTTGAGATCTTGAAATAATTTCAGATTTTTGTAAAAAAGTAAGGCTCAAAATTTATTACAGCTCTTTCGTTTATATTACTCTGTTTAATGAGGGCTTAAAAGTTTATCGGTTGAAAAGATATTTTTGTTTTTGTTTCAAAATAGGAGAAAATAATTTGTATTAGTAATATAAGTTTTTGCTTAGTTCATCACTGAACTTGAATTGAATACAGTTGAAATTAATTAAGTTTTTTCAAAAATAGTATGATCTTAAATTTTTTTAAATTGAAATGTGCTTTTTTTCATTAAAAAGGGTGCGAAAGCTTAAGATAAGGTAAACATAGGCTTTTAACGATGCATAAAGGAATATTTTCATTGCTTGAAAACTGTATGACCAACACACAATGTTGTCATCTAAATAATTACTAATACACTAGTATTGATATTGGTATTACCTAATAATATTACATGCCTTTCCAATTTCAGTAAAATTTAAACTATATGAATGAAACATAAATGAAATAGAGAACATTAAAATTATTAGAGAAGAATTTAAAATTATTTATAGGGTTGTGGTAGAGAGTTGAGCTATTACATTAATAATCTACAGCGTTGATTACATTTTTAATTCAAATGAATTAACAGAAATTTAATGCTAATGGTGGTTAAACGAGTAAACTAGTTTTTATGACGTCCGAAATGTTCAATTAATACAATTTAAAAGAGGGAAGAAATTGCTAAATAAGCAATTCAGTGGTTAAGTTAACAACAAAGGCTGCAGACATAGAATATTATTGGCAATAATATTGAATCTGAGCGTGAATAACTAAATGAGTTGCTGATTAAAGGTAGTGTACTGCAAATGGAAAGTATACAATTCAGACTAAACTAATAGTGTATTTGAATCTGACAAACCAGTTCGGATTTTGCCGATATTAAAGAACAACAATGAAGAGGTGATTGTAAGATCAATGGCATATGAATTTACTTGGAAACAATTAAATGTTTTCAATTTTATGCAATTTCGGTTTTTGAGGTTTGTTGGATATTTTATAAATTTGATTCTAGAAGTAGAGTAAAATAACCATTTCCAAAGATTAGTGTTAGATAATATCATACTAATGTTCGTATTGGTATGACTTTAAATGATAACGGTACTATAAAGTGAATGAAAAAAAAACAGTGCATTGTCGTTACTTATCAACTTTAGATAACAAAATGACTTACACTGATAAAAAGAAATATTACTGAGTTGTCGTGTGGAAGATATTGAACACGGAGCACTCAGTCCTATCAGTGAATCTTGGTGTTCGTTATCTTACTGTTATCTGTGTAGGGATTGTTAACTATCTAAGGTCCATTTCAGGGAAGAGGTATAAAAAAGGAAATACGTGTTTTTACTTTCTGTTTAATACTGCTAGTTAGTTGATGCTATTAAGTTTCTTAAAACACTTTGTTACTTTTAAAACAGCCTATAGTGTGACTGTTGCCAATGTATTACTTTCCCACTCCTATAAACCATCTACTGTTCGACTTTTCAAAGCTCCAGAAGGTCCATTTAAACTGTATATAAGAACTCCGAACAATTTTTTTATAATAGTATTCATATTATATGATTAAGTTTTCAACTTTTTTTTTATAACAGAGGAGCAACTATGATGTAAAAGGGATCTACCAGAATGAGCCACTTTCTGTAATTGTCCAACCAGACCTCATGAACACCAATGAACAATAACTACAGAAAAGAATATATTAGACTAATTAGAAATTGTAGTTAATTAGCTACTAAAATCAGTAATATTATAGCAAATATGAACTCGACATACCTTAGTAAGTGGAGAGAAAATGATTTATTGAATAATAAAAACATTTATTATCAATCAATGGTTTCATAAAAAATATGGATTATATAATCCAAAGATCTGGAAATGTTAATAACGATCTAATTAATTAATTAATTGCAGTTATTGATATTAATTAACAATTTGCTAATGTTAATTATTAAAGAGAAGCTTTTCTCTTTTCTCGCCTGGAGTGCTCCTAGAAGTACAAATTGAAAAACAAATCTTTTAATTGTGTTTATCAGTATAGTAATTTATCTATAGATCAAATGTAATAATTATCATTTATATTTACAGAATTTACATTCTTGTGTCTTAGGCAAACGAATGAACCAACCATACAACCCAGATAGATTACATATGCTAATCAATATTACACAATATATTTGAGAAATGGCTTAGCATATACGAGGGTCGTCCGGAAAATAAGTAGGGCGGTAGGAGTGGTTTTTGCCAAATCCGGCAACACCGCTCGAAAGAGGAGAGGTGGGGGAATAGAATGAGAGGTGGGGGACCTCAGTCGGTCAATTACCAACGTCAGGGCAGGTAGTTGAAATGGAGCCCTCCATGTCACGTCCCGCCACCTCGATCCCCGTTCCCTCTCGAGTTGTTTTGCGCGGAGTGATTCAATTTCTTTATGCACAGGGTTTCAAATCAGTTCAAATTCACGAACAGCTCATTTCTGTTTATGGAGAAGGTGTAATGAGTGAATCAATGGTGAGGAGATGGGTACGTGAATTTAAGGCGGGAAGACATTCACTTGAGGATGAAAGTGGGAGAGGCAGACCCTCAGTTGTGACGGACGAAATTGTCGCAGCAATCGACAATGCAATTCGCAAAGATCGTCGTTCAACCCTGGATGAACTCCACCTGAGTTTCCCAGACATCTCACGATCCCTCATCCATGAGATCGTCTCGGAAAAACTTGACTTTCGGAAAGTTTCCGCCCGGTGGGTCCCTAGAGAGCTGAATGTCTTCCCGCCTTCAATTCACGTACCCATCTCCTCACCATTGATTCACTCATTACACCTTCTCCATAAACAAAATGAGCTGTTCGAAACAACTCGAGAGGGAACGGGGATCGAGGTGGCGGGACGTGACATGGAGGGCTCCATTTCAACTACCTGCCCTGACGTTGGTAATTGACCGACTGAGGTCCCCACCTCTCATTCTATTCCCCCACCTCTCCTCTTTCGAGCGGTGTTGCCGGATTTGGCAAAAAACCACTCTACCGCCCTACAGACCAAAACGGAACTTATTTTCCGGACGACCCTCGTACTTTAAGTGTGGTCTTTATTTGTTTTTTTTTTGCCAGAAAAATAACTTCTTTTGATGGAGCAAGTAATTGTTGTGAAGTTTCGCTTTGTTTGTAAACATAAAAACTGCAACTGCCACTTATAAATGTTATATTTATGGCATGTGAACATTTTAGTATTACTAGTGACTTTAAGATGATAAATATGGCATTCCAAGATGTTTATAAGAACACAATGAAGGTGACTTACACTTAGGACACCTTTGACGCGTTATACAAAAACAAAAATACTTTAAAAAAATTGGTACTGTGATCAGACCTGACTGTTGTTAAAGTATTTGTGTGATACTGAGTCAGTAGAAATGGGCAATGAACATGCAAGAAATTATAAGTTATAATTTTAATATGCCCAAAATTATCAAATTGTATTATAATTCATTCATTCTACTTAAATAGAGTGCGCAAGAATATTGTAATGCAACTTTAGTTGCACTTGGAAATATCCCCATATTTTTGAAAAAATTTTGTAAGATTCAATGAATCTTGATTTTCTAATTTCTAATTTGGAAAGTAATCGTAAATTCAAATATCGAATGAGCAAAGACTCATTGATATTTTCATAATATTGAAAGAGCAAATCACATTTACAGTTAAAGTGATTGACGTTTTCAATATTTAACGAGTTAAGCACCTTTACTGGATTGGTGACGGTTAATGTGATAATTTGGATTGTTATCTATAGTTTTTGCTCAAACCTAAGGAAAAAATCACATCGAAGTCATGGGTTTTCCATCAGGTGAATGAACTGGCACGCACTAGTCATACTATGTAGTTTACATGCCTCGGCAAATGAAGCGCTTCAGTGTTGTAGTACCTACAATATTTGTGTGCTCATGTAATTTTTATTCCAAGGTAAACTAGTAATTAAGAAGTCCTCATGTCAAATTGTTGAATAGAAATTTTTGAACGTCATGTCAATTTTTGAAATTTGTTGAATCTGTCAAGTCAGAATCTGTCATCAGAATCAAGTCAATCTGTGAAATTTGTTAAACCTCATGTGAATCTGTGAGATCAATAGTGGCAAGATTCATAAAGAAGCTTAGATTAAGACTTCTAAACTCAAGCTAACAATGGAAAATATGTTTATAAAACGTTTAGTGATTGAGAGGGAAAGATATAGTAAAAAAATATTAAGTAATATGCATTAAATTAAATGAAAACCTTTGTTAATATCATGATTGTTATTTAATAGCTATACTAGATATATTAGCGGCGAAAAATATTTCTTTTTTTACATGATTATATATATATATTTATATATTTATATATATATTAGTACAAATAGGGAGTAGACCTTCTTTTATACAAATTGTGTTGAACTGAATTGTCTTAATCAAACATACCTTTCTTTTGAAAATATCAAGAAAATATGAAAAACTGCTCAAAAGAAAGGTATGTTTGATTAAGGCAATTCAGTTCAACACATTATATATAGTTCAATATAAACAAAGAAACATAGAGAAATCAAAAGAACACACTTACAGTCTCTAATTTTCGGTTTGAACCGTCTTCAGGAGAGATAAGAGAGGGAAACCAAGTGCACTGTTTTTCTCTATGTTTCTTTGTTTATATTGAACTATATTTGTCCGTTTTGGATCGTATTTCCAACGAAAAAAGTATATATATATATATATATCATTAAATTACACAAAGTACGACACAGAAAAGAGAATAAAAAGAACACTTACAGAATTCAATATTTCGAACTGTTGTTCGTCATCAGGAGAGTAGACTAGAAGAGAGGATGAAGTGAGAGAGATCTCCCCACGTCGAAGAACGGAGCGCGAATCTGTTATATATATTATATATATATATATATATATATATACCGTAACAGAATGAATTTTAAAATCAAACCATTGCTACTAATGTTAAGCACTTCAAACTCTACCCTTAACATGTCCCCATTATGAAATCAAATATGTTGATGGCTAATGACGAAAAAAGAAAATACATTATTACAGAATGTATGAAGTTGATTGTTCATATATATGGGTATAGAGACATTTTGATGATCAGCGTAGTCTTGGTGTGTAAGGAGTGTAAGGACCTCCATAAATATAATTGGCGAAGGAAGGAAGGTCTTCCCCTTGTTTCTCACTAGACGTGCGGTCATTATATAAATTTGTTCCGCCTTATTAATTTTAGTCCTTAATTTTAACCTATTTTTTTTCTTTCAACCTCTTTAATAATAAGTCACACTAAAAGTGATTAAAAGAATTCTTATAGTTTAAATTGTTCCGATAATATTTTATAATAATATAAGATTACCAATGGCTTTGAAAAATAAGAGAGCATACATTATTAAGCCCTGGTAAAGTAAAAATACATGTAATATGTTGCAACCAACTTTTATGGTTTTGCAAGTCATCCTTAGGTTAATACAATGTGGTTAAATGTCTATAGGTATTGAGTTTATTTACCCTTAACAACTTATGTTAAAGTGATAAAACTTCTGTCATTTTTAATGCAGTATTAGTCATTTCATATAATGAGTTCAAGAAATATACGTTGCATGGCAATATCTAAAATTAATTTTTTTTTTTAAGGCAATATGTGCTGTCATAAAGAATGAAAAAGTACCGTTCCCATACTGCTATATTTATCAAAAATAATGTAGATCTTATAAACCAATGTTTTGAAAGTTTAAATCGAGAATTAACTTTATTTATAAAATTTGTCTTAGAAAGAATTATAAAAATTTATTTAAAATATCGTCCTTTTGTTCTTCAAAGCTTAATTTAAATCGTAAAAAGTACTTTTTCTATAAAAATCTTGATTTTACTCTATTTTACTATCATACAATTATCAAGGTATGTATATAACTTCTGAAAGTTGGGAGCAGTTCTTTTATAAATATATACTATTAAATTAAGTAATACTAGTTACACTTTCTCACTATTATGAGCAGCTTTACTGCTATTTTGCGTATAAGAAGTTCCAAAAAAAAAAAAATCAGATTGTTTACTTATTTTTTTACACAATGTTCTGGAAAATCTAATTCATCATCATCATTGAGAATATGCTTGCCAGTTCATATTATTAGATATCCTGCAATTTTTACCACAAGACAAATAGAGATAGTCCTTTCACTTTTTTATAATTTTATAATAATTTTTTTTCATGGAAATATATTAAGTAATGTCCTTCCTCATTTAGGATTGGAAAAAATAAATCAAATATATGGTAATAACAGAAACAAGTTGGATTGAATTAATTGAATATGTACAACAGAGATGCTGAAAACATATAATAAATCATTTGGCGTTAAATTTATTCATACAAATAGTGAATAACTCTTTCATAATCACATTTTTGTTTATCAATCTGTCGCGTACAGATAGATTAGTAAAAGAAAAATATTTAATTTGTTTTACTAATTTAATTAATATCAAATAACAATGGATGTAACAATTAAAATGAAAGAATACTTTAGAAATTATTCCAATTTCATTAGAAACTATTGAACCAAAGAATATTAAAACATTGGTAATTGTACAAGTTTTTTTTTACAAATAAATAGTATAACTTAGATTTTTGGCTTTCAAAAGATAATCTGAGATATTTTTTATGGTTATTTTTACTTTGGTAAACAGTCTAATTTCTAAATGTTATATTACATCGAGGATATATATATATATACTCGTATATATATATAGACGATACTCGTCAGGCAGTATCGTAGCTCTTCTACTTTCTTCATGAAAACGAATATGGTTTGAAATGTTGATTCTAGGAAGTGTTTAATTTTTTCGTTGCTTTTTTTTATTAATTACTTATGTGCAGTTTAAACGATTTCAATATCTGTTATATATATATAATTGAAATGTTCCGATGAATGCACATAAAAATTGTAAAAAATGTATCACAAAGATAGACAAAGACATAACTCACTTTTATATTTCGACAATTGTCATCATCTGGAGGCGATAAGTTTCTTCAGTTTCCTATTCTCGTTCCTAATATTCTTGTTACTTCAGCCAGAGTGTGAAATATATTTCCAATTGCCAAAATATTTGAACTGTTTTGATTTAATATGAATATATAAGTTTGGTGCAAATAAAGATATTGTTTATATGACTAAAGCAGATAGCTAAGGGATAAAAGAGAATAAAGTTGTTTTTCCAAACGGTGAAGGTTGAGTGACCCAGGAGGTCGTTGCCACTGCTTAGATGGATCCTACTTGGCTTCAAGCTAAACTAAACAATTTTAATACTTTGCCTCTATTTAATAATCATATATTTATGTACAGATTTTTTTTTCTCAAGTAATATGGTTTTTGTAAATTTAAATTTAAGCTGATCTCGTATTTTTTAAGCATTTGTGTTCCACCCACAATTGTTTTCCTCTTTAGTCTAGCAAGATGTTCTTGCTCAGTTTTGAGCCTATACAATATCAGGAATTAGTTAAAGATTCCCACTGTAAATATACTTGAAGTAGGTAAAATTTAGGACTACCGAGGAACTATCAGTCTTCACTGTGTATTAACAGAAAGGACCAATGTTCGGTCTATGTGTGTACCTTTGTGGAACTGCCATTGCAACCTAAACTAACCTAGGTTTAGAAAAACACCTTTTAGTTACGTCTAGAATTTGTCTATAATTTTTGTCAAAACTCTGGTTTGGATAAAAAAGTGACTTTAGCATAATGGATTATTACTAAAATAATTGACTTCATCTACACTACAGTTGCCCATTTTTGAGTAAAATATTAATTTTGTCCATGGAACAATGTAGCCTGTAGGGTATCTACTGCTGTTTGGAAAGATACCTTTTACCTACCACTCACACTCATACACAGAAATCATTAAGAAAACGTCAAAAATGGATTAGGGAACTTCCAACATGTAAATCTGTGAAATTCATGAAATTAATTTTTTAATGATAACTATACTTTACTTACAGTAAAGTGAAAAGAGAGTAAAGTATATATTTTAATATAAAATGTGATCTTATTGATTAAACTTGGAAGGTTTGCCAAATAATGGGGACTTAAAGACAAATACAATAGCGAGGTAAAACTAGAGCTTCCTTTGCTAATGTGCTACTGTTTATAATCAGGTAAATGCCAGTAATGGGGTATCCTAGACCAAATTTTGAATATTTGGGAATCGTTGATCTTGTTTATGAAGTATATGTAACCAGCATAGTCTGTGAAACAATCAGTTAATGTATAATTAAATGATTAACCGTTTTAGTAGATCAGCTGTTTTGCTGATGCCCTGAGCTGAAGGTGCATCAGAGCTGGCTCAGTTTGTGATGAAGAGGGCTCATCCAACACACGCAATCCAAGTCCGTCATCTGAAGAGTGTAATTTTAAAAATATCATTCCCATTTTTAAGATATGGTAGAAAGATATCTATCCACATCAGTCGTGCAATATAGATAAATAAAATATATTTAGCATTTTAGTTCCACTAAGACGAGAAAAGTGCTCGTGGCCTTTATAATTTGGTCGTTCGAATTGATGTAAATTACTGTATCAGAAATCCAGTAAATTAGTGATGAACTATAGCAAATATTAATTGTTTATTTGTAATATTTTGTACTTGAACACTTACATAAATCCTTGCTACTGATGACCTTTTAATCATTATTTTTTAAATTGATTATTTTAAAAAAAAATTGGTAATAATAAGTTTTATGGAGTCTTATCACATTATAAATGTATTTGTTTGAATTATAAATTCTATTAAATACTATATTTTTGAATTGTCTTGAGCAGTAGAAAATTGATCATCTTATTAGTAGACTAAAGGAAACAATGTTTAAACACTAAGTTGGTTCGAATATTTGAAAGTTAGGATGAATATTTTGGCGATCCTATTTCCGAACGGTATCCACAGGACAAGGGCGCCATTTATCAGCAATTTAATAAAGCCAAGTTTATTATGGCCATTAAAAGCGTTAGTTATGGGTCCGACTCTATTAAACCTTTTCTTGTGATATATTGGACTCCTCTAAGTCAAACTCCGACTTTTCTTAAGAAATTCCTTTCATATTTTTTTTTCAATATAGTTTTGCGATATTCTATAAAAAATTCAATGATTTAAATGTAGTATATTTTTTATAAAATTTCAAAAATTCTTTTTTCTCCATTAATTTAATAGAACAAGCTTTAAAACAACGAATCTACTACAATTGGACTAAAATGATTCTGGGTATTTTAATTCTGGGCGACGATGTAATATTTGAAATCTTTATAATCATACAACATACCAAAATATTAGAAATTATGTAATAAATGAGGATGTTTGTGTATGGATCAATGAATGACTGAACGGTTTTGAATTTTGTGAGATTTATATGAATATGTGGATACATTTTAAATTATATAATTATAAGTACAAATATATGGTTTAATATCAATTCCAAGCTAATATCAATATTTTTCTAATTATTATAGTGAAATATGGTATAAAGTAAAAGAGTAATAATACCTATGTTACTAAAAAAAATGGTATAAAAATGATTGGAAAATAAACCAGAAACACATAAAACAGGATAAAATCAGTGGAATAAATTTTGACTTGACTGCTATTTTGAGAGGTAACGATTTAGTTTTATGAATTCATTTATTCCGTTGAGATAGAACTAGAATTGTGAAACTATTACTGAATATGGAAATAGAAAAGAGAAGAAAAATTGCTGGAATTGTTATTAAATAGAGGAAGAAAAAGTAAGAGATTTTCTTTCTTTCTAGTTCTCTACTATTGATGCTTTGTTGTTCAAAAAGCTCAATATTTCCGTTCAGTATTTCTTTTAGTTGTAAACAAGAAGTATATACATAAATTATATACAGAAAAATTAAAGACTAAACAAAACTAAGAAATTCAAAAATAAAATTAAGAACCAACCAAAACAATAGTTCCTCATTAAATCGTTTCAATCTCTGAAAAATGTCGCTTGTAATGGCTGAAATATCTTTGCTCCATTTCTGAATTTCTTACTGTTCTTTAGATATTCATTTATATATATATCAGAATAGAAACGGAAAGGAAATCAGGAATTTACTGCAAAGTGAGGTTCATCTTTTCTGCAGATGTCCTTACCTCAAAGAGGGACTGTGCAACTTCTATACCTATTGGCGGAATAACAGAGGCTTCTCTGGGTAATATAAGTAAAATTTTAACAGGCAAAAATTATGTCCATAATCAAGAAACAGTTTTGTCATAATGCCTATAGTTTTCTCTTTTGATAAAAATGAAAGAGTAAAAATAAACATGTCTTTAGGCAGTAATAATCTCTTTATTTTCATTTTTTTTTCAACTTTGTCTTCACTAATATTTATCAGAAATTTAAATTTCAATAATTTAAATTCACAATTTCAATAAAAATGATAGAGTAAAGCTCCCGATGTATCGGAAGGTACAGGAAAGTTCTAAACAAAACTAATTCTGATCTGATACTGATATCTATTATGCATGCATCAATCTTACTTGTTGCGTAAATATACTAAATTCGATTCAATTCGCAATATAATAGTTCAAGAAGAAGATGAGGAACACTCTAAATTTCTGATAAATATTATTTTCTGACAAAGTTGAAAAAAATGAAAATAAAGAGATTATTACTGCCTAAAGACATGTTTATCCGTGCACATAATGTTGATTAGTGTATTGAATATATTTACTCTTTATTCGCCAACCCACAAATATTGTTTACAGAAAATTCTATATAAGTTCCACTTAACGAGAAACACAGTGAAATTAATCATAGGTTCATTGAATAATTTCCAGAAGGAATTAAACAATATCTGGTAAACAGCAACTAACTAGTTCGTTGAAAAGTGTTCTTTTATTCTAATCGTTTGATATTTTGTCCCAATGGACCGTTTGATTTTCTATTTATATATATACAACAGAAATAAATTAAATTCACATAAATAACACAATAAAAGTGATCATAAATTTGAATACTACTGTATTTTGACTGCATCATAATAATGTAGAAAGATGTGAGTCACTGTGAAAAAAATGCAGAACTATATTTATAAAATTGTGATGTTATTTATCTTGCAACTGCGACGTGTCAACACTATTTAAAATAAATTTGTTAAATTTTCAATCTCATTTATTAATACGGTGATTGATGCAATGCTTTTTATTCTATCCGTTTTTTTGCATGATCTCCATAGTGGTTAATTTAATACTTATTATGAAAGCATGATCAGAAGTATAACAGCTTTATGTATGAACCAGAATAACACGCGTTTTTCTTCAAATTTATATCTGATTCGTCATCGGATAAGGAAGGGATGGAGACTTAGGAAGCCATTCTTAGCTAGGTAAAAGGATTAAATGTTTAGGTAAATGTTTGTTTTTTGTAGTCTATATCAAACTGGTTTTTAGTGTAATAACGTTACAATCTCAAAACAAAGATTCATATTTCATTTAGTTTAAAAGTGTTTTGTGATTTTAATTTAGTATTTATGTGAATAAATTTAAAAATATATAAGCTGTTTTACACACATGATTACATAGTGTAGTAACTAAAGAAATATTCATTTGGATAATTGTGTGGGAAGTTTTACTCACAAGTTTTGCTGAAGAAAGGCATGAGAAAAGAAGAATGGCAAATGAAATATCTGCTGTGAAAAAAGGCATCTCTTTGATGGGCCTGGTTGCTATTCGATTATGTGCGACACAGTTGTGGTGGCTATTGGAGAGGGAAGGATGTCACAGCTTGCTCCCTAACTCTGTTAACTCCACAGTACTTTCAACGTCTGTGTTCCCAGGTCATTGTGAAATACAAAAAAGTCCTTGAAAACTAATTTCACTCACTTCGACTATACTTTGCTCCAACTCTCAACAGTACAATTTCGTTAAAAATATTCTCATTTTATTACAAAACATTAAACAAATTATTTAATTTGTTATATAAGTAAAACATATATCATTGATAATATCTATTTTCTCTATGATGTAGAAAAAAAAATGAAATTAAATAACATTATATTAGTTGAAGTGTACTATAGACATAGAAAAAACACACACTTTTGAAGTATATCTGATATTTTATCAGGTTTCAAGCAATAATTCATCATATTTTTAGTACATTGACTGCTTTAGGGCATTGCTGTTTACATTTTTATATTGATTTTATAAAAACAAACTTGTATAATTAGAACAAAATAAGTTTATCTGATACTGCGTTACCTTCGTTATTAAAAAATATGGTCATCTTCTAATATATAATTTATGAGCTATGTATTTTGGTTTCTTATTGAACATGAAGTAGAGATGTGATACGAGAATAAAGGTATTGTGCAATTTCTTGGCACATGCTTTTGTAACACTGCATTTGTTACATTCATCAACGTCTAAAAAAGGGAAAGAAAATCTCAAATGGGACAGGAATCTTTCAGTCCAAACAAGCAGTCTTTCTCAGAGGCTTACTCAAACTAATGGGGATCAGTTTGTTTGGTTAAAAGATTTAATTTCATTTCTGATTTCTTACTGCAATTTAGGCGTTGATTTCTATTTTATGTGTTAACTGAGAAATCTTGTTTTTTATATATAAATGATATTATTTGTCTGGCTACAAGAAATTCACAAGTAGTTGCAAGGATGAAGATGTTTGCGATGGTTGATCAAAGATATATGCAAAATATATATCTCAATGATCAAACCACAATATGAAATGGGGGAAAAAAGACTAAGATTTTCAACCGTAACAAGCAGTCATCGTCGGAGTTAAAAACTCAACTCATTTCATATTGTGGTGTAATCATTAATTGATATTTCACGTGTTTATGCAAAATCTTGTTATATGTATAATACAAAACAATTAAAAGAAATGAACACGGAGAAACAACAATAAATTTTACTAGAGTATTTTGACCTTGTCGTCATCAAGAGAAGT
The DNA here is from genome assembly GCA_026182355.1 of Hermatobates lingyangjiaoensis. Taxonomy (NCBI): domain Eukaryota; kingdom Metazoa; phylum Arthropoda; class Insecta; order Hemiptera; family Hermatobatidae; genus Hermatobates; species Hermatobates lingyangjiaoensis. The sequence goes on from JAPFBL010001928.1 coordinate 5,530,058, forward strand.
AGAAGAGTTCTTCTCGCCCAGCAAACAGATGCTATTGGTCAATGCTGACTGGCTGGCCAGGTGCACATACAAACAATTTTGGTCAAATTACAGGTCACACCGCTTGGTGTATTAATTTTACATTTTTCATTCAAAATGGATCGCGTAGTGTACATGCATTTTGTAGTTTTTGTGCAATGTAGCATCATCAAAACTTCAAATTTTTGGCTAAAATATGATTTTAGATAAAATTTTTTTCCTATTGTACTTACTTTTGAGTGTTAAAACTTTGAGTATAACATGAAAAAAAATTCTAATAGATTAAAATTAAAACATGAAAAGAACTTTAATTTTCCAATACTGGGCACGTAGGTTTTGTAATAAAATGAAAATTGTAGACTTCTGATTGATTCTAAAAGGCTGTGAACACTAAGATGTCATGCCGTCTGACGGCATTTAGTGATTTGTACTGAAAAAATCTTAACTTAGAAAATATCTTAACTTCTTAAAAAAGAGAAGAGAGGGAAACAGAAAGACAGAGCAAGATGTCTCGTGCATTAGTCTTCCCCTGGTGATAAAGTATCGTTTAAAATGTCAACTATAGTAAAGTGTCTTTATATATATATATTATAAATAAAATGTATATTTAACATATAATATTTATATTATATATATGAAATCATAAATCATATAATAGAAATTATTATAGAATTTATTTATAGCACGTCTTTGTTGAAGAATGTTTATTATTATCTACAGCAAAAATGAATTGATGATATTAGGATATCATGAAATAAAAAATGTTTCCTGCTCTTCACCATCATATAATAAAAGGTAACATAATTAATGTTCATGTTACAATTTCATATGATCTCTAAGTTTAGTTACATGGGCATTGGTGTTTTTGCATTTTGCACTGCTGTTGATAGATTGTTAAAGGTCCTTTCATCTGATTTATATTCGTCAGTACGAATTTTCGAAAACAATATTGTTTTTCTTCTATGAATTACATACCAGTTTTATTTAACATAATATAACAGTTATTTTTTTTTTAAATTAACGTGAAATATATAACAAAAAATGTTATTTTAATAAATGTTTGTTTCTGTATAGACCTAGTATAATCTCTTATTTTGAGATCCCTTTTGACTCAAAGCCATAGAAGCCTTTTAATAACTGTGGAATATCCGCTCATAAAATAATAATAGAATTTGCAATCTGGGGCTCAGGTAAGGACTTCCCTGTTAATCCGTGAAACCACTTAGACTACTCACCACCAGCACTTCAACAGACATTAGTCTCCTTAATCCTTAATATCCTATAGCTTACTATATAAACGGTAAAATGTAAATATTAATGTCTTAACGTTAACTGGACAGTTCAAAGATGTTTAATAATCACATCATATTGTACTAGGCGGGTGGTATAACAAGCCAATTATTTATAAACACTAGGGATATTAATAATAAATAATGAAGCCATATTTATAAAAATGAACCGCTAAATAAGAACCATCAGCTAGTATGCTTTCCTATTTAATAAAATATTTCCACAATTCTTGAAACAATTCACAATTGATTCAGAATAGTGGATAAGAGTTCAAATGCAAACAAATTAGGACATAATACAGATAAATATACTTAGAGTTAGTTATTTTTTGCATAATAGTTATCATGTGAAACTAAGTGTGAAACCTGCGCCAAAAAAGCGGCAGGGTTGCCAAACAAAAATACAGCTATACGCCTACTCAGTCAAAATGTATGTATATGAAAATTATTCATAAAAGTGGGTCATTTCATTTTATTTGTAATATATATCTTACAACCTCCAACGTTTGTTTCACGCATACTGTTCGTACCAACCTCCGTGGTACGAACAGTATGCGTGAAACTTACCTTTTCTTTCAAGGTAATAATTCTCAAAATTTAAAAACAAATAACTTATAAGAGTGAATTGCAAAAGAATAACGGGTTTTAACATGGAATTTATATTTTTTTTTTTAAAGTTCCTTGTTAATTGTAGTTGTCAGTAATCTGTGAGACACGAGGACACCAGAACTGAAGTAGCAATTAGACCATGAAAGGCGGGACATATTTGTCAAAGCAATGTACAATACAAGTTGGACCAAATCAAATGGGCTCTGTCTGAATAAATACCATCACTCCACTCTTGCTAGTAATTGGCTTTTTTTTTCTTTTTTTTTTTGTTCTCTATATACGTTTCATTGGAACGATTTTAAAATTCCATACCCTTGTTAACTATTCTTTGACAAGCAAGCCACCTTGTTACTCTTAATAACGTACTCTATTGTCATTTAACAGCAGCCTATTGTTTAGGCTCTAATCTACACTGTAGTTATATTCTCCTCTATTTTACTTCAATACCAGTCCTGATAAAATCCATCAACTATAAGCTGATTATGTTCTCAGAAACCATTATGTTCCAACAAAAATTTTCGAACTCTTAACTCAAACCATTTATTTAAAACCACTGTCAAATTTTAAAATTAAAAAATAAATAGGTAAAATAAATAAAAAACATAAAAGTTGTAAAAGTTTGGTTTGAAATTTATGATTACAGGAAAGCAGAACTGCTACCAAAAATAGTTCTCTTTTATATATATATCCAACATATTTTTTTAAAACTTTAATTCTGACACACAGAATGTAATAGATTATAATAGTTGATAAAATGTTAAAAAGATATATAGAACATTCAAACTTATTTATTTTTTCATGGGTTTGGTTAATATTGGTCAATATTTGTACTTAAGTCACTAAAATTAAATTTCTATCCTATTAAAATCTGAAATTTAATTCTCTCACTAAATCAATTGAATCTCGATTTTTTTTTTGAATGAATACACGTGAAGAATAATAATTCTTTACATAAAACCCTTATTACGTGTATTTTGATGTTTTTATAATAATCAAGACTAACCCAAGGTTCATTGCTCTTTTGAATACATGGTAATACGATTGACAGGTTACATCTCAATTCTCTGAAAGGAAAAAATTGTTATTGATAATGGAAGAGTTAAACATTTGTTACCGGTAGTAAAACAGTTAAAGAGTCGTTTGAACACCAATCATTATATACTAAATATATATATATTCAGGTAACTCTCAGAAGTGATGGAAGATAATCGCTATGAGGTCTTTCGTTTAACAGAAGTCAGAGAGCATGTCGATACAAGTTGTGGGCCGGTTATGGATTTTAATTTAAACTTGAATAAGGATTGGCATCATTGACAGTATTTTTCCTTATAGCATTTGAAATAGTCATAATTTGTTTAACAAATCCTTCAATTAGAAATTCATCCAATTTATAAATGCCTGGACTGGTGTTGACTAAGCATTTAGAAAAGCTGTTTATGAAGGCGCTTTCACCTATGTTTCTTCTTCTTTTACATATCATAACTACCAAATACTTTGCTTCTTTCCAGTTCATTCAGTGATTTTTGTCTTTAATCAACTGTGAGAGTGATCAGGAGAAGAAATAGAGAGTGTTACTTGAGTAGTAAGAGATGCAAGTGTATGGCACAGTGGAAGAGAGAGTATGTGCCAGAGAGGAATTGCGAACGATAGAAGGCTTGTAAGCTTCAAGATTTCATATGGAATATTTAACGAAAAAAAGTTAATAATATCATATTATAAACAACGTTATTGCTTTAATTATTCAATATTTACATTGTAGCTAGATAATTATGATCTATTGTTTAAATATACTCGTATACCTGATGCGGTGATCATCAAACCACAACGATTTGGAGACCTCCTAGTTTTAAGATCTAAACTCTGAATAAATTTGCAAGTCCTGAATAAACCTTAAGGCATCAGATACAAAATTACGTAAATTCCTGCAGAATGTCACAAATTATAATTGTAGAAGTTGTTTTTTGCTGCTATCTATACAATTACGAGTATATACTCATACTCTCTCATTCTCATTCACTCACACTCTCTCTCCCATCCTGTCTTTTCTTTCTGGCAGTCCTTCATAGCTCTTAGGAGACAAACCACTGCACTTATAATATTGAGACGCGGTTGAAAGCATTATAACACACATTCATCATTACAATTAATTACTTTTTTATGTTTTTAAAAATCTTTTTTTTTTCACTCTAAACGACAAAAACATAATTATATAGACTTCCTTTGTCCATGAGAATGTTTTTTTGCTTTTTTTTTAATTGTTTAAATGGATCTTCTAGTGGGTGATAACGTCAGCCGCTTTACCGACTTTTTGTTTAATCGGTGATTCTACAGATTCTACATTGGGAGTCGTAAATTTTGCCTAACTCAAGTGCATTTCGAGAAGGGAACTTTAATGAATACCTGACATCGTACAGGCTCGGCACCGACGGCTTGACGTCCTCACCGAGGGAGGGCATACTTAAATTTATTCACTTCCGGCGTGAATAAATCGAGGACCAGGTGGGGATCGAACCCTGGACTACAAGCCCAGAGGCGAGTACGTAACGACTGAGCTAACCTGGCCCCATAAGTATCTTAATCACCTTAGTTATTATACTTCATTGAAACAGTAGCAGGTCTCCTAATATTGTTTATTCAATGATATGTAGGTTGAAGAAGCCGCTGTAAGAATTTTAAATTTCACGAGTTATTCACGCTAGCAGTCTTAATATTTTTTTTAATTTATTTTATTTTACTTTACATAGTCACAACAATGTTAATGTAACATTACCAGTGACAATTATGAAAGAAACATATACACTTACACATGGAGGCAGGAGGAAAGAAATAATTTAGCAATTATACTTCCTGGCGTGAAAAAGAAGTCTTATAATACCAAATTACTATTTTGGGAAAAAGTGGTAGAAGAGCTAAGATTCCTTTTGATTTGGCCTTCAGCAATTCAGTGACATGGTTATAGTTATAGTTAGTAGTTGGAACAGTAGACAATCAAGCGAATTTTATAGCATTAATATTTGGTATAACAAATTTTTATTTCAAGCAATAGGTTGTCATTATAGGTAATCCAATAAACCAAGTGCCAGAGTTAATTACTGATACAGTTACTAATTTCTGTTAGCTGTTAACAGAAATAATAAACAAAATGTGCTAAACACATTTTAAATTATGTGTATGAGTATTATTGATGTATATATATTGTTACAGGTACAGACGAAAGGATACCTGTGCGCAGGTAAGTGAGTTCACTATTATAATAAGACAGTTGCTTAATGCGACAACACCTCCCTATTTCTACAAATGTTGTTTATATTTTATTTTAATAATCTAAGCTTTTATCTAAACACTGTTTGGTTTAAGTTGATATTCCATCAATTAAGTATTACAACACTCATGCAGATATATATAATATTTACATTTGTCTCTTACCTTGTATACAAAATCTTAACTGTAGTAGCCTGTGTTTCTGGGATGTTATTTGTCATCACAGAGTTTACATTGATAATGGTAGGAGAAACATAGAAGAATGCAATCATGCTAGATATAGAGTATGTTACGATCCCTGTGTAATCTAATATTGTTCATGTTTATAAAATAGATTTTGGATTAATACTTCTCACAAGGTGTTCCCTGAAAGATGGTTTGTTGATTTCTTAGAGATTCCTTAATCATTGTGGTGTAGCTATTATAATACTTCTAGACAAATGTAGTGCATATTTATTAAATATATCATTATTTACATTTTACAGTGATTTATTTGTAGCAAATTTAATAGCACAACAATGGTACATATATATATATATATATATATATATATATATAAATATCAATGATAAACCGCAATGAGAAATGAAAACAAGACTAAGCTCTTTCAACCGTAAATAGCGTCTTCGTCAAAGTCAAAAACCCAACTGACCCAACGAGTACTTAGGTTTTTGACTCTGACAAGACCGCTTGTTATCGGTTGAAAGATCTTAGTCTTGTTTTACTCATTTCTTATTGTGCTTTGATCATTGATTGTTATTTCACGTGTTTAAGATGACAATCTCATAATATATATATATATTTATATATATATATATATTCAAATCGGAAGGTTGATCCAAACTGGATAAAAACAAGTTCAAAAACGAAGAATAGTAAAAAACAGCGAAAGAGATACACTTACTAACTCCAATTTTTGGCAAATCCATTTTTAGGAGAAAAGAGAGTGGGATACCAAGCACGTCGGAAAAGCAACAGTATGAGGCCGTCAGGATGAACCGAAAGAAAGAACCTTGGGGAAGGGGACGTGGAAAGGAAACAAGGATAAGGATTTCCTAAAAATACAAAAAGAATAACCAGGAACAAGACAAGAAAGGATAGGATAAGATAGTCTTAAGGCCACTTTATTCTCGTTGGTCAGAGTAAGGCAGTACACAACAGCCTCACCTGTCCAGGGGTCACCACGAGGAGGTGAGAGTAGCGTAAAGTCCGAGAGGCTTTAGGAGACGCATCATGACTCCTAGTGGACAATCAATATCAAATAGAAATATGATTTGTACTGAAGTAGAATTTTCTGAAATGAAACACTTAGTTGTCATTAGTGCCTATTTCTGGATAAAGAACATACATTCTAATATCAAGAAACTATAAAATGCCTTAATTTAATCAGAATAAAATGCCAGACGTTATAACAGCAATGGTTAAAAACACCAGATCACCAACTTGGTATGAAAGACTAACAAATAACAGAGAGATAATACTAGAAAATTGTATATACTCATATTTGCTATATATTTCAAATAAAAATTAATGGATATACCAACTTTTAATTCAAAACGTAGTAGCATATTGATCTCACTTTGTGTATGTCAAGTGTGCTAAAGAAAATAAAACACTGGAGCTCGAGTAGAGAAGAAAGTGCATCAGGCCATGAAATTCTGTCTTATGCGGTTGTTATAGACCCAGGTAGCACCATAACAACAAAACTGCTAGTACTTGCCTTGAAACCAAATTGCCACACTCGCCCAAATTTGATAGCATCACCCAAGCTTTCTTTGCACTATCTATCGTGCCCGGGATAGCATGATAACATAAATGTTTAGTTGGCGTTGATTTTTTTACATTAAAAAATGTCATTCTTCCTACATACCATAATAACTTGATAAAACATTTCATATTAAACTTTTTTTCTGTTACTTCTTTTATTAAATATTTCTTTTTTACAGATTCACTTTAATAAACTCTTAACTCAGTGTAAACGTATCTCATCAAGTGCAGCAAATATCCCATCAGTTCAAGATGGGTTTCCAGTATTCATAGCTATATAGTGCCCTTAAATATAATCAGACTTACATAAAAATGTTTTTTGTGAACTGCATATATTTTAATGTTTTGATGAAATTTCATTGTTCTATAAATAGCCATTTAACCTTAAAAAGCACATTATGAATTCATAAAATGTCCCACGACACTCCTTTTCGTTAATATAATTGTGACAAAAACATTCAACCCATCTTCACATAATGTGCTATTTGTTAATGTACTGTAGATTTTGTCGTTCAGGTAGACAAGAATGTTCTCTAGAATATTTTGACCAAAAATGCGCCTTTCTCATCATGCAATGTTGCCCAATGTCAATAGGGAATATCTGCAGTATTGGCCCAATTTTAGTGTCAAACATGAATTTGATCTATCAAACGTTCCCACAATATTTTAGATACTCATGAACCCACCTAAAAACACAAGGAAATCATCATAAAAGGAATTTCGGAACCTGAAAAGATATTAACCTACCAATAAAACTGTATAATTTTTTTTCATTATTTATATACATTACATGAAGTAAATTAAAGATGTGAGATCAGATATTCTATAATTTCTGCATATAGTAGAGTAGAAAATATGCAGAGAGTTAAGTAATAACTCAATAATTGTATATGTCACTCTTGATTTTTAGAGCAATTTTCAGAAATAAGGAAATGGTTGTTGATAATTAGGTGAGCAGTGTGAATGTAAAATAGTATACAGAGCTAGTGATTTCCTGAATTACCCTATAAAAGTCATTTGTAGCCCAACAAGTTGTGTTTGTGCTGTCATCTGATTACTGTTTACTGGCACCTAATTTGGTCTCGCCTCATTACCTTATCACACCTCTGCTCGATGAGACCATAAACCAGGCCATCCATATGACTAACTCATAACTAATGCTTCGCAATCAGATTTAATGCTCTGTTATCGCTGCATGATTTCTGAAGTCAAATTACAGATAAATTAATCCTTAATGAATTTCCAACAGACATTCTGAAATTATTCCAAGTAAAACTTTGTAATAATTTATATGTTATTGATATTATAGCATAGCACGATATTGATATTATAAATATATATATATATATATAAAAAGATTTCACATAAACACGTGAAACAACAATCAATGATTAAACCACAATAAGAATGGGAAAACAAGACTAAGATCTTTCAACCGTAACAAACCCAACCAACCCCAGTTGGGTTTTTGACTCTGACGAAGACCGCTTGTTACGGTTGAAAGATCTTAGTCTTGTTTTCCCATTCATATATATATATTTATATACATATACATTGATATAGCTTCTCGACCACTGATATTTCAAATTCACACTAGGGTTTCTTGAGGATTTTGGTCATAAAACATACAACTCCTGATTATAAGCCGATGTTTCGCCAAAAATTTTTATTTGTGTTGTTTGTATTTCTGTTGGGTGGTGTCCGGTGATGTATTTATCTTGCTTTACTTATGTCGTTAATAAATTGTTTTTTAGCCTTGAAAATGCCAAACAACTGTTGGTGAAACGTCAGCTTATAATCAGGAGTTGTACCAAAATCCTCAAGAACCCCTTGTGTGTTAATATATATATATATATATATATATATATATATATATATAATATATATATATATATATATATATATATATATATATATATATATTATATATATATATACTATATATATAATATATATATATATATATATAATATATATATATATATATATATATATATATATATATATATATATATATATATATATATATATATATGAGCAGCTTATTTTGAAAGTGGCCTAATTCTATTTATGTTAAAATCGAGATATTTAAGGGTTTGCGTTTTACAAAATTTAAAAATATTGTCATTTTATTTATCAACTAATTTTTGTTATAAAAACTCTTAGTAATTTTAAATAAATTTTGTACAATTTGCTGCAAAAGGTAAAGATAACGTAAAAATGTAATTATTTAAATAGCTAGCTAAATGTTTTTGGAAAATGGAATTAGGCCACTTTCAAAATAAACGGCTCATATATATAAAATATATAAAAAACCAGTCGTTTTTTGAAGGAAAGGAGTTTCCAACACAGTTATTCTATAAGAAAAAAGAAAATTAATGCCACTGCACTAGTAGCACAGAGAATTAATGAAGGCCATAATTTTGGTTTTGATGAAATAAAATTAATAACCGAAGAAATGGATGAACAGAGAAGGAAAACTCTGGGAATGTTATATATTAGAAAGGACCAGTCATCCATTAATTATAGGAGTGACATTTCAAATTTAATGTATTTATTCGGGTGTGTTAAGTTAAACATTGTTGATAGATGAAACATTGTGTCAGTGACTTTTAGGTTGTCTGGTGAAATTTGGTTACCTTACTTGGTTATTTCAGTTCAGTGTCACGTGTTCATTCAGACTACAGTTGTTGTTAACCCACAGACTCTTTTTCTTTGTAAAATAATTTGTAATGTAATACTTACATTTCTGTTTCAAAATTTAATCTTCTGTAAGTTTTCTCCCTAACTATAGCCAAAATTTCTATTGTTATTTCTTAATTGTAACTAATTGCACTTTTGTGTATGTTTGTTTGTTGAATGATTGTATTATTTCTTATATTTCCTCGGTTTTTGTAGGCCTATGAAAAAGGTTTTATATAAAAAACGAAACGTTGGCAAGGAGAGTTTAATTTGAATCTGAAGAACTGACCGAGTCCCGATAAATTTTAGAGTTGTATATGTATATATATTCTCTATTAGTCCAGTTATACCGTTGACCTTTCAACTCTTTTATTCTAACCACTTGTTTCTTGTTCATTATTGACCTTTGACCTTCTCTTTATACTCGTATTAACCTGTACTATCCTTTTTCATTTTAATCTATTTATAGCAATGACTAAGCATGAGTCATCGATTTTAATTTAACATGTCACTTAGCCAACTCCTTTTCCAGTTGAACCCTGTTAGCAGGAGGTTAGTTCGTAGGATCGAATCTCTCAGTCTTAAATTAATAAAATTGTGGTTTGATCATTAATTGTTATTTCACGTGTTTATGTGAAATCTTTTATATATATATATATATATATATATTAAAGTTTAAAATGGACGTTCCCTCTACAACCATCTTACGCGTCAGTGAAGTGTGGTGTTTTTTCTCAACGTGGGCCTTCGGCGCTCCTGTAGCGAGGTGCATGGTGAGACGCCTTGAGAGTTTCGTCGTAGTCATGCCTATGTATCGGGATGGTAGGGTTGCACAGTCCCCTTCTTTACAAATAAATTGATACACGACATGGCTCCTCTGAACTTCGGTCGTCTCCTTCCTGCAATTGTTCCTTATAAGCAAGTTGCTCGTTTTTTTATTGTTGTAATAAATCATAAGACGTAGCGTGTCCCTTTCGTTCGTCGTCTTCACATGACCCGCTATGATTTTTTGCAGAGCTTGTTCGTCCTGCTTGTACTGCGTGGACATGTACGAACGATAGTACAGAGGTATGGTTTCAGTCTTGACTTGTTCAACTTTATCACCTCTGGAATACCACTTGTCTATGTGTTTTGCGATTTCTTTCTCTACGTCTTTATTTGAGTAGCCATTATTGACCAGAACCTGGGTGGTTCTGTCAAGTTCTTTATGTATGCTGCTCCAATCGCTGCAGTGCGTTATGGCTCTTCTGACGTAGGCACTAATGGTAGCTTGTTTATACCTGGTGGGACACTCACTTTGTCCATTCAGGCAATGTCCAGAGTTGGTGGGTTTAGTGTACACCTCCGTATCGAAACAGTCAATTCCACTTCTAACGAGCACATCTAAGAAGGGCAGTTGGCCGTCACTACTAAGTTCTAAGGTTAATTTTAGTCCAGAGGCCTCTTGGAGGCGTTGATGTAGTTGAGAGAGTTTGTTTCTATCATCGGTAGCTACAAAAATATCGTCAATGTACCGACAATATATGGGTGGCTTCGACAAGGTGGAAAATATCTCTTTTTCTATGCTTCCCATATAAAAGTTGGCGAAAAGTACTCCAAGAGGTGAGCCCATGGCTACACCATCAATCTGCTGGAACATGCGTCCATCTGGCGAAAGAAATGGGGCTTCCTTCGTACATATCTCAAGCAATTGTTTAAGTGCTAACCTGGGTATATCAAGTCTGGGTTCCTGGTTAGGGGGGTAGATTTCTTCAAGAATATAGGATATGGTCTTATCAACAGGGACGTTAGTAAAGAGAGACTCTACGTCCAAAGATGCTAGGTTGCCTTTAGTGTTAGATGTCTTGAGCAGTTCCAGGAAATCTATGGATGAAGAGAGGCTGTATTCAGATGGGATGAATGGCTTAAGAATAGTATTTAATATATATATATATATATATATATACATAAATGTTTAAAAACTGAACCACAGTCTTGGCATTCACAATCTACTGGTTGAGAGACATGATACGGCATCCCAACTTTTTCCAATAACCAATCAGGGTGCAACTGGAAAGGGAGATGGCTAAGTGACAATTTAAAAAGATCAGTGAAATATATACGTGTTAGAAATAATAAAATGATGAGGATAGCATAAATAGAACTAAATTATTGTAAGTATATAAAAAGGACTGAAGAAAGCTAGGTATCAATAATATTAAGGAATAACGGATAAGTGAATAATTTGAAAAAGAATATGATAAAACACTTAAAGTGAAAGGCAAATATAACCACAGTATAATAAAATACTTATATGGTATAAGAAAATACTTAGCTGTGTTTAAACAATCGTGTATATCAGAAGAACTGCTACAACATTTCGCTAATACATATATATAATTATATATAGATTATTATTATGATTAATATTTTCACCTAAGAGTAACGTAAATGTTCACATAAGAGAGAACTAAGCGTTACTACATAAAGTAGGTTTGGGAGATAGTTTGTTGAATTGTAGGAGGTGAGCGGGAAGGAAAAACGGTAAATTCATATAATTTGATTTGCCCAATGCAAATGAAGTTAACCCAGCCTTTCTTCTTCTCTTCTAAAGAACTTAAAACTATTTTCAATATTATTAAAACTTGCAATAACATTTAATTCACTACATAGAACATTTAGATATGCCATTGACGCAAGCGTATTGGTTTACTTTAATGAATTCATTTAAGTCAGTCTAATGAAGAATGTACAATCCATATAGATGGAATGGCCTTGAGCTCACGTATAAATGTGTTGTTTTGCAAATATTTGGGAAAAGTATTACTTTTAAATATAACTGTATAATTTCAAAACGACATGAAAACAGTGTGGAAGTTTATAAATATGCTTGGTGATCTTCATGCCTTTGAAGGTTACAGCTTTTATTAAGATAACATCATGCTAGCTCTGGGAGTTTCATGATGTTCTTGAATCATAACAAACATCTCTAGGATATTCTTGGAAAATGTACAACATATCTATTCTATATCACAACCATCCCAGATTATTACAACAGTTATTCTCCTTATTATGCGGTCTTCAAAAGTCTGTAATGTTACTGTTGCTTCAAGTTGCTCTAGTCTGGAGCTTATTTTCATAAATAACTAGTTACATTACAATATACAATTTAAAAACGGCAATGAATATCTAAGTTGCGAAGTTTTCAGCAAAACTACAACATTTTTAGGGTATTATGTTTGTGTTGTACATTGTGAAGGGTTCTCTAGGCAATGTAATATCATCAAAGTTATTCTATCTATTTTTAAGAATAGTTCGTTTTTTGGCAGTTAAATATAAATTAGTTTCAAATTATTAAAATAGTAAAAAAGTTAAAATTATATTTACCTATTTGTAGCACTGAGCACTAAAGAACTGAATAAATGCGGTAACCAAATACAATATTATGATTTATTTACATAATATATATAATTATTGTATTATTATATACATTAAATAATATATAATATTTAATATTTAATTATATATAATATTATAATTATAATATTTTATTTAATTCGCATTTAGTTCAGAAGTACCAATAACAACCTAGTTATCAAAATTTATTTCTTACTTCAAGAATAATAAATTAGAAAATTTGTTATGTACTAGCCCTGTATTTATGCTAAAAATAGTTTCTAAGGAAAATACGAAATTTTAATGAAAAATGTATTACGAAAAATTCTTAAAATTAAAATTAGGAGATATTGAATAAAAAAATGCAGCTGTTTTAATTAGAACTGCTAACTTTGAAAGTAATTACTAAATGAGAAGCTTAATTAAAGAAGGGATGAATTTGTCGATCCAATTAGAGAAAATTCAATATTTCGTCTGAAGAACTAAACGATGAAAAGGTGAAACAAGTTTCACTCTAAATGGAAAGCCTATGCTGAGAACTATTAATTATCAACTATTTTTTTTTTAAAAGTAAATAAGAATTACATAATTAGAAGGTTAGGTAAGGGATAATATGTTTTACTAAAACAAATAATGGTACAAAAATAGAATATTATATAATGAGTCTTACTCAAAACTGGAACATAATAGGAACAGCTAGTTGTAGCAGTAAAGCAGAACATATTTGAGTAAATTATTTTAAATGCTATTATTTTTTAAGTGTCGTTATTCGATCAATTACTGAAATCTATACTGTGCAATTTAGTGATTCGTATTGCACAGTATAGATTCGTATTTATATTGGATTCGTATTTATATTGGATTCGTATTCGTATTCATTAGTGATTCGTTTTAACTTATAATCAGAAATAATGGACACAATTCCTATCAATTTATGGTAGATCAAAAATTGAGAAGCACGATGTAGAAATTCAGTGCTATAAGTATTGAAAGTTGTATAATTAAAGTTGAAGAAAAGAAAAGCAAAAAAAAAGTCTGCGGTGGCCTAAATTCAACTCTACTACAAAAAACATCATATCAAATTTGTTGAGAATCAACTTATGTTTCCTGTTATCAGTTGGGTTTTTGACTCCAACGAAGACCGCTTGTTACGGTTGAAAGATCTTAGTCTTTTTTTGCCATTTCATACTGCGGTTTGATCATTTATACTTTAATAAATATGCATCATTGGTTTATATATTTCTATAATCATTTTATTAGTTGTAGGAAACGTGATATCGTTAATAAATCTGACATGTTATTAAAATGATTAAGCTTTCAGTGGGCATGAATTCAGTGGGACTTGTACGCTCTGCAGTCATACCTCTTATATTGTATTTTCCATTTGTGTACTTAAATTCAATTTTAGCTTTTAAGTTGATTAGCTTGCATTGAGATATAATGTGATCAATGCTTTGTACTTTTTCTTGACAGAAAGTCTCCATTTTTCATATGGTGACATACATACCTTTCATGTATAGTAGTTAACTAATCAAATTTCTAACAGATGTTCTAAGTATATTTTCAAATTCTCCCTTTGAAGATTTGTATTAATTACAAATGTAATTTTTAGTTGTAATAGATCAGTTGGAGTGACCTATTTAAACCAAATTGAACCCTGCTGTCTTTTTACATTCTTAAATTGCTTTCTTAACGATTTATTTGTCGCTAAAGGCCTTAGTATCTAATCCATATATGGTTCCAAACTATTAATGTTTCACTCTCCCATCTTATAATTCATCTCTCATTAAGATCTTCTCGTTTTGTAAGATAAAGAGTAAATTAATGATTTATGATATAAATGTCTGAGTTGGATATGCTTATTGGTATTTCATTCTGGAGGTAGCTATTGATGCAGTTACACTACACAGGTTTGATTTTGTATATTACATAACAAATAGATATGCTATCATTAGTCTTAGCACATCAGTGATTATACTTTTCTAAATCAGAAGGCAACATTAAGCTCAATCTTCTATTTAATGATCTCTTATGGGTCAGCATTGCTCTTCTTCTCTTAGCCAGTGGTTGTATTACATCTTCTTCTAATTGAATCTTTCTTTTAGCAAACTTTCAAGGGTATATCAGTAACTTTGATAGTTTAAGGCTAACCCTTGTTCTCATTCTAGTAAGTACAAGGACGTTTTTGATGGATATATACCCAGACAGTTTTGGTTAATCCATTAATCAATTAATTAAAAATTAATCCATTTGAAACAATTTGGAGAGCTTGTTACATCATGTGAAATGCAGAACCATTAAGCATTACTTTTCTTCAATGGAAGTTCTTCTGCATATCCTTGCTTATCATTGTCATCGTTAAATAGAGTATTCAGTAGTTTATCCACAACTAATCACAAAAAATTGAGCCATTTTTTTAAATTATCCTTTTCTGCTTACAACTGTGATAGAACAAATACTTAAAATATATAGTCTCTATATATCCCCGTTCATATAACTTAAAACTATTCTAAATCACAAAAAAAAAAGTAAATGCATATATAATAATATGGAGTGTCAATTGAAATAGAGGCATTTATTTAATTTTCTTTTTGCTTAATTGTTGTTGTAGATAAAATAAGAATATAATTAATTAAAAAAATAATTATAAAACATAAAGATCTCTGTTGTATTTATAATGAATTACTTTTAACACAGCGTCACATTTTGACTAATATAACCTACATTCCAAAAAATTTGCAATTTTATATATAATTAATTCAAAACAGTTTTTCTTTGATACTTCAATTTTTTTTCTTGAAAAATTTAACTAAAAAATTAGAACTCCTCTAATGAAATATGGTAAGCAAAATTTGGCATCTTCAATTTCAAAAATGTAAAATTTTAAGGATCAAAATCAATCAAGTTGTATGCTCTTTCAACAGCAAGCTATTTTATGTCATCTACGGAATGAACTATATGTCCCTACACTAGTATAATGAAAGTTGTTAAGTCTGACCGTTAGGAGATAAAGACGGAAAGAAAGTCAGTATTTTTCAAGAGCTGCTTTCATGGATAATGACGGGAAGGGGTAGGAAATTAGTATTTCTCCCATTAGTCTCTGCACTGTGTTGCCAATCTATAATAAAAACAAATAAAATAAAACTGCAAGAAACAATATCAAGAAACTAAAGCATTTGTATGTTAGCTTATTGTTTATAAGTAAAACATTTCCATTCTATTTCCTTGAGCTTTAACTCAATGAAAATAGACATAAATTGAAAAGAAAAATAGAAATGTGAAGAGGGGACTCATATCCTGAGAAGTACCTGCTTGTTTCTTTTGTTAGAATTATTATAAGTTGTACGGAATATGACTTCTGAAGGTATCCCTCATATATTTTTCTTATTATATTCTTCCTCGATGGCTCACTCAATTTCACAAAGGTTCTTCTCATTTTATTATTTTATTTTTCAGTATAAAAGCAAACAAAATCATTCAGACTAATATTTTGTTTAAATTAATAGCCTGAAAAATACATTGGTTTAAATTTTTCTAATGGAAATATTATGTTGTTGATGATCATGTGGGTGTTATTTATTATATTAGATCTTCTAATATAAATAATAAATTATTATATTTACAAAAAGTGTGAATCTACTGTAATATATTTTAAGTATTAATCTCTCCCTATGACATTCGTTTGTGAATTTATAATAAAACAAAAAAATTGTGACTATAGTTTAGCTGTTAAAAAAAATCTTATCTTAAAGATCATTAAAGATTAATGATCTTATATTAGTTAAATAGATCATTTTAACTAATTAAAGCAGGATTGTCAATCCTGTTCCCTTTTTTTTTTGATTTTTTTCTTAGCTATCAAAACTACTCCAATCCTCATAAAAACCCACCTATATTACTTCCAACTGACATCAAGTATTGAATGATCGTACTATGATGCCTTTCAAGTAAGTTTGGCTTCCACCAAGTGAAGCTTGCTCATGAATAATCTCAGGTCTTCAGTTGGTAATCAAAGTGACCATCCGATAGTCATTCGTGACAGTTTTCAAGGGGTCAGTTTCAATGACTATCTTCGTGTACAGGTAGTTAAACAGATTCTTTAACCCAGTTGCTCTTGAAGATAACACTCAGAAGGACCCGAAACCGGTCGAGCTCTACAGAGAATATACAAGGTATGACAGATATTATTACTCTTAATACTTATCATAACGTGTCGAAATTCAGAGCTTCAAACGAATCGCTTATTTATCCCCTGAGAGGTAGTTCGGTTTCTCGGTTTAGCCTTAAATGGATTTAATGGAAATTTTGTTTCCTCTTTATTTTGAATTTATAATTGTTTTTTAAAAGATATTTAATATTTTTTTCAATTATTATTAATTTTCCTTGTTTTTATAATTATTTAACATATTTATTCTTGTCTGACTTCTCACTGTAATTTGGCTACACTGATTGACTGCTTCTTAAATGAAACTTCACTTCAGTCGTCGCTGTCTTCAGAGTCACATCATATTACATGGCAGTTAAGCTATAGGTGTGAGTTTTTATAATCCCTTTTGAATAATTTTTTCGGTAAATTAAGTTTATTTAGTTCATCGAACCGGTTTATTTAATAGCATTTATAAATATAAATATTGATAGAAGTATCAACCGTGAAGTAGAAACCAAATAAAATTTTGTCAGGATTCGCTCAGTTCTTCGGATTCATATTAAACTCCCATAGCCAGCTTTTCGGTTTTTATTTAAAACCTTTTTAATAGGTGCATATCAAAATATTAATTATGGTTTTTATGAGGATATAAGAAGAATATATGGATGTAATGTGAGCCTATGAAAACGTTTTAAATGAAAATCGAAACGTTGGCAATGATAGTTTAATTTGAAGAACTGACCGAGTCCTGATAAACTTATATATATATAGTGTTGACTGTCGTCCCTCCGTCAATTCACTTCTTCTCCTGAGGACGACCGCCATTACGGTCGAAATATTGAATAGTGAATCTTTGTTGTGTTTCTGTTTATGTGTCACTGCTTATTTTAATTGTTTATATATATATATATATATATATATCCTTTGTTGAACGCGACAGAGTAGTTCCTGTCTATAAGTTTCTTCTCAAGAACTTCGGCCAGCAATTGTTGACCACCTCAACCGTTGTTCTAAGAACGAAAAAGCTGTTTTTAGGCAAATCGAAGGTGTTGAGAAGAAACTTATAGACAGGAACTACTCTGCCGTGTTCAACAAAGCATGCATATCCGAAGGACTGCTACCAAAGTATACTAATATATATATATATATATATATACCCCCATTGGTTATTAATTATATTTTAATTTCCATAAGTCACTTGAGTAAACATATGTAAAAGAATCTATTAGTTTTACTTTTATAAACTTTAAAATTGAATCTTTCAGGAATTTAGCGTAAAACATATTGGCACGGGATTTCAAAACAGACTTAATCATTTTTATAATTGAGGCCATTATTGTTTTACAATATATATATTAAATAGTCACTACTAACTTCATTATTAGATTTTTTGATAAAGGGTATAATTATAATGGGCAATGTTAACCCATTATAATTATTTTTAAAGCCTTTACTTGACTTTAAATGAATATACTTCTCTGCAATTGGGTTGTGTTTGTGTTTTGTAGAGGTAGGAGGTTGGTATGAAGGCAAATGTGGAGGTTAGGAATTAAGTCACTTTAATCTTCTTTGTTCTCCTTAACTACTTACTCTACAAAACCGAAACTGATATTAACAGTAATATGAATACATTTTATAAAGTTTTGATAATAGAAAAGGACAACTCCGGATAAAAATTTAAAATTAATATATATTTTGAAGGATAGTGAACCCGATACAGAT
The DNA here is from genome assembly GCA_026182355.1 of Hermatobates lingyangjiaoensis. Taxonomy (NCBI): domain Eukaryota; kingdom Metazoa; phylum Arthropoda; class Insecta; order Hemiptera; family Hermatobatidae; genus Hermatobates; species Hermatobates lingyangjiaoensis. Next base: position 5,548,928 of record JAPFBL010001928.1, read on the forward strand.
TTCAATATTGTTTAAGACGAGTATGATAGCTTCTTATTGCACAATGAGCTCCACAATTTGTTCTGACCCAATCGCGTTATTGATAAAGATCAATACAGTACATTGTCTTTAGTTTACAGTGTATTTAGAACTTTTTTAAACTACCAACTACAGAATATAAATATTTCAATATAACATCCTGTTAAATTTAGTGTGTTACACAAAATTATTGAAATTTTTTAGGCTCGTGTAAGAGAAAAAATAAAATGTAAAATTTAGCTATTAATAATTGTTTTATTGTTTATTCGTTAAATTACTTTACACAAACTTGAAAATTTATTATCAGATAAGAGAACAACAATGATTAAATACTAAACGATATCTAAAGAAATTGTTTAACAGTTCTAATAAGACGTTCTATAATAGTTCTAATTGTCTCTGTGTAATGCACTGAACTGTGGAAATCAGTCAGTAAGGAGGAACATAACCCAGAAGCTGTTTTAAAGTTCAATTCAGTGTTCATATATATTTGTATATATATATATAATATACCTTCGGTATTGATTGCATTTGTTTCTTTCTAATCTTATATATGTAGTATATACATTTAGTGTATTATAATTTATCATTTTATTATAAGTACGGTTTGATATATATGTACACTCTTCATTATATTTCTAGAAATATAATTTATCTAGAAACAACTAAATATATAACAGACGAATTATAATAAGTATACAAATTAATAACAGAAATAGAAGAAAATCGTCTTCTGACGAAGACTGCTTGTTACTGTTGAAAGGTCTTAGTCTTGTTTTCCCATTTCATATTGTGGTTTGATCATTTGTATATAAATAAATAAATATATATATGTATATTGTAAAAAAAAAATCCCATTTTTCTTTAAACAAATTTAGACTTGTCCACTCAATTTTGAATTACATTACTTGGCAGATACATTTGTGTAATATTTTTAAATTTTAGGTTAATCTAAACAATTGTATAATAATTATTTACAAATTTATAAATCACTAAGAGCATATTTTGACAGTTTTATAAATTAAAATTCATTTAGAAAGAAGTGAGCCAGTTAACTTTGAAATACAAATAGAGATCTAAATTCAATTGAGTTCATCCTAAAAAACTTTATGGAATGGAGGTGGAATTCGAATGAGGCTTTTCCTGAGTACTATTGTTCGGTAGCTATCCTGCACATATTCTCCCTAATTTCAAATGCAAAACAGGCCAACTTTGAACGAATTCTTTCCACATATCTGTAGAAGAGTTTATTATTTCAATGCTGGCTACGAAATCACTTAAAGTCATACTTCAAAATGCATATATGATTCTTACGTTATAATGTTTTAATATATTTTTTCTGTGAAAAAAAAAAGAAAATTATATTAATTCACTTTATCTCTATATTTGTATGTACCTATATATGTATTGTGATTTGTTATTTTCTTCCGTTAATAGCAGACGAAAAATATTTTAAATAAAAATCGAAACATCAGCGATGAAAATCAGAAGTAAGCTCAGAAAAACGCACCGCATTACTTTTCGTTTACTGCTATTTACAATATATATATACACTATAACATATGATATATTATCATGCTCTATCGATGGATTGTGTCCACAAAATTTAAATCGTACAATTCTTATTTAGACAGAATCATTCAAAATGTCACAGACTTATTTTTATTCTCATATTTTGTAGATTTATTATATACATATCTCTATATAAAAAAAATTCACGTAAACACGTGAAATAGCAATCAATGATCAAACCACAATATGAGTTGGTTTGCTTTGTAAATATATTTACAGTGTATATATCTAGAATCATGTTAAGAACACTGTATGAAAAGCTTGGGCCATATAAGAATCTGTTTCCGTGCCTTAATAACAAGAAACAACAATTAAAATTATCACTGTCAATCATGTTCAGTGTATTAACTTCAGTGCTTATTAGTATAATTTCTGAGTGACAGAAAGAGTCACGGATAGTCTAGTACCTTATAAGAAGAAGGAAATATCCAAAGTGTATTAAATTATGATCCGAAAGTTGTTGGAGTGGAGGTGATAGGAGATTAAGAATGTTTGCTAACGGAACATTGCTATGTAGGTGACACATGTCTAGTAGATAAATTATGTTTTCTACCCTCCAAAACGAAACCCAAGTTTGGAGCATACGAGCAGCCTTTTATAAAGATATGGTGGAATGTGTTGCGAGAAGAAGAGATGAAATGTTCTGGGTTTAATAAGAGGACAGCGAATGTTAACTGAGCATCATGAAAATTTGTACTTACCAAAGCAAACGCTTAGATATCGAAAACGTAAAAACTCAATAAGAAATTGCTATACTTTTTTGGATTTGTTTACATTGATAAATGAATTTGTTATTAAAAATGAATGCAATGGATTTGCCGACAAAATATAGTGAAAAAAATTGAGAATATTTTAATTAGTTAATATCACATGTAAGTAGGTTTATTTTTAAAATTATGAATAAATGAATGAATTCAACGTTTTATGAATCGGTATCTTAGAGAAGTTTTGTATTAATCTTTGGTATTATGTTTACTTATTAAGTTGTTACATGTCACAGCAGATATATTTAATTATCAGATAGTTGTCACTACATATTATTTTATAGCATTAGTTGATATTATATTTGCCTTTTTTACATTTTATAGATGGTTCTAGGTTTAAAGGAGATTTTGAAAGGGTTGAATTGTAGTCAATTATGTTATTATCGATAATTAGCATGATTGGATAAATAACAATTTTAATATAATGTTTATTCTTGTTAAAGGCTAATAATTCATGATTATCTCACTATTATACAGAGTATGAGGTCAATCATATGGTTAGGTCAAGTTATAGTATAGTTGTATCTACAATAAAAAGTAAGTGTTTTTGAATGTGATGTTTCCTTTGGACTATTTTTATCGAGTCACAGTAATAATATACATCCTTTGGTAATTAAATATTTAACAATTATTGACAAGTAAAAATCACCAGAATGTAAACTCATGATTAACTTTGTGTTACAATTAATAAGAAGAAAAGATATTTTTTGTCCAAAACTCGATAATAAATTTGATATATCTTATCTAACTCAACTATAGAGCTTTCTGAAATTGAAATAAAACTTTACTTGAAACATAACGTCAATTTAAACTCATTTCTTTGCAATCAAAGTTTTAACAAAAACGGCATTTCAATCACTTAAATAGTGATCTTAGTTGAAGCATTTAAGTTAAGGTTAGAGTAGATGGAAATCAAACTAACAATGTGGTGTTTGAAGTGGCGTTTGAAAGAGGCTTTCAAAGTTTTAACAGGATTAATAAAGACGACTGGAATCAGATTTGAAGTTTCTCTTACCTATTTAAATTTTATTATATAGTCTGTTTGATACTTTAATTTCTCTACTGGAACCCTATTTCAAAAAGAACCTTTTCTAAAACCTCCTAACTGTCACCAAAATCCATCTCGTTTGAAATCCGGGGAAAATTGTTTTCCCTTCTTACCAAAAGGAAAGTTTTCCACTTAGATCAACACAAGATACTAAGTATTGAAGTAATATATATTATATTTTAATGTATAAATACTATCCGATTTCCATTTTAATTAAACTTTAGTTGTAAAAAGAATTTGTTTTATACCTGATAGGATAACTAAAAACTGTTTTAAATACTTTAATTAACTAAAAACTTTTAAAATTATATTCCTATAATTTAATATGAAAATTACTGAACATGTAATTAATAATAATAAAATAATTGTAATTAATTTCTTAATTCGTCTTTTTGAAAGTCATCAATGATTATTGCTGAACACTACTCAGTTCATAACGTTGTTGGAATGATCACAAAATTATACCCAAAATTGGCACATTTTATGTGGATTATCTCAATACTTTTTTCTAAATTTACAGGAACAAAAAGGAGCGTTATTAAACATTTTATGAATTCAAAAAATATTTTTTTATGCTACGCAGCGACCATTGGAACAAAAAAAAATTAAAAAAAATCAGCTTGAAATAAGTGAACTATGTAAACAATTGTAAAGGAATTCGTCTTACTGCTTACTATTAAAGGAAGAAAGAGGTATAACAGCTAAAACATGGTCAGAAATAGTAGCTAATGAAATATTCTTGTTGGATTTAAGTTAACATATGACATTTTTTACCAGAATCCATTCAAATATAATTCTCTTTTTTAGCTTTAACACAGATATTAGTAAATAATTGACAGAGTTTATGTGATATATATAAACAATGAATTTCTTAGAACTATAAAAGCCAACACCAAGCAACCCTATAACAATTTTATGATGCTCTTTAGCTTTAAGGATGGTTCAAGAGAAGTTTACAAAAAGTTTAGTTGTTGCAACATTTATCAGATCTTATTTTCAGGCAAATACTTCTTGATGTGGTTAGGAACTCTGTTGTTTTGGTGATACTATAGCATAAGAAAAGTACCTTTTTTTTATCTTTATGATAATACGTCTACCTTTTTTATGTTACAACTCCAGCGATTATATAAACAAGATATTATTATCAACCGTCATACCTCGTTTATCGCTGGTGAAGTTGCAAGACCGGTTTCGCAATGGCTGCATCATCAATCAATGAGACTTTGTCCCATTGATGATGCAGCCATCGCGAAACCGGTCGGACGAAATATGACGGTTGATAATCATAACTTATTTACTAACCTCTGTGGCACTAACAATATGTATGATTATAAAAACATTGAATTTTGTATCAGGTATTATCTTAATATTTCAAACGTCATGTAAGAATTTGTTTGATAGAACATGAGATATTATCCTAAATCTTCACTTCGGTTTCACAAAATTGCAATCAGTGTTATCATAAACCAATGTTGTCATATTCATGGTTATTTGGTGCCCAAAACTTCATAAAAAAAAACGAAAGTGGCTTTAATTAACTACGAAAGAAACGTATTTTGAAATGACAGTAGTTAAGACGATCTGTCTTATCTCCACCTTAGAAAATTATTATAGTCTGTCATTTAAATCATCATGTGCAGTCTCACTTTTCTAAAGCTTGATTAGTTTAAATGTAAAAATTGATTTACTTAAATAATCAAATAACTATTATGTCTCATTAAACCACTTTTCAATTTTTGCAAATTTCCTAAAAAAAAATTATACTAACATTTCATTTAGTTCTAAATAAAATATATGTGAAAAGAAAAAAAACTCAAAAATTTTGGAATGATAACACAAAAACTAACAAATATAAACTGGATATAAAGATATGATTTGGTTCAGAAAAATATAGCCTCAAGTGTAACAAAATATTATAGGTTTTCGGAAAGATATTTATTTCCATTTAACCATTTAAAGGATTATATATATGCTGGGAGGATGACAGTCATTATATTGGTAGTCACATATTGCATGACATATATGTTAATTTTGTGATATATATTAATTCATATAATATAATTATTTAACTTAACAAGCAGTAACCGAGGTTATTGTTGTCAAAGTGCAGCTTTAAAAGTCATGCGTTTAATTAGTCGGATTCAATTACAGCTTTTTGTCCTTTGAATGAATGAATCATATATAGAATTTAATGGTCACTAATTTACAAAAGTGTCCTTTGTCTTTTCTAATTGTGTACAAAGCATTGATAGCGTTTCATTAAAATTTATATTAGATTTTTTTTTTGTTTCCATAAGGCAGTTTATTCAATATTTATTGCTCAACACAACCCTTTAATTAAAGTCTGAAATGATTTAAGTCTACTAAATCCATCATCAAGTTTCAACAACTAATTAATAAAATCAAAGGCATCTTTCTTGGCAAAACCAATTTTGCAGTGGAGCAATCCAATTGGACCAACTTTAAACAACTTGAGTCTTCTCAAGCTTAAACTAACTTACAGCTCAATCCCCCCCCCCCCCCCACCCCCTCCCACCGTGATAATAAGCATGCTTGCTTGCTCCACTTCCAACACAAATCTCTTTGTTTTTCTTTACAATTTTTGCTACCTGTTTTAGTTTCTCCCTTTAATTGTTCTACCTCTCAAATTTTTCTACCGCTTTATTCTTTAAACTATTTCAAATCACTGACTATCTATATAATTGAATAACCTGATCAAAATCTTAACTTTTATAAACAATGTCCACTACTAAAAAAAATTACAAAATTTAAAAAAAAAACAGAAAGTAATCAACGAATACAAATTATTTAAACAACGATTATTTAACCTTACAACTCTGCCCAGTTAACATCGTATTCTCATTAGCATGAATTAGCAATAATAATATCATATATTATTTTTATTATTATTATTTTAGGAAAAATTAGATTTATGAGAAGATGAAATCAACATTACTTAAATACTTTACCGATACGTTAATTCTTGACCTTTCTGAAGGAGGCAAAGGAGGACGAAAAAATTATAAGGTTTCGGACAAGTTATGTTAGGTTCTTTTGATGAACGGTTAAATTCAGATGTCAATTACATTTCAGAGGTAAAGAGTTTTGTCAAATCATACCTACTAGTATTGAAGTGAGGGATACTTCTCCAAGTTTATTTATGAATATTATTACAGAACATAAAATCTCAAGTTTCAACTATTTGATATATTAACATATGTTGTTTCAATATGTGGTATGGATTCAATATGGTATGACTGCGTTTGATTCCGATGAGATTCAGTCTCTTAGTTTAATAATTTTAATAATATGACACAGAAAAAAGATAAACTACACACTTACTAAGTTCAATATTTCGAGCTGATGTTCGTCATCAGGGGAATACTATCTCTCTCACTTCGTCTTCTCTTCTAGTATTCTCCTGATGACGAACAATAGTTCGAAATATTGAATTCAGTAACTGTGTAGTTTATAACTTTTCCATGTTGTGTTTTGCGTAATTATAGTTTTATAGCACATGTCGACCATTTCTTCAATAAGTAATTTTAACAACATTTCAGATTGATCAATGATTTCAGTATTTTTATATCTGATAAAATGATTATTGTAATATGGATACAAATAATACATAATTGATGAATGTATACGTATAGGCACATATAAATAAAGCAACAAATTAGCTGGTTTTCAATCAGTTTGATAGTATGTTTAGCAATAAAAATGAGTGTAAACCACTCCATTTTTTTTTATAAAATCTTTGTTATTTTATAAATACTTTTCCTTTATTTTCACATTTTCTTGGAATTGTTGATCTTAATGAAGAATGGTTTATCTATTAATATAATTAACTTATTGAGAAAAATATTTGACTCCATTGAGTAAATGATTAAATTTATTAAATTCGTTCCTCGTAGAGGACGTTAAGCCTTCGCTCTCATGCCTGTACGATGTTAGGTACTCGTTAAAAGTTTCTACTCTACATACATTTAAGTTAGGAAAAATTTAGAACTTCTAATGTAGAATGTTAATGTTAATTGTATAGAATAAAATTCCAGTCGTCAGCCTTTGTGTGTTCTCTAAGGAGACATGGCTTAACATGGAATATTAGCAATATTTTTAAAGATAATAAGGGGGTTTATTGACTATTTAGTTTCATATGTTATAATGTTTTCTTGCAAATTATTCATTAGAATTGATTTAGTTAAATTTTTGACGTTATTTCAACTAATGTAATAGGATATACTTTCTTTTGATTAACTAATATTCACACTATATAATAATACGTATAATATATAAATGAAAATTACAAATTAATTGAAGTAATAATACAATTATTTGCTTTCAGTAGTTTCATCATCCAAACCAAACAATGAGTGGTCTTCAGATTTAGGTACTCCAAAAATTTGGTAAGAAACTTAATTTAGATATTACACATATATGAAAATAAATAACGCTCTACAACAAACAAAGCAGGTGGAAAAATATGGTTGTAACAGTTTTGTTAGACTAAAGTTATTTAATGGAAAAGTATGTGTAAGAGATTAAGAACGATAATAGAGAACGTTATTTAAAAAACAAATGCATAACGTTATTTTTAAAATGATATTTTGCATTTATTAATTTTGGAAACTGAAATTACAATATTAATTTATCATACATAATTAGTTTTGTTTAATATAAAATTAAATAATTCAAAAAAATTATAATAAAATTGTATAAACAAATTTTAAGGATTTGTAGGTATTAGATAGCGAAGGCTTTCGGTTCTTCTGAGGCGTATTTCTTAATTTAACTCGTTTTAAATCTCAGCATGGAATAATAAAAAAGTTTAATTTTCACTGAACTAATAAGACTGGGGAACGAATTTAGTCATCAACCAGACTTAAGAAGAAGTAATTTCTTACCGTTTTCTTGGTATTTAATTTCTTATGGTAAAATTGTATACAGTAAAACTTCCAACAATATTGATAAAGTGGCTACTGAGGATTGCACTAAAGTGTAATTAAACATTCGAAATCATATGTTATATAAGTTGAGTTATGATAATTAAATATCTAATCAACAGGGATTCATTATCCAAAATTGTGAATTTTAAAAAAAAAAATTAAAAACCTATTTATTATTATTTAGTAAAAATTATAGGAGTAAATTTTAAACAGCAAACTATAGCCCAAATTATTGAAAAATAAGATTTAAATATTTTTACTTTTTAGCGGTACCACTTATCAAGGGGGGTATATTGTACAGAATGTTACTCTCTTGCTGATCTCCCTGTATCCAGGAGAGTTCTTCGTGATGAACAAGCGAGGAGATAAGAATGTATTCTCATTATTTAAGTGTCGGCACAAGCATACCGAATAGAAGATTACAGACACTTACTTAGGTTGGGTTAGGTTGCAGTGGCAGTCCCACAGGGGAACACACGTAGGCCAAGCATTGGCCCTTTGTGATACCACACAATGAAGATTGATTCTACAGTGGGAGTCCTAAATTTTGCCTAACTCAAATGTATTTAGAGTAGGGTTCTTTAACGAGTACCTGACATCGTACAGGCTCGGGACCGACGGTTTAACGTCCTTCTCCGAGGGACGACGTGCTCAGATTTATTCATCTCCCGCGTGAATAAATCGAGGGCCAGGTGAGGATTGAACCCCGGTCCTATCAGTTCAGAGGTGAGCACGTAACCACCGAGCTAGCCTAAATTTTCGGTTAGCTTATTACGTTTAAATTTAGACATGTATATAGTTAACGTAAAGTTGTTTTTTATAGTTTTCTTGAATAATGCTTTATTTTTATTTGTTATGAAGTTAAACTTAAGAATCTAAATTACATGTTCGATAGCATTTAAATATTGAAGTATTCAGATTATATACATTGTTGAGAGGTATGTCACAAATTGACTCAGTGAATTTAAGATTTAGGCGTAATATCGAAAAAGTGTGGGCCATTTGAGAGCTGTTCTATTAAATTTGTTGACAATACATATTATCAATTTTGGTTGGTGAGTTAACTGGCTTCCAACTATACTTTTTTCTGGGTTTATAGATTACTGCTAAAAAATCTAGATTGGCCAACATCCAACTTTATTGTAAAAAAAGATAATATCATATTCCTTTACAATCAAATGAGTTTTGGTTTTATGTAAATGTCAGTATAGCCTAGACTAAATATCAAGCTCTCTGGTGATATATTACCAAGCCAACAGATAATCAATTTAACAATTTTATGTGTTTCATTATATATCCATATTCTCATTTATAATACATATAAAATCATTGATGTATAACAATACTATTTGTTAGTATTTTTATTACATTGAAAACTATATATATATATATATATATTATATATATATATATAAGTTCAATATAGACAAAGAAACATAGAGAAATCAAAAGAACACACTTACAGTCTCTAATTTTCGGTTTGAACCGTCTTCAGGAGAGATAAGAGAGGGAAACCAAGCGCACTGTTTACTTGGTTTCCCTCTCTTATCTCTCCTGAAGACGGTTCAAACCAAAAATTAGAGACTGTAGTGTGTTCTTTTGATTTCTCTATGTTTCTTTGTCTATATTGAACTATATTTGTCCGTTTTGGATCGTATTTCCAACGAAAAAGTATATATATATAAGATTTACATGAACACGTGAAATAACAATCATTGATCAAACCACAATATGAGATTGGAAAAAAAGACTAAGATCTTTTAAACTAAGATCTGGACCACTCATGCATAAGTCATTGAGACATTGAGTGTTAATAAACCAGGGATATACAGAAATACAGTGCTGTGGTTATGTTCAAGTTGCTTTCTTAGCAAAAGACAAAAATAATTTAATTAAATTATTTAGGCAAACATTTTTCTGTAATATTCTTTTTACCTCTTTTTTTCATATCGTGTAGAGAACATGGACTACTGATTTCAATCATTTTTTTAATTAAATTTTGAACGTTATTTATTTTTTTTTAGACCTGAAAAATTGAAATTAGGATCCTTCTGTTAGAAGTAGGCTTTTATACGATTCCGTTAAAATATTGCCTTTCTCATCTCGTATATTTTTACATCAAAAAGCTGGAGACCTTTATATTTCCGTACATGTTTTACAAATAAGTTCAAGACCATTAAAAGTTAAATTAAAAATGCTTTAAAATGTGTTTCTTCATTCCCTTAGAATAATTAAAATGAGTCATTTACATTACATTCAATAATTTGTCATTTTTTTGAGTTATTCATTAAGTATTATAATAATTTCAACACATCATAATTTGCTGAAACAGGAGATATCAGATAACCTTAATAAAGCGAATTCTTGTTCTTGTGTTAAAACAGTTAGATGAAATGGAAAATATAGGATGTCCAATATATATTAAATTATGCAGATAAAGTACAAGCAAAGCAAACTATCTTAATATGACATCTTCGTCTTTAAAGACTAAACTTAAAGAATTTTACTTTCCGTTTTAATTAACTAGAATTTATCAAAACCATGAGTGTCTCATAGACCAGAATGATTTAAAACAAGAAAACTATGTCTTTCCTTTTAAAAACATTTGCGTAGAGATTTATTACTAGCAACTAAAACGAAATGATATAGTGCGACGTTTTCACTAAAGTGAGAGTAAATTGTTTCAACTTTTTTTTTATTGCTTAAACCGATCCCCTAGCAAATGATAACCTCAGCCGTTTACTGGCTTTTTATTTTATCGATGATTGTACAGATTTCTTCATTGGGAGTTCTAAAATTTGTTTAACTCAAGTGCATTTTGAGTAGGGATCTTTAACGAGTACCTGACATAGTACAGGCTCGGGACCGACGGCTTAACATTCTCTCCGGGGGACGACGTACTCAAATATATTCAGAGCAGTTTAAGTGTTTGCACTATAATAAATTACTGTTGTAATGTTCAAACGCTAAATTCATATGACTACTTAAAACTGAATGTTTTCTATAAAAGTATAATGAGTAATAACCTGATTGATCAGGTTATTAGTCAAAGTGCCTAGTGCAGGGGTTCTCAGCCTAGCTTGCTCCATTCACCCTCTCGCCATTTCCCACAATGCCATTCCCCCACCCCCTCTTCTATCCATGGTAGTCTACACTTTTACAACTTTACAGTGATTATGATTATAAGAGAATTTTACAAATAAAATGCTAATTACAATTATTAAAGGATATACTAAATATTAATTCTATCAATTTTTTTAAATTATAATTAAAAGGTCAAAACCTATAATAGCTTTCCTCACTCTGTAACCTACTGTGGTCACAATTCACCCCCTGAAGATCCAAAATTCACCCCTAGGGGTGAATTTCACCCCCTTTGAGAACCCCTGGCCTAGTGCCTAACGAGGGAGACTTTGATGGTGGGACTACGAGACCTCCACAGATCAAAGCAATAGACTACAGGTACTCAAAGTTCTGTGTATTAAGGGCAACAGCCTCAGTGTAAATCTAACATGTAGTGTTTTAAAAGTAATACCAAGTTTAAAGGAGGCTACAAGGAAGGTAGTCGCTCGGAGACCAGCCTACCCTCTACCGTGTCCTACTTCCTCCCTCCCTTCTGCATTTTTATTCCAGTTTTAGTATATTTTCAGTTAGTATTTTTTTAAACCATGTTAAGATGGTGTCGTAAGCATTTAGAAGATAACCTCATGAATATTACCTGAAAGCTTGTTATTTTTAGTTTTGAGTTCGTAGTACGTTCCCTTCTAGTCTCTTCTTGATGACAAAATTCGGTTCGAGATATTGATCCAGTAAGTGTTCTCGTTTCATTTATTTATCCGTGAGTTTGAACTGTTTTGTTATTTCATATATATATATATATATATATATATATATATATATGAAAATGAAATTGCTAAACAGTTCAAACCGCACAGAAAAATAAATGAAAAAGACAATACATAAATGAAACGAGAACAGTTACTGGATTAATATCTCGAACCGGAGTTTGTCATCAGGAAGAGAGTAGAAGAGAACGACCGTTAAAAACTTTGAGAAACACGAAAGAAAAACAGAAACAAGAACTCACATAAAATATTTTGAAACTTTTAACGGTCGTCCTCAGGAAAGGAAGTTGAGTGGCGAGAAGACGAAAGCCAACTGGATAGCTTCACAGAATATGATCAGGTTGGTTACAACGAAAACAATAGAAATATAGTAGGAACGATGAATAAGAATAGCATGGAAGAACAAAATATAATAATAAAAGAAGGAATCTTCATTAATATGAAATACAAAAGAATAAATAATTAACAATTCATAAAATAAAAAATAATAAATTAAAAAAATTAAAATTGTGGAAACAAAAATAAATTTAGAAAAATTCACCTCTGAATAGTGCTTACGGTTCAGATTGATGCCTGGATTTGAACAAGCTTCAAGGAGCCATATAAGAGCTTCTTCAGAAGCTCTTAAAGTTACGGATCTATTGTTTCGAGCGACTGTTTTTAGTGTCTGAACTCTGAAACATATACAGTTACCTAATTCTCAAGGCTTCTATGTTGTATACTTGTACTATCACGCTTGTTAACTACTTGTCAACATTTATTCTAAAATATATGAATATTATCTATTTTGATTAGAGTAATTTTAAATGGAATGATGATGAATGGATATTTTTATAATCAAGAAAAGTTGTATATTACTCTGCTTTATTGTGCTTCTGTTCTGCAGAACTAATTGTTTTTAGTAACATATGCATTGAATTTACGTCTGATTTCGGACTACATCCCAAAAATGTGAAGTTAGGAACACAACATACAAGATAATATGTTTCCTAAAAAGGGCCATGAAGGTAATACTTGACTGGAAACGTAAGATGTTATATATACATAAATAATCATATTTTTAAATTATGCAAAGGCAGTACAACTACAAATATTCTAACGATAAATAAATGTAATATTTATTAAGAAAAGGATTTCCAAAGGGCTATTTGCAGATGGATACAAATCAAGATTTTGAATAGATATTAGTTGGAACTGATGAGCGGATTTAGAATTTTAAAAGGCAGATTAGGGGAAACCACTTCTGAATTGTTCGAAAGAAAAGAGAGCTAAATTCCTTTCTCTGGAAAATTCCTGCTTTAATATGCATAAAGAATGAGTCAAATTCTAATTCTTAGTTAGATAATACTTTCTGACTTTAAAAAATATTTCTTTTTGTTTAAAAAAAAAGTGAAAAGTATTCATTTTATATAAAATGCACTAAACATATATATATATATATATACATTTAGGCTATCAAAGTAAATTCATCATTCTTGTATCAGTTTTCTTGTCATTTTATTATTTAACACTTATACATGAAATAAGCCAAAAATATATTTGTTTTTCATTTTTGAGTTAACAAAAGTATATCAGCAATAATTTGAAAAGTAAACTAAATGTAAAACTTGGTATATTGAAATTCAATAATGCGTGAAGGACTGTAACGAATTCCTACTAAACTATTGTACAAATGACACTTGACAAATCTTGATTGTAAATCACCACCAAATCTGAATTAACTGCTTTAGGCTCTATTAGGGATTACGTTTGAGGTTATTTTATAGACTAACTTTTAGCAGCAAAAAACCAAAGGGTCAAGAGATAGGGAAAATCAGCATCACATTTCACTTTTTTTTATGAACTTAGGATAGAATATGAAATTATTGTTTCTTTTGAGAATTTTTAGCATAAAATTAACATATATTATTGTCACAACTCTTTTTTTGTTTTCTGACTTTTAAAGCATATTTGAGATATTTTTTAAGAAATATATTTTTATTGATATGAAGACAAACCTTTTTCAATATATGTACACAATTTATCTATCAATTTTTTTTTTACAAGAGTGAAAAAACTTGCATCCTTTTTTGAAGACAAGAATGTTTTTTCTGTAAACCATGCAGCAATCTATTTTAAAATTACATTAGATCTGTTACTTGAAAATTAAAAAAAGTAGCAATCTCTTTTCCATAATTTTAGCTAAAATTATAAATAGTAAACTGATAAATCTTTCAACCCATTTGTCTGAGTGTGTGTATTTGTTGTTGAAATTCACAGACTTTTTTCTTTGTAATGATACTTTTTTATAATTTTATGCTTATGTTTGAAAAAATGTATGCATATGCCTGTGGAAAAGGTTTTAAATAAAAATTGAAACGTTGGTAATGAGAGTTTCATACGAAACTGAAGAACTGACCGAGTACTGATAAACTATAATTTTGTTTCTATTTCACGGTCGATATTTTTATCAATATTTATAAATATATTACTTTACTTTAATAATTAAAGTTGTCTTAATTGTTATAGAAGGCAACTATACTTAACCTTATCGTATCCGTATTGAATTATTTCACCTTACAATATAAAATTAAGATTAGTGTTAAAAAAAATATTTATTGAATAATTTTGTTCTTAAAATTCAATTAATGATTTATGAAGTTCACATACTGACGTCTCGAATAATCACGTTTGGTAATTAAATCGTAATCCATTCGGTTTTGTTTTTGTGAATTTTACGATTAGTAAACGTTTGAAATCTTATCTGATCAATATTGAATGACTTTTAATATGTATAAAAACTTTTGACATGTGACTAAGAATGCTTTCAAGTCAAACATGATTACGACCAATTAATAGCTGTGCCCTGCAGCATTTCAATGATCAAAGCGTCTTTGTCAGACCAAACTTCTGACAGAGGAATCAATTATATCCACGACAGGTTCATTGGATTATGCGAAAAGGCAAAGAAGCAGCCGAAAGATGAAAACGTAGAGGATAAAAAAGAATTTATTTCACTAACACATCAATAACAATACAGTAAAGTAAAATTAAATTGTTTAGATGAATTAAATAAAAATAGAGTTAAGAGGCAATAAAAGCTACACAACCGCAGTAAATAACTATTTAAATGGAGTGTTCGAAACCAGTTGAACCAGAAAGTGACATACTACTTAAAGAAAACATTCTTTAATATTATTATTTAACTTTACTTATAAAATCAATATGTATATATATATATATATATATTTATATATGTATATAAATATATGTATATATAAAATCATAATATATAATTTATACATACATATATATATAACAGTCAATGATCAAACCACAATAAGAAATGGGAAAACAAGACTAAGATCTTTCAACCGTAACAAGCGGTCTTCGTCAGAGTCAAAAACCCAACTAACAGATTCAATAATATATCGACCGTTTGATAGAATAGGTGTGTTCTCTAATCGGGGTTCGGTCAATTTTCCAGGATAAAAAATTAAACTCTCGTTGCCAACGTTTCGGTTTTATTTAAAACCTTTTTCATAGGCCTACAAACAAAGGATAATAAGAAATCATATATCAACATCAAACATATACAAAATATGAAAATGGATTGTTACAACTTATGAATATTACAAGTAGAAATATTTCAGAGATACATAAAACAATATTACTTACAGAAGTAAGAATTTTTTAACTAAGAAAATGAAATTTACATTATTTAAAGGAACAACAATGTTAACTGGACAAAACCTTCGACTAGACTAATAAGATAGCATTACAAATAACTTGTGTATATATTGATAAAAGTATCGACCGTGGATTAGAAACAAATCTAAAGTTTATCGGGACTCGGTCAGTTCTTCAGGTTCATATTAAACTCTCCTTGCCAACATTTCGTCTTTATTTAAAACTTTTTCATAGGCAGAAGTATACATTTTGGAAGAGAAAAACTAAGTATTACCACAAATTATTGTACAATGAAAAATAGTATGTAGATTTTAACAGCAACTGTAGTTGAATGAACCGTGACACTGAACTGTACAGTTTTTAAAGGTTTTAAATAAAGACCAAATCGTTGGAAATGAGAGTTTAATTTGAACCTGAAGAACTGAACGAGTACTGATAAACTTTAGTTTTTATATATATATATATATATATATATATATATAATTTGACTCTGACGATGAGCGCTTCTTGCAGTTGAAAGATCTTAATCCTTTTTCCCTTTTGATATTAGGAGAACTAGTATATTTAGTACCAGAAATATTTAAAACAAAGGTGAGAAAACTTGAAAGATGGTTAATGAAATTTATTCATGCCACAGTACACAGGTCGTTCAACAAAACATGTATAAAAGAAGGATTGCTCCCCAAATTTACATATATATCACAGATTCAATAATATATCGACTGTTTGATAGAATAGGTGTGTTATCTAATCGGTGTTCGGTCCAATTTTTTATCTTCAAAAATCAAACCATCATTGCCTTATTTATATATAAACTTGTAGATTGAAATTAATGTTCAAATTTTGAATGCATTTAATAAGGAATAAATTATGATTTAAGAGTAATTAATTGGTTTGCTTTGTTATAAATATCCTATTAATGCAAACTGCTTTTGCAGAAATGTATTTAAAATAACAAGTGAGAGGGGAGGTTTAATATTGCGGTTACATTTTTTATGGATGTTATGACAAAGAGTTTACTCTGACCATTACTTGACTTGATGCCCTCATTAAGAGACTTGCGTCTTTACAAAGATTTTAGCTCTGTTATTCAAGAGGATATTATTCAAGAAGTCGTTTTTGCGGGAAGCAGTACAAAAATTACGCGTTTCTCTAGAAAAGGAAGAACACAATGCCTGGAGCAGTAAAAAACAAGCGGCCGAGCTGTACGCTTTCTTTTACGGATCCCTTTATACTTTCTTATGCTAATCCCCTTCATCCAATGTTTTTATTCAACCTAAACAGCATGTATATAATACTTGAATAAACAATAAATAAAAACAGCAAACTGTTTAGAATTGCCTATTGATTATTTTTATTCTGGCTACAAGGCTTTGCAATTGTAGTGTTTTTTACACTCACTTTTAAATGACATTTCATAATGTATAAAACACAAAACATAATATAAAATTATAATAAGACTCTAAAATGGTTATCCACATACAGAAAACGTAATTAACGATAGTGCTTTGGTTCGTTTCACTGAGGTAGTACTGTTTGTTATGTAATTAAAAAAAAAGACAAATACTTAATTAAATAAATTTTTAACATTTTAATTAATTATTTAATTTTTTTACATATAAATTTTATCAAAGAAAAATGTAAGATAATAAAAACCTTTAATATAAATATGGATACAATTTGACTATTAATAAGTCAACAGTCAACAGAAACATAGACTTGATTTTCATATTTACAAGTGAAATTGATAGAATAATACTGTACTTATTTAAATTACATAAACTAGTATTTTTGAAGTTTGAAATTGAGTTACATTTTCAGTTTTAAAATGATGTCTAAATTTTAAAAAAAACTGTTTTCTAATGATGACAGTTTAGTTCACGCTTTTGACAGTTCTTCTAGCGTCTGACAACTTTTAAATTAGTGTGACAATATGTCATATCTCTTCATAATCGAGGCATGAAAATATTTAATTCTCATATGAGTACCTGGATAGGAGCGAGCACAAAGGAATGAGGCAGCAGACTGGTTGGCATATATTTTAGCCAAACAAAATGTTTGTGGTTTGAAGTCTTTTTTGAAGAACATTCCTTAATTCCTTCAAAAATGCAATTAATGAAAATATGAATGAGGAAGTGGACAAAGCGTAGCAAGAATTTCAAAGTCTAACTCAGTTGAATGGCCTCATTTCAAATAAACTTACATTTGTAAACCAAATAATAAATATTCAAAGAAATAATTTAGAAATGTATGTAAATATCTAAATATGCATTTATTTCTTAACTCCTATTAATGGAAAATAAAATTAAAATCAATTACGAAGAAATAATCCTCTGACAATAACTGATAAACTGGATGCAAACAGTACACCACAGTAAGATATATACAGTTACTAAATTGATTATTTATAGCTTAGATAGTACTTTGTTTTTAAGAGTTTGATTGAATGTCTACTTGACAGCCAAATTAAAATAAAACCCAAACTAAATTGATTGTGAGCAAGATTGATGCAATGCTTAATAGTAGAACCTTTAGTGTAGGATAGGTTTTAGGTTGTAGTGGCAGTTCCAAGAGATCACACATAGGAAAAAGATTCCCTGTTTGTGATATAGTACCCAATGAACATTTTACATTGAGATGAGAGCACTAAGTTTTGTCAAAATGAAGTCTATACAGAGAAGGAATCTTTAGCGCATAACTGACATTGCACTGGCTTGTGACAAAACTGTGCATAGAACCCTAGATCTTCCAGTCGAGATGGGAGCATACTGCCACTAGGGTACTCTAGCCCGTTAGTGAAGGTCACACCACCAATCGATGATATTTTCTTTTAAACTTGACGTATGGCTTTGACTATATTCTGTTAATAAAAATTTTGTTAATGAATTTGTATTTTGTTTCTACATTATGATATGTTGTTTTATAATGATGAACATTATTTCAGTTCATGAAAAGATGAAATAGGCAATACATTTTGTCGCATTATGAATTGATAAATTGTTTATATATTGAAGAAGTAAGCAATTTCTTTTGCATTTTCATGAAAATACTTTGATTAAATATCAGGTTTATTATTTGCCTTTATTAATGCACCACTATCTACTTAAATATTGGTCAAAAAATATTGACTGTATGACAATGATGAAAAATAATTTTTTGAATAACGGATGCTACAATTAATGGGTGAGAGATGGCTAAGATAAGAATTGGCTGAAGAGAGATTCGGGGAGTTTTAGTGGACGTCCTCCTTGGAGAGTAGTCGGCAAGAAGAAAGCCGCTTTATTGAGATTGGGCTGCGGAAGCTGGCAGGGACAGACTGAATGATTCATGAGGTGGACTCTTATTCCATCTGTTTTCTCAGACCTGGCCTGTTTTTAGTTGTCGAAATGGTAGCAAGAAGGTCAACTTCTAGTCCATATAACTCTCTTCTCAAGATTTTTATATTTTCCCTTCAGATGAATTTATCATAATTTATATTACATGCACTCTGTATTATTACAGATGGTACAACTCTCAATTAAATTTATACTTATGTCCTAATGTTTACGAACACTGCTTATTACCAATATTTTTATTAATATATTATGGAAGCATAGAATAAAGAGAAATTAAATTCGACTAGTACTATCGTTTGCAATGGCTACAACTCACTGGGGTATTGAGAGAAATGATACTCTAAGCAAAACTGCAGAGCAAGCTGTTAGCCTTAATCTTTAAAATCTTATTGAAAAAAATGACTATATTAGTAGTGTTGTACTGAATATAATATTAAGCTTCAGACGCAGGATAGCAAGCCGGATTATTCGAGGAACAGCTGGGAGTATGGAAGCAGTGAGGAAAGAAATCACCATGGAGAAAGATGGTAGCCATACATCTAAGTCATGAATAAGTATTAAATATTGTCCCTGGAAATAAAACTTAATCATTCTACATATGGATTTGTATTGGCTAACATATTTATTTTCCGGAAATAACTCATGGTTAGCTCCGGAGGAACTAGAGTGGACTTCAAATGAAACATGAAAACAACACTAAATAGATAACGGTGAAGAAACAAATTTAATTCTTCAAAAACTTTACAAAATTCCGGAGGTCCGGAGCAACTAGAGTGGACTTCCAATGAAACATGAAAACAACACTAAATAGATAACGGTGAAGAAACAAATTTAATTCTTCAAAAACTTTACAAAATGTCATACAAATTAGCTGTTAAATAAAAACTATTTAAACCAATACTCAACTTGATAACTTTACAGCCATCTTTCACTTTGATTCTCAGCACGACTGCTAACATTCACTATCAACACTAGTATAATACTATCTTATCCCTCATCTTCATACGTTTATACTTTACATAATCTTCCAGTTACTAAAGATTAGTGAATACACCATATATTTTCAAAAATTTCAAGTAATTTTCAATATTGGCATGGTAATATAAGTATAAAAACTGTCATTATATTGCCTGCTCTACTTCTTGGTTTTTTTTTTCATTGTCACAAAATTATATTATCAAAATTACATCAAGTAAGATAGATGGCAAAATATTTCAAGATATTTTACTATTAAATTGTTTTGTAGGAGATATTTATTTTATAGTACTATAGAACATAATCAAAATCAATCATAGATTACTTTACTATAAGTAAGGAATAGCTATTATGAAAAATTTCCATCGAGTTCTAATAATTTATATTTTGACTTTTTTTTTTTTGGATGATGTCTCTGTTTGCTTTTCATGACAGATATTAATGAATTACTTTCCTTACTAATACATTAACGTAACTTTGTCAAAAAGAATCAAAATACATTTAAAAATCGACAAAAAAGAAATCAAATAAATCCGATTGCTGAAATGAGTAATAGAACCCCAAACATTCAAATACTCTTTGAATGATCAATAATCTACTCTACTTCTTGGATTGTTTCTATTGACTTTGAATTTCTTTTAAAAAATCAGTCTGTCCAAATCGTTATTTAGGTGTATAGTAAAAAAAATTAAAGTTCTTTGTTGGAGCTGATATGACATGGAAAAAGATTAATTTCTTATAACTATAATAACGCATTTAAATAAAGCATGTCTTTCATACTGTTTTACAGGTTATGAAGGATGGTTGTCTAACAAAGTGTTGTAACCCAACAACATGTACACCCGTCAATAAAAGTTAATGTCAGTTATATATGTTGTTGTTGAAATCCATTCGTTGTGACATATTGAAGTACGGAAATACTTTTTATAAAAATCTTTATTATAAAATTGCAACTAATTTTAAGCGAATTCTCTGGTGATAATCATGGCCTTCATAAAGAATTCAATATCTAAAGTTGATTTTGGAAAGTAAGAATGAAGTATAATAAGAATTATTTTGTAAGGGTGACACAAGTCCAATGACACTCAAGGTATCAGTTTAAAAATAATAACACTAAATGTCGTTTTCTTCTAAATAAGTGATTGCAAGTTTATAAAACAGATAAAATGGATGTATGCAGATTAATGCAAATGAAATTAATTCATGCTAGTAAACTATGAGTTTGCTGATACAGCTCTATTTTAGTCACTTTAAAATAATACCAAACTCAATTGATGCCAATGATTTTGTTATTATACTTATAATTTATGACATTTAAGTTACTTATAATAAAATTTAGTGAAGGCTGTTCTTGTATCTTGTAAGATATATTGCAGTACTTGTAAGTGTTCGCAGCGATGAGCATATAATATTTGCAATTGGATATGCTTCAAAGGTTTATGGGTTCCAATTAGTATTTGAGAACCCGATCTACACTTGTAGGGGAAATCAGTTATGAGGCATATTGTCAAGGAGGTGAAACAAGAGAGAACATGTTTTATTCAATGACACAAATAAACCAAGTCAACAACTACACTCAAATCAATATCAGACTAAATGTTTATAGCTTAATATGCTGCTTAAATAAATACTAAATGGCAAAGGCGTGTTCCTTCTGTGCGTATGATTTCATAATTTGACAGTTAAATAATTTCACGTTATAATAAAAATTACTTGCATTCTTTCAATAAAAGATGCAAAAAATATAATTATAGGAATTAGAAAAATACAGTTTATATTTACGTAATATATTCTTGATGATGGATTGTATAATAGGTAGCAGAGTTACCAAAAGGATCAAGACAATGACAGTTGATACATATTTGTTAAAAACATGAATATAAAAACAAAATATATTTGTTAGACTATTTGTTAAACAAAAATGAAACTGAATCTTCGTTAAGGCTTGTGTTTTCAATTGTAGAGGTCTAATTAAATGTTTTATTCCGGGAAAAATTAAAGTGCTTTCTTGTATATTGATGTTGTTGCAGGACCAGTTTCAGACTACTGCAACACCAGCAAATACTGTAGTTAACTGGCCAACTCTTAGAGAATATATAGTTTGTTTTGAAATTACAAGTCTAAATAGTAACAGAAACTGTTGGGGGCCAGGTTAGCGTACCCGCTTCTGGGCTGGTCGTCTGGGATTCGATCTCGCAGGAGGTGAATAAATCTGAGTACGTCATCCCTCGGAGAGGACGTTAAGCCTTTAGTCCCGAGCCTGTACCTTGTCAGGTACTTGTTAAAGATCCCTACACTAGAGTTAAGCAAAATTTATAACCCCCAATGTAAAATCTGTGGAATCACCGATCAAACAAAAAACTGGTAAATGGCTTACGTTATCACCCGCCAGTTGATCAATTCAAGCAATAAAAAAAAAAAAAAATTATTTGTGATAATAAAAAAGTAAACATTACTTGAATATTAATTGCTTCATATTAAGGGTATAATAAATTTTACTTATCTTTTTTTAAAAAAAAAATGATAATGTTTAAGGTTTAGATAAAGCAATAGCATGGACTGCTGGTGATAGTTATGTTTGTGTTTCTGATTCCGATCGATAAGGCTGCGACGGCGACGAACATTCAGTTGTTTACAAAAGTCTCTCTTTTTTGTTATTTGCTGTTACCAAACTTCTAATCATTTGTCTGAATGTTGAAGTTCCATGTTTTTAATTATTTTAAATATTTTTTTATTGCTATTCATTGGAATGAATTTGCTACGTATGTACGAGATTATTGTTTTTTTTCTTTTCCATTTTGTACTAAAGTTATTTACAATAGTGTTTTGTAGATGATATATTTTTTACATATAATATTTTCCAACGTAGTGCAATTTTTACCCAACTTTTTTACCCTACAATATAATATTTTATATATATCAAATCGTTTATGTTCTACATTTTCCTAATGGGATATTGAAAAAAGAAGGGTATACACATTAATTGTTCGGAGAATACTTCCACGAATACAGAAATGAGACCTTCTTTATATATATATATATATATATATATATATATATATATATATATATAAAAAGTTACGGTGAATCATCAAAGGTTTTAACCTAGCTATGAGAATATTGCTTTCTTGTATGTCATTACAAATATCGCTTAAAAAAAAACAAACCCTACAGAATCCAAATATGCTTGTTACGTATAATAGCCACGTATTTAGGACAAGGTTTGTGAACATATGTTATGGAAAAACCTGTAAAAACAGACAAATGGTATCGAAGAATTAGGTTAAGAGTTAATCATAAAAAAAAGTAGTTTTATTCTTATATCAAGGGAGAGTATATTTAAAGAAGATACCTTCTGAATTTATTGAAATAAATGAGATATTTCATTGAGCGAGTAGCATTGAAATCATAACTGATCAGTCAGTTGAAAAGGCTATAGCAATTTGAAATACTTAGAGGCTGTTTGGTAAAAGTAAGGTCTGAAATTCCAATAATGGAGAGACCATTTATAATCGTGATTGGATAAGGAATATTTTTGGGCTCCATTTTATAGTGCCAAGGAACAAAAGGACTCAAGTTTACAAGTAGGTGATTAGAGTTCAGTATCTAACTTGTCTGGTAACAAATTCTGAACTGAAGACATCTCTACTCTGTTCAATCACGTGCCAATCACGTTCATATAGTGTGCCAATCACGTTCATATAGTGTGCCAATCTCTTTCATATAGTGTGCCAATCACGTTCATATAGTGTGCCAATCTCTTTCATATAGTGTGCCAATAACGTTCATATATTGTGCCAATCTCTTTCATATAGTGTGCCAATCACGATCATATAGTGTGCCAATCTCTTTCATATAGTGTGCCAATCACGTTCATATAGTGTGCCAATCTCTTTCATA
This sequence comes from Hermatobates lingyangjiaoensis, assembly GCA_026182355.1. NCBI lineage: Eukaryota > Metazoa > Arthropoda > Insecta > Hemiptera > Hermatobatidae > Hermatobates > Hermatobates lingyangjiaoensis. Next base: position 5,573,000 of record JAPFBL010001928.1, read on the forward strand.
TAGTGACCCAATCACGTTCATATAGTGTGCCAATCTCTTTCATATAGTGTGCCAATCACGTTCATATAGTGTGCCAATCTCTTTCATATAGTGACCCAATCACGTTCATATAGTGTACCAATCTCTTTCATATTGAAGTTAGAGACGTAATGCAGCTTCTACAGGCCTAGCAATCGTGGTCTGTAGAAACCGGTTAAAAAATAAAGCTACATCTAAGTTGAGGTAATAATCAAAAGATGAGTCTTTTAATCATTGATATGTATCAACTAAAGAAATATGAAATTTTGAATAATTTCTTGATGAGTTCGATAACAAAAATGACGTAGTGCAATAAATTGAATCATATTTATTACAAATTGTTATATGTATTATTCACCAACTATATATGTATTGTGAGGCTCGAAAATTAGTGAAGCGGAAGAGGGAAGTGAAAGAATTCATATTCCAGGAGTGAAGAAAGAATATTTTGAATAACTAACATGCCATACATTTGCACGCAGAATATTTTCATTCAGAACCATATTTGGATCAAAGCCATGCATTTTGATCTTGTATTCAGAAATACAGGAAGCGATAAAGGCGTGTCATTTCAACTGATCAACGAATATCAAGCAACAGTAATAATGCATGTAAGAAAACAATATGGTTGATAACAACAGATTTATGCGGGGTAACGTGAAATCAGATAGTTTTGATAAAGTTACTAGTTAAATACCATTTGTATGTAACATCACGAGACATATTTTTAAAATATATAATTAACGCTCGACTGTTAATTAATTAAGAAAACTGAATAAAGTAGTGGTTGATCTGTTGAGATAAGTCGAACTAAAATAATTACTCGTACTTTGTTTGAATGATGGAAAGAGCTTTCCATTGTAGTTTCTAGTTGTATCATAATTAGAAGTTTGATGTAACTAGAAAGATGACATTAAGATCAAGAGGAAATTGAAGTTTAATGGCCTTTTAAAGGAGTCTGGACACAGAAGGGCGGCCATGGCGATGAAACAGCATTATTTTCTGTGTGCTCTACAACTGTCACTCAGATTTGCTACTTAGGCGAAGGCAATATTATGATTGAAAAACTTGAGCATACTAAGTAAAAATTTACAGATTTCTAATGTAATAATAATCATCAAAAGAACTATTAAGATCTTTTCATATTGATTATTTTAAACTTCATGTCTTGTCAAATAGACGTCTTGCTAAGGGATCCGAAGAACAGATTTTTCCACATCCTACATCGCAAAAAAAAAAAAACTTTCCTGGTTTAATAAAATATAAAGTGAAATACTAAATTTATTAATTATTAGTACTAATTAAAGAAGTTTTAATTTTTTTCTAAAAATGAAACAGCTGAAAAAAATCTATGAATCATTGATGCTGAAGTTAAGGCAATGATTATAAACAAATATAGCATTTTCAGTTATATTTTTTTTTCAATATATTTGATAATAAATTCTTTGAATACTTTTGTAATGTTTGTCGACAAGTACCTATAATTTTCTTGCAATTTACCACAACAATAATATGGCAAATACAAAAAAATTCAACTCTAAAAACAATAAGAAAATTAGTAATATTTTGGCTAATTTGTTTCCTCATGGTAATCACTTCTAGCTATCATTGAAATATATTTAATTTTAATTACGATTTTTGTGATTTTTTTTCCGCTGAACTTGGTTAAAGTTTTTCCATATTCAGTCTTCATCATATTGAATGATTACAACAATATAGTTTTAGATAATAATTGAAATAATACTTCAAGGAATGCTAAATTAATGAGGACATAGAAGGAGTACATTTGAAGGCTGGCTAGAGGCAGGGTTGGCTACCAGCTGGGCCAATAGACCAAACCGCAACCAACTTCCCATTCTCCCTTAAACGCCTCGCTAACTCATCCAACTTTCCAACTCCTTATTAATTTAATAGTCGACGACAAGTTGGGCGGGGGGGGGAGGCAATTTTTCAATTCGGTTATTCGCTTGGTTTAGCCTTGCAGCCTTTACCCCTTTTGCCTTTTCTATCTCACTCTTTCCTTTCTCCATTCTACTATCATCATCTCTCCATCTCTTTCTCTTTTATTCCCATAGCTACCAAAACTCTCTGAGAAAATGTGACATAATGAATTAAAAATTCATGATCCAATATTTTGACCACAAAAAATTATATATACAAAATCTTGTTTTATAATCCAATCTATTTCTTAAAGACCACCCAACTTTTTTCATTAGATTCTGCTAAGAATTTTTTGTCGATAGAATTATTCAGATACACGAGATATTTATTCAGCGAGATACCAATATTTTATAAAACTAAATGACAGATAAAAAAAGACTGAACAACAAAATAAAGTTTTAACCGCCGAGACTAATTTAACAAACCAATAAATTAAAAGTTACTGCTTTCTATATCTTTTCTTTAATTATGTCTACTATGCTGGTATTTAATTTAACCATCACTTCGATCACAAAATAGTAATGGTTCTTGTTTGTAATGATACGTGTTTGTAAACACCATTATACTGTTGATATTATATGATTATATTTATTGAGGCAGTAGTTACTCAAAGGATTACTTGTTCGTGATCTGTTTCACGAATGTGAAACAAACCTAACAAAGGTCATGTTTGTGATTTGTTTACGTTGATATTGGCAAAACGTTTTCAACAACAATCCTTGCTTGGTAATTTAAACCATGTCCTTAGAGATAATGTTTGACATTTCACATCTTCTTCATGTTGAATAGTGTTCTTTCAAAAAAAAAAAATAATGAAAATTAGCGTGGATAGCAGTCGGGAGACTTATTATTTGAAAATTAATACCAAATCTAATGTACAGGAACCCGAATTAATATAAGCAACACCCATCAGAATGTAACCCAATCGAAAGAGATAGTTCTAAAATATTCTGGTGCTTGATGAGATACTGGCTGTTCAAATAAATTCAAAGACTCCTTATCTCGACGACGTATATTCTACACTATTACTTTACTAAACTAAAGAATAGTAATTATGAAAAAAAACGATCTCGTGATTTTGACAGATCAACATGTTTTGTTGTCCTTAAAGTTTTATTGTGATTTTTTTATGATGTATGTGTTTGTGTGTGTGTTGTGTGTGTGTGTGTGTGTGTGTGTGTGTGTGTGTGTGTGTGGATGGGTATGTATTCAAATGTTTGCGAGTGCGATTCAGAACACACAGTTTGATGGATCAAAATCATATTTCACACTAAAATTGATTTTATAATGCAGATTTTTCTTAAGTGAGAGTAAAATATTGCCTTATGGGATAATCACTTTTCCCCAGAAAGTGTTGTTAAAACAATATTTTTAACTCCTAATCTACTGAGTCTGGGCAATAAGAGCTACAAATAATATTATGTTGCTCTTATCAGTAATCAGAGAAAGAATTAAAGAATAAACTCTCGGATTTTGAAATAACCTTACAGTAATTGTTATCAATAAAGGATAAACATTTTGATTTACGATAAAATCTGAAAGCTCTTGACGAGGATACAAGCGATACTGCTTGATGGATCAAATATTCGTCTTAGTTTAAAAAGACGAATAATGTGTGTGTGATGAGATACTCTTTGTTCAAATAAATCAAAGATTCCTTATCTCGACCACTTTACTAAGAGTAAAGCATAGTAATTATGAAAAAAATACGATCTCGTGATTTTGGCAGAACATCATGTTTTGATGTCCTTAAAGTTTTATTGTGATTTCTTTTTTCGTAATATAACACAGTTTCACTGTGCTAAATAAAAAAAATATGTATTTTCAGTTTGGGACAAAAATCTAACATGAACGTAAGGGCTTGCTGAAAAGAGCTCCAATGATCAAAGAGCATTACAAGTGGGGTACGGCTCTTGAAAAATGATGGCCAAATCAAAATAGTTTTCTAGATTCACCTTTTCTCCCCTCAATTCTTTACAAATATTAAAGGACTGAATTCAAGTCGTTATTAGCAATGAATTCAATAATTTTCCTCATCAGTCCTGTCTAGGCTCTTCTAAAGAAAGCAAAAATGTTATAGAAAAATTTTTCATATTAGATTTTTTGAGAATTAATTTGATAGGTTTCTTGAAGTTAGATTCTTAGCATACGTACAGGGTGAGTTTAGAGTAACAGGAAGTGTTCCTGCTATATTGCTTAAGATTGCATTTTTCAGTCTTCACCATAACTCTAGATTTTAGTTGTAGCATATAGAATCTTGTACACACTCTACAGAAAGGAAACAGATGTCTTTAAAGTGTATGAGTACAGAGTATTAAGTACTCGTAAACAAATTCATTTACTGTATTTAGGTAGAAGAACTATAGTGAGATAAAATCGTGGTATCCAGATCAAACCGGTTTAATTACATTTATAATTTAAACCGGCATACAGATTAATTAGCCAGAAATAAAGATTAAAATTTGTAAGTAGATGTTAGAACGGTTGTAAATTATTATTAATAAATTGTTGATGAATAAACAGTAATAATCATTTATTATTTACATAACTAATAAGAAAATAACACGTAAAACTTTCCAAAAGGCGAAAATAAACTTGGTAGGTGACATCAGTGGTTAATGATATCATTAACGTTACATAAATTAAATATCATTTGAAACAATAGTAATAATAAATATGATGATAAATTAATTCAAATTAAATAAGAATAATATTTGAATTAATATCATTTTTATTTCTTATGCATATATCAAAATTTGTGGGTACCGATTTTGACAACTTGTTTCTACCTGAATATACAGAAGTTGCTAAAAAGCAAATTCTTTTTTGTTATAGAAATTGGTTACATACCTTATTACAATGCTTTTATTTTTAACTAATATTTGCTAAGAAAAAGCACTGTATTTTATAATTTTTGTGAATAAACATAAAAGAATACGGTTAAAAATACGATGTAGTTTTAGTTATTATTTGCTTTTGAAAATAGATGGTGTTGCATGGAATATGTGAATAGAGTGTCAAATCTATATAAATAAAAGACAAGACTGCTTCTTTTACCATTTTTCATTCAATATTCCTTGTTTCAATTGTATGGACAGAAATAAACGAGACACTCTGAGAGCTATAAAGGCTTCATCTCTGAGTCTGGCACTGATGGTGTAGGCACAGCCTCAGGGTAATATAACATTAATCATATGATATTCCTTCTCAACAATAGTGTTTTTTTTACTGGAAGGTAAGTCAAAAATATGCGAAAGTACCTCTAAAATATACTTCTGAAATGTTGAGAAGATATGGCTTTTTTTTATTGGATGTCAAAATAGTGTAAAAGAGATATAGATTATTAAAATGACCTTTGGATGAGAGGATATATTTGGGTGCAGTTTGCTACAGCTGTAATGATTTGAGGGTTCCCTCCTTAGACGAATTAGAACTGCGGTTAGGATGCTAACGCCAAAGGGTTTGCTTGCCGCTCTAGTGCCTGCCTTGGCTGTGGGACCTCATCCATTTATTTATTTCTTAACTACACTGAGGAAATACTCCTTTGGTATAGAATCTCCTTTTTTTATCCCTAATTTATAATCGTAAATTTTTTGTCAATCTAAGATAGAGTGCCAATTTTCCAGTTGTAGTGTACTTGCTGTAGACGTAAATAGAACAAGTTCTTAGTAATCTTTTCAGTTAGATAAACCCCTGCAAATCTATAACAATCTTGCAATGTCCATCCTTGAAGATTATGGTTGTACAAAGTGAAAATTACAGCTTTGAATGTTGTCTAATCAAAAAATTTATATTAAAAAAGGAAAACCAATCCTGTGCACGCAATGAATTTACTTGCTCAGGGGCGATATCTATGAGAAAGTCTTTAAAGCGTCGTTACTACCCTACTTTTCCTGATGAGTTTCTTTTTTTTCTGGTGAGAACCGTCTAAGAGAGAAAAAAGATAAAAAACCGGCGTTAAATTTAAAATTTTTTTTATTTCTTTTATTATTATTTCTACTTTTTTTTCTTTCTGTCTCTGTTTTATCTTTATTCTCTCTTATACGGTACTCGAGCTCGATAATGGTGGAATGGTGTCGTTTATGGTGAATCAGCTTGCAGTGCTAAAATCGCCTTGGAATTGAACAGCTTCTTTGAACTCTCAATCGCCTTCCACTGCCAATCTTGAAAGCACATACCACTTCTTCTTCCCTTCTACTCTCTTCCTGATGAAGAATTTCGGTTCAAAATATTGATCCAGCAGGAGTTCTCGTTTCTATTATGTGTTGTATTTTTCATTTATTTATCTGTCCGGTTTGAACTGTTTAGTAATTTCATATATATATATATTTATACATTTTCTTATCTCGACCACATATTGAGTTTGGCTCTGTGGTAGTTTACCCAAAGAATATTATATATATATATATATAAAGTTCACATAAACACGTGAAATAAGAAAGAATGATCAAATCAAAAAATAAAATTGGAAAACAAAAGTAAGATCTTTCAACCGTAACAAGCGGTTTACGACGGAGTCAAGAACCCAACTGTAAAAACCCAGTTGGGTTTTTGAATCTGACGAAGACCGCTTGTTACGTTTGAAAGATCTCAGTCTTGTTTTTCCATTTCATATCGTGGTTTGATCATTGTTTATTCTATATACAAATATAAGTCATTTGACTTTCCTTTGTGGCAGCATTGCTTTAGCCTTCTAACCAAAGGGTTCTTTAGATGACAGTCGTCCCTCCGTGAATGCTATTCTTCTCCTTAGGACGGCCGCTATAACGGTCGAAATATTCTAAAGTGAGTCCTTTGTTACGTTCTTTTTTATATCCACAATTTATTTTATGTGTTATCAGTCGTTGGATAGAATTTGGTTTATCATATATATAAATATATGATATATATATATATATATATATCATATATATGATATATATATATATATATATATATATATATATTAGTATATTTTGGGAGCAGACCTTCATTTAGACAAGTTTTATTAATGTATAGTTTGTTTGTTTTTAGTTAGGTTTAGAGTGTATTATTCGATTACTACTATGGAACTCAAGAATAAATCTTTCGGAGAGTTAGTGTTTAGTTTACCCGAAGAGTTAAAAACCAAGTTTAGAAAACTGGAGAAATTAAATAAAAAACGAACGAAAGTGAAGATTGGAATACTCTTTAATAAATATATATATATATATATATTATTAAAAATGACACCAAATCATTTTCAATAATGTGTGTGTCAAAGAAGGACTGCTACCAAAATTTACGAATATATATATCAAGATTTCACGTAAACACATGAAATAACAATCAATGTTCAAACAACAATATAAAATGGGAAAAAGACTAGGATATTTCAACGGTAACAAGCAGTCTTCGTCAGAGTCAAAACGCAGTTGCAATTATTAAAATAATTCTTTTTTTATGTGATCATGCCTTTTATATATATATATATATATATATTCACTGATAAAACGAAATACGATCCAAACTGGACACAATACGAGTTCGAGATTAACAAAGAGCAACACACAAAGTAGGGAAACACACTTACAGACTCAAATTTTCGGGTAATCCGTCTTCAGGAGAAAAGAGAATGGGAGACCAAGCGCGTTGTAGACGCAACGGCAAGTAACCCAACGTTGTAACGGGTTACTTGCCGTTGCGTCTACAACGTGCTTGGTCTCCCATTCTCTTTTCTCCTGAAGACGGATTACCCGAAAATTTGAGTCTGTAAGTGTGTTTCCCTACTTTGTGTGTTGCTCTTTGTTAATCTCGAACTCGTATATATATATATATATATATATATATATATATATATATATATATATATAAAATAGTAACATTGAAAACCGTGAGATTGTTGTAAGTTTTTTGAAAGTGGTATGTACTGGATTCGTTCAATAAAAGTGGTATTATATTTTGTGAAAAAAGAATTTAGGCTATGATAGGTTTTTTGGTGGAATCACAGAGAGAGAATAGATTAAAGCCAGGTCACGTTTGGGGCATATTTCAAGTACCTCTGTAATGCCAGTGGTGGTGAAATATAACTCAAGGTTTTTTTTTCATTTTTGCTTTTAAGAACCGACACGTTGTAAACTATTCACAATGGGTTATTAAGTGGAATATATATATATATATATAGAAGGCCCGAAGAAATGCATTGAAAATATGGGATAGATAGTGGACCGCATTTATAATTTAATTATCTGAAATGTCTACTCTTTGTAATTCAAAACATCAATTGAGTACAAATAAAAGCCCTTCGTGAGATCATTCTGTATTGACCCAATAAAAAATTTAGTCTACATTTCTATGCTTAACACATATATAAGCACTTCTTAAGAAGAATCAATAATGAACATATTTCACAATATTTCTTCTTTTATTTCTTCACAGTACACTTTCGATTCCTACGGTGTCTTATTACATTAGTAAGTAAAACTATTTTTCACATACGTATTAATATGAAACGTATGAATTATTGACAAGTATTCTATTATTGACAATAATAATTACAATTTCATTGTAAAAAATTAATAACATTAACTGAAACTTTATTATTTCTGTTGTTATAGTATATAAGTAATATTGTAAATATTTATACTTTGTTATAAGTAAAGTATATTTAGTGATCGTAAAAAAATTGATGTTGAGTTTTTGACGCAGTTACATAATCTGAGGTCCACATAATTGATTTATGACGTTTTTTCGGTGATGTAAGTGTGTGTGTGGGTTGGTGGGTGTTCTTCCAAAAGTTTGTGTAGACACTACGATCCGGAATCTATGATGGATCAAATTGATATTTAAGACAAAAATGAGCCTCATATTGAAGATGTGATCTATAGTTTGGGTGTAATTATGCATTATTCTCCTAAACTTATAATTTTAATGTCTTGCAATTTTGGCATTATCTTTGACGCTACAAGCACAATAAAAGAAGAACTCCTCAGATTTTTCAAACTGCATGAATTGTTCTTTTTCCATAAAGTGTAAAAATGTTGACTTATAATGAAATCTTACAACGTATGAGAGTGATACAAGCCATACCGTTTGATGGATCAAAAGAAACCTATACATAGTAATAATGCATTATGTGCAGGATGAGTTAAAATCATTTTTTCAAAATTAGATTATCCAAAGGGCCGTCAAAGTACATATTTTACAAAAAAAATTTCTTGGCTCTAAACAGCCCATTAAAAACAATGAAATTTTTGCAACAAATTGAACAGAAAATTAACAATCTATAAAATAAATGCATGAAATCTAAATTAGGGCAAAGAGTAATAAAGCTATAAAAACTGAATGTAGATCCTAGACTAATAGTTTACTTTCTATACTTGTCGTGTTTGTTTAAATTTATTAAATTGTTTAAAATGATTTACAAGTTTTCAGAGTAAATCCACCGAAATAAAATTGATATTAAGAGGTTTAATGAAAAAAATTGAAATATTATTAATTACTTAATATGAGATGTAAAAGAATAAAATTTTTACAAGTAAAAAATGAGCGCCAGTAAACATAGGTATTTATAATGTTTTTCATGGTATGATGGATTTGTCTAACAAAATGATCAAATGAATCTATATGTTCCACCCTTAATACAAAACTTAATACCAGATGTAATTTTTTTTTATTTATGAGCCATAGTATGTAAGAGATTATTTCGTAACACGAAATCTTCACTTGGGCTTTTCAAACATGTTATTACTGCTGTAGTTATATTAATGATATTATACGCATGTGTGGTGTGATATACAAAAATAAGCATATGTAGTGATAAGTGGATCAATCACTATCCGTACTACCTCCAGGAATGAACGACTAATAAATATCTCCAATTTAGACATATACATTAATCCTAAATAGGATATTATGCATTATATACCGAAAAAGTATGATATTATGTTTACTTTTAGTTAAGTTTAGTGTAGGCCACCCCAGATTTTTTATGTAAGTTTTATTTTGTAGATATGTTTAGTCTTTTCTAAATAGCTTCCTTCTTCCTTTAATCACATTACATAAATAATTTTGTGTTTTACTGTTAATAAAGGTCAAATACTTACCTTGTACCACCATATATATCTTATGTCCATTTTAATATTGTTGTTTTTTCTTTAATTTGAATAATTTTATGACTAACGATTGCCTTAAGATGTTTTGTGATACTAGTTTATATTTTGTTTCATAAATTATAGTTATATTGGGGAATTTCACAAATTCACGTATCCACACAACAAAAGAGTTTAATATCAAAACTAATAAGTTTTGAACACTTAGTGTTCTTCTTCAGGTTTCCACCTAAAAAAAAAATATTCGTATCTGTGAACTTTAAAAACATCAGAGTAAATTATTTGAAATTAAATACAATGTATGAATGTTGAATTGCTCTATTGAGGGTTTTAACAGAAGGATCAATATGAAAATTGACTTAATTAATCCTGAACCTTAATAAAACATGACTACATACTAAAACATGAGCGAATCATAAGTAACAAAACATTTTGACTCCCCTGCACTATTGAGATGTTTTTGGTCAGATTAGGTTTTATATTGACGAAGGGACAAGTAAAAGATTATCAGTTAATAATGCCGAGTTTGCTTCGAATTTTAAATTATTCCTGCCAACCCGAATCTACAAAAGATACACAAATTACACTAGAAATTAAAAAAAAAAAGAATAAAGAAAGAGTTTTTGATTCGGGATTAAGCAAATTGTAACATTATATGAAAAAACTATATTAAAAAAATAATTGCATTATTTAAAACATAAATAAAATTTTTGGCCATTTTAGAAAAAAATAAAACTATAAGAAGGTGTTGAGAATTAGACGTTCATGATGATCGAATTAGGCTTTATAAAGGCTGTTTTTATTTCCTTAAACTCAAAACAAAAAAGAAAGCATGAAGAGGAGAAAGTTTAGGCAAAAGAAACAGTTCTAGAGAGTTAAGAAAAGAAATAGCCTTTTTCAAGTTGAGTTAGAAGAGGACGGGCGTATTTATTCTTGTTGAAGTTAAAGAGCTTACTTAGTAATTGATTGTTTTACATCCTTTTTTATTATTATAAACTTTTTAATTTTGATTAAATAAAAAAAAGCAAAATATAGTTTGGTTAACATGACTGTCAGGAATACGAAGTATTAAACAACATGTATGATTACCTAAATGAATTAATATTCCAATAGAATGGAGTCATTTATCAATGAAGTTTTAATAATTGATGATTTATCATGAATGTGTTATGAATATCTTTATCTATTAATATAATCAGTAAAATTTTCTGAAAAAGACACAATTGGAAATGCCGCTCTTTCTACATAAGAAGAATCTTAAAGCAATAATGAATCTTGAAGAGATAGACATTTCTTTCAGAAGAATGAAAATAACAGTTTAAATTTTATACTATATAAGTTAAGGACTTTAATAAAAACCAACCCCTCTTCATTAATGTTTTAATTACTTTTTCTGGAAATTATCAGTCTTTACTTTTATATTCACTGTTAAAATTAGACTTGAAAAGCATATCCGATATTAAAATGGTAACAATTATTTCAATAAGGTTAATGTGAACAAATATAATAATTTATGTATGATATATGAATATCAAAATTTGTATTTTTTTTTAATTTAATTAAAATAAGATGTTAGAAATTGAAAACTATAAATTTAAACAGGTTGGCATACATTTCTTTTAGGTAATGCTGACATTTAAGATGGATTGACCCGTTGGACTGATGTACGAGTATCATATATGCAAGAGCTATCAACCTTCTCAGTAGTTTCTTCATAAGATGTTCTTTTATCATTTATTCCTTCAGAGCCTCTCTTTTAGTTATGTAGTTCGTAAACTCTAAAATAATGTAGTTTAGTGTATCAACAGTTAATCCATATTTGCTGCATATATAGTTGTCACCAAAGTTGAATAGAAATAAGTAAATACAAGACTAAAGGTGTATTCCATGCATGACCTAGTTTTCAACACCTCCGAAGTTCAAAAGAGATCTTTAAAAACCTGATAGTTATTAGAGGTTCCCTTTCAGCAATAGCATATACGTCTATTCATAGCATCTCATCATTTGCACTTTTATATTTGGTAAGCAGTCCGGAGAAATAACGCTAGCTATAAACGGGATCCATTTCACGAACAAAACTAGTGAATTATCAACTGCTTCATTTTCAAGTATTTAACAGTCGCAATAAAATCACTAAAAAATTATATTGATTTCCATTAAATGATTTAGTTGTATACAATGTTCTAATGTCTTATAGTGGGAATCACTAATGTTTTGAACTTTTAATTCTTATAATAAAGACTTAGAATCCGTAAGGATGTCTCTGCCGTGAAGGACTAAGCATCTGAAAAACTCAATAGAACTTTAAGAAGCAGCATTTAAGCATTTTTAGTACAACGTGTGGAAAAATAATAACATTATTTAATATACAAATAAAATTTTTAATCATTATTTGAAAAAAAAATATAAGAAAACTTTGGGTGTTTCATGTTCTTGCTGATCAAATTTAGTTTTATAAGTTACTTAAAGATACTTGCTAATTTTTGTCCAGTATTAGTTGGCTACACATATTTATTTTATACTGCTCTTGTTTACAGAACCATTATTGTTAGTGCCCAGTGTATGCATTAAGTAGCATGAGAACCAGTGCTACATTAGTGAACGTGGATGTTAACCTTACATGAGTAAGATGTAAGATGTAAAAGAGCCAGGATGGAGGATTGGATTTTGTCAGTGGACTAGAAATTTTCATAATTACGTTTCTTTTCTTTCGCCTTTTAAAATGGTTTTCAGAGTTTTTAGAAACAGTAGAGACCTTTTTACGTTTAATAAGTTTAAGCTGTCTTAAGTGTTAGGAGATGCTAGGCTTAATAAATCAGATTCACGTAATTTTAATTTCCAACAGCTCATCAAAAATATATCTTGTAGAAATTGAATGTAGTTCAAAATGATTCCTTTTTATTTATTCTTGTATGTGTTTTTGAATGGTACAACTTATAATGTGAGCATAGGCTAGACTTTAGGTAATGCAAAACTGATGAACAGTGCTGAATCATGAAACACATGTAGGTTGCGTGAGCTTTAGTCACACCTCCGTCAAATTAATTTGTATATTTAGATTAACTTTAAATTATCTTAGAATACCTGTGCAAGGAACATTTCTACTCGTAGTGACTTTAAGTATTTACTGGGAGGTTAAGTAGATGTTTTGAGTTTACTGCATTCTGAACTCGTCTTGTGGTGGTTCTCTGTCTGTGTGAGTTGGGCAAATTTTATTAATATTTAACGTTTTCTTATCTGAAAGAAACATCTTTCTTTATCGATGTTTCATCTAGAATCAAATATTAAAACACCTTTAAGCCAACATTTAGTCTTACATTTGTAGACATCTTCAGGAATACAACAAACAGAAATTAATTATAGTAACGTGAAAAACATGTATGCTATGTTGTAAACTTGGTAAATACCGAGATAATTAGGTATATTTATATAAATAACGTGACTTATAAAATTTTTTTCATGTTATTGTAATTAATTTCTGTATAGATATAGCCCTGAAGATGTCCACAAATAAAGACGAAACATTGGCTTAAAGGTGTTTACTGTTTGATGCTAGACAAAACCTCAATTAAGAAAGAAAAATATCATTATTTATAAAATATTACCTGAGTGGAATTTTTTCAAGATAAAATTACCAGAGAAAATTGTGAAGTGTCAGACTAATAACTGAACAAATTTGGCTGATTATTTTTGCGAAAGAAAATGATGTAAATTTTCGTTTTAATAGTTTTGATGTATAAAAAGTTTACAATGTACTTCAAAAAATGGTTATTTAGTTTATTTTTAATACAGTTTTGGAATAATAGTTGCTTTGGGAAACTCATTATAAGCGGCTCTCGGACAATAAGATGTCGTATAGTAGTGAACCTTGTTAGAACATTCTTTATATATGTATAACGTGTATTATAGATGGAAGGATATCACTTAGTGATATATTTTGGTCAAAATATATACCAAATAGAATTGGGAATACCATTTTTTTTCAAGCCTTTAAACCATGTGAATGTTTATTAGTCGGTTCAAGAATGTTTCCAATCAATATTATGTTGGCTCTATAGACTTGCCAGGTTGTGACAGTCTGCTTTGACTTTGATGAATATCTTCGTTATCCTAAACATCATTAAAGCTTAGCAGTACCAGATTAAAAAGAATATTTAAGTAGTTAATAATCAGTGGTTTTTACTGATTATATTACTAAGGCTTAAACGACCTTATATTATTCTGGATTAGTCTAAAAATCAAGCCTAGTAAAGAGAAGGTTGCACAAAGTGTTCTTTGATCCGTGGATCGAATATACAAGTAATATTCAACATTTGTACACATCTAAGCAACTACAGACAGAAAATATTTGCACATTCCCTATGTATAACATATCTTTTCTTAACATTAGGCATATTGCCTAAACATTTGAACACAGTATCCGTTCATGCTATTTGCTTCAATGTGAATTTCAATTTTACTCCTTGTATCATTCAAGCAAAGGGTATTAATGAATAATGTTTTTGAATGACTAGAAAAATATTCTTTTTCTATATGAATTGTAATTCTTGCATATTTTAAATTAATTTTTTTAATTTTATGATAAATTGACTTACCCTTTTTGTTATGTTAGCACTTTTATGATATGATTGAATTTACTCGTCGAAGGGTATAAAGCTGCGATGTGTCAGATGTCTTTTAATTTTATCGCAGATGTAAAAATCTTTGATATGTTGGGTTTATGTTTCTAACTTTGAATGATTAATAAGGTTAATAAAATATTGATTATTTATAAATATTTATTAACACATTAATTAAACATAAAACATTTCGTACACTTAACAATTGAACTAGATTGATATAGTTAAAGATTTAAAATAATAACTTGGGTATACGGACATTTTTCACATACAATAAAATTTGAAACGTGTACATGATATAACATAATTATAATTTTATATGTTTATGTTTCACTTGTGAATATTATACAATGAGATTAACTTATATACACTTAGGGATATTGGTATAGGCTATGTACACATAAGGAAGGGTGGGAGGAGGGTCTGGGGGAGGGAGTGGTGTGCGAGGGTGGTATGTACATCGAAATGGGGGCGAGAGAAGGACGGTTAGACGAGAAGAGGAGGAGGCTACCTGGCTGCAAGCCCCACGTGAAGGAGCATCATGAGGAGAAGCGTGGAGCCGGACCTCTGGGTGCACACGCCCGCTGAAACAATCACAGCATGACAACTAGCCAGTCGAAACACTGCTCATGTCAGGGTGCAAAAAAAACATGTACCAAACTGAACAAACAAGTACATAATATAAGAAATTCATATCCAATATACTGCAACTAGGTTAGGTTGCAGTGGCAGTTCCACAAGGGAACACACTTAGGCCGAGCATTGGCCCTTTGTGATACCACACAATGAAGGTTAATTCTACAGTGGGAGTCCTACATTTTGCCTAACTGAAGTGTATTTAGAATAGGGATCTTTAACGAGTACCTGACATCGTATAGGCTCGGGACCGACAGTTTAACGTCCTTCTCCGAGGGACGACGTGCTCAGATTTATTCACCTCCCGCATGAATAAATCGAGGGCCAGGTGGGGATCGAACCCCGGTCCTATCAGATCAGAGGCGAGCACGTAACCACTGAGCTAGCCTCAAAATGTTTTGTCGACTTCCTTGTTTGATTTTTTTTTTTACAATTAAGCAACTGTTTTTATAGAATCCGGTTTCTTGTTTTCAGGAGCACCTGATCAGACACTTTTAAATAAATCATCTTTCCCATCTTTTCATTCATGTTTTTGAAAGATTTCTCTTTTTAAATAAAAAAAAAATCGGCTGTTAATTAAACTAATTAAAAAAACCGTTCATTAAAGAAAGCCAGCATATTAAACAAAAAAATTCATTTTACATTCTCAGTTACAGTTTTTGTATTTTCAACTGGACCACGAAATACACAAACTCATTTTTAATTTCCTCTTCCATTAACCAGATCGATATCGAGAGAAATGTTTTAAACCACTGATGTAAACTAATAATTCAGCTCCTCTCAAATGACTTACCCACACGGTTATTCGTTTTTGATTTTTAACAAGAGCCATTCTAGTTATCACAATACTATTTTGACTGCACTTTGTGCGAATACAACATAAGTTTATCGGGGAAATTGTGCCACATTCCAGTGGAGGTTTAAAAGTCGTCTTATACGGTTATATTCCGTAGTCTACCTTTCTATGTAAAATAATTATTTCAAAAAAATTGCTTTTTATTATTTTAATGATAAAATGAATTTACATTCAAATATATTATAGTATTTAATTTGATTATTACACATTTTTTGTGATTTTTTCTTTGTATTTAAATTCATAATGACATAATAATTATATATGTTATATGAAATGACAGAGTAAAACAAACTAATCAAATATTGTATGTTGCCTTAAATTTGATTCTTCGATATACATAAAGGATATACACTCCAAAACACACTCACATACACCCTTCTACTCCTACATACTCGTATGTACACTGAAACAAACATACTTAAACAAGCCAATTTTTCTCTAATATTATTAAATAACTTATTTAATGGAGAATAAAAGTAAGTTTAAACAAGCTTTATTAATATTAGCAATAAAAATGGATATTTCTTCTAGCTCACTTAAGGGGATAAAAAAAAAAAAAAGTTCAAAGAGGAACAATAAAGGTTTGCCAGAGAAGGGGTAATGAAATGACTATAAGATGGTTCTAAGCTCAGCTTCTAGGGAATTTCATTAAGGAGGAATTCAAGTCATAACAACGACTCATTAGCCTGATTAATTCTCTTTGGCACCCGCACCAGTAACCTGAGTAATAATCCACTCAAATCACCTACTAATTATCTCGCAACTATTTCAATTGAAATTTAAGAACACAATGTAAATGATATTTTAACACCTGTTACACTATCATTGCAGTAGTTCCTCTTGGAATATAGAAACCTAATCATGTTTCGTTGTTTGATTCAATTTTACGCTAAATCTTTTTGGTTAGTGATCGATTTTTTTCTTTACACTCTATTTCTATCAAGAATGCGCGTTTCAGCGTTTTTTCCGTTATCATCTCATTTTGTTTTTTCTGAATTCAACCGAGATTACTAATCCATTTATCTTTTCTAAGTTAAAAACATTTTATAGACATTTGCGCGCAATGTTGATATTCACCATGATTTGAAAATATAATCTATAGATAGTTACATCACCTGATTACTACTAATAAAGACAACAAACTACCTACTCATCCGAACCTCCTTGTACAAACTCTAAATCCTGCCACCAACCTTCCTCAACCTTACACAACAGTTACTTCATCCACTGACTGTCTCACTACTTGTCCAAACTCATGGCTAAAAACATTGAAAACCATATCTAACAAGACGACGTGATCTCAAATACATCATTACTGTAGAGACGAACTTAATATCTGACATGAATTACTGGCATTCCAAGTTATAGTAGCACAGTAATAAAACAGCAGAAGGTCTCTGGTCTGGAACTGCTAGTTACGACGTGCACTATAGTGCGTGGATATATTCGTTGGTCGTTGGTCGATAGACATTTCAAGGCTGTCTTGAAACAGCATTAATCTCTATATAAAGTAATATTCACAAATTGAATTGTCTCTTCCACAGGATTATCTTAGATATGAATAAGGGCCAAAATACATTGAAAATTAGCCCGACACATTTGTTTAAATGGGCTTTAATTTAATTAACAAAGTGTTTCTTTTCAAATATCACAAAAATAACTGAAAGAAATTTTACATTCATATTTAAAATACTCACATTATTCGTATTTGTATTTTGTTATTCGTATTTGTATTAACAAATGGTGTTCGATTTTAACACCATTTTTTGATAATTCTTTGATTGTAATGTAAGATGTTTTATATACGAGTACTGTAGAGCGGGCTTCATACTCGGTACGCCAAGAAAGACACATAGGAAAAAGGAGGTTATGTTTGAATATTGGAGATAATTTCATCTATTTCACATATCCAAGTATGTGGTTTCCATATCAGAGGAAGATCTTTGTCAATTGAAATGTTAAACTATCGCTGTGAAAGCATTGATAGTCATATTACAGTTTTCTACATCTTATCTCGGTGAACAAAGTTTGTCTATGTTAAATAGTATTAAGTGTAACAGTAGATCAAGTATGGAAGGTGTTGATGAAGAGTTGAAAGTGTGTTTATCTCATATAAGACATAATAATAAAAAAATGCCAAGTCTCATTAAGAGTTTTTTTCTCATTAGAATACTAGAGTAAAAAATATAATGCAAAAAAAAAGAATAGTTCTTTTATGATACTCCTGTATTCTTATGCTATTTTTCATGTTGCCATTAAATACTAATATCACTATTATCAATGGTGTCATATTAATGGGGCAGACCAAAACACTTAACAATCAAAGGAATTCCAAAAGAAATATGAAATAAGAAAATTTAAGTATAAAAACCTAACCTAAAATTATATTATTAAGAACCAGGAAATCTTGGCAATATAAAAAAGTGCTCCTCGGCACTGGCCTTAATTCCTGAATGCGCCCTGTGGTGAAAAATATTGAGAAGCCCTGTTGTAGAGAATTAAGTGTAATAAAACAAGTATAAATTTATCTTGAACTTTTTTAAAATAATTGGAACATATATAACGACTATTAATTAGCACTATAATCATTTACTCGGCGAAATAATAAAATTGTTAAAAGAAAGATTTTAAAACATAATTAATACTGAGTTCATTGGTAATGGGTTCTTATTTTAAGTAAAGTAGGGCAAGTATGATGATTTTGATTGGATCATGATGAATATGATGTGTGTGTGTGTGTTTGTGGTGTGTGTGTGTGTGTGTGTGTGTGTGTGTGTGTGTGTGTGTGTGTTTAATAAACCATCTCTATAGCTTGTCGATATTTTAATAGTATATGCTAAAAAAAAATATAATAATTCAAGAATCCATAATTGAGATGTGAATATAAATTTAATTAATTTTCCTGTTTTTAGCTTGTCAAAATCAATAACATTAACAGCTTTAGGCATAGAAGGTAGAAACTCTGATCTGGGCAACTGATTAAGATGAGTTAATGGGCAGGGATCATGACGTAGTAAGAGCTGATGAGTCAGTGGGGCCTAATCACATCCAGATGTGGACACTCCACTACTGTACATGTCATGTACAGTCTGAGTGGCTTTCACAGAGAAGCAAAGTGCCTTTACACGAGTAATACTGTCGACCGAAAATTTAAATAACTTCATTTAAAGTACATAACTTTCATGTACTCTCAATAATTGGTTCTACTTGTATATTAGTTTCAAGTCCTTGTGTTTCTGATAGAACATCACATCTGAAAAAAAAACAGATTTGTTGTTGCAGTATTTGTTCTTTGAAGCAAACATTCATTCCCGGCCAGGTTACTTTAATTATTAACTACAAAACTACAGAATACTGGATAGCAACTAGTGGTATGTTGGGTGCATCTATAAACTTTTTTGGTTAACTCATTAGCTCTTTTATTATCTAGAATGCCACATAAAGACCAAACTCAGATTATAGCATAAGATAATTACCAGCATTTTTCTGACAGTTCAGAGAACTTTTACTGTTCATAGGAAAACAAGCACTTGTTTTTCAGTCAATTGTTCGATACAGTAATCCTTCTAAAACCAAACGTAATGCTAACACAATCTACTTATGTGTCTAAACCTTCTAGTTGTTGGAAAAGTTAGGAGTCAATTTGTACAACTTATCATGCATCTCATTCGCGTGCTTGTAATAAAACACTAGTGAACATCGGTCCACACTGCAGTTAGTAAATATGGTGAAACCATAATAAGTATTCTCTTCATAATCCTCTGTGCTTGGCAGTTAGGCAGAGTGAAACCAATTTTTAGGCGAAAGAAAAATGTTTTCTGTCAATTCTTAGTTGACAGAATTACTATATAGACATTAAGAAAACAATTGTGGGTAAGAATAAGTCTACGTTTAAAGTAGAAGTAAATAAATTAAAAATATGTGTCATAAAATATATAAAGACCTATATCATTTATTTTTATATAAATTGGTAGTATGTTACCAATAATGCAGGCGCTGTCATAAGAAACAATATAAAAACTATGTACCAATCTTAAAACAATTACTTTATTTATTTGGATTTTTATTTCTCCGTCTTCAACTAATTACTTCTTTATTGACTTTCGAAAACACTTCTCCAATTATGGCAAGTGTAAGTCAAGACTATTAAAACTGCGCTATCATGGGTCACCTTCAGAGCATCTGCACCAAAACACCAATCCGTTTTACCAAGATAATTGTAAACATATTGGTTAGCATTATCGATCTTGAAGCTATACAGTCAACTTGATACTTCAACTATAATGACTATACACAAAAACGCAACGGAAGTTTAGACTGTTCACATGGGTAATCGCATTATTGTTTAAAAATATTTTAGCGAAATAATCAGTATTAAATAATTATCAATATGAACAAAGGAGTAGAATATTGGAAAAGCTTTATATTGGATAACGCATAAATTAACTGTAGAGAAGAGGGATCAAATTTCCATGAAATGTACACAGATGTATTTTGCGATCTTTATAATATATTTTATTAAATATTACTATCTGTAATGCACATCTGCCAAACAAAATCTAAATGTATAAATAATATAATAATCTGAAGTGGCCTACGCTCAACTATACTCTAAATAAACATAATATCAAACTCGTTAACCTCCAACTGAAGTATTGTGTTGTTTACATTTAAACCAATACGCATCATTTGTTTACATTTCGATGTAATAGTTTTATTAGTTATGAGAATTGTAAAATTAATGATGAACATGATATTTTATTAAAATTATTAAAGAGAGAGCCTGAAGCTAATCGGAGTCCTAGGCTCCACAGACATAGATGTCATATTGTCTATGCCATTGTTGTAACTAAATAACCTTCATAAATCGAGCTAGAGAAGTATCCCTCACTTCTATAGTTTTAAGTACGATTTGATAGAAGACTTTTTCCATTTCGAGATGATTGACTGAAAAACAGATATAATGTGATCCCAGGTTTCTACCTTTCTTCAAAAATATGATAGTTATGTTTTTATACTATATAACTATATAGTTATATAGTATAGTTATATATAACTATATACTATATAGGTGTGTTCTCTAATCGGGGTTCGGTCAATTTTCCAGGATAGAAAATCAAACTCTCGTTGCCGAAAGTTCAAAGGCAACGAGAGTTTGATTTTTTATCCTGGAAAATTGACCGAACCCCGATTAGAGAACACACCTATTCTATCAAACGGTCGATATATTATTGAATCTGTTATATGCTATATAACTTAGAACTATAAAATATAGTTCTTTAAAATATAGTAAAAAATATAGTTCTTTAAAATATAGTAAAAAAATATAAGTACAATTGAAATGCTTTCCTGAAAAAAATAATAATGTGATTCATAAACACAAAAAAATCAAAAATATTAAATTGAATATTTAGTTAAACAAATTTAATTAAAAATAATATAAAAATATTAAGTCTGATTGAATGATGGAACAGACGGATTTGATTACACTTTGTTAGGAAAATCCATCATACAATGGAAAGCATCAGAAATTATATTTTTAATTGACGGAAATTTTTTATATATCAGAATTTATTCCTCTTACATCTCATAAAATGACATTAAATCATTAAAAATGAATTTGTTAAACCTCTAAACATTAATTTTATATCAGTTGATTTATTTAAAAAAAAAATTGTCAATAATTGTTTCACGATTACAATACTTATAAAGTAAAAAAAAAAGTTATTTCCATGCTTGATTGGTATTTTCTCTAGATCACACTTATATTTCAACGTACTATATGTTTAAGATTAAAATCAGTTCAATGAAATGTTAACTACTTTAAACGCCTTGCGTCATGTAGTAATGTAAAAGTTCATAACTTTTTCTTATTCAATGAATCTTTTCTTTTGTATGTACATATAGTGAAGCAAAACAATTCCCTTTATTTTGATTACACAATACATTGCATTCCTACTTTTTTACACGAATATTTTCTTTTTGATAAATGTCTGCTTTCTGTATATTAAAATATATAAAGAAAGCATTCATGTTTACGAGTTTAATTTAAATCTAAAAAATTGACAGAGTTTAGAATTATGATTCAACTATTTCGTGAAGTATTTGATAAATTTAGATTTCGTATACATCAATTAAATTGACAGAAAAAAAAAACAAAAAAAAATCATAAAACCCACTACTATATTCTGACTGCCTCGTCATCAGGTAGAAATATAATAGCGAGTTTTTGTGATATCTTTTTTTCTGTGTTCTTATTGTGAATATGCCTTAAGTAGTTTCATTGCTTATATATAATGTAAAATGTCGATACAAAATCTTGAACATACATAAATCATTTATCTTGAACTATTGTTTTCTATTAATAGACGTGAGGTAGAAGAGGTGTGAGAGATGTTTTAGACTGTAATAACGTCAGATATTAAAGTTTCAAAGGAAACTGTTGCAACTGCAACTACTAAACATTAGTCAATATGATGACAGTTAAAGCGAAAATAAATTAAATTAAAAAGATGGATCATATATTATAGATAATATTAAAGTGAAATATAATTATGCAGTCAAGAATTTTTTGTTAATAAATCATTGAAAAATACTTAAACTAATAAAAAAGAATATGTATTGAATTATCTTAATTGAATTTTATTATTTCACTCTAATTTTATAACTGATTAGATATAATTTATATTATAGTGTCTTCCTGATGATGAACACAAAGTGTTCGAAACGCGTTGAATAAAACTTCATTTGTGTGGAGACTTTTGTTTATCTATTTTACCTCAGAATGAGTAAATACCATACGATTTCGGATTGCACAACTAATGTTTTAAAAAAGAATATGTAATTAATTAAAGTATAACTAAAATAGAATAAAAGTTTCAGTGTTTTTGGATCAAACTGCATACATTGTGGGTTCTAAGCTAATGTGACTGTTCACATAAAGACTGCTGTCTTTTTTTACTTCGACTTTAAGGCAATTATTGAAAGAAATGACTTATATGCTAGTATGGGTAGTGGCAAATGAGTACTGTGGTGCCTGAAAACATCGCAGCTTTTATAAAAATGCTGAATAATGTGATTAATACTAAAAGTACACAAGATACTAAGCAGTAAAAATTGCATCTATGATAGATGCTTAAAACAACCGTTTTCATCAAAAAATGAGTACGGGAGCAAGGCTGTTACTACCATATTATAACATAAATACCGATATATAAATGAGTATATCTAAAAATATTCTATTAAAAGAATAAAATGAAAAAATTATAAAGAAAATTGTTGATTGATAACAATATTTTACATTAATACATTAAATAAACACAAAGCAATTTCTTTCGTGCACTAATATTTGAACGTTGTTGAATGGAGCGATCAATCATTTACTCGTAGATTCATGGAAATCATGTGTGTCTGTGTGTGTGTGTGTGTGATTTATACAGGCTAAGAGGAAAAATGTTTATCCGAAAAACTTCCCTTCCAATTTCTCTGGGACATGATTCTCGAATTGGTAAGGAAAACAAAGCCCTTTATCAAGTGATATTTCTCATTTTGAATTCACCACAATCTGGGATATTGACAAAATAGTAGGCAAACATAAATTCATTTCAAGATAAAAAAAAAACAACGGTTTGTTGAATAAATATTATTGTTAAATTCAACGATGCTCATTTTCTTCAATCATATTATTCAAATTGAACTATTTTCAATTGGTATTCATGAATATAAAAATCAATGTTTTTTTTTAGAATACGGAGGTGCACAAAAATAGCCATTTTCAATTAATTGCTTATATATAATATAATATGTCGAAGCAAAATCTTGAACATACATAAATCATAGATTTTGAGCTATTGTTTCAAAAATTAAAGTACAATATAGATTACATGGCTTCACATAAAGACTGCTGGCTATTTGACTTGGACTTAAACTCCAAGTCAAAAAGTTGTGTTTAAAAACCCAACTGAAACACCAGATGTTCTCTGCATCTAGTGTTTCAGTTGGGTTTTTGACTCTGACGAAGAACGCTTGTTACGGTTGAAAGATCTTAGTCTTGTTTTCCAATTTTTTTATTGTGGTTTGATCATTGATATATATACAATTTATTCTCTATTAGTCCAGTTATACCGTTGACCTTTCAACTCTTTTATTCTAACCGCTTGTTTTTTGTACATTATTGACCTTTGACCTTCTCTTTATATTAACCTGTACTATCCTTTTAATCTATTTATAGCAATGACTAAGCATGAGTCATCGATTTTAATTTAACATGTCACTTGACCTTCCTTGAATTTCTTGGACTTTCAACTCTTTTATTCTAACCACTTGTTTCTTGTTCATTATTGACCTTTGACCTTCTCTTTATATTAACCTGTAGTATCCTTTTAATCTATTTATAGAAATGACTAAGCATGAGTCATCGATTTTAGTTTAACATGTCACTTGGCCAACTTCTTTTCCAGTTGAACCCTGTTAGCAGGAGGTTACTTCGTAGGATCGAATCTCTCAGTCTTAAGATCGTGAATGCCGAGACTGCGGTTAATTTTAATGATACTTGTTTAAAAGAAGATCTGCTGCCTATTTATACCAATATATATATATATAAATCAAAAAAGACAACAAATAGAAGAAGCGAGAAAACTTATATATATATATTATATATTCACTTAATAAACGGAATGAAGATCCAAACTGTGTACAATACGAGCTCAAAATTGAAGAAAAGTAGCACATAAAGTTAGGAAACTCACTTATAAACTCGAATTTCTGGGCAATCTATCTTCAAGAGAAAAGAGAAAAAGGAAGACGAAGCACGTTGTAGATGCAACGGCAAGTAACCCAGGGACAGATTTCCCAAAAATTTGAGTTAGTAAGTGTATTTGTTTACTTTGTGTGTTACTCTTCTCCGACTTTAAATTCGTATATGTTATATATATATATATATATATATATATATATATATATATGTACACAAGAATTTGAATTGAAAGGTGATCAGAAAATCCTTATGCAATTTAGAGTAGAAAATTCAGAAATAGTACTAAAATCTTTCAATCAAAAAACTAATCTTTAGATTCACATTTGACCTCTGATTGAATATTTCTGCCAGTGGTCATAATACATGTGCCATGTATGCTGTAAGTAAATTACATTAAATATTTTGTTTATTTCAGTACAACTAAAAAAATTATTTATAATTAAATAAATAAATTAAACAATAGTTATTCTCATGCCATTAGAGGATTTAATTAATAATGTGAACTTAGTTTCTTAACAAACTTTAGTTACTCTTTAGGCAGAAACTTTATCTGTCTATATAAAGTTTCAATCGATTTTAACTATCAGTCAACTACACTATTTCACAAAATTAACTTTTGTTATTGTTATATCTTTTTATCGTTGTTTTTGATTAAAATAACAATAGAAATTAAAGTAGGCTTTCTAAGGTTTGTTTTAATATGGTAGATGGTTATTTTGGCTAAAATATAAATTTAGTTTACATAGTTTAAATTCCTAACTTCATGGCAGTCATAGGAATGACTGAAATATCCTGATAAAATAATTATTATGCTATTATTTACCTATTATTAAAAACTAATTAAAAGTACCACTGTTTATTTTCAGATCCAATATTTCATCATCATCATTTCATTATAAACAAATTGAAATTAAAAAAAAAAAAATTTCTTATATAGTAACAGTTTCTATTTCATTGGAAATAAACACATTGATCCATTTCTAATAAAAGTTTTCAATGTAATATCCATTAACTCAGAAGTTGGATAAAAATTTATTGCGCCATTACACAAAGGGTGGAATTAATAGGAATTTTAATTCGAAATCAATACTTGGTCAATTTGCTTTATTTTCTATATATTCTCTTGCAAAAACACTTAGGTTGCAGTTACTTTTTTTTTAAAAAAAAAAATTATCATGGTCCATTTTATTGAACCTTAGGTTGATTTCATACAAAGTATTATTATTCAAACAGTATTATTTTATTCAACAATACTGTTGAGCTCATGAATTTCATCTTACTCTAACTACTTCCTAATGATATAGCCGTCTCATACACACGATGTTCACTTTGCCTTCCTTCACTGATTTTAAAAGTTTGTTTGTAAGTTTAAACATGAAATGAATATCACTTTATTAAAGAAATATGGAGTAAACAAATCCATGCATGAGAAAGATAAAGGGAAAAATAAAGTAATTATCATATATTAATAAAATTTAAGAAATAATTGTATAGATTTATACCTTTTGAAAAAATCATAGTGAATTAATTGGCATAAATAAATAAAATATTATATATATATATATATATATAATATATATATTTGCGCTCCGTTCTTCGACGTGGGGAGATCTCTCTCACTTCGTCCTCTCTTCTAGTCTACTCTCCTGATGACGAACAACAGTTCGAAATATTGAATTCTGTAAGTTTTCTTTGTATTCTCTTTTCTGTGTCGTGCTTTGTGTAATTTAAAGTTTTTATATATATATATATATATATATATAATAAAGATTTCACATAAACACATGAAATAACAATCAATGATCAAACCACAATAAGAAAATGGGAAAGCAAGACTATGATCTTTCCATTTTCTTATTGTGGTTTGATCATTGATATATATATATATATATATATATATATATATATATATATATATATATATAAAGATTTCACATAAACACGTGAAACAACAATCAATGATCAAACCACAATAAGAAATGGGAAAACAAGACTAAGATCTTTCAACCGTAACAAGCGGTCTTCGTCAGAGTCAAAAACCCAACTGACACTTCGTCAGTTGGGTTTTTGACTCTGACGAAGACCGCTTGTTACGGTTGAAAGATCTTAGTCTTGTTTTCCCATTTCTTATTGTGGTTTGATCATTGAAATATATATATATATATATATATATATATATATATAGTTCACACAGGAAAGAGAAAAACAAATAAAGACACACACAAAAGACTCACAATGATATTTCGACAGTCGTCGTCATCGGGCAGAAGTAGTCCCTTTGAGTAGCTGAAGGTAATATATATATATATATATATATATATATATATTATCATTCCAGAACAAAACTGTAATAGTGCGGTAAGTTTCTTCTTAGCATTGACAAGTATGGAATCATGGTGGACACTTTCAAACGTAGGAAGTTAACAAAACACCTTAACTTCAGGTAGTGCTCCTTATATAGTAAACACTCTTCAAGTGTATGATGAGACAATTTCTGCTTTACTTTCTCATTATTAAAATCAAATAACCTGAGAATAACATATTCATCATGGTATAACGTTATTATATCATGACTGAAATATTTGATCATATTGACCTGACCATTAGAATATTCGAACATTTGCAAAAAAATCATCAGACACAATGATTTCATTAGCTTGACATAACGTGCCAATATATTAAAATGTTTTATTTGGCTTTTTTTTGTTCTATTCAAAATTGAATTTTTATTAAAAATATCTTAAAAAAAGATATATTGTTGTTTAAGCTATATTGTTGGATATACGTAGTTAAAATTCATGTTTCTAATATAATGGAATAATTTAAATTTTGATTTTTATGTAGTTACAATCAAATTTTCATCTCGATATACGTGTGTATATTAGATATTTATACCCATAGAGGGTCTGATTATAAGAGGATATATTTCAGGTGGTCCTCTGAAATTATTAAAAATTGTGATCAAGATTTTGGATTTCTCTTGCCTTGGATCAAGCCTCTAACATAAGATTTCTAATGATTGTGGGAAACATTTTTTTTTCAAAGTTTCCCAAAAACTTGCTCCTTCTAGATTTTTGGTAGTATCTGATAACATAACTGACCGTTATGGAGAGACTCTTAGCGTAGTGAACGCCACTATAAAGAACGTGATTTGCATTACTTTGTAATGTCGGTCTCCAAAGGATAAAATAGGAAAGACAAAGGCGACAAGCCCTTTATACCCGGATAAGAAAACTGAGTGGCAACACGTTATTTTGTTTTTCTACATCCATGGTTTAATTTATTTGTTCAAACCGACTATTTTTTCCCCTTTATATATATATATATATATATATATAGTTATTTGTGTATGATGGCAGCAAATCCTCATGTAAACATGTTTCATAAAAGTACACAGCAGCCTCTGCGTTGATGACTTTTAAGTTGGTCTGCTCCAACTTACGAACAGCCTTGCGGTGGGCTGGTGTTTAAAGCTTTTAAAAGAAACAAAGTTAAAAGAAATTTGTATGTATTTCTTTTTACATCTACACATGCTAAATTAAGATGTCTCTTGGGCAATTGATATGGCTTTTAACACCAGCCCACCACAAGGCTGTTCGTAAGTTGGATCAGACCAGCTTAAAAGTCGTTAACGCAGAGGCTGCTGTGTACTTTAATGAAACATATATATAGTTCAATATAGACAAAGAAACATAGAGAAATCAAAAGAACACACTTACAGTCTCTAATTTTCGGTTTGAACCATCTTCAGGAGAGATAAGAGAGGGAAACCAAGCGCACTGGTTCAGAGATGTTTGGAGACCAACAGTGAAAATAAGGTAGACAGGAATCAATTTATAATTACATTAAATTATAAATGTAATCATTTTTCTGTGAACAGGTGCGCATGCGGCAACACTATTGGTCTCCAACCGTCTCTGAACCAGTGCGCTTGGTTTCCCTCTCTTATCTCTCCTGAAGACGGTTCAAATTGAAAATTAGAGACTGTAAGTGTGTTCTTTTGATTTCTCTATGTTTCTTTGTCTATATTGAACTATATTTGTCCATTTTGGATCGTATTTCCAACGAAGAAGTATATATATTTATATATATACTGTCCTTAGTATATATATATTCTGTCCTTAGTAAACGCACCTACCCTATTTCTCACAAGACCTCTTGTACCTCTGGTAACTGCGTTTACCGTTTGGATTGCACCCAGTGTGATTCTTTTTATGTGGGTTTGGCTTCCACCAAGCTAAGCCTGCGTATGAATAATCACAGGTCATCCGTTGGCAAACGCAGTGACCTTCCCGTTGCTACTCATGCCAGTTCTCACGGACTCAGTTTTAATGACTGTTTCCGTGTACAGGTCCTGAGGCAGATTGATCAGAGTAATTCGAAAGTTACTCTGAGAGCTTCAGAAGAAGCACTTATTAGTCTTCTGGGCGGCAGATCGGCTCCTGGGCTTAACCTCAATCATTGATTTTTTTATTATTTTTTATTTTTTTTTAAGTTGTTATCAGCTTTTAATTTTATTTTAGTTAAATGTTTTCATTTTTTAATTTTTATTTGGCTTTTATCTCTTTATCTTCCCTGTCTACCTTTCCTCCGAAAGTTGGCCACACTGTTTGAGTGCTTCTGTTAGAACGCTAAGTCAGTCGTTATCAGCCTTTGGAGCGATTCACTTCTTTTCCTGAAGACGAGGACATCGAAATATAGTAGTGAGTTCAGTGGTTTCCTTTCTATGTGTTCTTTTTTAAATTCTAGTTTATATATATATATATATATATATATATATATATATATATATATAGTTAACACATGAAAGAGAAAAAACAAATAAAGATACACACAAAAGACTCACAACGATATTTCGACAGTCGTCGTCATCGGGTAGAAGTAGTCCCTTTGAGTAGCTGAAGCTAACTCAATATATATATATATATATATATATATAATATATCAATGATCAAACCACAATAAGATATGGGAAAACAAGGGCAGAAGTATAAATTTTGAAACAGAAAAACTAAGTATTACATTAAAAATTATTTTACAAAGAAAAATAGTCAGTGAATTTCAACAATAACTGTCTAGTTTGAATGAACACTTGACACTGTCGTATAATAATAAGTCGTGTGAATAAATCGTATAATGTTTCAAATTACTTTCAAAGTTTCCGTAGCTAAACGTATTGATTTTTGAAAAAGAAAGGATAAGCGAATAGAGGTACAGTGTGACACCTAGAAGGGGTGAAAGAGGTAGGACTTAAGGAAAGTCACTACATTAGGACACGTTTCTTTATTCATTCCCTTCTCCTGTCGAGATAGCTAGATATTTATTTCACAATCCCTGCCTCTCCCTGTTATGAATATATAACGCTAAGTAAGAATAATAACGGAAACCTACCTCTGATGCACCTTGCAACTCTATTATTAAAATTTCTACTTGCAAGAGCTTGAACCCTTATGGGAATTATTTAAGATAAACCCTCCCCGGAAGAATACCTCTTGAATCACAAGCAAATGTCAAATGTGTATTTCAAATAGCATATCTACTTGTCTAATTCATATAAATCAGTATGAGCTACAATAATTATAGCTATATTATTAAAAACATCAGTGAACTAATCAATGGTGATTCAATAAAAACAAACTTTTATTTACTTTTTCAAAAGTATCAGTAAGTAAACCAAAATGATAAATATTTATTTAATACTTAAGGAAACAATATAGTTATTTTGCACATATGCTGCATTACATCGAAACAATTTCAGTGAAATAGTTATTATTTCTATATCTTGTAAGTACTACAACATCGTTGATAGTATAATAATAAAACTGCAAGATATTATTATTGTTTTTCATGAGGAACATCACTCCATATGTATCGGATAAGTACTTCCCAGGGTAGTTATACTGGGCTTTTATGATTGATAAGAAAGATAATAGGTCCCCATACAAATATATTAAACTGCTTATCAATGAAAAAATATATTTATTCCCGAAAAGCTTACATATGCATTCATTTTCTGCATATCCTGAAATAATTCTACACTCCATGTAAGTTCACTAGTATGTGTACTAACATACTTGTTTGCTCGACTGCAGAGATAATCTGCGCTTAGATGTATATGAAATTGAATATAACATATATATATATATATATAATATATAATACATACATATATAATACATAATACATATATATATATATATGAATAATAATCAAAATAAAGATATGCCTTCATTTATGAAAAGATTGGACGTTTCTGTTGTGTTCAGTAATGATGGTAACTTGTTTAACAGACTTGTTAATAATAAGCCAAAAAGAAAGGACTGTTGTGTATACAGGATACCATGTACTGACTGTGAAATGTCTTACATTGGACAGACGAGCAAAGGTCTTCTTACAAGGATAAAACAGCACAAATACTCCATCAGAAGAGAGGACGAAAAGAGTGCCTTGTTCATTCACATAAGAGACAGTAATCATGTGATTAATTGGAATGAAGCAAATGAATTAATATACGTGTCTTCAGAAAGAAGAAGAAATATCGTAGAAAGTGCGCTCATAAAGAACTTTTATGAGAGGTTGATGAACAATAGCCTAGGACTCAACAAATTAGATGAAGTTTTGATTAACGGGATAATTAAACAGATGAAGACTTCATTATTAAACACATTCAGGGTTGCCATCAATTCTGGAAATTTCAATCAGCCAAGTTAACAAATATTTATTGTTTTTTTAGTTCACTTGCTCTCCGAAGATGTGTTAACGAAAGGCCTTAGAGCATTGTTTTAAAAAATTGTTTTCATTGTGGTAAATTAATCCACACATATTAATATCCACACTATATATATATAAAATTGATGCTAATTTTTGAATTCATCATTATAAGACTAATTTAACCAAATCTGCATTTTGATGGCAGTGTGAACTATCAAGTGAACGACCTTATGGTATTGATAAAGGGAGTTACTATTGCAAACATCTATAGATAGCATACAGAGAAAAAAATTATGGAAGAAGTCAAACATACTTGATAGTATATTGATAATTACCTTATATCATGGGAATTGATGAAAATGTTAAGTTCTCAGTTTGTATTTAGATATCGTAAGGATAGTCTCGTTAACATTTAGAAGTAACTTGATGGGAACTGGTAGCCGACAACTTGTTTTTAGTTTAAGTGTATAATTTTTTAACTGTAGTCATAGGGTTTCTTTTATTAGCATAAATTTTACTGTTATTAATGTGATTTATTCTCAAATAAATCATTGTTGGCAATATTGAAACGTGAAACGAGACTACATTTCTATATGTCAAAAGGAATATTTATGTCAATCAACTCCTCTTTTCATTTCACAGTCCTAAATAATATATTAAATTTAGTTTTAAAATAAATATGTATGCTAAACTTCTGGAATTTAGAGCATTAGAAAGAGTATTAGGGATATTAAAGTTAAAAGGAAAATCATTAATTTCCGTCTGGAGGAACTTGTCAGATTGATTGATAGTAATATTTTAATCTTCTTATTGACAATTGGATAGTTATGAACATATTTAACAAATTCTTGAGTGTCTGCTAATGACTTTAACCATAATTTTGCAAACATCTTTATACTTATCAAATTGGTTGCCTTGCATTAACAGAACTGTGAAGAAAGCAGACAAACTCTCTTTCAAACAAGTCTTCATAATACAGCTTGGGAGAGTAGTAGCGACTCGGGACAAATCATTTACTTATATTTTTAATTCTTTCATTGAAGATATAGTATTTTCAATTTTGAATTCAAATTTGAATTATAGTGTAGTATAGTATATGTGTAAGAGCAGTTTCAGTGAGAGTTTTAAACTAAAGTTGACCTGGTTGTTCAAACCACTTTTTTTCTGACTTCTTTTTCATTTGCATTCCTGTGAAAGGGGGGTTGCGTAGTTGCGAATAGACTCTAGACCATAAGATGTTAGTTTAGTCCAACCATTTCTATAGGGATTGCTGTATTATTTTTGCGTATTGTCTTGTTTCCAGATACTTTCATGAAAATTAACTTAAACTTTCTAGACCGGACCTTCCTGTCTAAAATTAGGAACTTTTTAATCTAGGTGATCATTAAATCTAGGTGTCATCATTTCTACGCCGTCTATAAAATATCCTTTGTGGGGCATTGTATCTCATACTCGTATGTCTAATTGTATCTCAATTAGAGTATTATTAGAATTAGGTCTTGTTACCTAAATTGTCAAACGTCTCATTTTTTAACATCTTTATTTACAAGTATATGCAACTAGGCACATTTTGCGTATGAAGTATATGTGGTAAGATATTACACAATAACAATTACAATAACTTCGATGCACATGAGCAAAGAATGAAACCCACTAGTTCTCCAATGAAAGCCTTTCTATTTTGAACCATTTTAAACATCCTGAAAGCTGATTGTAACTTGGTAAACTAGCATATTCCCTAATTATTTTAGTTTTTTTTATTATATTTAGCAAACATTTTACCAAAATCAAATAGTTGAACAATTTTTAATTTAGTTGTCAAAAATTGTTGTTGGCAATTCAAAAAAACAATACCGTTTTTGAAAAAAGTGATTTCAGTTGCTTTGAAGTTAAAAGACACTGAAATTAATACAATTTGAATAATAAGTATAAAAATACGGGGTCACCTACACTAAACCTGCTGATTAATCATATCCAACCCTTACCAACAGACTCTGCTTTACTTATTGTAAAGTAAAAATGTGTAAGAGCAGTATGCAGTATAGCTTGATAGAATAAGTTCACATTATTTTCACTTTTTTTGGAAGTTCGATTTCATGAATAGTCTAAAACTATTCCACATTCATCTAACACACCAAGCCATAAAGTGTATAGTAAGATTCACATATTTCTAATTAAATTACATTAAAATAAAAATCGTGAAAAAAGCTTAGCAGTAATAAACCTTCTCCCACTAAAAAATTTTTTTTTGTTAATTTAATTTATTTTACATATAAACATTGAGTGATTCTTTTTTAAGTTTCTAAGTTAGTAAAATAAAAAAGTAAATAAGCAACTAATTTTAGAAGTACCTATTTTTCCAGACTGGAAAAATACTTTTTCAATGAAAACTTTTTCATGAAAGAAAAAATGTTTTTTCGTCATACGGGTTCTTAGTGATTGTGGTATGTAAACAATAGGAGCCACTCATCAAACATGTGGGATATACTATGCTTTTAACCCACTAATTAACATTCCCTAGAAACACAATAGAATTTAAATATCACAATCAAACGGAAATAAACTCAAGCTCTTATTTGAGCATTTTAACTTTAAATGACATTACAGAAGTATTTATCTGTTAAGAGGACCGCTTATTGATCCAGTGCATATCATGCTTCATTAGTGATTCACTTACTTGTATTATTTTAAATTAAAATGAACATGCCAGGTTAATCGACATTTAGCAAAGACATATGTAGTTCATATGCTGTTTTTAAGATCTAATAAATTAAAACCTGCATAAACGTTCAATAATCATTAGTTTATTGAACTTAGTATTTTTACATTACTGTAAGTAAACTATAGTGATCTACAAAAATTATATCTCGAGATTTTGACGAAATTACATGTTTTGAGTTCACAGAAGTCGTTTTATCAAGTTTTTCGGTGATATTTGCGTGTGTATGAGTGGGTGAGCATGTATCTAAAGTTTGTGGCCTACCCTACGATTTAGAATCTTAGATGGATTAAGTTGATACTTTACACAAAAATCATAGTGTAGATGAGTCCTCCTGTTTGGGAGCAATTAGGCATGATGAGAAAGTCACTTTTTTTTTGCCAAAAAATTGTTTTTGAACTACATTTTTTTTCTACTAAACTACTAATTTTGAAGTATTAAATGCTAGGAAGCCATAAAAGTCCCAATATAGCAATTCTATAAAAGACCAAATGTGTAAAACATAATTCAAAATTAGGAACATTCTTTAAAGAATAATAAATGTAATTAATCTTACATTAAAAATGATCTTAAAAAGAAATTTATTCTTAGAGATTTCTGACATTTTTAAGACAAATGAAAATATTTTCAATTTTGAATGTGAAAATTTGTCTTCAATATTCAATCTAGAAGGAGGTCCAAAATATCCATATATCTAGAATCTCAAGTGCCATTTACTGAATAAAGAGAATCTGCATAAATCATGCGTCTTCACTAATTTTATACTGTCATAAAATTACTACATTCTTCTATTTGATTTATGTAACATATGAAAATTAAAAAAATATTGATGGGGTTCTACAATATGTTAAATAAAATCTAAGAAAATAAAACAGTTGTGAGAAGTGCTCGACTGTATTGTTTGTTAAATCACAAAACTGCTTTAAGCAAAGAAAACTTCTGAAGGAAACGAAGAGTGAGTCGTATTTTTTTACTGCTCAGTTGGTAAGGAAACATAAAACCATGGTAGTAATTTACTTTACTAAAAGATATTAATGTTATTACTGTAAGAGGAAAATATTATATTAGTTGTATATTCATTGTAATGGGAAATAAATATCATGACATTAATACCTTGGAAAGCACCAAATATTAATCCTATTCATTGATTAGGTGTCTAGCACATTTTTAGTTTAGATATATTTTATAGGCTTGTCCAGTAATAGGATTATTGAAAACAATCTGTTTTGTTTTATTTAGATTTTTAACGACTGTTTATTTATTTTATATATATTTTTCCGTCACTCTGTACTGCTCTAAATCAGTCCTCGTCTTCTACTGTTTACATTCTTCATATTCCCAGAATCCTTCGTGTTGTCCAAATTATTGAGAATAGTGAGTGATAATTTTGTTTCTATGTGTTTAACTTTAACGTTCTAGATACTTTTTAATTTAGTTCAATATTCATTTTTCAATATATATATATATTTCAGTTCATTTCATTTCAGTGTCATGTGTTCATTCAAACTACAGTTGTTGAAATCAACACACTATTTTTTTTGTAAAATAATTTGTAATGTAATACCTAGTTTTTCTGTTTCAAAATGTATACTTCTGCCTATGAAAAATGTTTTAGATAAAAGCAGAAACGTTGACATTGAGATTTTGATTTAAACCTATATATATATATATATATATATATATATATTAGTATAGTTAGGAAGCAGTCCTTCATTTATACAGGTTTGATTAAATAATACGCCATATTTACGGTTGACTAGTTTCCTTGTGTATTTCTCAATGGGTTTTTGACTCTGACGAAGACCGCTTGTTACGGTTGAAAGATCTTAGTCTTGTTTGCCCATTTTCTTATTGTGGTTTGATCATTGATTGTTGTTTCACGTATTATGTGAAATCTTTTATATATATATATATATTTAATATATAATTAACCCACAGGGAAGAACACAGAAAGTCACTATAGAACTCACTTCGATATTTAGACATCTGTCGTCATCAGGAAGAAGTGCGAAGTACTCTTGTTGAGGAGCAAACTGCTATATATATAGGCCATATATATATATATATATATATATATATATATATATATATATATATATATATATATAGGCCATATATATATATATATATATGGTTCGGTATTAGCAAGAAGCTGGCCTTGAGTAAGTAAGTTTTTTGAATTTTTTATGATGATTGTAAAGTAGATATGACAAATGTCCATTTTTTGTTAGTTTATAGCCCTGAAGATGTCTTAAAATAAAGACGAAACGTTGGCAAAAAGGTGTTTATTAGTAAATTGTGGTCAAGAAAACAATACATTATATATATATATATATATATATATATATAAATAAATAAAATGTATATATAGATTAAAAGTGAATATAATTGTAAACAGGGGAAACGAAATCACTATTACTGATACTTTTATCGAGATAGTATTTCTTGGGAAATGGCAAACATAGGAGGGTCAAAAAGCACACAGACACACAAAGGCAAACACCGCGCATATATATGCATATATTGAGTCATTTAACTTCCATTATCAGGTAACATTTTACATTAATGATAAGAAATTATGCAGAATAGGCATAATTAATAACCTTCATAAATTATCAAATGGATTCTAAATAGAACTTTGCTGTCACAAAGACTAGCAAAACACTCATGTAGGTCTGTTATTCATTTTTTGTTTGTTTTGTTTTAGTTTGAGAAATGCTTTCATAATAATTTCAAAACAAAGAATCATTGGTAATAGTATAGTACTTTACAGATACTTGAGTTACCAAGAACAGGTGCAAGTCTAGGCCTTTCTTCATCGAGAACCAACTCGGTCTGTGTCAGGTAAACGTTGAACACATCAGCGATGCACGTGATTCGTATTTTCCCCAGCATGAAAGTGTTGACTTCAATCTCTAGGTTGGATGTTGTTACTGACTGGCCATCAACAGAGGGAGCGATATCTATTGAAGTTGTTGGCACCTAAAACAATCATTAATTCTTTATAATTTATTATCATATTAATTTACTCACGAATTACGAATATAGAAGATTGAAAAACAAAGAAGTAATATCAACATTGAATAATATATATTTAAAGATTTTATTGAGATTGCTACTTCCAAATAATTTTACATCAACAAAAAAAGTATGTAATGGCTTCATAAAGAAATAAATAAACATATTTATTTTGTATGTTCCACATAAGTACTAAATGATATCTTTATATTTCTCATCGCCTTGAGTATGTAAACTGGTTAATTACTAATATATTTTTTCCCAATATACATTCATAGCAAGCTTACAACAGATTACAAGACGTAGGAAAAAAGATAACACTCACTCAGAGAAAGTTGGTATATATGATTTTCGATAAAGGGGAAGGAAAATGATTTTAATAAATACTAAGAAGCCATAAAATCCCCAGTATAATAATTCTATAAAAAACCAAAAATGTAAAACATAATTCAAAATGGAAATCTTTCGTTTGAAGATTAATAAATATAATTATTCTATATCCTTAATTATAAATTATCTTAAAACGACATTTTTTCTTCGATGTTTATGATGTTTTCAGAGAAAATAAGAGTATTTTTCTGATTTAAATTTGAAAATTTGACTTAAATATTCAATGTAGAAGGAGGTCAAGTAACCGATATAAGAAATCCACTGGCTATTTGAACAAACGCATGTTCTCTTTTAAGAGATTATTCCCTATCAAGAAATTTTCAGTTTGGCTTTTCAAAAATGTTATTACTGCTGTAGTTATACGAATGAGATTATTTGGATCAGCTGTGGGATGTACAAAAATAAGCTTATATATTGATAAGTCGATCAATCACTATCTATACTACCACAGGAATGAAAGACTAATAAGCATCTCCCATTTAAATGTTTCCATTATGATTAAATGAGACATTATATATTATACACCCAAGAACATTGATTTTAAGTTTACTTATGGTAAAGTTGAGTGCAGGCCACTCCAGATTTTTCTGATTTGTATCCAGTTTGGATCGTTTTGTTTTGAATTTTGAGTGAAATATATATATACTTGTCTAATTACTAATAATGAAATTACAGAAAATAGTTATAAAGGTTGTTAAACCACTAAAAGGTCGTTATTTCCACTAAACATCACCGTCCGATGGAGTCCAGCCCGCCGCGCTGGTGATCTCATAGCCTACACTCCCAGATGATATATTCAGGTGTTTGGGTAATTGATGAGTCACAGGGATATGCTGGTAATGGTATCAGTGTTTGTCTTTGAAGGTATTGTTTGAAAGGTCCTTGTCCAGTTATATATTAGTTTATTTCGTAACATGGTGTGTAGTAGCTACATATCATTCTAATTAAAAGAGTAGAGAAATACCGTTTAGTCATTCCAACTTTTCCTGTACGTTCCCAACCTTCTTCCTATTTCTTTAAGCTTGCTATGCTCAACATGTGCTTCAAATGAGATGTGGGATATTTCTAGTAACTAAACTGTCGGCACTGAAAGGAACATCACAGTTATCACGAGAAAATTACCTACAAGTCCGATAAACTTGTATAACCAAACACAAGGTAACAACTTCCTGCAACTTGAAAACTATAAGACTAATGTTGGCCAGTATACAGCAAGTATCATAGTTGTGCAAGAGACACTTCTGTAGAACTTAGTAATTGATAAAGCAATACTCCGTTGTAATCATTCCAGTTGCAGGTTTTCTTTTATTTAATGCTTTGATATACACCTGAGCTGTATGAGTGATCAGTGGTAAGGTTCTACCGTTGTTTGTAACTTTCACAACACTGCTATACACTAAACACCGTCTCAATTTACTTATTCTTCCTGCAATATTTATAATTTGCAAAACTCTCTTGGTTATATAATTGATTTGTCTTTCCATGTCTAGACAATATTAAGTTCTTCCATATTTATCAATATATTAACTGGCTCTTGGATTCTCTTTAGTGTGGACATTAATAACCTGCTTTTATTGCTGTTTAATTTGATTTTGTTGTCATAGGCCAGGAGTGTATTATTAATAATATATATAATAATAATATATAATAATAATATATAATATGTTCAGTTCACATAACTAGCACAGACCAGGTGGCGTTTGGCCAACGAGAGATTTTTATCTCTCTATATGAATCATTTCTCTGAGTTACTGACAACACTCCTCACAATGACACCCTGATGGGGTCCGATTAACTACTAGTAGCAAGCCCTGGTCCCGAGTAACGGGCTTTGCCCTCTTCGAAGGGGGACGACCAAATTCACAGGAATCCTCTAGTAGTTCTAAAACTATAAGGCATTGCAGGTTAGCCTGACCACATTTATTGAGAATATATGATTTCCATCAGCTTCCAACTACTGTTGGCTACTTTCGTAACCAGAATGATTAAGTTAGCGTATATAAATGATAAATTATACAAAGACGAGTATAATTGAGCTATAAGAAAGATTTAATATAATTCCATGCACCTTAAAAGGCTTTTTCAATGGTTTCGTTCACTTTATTCACACAGAGATGGGTTATTCCTCCAACTCTTGGTAAGAGGTGTATTACGACATTTTATTCATTACATTAGAGTTAATAACTGTTGTTTCCTGTGAGAAAATAAAAATCAAGCAAATGCCAGAAAGATTTTCATTTAAGATCCAGTGCTTTAAAAGATATCCTGTTAGCTAAATAATTTATTGACTGTAATA
Organism: Hermatobates lingyangjiaoensis; assembly: GCA_026182355.1. NCBI lineage: Eukaryota > Metazoa > Arthropoda > Insecta > Hemiptera > Hermatobatidae > Hermatobates > Hermatobates lingyangjiaoensis. The sequence goes on from JAPFBL010001928.1 coordinate 5,613,028, forward strand.
TAGAAAGTTAAAAGCCATCGGGTGCAGCTTACCAAGTTGACAACTTGATCTGGGATTCAAACAATTTTCCCTTCAATACTCTATACATCATTATTCTTTTCGACAAATATGACTATTTCCCTTTGAACGTACAAAATTTCCCTCCTAGTTTAAAAAGTTATGCGCCGTAAGACTTCTTACTAGGCTTTTAATTAGCAGCTTCTAATTCTACAAACGTTGTCTATTACATATGTCACCCGTCATGTGATAGCCTATTTCATTTTTGTGTGTATTCCATAAAAACATAGCTCTATAATGTATTCAAACAATTTTGTTTATTATGAAATATTGTGGGAGAAAATAACTCCATATAGCCCAATGATTGTTTGTTAACACTAATTTTAAGCAACGTGGGTCTGATATGACAATTAAATTGTAATTTTCAGAAAAAAAATTACAATTTATTGATACAATAAATACGTTAAAATAATCAAACAATGAATTATTACAACTTTTCTGACTGTATTTGCGCTATTTCTTGAAAGCAAATGACAAATATACTATGAAGTACTTTACGGAATATCAATCTTGTTCAAAACTACTCTCTCAGTTAATTTGGTATAATCTGGTATGCATCAATTCAACTATAAAACTGCCAAGGGAGACAATGAGCCAAGTTACACAGACTGCACACATAGAAACAAATATAAACATTTCTTTTATTTTACTACTTCATCAAGAGAAGAATTGAAAAATTAGAGTTAAAAGTCATTTGTAACTCTTTTAATCTCTTATATTTCCTTCCAACTATAATGACGCTCTCATTTTTTATCCTTTTAGTTATATATTGGTTATTTATGAATTAGTTTCCATGTTTTCTTATTTTTTTTTATTCTTGAGTTTATTTTCCCTTTGTGCACTGGCATCTTTTGTCGCTTAAGTTTTAATATGTTTAATCCCATAAATGTGCTGTTTGATAAAGATACTTGCCTAGCCCACTAAATTGTCAACTTCATACCTAGAATCGAATATTCTAAGTAATAGTTTTACTTACAAATTCTCTTAGCTGATTTTCTGTTTTTGTTTCTGTTTTTTAATCTCTTCCTGACAACGAACTATTGTTCAAAATATCGATCTTAGTAAGTGATTTTTCTTTTTTGTGCTCTACACAATTATGAATTTATTTTTGTGAATATATTAGAGGAGACAAAGAAAGAGACAGACAGAGGAAGAGGAGGGTGTGTGTCTGACAAAGAAAGAAACACTCAGAGAATGGGAGAGAATGAGTGAGTGAGTAATGAGTAAAAGTAGAAAGTGAGCCTGGGGATCAGATTTCTTTAAACAAATTTATCAATAAAAATAATTAATTTTTCAACAAGTCTCTAAGTAATTTATAAAACATCATTATATTTTAATTAACATTTTTAGAGAATTTTAATTTATTTGTATACTTGGAGTATCAACTTTATTTCAAAAACTGAAAGACCATAATATATTGATAATGATTTCAATAAAATACAGACAGGTGCAGATATATTTAATTATAATCACAAATTCAAAAAAATAATTTTTTTTATGCTTTACAAAAAAATAAAATAAATCTGAGCAGAAAGTTGATATTTGTATTAAAATTGAATAAAAAGAAGAAAAAAGGCAATGGTAAATCATGAAGACAACCTCTACGTATAGATATTTGGCTTATTTCAATATTCTCACATTGGTAACATTTATATAATAAATTGAAAATAGCTTATAAACAATTCAATATGAGATATCAAATTATTAAAAAATAATTAATATCAAACTACTTCTATTGATCTGTAGATTTATGGAGATTGAAAAAAGTTTATTGTCTCTTCAATCATTTGAAATCAATTAATTGAGCCAGTCAGCCAGGGTCTGGAAATTGTCTCTAAAGGCGATTACTAGGGTTTTAGAGTGGTGGAGAAAATTTGAAAACAAGTGGATTACAGCGTTGAACACATTTTGAAATGAATGGATTTACAGAATTGCGAGGTTTTTGATGAGATTTTGTTTTTTTTTTTAGTTCCCGGTTTAAGGGTATTGTTTAAAGAAGTTTGTTAGTAAATTTTCCAGTTACGAGTAATTCCAATGATGCAGAAAAAATTCGAAAGCTTATAGTTCCTTTTTTCTTTTTTGAGTTTTTCTCACAGGCTGTACCACTACAATGGAGAAATTTATATATTTATCTTATATACATAACTTGTAGTATTACAAGTATTTCATTACAGATATTAAAATAAATTTCACGTTTTTTTTTCTTTTTTTATATACTATTTAAAATTTCCGTATATTTTTAAATATTCTATTACCAATTCTTGAAATAGTTGTATTGTCTCTTCTGATATTAGTCCCGCTTTGTTGGTGGCATATTTTCCCTTTAATGACAGTGTTTTTTTCTAGTTCATGCATCTGTATATAAGGTCTACTGTGTGTACATGATTTCCAGAGAAGGCATAAAAGTTTGAATTGAATTGATTATTCTAAGTTTGTGGAGATACTCCTTAAATTTCCCGGTTCCTGTATAAAACAGTTATTTGCCAGTGGATTGATAAGTCTTTTAATCATATCTGTATTTTATAGCAAAAAAAATACTCTTTTAGTATAAGTTCTTCTGTTGTATTCTGCTATAGAGAGACTAAAAGTAGACCTAAGCCAGGGAAGGGGTCAGGCTAGCTCAGTGGTTAGTGCTCGCCTCTGAACTGATAGGACCGGGGTTCAATCCTCACCTGGCCCTCGATTTATTCACAAGGGAGGTGAATAAATCTGAGCACGTCGTCCCTCGGAGAAGGACAACGCGCCTGTACGCTCGTCGGTCCCGAGCCTGTACGATGTCAGGTACTTGTTAAAGATCCCTTCTCTAAATACATTTGAGTTAGGCAAAATTTAGGACTCCCACTGTAGAATCAATCTTCATTGTGTGGTATCACAAAGGGCCAATACTCGGCCTACGTGTGTTCCCTTGTGGAAATGCCACTGCAACCTAACCTAACCTAACCTAAACCAGGGAACAACTGCCCAATGTACTTATTGACTAAGATCTATTTTGTTGAAACAATTCTTAATGATACCAATTAAAATCTCATTTTTATATTGTTTAAATCTTCAATGAGCATTATTTTTAGTTCAATACATATTTGTATAAATTCATAAATTATGTAATTAAAAAGTAAAATAAGGAAATAGTATAAATGTTTGATAAACAAAAACTAATTCTTAAGATGTGCGGCTAAAAGGTAACCAAACTGAACATGTAATCATTTCATAATAAATTCATATATATCTATTTACAGTGTCATTCAGTATAGTGGAATTCAAATAATTTTGTATCCTCGATCTATCTATAACACTGTTTTAAGTGGGTAATTGCATGAGTTTTCTTCCATGAATACTTTAATTTTTCGTGTCGTGTCGTGGAAACATTTAATGTTTCTGTCTCAAACATAAAAAATTTGGTTCGTTTCAATCAAGATAGATATACGAAAAACATTTATCAGTTATGTAATACTAGGTGAGGTAAATAGAGCTGCTATAGATGTTCTAACACAGGATTGTTATCATCGGTAGGTTATTTAAGAATGAATGAAATGTACCTTAACACCTGGTCTTGAAGGGAATCGTTTACTCTGCTATCTATTGATCTTTTATCTGAGTCTAGCAAGAAAATGACGACAGTAAAACTGATAACACTCTGACTTCCAGGAAAGTAGAAATGACATGACTTACCTTCAATCCCTTGGTTATCGCACAATCAGAGGACAACTTTTATCATTGATTTGTCTTTCCTTTGATATGAATAATAGTACAGATAAAACTAATAATTTATATTATGATCAATAGATTTTGTTGTAATTATATGATCAGTGCAAAGACCATCCTTACTCCTAAATGGTGCTAGAGTCTTTCGAACAATCTTGGACACTGTCTGTATTCAATAGAAAATCTTTAGTTTCACTTGAAACTGGATAAAATCTGAACTTTGTCCCACAACTCCAATCACTAGTATACGGTGTAAGATGATCCATCGCCTTATTAATACATGTACAGTAATCTTAATCATGCTAAAAATATGCATCAATAACTAATAAAACTTATAAAATAGCTTTAAAAATGTTACTTAATTATATAAATTATTAAGTTAATTAATTTAAATTATAGAACAGCTGAAGCTCTTTTCGGTAATAAGACTATAGATCAATATGTTTGACTATCAATCTCTCTAAGTTAAATAGGAAGGGGTGGTAGTCTCTGATATTAATGAATTGCCTAAGTAATAGTTTACAGAATAACGAAAATTTCTGTCTAAAATAAATAACGTTTGACATCTCAATAACCTTTAGTTTAGCTGTTGCAATAGAAGAGTATAGAATTGATTAAAAAAAAAACTTGGAAAATAATTTCAATAATCTTGTTACTGAGTTTTTCTTTGATGTAATCATAAAAATTTGATAGATAACATTTGGAAAACAAACGGTGCAGTATTTCCCATTACGATAAAGTTTATGCTAATTATCTGAATGATTTAGTACTTTAGAAAATCAATTATTTGACTAGCGAATATCTGTGCTACAGTCTTTCCAATGGAATAAGTTTTATAAGATTTATTTAAAAAAATGTACCCTCTATATATTTTCTATATATTGCAGAACTTAATTACCAAGTTTTAAAGCAATACTGTCCCTCCAAAATTAATTTTAGAACTGTTTAATATGATCAAAAAGTAACATACACACGCACAATTAAGTAAATTTTGTTCAATATTTTGATAGAATTGATTTTACCAAGAAAGAAAATCGTACTTATTTGTTTTAATTTTTTTAAAATGATTAAACTCAATAAAAATAGAGTGAAAACATAACCTAATAAATACTAGTAAGATTAGTGAAAGGTAATCGCCTTCAAAGTATTCTCATAACAGTTTTATAACTGCTTCCATCCTGTCAACAAATTATGAACGTGAATTGCAAAAATGAGCATCTAAATATCAACACTTATGTGTTATTAAATAATAACATCTAGTCGTACGATATTAAATCATTTTGATTGAAGGAAATGATTCACTCAAAAGAATGTCAATAATTTATGTGAGAATACAAGGTAATTTCCATTGTTTTAAAAAAAGGTGTAAAACACAATCATTATAGTACTTTGAAGATGAGCACTCCTCACATAGTAATGTCTTTCCATTAAAAATAATCTAGTTTTACCATGTTTAATTTTTTTTTTAACTTATACCTTTGTAAGTTTCAGCATTTTTAGTGGTTAACTATAATATTTAAATATTGAATACGGTCAAGAAAGTTTTAATTCAGTATTAATTTGGTAAATACTGTTGTTTAGTCGTGTTATTAATTATTTTAAATATTTAAAACTTTGAAATAAGATTCATACGACAGCATTATAAAGTATAACATAGAATTAATTTTATAAAGAGGATTTGTAAACAACAATCACTGTTTGGTTTGATTAACTAGTAAAAACACTTTAATTTTACAGTACGGAATGTAAGAAAATATTGTATTGGTAGTATTAGTACTGTTATTTGTTATTAATAACAAAGGTTGTATAGATTCTATAATTATATTTTCATGTAATTTTGTACTTAGTTTTCAACCTAGAATTCAAAACTGAAAACCAAGGAAAGTAAATCAACTGTTTACCAAGGTATTAAAGAAGTTGAAAATCTTTTGTTTATCACTAGTATTTGTTCATCATGTTTTATCCCCGTGTTTACTCGCTTGGAGGGCTCGCCTGCCTTACGTTTACTCAATCGTTTGCTCAAAGTGTTCTGTCGGGGGAATTGCTGAAGGCTGTTCTACACTTCCAGTCAATAAATAGGTTTTTTTTTCTTCTCATATTTTCTCACTCCATTCTCAAAAAACGGTTCTGCTTTTCCATTCGACCTTAATATTCAAACCAAACAGACAATTTCAATTTTGCAATCAAGAGAGGCTATATTGTGTCCACATAAGTGATTGCTCATTCCTAAATAAAACTTTTTTTCTTTTTTAATAAAAATCAAAATTGAATTCACCGGCCGCTCAGTTTTTGCTCTGAACAATAATCTAGATCGGTAAGGAGTACAGATTTACCAATAATGCAAGAACACTGGAATAAAATAAAACAAGGAATTATATTTATATATACTTCTTTATTTATTATTATAATATGTGCGATTACTTTATTTCAATTTTAGCATATTTTTCGCTATATTTTATAATTCTGTTATTCATTATTTGTCATTATTACTTTTTATTAGTGCGTGTCACTAAATATGCGAGGCATATTACACAATATTAGTCCAAAGTAACATCTACAAAAAATGCACATACCAAATAAAATTGATATATCAGTTATATCAGCTAATAAATAGATTACTAAGTATATTTGACATCCTCATTTTAATCATTTAACAACCTGATTCTATTAGTATATTATTACTATATTATTCTCTTTTTATATTAATGGTAAACTAACCTGTTACTCTATGTGTCTTCCTTAAGTAAATTTAGTTTACGTATATAATAAAATGGTTTATAGGACTTGAAAAAAAAGGTATGAGAAATATCATAAAAATTGATACCAACATTACTGTACGGAGCCAGGGTAGCATAGCGGCAACGTGCTCGCCTCTGAACTGGGAGGTCCAAAGCACGCTCTTGATTTATAAATCTAGTTTGCATAAATCTGAGAGGATGTTAAACCCATACATCTAAATATGTACGATGTCAGGTACTCGTTAAAGATTTCTTCTTTAAAAAAACTTAAGTTAGAAAAAATTTATGACACCCAAAGAAGAATCATGGGAGATTCTTGCAAATCAGCATCAGTTAGCTGATTTCGTCAGTCTTTCAGACCTCTACATAAAAAAATACTTGTTCTATATTTCGTTAATCGTTGACATCAGGAGGATAAATATAGAATAGAGCTATGTCAGTGACCATATTTGTGTTACCTTTGTTATGGTTTTCATATATATGTTATAATCAGCTGCTAGGAGCAGTTTGTGTCTTTAGTCCAGTAAAATTACAATAGTTTTATTTTTAGTGAATTAATATGGATATGCTTATAAATCTGAAATGGAATTACAGGATATGAATCCGACAGGAGCACTTACCCTAGGGTCTCCTTAACTTATCCTTAAAAGATTAAATAATAATAAATTGATATTTTAGTGCCTTGAAATAGATAACAATGTTAATAGTAGTTTAATTAAGAGGCTGGGAGGATTGAGGGGGTAATCCGAGCAAGGTTAGAGTAATGGAGGCCTCATCTAGTCGTTGTAGCCTTAATAGAAATTCAATTAATACCTAAGTTGGTTGGCGTTTCGATATTAGTGTCTAGTCGTTCTAAGACCGACTTGGGTTTACCTTGCATCCCCCTTTTGTCTTCCCTAATGACTTGTTTACATTAACTTGCTCTCCACCTAAATCATTCCATTTCAGTTTACTTGAAGAAAATGATTTCGGATTGCTTTCCCTTTCAGTGCAACTGTTTCTTAATCGCAGTCGCTTTCTTCACAAACGACGCTATATTCTCTAAAGTGGAAGCTATTCTGCTTACAGTTATCATTCTCTTCACAGTCATCATTCTTACATTTAGTTTTTATGGAACCACAATTATATTTTGTTTTAATTTTTGATATATCATATTATTAATGCAATTTTTTATTACAACCATTAAACCAATGGATATTACATTGCATTTTGTACAAGATAATGTTTTAAAAAATTACAAAGGCAAAATATTGTGAAGGAAACATGATTTTGTTTAATGACAATCGAAATTACACTTCTTCTTAGCAGAGTCATCAGTTTAATTTAAATATTTATGGAATTATTTTACAAGATCCCTGAATGAATCAGTAATATTTCCAGAAATGCCTGAATCATAACGGCCAAGCACTGCTTGAATCATTAGTATAACGTATAATTTACAACTTAGCTTCCATCAAAGTTCTTCTGCGAATCGACCAAATAAAAATCGAGCCGTGCAAAGTTTAATTTTTAGTAGAATTTTGCAACACATCTAAATTAAACGGCTCAAATACTTTTATTAGTTCTCTATAATATATGGAGCGCGCATTGTTTAAAATATTCTCATTTTATGATAAGTACTCAAATGTTGTCGCATTGTTGGAGCCCCATAAACTATTGGAGCAATCTAGATCCCAACTCTCTACTTCTGTATAGAGTATCTGTACTACTCACAGATCACCAATCTGTACTACTCACAGATCACCAATCTGTACTACTCACAGATCAACAATCTGTACTACTCACAGATCAACAATCTGTACTACTCACAGATCAACAATCTGTACTACTCACAGATCAACAAATTGTACTACTCACAGATCAACAATCTGTACTACTCACAGATTAACAATCTGTACTACTCACAGATCAACAATCTGTACTACTCACAGATCAACAATCTGTACTACTCACAGATCAACAATCTGTACTACTCACAGATCAACAATCTGTACTACTCACAGATCACCAATCCGTACTACTCACAGATAAACAATCTGTACTACTCACAGATCACCAAACTGTACTACTCACAGATAAACAATCTGTACTACTCACAGATCACCAATACGTACTACTCACAGATAAACAATATGTACTACTCACAGATCACCAATCTGTACTACTCACAGATAAACAATCTGTACTACTCACAGATCACCAATCTGTACTACTCACAGATCACCAATCGTTCTTTTTATACGTATAATAATAGGTTACAATTTGAGAACATAAAATATTTAACAAATAAACAGAACAATGACTAATCGGATGTTCTATTTAAACCAGCCTAATCGGATAAACCAACAATAACATTGAAAAAAACAAAACCACTGGACGTACTTGGCAATGAAAGAAAATAAATCAAATGATAAGGAAGGGGGCAATATTGACAGTAGTTGATAGGCGTTTACTTTTAGGACTCTCCAACTGTTATCACTTCCACATGTTAGATGCACTACATGCAAAACTATTCAGGCTACAACTGAATATGACAGATTTACATGATAATATGATGTCAACTAAGCTCTATTGCTATGAATATGCATCTTATTAAAATAATGTTACCTATGTTGTAACAGAATACTGTACACTTAAACTTTTTTACAGGTTTAAAACTATTGTTTGACTCCAATCAAACTAAGTATAGATTACTGAAACTGAAAAATATATTGACACGAGTAATTTTGTGTCAAAAGTCATTCTTTTTACAACAAAACCTTATCACAAAACTACCGTAATCACGTTTTAAAATGAAGCTGAACTTTTGAAATGAATAAAACAGTTTTGGCTAGATTTGTATTAATAAAAAAAAAGATTAAATATAATACCAAGGCTAATAACTAAGCATTAAAAAATTGCAATTTCAGTTATTGAAGTAATTTTGTCGACTATATTAATGTTCTTGATAATTATAAATATTTATTTTTAATTTATATTGGAATTTATTTAATACATAATTTTTTTTACGAATATATTTATTACCAAATATAAAACTTTATCACTGCAGAGATTGTTTATAATCTTAATGGTAACTTGTCTCATATTACTCGTTTGTTCTTTCACTAAGTTAATATCAATTTTCATGCGCTGTTTTACTTCGAAAAATTTGGATTTTATCCCTCCAGAATAGCTAAAGGATTCTGATTCATGAATAAATTACACAGCTTTTGCCATTTGTCAAGCACAAAAGTCGAAAAGTTTTATGTGTGAGGTACTGAATAGACTATCAGGCCTGTGTTAGATGTTTATTTATCATTCATATTTAGTTATTAATATATTATTTGAAATTAATGGAAGAGAGGCGTAGAGTTCAAGGAAAAATGAAACTTGAGCGTTACTTCATTTGATAAACATTTTTAAAATTATCAGATAAATCCTTCATTATATATAACAACTATCTTCCACTGCTTTTGAGCAACATTGCATTTTATTCTAAAAATTTAAAAACATGCTGCTATATTATTAACTGCATAGTTAATACTTAACTATTGATTTTTTTGCAACACTACTTACTTATTGAAATAATTTTCCTACTTAAATAAAAGTAGTCTATGATAATAAGTTCGTCAAGATAACAATCGTTAATCTTAATATAAAATTATAACAGAGAATTATTTGTGAGACTCGTCAATAATAAATTTCCAAAAATAATTTATAAAATAAATAAATAACTTTAAATAAATCATTTTTTATAAGTAATCTAATTTTCTAAATTAAAATAACAATGAATTTTGAATAATTAATGTTTTATGGTACTGAATACCATAAAAAAATAACAGTTTAAAATAAAACATGCTAACACAAAGTAAAAAATCAAATGGAATAATTGGTTGTAACACTTTCTAATTTGCTTATAACAATATTTAATTTATTTTTCTAGAATTAACAGCAAAGGATGGCTACATGATCAACCATCTTAACTTTGCTTGAATCATTAATAATTCATCAGATGGCATCCCAGATTTTTATACTTCACTCAGTGAATTTTTAATATTATTTTCAATGATCAAATGACGCATTAATTAAACATTAATGAGGCTTTCATATTCAGTTTTGTTATTAGAAATTGATTTTCCCGATGAAATTAAATCAATTTATGATATTTGAATTAATTCAAGTGTGTCTTGTTTTATTTCACTATTGAATGATATTATTCAATAAAAACATATTACCATATTGTTATAAAAGAATATTCGATTACATTTTGATTATAACAAAAAGAAATGGTAGTATAACTATTAAAAAATCAATAAATTAAAATAAAAAATTATTCTTGATAACAGGTGCTCGTACATACAGTAAAGTTAAATATAGTTCTACTTAGTTTATTATATAATATTATTTGATCACGATCACGAAGGGAGAATTGTTCTTAAATATTTACGAAATAAGAAATAATTCAGTTTAAAACACTTAAAAGGAGATAACTCATGTGCTAATGGTTGGTTAGATGTGATACCTTGTTTCCATTAACAAGCCAGGTAATGTTGGCAGGGGGCACGGAAGGAGGAGAGCTGCAGTTGCCCCGCAGCGTGTCCCCCAGAGAGTACCTAGTCTTCTCCAGTCTCATCAGGGGCTCCCCCTCTTCCATATCTGAAATAAATAGCCATTAACTTAGTTATTATGAAGTTTATATTAAAAGAGTGCATTCATTTAGTCCATTCACATTATGATTATAAAATTCAAATTTACCTGTTTTAGTTCAATCTAGAAATACTTATTTTTTTTTTTATTACAACTACCCAACAGGTAACAAGTAATATTGATAAGTGATACATAACAAAATGAAATAAAAGAGTGGAGAAACCATCCATTGGTGGTACTCCATCTCAGAGCCAACATCTTTTTAGCCTTCTGGTAGTGTTGGTAGGAATTTGGCGGGATGATCATTGCTGAATTAAAAGGTTTAGGTTGGAGGGTAAAGTTTCATGAAATTTGCGGTATCGTGATTGGATTTCCTGGTGGAGAAAAGGAATTCTTAAGTCGTTATGACTTGAAATACTCAAATAATGTGAAATTTTAAGGAGTCACTTTAAAATCTGTACTCCGATGTTACTCGTAAGTTCATTAAACGGTATGCGCTGCCATTCATGTGCACTACCAACAATCTAAATAGATATTGATGGAGGCATATCAACCAGATTGCAATGGAAGAATTTTCAAATCGTTTCTCCTTATAAATCTGTATACGTTATAAGCAAATTGAAATACATTAATTATGCAATCTGTTATAGTGTGGTATTTACTCATATTGGGGAAAGTATTGTCTCCAGTTAAAAAAGTTTAAAAAACTAACAACGCGTTTCAAAAACTTAATTTTCATCTTCAGGTTACATCTAAATACCAAGACTCAATAGTGTCAGATATTCAACAGTCAGATATTGAGTTCGATTTTAATTAATTCACCCCGATGTTCCTAAAGTTCATATATGCATATATTTCTTGATGTAACCTGAAGAAAAACATCAAGTGTTCGAAACGCTTTATTATTTTTTTTAAATAAACTATTTCGTATGGAGACATAATACTGTCCCCAATACAAATTAAAATATGTCACAAAAAAAGATGACTTTAGAGAAAATCATAAACTATTTTTTTTTATCAAAATTTTAATTCAAAAAAGTAAGTCACTGGTTTCCAAAACGTTATCTAGAAACTCCAGGATCTGTCCAACAAAAGCGGTTCCACTATTATTTCAACAAAAAATTATCTTTCGCTCACAGGTACCAATAGAAAGTGAGCTGCAAGTAAAAATAAAATCAGTGATTGAAATAGGGCTTGCTATTTACTGTTATACTGTAACGAGCTATACCGTTGCTGCACGACATGTATTGCTCCTTGCTGATACTTCAAGCTCAAGTCCCAGGTGATTCTTTTTCGCTAAACATAATTTCACATAAACTAGCCTTAATAACTTATTACCTTAATTAGTAAATAGGTCATCGCAAAAATATTGTGAATTATAACTCTTGACTATATAACAGTAGCTATGTAGGCTACAATAAGGTCACACTATTTCTACCACTTTACCCCGAACCGTTGAGAAACAGTTATATGAGCTAATATTGACCTTACCTATAACATATTACTAAAAAAAGATGAACAACAATGCAAAGACAAAGAACAAGAGTACAGACTACTGTACTATCAGTAAACTGTTTAAATTTTCTGAATATTTGAACAGTTTATTAAAATAAAATGAAAAAATATTTACAAAAGAGATAAACAATATAAAATTGCATTATAAAAGCTATTTATTAATATTTATTTGCTAAATTGACAAATTTATATACTTTCAACGGTTTTATGACAAGTTTCAAGTAGATAAGTTAATTAATGGCATTATTATCCTTAGAGATAGAAAATGATGTATTCAACAGAGAGGATGTACAAACTGTAAATCCAAAACATCACTGTTGCTTTATCCTGGACTGTAGTAAAACAAAAATTTTAGAAGTGATTGGCTTTTGTAATGTAGACTACTGCCTATAGCTAAACTGGTTGCCAAATAATCCCTCTATCTATAGATTAAATTACATTGGAGGTCCACGTGCTACCTTCTGCTCCAAAGAAACTTTTCTACAATAAGCATTCAAAACCTGATAAAAATGACGTTGAAAGATAAATAATAGTTTTTCGATCTAAATTATATTGATTTCATTATAACAAATTCAGAAAGAGGAAATTTAATGAATAATTGATGTGAATTCCATGACACATAATGATTCCTGTCAAACTATTGGAGCTGTTTTTATTCTTGTTATTACATTTTTTTTTACATTGATGTAGGAATTATAAGTTTTGTAGTTCACGCCAAGTATTGAGTGGAGGAGGTTGTGATTTCGGAAGTTGTTATGGGACAGGAAGTGCATTCGCTTAGAGAATTCTGAGAAGAGTGGGGTAAATTGAAGACATGTGCGCCAGCACACCTGGATTCACTGGAAGTGGAAATTGTTTAATAAAGCTGCCTGGCTGCCAGCTATAATACCGAAACAATTCCCTTTCCACTGGAACAATGGCCCATTCTCCGTTAACCATACTCACATGCAGTGGCTCTCCTTATCTCAGCCAGTTCTATGGAATTTCTCCCTTTACTCAAAACGCTGCTTACTAAATGCAACACTTTCAATAAAATCATAATTCCAAATAAGAACTTTGTAACAGCATGCAACATAGCTTACTCAGGCTTTTAGTCAACCTATATCCGTACTAATAATCAATTTTTTTCGCTACTTAAAAATATGTTGAGCAAAACCAGTTTGTTCATCCTAGTAACTGGGTAGTTATTAAACAACCAAACAAAAATGACCTGTTCTAAACTGCTTGAAATAAATTAATACTAAAAAAAAACCAATAAATGAATGCAAATAATATATAATTTAAGATAATAATTTAGATGTAAATTAATTATAAGGAGAACCGAGAGAATCTAAGTGGTATCATTCTTTTTTTCTTCTTAACGACTACGTATTAGCATCAAAGATTTAATTAGCATCTTACGAAAAATTCAGACACTCTCTGAAAAAGGCAAAAATCTATGGAATCATTAAAAGTAAATGCAAGGTTATCGCTTTTGAGAGTTCAAAAATGTTTGAAAATTTATCCTATAACATTTCTAAAAGAAGAACCTTTTCTAAGAACAAGTACTTTATAATCTTGAAGTTATTGAATAACAACGAAAGGACGTTCTTTTCGATACGTATGGCTTTTTTGCACCACAGCCCGATGATATTCAGTTGAATAATAATAATAATATTGTATGTTTTTTATAACTAACAACATGGATTCAAATACATTAAAACAAATGAACTCTTTATTTATTATGCTTAGGCTTGACAAAACGTCCTCTCAAGATGAATTTACAATTCATAAACAATTCAGAAGAAACCAAGATGCTTTATTGATTGTTAAGGGTTTGATATTATATTTACCAATCGTAGAGCTGGGTGTAGGCCACTTCAGATTTGTTTTCTGTTTATTTATGATTGCAATACCTTTTAAGATGAACAACAGCAATGATATTCTGACAATTCCTGGTACATTAGTTATTGGCTACATTATTATATTCAGAAAACAAAAAAACATCTGTTATTTTCCTGCCCAATCCACTGATAGTGGCACGTGTTTCTTTAAGAGCTGATTATTGAGAGAAATCAGTAGGCCGTAACTAATCTCCACAATGGGCACGTTAGCACACTTCACTGACGACACTCATTAGTGAATACAATTTCTGTAGCGGTAGATCCCATGTTAACACTTATGTTCCTGCGCTTGATTGTAATCTATTCCAATCATCTTAGTTAAAACATCTATCCATCAGTTTGATCAAGGCAGTCCAAAGTTGTGACTTAAAAAGTTTTCTGTCAACCACATTTTTTGGAGCTCATTGTTTAATTTGCCTATTTGATGAGAATATTGTTTCTTATTAAGATATGTATTTACCAAAACCATTTCATATTACCAGTTTCAATACTTATTAGTTGTTATTTTTGGTTATAATATAACTTTTTCAATCGTGTAAGCTAATGAAACTTCATATTAAGAACACTAATAAGTAATTCTCTGTTCCTTCAATCACCGGAGATTTGGTACATTCATGATTGCCGTACTGCGATAAACAGCAAAACTGTATCTTTTCCATGCTCGAATATTATACGAAAACAATGCAGTTCTCAAAAAACATTCCAATATATATCTGAATATTAGTTGTATGAATGGCTGCAACCTCTACATTCATTGCAACACTTTTGCTACATAATTATCATTCACCCTGAAAAGTATCTTATAATATGTGTTGTATGTTTTTTTTTTACTTTTAACTATTGATTGGTACTATGCATTAATTCTTTAAATGTCGTCCAACTCCTAGATTAAATATTAAATGAAGTATTATAACTAATTGGATTTTGATAAAAAGTTTCTGAGTTAATGTAAACAAATCTAAGAAGTACAGCAGTTAGGCTAGTAAGTCAAAGAAAAATGTTCTTTAATCGCATCCCTTCTGCTTATTCTTTATATTCTATGAACAAAGTGTTGTTTAAAATATCGTTCCTATTATGTGCTTTGTTATATTTTACTTTTTTAAACTAGTTGTAATCTTTCTTTTTGTCTTTAAACACTAAGTCAATACGTTATATCAATTATTCAATCAGTTAAATAAGTTAAAGTATTTATTTAATGACTTTTTGTGTTATTTTGCTCGAGATATCATGATTGATATCCTATCAAATCATTTCAATTTGATTTTAATTGTACTCTTTTTTATTACGGGGTTATCAGCTGATTTTTTTATGATCATTTGTAAGTTTATTTTTAAGTTTGCCACAGAAATATAAGATGTTTTGCACTACTTATGATGTATATTGCTATTTATAGTCTTCAAAGATCAATAAGTTTAAGACACTTTAACAAAGCGCTATAATATCCAAGCAATCATTAAGTAGGAGGGAGGCGGAGACAGGAGTTTCAGAATAGTGCAATTTCTAACTTTAAGGCAAGAAATTCTTTGAATGTTAGTGATAGATGGACTTCATAACAGGCAGCCTATATATTATCTTTAGAGTCATTTTTTTGCAAACAGCTTCAAAAATACAATATTATACACAATTTAAACAAAACCATAAATAATATATTTTACAATCTTCAACTAGTCAATTTTTATATCAATATTATTAAAACAGGATGAAAAATGTTATTCGTGTTACTGTTGCGTTGATAATCTTTATTTTAGTATCGAATAAGTCGTAGGTTTATAATATATCTAAGGGTATAATTTTGAAGCTAACGTTAGCAAATAAATGATTCATTAAAATCAGTTGATAATGGCGGAGGGACAGGGATCTGGCTAATCTTGCCTGCATCATGCAAGACTCCCGTCTGTACATTGATTAAGCCCTGTCACACCTCAATTACCTTCACCTCCGCCCCTTGCCTTATCAGTTTGTCACGGAGATAAAGTTTCTCATTACCTTCTGATAAACCGATCTCATCATGCATTTGCTTTATTCATCTCTCTCTCTCTCTCTCTCTCTCTCTCTCTATATATATATATATATATATATATATATATATATATATATAAATATATACGTGGTGTGTAAATAAAGTAGTGAGACTGATTTTTTTTAAATTTTCTATTCAAATATAATTACAATGTGATATTGTCACCTTCAAAATAGTTCCCTTCGGAAGCCACACAGCGCTGGAGACGGTTCTTCCAATCATTGTAGCATTGCTGGAACTCGGATTCTGGAATGGCCTTCAGCTGGTCGGTTACAGCAGTTTGTATGTTTTGTAGTGTCCCGAAATGAGTTCCCTTGAGGTGATTTTTCAATCTCGGGAAGAGGAAAAAGTCACAAGGACTCAAGTCTGGTGAATAAGGAGGCTGAGGAGCAACAGGAATGTTTTTACTGGCCAAAAACTCGTTTTCTTTTCGGAATTTTCGGAACCATTTTCGCACAAATTTTTCTCATCTCCAATTCATTGGTCAAAATGTGATGAACGGAGGTGTGAATCAAATTCAACTGTTCCCCGATCATTCTGACTGTCAAGCGTCGATCTGAACGCACAAGGTTCCGTACTCTGTTGACATTTTCATCGGTGTTTGCACTTGAAGGCCTTCCGCTTCGTGGTTCATCTTCAATCGACTCTCTTCCTTCTGAAAATTCCTTAAACCACCGAAAAACCTGTGCCCTTGATAAAACACGTTCTCCATAGGCCGGTTTCGGTTGCATTATGTCCAAGTCTGAAGCAAAATTTGATTGCACACCGCTGCTCAACTTTGAGGTCACTCATTTTTAAAACGCTCAAGAAAAAACCATTTCACGAAAACCAACGCTACGGACAAACAAATGACTGTGGCGAATTCAGATTCATACTGGAGGTGCATCACACGTGCACCTGACGTTACTCAAGGCCACGCGTCTCCAGCGTTGCCAGATCGAAAGCGACGTTGCCAGTCTCACTACTTTATTTATACACCACGTATATATATAGTTCAATATAAGCAAAGAAACATAGAGAAATCAGAAGAACACACTTACAGTCTCTAATTTTCGGTTTGAACCGTCTTCAGGAGAGATAAGAGAGGGAAACCAAGCGCACTGGATCAGAGACGGTTGGAGACCTTATCTCTCCTGAAGACGGTTCAAACCGAAAATTAGAGACTGTAAGTGTGTTCTTCTGATTTCTCTATGTTTCTTTGTTTATATTGAACTATATTTGTCCGTTTTGGATCGTATTTCCAACGAAAAAAAGTGTATATATATATATATATATATCAATGATCAAACCACAATAAGAAATGGGAAAACAAGACTGAGATCTTTCATCCGTACACAATACAAACTTAAATTTTTGGGCAATCTTTCTTCAGGAGAAAATATAAAGGGAGACCAAGCACGTTGTAGATGGAACGGCTAGTATCACAAGTTACTGGCGTCTATAGTGCGTCTACAACATGCTTGGTCTCTCTTTCTCTTTTCCCTTCAGAAAACTCAGATTGTCCGAAAATTTCAGTTTGTAAGTGTGTTTCTTTACTTTGTGTGTTAACTATCTTCAAGGATTCACATTCAAACAACAAATGATGTACTGTTTTCTTCATCATTTTACATTTTCGACAGAGAGGATCTTCTGTAATGATTACGAATCTATGTAGGTGATTTTTAAAGCCATGTAATTAGAAAACCTACCATTACTTTCATTTGACCTTTATTCAGCATTAATATGCCATTTATAGTTTTAATGGAATGTAGTGGAGTTCCACTATGTTTTTTTAGCAATAAGGCACTCTTTACAGTGGTATTAGATAGACCAGTGAAATGTTCTGAACTTAGAACAGAACCTTTTATTACCTTCTATGTACTGTTGATCCTATTCTGGTTCAAAACTGTCTTTAAAAGCAGTTCACTCTCAAACGAGTCTAGGGTTGAGTTTGATATTACCTACATACAATAATCACATTAACATTGAACCAAAACTTAAATGATTGTCAAAGAATTTAATATAATTTTTAATTATAGTAAAGTTGAATGCAGGCCACTCCAGACATTTTGAATCATGTTTAGTAATATTGAAACATGAAAAAGAGACTGCGCACTCTTCTAAGACAAAATGGGTTACAAATTCTACACCTTATCCTGGCCTATGATATCAAAAACCTTAAATATCATATTAGATTGAGTCTTATTATGCATTTGCAAGATCAAAATTACAATACTTATTAATATTATAAATCATTAGTTGTGCAATCTGTAATTGTGTGGTATTTACTCATTCTGTGGTAAAATGGATAAACAAACAAAAGTCTCCACACAAATGAAGTTTTATTCCTTCGGTATGTCTCGAATTCTCTTAATTGAATTTTATTATTTCACTCTAATTTTGTAACTGATTAGATATAATTTGTATTTTAGTGATGAATCCAAAGTGTTCGAAACGCGTTGAATAAAACTTCATTTGTGTGGAGACTTTTGTTTGTTTATTCATTTTGCCTCAGAATAATATTATAAAGTAAAATGTTGCAGTTAAAAGGGCAGATGTTAACTTCCATCCGAAGGATTTTGTCAGAGTGGGTTATAACCATGACATAGTCCAGTTCTTTCTATTTGTGCAATACTTTAACTATAATTTAACAATAGCGTTCGCTAAAATGTTAAAGAGTTTGATAATATGTTTACTTATATTAAAGTGGGGTGTAGCCCACTCCAGATCTTTCTAGTGCTCATAGATAAGTTTTATTATTAAGAAACTTTTCCCTTCCTCTTCCGTCTTTATTTCTTCAATCAATAGTGACTCTGTTCAATTTTTTTTTTACTGGAACCATCTAAAACTTATTTGTACTTATTTTCCCTCATAATCCTTCTATATCTGCCAATAAAGATGTCATGGGTGTCATTGACTATGAATTCCTGTTTATTCCATTCGGCCTTCTTTCCATATTCCCATTTTTTTAGCATTGATTACATTATTTTCTTTGACGATTAAATTTCTAAATATATTATCATTAGTTGAAATGGATAAACATGTTTAGAAATGAAGTAAAGAGACATATGTAACTGCAATCACGGTTATATTTATGTGTTTCTAGTAAAATCATTATCAGAAAACTAGCACCAAAGACCATATATCTATATACATAAAATATATATATGAGTGATATTCCACTTTTTTGTTTTTTCTACTCCTAATGATTATATATATATATATATATATATATGTATATATTTATTAATATCGGCCAGTGGACGCATTTACGTCTCCGTTCCTTCATTCCTTCTGCTTTTTATTTTCTTTTTTTTCTTCTCTCCTGAAGACGGCAAGACGCCAAAATTATCGAGATTCGTGAGTGTTAGTTCTTTTTCTTGTGTTCTCTAGCTGTAACTTTAAATATATATTTATATATAAATATGAGTAAATGCCCTTACTCTATTAAAGTTATATGCAACCTCATATAACTATATAAATATTCTATACTTATATGCAATATATAAAAAAAGCTATTTGTACGTTATAATAAAATTTTATAACGAATAATGTCTTCCTCTTGGAACTTTGTTTTTATTACATTGATATATCCTTCGATATGCTATGATCTAAGTATACAGGAGAAATACTTAAACAAAAAAATGTATATGCTAATAAAGTGAAGGTAAAATAGAACTACTAGAATAACTCAAAGCGTTTTTTTACACTTAATGTGATTAAATGAGCAAAATGTTTTTTATTAATTTAGCTCAAGTTAAATTTAAAGCACTTGAAACCTCTCATGTTGCTTAAAGTAGATCTGAAATCTTCTTAAGATATTTATAACGGGAAAATATACTTATTTACTAAATATAAAATGTTTGAACAAAGTTATTAATTTGAAAAAGCAAACATAAGTGTAAGTTAGCGAAGGTGGCCCAGCATTTTAAACAAGCCAGGCCATAGAATTGATTACCTGGACCGAGAATTCTTTACAACTCAGGGCCGACCTACGCCTCATTCGCCCATAAATTCAACTGCAAAATTTGTTTCTTAATCATTCTAAAAGCCAAACATTGTTTCAGTTTAATTATATATCCTCGGTAGTAATTTTTTTTTAGGTAAGTCAAACACTTTGAGCCCATCAAATATTGACTTTAATTACGTTTCTCTTAAATTAAAAACCAATGAAATTTTCAATTTATTAAATATTCATATGTTTTCTTAATTAAATACGGACGTCTATATTATATCGACTTAGTTAATAAATATTTTATTCTTTAGAGCACATCATTTAGTCGATATTATTTACACACAAGAAATGATTAACTTTAATAATCTCGTTCATTCTATGTACATTTTTTTCTTTTTTTGTCAGGTATATACATTATTGAGAGTCTTTCTTTTATTTAAAATTGTAATATTATTACAAATGGTAATAGTACTACTAACTCTAGACCTTATTTATCAAACTATAGAATAAAATTTGGGAGCAGTCCTTCTTGAATACATGCATTTAAAAACTTTGTCTGATTCCACTTGATTTAACTTCGTCAAAATTTGGAAAAATATTCGACGAAGTTAAATCAAGTAGAATCAGACATAAAGTTTTTAAATGCATGTATATATATATATATATATATATATATATATATATATATATATAATAAATAAACTAGAATTTAAAAAAGAACACATAGAAAGGAAACCACTGAACTCACTACTATATTTCGATGACCTCGTCTTCAGGAAAAGAAGTGAATCGCTCCAAAGGCTGATAACGACTGACTTGGCGTTCGAACTGAAGCACTCAAACAGTGTAGCCAACTTTCGGAGGAAAGGTAGACAGGGAAGATAAAGAAATAAAAGCCAAATAAAAATTAAAAAAGAAAACATTTAACTAAAATAAAATTAAAAGCTGATAACAACTTTAAAAAAAACTTTAAGAAAAAAAAAATCAACGATTGAGGTTAAGCCCCGGAGCCGATCTACCGGTCTTCAGGAAGAAGACCGCTTGTTATGATTGAATGATCCTAGTCTTTTTTATCATTTCTTATTGTGGTTCAACGTTGATATAATGTATATATATATATAGAGTGAGAGAGTTTTTACGTTTAGGGTTTAACCTGCTTGTACGAGTTCAAGAATAGTTACAAAACTACTACAAAATGCCTCCTAGTAAAGTCCTGCTATTTTAATAGCACATTTTTACAAAATAAGAAGTTTTTTTTGCTTTTAGCGAGTTTTTGCTGTGATATACTTTTTTGTAATCTAAGTCATATGCATACATATTTGGCGTTCAATTTCAAAGCCTTTGATTATTGGCACACAAAAGTGAGTTTACTGTGACATTTGGTTACTTTGTTTAATGGAATTAGGGATGAGTTGTTTTATTTTTCGTTTCCATTTTTTATAGTTGACTTGTGTCTATGACTTAGGTTTACTAGAAATTTAAACGAAAAGGAAACAATTTTTAGTAAAAATGCATTTTTTATTCGTTTAATTAAGCCATCAAACATCTTCCTAGTTTTTATATCAAAAGCTTAAAAAGTGTGTGAGTGACTTTTACACAAAATTTTTCAGCTAGGGAAACATTTTGTTAAAATATTCTCATGAAATCTTCCCAATTTCTGGATAATAGTAGGACTATTTCCTCCAATGAAAATCATTGTAATTGAATTAATTTTTGGACACTGAGGAAGAGAGTTCAATTATAGAAGCACTTGTTTCCTTCGAAGATCGGTGGCCTAAACTTAATTAAAATTTTCAGCCGGAGGAATCATAAGGTAGGGTCCAATGGAATATCAGAGGCGGTCCTCCGGTGGCAATATTCTCATCTGGAACCTCAATTCTCTTCTTCTACACTTCCAATTAATTAAACAAGGAAGGAAAAAAAAGGGCTTAATCTCTGCCTGAGAGAAGGCAATTATTCTTCTACCAGGGGCACACACTTCTTAGGGCCGTCCTTCCCTTGCCTGTTTGATAAATCCCTCTCCGTTTTTCTACATCCGACACTTTATTCCGTCTTTTTCCATCCTTTTGGGAAGAAATGAGATATTTATAGATTTCTTGAATACAACCCTACTGTTGCAATGAGGCAAGGCAACTCAACAAGAACTTTTTTTATGCGTCCCTTTAACAGCCTCCGGGTGGCCCTTCATTTTACAAAAGCAAACTTCATTCAATCTATAACGGAAGCAATATCTTTTTTTAACTTTACAAGAAAATATTCAATTTGAAATGTTTATCTACAATGTTTTTCCTCATCATGGCTTCTGCATTGAGACTTCTTCCGTAAATATATCTACAGACCCTACATCGTTTTTACTTAAATTACTCTACCAAACCCAAAAAATTTGCCTGCTTATTAAATCAATATTAAATTACATTGACTTTTCATTCCTTAACAAGGAAATATTAAATATTCTTTTTTTATTGCTAATATAACAGTTCGCATGTTATAAAAGTGTGCCCTTACACGGGTGCCTTGTGCTGTAGTGCTATACCACCAAGATAGTTTTTTTCTATGCTTTATTATACTATTATATTATTATTATTACAGAGAACACTGAAGGTTTAAGGTAATTAGAGATTTCTGATTCTGGGTTGAGAGAGTTCATGGTGAGGTGGGTATGAGGGGCGTGTGGTATAGGGTCAGGTATTTTACCTGACACAATTTCTCAGCAGGCATAAATAATTCCGCGCCTGCCTAGACAAGATAGGAAATCACCAGACATCCAAGTGGCTGTATTGCTCAGCAGTAAACGGTGTGGAGCACACATGCTTTTCAGGTAAAAAATGGAATAACCAGAGAAGTGATTTAGTGAAAAGAATTTGGCATATTCTCCCCAGAAACTATCGAGGTCAAGACGATCCAGAATACTGAGGTGTGAAAAATGCTAGACTGACTATTCAAAAGTATCCTCACCACCAAAAAGACACGCCTAGAAGAGCTAGAGTAATTAATTATAAATTAAGGCTGCCTTACGTAAGGAAATGAATTACCTAGCCTTAGGTAATTTGGGGAAACAGTTCCAGGCTAGTGACCTAGAAAAAAAGGTGTACTAGTTGCTACTCTGGTTTATCTGGGAGCCCAGCAATAAGCGCTTAAATGAATTTCACCTCCTTACCTCAAAAAAAAAAAAAAAATAATAATATTTTACGGTGACTATAGCAACGCATTTCCTAGGTACTATTGCACTAATCCCTTATTGTACTGAAGTACTCCATTAGATTCAGTGCCTCCAAGAAGCTCAGCAGTTTTGCTGCATCCAGCTATTGAAATTGTTCTGTTAAAGCCAAATAAACTGATAGAACGAAAACTCATATCTGATAACACGTTAGATAACTTAGATAATGAATGAATATATATGCTTGAGGCAAT
Organism: Hermatobates lingyangjiaoensis; assembly: GCA_026182355.1. Classification (NCBI taxonomy): domain Eukaryota; kingdom Metazoa; phylum Arthropoda; class Insecta; order Hemiptera; family Hermatobatidae; genus Hermatobates; species Hermatobates lingyangjiaoensis. The sequence goes on from JAPFBL010001928.1 coordinate 5,636,914, forward strand.
TTTTCATAAAACTTAAAAAAAATCTGTCTAACTAGCTGAAAAAATATTGCATTCTTTTAAGTTATTACGAACATAAATAAAATGTTAGCAAATATCCGTAGTAGGACTATTTCCTCCAATGAAAATCATTGTAATTGAATTAATTTTTTGACACTGAGGAAGAGAGTTCAATTATGGAACTACTATATCCTCATAAAGTAGAAGAAAAAAAGAATACATAATCTCGGGAATCAGTTACTACGGAGCTGTTACTAACCCTGAGAAAATGGTTCATATTGCCTATTACAAATTGTTGTTCTAGTGAACAGTAGAACTACCTCTTTTTCCGAATTCATTCTAATGTAGCCCCAACTATCTTCTTCTATCACCACACTTATATATCTTGCATACTTCAGTTTTTTCCGTCCATAACAACGGTTGGAATGCTTTTATCTATTATGTCAGTTCTGCGTATTTGAAAGTTGGACTCTAGTAACTTACAGTTTCTTTACATTCCAATAAATCTCGTAGAAAAACACTGCACATTTGAAATGTGTTTATATGATGCATTACTATGGTGATACCTAACACATATTTCTCTAACATCGTCACGTCTATAACGTTTGTTTACTATTAACTGATGTTCATCATGTATGAAATATTAGTTGATGGCTCAATGATATTCAAATACTACTATATTGTAATTCTCATATGCTATGAATATTAACAAATCCAATCATTTTTCAAATAGTAGATATTATAAATTTTAAAATATTTTACAAGAATAATTCTTTGTAAACATGTTTAAAAATATTTTAATTGAATATTAATAATTGATTATTTGGTTTGGTACTTTACAAGTATATCGTTTATACCAAATAAATGCTGGTTTTTTTATCATTAATTTCTCTTGTATCCATGTAAGAAAGGATGCATTAAATAGTTCTAATGAAGTAATCTGGGCTGAATAAATAAACAGTAAATATAACTTTACATTGAATTTGTAATTCAGTGGATTAATATCTTTTATTCGTGAATTAAACGTGGTGTGACTAAGGAAGCCCTGTGGCTTATGTGTTCGTCTCAGGACTCTTCTATCCGTGGTTGAATACACACCTCTGGCTCTAGAATTATTCACGCACGAGGTAAAAAAAATCTGAGCACGTCGTTCCTCGGATAGAACGTTAATCTGTCGGCCCTGAGCCTGTACGATGTCAGGCGCTTGTTAAATATTCCTGCTACAAATACATTTCTGTGATGTAAAATTTAGGATTTACAAGGAATGTGGTATCACAAAGTGCCAATCTTCGAACTATATGTGTTTGGGCATAGAATACCATTGCAATCTAACCTAACTTAATATGCTGAGAAGGTACAAGAAAAAAAATTAAAACCAACAAAAAATTTAGTAGTTTCTTACAGATTTTTCATTTATTTCTTAAATACAATTGCCCCTTAGAATCCAAGGATAAAATGTTGATACTAATTTTAATATTTCGATTTTATATGCGTCATCTACTTTAAAACTAATTTTAGATATCATTATCCAATACACATTAAGAAAAAAATGTTTTACCTGACAACAAAAAGACGATATTTACATTAATATATCGCAAATATCCTTAAGTTATTTTATATTTTACATTTAAACAAAAGATATGTATGATAAATAATTCATATTTGGAAGATTTAAACATAATGCACTGTTGATTACTTTTGGGGTGTTTATTGTGAGTATTTTATTTATTTATCTATATCCATATATAATTTATTGGATCGGTGTGCAGGCAGGCAAACGGCAGTCTGCGGCCTCTCTATGACTGTTGGTATACGTGACATGAATTTGCCATCTGCTCCTCTCAGACATTCCCATATACCTAAATATTTATCTCTAGTGCCACTGACATACATGAACCTTTCTATAATATGGTTACCTTCAACATAAACCCATTTTTATAACTGTAAAAAAAAAATGTTATTTCTCATGGAATGGAAATATTATAGTCAAATTAAATAGAATAAAAAGCAATGTATATCCAAATTAATAACAGAATAATTGTATTTGCATACAAATATAAATCAATAAGCATACTACTAAGTTATTGAAGAGATTCTATTAAACTGTTTCTATGTAAATGAGAATTCTATGTAAAAAAAATATTGGTTATAAACGTATTGAGTCATACACTAAACTAGACTACTCGTGAATAGTTGGGCATTCAATCAACTCTCTTTTTGATACAATCATGTTAACGTAAACAGATAACGTTACGTAATTGCTTAACGTAAATAATAAACATAAACAGGAGATAAACTCTAAATGACTCCACTGAGAGCACATGTAACTGGTTATGTTGAAATACTGCTTTATCTAAATGAACTAAAACTTTCTGTAGAGTCTCTCCTTGAGACTTATGAATAGTCTTGGCAAATCTTAACTGAATTGGAAATTGGATCCTTGAAAAAGAAATGTTGCCCTCTTTAGATAAAACAAACTTTAATCATGGAATTAAAACTATGTCCCCTTGAAACCGTGATGCGATAATTTTACAAACAATGACTTTATCGTTAAGCTCCTCAGTTATTAGTCTTGTTTCATTATATAAGCGCGGTAGATCAGCAATGACAGGACACATGACAGGAGCTCCCTTTTTTTGAATTCATGCTTATGTTTTAGAAGTGAAGCAGAGAGTTTTGGAAGCTACTTTGGCAGATTACGTAACGTTATTTGATAATAATTAAAACTAAATACGTGTAATAAAAAAAACATTGTCTAAACAACAATAAAATTCCAAAAATGGGACTAAGTTCTTTCCCAGAAAAAACTGGTTAGGTTTAATCTATAACACAAATAGATTTTACAACTAGAGTCGGTAATTTTACCTGACTTGTGTTGATAGAATTTATTTTCAGTCTTCCTTATTTTTAATGCCACTATTTATAAAGTCATATATTCTCACTGTTTTCTTTAATATTTATTTGAATGAAGCATAAAATGAAATCAACAGGCATTCCAAGTTTTACATGTGTGCAACATCCAAAGCTTCATTACCACATTAGTAGACTTATACACATAAAACATCATTTGTATCAGGTTTTGGAAATATATAGTAAGAAAAACCCCATATCCCGGAACTTAGCGCACTGGACTTGCATTGCAAAGGTCATGTATTCGAATCCTACAAAATTAGGTATATTTTATTATTTAATCAGATAATACACAAAAGCAAGAAAACAAATAAACAACATTGGTAATCAGATCTTTATAAGTTTATAGATAACAAGTAATAATAAAATCAACTGGGTTCGTGGATACTCCAAAACACCTTTAGCGCCATGTAATAGCAATATATTACTGTTTGATAATAATTCATAAGTAAATTATTTGGCCACATATATTTCCAAATTTTTGTGTAGCTAAAATGTTTTTTTATTTATTCATCTAAAGACACTTAACCTAGTCAAATAATTAATATACAAAAAATTAGTTTCGAAGGGCATAATTTCATGAATTTAATATTAAACTCATTCATGAAAATATATTTGGGAATAACTCATGGAAGAATTTGTTTTTTGGAAAAATTCATGGTTCTACTTATCCGTGTACAACTTTAATAAATTAAAATGTATCTACAGCTAGATCTTCTGGTACAAAATCAACTATTCTACTGTGAAAATGAGGGTACCAATAATTTCAAATGTAAAACAACAATTACTAGAGATGAATACATATTCTAATAGAAGAAATTGAGTTAAATGATAGATTAATGTCCACAAATGCCTTGCAGAAAGAACTAATTTGCCCATCATTCTGAACTTTTCACGTTGAAAATTTGATGGAACAATAGAAAAAGAAAGAACATTTCAGGCCAATAGTAAATTATCAGTCGGGTCCTAGTTTTAACAGGCAACTTTGATGATTAAATATGTTATTAAGAAGCAAAATATTTATAAGTGTGATTATTACAATGATTATAAATAGTGTATAAATATTACAATTCAGTTGGTATGCATTTGTGTTATTCACATGTAAGAAAGTGCTTGTATTTTTCATTTGATGTAGTGTTCATATTTGTCGGCATAGAGATAAAAAACATATATATTTAAGTAGTAAAAGAAAATAAGTCAATGTTTTAAGCATTTACAGGAATTTTCAGTACATTCTATTCAATACAACATCAGAACTTTTTATGAAGCTTGCAAATGTGTATTGTTTCCACATAAACAAACAGTTGAAAAGAATTTATCGCGATTCAAACACTTAGTGTTTTGATCGCGATAAATTCGCGATCTAACTAAACTTAGTTTAGTTCTTTGAGTTCATTGAATGAGACCATTTTATTTAAGGTTTACAAAACTCTGACCAAATAAGCTTTCAATTTCTCACCACAGGAGACCAATCTAAATATGACATTAGCTATTTCAAAATTGTTGAATTATTAATGAAGCCAGTATGAGTTGACTTGTTAATAAACACTAATACATAGTACCAGAGTGTTTAAACTTGAAACTGAGCAAGTCTATTTTTAAAGGAAAAAAATGCTGAGTCTCTCAAGGAAATTTTGTTGCCAAATCGTCAATCAATCAAACAATACAAGAAACCTTGTAAAATGTCTTAAAGCTACTTTTTATAGAAAAAATGTACTCTATGAATGATATGTCGACGATGCGATAACAATGTAGAAATGAGATAAATAGAAGTTGAATAAATCAAAAAGAAAATTAAAAAATTACAAGGTATTGAATAACAGATGACAGGCGTATAAAAGGAAGCGGAGACAAGCAACTGTGCAAAACCCCCTTGTTCTACCTAAAAACATCAAACTCGCAAACTCTTTGGCCTGGCAGTTGACTTTTATATAAATTTATTGGTAAGGATAAAAAATTACGTTCAAACTACCATTAGAATTTCATTCTTTCTATAATTTATAATATTTTTCCGGTATGCAAAAAAAAATTGTTGCAATTGTTATTGTAGGAAATCACACATACACACATATATAAACTAGACAGGACCTTCTTTATCATACTCATTTATCGAGAGCATATATTAAGGAGTAGATTTGTATGGATAAGAAAAAAATGGACCTTTACTAAAATATAAAGAAATTTTAATATTTTCGAACATTTTTTTTGTAGACATATTGGGTCTGTTAGACAGTAGGCTAAGTTTAATTTTTGAAAGTTTCCCAATAACTAGCAACAGTTTTTGGCATAAATGTATACTGATACATACATCAGTATTATACATTTTTCAGTGTAATGCTGTAATTCCAGTATAAATCTTTTCCCATATTGATGTATCAACATACCCTACAACCAGATAGTTAGTAAAGTTCTTAAGTCCTTCCTTCAATCAAAAGGCATACCGGGACTATAATAACATATGTGCTGTTTATATAGTGTATGTTTGTGTTACAGTATGTATTCATTGCTTGCAGCACTAATTTGTTTTACGCCAACATAAACTACTTTAAACTATTAAAACTTTCTTAGCTTGTAAATTTTTTACTTCATGAAGTTGTTTTTGAACTACTCAATCTTTACAGACTGATAACAACTTAATCAATCACTTTGAGATAACACTTTCAGATCTGAAAGAACTCAAAGAGACTTAACTTTCTTTGTTATCACTTTGTGAGGATGGAGTTCTGAGAAAGTGCTTTGAGTGAAGAAGAAAATTTACACTCACTATATTAGGATGGTAATAACATAATTTATTTTAACAACAACTATGGTATTAACTCGATCAATCGGTTATATTATTAATGAAATATGTCGTGTGAAAAATAAAACATTGTGTCTCTAGTCCCCTTTGCTAAAGTTCTGTCACATTGACCTTTTGACGCGGACAAAGTTCCAGGGCTTCGTTATTTCGCAACCGTAATTGTAGCATCTTTGACTTTCGTGCATCGCTCTGTTGAGCTAATCTCTGATAGTGTTCAGAGGATGCTCAGCATAGCCTACGCCTGTTTTATTGCATTCCAATCTCAAGGATCTTTCTTCAGGTGTTCCATTGACACGTCTTCCCTCATTCTTTCAAACTTACGCTTAATATAGTTCCACTTTCCTCAGTACCATACATTGTCTTTCCTTTTAAACACAGTCTTTACAATATAATAATGAGCATTTACACAAAAAGGGGAATATATTAAAACTAATTAGTTATCATCACTAATGAATTGTTAGTCACTGGAAAAAAAACTGGAAGAAATCATATGTGTCCAATATCACTCGCCTTTACTTCTAACTTACAATCCACAATCCGAAAGTTTTCGTGATGTCTATATTCAAATATGGGGAAACACAGACAATAATACTGAAATATAATCTACTGATTATATGTTCATCACAATACACATAATGATTCAAGACAATTAGAATTAATTAATTAATATTCTAATAACTAATTGGTTAATAATATAATAGAGTCATATTCAATAGTTTTCTTTTTAAATAGATACACAACTCAGAATATATTTTTATGTATAAACGTAATATATAAAGTTTTCGGTTGAACCGTCATCAGAAGAGTAGAGATAGCGACACTAAACGCACTTGCGAAATGACGGTTGGAGACCAACAGTTTTGTCACACTAGTGACAAAAACTAGAAAAACAAACTAGGAATAAGTGAAGATCTGGGAAATAATAAGTGAAGCTAAAGAAAATGAGAAAGTAAAAATATTAAAAATTTAAAAAAAATAATAATAATAATGAAAAATATTAAGAAAAGAATAAAGCAAATATCACTATTGTCTATGTAAATTAAAATGTATTTTTATTAATATTTCAAAATAAAATTATTGTTAAAATTGATGTTTTTAAATAATATATGCAGGAAGTTTCCGTCTTTGTTTTATGTTCTCTTGGTTTGAGTGTAATCGTAAGGTAATTCAAATGTTTCTCTTAGTTATTCAGACTTACTCCAAAGTTGTTAACTTACTTGAAATTGACTCTTGAGACCAAACTGATTATCTCAGAAGATGTATTTCTCACTCAAATTTTCGGATTATCAACTGAATTATTCATTTTGTAAATTAGGCCGCTTTTTGGTAATTAAACGTATACATCTATAAAAATGTAAGATCTCTTGTCTTAGTTATGGATTCTAAACCCTTAACTCTCAGTTGATTGTTCTATTCTATTGTTACTGGCTTCTTCTATCGAGGTTCATCTGTAATCTATATCATTAGGACGGCCCAGCCACAAAGAAGTCAAATAATTATCATTGTTCTGTTATTTTTTTTTCTAAAAGAATGCTGTGTATGGATAATAATATTGTTATCTCAATAAATAAATTTTAATTTTTTGATGCACATCATTGTTGAGATGCTTGACAGACGGATGAAGAAATAATAGGAATGAAGATAAAAACTAAACTGTTCACTTGGTTATTATTCTACAATATTCCATGCGAATCGTTTCGCCATTTGAATAGTAGCCACACTAAAACGAATATGGAATAAACCACTGATCAATGAAATGATTCCAGGCACTCTCAAATTTTGTTTTGGTTTAAGAATTTGGGGAAGTTTATGTAGATTTCTGCATAGGAAACACTTAAGATTAATATCAGTTAACTATAGTTATGTAGAGTTCATATAGAAGGGAGATAGATTAGTTTAATTACAAATCTGAGGCAGCATTAGATGGCCCAAGTCAGATGTTGTAAATTTCAACCTAAGGAAACATAATCTCCAGTCGCAGGGAAAACTCAAGAAAAATGGGTGACCTGTTGAAGAAACCGGCAAAAAAAAAGTATTATTTTTGTTTCAAATGATAAGAAAAATATTTTTTGACGAAAATTATTTGAACTGAATTGATTAATATTATAGGAGTGGTATTGGTTGATATTAGAGAGTAGTGCGGCTTTACAATAGCACTTTCAGCTAATAAAACTTTTATTCGATGCAAATTCCCTCTTATCCAACGGGCTAAGGTATCGAATTTTATTTCCCAACAGTATTCTGGTGGAGACTTTTCAGAATAGTAAGTTTAGGAAATCAAGGTCAGGGTAGCTACGTAGCAATGAGCTCGCCTGTGGGCTTATAGTCCGGGGTTCAATACTCACTTTGGTCCTCGATTGATTCACACGGAAGTTGAGTACATCTGAGCACCTTGTCCCTCAGAAGGATGTTAAGCCGTTGATTCTAAACCTGTGTTATGTTAGGTACTCGTTATAGACCCTACTCTAAATGCAATAGAATGTAAATTATATAATTTAGCATGTAATAAATATATAGTATCATAAGGGGCCAAAGTTCAACTCTTCTGAGTTCCCTTGTGAGACTGCCACTACAACATGACCTACCTTAATCTAGTTCAGGAGATTCCTTCTGAAGTCTATTAAATGAGCAGGAAGGTTTACTTCGGATTTGGTACAAGTTGCTGTAGTTTGGTCCGGGGGGGGGAGTTCAACTGTTTGTCAACCTCTGTCAGTCCATCTTGCTTCTGACAGTTTATAATTTAAATCCATTTAATATTACTATGCTCTTTATAACAAATGCATATTCATAAATTGAGCCATGCTTATTGAGTATTAAAGGAATAATAATCTGCAGTTGATGTGGCCGGCAGGCAGTTGAACATGCATTGAACATATTAAATTCAATTGTATTTGCAGAGAAAGAAAATAGAGATGAAGAAAAAGTGATAAAGCAAGAGTAAAACGAATGAAAATCTAGGTGAAACAGAGAAAGAGTGAGAGATAAGAACTGATAGTGAGAAGGTAGCAACATTTGAGGAAAAGGGAGTGAGAGAAATAGATTAGGAAATGCCTGGATAAAGTAAGAGAAATAGAAATCAATAAAGGTAAAGAGAGAACAGGGAAATATACAGGTCTATTTCTAAGAAAGAAATGGCCACAAGGCTTTGCTTTATTTTGTCATCGTATCTATTAACGCTGCCTGCTATCACTGTTTTTTTCCTTTCCTCGTCTCTTTGTTTAAAATCATTGATTAGTGAAATAAAATAGGTGTTTTCCAGTTGACAACCAGCCACCTAGATGTCTACTGTTCTCGTGACCATAACAGATGGTGACATGTTGAATTGAGTTAGTTAGTTCTATTCCCGTGTGATTCCTATAGGAGTTTTACTCTGCAATTTGTTAAGTTGTTCTCATGGAAGATTTTATTTGAATTATATATTTATTAAAGTCCAAACAACAATAAGAAAAGCGAAAAAAGGACTAAGACTTTCAACCGTAACAAGTGATCTTCGTCAGAGCCATATCCCAAGAGTTATGTTACCTGCCGTTGCGTCTTCGGTGTGCTTGGTTTCTCTCTCTTTTGTCCTAAAAGAAAAATTCGAGAAAAAGAGGGTGAGAGAAATAGATTAGAGATAGAAATGGTAGATACCTGGATAAAGTAATAAAAATATAGATCAATAGAGATAAAGAGAGTAGAGGGAAATATATACGTCTATTTCTAGAAACGTATTGCCTATTGTTGAATGCATACAGTTCTTAACTCTTGGAAATGAAATATTCCAGATTTCTTGTTATTATACATTTACTTAGTTTTGAAATAGATAAACACATATACTATTTATTAAAATAAATATTATAATTGAAATAAGTATTATGTAGTTCCTATTAACAGTATCTATTAAAAAATTCTATTAAAAAATTTCTATTAATTATTTTTAAATGGTGAAAAAATGAGTGTTCCGCTAGTAGGGGACAGAGATATGACGAAAGAGAGATAAAAGAAATTTTGCATGGGTTGTGAAAAATAATTCGAAGGATGTAGGAAGAAAAAAATTAGATTGTCAGCAGCATGCATGGTCCAAAGGAAATTGAATCTTGGATCTACCGTATACCCTCTAACTATACCTATGCCACACACACACAGACTGTAAATTATTCACAAATATTACAAAAAAGTACCTCTTTCGGACTCTAGTTTTCAATGTTTCAGTAATAATGCAAATTCTATCTTGTTTTCTTTTCTTTTTTTTTTTTTTAAATTATAAAATGGAATGTTCGAAGTTAGATACATGAAACTTCAATCTGACTGGTGTAAAAGAAAATAATCACAAACAGAAAAAAAGAGATGCATTGACTTTGGAATGTGACCAAATCCATTAGCTAAATAAAAAGCAACAAAATTCAATTTGCATATTAAACTAGAATAGGTAATTCAAAGGAAAAGGAAGAAATAAGTCAATAAACTTTTTTATACCCACGTATGTGTCACGTCCACAAAACAGTTTGCTTTTATGTTTATGGAATATGAGTGTCTAAGTTGTAAATTAAAAAACAAAAAAAAATCAGTACTTGCAACTACGTTTACATACCAACAAATATGAATTTTAGGGTAAAAAGTTAATGAATGGTCTTCACATATAAATACATATTTATATGGTCTTCACATATTTATATGTGGGAACAATTCATTAGCTTTTTACCCTACAATGAGTAAATACCACATAATAACTGATTGCACTTTGTTAGAAATATCATGAAGTTGCAATGTATGTAGGAATTGCAATGTAGAAACAATCTTACATTTGTTAGCCATATGGAGGTTGTAGTAATTTTAAAGAAATGTTTATTTAAATATTGGTAAAGATATCACCTGTATAATAAAAGAAAACAATATATTTATCACGATAAGGTTAGCTTAATAGGCTTAAGCAAAATTTTTAAAATTGACAGTTTTGTTCTAGTAAAACTATTTGATCAGCCTTTATTACAAAACGAAATTTAAAAATTATATTAAACCAAAAATTATGAAGTATCGAAAAATTTAATGTAACAATATTTAGAATAAACTACATATAATTAGTTTAAAAGAAGTGAACAGGTTTTTTTATGGTAAAACATGATATTCTTTAAAAGAGCAGTTGAACGAACGTTCAAACTTTATAAAGACAAATAAGTTTATGTATTATAATAAATTGTGTCACATTGTCGGAGCACATGGCATGAACGAACAAATTGTTTTTATTCTCAGTATTACAAAAAAAAAAAAAAAAAAAAAAAAAAAAAAAAAAAAAAGCAATAACGAAATGTCGGAAATACTATACAATAAGAAAGGCCAATAACTGTAGAAGTAATATTGTTAAGTAAAGCTGTACTTACTGAGATCTTGTAAGTAAAACAACGATTTTATATCACTGACTGTAAAAGCACTTGGTTATATTATTTTGTAAATATTTGTTTCTTGGTTGGTGTCATTTTTCAATGTAACATTCTAGTTAATACTGCACAGGTCTGTCATAATTTTAATACTGAGTTTATCAATTTTACACTTCTAATGCAATAGACATTTCTTGTAAAAATCCAACTTTCATAAGATTGGATTTTTTTTTCCTCCATAACATTGGTATTCATAGTATTCTAGATGTATAACTACTTTATATACTTTTACATATGTTATTTATTAAACTTTATATGTTTTGTTACAGTTCCATTCTAATTTCAAGACCATGGAAGTTTCTTCAGTTAGAACAGAAACAGCAGGTTTGAAAATTTATTTTTCACATGAAAATTATCAAAACCTCATAAATGTTTTATTCCATTCAATTAATATATATATTTTTAAACTATGCTAGCAGTCCTTCCGTAAGATATTCATCATTGAAAGTGACACCTAACTTAGCTGATACCTTTTCTAAACAAGCTTCCCAATTGTTTATATCACTCACGTCACTTCGTCTACACCAGGGGTTCTCAACCTTTGTTTACTTGTGGACCCCCTAAAAACTACTTGTGGACCCCCACTCCCCCGGATACTTAAAAAACATAATTATACAAATTTATAAATAAATATTTGTTTTTAGGTAAATGAATATCGTTAATTATGAAATAATTTCATTACATCTACAACGCATGCGAAAATACAAAAATGTTTTTAAAACAAAAACAAAATATTTCTTCATTAATATTTTATAAAGAACCCTGAAATAAATTGTAACCGAATAAATTTTGAATGTACCATAAAGAGAAGTGCAATAGAAAATTTTAAAACATTGGAACATTTTAACAAACTGATGAGGATATTAGGCCTTATATTTTCATTATGTTTGAATATTCTACGGCCAAAGCTTACTACGCTTTGATTTATTTTTGGTTTGCTGATAAATTTATATAAACTTAACATAGAGCCCTAACCACGTGTCATGGACCTTCAGAATACTACTTTCCTCATGGACCCCCAGTAATCCTCTGTGGACCCCTGGGGGTCCTTGTGGACCACGTTGAGAACCACTGGTGTACACAGTAAAGTATAATCGTACACTAGATTTGTTTCCTTTAATAGCGATTTTTTGATTAGGGTGTTATTTTTTATAAATAAGCTACTCATAGGTGGGTTTTAATAGTAAGTGGCCAGAGTTGTTTTTTTGCATTAAATGTTTTTACACCTGAAATTGTTCCTTATAATGTTTTTTACTACACTTTCATAAAGCTTGTGCTGACCCGAATACTGAGTTTTATTATAAAGTGCATGTGCTATTGCTTCCTTCTATCAATGAGAAACAAAATCTCATTAATTTAATTCTCTTTTCTCAAAAGAAGGTATTCTTTCAAAATGCAATCAAAATTACTATCAGACAACCGTAATTAACAAATGATTACTTAGTTCTATTAATGTTTGAGTTAAATATTTCCCAATTTGATGGGATCATGTATGTTCTGTCTTTTAATTGCTCCATATTTGTAGCGTTGAAAACATTTACTCCGGGCATTGAGACAAGAGGTTGAATTCGCTTCTTTCTTGAATATTCAAGTTTGGATTTTATCATGTAACACGTAAATACAGACACCATAAAAGATATTTTCTTTTTGTTTTCTATTGTAAATTTCAGGTATTATTCTTCTTCAAATGTATTTTACAGAGTTCCATTTAGTCTGTGTTTCTTGTTATAACAAAACAGTCATTACATATATGGATAAAAGTGTTTTCCATTGTACATGCTTGTAAGTAATTAATACAACTGGTCTCTTTTAATAGCTGGTGGCAGTATAGTCCTGTTAGAAAAATATAATTTTGCTTGATTTCAATGGTTTCCTTAACTGGAACATTCCTGATAATTACTATACGTCCATAGATCCATCCTGTTATTAGTTTTGGTTTGATTTTGATAGAATATCGGGTGATATTTGTATCAAAAAATCCTTCTGCTCGTGATAGGTAAATTTAGTCCTGAGAACTTGTCCAGAATAGTCTAGAAAGTCTAGAAACCCACTTCGCTGGTTATATACTCTCCAGTTTTGATATAAAAGAGACACATTATTGACATAGTAACAACGTTGAAAGATCATCTAGGCAACCCTAGAGAGTTTGTATTCAAACAGCTGCCCAGAATTTTATACCTTCTCATGTTCTCCTGTGTCGAGACATACACTTAGTGTTTGTAATGTTTGGGTTTTGATATAGATATTAAATTGCAAATAACAGTACTGATTTTTTTTATTTATAGTACTACAATAAAATAGTATAATAGATCTCATCTATCTATATTTTGTAAATTATCATTATGACTATTATATTTCGGTCAAATGTTATAAAAACGACTTTTGGTTTGTAACAAGCCTTCAGATAGTTACAACAGAAAAACGACGTACGCTTTTTATTGAGAAAATATGAACTGCATTTATCAAGCTTTAACTGAAGTTTTTTGCAATTATCCTCGGTTTAAATTATCTCTCAATATTTAGACTAATTATAAGAATACCAAGTCATTCGAATATTAATTTTTAATCAGAATATGCTTCGAAATAGTACCTCTACTGGAATATAGGAAGATAGAACTTAAAGTATACTTGTATCACATTTAAACTTTAATCTTGTTTTTCAACTGTTTAAATTAAATTTCAGATAAATTTATTTCTAGAGTAAACACTAGGCTAAATTAGTTATCCATTGCATATCGCATGTTATCCATATTGTATTAATTAACTACTTTTATATTGGTGAGCAAAATCTGACTCTGGACAATTCAAGTTCCCATAGATCAATAAACACCATCCTCTCTGTTAAAAGTGAGGAGAAAGTTACAGGGAAATATCCTAAAAAGAAAATCGTGATTTCTTTAAGAAGAGCATGCAGACAACAATATTTTTTAATGAGTTTTGCAAAGGAAAGAAATATTTCCTGTTTTCAAAGGAATCATATGATGGTCTTTCTTCAATATAGAGAATGATTTCTACATCACATTCTAGAAATATTCATAAACCGGAACAATAACCTAGTAACTATACATTAAGTTACAATCATGTTAAACAAAAACATAATTAATATAATTATAGGCTCTGCTATGCTGTTTTTATCATAAAAGTTGTTATCAGGAAGGTGCTTTATCTCTCTTCTATAAAACCGTGCATCCGTGGTCCAGGGATGGAAATGACCTTTCAAATACAGGCAAGTCGCGCACCAAAACATTTAAGATAATTTTTATTATTAAAACACTATTTTAGTAAAAACAAGCTTAACTAATGAACTATCTTATTTAAGGGAATATTTCAACCTTTTTGATGACGCGTATTCTGATCTGATCAGACACCCTTGGAGGACCATTTCTTGGTTTGTCTAGGACACTACCAGTCTGACGAAATTTCAATATCAGACGGCCTACTGTTGTATGAGAGATGGCCTCACGATCAGTATAAATTCGATTATATTTCTCAACAACAGATTGATTAGTAGCGCTATCAGCGAGTAGTAGCCACCAGCCATGAACAATAACTCAACTCTCTCGTTTATTGATAAAGGCATATCTGAAAATTAAAGGAAAAATATTTTAAATGCAAATCATAACTACAAAAAACTTTGATTATAATTGAATTTGACAAATATTATGACTGATACACTTAATCAATTGTAAATTACCACATGATAGAATATTTATTATATATCAGAAGAAAGAAAAAGATATTCTAACAAATTAATTGTACATTTTTTCACATCGCATTCTACATAATTTTTTGGTGCACGACTTACCTTATATCGGGCCCACCCGATATAACGATAAAGGTTCTAATAAACATGATATGCAGATGACCTCTTTGTTAAAACAAAAAGAAACAATGATGCTACTGTTATTGGAGTTATGCAACCTCCTCCTGGATGGATTAAAGATGAAGATGCGTAACATGTTAGAACTAGTCATAATGAAACCTAAAGCTTTCAAATAAAGAAATGAGTTGGCTGGCATACTATACTTGTGCAAACTTTTAATGCAGTTTTTTATAGATTTAAAGGATCCGCAAAACATGCCAATCAATCAATAATTTGAAATAAACTTCTTTCACAACTTTTTAGAACATACATGTACAATTATACTACATTATACTACATATTCAATTTTTTAGAAATTTTATGGTATTTCAATGAGTAAGAGTGTGTGTGTGTGTGTGTGTGTATGTTTTCATAAGTATGGTATGTGTGCGTATAGATTGCTGGGTTGGTAGTTAGTTCCAGTTTTAGAATTTTAATATCATCAATACACTACTGACCAGTTTTCTATTACGTCACAGTATATCTTGGGTTTAACATAATCAG
Organism: Hermatobates lingyangjiaoensis; assembly: GCA_026182355.1. Taxonomy (NCBI): domain Eukaryota; kingdom Metazoa; phylum Arthropoda; class Insecta; order Hemiptera; family Hermatobatidae; genus Hermatobates; species Hermatobates lingyangjiaoensis. The sequence continues at coordinate 5,652,401 of JAPFBL010001928.1, forward strand.
ATAATGCAATCTTGAATATAATATAACTCTACAGATTCCTGTACAGCTAGCCTTTACAATGACCATTAACAAAGCACAGGGGCAATCAATGCAAATATGTGGATTAAATTTGACAAATCCATGCTTCTCACATGGACAGCTGTACTTTCGGTGTTCACGAGTTGGAAAGCCATCAAACTTATTCGTTCTTCTACCCAATAGGAAAGCAAAAAAATGTTGTATATTTACAAGCGCTACAACAAAAATATATTGGCAGAATATTTTTTATATCAAGAAGTAATAAACAGGAAAAATAAAGTCCACCATTAATACTCTAATTGTTTAAGATATCAAGGAATCGATTCGTTGATGTTCTTGATTTATCTTTAGCAGATATTTTAGGCAAAATATAACTTAAGTAAAATCTACTTAGAAATTTGTACTAAGCATAAATCTACATGGCATGTATGCTAAAAATGCTAAAGGTAACACGGCATTCACTAACAGTTGATAAAGTTCGTGGTACGAAGTTCACTGGATCAGCTGGTAAGAAATAAAAGATGAATTTTTGGATTTAATATATCCAAAATCTCTTTATATTCATGTTCATGTGATCCAGCGTTCAAGAGCCTCAACCAATCAGACTCCAAACTATATCAAAGAATGATGTCCGGTTAGGTAGTTAAGTAGTTAATATTAATTTTTTTTATTTTATAAAAAAGGTATGTTCAGTTTTGTTTTAAAATAAAAGAAATTCAAATTTTCAAAGTTAAATTATGATTGATCAGTATTCACACTAGAACTTTTTTATTGAAATCAAAAAGCATTCAATCCACGTGATAATTTGTGTTAATTGTGTGGTAATGACGCACTATGATATAATATTGAATGTCATTCAGTTAAAAATGACCTTGATGGATAGAGCGTAAATATATTTTTTTTCTTAGTAATGATCATATCATGTAGAATAGGTTTTAGCCATTTTTAGTCTGTGTTATCCTAAAATCTCTCACCACAGGAAACTAATAAATTCAATAAAAGCCATATTGTAGTGATGTACCTATGAAATCATTTAATGAGAAAAGCCCATTAAAACTTAACCATATCATAGTTTTCTACACACTAATTTAGCAGAACAAAAATAGTCAATTCATGATAATTTCCTTCAACCTAATTACCTAATAATTTTCATTAATAGAATATAGGGAGGAAATATTTTCCCAACATTGCATTTATACAACTGATAAAGTCATGTATTTAACTAATATTTCTAGATATTTACTAATTTAGATCAAACAAAGGTGTTTAATATTAGCGTATATAATATTATGTAATTTTCAGGAAGGTATAAAATACTATAAGCTAATTATAAGGGTTACGTTTAATTTATTTCGTAGAAATGTCTTAGGCATTGTTGAGCCTGCTATTGACAGCTCTCTTGTGAAGACATTATATATATATATAATGGCAAGTTTTAGAAAAGGACAATGATAGGGATAATTTAAGACTTCGAAGTGAGTTATGAAAGTTGTTGGACTGAGAGAATGGTCCTCGGTACTTACAGCCTTCCAGATTGATATATATGAACAAAAGAGAAAGGAAACAAGTCAGACGAACAGATAAATCCTATCTCTTTATTACTGGATAAGAATAATCTTTCTTTGAAATATTACCTCATTCTTGAACTAATTTACAAGAACTATGATTTTTTTTCAATATTTTCTCTTTTTTTTCATTCAGATTCATCTAATTATTAATAAACATTAAAACCAGAGTACAAAGTTTTTCCCGTCTAATATAGGCAAGATAAGAACGTTATTTGTAATTTTTAAAATTTCAAATTTACATTGATAATAAAATATAAAATAAATTACATATTTATTTCATATAAATAATAATAAATTACATATTTCATAATAAAATTACATTGATAAGAAAAAAAAGTAAAATAAACTAATTAAATTACATTAATTAATCAAATTATACTAATTAAATTAAAATTACTTAGGACCCTTAATAAGACATTCGTTGTATTACCTCCGGTAACTTTGCACTTTTGAAGAGTATGGACGTAGAATTACTATTTATGGTAGGTTTTGTGTTTTCTTGTGTTAGGTTTTACTCTGTGATATGTCTGAAGTGCGACAGATGTTGAAATATAACTCAATGTCTCCACAACAATTATTTTAAGGAGAGAAGTAGTTAGCAAGATTCAATGCTACTTTATTAGAAAAATCTAGTTTGTTATTCCAATCAGCGTTTTGCCCCTAAGAAAGAAGTTTTAGCCCCGCTGTCTGTTATCGCTGTTTTATTCTTTCCCCGCCTCTTTGTGTAAAATCATTGATTAATCTAATGAATTAGGTGTTTTTCAACTGGCAACCAGCCACCTAGCTGTCTACTGTTTTTGTGACCATAACAGATGGCGACATATTGAATTGGGTTTGTTAGTTCTATTCCCGTGTGTTTCCTACAGGAGTATTACTCTACAATTTGATAAATTATTCTCATGGAGTATCTTATTTTATATATATATTTATCAACGTCAAAACCACAATAAGAAAGGCGAAAAAAAGACAAGGGTCTTTCAACCGTAACAAGAGATCTTCGTCAGAGTCAAATCCTAAGAGTTGGGTTACTGTCGCTGCGTCTCCGGCGTGCTTGGTTTTTCTCTCTCACACTCTCTTCTCGTAAAGATGGATATTCCAAAAAATGTTTCCTTACGTAGAGTTGCTCTTCTTCGATTTTGAACTTATGAAAATAATGAGACGATTGCTAATAATACTATTATTATAAATTAATTGGCAACAAACACCATACGTCTGAGTTGTATACAAAGAGAGTTGTATTGGGTCATTATATCTATATATAATTATATTTAGATATATTTATTTGTTGTATCTATAGTATAGAGTAAATATAAATTTTTATATGTTGAGACCATTTCATTAACTTTTTACCCTATAATGAGTAAATACCACAGAATAAGTGATCGAACTACGTTAAAAATATCATATATTTTACTATGAAATTTAAGAAAAATAAAAAGCGTGAAGATTGTATCTTAACCTACTAAACGAACAAAACTTTTCTAACAGTTCTGTTAACCTCAAACAGATGTTAACACGGTTAGTTAGGAAGGATTAGATCATGGGTACTAACTGTAAGTTATAACGTGCAATTGGACTATTATATTGTGTGGACTTGTTCCTTGGGCATTTGTTCATTCGTAGGGTTGTGATATAAAATGTTGTGATAATAATATATATATATATATAATGGTTGTGATAATAAAATCCCAACTTATATATATTAACATTGAGTCTACACAATACACAATACTAAATACTAAATATTAACATTATAAATAGTAAAAATTATTTATTTTTATCATCAATAAGGCAGTGAAAGTGAAAGTGAAAGTGAAATTATGTTTAGTGATATGAGTAAAAAAAAAACTTTCACAATGCCGTTTGTTTAAAAAAAAAAAAGAAAATGTATATTTATGGGAACAAAGATTATTTTCTAAAGCTTCAGCGGAATTGATTGATAACAGATTCCATTATAAACTGACATTACATGATTTACTCCTCTTGCCGCCCTTCTGCCTCGTCATCACATTCGTCAAAAAATTAGATCCAGACGAAATAAACCTTAGCGCAATCTGATTTTTAATAAAAAAGTTCATTGAATGTAATTTATGGCTTTCTTGCAACTGTAGTTGTCAAAGCAGACACTATATTTTTGGAATATAGGACAATTTTTTTTTTCTTTCAATAATGCTTGATCATTCAGAAATGACTAATATATCAACTACATTATACCAATCTCAAAAACAAGAATATTAATAATTTATATTTTTTCTTGCAATACAACGTTTCATCAGTAAATTAACAAACGTTTTTCTGATTGGTGTACGTCTACTTTAACCTTCCGTCACTCTTGTTTTATATTGCTTTTTACAATTTAACTATAACAAATGATATTTTAATCCATACAAGTTTATTTAATCGACAGGGAGTAATTTAAAAAAACATTGTTTAAAAATTAAGCTGAAAGTAGTGTAAATATAAAAGTAAACCAGATTCATGAAGGCTGACAATGCTGACGTATGAGTGCGTATAAGAAGCTAAGCTGTAGGTATCCACCATCGTCTTTCAGCGGACAAGTTTCTCAATTATCTATCTACATTTCAACATTGTCATATAAATTCTACACGTATGTTTTATTTATCAGATTATTTTAATCATTTGCACCTACATTTTTCCACTATGAATTATATCAGTGAAAATATTCTTAAGAATTATTTTCGAATATAAAAAAAATTACTAACAATATCTGTATATTCATCATGCTGTTTGTTTCTTGACCACTCTTTATTCACAAGTTTTGAGATTTTTTTGAGGGTTTTGGAATTTCCAGAATTTCCAGATAAGAATTTATATTGACAAATTTAAATCTCTGGAAATTCTTATCAATATAATACAAAACCAGACTGGAATACGTAAATCCATAATTTATCTTTTTTGTTACATATTAGCAAAGAATAGAACTAATGTAGTCGTAATAATTGTGCTCAATGTATTAATGTTTTAGCCCTGAGGATGACATAAATATATGTCGAAACGTTGGTGAAGAAGCGTTTTTTACTATCTAGACCAAAACCCTCAAAAAAATTTCAAAACCTGTGAATATCTGTATATATTTGTTATTTGCATGAACACCTTGACACGTTCCTATTTTCTTTGTCAATATTTTGTTGATTGAAGGATACATTCCTAAGTAACTTTGAAAACTCACCATATTTTCAATAGCCTCAATTTTTTGTCTCGATATTGATGTTTTTCTACACCATCAACATGAATTACTTACCAATTAATCAACATCATTATAATAACTGCCACTCTTTTCTTTTAAGAAGGATACTCAACCATATCGATTTACATGTCTCAATTTTGTAATAATATTAAGATCCTAAAATTCAATTTAAGTGTTAAGTACAGGTATTCAGAATTATTCTTGATATTTGATTGAAATTAGCGTTTTAGCTTCTAAGGTGACTAATTTGTTTAAATTTGGCACTGTTGTTATGATTTTTCATATTCTGTTTTATTATTACCTTGTTTGCTCATAATTCATGAGTTTCCATCAATTTCATTGATAGAAAAAAAATAACATGAGAATAGTTTAATAACTTGATAGATAAATAATACATATTAACAAATTAATAAGAAATTAATTATATCATAAAATTTAAAAGATTATTAAGAAACATTAATAACTATTCTGAACAACCAGAAGATTATGTTTTTCTATATCTCTCTCTTTGCTTCAAATCCTGTTAAGTGAATGGAAAGATGCACAAGTCATAGCTAAATGTCTCCTGTTATAAACCTTTTACTTCCATTTTCAACCATAAAGCCTACTAGAAGCATTCAAACTAATGTTTCTAGTACTCTCTGAATCTGTGTACTTACTGTGTGCCACTCACTGTAATATATTTTGTGTTGGTTTGTCATTTACTAAGCTGGGTTTCAATGTAAATGTTCAATGGATCATCTGTCAACGCAGCAACTTTCTTACTGATACCTATGAAAACTCACAAGGCTTGACTTTTAATGACTGTTTCTATCGTTCAATTATTAATCTCATCCCTAAGCAAACTTATTTTACGTTAGAGACTTAAAAAAAAGCACTTAATAACCTCATTGGTTCTATATAAAATGTAATAACCAATTTGTATGACATAGGGTTCTCTTTTAATGTTTCTTAATAATCTTTTAAATTGCATGATATAATTAATTCCTTATTAGTTTGTTAATATGTATTATTTATCTATCAAGTTATTAAACTATTGTCATGTTATTTTTTTTAAATAAGTGCATTACTGTTTTGGGCATTAGCACTAATGATAGTTGTTTATAATATGTAAAAGATTTAGGCACCACATTTTGATCTAGTCTATCAAATGTTATAGCTTCGTATAAGTAGCAGTCAACATACTCGTAACAAACTCGACCACTGTCCCGGCAAATCTGCTATTTAGCAAAGAAAGTCCTACATTTGATGTAGCTCTGCCCTTGCACGTTCCTGGGTCAATCTAAATTTGTCATCTACAGTAATGTAAAGATCATGCATCGGTTGGGTATGGTATATTCTTAATCTATTTCGGACTATCGTATTTAACCTGTATGAATATAATCTGTCATCAATCCTGGCACAAAGCTATCTTCAATCTTGGTACAATTTTACAGAGCTGCGATGGGCAAGCTTCAATTCTTATATTAACTGCACAAAAAGGTTCTCATAATCTTCCTCTCAATGACCGATGATCTCACAGAGTTCGTTCTTTTATAGTTTTAGAAGCTGCTTCTCTGGCTGCTTGGTCAACTTTTTTGTTTTCTTTTTCCTCTATATGACAAGGAATTCATGTAAATTCTATTAACTTTCCCTTGTTATGAAGGTAAAGAAATGACACTTGTATGTGTTGCACAAGAAGCTCTTCTGTGTTATCTTTTAGTGTTATTAAGGTTCCCATTGAGTCGTCCAATATCATGTCAACTTTGCTAACTCTACGTGATAGTATTCAAGAGTTTTTTTCAATTGCAGTGAACTATAAAATGAATACGCTTGCCACTGTTCGAAGACTATATAAAAAACACTCCTACGGTTACTACACACTATCTTCTTGTACCCTTATTTTAACCTTCTGTCAATCTTTTTTTATATTGCTTTTTACAATTTAACTACAACAGAAGATATTTTAAGCCATGAAAGTTTCTTTAATCAACAGGGGATCAACCCCACAACCGCTTATTGATCCGCCCCTGTATATTTTCCCATAATGCATATAGTTCCCTAGCATTTCTTTTTGCATAGATTTATGCAATATTGGAGAAGTACTGGACTTGGATTGCTTTTCAACAATGTTAGAAGATGTTTGGAGAAACCGTATTGATGAAAATGCTATGCAGCCCTTAATGAAATCCCATCTCTACTTTTCCTAACATAATACGTAGAGCAGCAGTATATTATGACAACTGATAATATACTTTAGAATTTTTTTTGAAAATAATCCCATGCAGAAAATGATCTACCTACCTTCCTCTTGTAACGCACCAACTCCCTACCAGTCGTCTGCAACCACTGGATTATTTCTAATTGCTACTCGGCCGGTATACATTTCACAGTTGTTTACTATCAACATATGGTACATGACATGCATCACTGCTCCCACTATAATCGAATTATATAGGTAGCTTGCGGCAACCGTATGATCCATTAAAATATTAATGCTTCCCTATAACAGAGTTCGCAAGCTTTTAACTTGACCTTACACAACCTAATCACACAGACACTCAAAGTATCTTAGTGTTAAGAGGAATACTATTATTATAAGTATCAGTCTAATATTTTTTAAATACTTGTTCATATCCTCAATACTTTTATTACTACTCCTTATTATTTGATTTATTATGCTTTAGCTTCACATTTCATCTCATTTTCATTTTACTCCTCTACTTTCATGCATCCTCTTCTAGCTAGGTCACAAAACTCTGACTGTTTTAAATTCTGATAGACATCTGCCAGTTGAACCAAGCCACTTATCCATCAATTCTCTCAAAATATTTCAGTTATCAGTTTAACAATATTTTTCTCTCTTAATTTTATTCTGTATTTTAATGTGCTGTTATCGTTGACAGTTTTATTTTGTCTACAGAAGTACGGCTACATTACCAACAATAATTCATTTTTTATGAAGTAGAGACGTACACGCTATCTGGTTGTCAAGGACAACTGGAACCTTTTCTCGGGTTTATTTGCCTCAGATTTAGGCCTGAGGTGGCTTTGTACCACAGTTTGCTTCTCTGCTCTACCCGCAGTATTTATTTTTCCACCCACATCACGTTTTGTTTGACTTAGATTTGACTTGGGTCAATGATAAGAAATCCCTTCTATTCTCCAAATGACACTATTATACCTAACAATTGACTATAGCACAAAAATAATATGTGATGCTGTATCTACTAAGAAACATATATTAAATAACGTATAGTGGCAAAAAATAAATAAGATGATGACGTAGATCACATTTACAAAACGAATTAAAAGGAATAAAAAAATTATTGAAACTAAAATATTGTGTATAACAACACATTGCCCTTAGTTTTTGTGTTTAATAAACCAGCTTCATATTGTTAATCATATTATTCAAATAACCGCTGGTGTTAAGACAGCAGGTGATTGTCTTGTTCTCGTCAACTCAAGACAGTTTGCTAGCAGTCAATACAGTTTGCTTATAATCAGTGATAACTTACTTACAGTTTGTTGTCGCTGACAAACCATTGTTTACAATGTATCATTCGAGTTTCACCAAAATTAACATTCACCAAACTATTCCTCCTTCATTTGGTGATTTACGATGACTCTTTCTCCGGTTTAATATCATACCTATCCAGTAGAAACACTGCTGTATACTTTGTATATCTAGTCAAAATTTAAATATACGACTTATACAAGTTGTTTGGTGAAAAAAAAATATTATTAAAAAATAAAAAATATAATCCCAACTCCTTTATGTTTCATATACTCGTATTTTCAAATAAAAGGATAATTTACATCTAATGACTATTTGTATATTTCTATTCACTGTGATATGTGAGAAACTGTAATTAAGACCATAAAGACCATCATTTAGATTTTATTATTAATATTTTTTTTATATGCTATAGTGAGCTGTTTATTTATCACTCATATATATATTATTGAAAAGCAGAGCAGATTCTGCATTCACGACTTTTTTAAGTAGCTGTTCTTTTCTCCTAATGACACTTCTATGTTGCAGAGGCAATGCAAATAGTAGATTTCCCAACGACATTTTCAGACAAAAACATAATCACATAACTACTAAAATTTTATTCACTACTTTTTAAACACAAGCTTTCGACCTCGTTGGTCATCCTCAGGCAGAATAAATTACTAAGACAGATAAATAATATAAAATCTTAAAGTAAAAATAACAGGATACAACTAGAAATGCATATATAATAGATAACAATAGAAAAGGTGATATAGATATAACAATCTATAATAAACACCGACTTCAAGAAACTTTGATAATAAAATTAAACTAACAAGGATGGAGTGATGGCTAGTTAACCTCCCGGACGCTAGGATCGCCACCTACTATTACCTCTTAGTATTGTTACATCTATATCACCTTTTCTATTGTTATCTATTATGTATGCATTTCTATTTGTATCCTGTTATTTTTACTTTAAGATTTTATATTATTTATCTGTCTTAGTAATTTATTCTGCCTGAGGATGACCAACGAGGTCGAAAGCTTGTGTTTAAAAAGTAGTGAATAAAATTTTAGTAGTTATGTGATTATGTTTTTGTCTGAAAATGTCGTTGGGAAATCTACTATTTGCATTGCCTCTGCAACATAGAAGTGTCATTAGGAGAAAAGAACAGCTACTTAAAAAAGTCGTGAGCGCAAAATCTGCTCTGCTTTCCAATAACGTATGCTTAGATGAAGATCTGCTGCCAACTTATACAAATATATATATATATATATAAACTAGAATTTAAAAAGAACACATAGAAAGGAAACCACTGAACTCACTACTATATTTCGATGTCCTCGTCTTCAGGAAAAGAAGTGAATCGCTCCAAAGTCTGATAACGACAATTTGAAATGGAAAAAATAGACTAAGATATTTCAACCACAACAAGCGGTTTTTGTCAGAGTCAAAAACCAAACATACGAAGACCGCTTGTTGTGGTTGAAAGATCTTTTCTTTTTTTCCCAATTCATATTGTAGTTTGATCATTCATTGTTATTTCACGTGTAAAATCGTGTGAATTTCTCCTGAAGACGGATCATCCGAAAATTTGAGTTTGTAAGTAACTCAAATCTTACTTACAAACTAGAGACACTATGATTTTCCCTGTGTGTTGCTTTTCTTCGTTTTTGAGCTGATATATATATATATATATATATATATAATATATATATATATATATAAAAAGATTTCACATAAACACGTGAAACAACAATCAATGGATTGTTTTAAATACCACTTTTAAAATACCACTCTTCCCTCCCACTCTTCTCAACTCCTCACCAGATGTTTTCTGCATCTAGTGTTCAGTTGGGTTTTTGACTCTGACGAAGACCGCTTGTTACGGTTGAAAGATCTTAGTCTTGTTTTCCCATTTCTTATTGTGGTTTGATCATATATATATATATATATATATATATATATATATATATATATTATCACTGATAAAACGAAATACGATCCAAACTGGACACAATACGAGTTCGAGATTAACAAAGAGTAACACACAAAGTAGGGAAACACACTTACAGACTCAAATTTTCGGGTAATCCGTCTTCAGGAGAAAAGAGAATGGGAGACCAAGCACGTTGTAGGCGCAACGGCAAGTAACCAACCCGGCAACCGCCAGTGCTGTCAACCGTACCCGGTCTTAAAGTATAAAATTAGGAGAAGATATAAACAGAAGCTCAGATAAGCAGTACTGGTTGGGTAAAACTATAAGTATGTGAAAAATTATAAACAATATAAGATAAAAACAAACTATAAGAAACAAAAATAATGATAGAGAAAAGAAGAAGAAATAAATAAATAAAAATAAATACAATACAAAAAACTTGCATTGGTTGTTTTAGTAAATAAAAGATAGAGACTGAATAAAAGGGTAAGTATGGGAAAAGTAGTTAAGAATAAGAATTTAGAAAAATAAAAATTTATTTTTCTAAATTCTTATTCTTAACTAGTTTTCCATACTTACCCTTTTATTCAGTCTCTATCTTTTATTTACTAAAACAACCAATGCAAGTTTTTTGTATTGTATTTATTTTTATTTATTTATTTCTTCTTCTTTTCTCTATCATTATTTTTGTTTCTTATAGTTTGTTTTTATCTTATATTGTTTATAATTTTTCACATACTTATAGTTTTACCCAACCAGTACTGCTTATCTGAGCTTCTGTTTATATCTTCTCCTAATTTTATACTTTAAGACCGGGTACGGTTGACAGCACTGGCGGTTGCCGGGTTGGTTACTTGCCGTTGCGCCTACAACGTGCTTGGTCTCCCATTCTCTTTTCTCCTGAAGACGGATTACCCGAAAATTTGAGTCTGTAAGTGTGTTTCCCTACTTTGTGTGTTACTCTTTGTTAATCTCGAACTCGTATATATATATATATATATATATATATATATAAACTAAAATTTTCAATAGAATACACAGAAGAGAAATCACTGAACTCACTACTATATTTTGATATCCTCGTCGTCAGGAATAGATGTGAATCGCTTCAAAGGCTGATAACGACTCAGATATATATATACTCGTATATATATATATATATATATATATATATATAATGATTCATTTACAGAAAATGAAATCTTCAAAAATTAATAATACAAAAGATTTATGAATTTAGTAATAATCTGTTTCATACAATTGCATACACAACCTATTTCACAGAATAATTTACATTGATAAGCCAACAACTAGATTCCAACCTTCTTAGTTCCAAAAAGGTTGCTCTAGTCTGGTATAGAGAGGGTCAAAAATGTATAATATAACCAGTAGAAATAGTTACTAAGAGCTGAAAAAATGGACACTAAGGAATACAGGTAATGAGACAACGGACCAATTGGAAAAGGTTAATGCTAAGAAACCATATGCATCCTGGAGCTTTCTAGATTACTAGAGTACTTTCTAGACTACCTAGATTTCTCATGGGTGCAATTGATGAATGGATTATGAAGGAACCCAATAAAGGTGAAATAATAACTGGGACAAAGTTTATGTGATAGCATAACATAGTTTATGAGTAAAGTTTAAAAAACTGATCAATTTCTTTAACCATCTTTTGAACTAGACAGTGATAAAAAAATGATGAAAGTTAATTAATCAATCTGGCAAGCTATTAAAGTCATTAAACTGAGATTCTAAATCCCACCCCTCTTATAAACCTCGCGTCTATAGCTTAAGTTATTTTAGATTATTCAATGGACTTCATAGAGGTAGATAACTGAGCATCCCTCAGTTCTATAGTTTTAGGGAGGGGTTCCCAAAGTGGGTTCTGCGGAACCCAGGGATTTCTTACAGACTGTCTGGGGTTCTGTGAAAAACATTTAGTAAAAATATTTTTCTAAAATTTTTTTTATGGGTATGGATTTATTCTATAATTCTTGTGAATCATGAAACCGAATAATGATTATATATACATATACCCATAAATGATTAAACCACAATAAGAAAATGGGAAAGCAAGACTAAGATCTTTCAACCGTAACTAGCGGTCTTCGTCAGAGTCAAAAACCCAACTGAGTTGGGTTTTGACTCTGACGAAGACCGGTTGTTACGGTTGAAAGATCTTAGTCTTGCTTTCCCATTTTCTTATTGTGGTTTGATCATTGATTGTTATTTCACGTGTTTATGTGAAATCTTTTTATATACCCATAAATAGAAGAGGTCAACATTTTATTTGAAAATCACTAGTGAAATGAATCACTAGTTAGTTTTTGGAACTGTCTGATTCCCGAATTTTCTGCCATTGCAAAAGTAGCACTTCACATATTGCTGCCATTTCCCACTACCTACTTATGTGAAACTGGATTTTCCCTTTAAAACTGCCATAGAAACCAAATACCATAGTAGACTTAATGCTGGGGTTAACTTGAGAATCAAACTCTCAACTTTAAAGCCAAAAATGATTACAAAACAATCTCTGTGTTAAAATTGCTAGTAATTCTGTTTTATGTGCTAAGCAATTGTAGAAAATACAAAAAATTAAAATCTTTTAATTTTGAATTTTTTATACGAAAAATACCCATTGCAGTAATATTACTTTGTTAATTGTTTTTAAACATACATGCTACTTAAAAAGGCAAATGAAAATATTTATATTATGATTGTATGAAATCATTAGAATCAGGAGTTCCCGGGAAAGTTACTAGAACCCTTTTTGAAAAACCTTTTTCAAAAAACCTTTTTGAAAAGTTTAAACAACTCTGGTTTTAGGTATGACAACAAAAGTCTTCATCCTCTCCTATGCATCCTCCCATGTTAGGCAACATGTACACTATGTATATTCTAACTCAGTAGTTAATTTAGTCTGAAGTAATAAATTAACATAAGATGATTAAGAATCAATAACAATTTTACCACAAATTGTTTAAATGCCACGTATTAATAAAACATAATCTTATATTAGGCATGGCATATTACACATTTATCATAAGCAGAAGTAATTTTCTATTATAAATTATATCGAACTTTAAAAGTATATTATTTTAATGTATATGACTATTACTGATATTCTGTATTATTATGTTTTACTCATTTTATTAATAATTATAGAAATATAATACTAAATCATCATTGTAATAACTTATTCTGATTCATTGTAAACTGCATTTTTTGGCATAAGTAGTTTAATTAATTACGTTTATCAAAGTAAAAAAATATTCAGTACATGCCAGACACTCTTAAATTCCATTTTGTTGAATTAAAGAGAGAGAAAAAGAAGTTAATTTTGAATCACATTGAGATTTAATATAGAATGATTGTGGAATATATAAATGATTCCTTTAGATTCAGAAATTCCAAAACCTTCTTCAATTCAAATCTACTCGTCAAAAAAGAATTCCTTGAACTTTTATAATGCTATAAGATGTAGGTGTAATAATGTTGCATACAGTTCGTTCTCTTGAGAAAGTAAATACACGACCCACTTCTCAATATTTTATTCTTGCTGAGCAAATCGCAATATCTTCCACGCTTTCAGAGCTTTACATATTCCATGTGGTATTACTTCCGAATTTCTCCATCAGAATTAGTTTATGATTTCACGAAGGATGAGTTTCAGAACTTCAAACAATTCGTTCTATATTATTATTTCTTATAAAAAGCTTTATTCCAAGTTTAATATAGATATTAGATTTGTTTTTTCTAATAAATATTGCTAATGAAAATGACTCATACCTTTTGAATTAGTTATATACACTCATTGTTTCATAATTATGAATGAACATAATACTCAAGTGTTATTCATTTAAATAACCTAATAATTCTTATAAATTTTAAAACTATCCGTTTACTGCATGATTATTTGTAAAATGTATACAGAAAACAGCGAAAAAAGAACAGAGAGAGAGATAATTTGACTTTACAACGATATTATAGAATTCGTATCAATACTTCTATCGTATTGCTCTTTGTATTCTATTTTTAAAGGCTTTTCTTCCATTTCCTTACAGTAAACAGAACAACATTAAGGCAAGGTGTTTCATCTTTCTACCTTGGATTCTCAACAGAAAGAGAAATGTCTGTGTGGACACAATGGTTGTAAAACTGTCTCATTGTTAACCATAATCCTTGTTTTTACTACCCTCCATTCGAGCTCCCTTCTTTCTTGCTGCTTTTCTAGTAACAGCATTTACCCTTTGAAATGTACCACTACACAAATACACTAGAATTTACTAATACAGGATAATGTATTCTGTCTGAAACTCACAAGTAACTTTAAGGAGAAGCATATAATACCTCTTTGGAGACTGTTCTATTCCGAGCCTCAATCTCTACCATTAGTTGCATTTAAACTAACTTTTAAATATTATCTTATTATTAATGTTATTAAATTATTTATATTATATTTCGTAATAATGTATAATGTACTAATTATACATTATTAATTATTAATATTGTTACAATATTAATTATATAATAAATATAATATAATATTAGATCTTTCAACCGTAACAAGCGGTCTTCGTCAGAGTCAAAAACCCAACTTCAGATTGTTCAAAGATCTTAGTCTTGTTTTCCCATTGTCTTATTGTGGTTTGATCATTGATATATATATATCATGATTTGTTTTCTTGACCCAATATTTATATGATGTAATTTTCTTGAGGTTTGAGGTCCAATGATTAAAACTAGTCCATTTGCCGACGTTTCGACATATATTTATGACATATATATTTTCGACATATATATTTACCCTGAAGATGACATAAATATATGTCGAAACGTCGGCAAATGGACTAGTTTTAATCATTGGACCTCAAACCTCAAGAAAATTACATCAGATATATATATATATATATATATATATACCCACCATATATATACACCCACCAGCTTGAGAATGACCGAGGAACGGTCGAAACCGGTCGCAACGACACGAGGAAGGCGCAAAGGGGTCTAATGACAAACGCCACACCACTCAACTTCAACTTCAACTCATAATGCCCATAGCCCGGACAAGATTCTTTACGAGGAACTCTTCTGCGTGAGGACGCCTATGCCATTCCTGCCCTCTGTGAAATTAAAGTGGGACTGCGAGCCCTCTCCAGGAAGGACGGCGGATGCGGCCAAGCGTTGTTAGGAAACCGACGGGGAAAAGGTCTACATACACCCACATCAATAGAATTTACAGAAAACACCAACAACCAGTATCTAATGAAATCCACTAAGCCCATAGTAAACACCAAGTTCGACGAGGTACACTTCCAAGCCAGGACCCAAGACCTTCATCCCAACTCTATTGGAAAATTAAGTAGGGATGGCGAGCCCTCTCCCGGGAGTGAAGGCTGAGGCGGCCGAGCAGACGGAGTTGTGCTAAGGAGAAACGTGTTCAACGAATAAACACCCACAACCAATAAGAAGTGCCAAAAGTAATACGTAACAGGGATTGGCTCGTCTTTTTACAATATCTAACTGGCATTCAACAAAAATATATATATTTATATTATATAGTAAAAGACAGCCAATCCCTGTTACTATTAACTTTGGGCACTTCTTATTGGTTTGGGTGTTTATTCGTTGAACACGTTTCTCCTTAGCACACTCCGTCTGTCGGCCGCCTCAGCCTTCACTCCGGGAGAGGGCTCGCAGTCCCTACTTAATTTTCCAATAGAGTTGGATTGAAGGTCTTGGGTCCTGGCTTGGAAGTGAACCTCGTCGAACTCGGTGTTTCTATGGGCTTAGTGGATTTCATTAGATACTGGTTGTTGGTGTTTTCTGTAAATTCTATTGATGTGGGTGTATGTAGACCTTTTCCCCGTCGTTTCTTAACACCTTGGCTGCATCCGCCGTCCTTCCTGGAGAGGGCTCGCAGTCCCTACTTTAATTTCACAGAGGGCAGGAATGGCATAGGCGTCCTCACGCAGAAGAGTTCCTCGTAAGAATCTGGTCCTGGCTATGGGCATTATGATTTGAAGTTGAAGTTGAGTGTGTGTGGCGTTTGTCATTAGACCCCTTTACTGCAGTGTTTTCTTGAAGAATGCGTGGCGCTTTCCTCGTGTCGTTGCGACCGGTTTCGACCGTTCCTCGGTCATTCTCAAGCTGGTGGGTGTAGTTCCTGGCTGGATTGTGCGTTATTATATGTTGAATGCCAGATTAGATATTGTAAAAGACGAGCCAATCCCTGTTACGTATTACTTTGGGCACTTCTTATTGGTTGTGGGTGTTTATTTCGTTGAACACGTTTCTCCTTACCACTCCGTCTGCTCGGCCGCCTCAGCCTTCACTCCGGGAGAGGGCTCGCAGTCCCTACTTAATTTTCCAATAGAGTTGGATGAAGGTCTTGGCGTCCTGGCTTGGAAGTGAACCTCGTCGAACTCGGTGTTTACTATGGGCTTAGTGGATTTCATTAGATACTGGTTGTTGGTGTTTTCTGTAAATTCTATTGATGTGGGTGTATGTAGACCTTTTCCCCGTCGGTTTCTTAACACGCTTGGCTGCATCCGCCGTCCTTCCTGGAGAGGGCTCGCAGTCCCTACTTTAATTTCACAGAGGGCAGGAATGGCATAGGCGTCCTCACGCAGAAGAGTTCCTCGTAAGAATCTGGTCCTGGCTATGGGCATTATGATTTGAAGTTGAAGTTGAGTGTGTGTGGCGTTTGTCATTAGACCCCTTTACTGCAGTGTTTTCTTGAAGAATGCGTGGCGATTTCCTCGTGTCGTTGCGACCGGTTTCGACCGTTCCTCGGTCATTCTCAAGCTGGTGGGTGTAGTTCCTGGCTGGATTGTGCGGGAGAGGGCTCGCAGTCCCTACTTAATTTTCCAATAGAGTTGGATGAAGGTCTTGGCATTCAACATATAATAACGCACAATCCAGCCAGGAACTACACCCACCAGCTTGAGAATGACCGAGGAACGGTCGAAACCGGTCGCAACGACACGAGGAAAGCGCCACGCATTCTTCAAGAAAACACTGCAGTAAAGGGTCTAATGACAAACGCCACACACACTCAACTTCAACTTCAAATCATAATGCCCATAGCCAGGACCAGATTCTTACGAGGAACTCTTCTGCGTGAGGACGCCTATGCCATTCCTGCCCTCTGTGAAATTAAAGTAGGGACTGCGAGCCCTCTCCAGGAAGGACGGCGGAATGCAGCCAAGCGTGTTAAGAAACCGACGGGGGAAAAGGTTTACATACACCCACATCAATAGAATTTACAGAAAACACCAACAACCAGTATCTAATGAAATCCACTAAGCCCATAGTAAAACACCGAGTTCGACGAGGTTCACTTCCAAGCCAGGACGCCAAGACCTTCATCCAACTCTATTGGAAAATTAAGTAGGGACTGCGAGCCCTTCCCGGAGTGAAGGGCTGAGGCGGCCGAGCAGACGGAGTGTGTAAGGAGAAACGTGTTCAACGAATAAACACCCACAACCAATAAGAATGCCCAAAAGTAAATAACGGGATTGGCTGTCTTTTAAATTCTAACTGGCATTTTCAAACAATAAAATAACGCACAATCCAGCCAGGAATACACCCAACCATTGAGAATGACCGAGGAACGGTCGAAACCGGTCGCAACGACACGAGGGAAAGCGCCACGATTCTTCAAGAAAACACTGCAGTAAAGGGGTCTAATGACAAACGCCAACACACTCAAACTTCAACTTCAAATCATAATGCCCATAGCCAGGACCAGATTCTTCGAGGAACTCTTCTGCGTGAGGAGCCTATGCCATTCCTGCCCTCTGTGAAATTAAAGTAGGGGACTGCGAGCCCTCTCCAGGAAGGACGGCGGATGCAGCCAAGCGTGTTAAGAAACCGACGGGGGAAAAGGTCTACATACACCCACATCAATAGAATTTACAGAAAACACCAACAACCAGTATCTAATGAAATCCACTAAGCCCATAGTAAACACCGAGTTCGACGAGGTTTCACTTCCAAGCCAGGACGCCAAGACCTTCATCCAACTCTATTGGAAAATTAAGTAGGGACTGCGAGCCCTCTCCCCGGAGTGAAGGCTGAGGCGGCCGAGCAGACGGAGTGTGCTAAGGAGAAAAGTGTTCAACGAATAAACACCCACAACCAATAAGAAGTGCCCAAAGTAATACGTAACAGGGATTGGCTCGTCTTTTACAATATCTAATCTGGATTCAACATTTATAATAAAAATAAAATAACCCAAGTTAAAACCAAAGGAAGGGAAAAACCGGCCAAGACCAACCGAAAAGCGGCTTCTTCAAGAAAACATTGGGTTAAAGGGGTTTTAATTGACAAACGACAAAACTTAACTTTTTCCAACTTAAATCATTAATTTGCCCTGAGGAAACCAAATTCTTAAAATTTTTGGTGAAAACCCAATGCCATTCCTCCTTTGTTTGAAATTAAATTTAGGGTTGCGGTCTGGAAAGGGCGGGCGGATGCGGCCAAGCGGTGTTTGGAAACCGACGGGAAAAAAGGTTTAATAACCCAAAATAAATTTAAAAAAAAAAATATTAATAAATACAAACCCAAAGTTTAAACACCGGAGTTCGAATTCAACTTCCAACCAGGCCCAAAACCTTTTTTTCATTCCAACTCTAATTTTAAAAATTAAGTTTAAAACTGGCAAAGCCCTCCCATTGAACCTTGAAGGGGGGAACGGAATGTTAAAAGAAACGGTTAACAAAAAAAAACCAATGTCCCAAATTTAAAATTTGGTGGTTTTTAAAAAACTGGACAAAAAAATATATTTATATTAAAATATACAAAGTTAAAACCCTTTTAAGAATGGGAAAAAAATAAGTTCTTTCAAGGTTAAAAAGGGTTTGTTTCCCCAATGTTTTGTTGGGTTTTTTGACTTTTTAACAAATTTCTTTTTACCGGTTAAAGATTTAGCTTGTTTTATTTTATTGTGGAATATTATTTGTTTTTCACGTTTAAATTTGAAACTTTAATATTTATTATTTAATTTAATATAAATAAAATATATTTAATTAGAAATACACAATTGCCCGAGTCCCGTTAAACTTTGGTTTTGTAATAATATAAATATCCTTATTTCTGGTCAATTTAACTTCCTCTTTCCTTCAACCTTTTTTTAACCCTTTGTACTCAATGATTTATTACCAAACCTAAGTTGGATTATAACCAAATTAATATTATATAATATTTTATAACAAAAACTAAATTTAAACCAAACCTTTCGGTATTTTGTATTTTTGAAACATTTCTTGAACCGGTTCCCAATAAAATTTTATTTTGTTTTTATTCCAAGGGTATAAACCGTTTTAATGAAGTGTGCCGGTTACAAAAAGTAGCGTTGAAAAGAATCTTCCAGTATGTAGGTACACTGAAGAAAGTGGATGGAGATTTCACTGACAATCAGGAGAAAGTAACAATAGAAGTACACATTCCTGGAACCTCAATTTTTAAGGAAGATGCATACTTATCACGTCTTTTCTGAAAACTTACAAACATTACAGGTATAAATAGGCTAAAAATAATTGCGAAGTAAAAAAATTAAATTGCTATACTGATAGCGTTAAACTTACATTTAAAATCACACTTTTATTCAACTTTTGTGATTTTGTGTCAAACTTGACACTATACGTTCATAAAATATTAAATTTAAAAATCAAAACATCAAAAATTAAATTAAACATTCAATTGAGATTATTTTACGAGAGTAATAGCAATATTAAAGAGTGAAAAATGTAGATATAGAGTTCAAACCCTATGATCTACCATAGAAACTTACACTCTCATACAGGAAAACACTGCTTTTGTAGCCTTAACTTTATTAGGTAATATAAGTAACTTTTGTTCTAACTTATGATAGTAACTATTTCAAATGGCTTCATTTGTTTTGTATCATTATTTGAAACACATAATATATTTGACACCGTTCCAATAAAAATTACTAAACAATAATAACAAATACATGTACAACAGGTTATCCATTCCTCCACGTTTTGCTTTCAGTTTTTATAATAACACTATCATTTGTAAATATCTGAATTTTTGTTGTTATTTTTTTTTAGCTTATAAATTTTTATGAATGACCAATAAATCATGAAGATCAATCCAAGCTATGCAATTTAATTTTAACTCACTTCTTGACACCAATAAGTTTGGGTGTGTCATCTTGTAGTAAATAGACATCCTGAATATCTTATGATATGTATGCAAACATGTACTTTTCTTATCCTAAGGAGTGTTAATCATAAATAAACTGCATTATAATTAGTCTTGAAATAATTTCTACATAAAATAATTGTTTAAAAAAATTGAATAGTTACCAACAAATAAATGGAATATATAATAGAAATTAGGTACACAAATTAGGTATATGATTATATAAAAATAATCATACCAGCTCTGTCATGAATAACATTCATGTAAGTCCAATCATTGCCTGGAAACTGGCCATTTTCAGTTCAAAATGACCTTTCCAAATGAACTGTCACACGCTTTTCAAAGGGTTCGTAATGATACAAATTGTATGATACGGGGAAGGGGTTTTCAGTTAAAAATATCAACCTACTTTCCAAACTGGTATCTCTGAAAGATTGGGGCACATGCTGATAAAAAAGCAGGTATGATTAGAGAGTTTTAAACAAAGATGGTGCGATCAAGTTAACATTTTATTAATCAATTTCGTATTTAATAAAAATGGTATATATGTATGTATGAATAAGTATTTAGCTTTTTACTAACTATAGCCTTTATATTCTATTGTAAATTACAAAATAAAGAAAATATAGAACGTAAAAATATTTAAAGACTAATTCGTTAAAACAATAGACAATTTTAATCGACATTGTTTTTGTAAAAAAAAAAAAAAAAAAAAAAGAAATCTTATCTTCATAGTTAGGAAATAAGACGATGAAGGATAAGATGTGCTTGACTGCTCAATGGTGGACCACAAGAGACTCCTTGAGGCAAGTGCACTCATGAAGTCTTAGTTAGCTCTGCCAGGGCAACTAAAAAATTAATCACAAAACACAAATATCTTTACGTCTTTTCATTTCTTTTTGCCAATTATTCAAACAAAATTACGTTATCAATTATTACTTAACAAGTTCCAATTATAGTTATAAAATTATTACCATTTAACATAAAAAATGAATTTATTATTTTATTATTGATATAGTTTCTCGACCACTGATATTTCAAATTCACATAAGGGGTTATTGAGGATTTTGGTCATAAAACATGAAAAGCACACCAAAAAGAGGAATTTAAAAGAGATGATAAATATTATGAAGACACCAACCGCCTGTAATAAGCGATCAGATATATCAAGCCTTAGTTTAATTTATTCCAACCTCCTGCAATAGTTGCCATTGAACTGTTTCTTATGTTTGACATTAGGGAGTAGCTTGTGTTCCTTTGTAGGGTTATGTATCCTTCCTGCATATGTGTATTTGTTATGATGTAGCCAGATTTAAGCATGGACCAGTAAATTAGTGTTTCTTCTAAATCAAGGTAATATGTTTGTAAGGTTTTTGTTTTTTACTCTGAATTTCTTTTAATTTTTGACTCTTTTTTTTCATGGTTTTGTAATTTGCTGTGTTTATTACTGTCTGTTGTGGTTTTTGCTGTTTTTGAAAATGTGGTTTTTTGGTGTTCTGAATAATTAATAATACGCAATTAGGTTTAAACGACAAATGTCTGTTTTTAAATAATAATAATAATAACACTAGGTATTTATGATACTTTTGTGGTTCTCTAGGTACTTTAATTGTTGTTTGTGTCGTTGTTTTCTGTTTGATGGTGTCTGATGATGTATTTATCTTGCTTTACTTATGTCGTTTAATAAATTGTTTTTTAGCCTTGAAAATGCCAAACAACTTTTGGCGAAACGTCGGCTGATGATCAGGAGTTGTATGTTTTATGACCAAAATCCTCAATAACCCCTTATGTGAATTTATTATTTTATTTATTATCATATAGCAAACAGTAAAATATCTTTTAGTTTAATATAGTTTAAGCAAAGTTAAGTAGGATAAATTTACAAGTCTAGAGTTCTCTTTAGTCAGTTTGTAGATTTGTTTGTACCTCTTTTTGAATAAGCTAGAGTGTATGAAAAATTTGGTAGAAATGCTGTAAATTACACGGATTGTAATTTGACAAGTTGGTAAAATACTTGATGTCAAAATAAAAAAGGCCCTATATCGTAGATGACTAATTAGTTTTCGCTTATTATTACCTCAAGAGAAGTTAGTTAATTATGAATTTTTGTGATTTTTGAGCTAATTTTTTCATTGTTTAACTACTAACTCAAAAAAGTTGAAATATCGCATTTAATACTTCAGTTATATTATACGTAATATAAAAAATTTAAAACATATTGACAGCAGGAAAGCTTGGATACAACTTTGAAAAATGGACAAATAATGAATATAACTCCCATATATTTTAACTCCCTTTAATCATTCAGAAGGAAGAACACAAACATAATCATATTTATGAGGATAAACTGTATACTGCCTTCATGGAAAGTACTGGATTAGAAAGGTCCAGGCGTATGTGAATTTACTGCCTAAAATTAATAAATTACATAAAAATATATTAAAAACTTCACACTTGCTGGTGTGGAAGTGGAGGGGCAATACAGTTAAAAAACTGAAGTTAAAATGTATTAGAACTTTAAATTCTAATACATTTAACTCTAGCTTTCAACATTTTCTAGCATGTTTTTCCTTTAATTCTAATTTATCACATGTTATTTTAAAGTGGTTTAAAAAAATGCTCTAAACAGTATTAGTTCTTGAAAACAAGGTAACACTTAAACGCACTTAAAACATTTGATTTTTCTTTCACCTTATTTAAAGAGATTTGTTTGATTATAGAGCTTTGTGCGTTTATTTTGTCACTTCTACATAATCACTTGTTTGACTATTATTTGAGGTTGGCTTTCATTTCACATATCTTTTGTGAAATCTTGTGACATATATGCAGATACTTCTTGAAAGCACTTTAAAATAACATGTAATGAATTAGAATTAAAGGAAAAACATGCTAGAAAATGTTGATAGTAGTGTTCAGCTAGAGTTAATTGTATTAGAATTTAAAGTTCTAAGTAAGTGGAAGACTTTCTGCAGTACATTGTTGCCAAATGGATAAAGTTTTAATGCAATCAATAAGCATATATTTAAGGCTACTCTTTAAACTTCTAATCTTGTTGAGTTTAGTTTTGCTTAAGTGGTAAGGCAGTAAGTAATACGCTAAACTTGACCTATTGACTTTAAGCGTCAGCAACGTGCTGTTTAATAATTGATAATCTCAGTAGGCGGAATGGAGAGTGCTCTGTGTGCCAGAGGCCGTTTGGCTAATTGATGGACCCACCACTCGAATGGTCTCGATACCTGACTTCTCATCCATCCTCTCAGACAATTCTACGGCTCTAACTTCATCAAGTCCAATCTCTATAACATCATTCATGAATTCGTGATGAATTAACCAATCATTTCTTGGTCATTCATTAATTTATTTTCCAGGTTTGAGGAATAATGACTATTCTGATTTGTTTCTAGGCTGACAGAAAATAACAAATTATAATACAAGCGTTAAATATAGAGGTTAGCTGTTTGAGTGAAGATTTCAGACAATAATTATTACATCATCTATTTATACCCAGTGCTTTACGTCTCGGTATAGTTCTGGTTTCCTCCATTTTGAGAGAAATAGACTCCTCCGAAGGAGACGCACCACAAGAGAGTTTAGGGATATTGACTTATAGTAAAGTAAAAAGAATGGAGTAAGTATTAATTAATTAATAAATTATTTATTAATAAGTAAAAGAGAATGCAATCATTGCAAAATATTCGATCAGTGTAAGGATTACCGATGGTGTGACTAATGAGGTTAACAGCTGGCATTTTAACAGGGAATGTGGTTCATGTAACTCTAGTTTATTCTTTTTCACCGCTTACAGGCTCTCTTGAATAACTTATGGTGTTCAAAATATCCAAGGGCTATAGCCATTCCTTGGTAACTATTATAAATATACGAATTATACCTATTCGCATATTATAATGCCTATTAGTACAGCCAAAGAACAGAACTCTCCAACCAAACTTAGCTGAGAAAATCATAATGACAAGAGTAACTGGAAGCTAAACTTATAGTCGTCAAAAGATACCAAATTTTAAAGGGGTTGCTATCAGCGTCATCGAGAAAACCTTACCCAGAGATTAGTATCAGTTGCTATTAACAACTGTTGTTCCAAAAAATTATCAAATTAAGAAGATTGCCATGCTGACTAGTTATATGTAGATATGTAGAATAATACTATTACAAAAAGAGCGTTGTTTAATTTGTTTGATTTAAGTTTATTTATCTTTTAAATGAGATAATTTAGGTTTAACATAAATTTTAGAAAAAAAAAATCTTTTCTACATAAACAGATTACAATAGTTTGGCATTCCTTGAAACAGCTAATTTGAATGTACAAAAATTCCAGTTTAACAGGAAGCAAAAAAAAAAATGGGACGGGTAATAAAGGACGCACTAACAAGGGTTTAAATCGTCCCAAAGGGATTGATCAGGGAGGCCTCGCACTCTCCTCTCCACATACAATTAGCACTCCGCCTCAAATCACAAACCCCTTTCTTACTGGCAATCGCTTATCAGTTGTTTCTTGTATTTACTAGATATACGGCTTAAATAAAAAAATGGTTTGATACTGTAGATTGTTAAGGAATAAGGATGACGAACTAATGTGTTGGAAAGGTATGAAATGTTCCCAAATACAGCCTTTATATGATGTATATGAGAAGTTGTATACGCATTTATCGTAATAAAATTAAAAAAACAAAACCAAAACTGATGGCTCAATATTAGGTTTTTTTATGAGTGTTTCTCCGTTTCGTTTTTTAATAGACCTATTCCTATTTAATTCAGATGATCTATCTTGTTTCATATTTTACAAACATTACGTAAAAGTACTTTTCATTTATAAATTAGGTTATATCAGTTTTTGAATAAAGATAGAATAATGTTTTCTTTCACTTTTTGTTTAAGCCTGCAAATATTTGGATATAATCTTCCTTCAAAATAAATTCAGTAAGTAGGCAGAACGGGATGCTTATGGACACATTTTCTAACCTTTAGTTTTATTATTGTATATAAGTTTAAAAAAATTAATAGGATAGAAAACAACCAAAATAACCTGTAATGACCAATGATTTAATATTTATTTTAAACTGGTCATTTCGACAAAATCTTGAAATGTGCTTTTACCATTATTGCTTCACACAGGTTAAAAGAAAAAAATTGAACTATATTTCACATTTCGTATATATATATATAAATGATCAAAACACAATATGAAATGGGAAAACAAGACTAATATTTTCAACCGAAACAAGCGGTCTTCGTCAGAATCCTGTGATGCAGACAACCATTTATTTCCTTTTACTTTAATCTGAAATCCTGTTGTTAAGTAGCTCATCTAATTCATTATTACATTACACAATTTTAAAGTATTATAAGAAGTTTCAACTAATATTATTCTTCTTTACAACAATATTAGTTAGAAAATATGTTTAATTTCGTTTATTTTTTTCAGAAATTATATATTGGAATTTCTGAAGATTCTGCAATAGTTCCCTCTTTCTGATTTATTTCTTGCATCTGACTGGGTCGACATATGAAGCCTAGATATTCCGACTATCCACTGTTTTAGGTCATTTTTGATTTTGACTTATGTATACAAATGAACACAGGCATAATAACAAAACTAAGGTTCTCACTTTTTTTTTTATAAAAATCAGTTTAGAAATTCCTACAAGCATTACGAAACAGCATTAAAGTCATTAGCCGATAGATATATTAAATGTAGAGAAGAGAATGCAAAAATATAGTTGAATATTTATTTTAAAACAAGAATAAGTAAGTGCATATGCAACAGCCACTCTAGAACTAAGAAAAGAGAAAACAAGGGTCATATCCTACATGCGAGTATAAAAGAGAAATCAGAAACAACACCCACTAGTGCATCCAAAAAACAGAACTCTCCAGCTATACCCAGCTGAGAACACCATAATGACAAGAGTAACTGGAATCTAAACTTATAGTCCTCAAATGACGCTAAATTTAAAGGGGCTGCATACAGTATCATCAAGTTTTTGCTTTGGTTCTAAGATGAAGTAACCACCACTCACCACAGCTTCATCAATAAAAAAACCGGATTGTATATATATATATATATATATATATATATATATATATAAAAAGCTTTCACATAAACACGTGAAATAACAATCAATGATCAAACCACAGTAAGAAATGGGAAAACAAGACTAAGATCTTTCAACCGTAACAAGCGGTCTTCGTCAGAGTCAAAAACCCAACTGACTCTGGTTGGGTTTTTGACTCTGACGAAGACCGCTTGTTGCGGTTGAAAGATCTTAGTCTTGTTTTCCCATTTCTTATTGTGGTTTGATCATTGATATATATATATATATATATATATATATAATATATATATATATATATAATATAATAAAATAAATTCAAAACGAAGGAAACACACAGAAAGACACAGACATAACTCACATCGATATTTCGATCATCGTCGTCATCAGGAGGTGCGAAGAGCGAAGAGTCAGGGCGGTACCGCCCTGTCTTCCTGCGGGACTCTTCGCTCTTCGCATCTCCTGATGACGACGATGGTCGAAATATCGATGTGAGTTATGTCTGTGTCTTTCTGTGTGTTTCCTTCGTTTTGAATTTATTTTATTTTAAAAAAGTCCGCTGGACCGTTTCTTTTAATTGGTATTATATATATATATATATATATATATTATATATATATATATATATATATATATTGTATATGTAAGTTATTATGAAACTTGTTTTTGTGGATTTGAAATGAACATATAGACATTGACATTTTTCTTCAATAATATACCAACAAAATATTTACCGTAATCGAAATTCCAAACTACAGTTTGTGATTAGAAGGCAGTTAAAACATTGGATGAAGAAGACCAATCGTTCGAGGAGAAACATAAAAAGAGGATTTTAGATTAGGGCAGCTGCTTTATTTATTTATTGGCAGCTTATTTATTTTAGATGATTAGGGCAGCTGCTAGAGGTATTGAAAGTATTGATAGTGAGTGAATAATTATTACTGGTGTAGAGAGGAAAAGGTCAGAGTTCATTCTAGGGCATGCAAAACAAAGGTAGCACCACATCACTTCAGATCACCACATGATTCAGAATGCGTCAAAGCTCTAGAAGTGCGGTCGCAGGATAACTTTTTTAATTTTGTTAGCATTATAAAGATGAGGTGGTGAAATTGTTTAAATAGAAGAAGAAAAGAAACTTCTTTTTATCATTTTTTTAATTTTTTATATTAGGAAGAATGTGGTTGGGTAGTTGATATGTTAGGTTAGTCCCGCAAGACAGTGGCAGTGGCAGTCACACTAGACAGCATACATAGTCTGAACATTAGCCCTTTCTGATACCACACAATGAAGAGTTTAAATTGATAGCCATATATTTTTCCTAACTCATGTTTATTTTAAGTAGACATTTTTATCGAGTATCTGATATCATACAGGCTTGGTACCGATAGCTTAACGTCCTCTCTGAAGGACGTTGGACGTTATTTACTCGTACTTCCTGCGTGATTAAATCAATAGCCAGAGTGTGTATTAAATCCCAGATCTATCAGTCCAGAAGTGAGCACGTTGTCACTGGGTTACCTGGCCTAATAATGCGGTAATACCAACTACAGTAGTAGCACCAGGTGTAGGTTCAGTATTATAAACGTCAGCAGCAGATATGAGGTGCCTGTCCACAAACATGGGGAAGAAGTACCGCTGGGTATACCTCTATCTAAGTCTGCCTCCTTTTAGTGATGTAACAGTAAATATTGGAAGTTTTATTTACGACTAAAGAAAAAAGATAAGGCGAGGTATATTTTTAACCTGAGGAACTGAACGGAACCAGAAGATAGCCACAAAATGAAGCTTGCCTAATTTCAGTTCAATCCTATTAGCATATGTGGTGAACGTCCTGCCAGAAAAAGAGATATTAAGAAAAAATTATACAAAAATGTGAAGGTAAAGCTGAGGTCAAGCAAAATATATTGAAATCTTAGGAAAAAAAGTGTACAACATGTTTGCTGTGAGACTAAATAAATAACATATATACCACCGTTGTACTTATTGACTTTTGAAGTTGAAAACTGAAATGGATGGCAACAGAACTGATTTTAACTTTTGTTCAGCTCTTTGTTACCAATCTTTTCTCCAACTGTAAAGATTCTTTCCCTTTCCTTGAAGCGTTCAATATATGTTTTATTCAGTTATAATATAATGTTATCAAAGTAATTTTCTAAAAAAAAATAATTACTAAAAGCAATTTTAGTTAAATTACCTTAAGTAAAAATAAAATATATTTGTGTAAAGTTCAATAAAACGACATTACTGATATATATACTGCCTTCTTGATCATTTGTTATTACATTAAGTAAAATACACAAGTTGCCGTTTAGTAATTGATTGAACATGGTATTCAATATGCAAGTGGTGATGGATTGCTACCGAAGGATAATCGATGCTTTACTGTTTTCAATTTGTATTATGTGTTGCAAAGAAACATTCCCTCGCCGCCAAAACATTTTCCAAGCTGTAACACATTTTGTTCATTTAAAATTCATTCAAATTTGCCAAATAACCGTAGTCATTTAGTCTGTAACTACAACTACCTTCATAACATTATTAAAAAAAAACAAAGTAATATTTTTGCTGAGTATAGCTATTTTGTGCAGCTTATAATTAAATTATAATAGGTTATATCTTAATTTGTAATATTGTTTTCAATATTTTATTTGTAATACTTATTTATTTCAATTATTAATAATACGTAAACTAATGGAAGGAGTAAACACGTGATTTTTAGCTTACCATTAACCAGTGTTGCACCATTAAAATTACTATGAAAATGTATCAAAGTTTTTCAATAAAAGACCAATTTTTGTCAACTTTTGGATGACAAAAGAAGTTTTTAATGCCATAAACACTATGATAAAATGAGTTTCTTTTTCATAGATTTCTACATTCCCAACGAACTTCTCACAAACGACTATTTAAGTATCCAAATTAATTCATATTTTTGAATCAATGGGACGGTATACTGTTTGCAAAAATAAGATATAAACCCATTTAGCCTCATTAATGTCATGATTTTAAAACTATTTGATTCTAATCAAATAAGTTATTGTTAAAAAAATCGTACGATGCTTTTTGTAAAAAAATGTCAAGTATACGACATTAAAATTGGTGGAATGTGACTTTTAAAGAAGTAACTGAAAAAGAAATCATATTTTATGTTGACACTTATAAAGACTTAAGTTCAAAAGGATATTTTGAAATGAATATCACAACTATTCGATAGATTAGGATAATTTTGAAATTTTACTGGTAGCATTGTATGGGAGAAGGTCAAATCGATGCAGTACAGGAGTTACTTGACAACAGTGTTTCAAATTAAAGCAGGAGGAAATTGAAGTCTGCTGTACGGGATTACGGAAAGCTTCGGACTAGGGAGTGCATTTTAAAAAGGTTGAACTAAGCCAATATCCGAAATAGGAAGATGTAAGGAACACAATCCGCCTTCTAAGAATCCCAATTAGGATTTCTTTAATATTATTTTTAATCGAATATCAAATCCGTTAGAATATTGATGAATCGTCATATTTAAAAATGTTGAGTCTTCATTACACTTAATAATTTTAAGAAATTTATTTATAAAATGCATCTATCATAATACTGGTATAGGACAACATACTATAAAAGAACTCTTTAGGAAAGAGGATAGAAAAAACAGGAAGCAATACAGGGATTCTGAGGACACAAACAATAGTACTTCTCAATAAGTTTGAAAATAGGCAAATCTTGTATTGTATGGAAAGGAGCAGAAATAATCCAAGGGTATTTCAACCGGATTTCTAATGGGTCACTGCAAACTTAATTACCACCAGCAAAGAATGGACATTATGAATGAGTGTTTGTGCAGGGTAGATGGTGAAACACCGTCACACCTGCTGGCTGATTGCCAAGCCACTGTGCTACACAGAGGCAGGTACTTCAGGACACTTAACAAAACTATAAAAGAACTTTTACCGTTGGACCCAGCAAAAATGCTGAGCTTCATGGAGGAGTTGAAGTATCATATGCTTATAAACATACCATTTGTGGAGAATTTTACAGATATCCCCACATAAACAAGCTCAATTGCTAAAAACATCTTTTGCAAATAAGTATTGTACCAAAGTAAATCTGGAAAGACTGCTCCTAGTGTATTAGCAAATATACTCTACGAAGAGCATAGCAGGTTTAAATACGTTGTTCTATGAATAAAACTTATTTACGTGATAATATCCTGTATAATTTCCATGAGTAACTAAATTTCACATAGTAACTGACTCCAAACAAATTCATACATATACATACATGTAAGTGGTTATATGAATACATCAGTTATGAATATGAAGCAATAAGAGTAGGTAATAATAAAAACATACCTTCATGCAATATAAATTTCACATACAAAATTATTGGCTGAACATAACCAAACTAAATTACGTGCACAATAACACAATACCCAGGAAGATTTCTAGCCAAAGTAACTATGTCAGACAATTGTAGTTTAATTGTAATACACTTGCATGAGTATCAGAAATACTTCAAACTATTCAAAGTCATTTTCGGTTTTCTAACCAATAGTAAGCCTTACAACTTCAATAACCGTTTCTTACTCACACAGTTTAGGTTCTCTAGTTCCCTCAGACCAATGTTCATAGCAATATTAAATTCAGCCTTTCTCGTTAGATGACAGAAGTTGAAAAACATTGAGTTTTTGAACTTCTTCATTTTTTTTTGTATTAACAAATACAAATTATGAACATAAAGTCTGAGTTGAATTTAAAAACGACAGTTGGAATCACTACACGGCAGATAAATCAGTAGTTCCCAGGAGGTCCAATGAGATTCATGCCTCTTCAATTGCTTCATAAAACAATTGCACCAGCTGCTGTTGGCAGCTGCAGCAAGATGGTTAGATCATGCAATAAATGAGTACATGCATATTGTTAATACCACTGAGGTTAGTATGATTTATATTAGTGTTGGTATAAATCAGTCTCTATTTTTTGTACTTCGTAAGTCGCAAAATGCGAAGTTCTTAATCTGAGGGATAAAAAAAACAGAGATCTTTTTTTGCATTTAATCATTATACATATACAGTTATAATATACCAAGTAACAGTTGATTCTTTGAACCACAAAACAATAGGACACTCCCAAATCTCAATTGTTTCTGCAACACACTGTCTTCAGGAGAAATAAATAAATTATTGTAAAGGAATAAAAATATTTAACAAGTTATATATATAATAAGTGTCTCAACGCTAAAGTGTCTAACGCTAAAAGAACAGTAAGGTATTAAACAGTCGAACCAAAACAACTGTTTTTATCAGGCGGAAACAGAATCATCACACTCAGTTCTAGCATGACTCTGATGAATAGCTGTTGTTTTCTAGCATGACTCTGATGAAGAGCAGCTGTTTTCGATGAAGAAACCTTGTCTTATTTGAATTTCTTCTGTGGTTTACACCTTGCAATGTAAAAAGAATTGAAGGAAATATGGATTAATACTAGGCAAAGCACAGCGTTATTAATATTATATTGTGAACCGCGAGGTATGTTAAAAATACTAAAGCGATAGCTTTAATTAAAAGTAATAAAAAGAGAATAATAATTAAAAATGCACATGAAGGCATGTTTTTTTTCTAAATTTTTAATTTATTAAAAATCTATTTTATTTTCATTAATAAAAGTACTTGATAAATAGATGAATAAGAAAGAAGAGAAAATCGGACTCGAATAACTGGTTTAGTTCTAAAAGCTTATTTATATTAAATTTAAAATTAAATTATAACATTAAAAAAGGAAAATTTTGAAATATATATAGAATATCTATCTGGATTGGTCTTCGTAACTATAACCTATGAAAACTGTCATTAACATCCTACAAAGAATATATTCTTCCTGTCTAGAAGAGGTAGAAATGTTTGACCACATTCTAACTAAATATGTGACAATCACTTTCAAAAAGAAAAAGATTTTCAACATTCATACCTATAGCAAACAGAAGTGAGAGATGTTTTATAGGGACGATAATTAAGTTCATTAATGAACTTAAAGTCTGAGTTGAATTTAAAAACGACAATTGGAATCACTACACAGCAGATAAATCAGCCGTTCACAGGAGTCCAATGAGATTCATGCCTCTTCAAGTTTAATAATTCAACTGAGTTCCCTCATATTAATAATAATAATAATTGAAAATAATTTCAAGATTCTTATAACTGATAAAATGTTGATTGACACATTTTAAAGAAATGATAACTTTGTGAGTTTGATATTATATCTAATATCAAGATAAACAAATACAACCAATTTTCAAGGGTTTGTCAACAGCTTTGATAGTGTGATTGTCCACTTATAATATACTTGAGTGTAGGCCACACCAGATTTTGATTATTGTTTGTCATTTTTAACTTATTTAAACCTAATTTAAAACATTAAAAAAAAGTATTAAATTCCTTATTTCCTATATTTATAGTTATTATTAATTCTGATTTAGAACTAAATTACTAATCTTTGTTTATTATTAACAATATGGCTATAAGTGCTCCACTGATTACTAGTTCTCACATGTCGTGGTGCAGATGAGGTTGTGTGTCTCCTTGGCTAATATATTATAACTCAGCCCTACATCCCTCTATTCTCATCACTGATTTTCCTTTGATGATCATAGCTTTGCTAAAAGGGCTTTTAAATTCCTCAATAAATTTTACTTTCAAATTAAATGCTCTACTCTCAGCCGGATGGCCTCCTTGTTTGCTAATCTTTTATATCCTTGCTATCTTCCTTCTTGCATAACATCCAGTTCTCAGCTGTATATTTATTATTTACATTTTTTCGTCAGTCTTATATATTGATGTAAAATCACTTTTACATTTGTTAGAGTAAATAGTACATTCAGAGTTAAAGCATACTATTAATAATGTAACTCTTAATGATTTACTATTTCATTACATTTCAGTGAGTCTAAACTATATTCATGTTCCTTATCAATTTAATTAGTAAAATACGTCAAATAATAATTTTAACTGATTACATTTTTACTGATGGTGGTACAAAAAAAAGTGTGGGACAAGATTTCAATGGGTAGTATGCTTATAGAGTTTGATTCGCATAGAATTAGTATTGTACTAAAAGTTTGACTTCTTAGTGTATATATGCCGTACTGGTTTTATTTTGCGCTACTTTTTTTGGGTCATATTGCATTATAGAATAGTAATTTTGTCAGTAAACCTGTGATTTGGGTCAATTCATTTTTATTTAGACTACAAAATCTAGGTTTAAATAACTTCAAATTTAGTTTTGCCTTTAAAGGTGTTAAAATTTTAATTATGATAATTCTGAAAGCTTGCGTTCACGGTACATCCCATAACTTTTGACAAATTAAATTAAATATTACTAATATATAAAAAATTTGAGGCATGATACACGTAGTTCAAATTTCACACGAATACTTCAGACTCTGTTTGGAAGAGGTGGAAATGTTTGACTACAATATATGTAAATGAGAGTCAGTCACGATTACGAGGTTTAGAATTTTTGACAAAACATACATCAAACCAATAGAATTAAAAGCCATTTCTTTAAGGACAATGTTCAAGTTGATGAAAGAATATGAAATATAACGTTTATGTTTAAGTTTAGAAACTCTAAAGGGATGCTCACCAGTCCGATGGGACCTTACCCCTTAGTTTAAATATAATAATCATAATATTAAAAACATCTTGAATTGTTCTAGAACAGTGGTTTCAAGTTGTTATTTGTGATAAAATTTATATAGGCACAATAAAACAAATAATTCATTATTTACGAATTCGATAATACTTTATCAGAGGGTTTGATATTACATTTACATTATAACCACACAGAAATAAAAAAAAATTGATCGTGAAAGAGTATGATATTATGCTTACGCATAGAAAAGTTGAGCCCTAGTCCACTCCAAATTTTTTTTTTAATCATCAACATTTCATTTTGACATAACAGAGGAAGATTACACAAGTCAGCAGAAAATGTTGGCTGAATGAAATTATTTATATTGCGTTGGTGGGCTTGGTGTAAGAGCTAAATAAGTCTGGTCACAGGCCTCCCCTCAGACCTACAATAATCCCCCCATTACAATGCATGCACCACCCCATGTCCTTCGCCTCCGTAGATGTTTTCATGCTGAAATCCTTCAACAGATTCCCTGTTCCAATAACATGCCACTTTCACAACTCCTTAATATTTCCATATTTTGCTTCCCTGAGTATCTTTAATACACATTTATAATGCTGAAACTGTAACTTTTCAATAAAACTCTCCTGTTATTTTTAATATTGCTTTCACCTTTTTCAATAATATTAGCTTTCAATTTGGCCCAGATTCTCTATCTCTAGAGATACTAGTGTTATATCACTCAGGTCAACTTTTTACGACTAATGTTACTGGCGGTTCTACAGAAACAGAGTCAGGATATATTATAAATACACGATAGTTGTCGCAATTAGTCCTTCAGGATTGTTTTTCACTAATCACGTATATATATATATATATACATATATATAAATATATATGATCAAACCACAATATGAAGTGGGAAAAGAAGACTAAGATCTCCGTAACAATTGGTGTTCGTCAGAGTCAAAAGCCCAACTGAAAACTCAGACTGACGAAGATGCTTGTTACGGTTAAAAGATCTTAGTCATGTTTTTCCATTTAATATTGTTGTTTGATCATTGATTGATATTCCACGTGTGTATGTGAAATCTTTGTATATATATATATATATATATATATATATATATATATATATATATATAGTTTTTCCATTTAATATTGTTGTTTGATCATTGATTGATATTTCACGTGTGTATGTGAAATCTTTGTATATATATATATATATACACGAGTTCAAAATTCAAGAAGAGTAAAACACAGAGTAAGGAAACACTTACAGACTCAAATTTTCGGTTAATCCGTCTTCAGGAGAAAAGAGAAAGGGAGACCAAGTTACCAGAATTCCCATAAAGTGTTAATAGTACAAAGTCACAGAAACCTTTAGAGCTAAGTGCATGAAACGAAAAAACAGTATTTATGTTATTTATTTCCTATGTTATAGAGTTATTTGCAATCTCTCAAATTAAACTTTCATTTGAATGGTTTATACCAATTGTGTTAAAGTTAATGTTTAAAGATTAAAATTTTCATGTTGAAAGTTATGTTTATGTTAAAAGCCAGTCTTTATGCTATGGTTGACAGCATAGGGGAGTGGTTGCCTGTTGCTCTGATAAATAACTTTTGGGAGGATTCAGGTCGATCTTGGATCAGATTGACGAGGTACAATAGATTTTTATGAAAATCATACTTGTCAGTTTTCGTACCGACAGAGAGTAGTACCATTTGACTTTAAGTTACGGTTGCCTGTTAGTACCAGAATGTACCCAACTATGAAAATAGATAGATGTAAAGCAGTGAGTGTAATATTTTCAAATAATGACATTAAGAAGGAAGGTGGAAATGAAATACTATTCATGATATGACTAAACCATTCCGGAAATGGATAAAAAATACAATTTTATTTTGTAAAATCCCACAAAATCGATTATAAAACATATAATAAATAAATATAAGTAAATAGATAAATTAATAACTCAACAGTAAAGTTAATGTTAAAGATTAAAATTTTCATGTTGAAAGTTATGTTTATGTTAAAAGCCAGTCTTTATAATTTTTTTTTAAACTTCATAACAAGAACTTAAAAAAAACAGAGCCGTATCACCGGGATAAAAATAATTAATATTCATTCTTAACGCAAGTAAAATTAATGAAAAGATTAAAAAAATCGCAGGTAGGAGCATTGTATTTCACTGTTCTTTACGGTTATAATGATAAAAGACTAAGTTTTGAGGCAGGTGCGCTAAAATACCTATCCGTTGTAATTATGAGACCAAGTATATAGGAATAACCAAATTTGTTTTTCAGTTTTTCTCGCCATATTTTACAGTAGAAAGGTGATAAACACCAGTCAGGATTTTTTGAATGCTGAGGCTGCGGTAAAATTTTATGAATTATACTTGAGTATATGTTTATCTATTACAATTGTTTCTTTTGTTATAGTATTTTTTTTCACTAAATTCTTTGATTTTATACAATTAATTAGTTTTATTTGGAGTTGTGGAAGAGGTGAAGAAATGTTACCTAAGGGGGGTAAATGGGCCAAGTTGAGTGGAATGGTGGGGGGTCTGGATTGAGAAGGAAGTCGTCTAAGGGTTGGGTCCCCCAGGGAAGGATTTCAATTATGTTCTTTTCTGGTGAAAGAGCTTGGTTGGTTGGTGGGATAAAGAGCGTGAATGTGAGAAGGAAAATGAAAAGAATGCATGTTTTAGCAGAATGAGTTGGACTTTGGAGAGGGAATTTGAAATCACTCATGGGTTTAATGGAACCTCGTAAAAGCATCACTTTCTAAGTCTCACGCTTTCAGTTAAACGACATCATTTATGCCCAGTAATGCGTTCACTCAAAAAAAAAAAAAAGAAAAAGGATCTATGGATAATTCTTTTTCTCAGTTCTGCGGTAAACCTGTGAAAACTTGAAATCTAAACTTCTGATCTCCTCTCTGATAAACTACTCTGCTCTATATACAAT
Source organism: Hermatobates lingyangjiaoensis (assembly GCA_026182355.1). Lineage (NCBI taxonomy): Eukaryota > Metazoa > Arthropoda > Insecta > Hemiptera > Hermatobatidae > Hermatobates > Hermatobates lingyangjiaoensis. The sequence continues at coordinate 5,689,458 of JAPFBL010001928.1, forward strand.
ATATATTGTCCGAAAAATATATAAATACAATCCTACACCTATTTTTTTCTTATATATAACTAGCAAACGTACTCGTCTTTGACAGAATCAAAAATTCTATTATACTTGGTATTCAAAAATATCAATTATAGTATTATACTAATACTATAATTAGAAATTATAGAATAGTAGAAAATACTATTATTAGTACAGTGTTAAACAAATGCCTCTGTATACACCACATTAGCTGTCTGTCCTTCAGGTTCACGGAAGAACAAACAGTTGGAACCTCTGACTCTTGAGCAAGTAAACTATAGTTGACTATGTGAGAAAAACTTGGTCTCGATAACTTGAATTCCTGTGTTAGATAAAGTCTCCCTTTGCGACTTAGTTAATGTCATTGCGAAATAGATCAATTATTCAGTATGGGTATGACAAATAATGGTGACTTCAAAATGATAACATCACAATCTCAATTAGAATACATGATGCTATTCATGTTAGTGGAGCCCTGACCCGTGGTCACCACTTAACCCGAGGTGCAAAATTATTCATCTATTACTTGAATTGCAATCTAAAACGCTTAGATTATGTTTTTCAATAAAAATAAAACCGAATTTTCAAATTTTTAGTAAGAAAATTGAATTGGTTCTGTAAGAAGTTGAAGTATATTTTATATTTAATATTACTTTATTAATATACCATATTTATATAGTTTTCTTTGATAGGAAAGAAAATTATCATTAAAGTAATTGTTAAAAGTAGTAAACATAAACAGAACCCTGTGGAACAAGACGTAGGTTTCATAAGGGTTCATGAGGTTTATATGCCAATATATTTTAGTTTCAGCCAAAGATAAAACTGAAAAGAACAGTTGTTTTTTCATTTATCAATAGTCTTTTAGCAAACATTTAGATTCACAAACAAAATGCTACTTTAATAAATAATATTTTTTTTTTATAAATATCTCCCCGTACAAATATTTCATTTTAGTAAATAACCAACCGATAGTTTTGAAGTATACAAATATTTATAATCACAAATACACCCTATAGTCTTCAAACCAAATATGAAGTATTATAATTAAAGAACATGGTGTTAATACTTTTCTGGAAACAAATCTAAAGTCGTGTTTTAATGACTTATTTCATATGAAAGAAAATTACTTCTCCTATTTCAATGTGTTTAGACTTTATGATAATATTTCATTTGAAGAAACTTTCAAATATACTTAAGTAACTTTTATCAAAAACGGTTTCTATTTGGTTTCTATTTAGTTTATACTTTTTACAACCCTCCATATAGAAACTGCATAAATTTATTTTGCAATTTCTTTATTATATTTTATAACTAAGATTGAATTACCTCTATTATATTTTTCATAACTATGGGGAAGGAAATTTCTGGCTTACATTCAAAAAGAAGCACTCAAACAGCCAACATTAGGAGGGAGGGGAGACATGAAGAGAAGGAAACAAAAGCCAAATAAAGAGTAAATGAACGAAATCATTTAACTAAAAATGAAATTAAAAACTAATAACAACTAGTAAAAATACAAATTAAAAATAAAAAAAAATAAAAGCATACCCTACTTTATGAAGAAGTTAGATATCTCAGTTGTATTCAGTAGTGGTGATAATTTGTTAAACAGGCTTGTCCATTATTCTAAAAAAAGCCAGAAAAACTATTCTATATACAGAATTCCTTGCAAAGATTGCGAATTACCTTACTTTGAACTGGCAGGAAAATGAATTAACACAAGGATTACTCAACATCAGTATTCTATTAGAAGACAGGCTGACAAAAGTGCCTTGTTCCACACATTAGAGACAAAAATCACTTAATCAACTGGGAAGAAGCAAAGGATTGGTATTTACGTCATGTGAAAGAAGAAGAAACATTGTTGAGAGTAGCCTCAAAAAAAGCTTTTCGAACAGTTTAGCCAAAACCAGTCTTTTAAAGGCCTTTTAAAGAAATTAAGACTATTTCTAATGTAATAGGGAAAAATACTGTCAATGATACCAAACTTCATTCAACTTTAAATCAAAATTCATAACCTGGCCACATTCAGGCATTCTTCTGTTGTTGCAACATAAACAGATTTCCAAGGTAATCAAATAGTGATCTCTATACTTATGCAATAATTCTAAAGCAATAGAATAATTATAACAATATCCTTATGTTAATGTATAACAAAATAATCCATAGTCGTAATAACTGTTTTATCAAAAAATTCCTCTTTGTTACCGAACATATTTAAATGTAATAAATTACCAAATAGTAGTAATAGTAGTGCTAATTGTAAATCAATCATGTTGTAGCCCTGAAGATGACATAAATATATGTCGAAACGTCGGCAAATGGACTAGTTTTAATCATTGGACCTCAAACCTCAAGAAAATTACATCATATATAAATATATGTAGATGTAGATATAGATAGCAGATATAGCAGAAATATTAAGATGAAACAATTTTTAATTGTTCAAATCCAAGTTTTAAAGCTGACCTTTCTGTTTAGTATAAAATTTTCTTTATAGATATAAAATAGAAAAGAAAATATTACATATCATATAGTAAAGAAATATAAAGTTCCAAAGATGCAGAGTTACAATCTGCAGAATTTTATTTTTTTAAATATATAGATTAAAATTGTGTTTGTTTTTGGTTATGGATTAAAAATAGAGAAAACTTACAAATGAAAGAACTTTTGGAATTGAAAAAGCACGTATTGTTTGTCAACTGGCTGAAATGATTACTTTAAGGAATAAAAACTTTTAGCACAACTGTCAGTTTAAATAGGAAAGTTACACTAAAAGAATGATACCAACGAAAAGTTAATTTCTGTTATATGATATAGTATTACATTAATATGGTATATTACCATATTATCTAATTAATAATATTCTTTAATATATTACCTTAATAAATATAGACAACCAAATTTTAATAATCATAAAATACCTGAATGAATACAATTTAAACCAATACCAATTCTATATTTAAAGAACGACTGGCTTTTTAGCATGAGCATTTTCATTTTATTTCCTTTTCATTGTTTTTCTTGCTGCTTAGCTGTACTTTCTGTTTCAGTAACGTAGAAATTATAGGCTTCATCAGTACAGAGTAGACTAAAACTTGTTTGTACTAAACAAGTATAATTGTATAACCTACCGCTTTTTTTAAGAAACAGTTTATTTTTTTTCATAAAATATTGTTCCTTAATCTTTACAATTTATTCTATAAATAAGATTAACGATTTTTTTGAATATTCTATTTCTAATTATTATTAAGTTTTTTTTACATTTTTTTGTTATCAAGAGCATGCATTACTACAACTATTTTTTTTTAATATTTCTTAATTGGTTGGTTTTGTTTTAAAGTAGCGTTTGTGTTAATGGTGACATTTAAATTGTCTGATCATTCGTGACTGATGTCGCATCTCCCAAATGATTCTATATTGCAAGCCCTATATTGTTAACCAACTCAAGTTTTTTTAGAGTATCTATCTTTAACAAGTTCTTGGATTGAACAAGTTTGCGATTGACAGTTCGACGTCTATCCAAAGGATGGCATGATCAGATTTTTCTTACTTATCGCATTAAAAAATCAATGGTTCCCAGTGTGATAATGGAACCTGGATCTATCAACCAGAAGCAAGTAAGCAGCAACTGGGCTACCCTTGGTGACGGTATTGTTAAACGTCACCTTTTCTAAACTAATTCATTTTAAATTCTTAATCGAAAAAATTAGAAGTTTAAATTTCAAAATCGCATTTACTTCTGTGATTTTTCTCCCTTTTTCGTATTGAATATTTTAATTAATTGATTTATATTTTAATATGTAACATTCTATAATGTGTCTATGCACTTTGTGGTATCTCCTTAATTTTTAATTATTTAATGAAATGCATGTATTAAAATAGGCCATACCATAAGGCCTAGGCACATTTTTTAGGCTTGCTTATAGGTATGGAGTTTATGTGATTTCTTCCAATATTTTAATCACAATTATTAAATAATGTCTTGTATATCCTTTTACATTGAAGGTCTAGGAGAAAAGTTTTGAATAATACTAACAGGTAAGTTTTGCAAGTGTGAGTTAATCCAGAAAGTCTGATCAATTGCTGATAAGCGATTCTATTCAAATATATTCACGTTTGATACCTTTATGATGCTTTATAAATAGGTGGACGTTTAAACATGGAATTCAGAAATATGACAAAGATAATTCAATTTAAACTACTGTTCTTTGTCAGACCATCAATCAAACTAGAAAAACTAAAAGAGAAGTCAATTATGACCATATGGTCATAAAGAGGAAGGGAGGTGTTTTAAAGGGTATAATGAGCAAGCCAAGGGAACAAAAAGCTGACCAAGGGAACTGCGAGTAAGCCGCGGTCAGAGAGAGGTAAGTAAAAATTATCTGCTGCTGTCTACCACAGTAGATAATGCTATTGCTCTCTTTAAAACTTAGTTTAACTTAAATATACCATTAGTAATGTTTCTAGTGTTTCATTTATTAAGTTAAATGAAATAGTCCTCAATTTCAATTTTACGTAAAAGCATTAATCTTTCATACGTAATCAATTAAGTTTCTGTCCAAATTATAATTATTATAATTTATAGGCAAGAACAAGGCACTTCTTTGTTTATTTCTAGTTACATATAGATTATTCCTATTATTTGGTACGTAATTTTTATGATTTCTTAGTCTATATATTCTATGAAATATTTACATCAAATTTTGTAAAAACCAGCATACTTCTGAACCTAGGAGAATATGAATTAACGAACTATATACATTATTACTATTAATTGGAACTAAACTATAATAACGGCGAGATTACGATGAGGTCTAGGAAATTTTTCTATTGCCTCATCACGTGACAGAAATAATAAACTTCGCGTTACATAGGATTTTGTTACTGAATTGGAGAATGTTATATGAGCTCCTTTTAAGGTTTTATCAACGGAGACGGAGTATTTTGATATTCAGATCAATTGAAATGATGTTGTTGATTTAGTCCGGAGCAAAAATGCTCAACTTTTGCTGGTATCTATTTGTGATAACAAAATATTATGCAAAAAACAGTTAGTGTTAAATGTCATAGTTCTTTCATACCATAAGGCCTAGGCACATTTTTTAGGCTTGCTTATAGGTATGGAGTTTATGTGATTTCTTCCAATTGCTATAACGTAAGTTTTTTTTATTATTACAAACTTTTTTAGAAAACAGGAGTATACACAAAAAAAATCAGATTGCGAAAAATTAATATTGCATACAAAATACAATCAATAGCCTGTAGTCACAGTTGAACAATATTATATTTTCGTGTACTTTATGATAAGAATGAAGTACATCAAACTTATATTTGAGTTCTTGAAAAATAATTTTCTTTAATTTAATTTAATAGATTAAATAAAATAAATATTAGTAAGGGTTTATTCAAGTCACATTGAATGTTAACGAGAGAAATAACTTTTTTTACACCAGAGTTGACATCTACCAGAAAGCATTTACTTCATTCTTTGTAAACTTTGTTTATAAAGGTTTTCTCGCCTCTTGTTCCCTTTACTTGTTCTTTACACCACTTAAAATAATTCTCAATTCCTTCTTCTCTTTCCAATACCACTCCATACGTCCTAATTCACTTCTTTGAGTGTTTTCAGAAATATCAATTGTTCTGGTGAAAACATTCTGGTCGCATTTCTCAACTTCTTGCCATAGTTTAAAGATTAATTTTCATTTTGCAATAAGCATGTAAAATACAAATCAACGACTAAATTACGTTAAGAAATTCATAAATTAATATGAAATCTTTTAATCAAAATAACTGATTTACCTATAGTTATATTCAAATAATTATACGTAAACACTTTTTACAAAATTATATTCAGCTGAAATAGATACCAGTAGTTCATAAATCTGGAATAGCACGCATAATAGATATACTCACTTACTTTCTCATTTGTTTTTGTTTAACCGCCAACGGGAACAAGAGCAGATGAATGATATATTTCACAGATAGAATGAAAATTACCAGTTGCATTAGACTGCAAATGTGCTCATGTATTCCATGTTTTTTCTAAGTTTAATTTTGAATTATCCCTTTATTTATATTTTAAAAACATTACAATAAACATATTAACTAAAAATTAATATATAACCACATAATATATAACCACAGTAATAAGTTCTGGAGAAGAATTTGGATTATCTAATTGCACCAAAAAACTGGACTTACACCGTCATCTCTAAGACTATGTAAACTGGCACCTATTCCCGTAAACATAAGAACAAGCCCAAACTCTTCTCTTTCAAATTTTTGTTGTCTTATAATTCTTTGTTTTCTCACAAACTCACTTAGTTACATAAAAATCGGAATACTTACTTATACTCAGGAAAAGAAGTATTCTATCTGAAGTGATTTAGACAACTTGCAAGTAGCTTTTCATGTATTTAAGTATTTTTTCTGTATAGCTGATGGAATTATTTCTCTGGTCAACAATGTTGTTGTTCATGAAGCCAATTTAAATTTGATTATTGGTAATTGAAATATATTTTCTTACATGTACCAAATACATTGATCATAACTAAAGTCTGTTATTCTTCAAAGTGGTGTACACAAAAAATCCTACAGTTCTGTAGTCAGTCTCTCTCTGTTATTTACGAGAGATATGGTGAAATATTTCTCACTTAATTATATATTATTATAAAACCAGGCTTGGTTTTATTAGTTTATTTCTTATTTGTTAGAAAATAAATCATGACATTAAAACAATTTATAAGACGGAAATATAATAGCTTGATGTCTTTGTTCTCACGATTTCGGTTTATTTTGTTTTCACGATTTCAAGAATTTTGTTTAATTCTTTAATTCTTCTATTTTAGTTTGTATCAAGTTGTATCAATGCTGTATTTTTACTGCAGACTGATGAAAAATATAAGATATAAGATATAAAAAAATATAAGATATAAATAAAAAATATAAGACTGATGAAACACACTACATGTTCAAACGCTTTTTTGTATAAAAAAATATCTATAATTAATTTATATTACAACTTAATATTAATGTTATTGATATATTAAACCTATTGTGAGTTTAATATATGTTTAACATCTATATATTACAAATGTTTGACATAGCCATGTCAGTTAAGTCAATAATTGGTAGAGAATTGAGAAGATTATCATATTAAACAATACATAATAAGGAATGAGGTGGGATCACTTAATGAGTGGGAGCAATCACGATTAACAAGGGTATTATACAAACTTATGTTGTGTTTTTTATAATGTGAATTTATAAGAACTTTAATTAAGGTTCTGTTTCCATAATTAGTGATATGAACTTTAGCATCGGAATAAAAATAACGTAATCTAAACAAAACAAAATTCTAAATGAAAACAGTACTGGGAAATAGGAAAGAAAAGGAAATGTACTAAGATAAAAACTAGCAAGGTATTTCAAAAAATACACATATGTATCTACACACACACATTTGATTTATAAATTTGTGGATGCAAAATTTAAAAATGTAAAATATAGGCTTTTCTTGTATTCAAGGTATTGAACTCTCTCCCATTGAGTAATTAAATAAATATATGTTCTAAGCAAATGTATTTTAAAATCATTATACCCATTCAACGATTTATGTTTATTAACTAAAATATTTTTAAATAAAATAAATTGCTAAAATTAAATTTATTATAAAGATTATAATAAAAAGTTAAAATTTAAATTATGACTGCCTGAGGTGAAATGATTCAAATAGAACTATTTGAGAAGTTTAGATTGGAATGAAGAAAGTTATTGATATAAAATCAAACTTGAAGAGGCTCGAATTCTTCTTTGAACAAATTCTCGTTATAATTCAACGTCAATGTCGAAAAAAGTAAAATTGATTTCTGAAAAGTAGTTTTAACTTGATGTAAAATAAGTTCTGAAATTTGTTTCGTTCAGTTCAATGATTTTTAAAGTCAGATTGTAATATTTATTTCTCACATTTTTTATTTGTGTACTACAATAATATAGCATTTTTAATGATCAGTAGATTTCTGTATATGATGTAGTTTAATTTTTGGAATGGAAGAATCTGTTAAAATGAAGAACTTGTTAGCACATACACAAACAAATACGCATTCGTACACCCACCCATATACGCACGTGAGCAAACTTCAACACAGACACACATACACACACACTCAGTCATATTAAAATATTTATGTATTTAATCTACAATCTAATTACCTTCATATAGAAATATTCAATTATTAAGTTAAATTAATGTATTTGTGTAAATACAAATTACAATTTGTGTAAATTGTAATATTTCTTAAACATATCTTATCGTGGAATGAGTTATATTATTAGATTTTTATTATAACTCTAAGTTTTTTCGTCAAAAGTATTTCCCCAAGTATTCCTAAACAATGAGATCATAGCTCCTGCAACTACTGTACGCTACCTTGGATTGCTCTTTGACTCATGCATGACATGGAACCCACACGCAAGACTGAAACGAAGTGACTAATAGACAATTCAAACGTCTTATACCACTCTTAGACAGAAAATCAAAACTCACACTATACAATACAATATTGAAGCCTGATTGGGTTTATGTCACAGGACATAGTGTTTCTCCCATACCTTCAAACATTCCTCTTACACACTCAATCAAAAATACTTAGAAAACTTTACCATCTCTCAGTTTACGTTTCAAACATAATCACTCACCGAGCTCTTGCAGTTTCCTTCATTCGCAACTATGCAAAAGACCGCTACAAACTTTTCCACAGTAAACACTCAACTCATCCAAACCCACTTGCTCAAAATCTTTCGTTACTAGTAATCCCCACAAACCTTCAAGTACGGCTAAAACTAATAGTCACGTGACTTTCTGTCGTCTTAAAGATGAAATATTGATACGGAGTGCTATACTCGTTTAATTGTCTTCCCGATTTACACTTCAAAATCAAACAGCTAAAAGATAATCCGTGAAACAAAATTAACTTCTAAATACCTGACATTGTAGTAGAAGTAACCAGAAATACAAAAAAAAATTGTAATATTTATCATTATATAGTTTGATTGGTTGCCAGAATTTATTTATCAGTGTTTTCTCTCTTTTATTTCTCCTGATGAGAGTTAAACCAACAATTTGAGGCTACAAGTATAAACTGAAGTAGAAATCAAACTTTTATAGCAAAAACAGAATCATATAAAAATAAAGCAAGGAAATCAAGAAATTAGTATCATACACATAGAGTTCTATTTGAATTAAATTGGTATTGAAGGAAGAATACTTGTTCAAATAGTGCTTTCTAAAAAAATAGTACAATAAAAATTTTCTAAAAAAATATAGTACAGTATTAGTATATTAGTATTAAATAGTACATTATAGATAGTATTATTATTATTATTATTATAGTATTATTATTATTAACAAGTCTCTTATATAAATTGGGTCAAAAATATCAGAAATTATACCTTTAGAATTAATTTACTTTAACAGGAATAGTAATTAGGTCAATTACTATTGAAATATTAATATTACCTCGTATAAACTTAAAAAATCTAGGAAAAATATTAAATTGCTTAAATAATACTATTACAGTAAAAATATTACTATTACTGTGGAAGTAATACTGTTGAAGGTATAGTTACACAACATATTAGTGCGATTGGTATGTCATAGTACTATTATAATTGTATTAACAATCACTTTACTTTAGTATAATACAATAATAGTATACACAATAGTATAAATTGTGTCTTGTAAAAATAGCGCTGTTGTAATAGAAATAGTACCATGTAGAAATTGTACTGCTATTGTATAATTACAATTATATTTGGTAGATATTGTAATACTATTCCCATAATAATAACTTATAAAAATAGTACTGTTGTACTGGAAATTCTTTATTATTGAATTCATTTATTATTATTTATTTTATAAATAGTGCATTATATAAGTAGTACTTTGTAAATATTGTACCATACAGCCCTTTCTAGAAATATTAAATTATAGCTTTACTCTTCACAAGATTAACAAGTTTATTTTAATTAAACTTCTTTTATAAATTTCTTGTACTTTAGATGTTTTGGTTATCTTTATTAACTTTATAAATGTAAATTCAATACCGTTCTACATGAAGAAAATAAATATTTAGAATTGATGAAAGGAGAAAGGATGTTTAATTTCATTGTTATATTTTAATTAAAAATTAAAAAAATGGAATTGATTTTCTTAAATTCGCTAAATTGAATTAAAAAGTAGCAATATAGGGTTTTTTTTTATATTGCACCAAAAAAGTAATTTCTTTTGTTGATACAGAAATAAGATCTCTCCCTTCATTTACTTTTTTATCCTCTCTCTCCTTGTACTACCAAACCAGATTAGAAAACGCATTTCAAGTATTAGTTAATAAATTAAAAAAAAACAGAAATGCAACTTATCGTTTCTATGTTAAACTTAAAGAAATGAAAATCAAGGCCTGGTCATGATAAGTAACGCAGAACAAGCAGATAAAGGGCTGAAGTGTGTGTGGTGGGTCATTTGAAGCACTAGACCAGGGTTTCCCAAACTTTTTCTGGCTGGCGCCCCCTTGTCTTCTAGAATAGACTGCCAGCGCCCCCTACCCCATAAAAATGGAAAGATATGCCTAAAAGCCTATCAGAACTAACCTATTCTATTCAGGTTTAACTTTCTTGGAGAAAGAAAAAATAAATCTCAATTTAGTTACCTTCCGAAGTTTCAAATGTTTCTCCAGCTGCTAGACAGCTAGAGTCTAGCTGTCATGCAATCTACAGCCACAATCTATCTTTACAGAATTGAGATTGCGGTCTACTATTTATATAGGTAACGATCATTTCATTCTTCTTATCTCGACCGAAAACTCATTTACTTCCGATCAAGGCTGACCTCTTAATCCATAGGACATACGTGAAAGAGCAGCTTATCTTTTTATTCCCTTTATTTTGACCGAAAACTCTCTTTTACTTTCGACCGGGGCTGACCCCTTAATCCTCAGGTAAAAGAGCGGCATATCTTTTGAAATTCTTATTTCTAATTTTTATTACTTGTATGGTTTTTGATTGTTACCGCCAACAGTTTGGGACGACGGTGTAAGTATTGTAGCAGCCAGCTGCTATATTAGCTACACTGTCGCCACCAACCATCTATTTTTTAGTTACCGCCCCCCAAACCGCAAATTTTGCGTTACCGCCCCCCAACCCCCTATTTTTGCGTTACCGCCCCCCATATCAAACCACCGCCCCCAGGGGGGCGGTACCGCCCACTTTGGGAAACGCTGCACTAGACCAATCAAGTAAAACTAATGTTCATTATTATTTGTTGTTTATAAATATTGTATATTTCAATTATTATTAATAATAATGATAATAATATTGATTATTAATTGCTATTAGGTCAATTACCATTGAGATATCAATAGTTCCTTGTATAAATTCAACAAGCCTTGTATGTCGAAATATTATATTGTGAAAATAATACAATTACCGTCAAAATAGTACCATTACTGTGGATACTTCCACAGTAATATATATAGTTACAGAACATATTATAATTGGTACGCCATAGTACTATTACAATTATATTAAAAATCACTATTCTTTAGTATAATATTATAATATAAATTGAGCCTTGTACAAGAAGCACTTTTAAATTTAATTAAATTACTGAAATCTACTACCTTTATTACATTTATTTATTAATTATATTAATATGGATATTAATTGAAATCACTATTATAATAAAGTTAGACTGTTCGCCAAAACTTATTTATTATAAGTGTAGTGATTTATACTTCAAAAGGAATAATGAAAGAATGGTGAAATATCTATAATGTACATAGTTTACGATATTTATGAAATCGAAAGCAGGTATGAAATAGTTTTCACCGGGGACTTGATTGCTCAAATAATAATACTACTTGTTTTACCTATAGGGAAGAATGATCCTTTGTAATAAGTTTGTGACAAGTTAAATAGATTAATATCTAAGAATTATGTTGGTGTTATCAGCCATTTATTTTACCCTACATCCATGTCATAAAATAAGGCAGATAAAACGTGTTTGAATTATGACTAGCTGCGTTGAATGACGGTTGGGAAATATCTGCTAAAGTTGGAGAAGAGATAGTTTTAAAATCACTGGTGTTAAGTCAGAAAATAATTCTCTTTATCGTTTACCAGCCAGCCATTAACCTTTGTCTTCTTTATTATGTGTTCAGGTAATTTGTTTTGATTTTTTCGTTTCTACTTTATTAAAAATAGCGTTCCTACACCACTCTTACATTCTATTTAACTGCAAATTTTGTCAACTTTTCTATGTTAAGAGATCAAAATATAGCTCTCATAAAATTCGCTTACGCCATTCTTTCAGCTATAGCTTGATTTAGGTTCGATTAGATAGATATTCTATCAACGTTAATAGAACCATTCTTGTATACACATAGAGTACTTTATCAAAAATTTTTGCAGCTTCTATAGTCATTAAACATTTATGTGCTAATTAGAAAAACGTAATACCATTTGTGTAAGATATTTTTGAATTGGAATGTCTTAATAATGAAATACTTCCCATGCTTCAACCAAAAGAAATATTTTATTGTTTAAGTAAAAAGAACAGAAGGTATTAAACTCTGCTATTATATGTAGTTATTTCTTTGTTTTTTATAATGCATTTGAAAAATTTGGACTTTCCTCTTTATTCAGTGTTGATATATCTAAAAAAAGGTCTTTAAAATGTTGTAATAAATATCACGCATACTTTGTGACTTTTTCTGGTTTATTTAATATACTTCAAACATTTTTTGCAAACTCTTATTGTTGTTTGTACTACTTTCCAATGAATCAAGTTATAGAATGAATCTACTTCTGGGCTGTCTTCATAGGAAAGTGTTGCTCCCATGTTAAGATTGCTACTGTTGCTCCCATGTTAAGATTGCTACTGTTGCTACTGTTAATTGATTTTAACAGTAGAAATGAAATGAGCTACATTTATTATCCTAATATTATATTAGGAGAACCAAATGGCACACCTTTATTTTATTATTATATTGATCTGTACTTGCTCTTCTTTAGGTTGAAAACCGACAATTCTCATCATGTTTAGGAGAAGTGATCGATAAAATTGTAAATGCTTCGAATGAAAAATCAAACTAATGATTTCTTATAGATTGGAATATTAGCTCACACTTGACAATTTAAATCATCATAACTGTTATTATTCAATTATATGGTTTGCTGTTACGTACTAGTCAGTGGAAATGAAAAGAAAGAAACAACTCTTAAAAATACGATTAATGCACTCTTGCTTCAGTAGTGCCTACATCACGATTTTTCCCTTAAAGTCAACTGTAGCCTTTTGGAAAATTTGTATTTATCAATTATTATATACATTAAATATAATTATTATTTATTATTATATAATATATAATTATTATATAATTAAAAAATAAAATTCTTTTTAGACTTGTTGAAACACTAAGAACTTTTAGTATTATATTTAATTCATGGTATGTCCCATTTATTTATATATAATTTACCCTTTTAGGATGAATTTGATTGGCTGGCACTTCCTATTAATCCCTTACCTGGGAGTCCCATGAGATGAACCATACTAATCTGTATAGGCGTAGTGATTTGCAATAAATATATAATAAGTGATGACCTGTAAGGAGATGAGGAAATTGGAAACCATGAATAAGTTAATCAAATTACAGAAGATCAATCACAAGACCAAAAATTGAACTGCGAAGTCCAATATTAATTAATGTTAGGATTATGCTAGTCATAGATTTTCTTCCCTCATCATAAATTTATGTACTAATACCATAATAAATAAAAACCATATCATGAATTTGTACCCTGTGTTTATAATCAACAAAATTTAAGTATTGGTTGTGTTTGACTACAAGTGTTATCTACAACACTTTGTTAGAAGAAAACTGCTTCCTTTTTATTATGCTTTCCAATATAGTTAAAAAACGGAATCAAAAATTCTATTATATTTGGTATTCCAAAATATTATTAGAAATTATAGAATAATAGAAAATGCCATTATTAGTACAGTGTTAAGCAATTGTCTCTGGATACACTACATTAGCTCTCTGTCCTTCAAGTTCATGGAAGCACAAAGGGTTGGAACCTCTGACTCTTGACCAAGGAAAGTACAGTTGACCATGTGAGAAAAACTTGGTCTCACTCACTACAATTCCTGCTTTGGATAAAGTATCCCCTTGCGATTTAGTTAACGTCATCGCAAAACAGACTCTGACAGGACTTTGCAACCATTTGCATGAAAAGAGATAGTGGCTCGGAATCAATGGTATTCACATATTTGTTCACAAAGCTATTTATTCTGAATGGATAGTATATCTCCAACTCTGGGAAACATCTTTTCATTGATCTCAAATACGCAATATATTCATATACGCAGATGAAATTAAAATGAACTAACAATACTACTTAGAAATGCGTCAGTTCTATGCAATGTACAGACAAAAACCTTCCTTTTATTTATATATATTGTGTAAATACATAGATCTTAATAATAAATAGAGAAAAATACCTATATGTCCAACTTTTTTGCACATAATATCAGAATAAATTGTGAAAATATTATAAATATTAGTTTAAAGCATAAAGAGTTGAGTTTGACTTACGGACGACATGCATGTGTGCTGATACGACCTCTGTGTGGAAGTCAGGAGCATCAGCTGACACTTCGCAGCGGTACTTGCCTGCCATGTCCATCTGAATGTCCCTCAACACTACTCTCCCAGGACCTGAAGCGCTCACCTGTGTCAAACCAAATTTACCTTTTAACTTCAAATGATCAGTTTCAACTGTGAGTTACGATTCAACAAAGAAGGTTTTTACACTTTTCAAATTTGGGAACTAAGTCTCTTTTCTTATATGGAATATCATCTATAGATGGTGAATAGTTTTGAGGTTTGAATTATATTAAAAATGATATGAAATAAATAAATGTTTAATTATATTATAGGTTCAATTTATTATATTATTCAAGTTTCATCGTAATATAAGCTGAATCAACTACACTAAAGTTGAGTGTAGGCCACTCCAGATTTTTATTTCCGTTTCTGTAACACTGGATCACATAAGAGTTGTTGATTTCTATTTTGACATCATTCTTGCAATTTAGAATGTACTTATCACCATTGATATTTAGTAAGACTTCTTCTTATTTTTTAATTAATTTTGATATCTAACCTGACAGATATATTTTAATAGAATCTTTAATTACATTTAATTCAAGTTTTTAATACAATAAACAAAACTATCTATATAGTTATATCTGTAAAAAAACACAAAGTATTAAACCATTTTAGTTTATTATCTTATTGAAGTGCTTTTGTTTGTTCTTTTTTTTTGAGCTAATTACTTTGAAATTGTTAGTTCAAATGTAAGCCATTAACAGGACGCAAATCAGTTCAAAAATGAAGAAAAGCAACACACAGAGAAAGAGACACACTTACAAACTCAAATTTTCGGATGATCCATCTTCAGGAGAAAAGAGAGAATGGGCGACCAAGCATGCCGGAAACACGCATGCCGGAAACACAATAGGCAGGAAAACCCTACCGTCTTCTCCTGAAGACGGATCATCCGAAAATTAGAGTTTGTAAGTGTATCTCTTTCTCTGTGTGTTGCTTTTCTTCATTCTTGAAGTGATTTATTTTTATATTGCTACATCATTTTTGGTGAGAGGTAAAACTAGTTGATGTAGTAAATTGTCCCTAAAATGGTAACATGGTAACAAGTATAAAAGAAATTTAGCACTTTTAGTAAACAATACAACTTTCTTAAATAAATGATTGCTTTCTTCTTATAAAATGAATTTAATTCAGATGGCTTGTTTGTATTAACCAACATTTATTAACATCTATGAATTAATAGTACTTAAAAACCAAGTTTTTTCTTCAAATCGAAAACTGTAGAATTCATTATGATATAGCTGATAATGATATCAGATCTTTTATGGAAAAAATAAATTTAATTACTATTATATTATTTCGAAATGAATTCTTATCGAAACCACCTTTAATCAATAAGTGCTACATATATCCCAATAGAATAAATGATGAAACCACAAAAAGAAATGGGAAAACAAGACTAAGATTTTTCAACCGTAACAAGCAGTCTTCGTCAGTCAAAAACCCAACTGACCGTTGGGTTTGAGTCAAAAACCCAGATTCAGTTGGGTTTTTGACTCTGACGAAGACTGTTTGTTACAGTTGAAAGATCTTAATCTTTTTTTCCCATTTCTTATTGTAGTTTGGTCATTGATTGTTGTTTCACGTGTTTATGTTAAATCTTTTTATATCCCAATAGAAGTTTCAATTTTCCTAAAAAAAGGAAAACATACTAACATGTGTCAACACAGGAAGCGTCAGTATACTCGTAATGGAAAAATATATCTCCAATAATGAAAATTATCATACAATGCTTTAATTTACTTCATTAATAGCCAACATTGTGAATTTTAAACCCAAATTCAATAAATTCGTATGTTTGCTATCTATTTGTATTTAAATTATTGGATTTTTAAAATTCTTCTCCATATAACAACTTGTAATAAGCTATTACGAACTGAGCTCTGAATAATTGTTTATTAACCTTAAGAAGTTACATTTGCCAATGACCATCTATTGAATTAAAAAATCCGCAGTAAATAATAATAATAGTATATTAGATGCAAACTGTTCGTGCATTCTTTACTATTAAAATTTTTGAAAAAATATTAGGGTGAAGCATGAACTGAAATAAGAGGTGGCAAAAGTTCTCTTGAAAGTGGATTGTGAGTGATTTTGATACTCACTTAGGCAGCTAGTCTAAAATAGCACACAGTTTTGAAGTTTAAAATTAGAATGCTGAAACTTTTGGGGATTGATTTTTCATGTAGCTGAAAATGGTTGAGAGGTCAGTGACCAGCCTTGTATATCGTCAGCAAAGAATTATCATGTAATATCAGAAATTATTGAGAACAGTTAGATCGGATTATTTTAGTGAAAAATTGACTTTTTTTTTCAAGAAATCCTTGTTCATTTGTTTTTAATTGCTCTTAAAAACTTTTTGTAATAAATAACATAAAAAAATCTTTAACCATAACTTTTCTAGGATTTAGTATAGTGAGGTGCTGATAACTTTTAGAAATTGGTCACATAAACTGTTTCCTTTGTCGTCTGTTCTAGAATGAGTAAATCCCTGTTAGTTGCTCTCCGTTTGAAGATTTCTTTTTTTAAGTCTAAGTGCTCTTTATTTAACTTCCATCTCTTATATCATTTTAATAATGTAAAAATCAAAAAATTATAAGTATATTTACTCCTCTTTCTAATAACATAATATATCTTTTAATGCATTGTATTCACATTTTTCAAAATTAAAACTATAAATAAATAAAACATTAATTAATAAGGAATTTTGCATAATTATATGAAATTAAATTATATAATTTTACCAATTTTGCTACTCTAATGGCAAAGTAGATTTAATGGTAATATCATTTTTTTTATTAAAATTAATATTCGGTAAAAATTCAAACTTCCGAATTTGTTGACTTTAATTAGTGATGTGGTTATTATTATGATGTATACCTATCATTTATTCGGATAAATAATAAATATAAAATATGATATTTGTTTGATCCAAACTTATTTGCAGTGATGATAGTTTCAGAAAGCTTTTTCTAATCCGGTATAAATGGTTAAGAAGAGAATGAAGATGTTCTGCTCTCACATAATTTAGAAAACAGTATATATAATCTTAAAGGAGAAAATAATGACTTCAAGTTGTATATTGGTATATGTAATAATATACTGTAGCATTTGAAGAATAACAGGCTAAAATAACAAGCATATGAAACGAATATTTAAAAACCAAAACAATTGTATTGTATTTCTAAAACATTAATTACACTGAATAAAGAAATAATGATGGAATTTTTACAGAATTATTAATTGTAAAAATAAGCACCATTTAAAATAAAATCAATACTTGAAAAGAAATTTGTTAATCAAATAAAATTTTAAATTATAAAGTTATACACATGTTTACAATATAATTTCATTCAATAGTTACTGACAACATCTAATGTTAAAACTTTAAAATATAACATCACAAGTTTAAGTTCCTAATCTCTAGAATTGAATAAACTATATTTCAATGAATATTAAACTCATCTTAAGTGGACCTAACAAATTGTAATCGGCTTAACAGAAGAAATATGGAGGAAGATATGGACCACTGTAACCATTCTGGTCTAACTTTAATGACCTTAGGATCTCAACCATATGACCTGAAGCAATTTAAATCATGTTCTAGTCTATAGCAACCTAAAAAAGTTTCAACCATTTCTGTTACAACTCTACAAAAAATAGCCAGTGTATTCTGAAACTGGATTGTGGAGTGAAATTACTTCAAATGTTAATAAAGGTAATTTAAAATCACTGATAGATGATTAAACGCAAAAAGGAGCAAGTATGTAAAAAACAAGCTTATACATACACAAAAAATATATATACTGATCATTAGTTTGTGCAATCCGTAATTGTGTGGTATTTACTCATTCTGAGGTAAAATGGATAAACAAACAAAAGTCTTCACACCAATGAAGTTTTATTCAACAGCAACAACGAGTTTCGAACACTTTGTGTTCATCATCAGGAAGACACCAAGGATGTGATACTAAAGGGTTAGTGTCTTCCTGATGATGAACACAAAGTGTTCGAAACGCGTTGTTGTTGTTGAATAAAACTTCATTTATGTGGAGACTTTTGTTAGTTTACCTCAGAAATTATACTTATTACCTCAGAATTTTACCCCAGAATATATACTTATTAGTCCAATGGTATATATGCAATTAAGTGTTGGTAATGTTTAAATATTTTCTAAATATGCTCTGTATCTAAATATAGAAATGTATTAATACTTTCAATAAAACCCTCACTACTTATACGATGTGATATAAATATTTAAGAAATTTTTCACTTCAGTCGGAATATTAACGAAACTTTAAAATTGGATACAGAGTTTGTGGAAACTCTTTATTTATGCCAAATGTATTTTTTAACGCAAAAAATTGATATAATAAACTGTTCAAAAGTAAAATAATATTAGTTATTCCTTATCTTCAGTTTAAAGGTTTGTAGCCACTGAAATGTTACAAACTCAAGAAACATTTGTTTTTAAAGGATTATACTTTGATTAGTAATATCGGAAGCCCAACAAGATTGGAAGTTTTAAGTACCACTGAGTGCTGTTTAAAGTTTGAATATATTTCATGAGGGCAAAACAACTCCAGCGGTGGTCATTAGTCACTGTCACAACACAAGTCATATTAGTCTCCACACAATTTAAAATTACCACAAAGCAGTTTGAGTTAGTAATCAAATCCAATAAATATTTTTACAAATTATATAGTTTCTATTTTATAATTTTCAAAATATTCATTTATAATAAATAAAAAGCATATATAAAAGGATACCAAAATTAAAAAAATAAATCTACGTACTTCTGCCCGATGACGGACGACGACTGTCGAAATATCGTTGTGAGCCTTTTGTGTGTGTCTTTATTTGTTTTTCTCTTTCCTGGGTGAACTATATATATATATATATATATATATATATATATATATATATATCAGTCGTTATCAGCCTTTGGAGCGATTCACTTCTTTTCCTGAAGACGAGGACATCGAAATATAGTAGTGAGTTCAGTGGTTTCCTTTCTATGTGTTCTTTTTTAAATTCTAGTTTATATATATATATATATATATTGCTCTCATCTTTACTTTTTTATTAGTATCTGTCATTTTTATATTACTTTTTCATATTATCAGTTATCAACCAGTTTCAACCACAACTACCTGCTGCAAACTCTTCAGTATGTTATCGTCCTTTTAGAGTGCAAAGTGTCAAATTGAATCGTCTCCAATTATCTTTTTTTATTTTTACTGTGTATAACTGGATGCATTGTTTTGTTTTTTTTTGTTTTCAATAAAATTGAGTGGTTTTCTGTTTATCTTAATATATATATAAAATCCCTGAGTTATGACTCCATTTCCTCTGAATTTCATTGGAGATGCTTTGTAGAAATAGTAAAATCCAACTGGTTTATTTTGCGGTTATTTTAAACAGTATTCCTTTAATTTTTTTTCTTTGCCATGAAAGACTTGACATATTCGGTGAACGAATAACCTTTTCTATACTTGATTAAAGTATAACATATTCATGATGTCAGACTAAGAAAGGTGCCTCTTATATAAAGTTTTTTTTGCCACTTTGCACTTGCTTTAAACAGCCAAAGTCTGTTTTATTAGAATAAAAAACTGAAATGAATAATCAATTTAATTTTATTAGCGCACATGCAATCATAATATTTAAATATTTCTTTATATTTGATTGTATATAGCAACGTTTTTATTTATTATATTATTACTTATTATATTTATTTATTATATTTTTTATATTTATTTGTTTCATTTATTATATTTATTAGTTAGATCGATACATATCATTAATATATTGAATAAAGTAATTTTTGAAATTTTTTAATGAGCTCTTGTTCTTTTCAAATTTTCCTTGTGAAATAAGTTGCTGAATTGACAAAAGGAGCTCTTTCAATGAAGTAGATAATTATATTTTATATCTTCTCTCTCTCATTTTCAATTTCTTTTTTATTACTTATATAAATAATTAATTAATATAACTCATTTATACGGTAACTTATATTTTTGTTACATTTTCTCTTGTATTTATCTGTTTTCACTATTCCTTTTATTTAGTTTGTGCCACACATTTTAACTGTATATTCCATTTACTTTTCTAATTTTGATAGCAATTGAAGCCTCTCATCATACCAATGTGGGCTCATAGCTGTACAACTTGATCTGACATCAATCCGGTTTCTTCATTTACTTTTTTCCTTACTAATCAAAACTATTCTAAGATTCCTAAAAACTTCTGCGTTTATTGTAAATGTGTTTATAGTTTTGACTGTAACTAATATGATGCTTCAAAAGAGCTGTGATTTTTTTAAATAATAACAAGCCTTTGAGGAGAAAGCGCATTGATTTTCTTATTTCCATTTAGGTATATTTCGTGGAATCCATTTTATAGACTGTTTCCCAGTATTACATTTTAATGAAATATACTCGTATTATATTTACTGTAATGTTATTTATAGGCTTCAGAAAAACTGGATATTTGTCAGGAAGGAGGTAGATCTGTTCGTCCATGAAGATTCAATCAATACTTTATTCATGATTATTTCTTCTTAATTATTTTAAAAATACATTACTTTGATAGCATGTTTCAGAAAAATAAGCATTCAAGCAAATGAAATAAATGTGAGGCCTGCCATTCAACATATGTTAGTATGACATGAAAAAAGATTTCAAGACTTCTTATCTTTCATTTAGTCTATTGTTCCAGAACAGAATGAAGGAGATATTTATGACAATGTATAACATGGAAGAATTACTCGAAGGAACGTAAGCTCTGCAACAGCCGAGTGACCCTCACTGCTTGAGAATTATAGCAGCTGTCTATACGAAATATTAGACTAGAATAGTGAAAAAACTGGATATTTGTCAACAAACATAAATCCTCTTTCTTGAGGAAAGAGTCCATTCGTCACATTTCAATATCATGGTAAGATACTACAATTCACAAAGATGAAGTAATTATAACTGTTATTAAGTTTTGCAATATATAGATTTATTAAAGCATTTTATGAGACAAATCCATCATGCCATGGAAGACAAAGGAAATTTATTTATGTTTATTGGTGGTTATTTTTTAAATGTAATAATACTATTCTTCTTATATCTCATATAAGTCAATCAGTTATTAAAATTTTTTAATTATAATATTCAATTTTATCTCAGTGGACTCGTTCAAAAAATTTCTAAGTCAATATAAACAATGTAAACAAATATCAAAAATTCGACAACTAAAGCAGGTGATCCTTTAGTCCAGGATAAACAAACAGTTTTTATAGGTTTATTGCTATTTGCCCTAATTAAAATGTCATGGATTTTTTTTTATAAATTGATAATTTTGTGTTCCATTTTTGGTCTAATTATCATGATTTTTTAATGAGCCATTTAGCGTCAAAAAAATATTTCCTCAAAACAGAAGTCGTACTTTAACGCCCCTTTGGTGAATGTAATTTTGAAACAAAATATGTCATCTCATTGTCCATATAGTGATCTATTTTTAGGTATAGTTTACTTTTGATCCGTCAAATGTTATGGCTGTATCGCTCTCACAAGCTTTGAGATTAAATTATAAATCAAACTTTTTACATTTTATTGATAAGAAAATATTTCTGAATATATTTTTCGTTTCTTCCATTTGTAACCTTAAAGATAATGTCAAAATTTCAAAACTCTAGAGTTAGCAGTTTAGGAGAAAAACATGTTTTCTAAGAACCAGTTTTTAGCAAAAAAATTGACTTTACCGTTAAGCATAATTCTTCAGAAACAAGAGGGATCTTCTACGCTATGGGGACCATTTTTGTGTAAAATATCAACTTGATCCATCAAATATTCTGGACCCTAGAGTGGTAACAAGCAATGCTAACACACTCAAACACACACACACACACACACACACACACACACACACACACACACACACACACACACACACACACACACACACACACACACACACACACACACACACACACACACACACACACACATCATCGAAAAAATAAAACGAGTTTTGGAACGTCAAAACATATAATTCCATCAAAATCTCAAGATCGAAGTTTTTCACGATCACTATACTTTACTTATAGTAAAGTAGAAATGTTGTTAAGTTGTAAATTGCATGTAATACAATTATGAGGCATGCTTTAGGAGCAAATAAATTCCCTCATGGCAGGGTACTGCCCGTGAGGAAACACACACACACACACATACATACATAAAGATGGCCTCAAAATGTGTAACTCAGATAAAATCTTGACAATGATTACTTTTTAATCATTGCTAATAGTAAAATAATATCTATGTATTACAGAAAAACCTATAATTTTTATATCCGCTGCTTAAATCAGCCTGATTAAAATCGATGAGGATGTAGATGCAACTTAAAATTTAAAAAAGTATGTCTGAGTAAAGTAAAATTCTATGATGAATATAAGATTACGATAATTTTGAATACATATATAATTAATTATAATTATTATGAATAATATTAAAAAATGTAATAACTCTAATCGACATAATAAAATTATATGTAGTACCTTGCAAAGTGTAATTAATTGTAACTAATAATGTATCTGAAAAAGCTTAATTTTTCCTTTTTTATTGTTATTTAAAATGATTATTTAGTTTTGAGAATTGTTAAAGTAAAGAGGTGTATAAATATAGATGAATATTTGACCGAGCAGTCCCTCCACTTGCAGGGAATTTAGCAAGAAATAACTTTAAACAAAAGTAGATTCGCTGAGGATGGTAAATTCACCTCTGCTTTCACCTGCTGAATCATCTCTCCGTCAACTCAAATCAGCCTTCTTCTGTTTTCTCGAAAACCAACATTTCTTTAAGATTCCTTTATCAAACTTGCTAACCTAAGCATTTAAAAAAAAATAATATGTATACAGACATTTTTCTCTCTTTTAACACTGAATATTAGTTGATTTTTTCAGAATTTCAACATTCCTTTCTTTACATTTTAAAGAATAATTTTTGAAAAGAATTTTATTCTGATGACAAAGATTATTCAAAAAAGTTTAAAGAGGAACTCAAATGGGTGTTTCCTTAATCCAAGAAATCCTGACAAAAATGAATTATTCATCTTACTAAACATATAAGTATGTATCACATATTTACAAATATAATGCAAAGTTTATCTTATGGAAGTTACCATGATCATTGATTTGTTACAACAACAATATTACACTAAAATGTATCTAAACAAGAAAAAAAGTAAATGTAGTGTACAGCTATAAAAAGAGTTATCAAATTGAAAAAAAGACATCTAACGATGTATTACTAAACGAGAAATCATTATTAAATGTATTATTAAACAAACAGATATCATTAGCCATTCAGAAACAATATTTTATACTAGTTCTACTATAGAAGTGTGGTATACCATATTTAAAGTTGATGTTTTCAAACTGTGGTAATTACTAAACTTAGTTCATATAACCTTTGTTAGACGAATTGAATTATTCTGATAATATATTCATGCTATTTAACCATGACTTCAAACAAATTATCAAACTATTTGCTAAAATATAATCTTGAATTTCGATTACTCGAAGAGGTTTTTGAATATTTTCTGACTTTGTTATAATGATATTCAGTTGAATGAAGGAATTAATATGTTAATAATTAAAAATTAGCGAAAAAAGGAAACTGTAAAGGAAATTGCTGAAGTTATAATTAAGAGTTATGAAATATTAATAAGAACTTGCTTCCTTTTTTTTTTGCATTTTTTTTTAATAATATTATGAAGTAAAGCAGTATAAAATATCTTGTCTAAAGGTAACTCAATTTTGCATAAAGTCAATTTGTGTAAAAGTATTCCTCTTTTGTAGAAAAAAAAATTTCCTAATGATAGTCCTGAATCAATGGCTAAAAATCATTCATCAGTAGTGTATTACGAAATTATAGATTACTTTACAATAATTTTTAGTAGTAAGAGAGTGTCATAAAAAAAATTTATGAATTTTAGTTATTACTTGTTCTAATATGCATATTATAATTAAATAAGTTTAATATATTTTGTTTTATTATGTAGACTAACATCAGCAGTATTAATGTCATCTCTAGAAATCAGTTAAATTCAACTACTTGAACAAGGAAAAGCTAAAGTAATTAATACCGACACTTTTGTAAACTAAAAAACCGCAGCATTAAAATTCTTTGTTGATATGGAGGTTGTAAAAAATTGCAAACTCTTGAATTTCAATTTACAAAAGTTGATTATGTTTTAAGCATACATGTCTGAGAAAGATGTCCCAAACCTGTTTATGACAAACTATTGGCCAGAGAGTGTTTTTTATATATTCTTCTTTCGATGTATGAAAATGTTCATTTTTGACACATCTTGTGATCTTTTTAAAAATTTGAAACTAAAGTTACAAACTATGGGATCTTCTTTCAGAGATGCATTCTGCATTGTTGACTGAATCGTTAAGTTTGAGCATGATGATTTTCACTAAATACAAGCAGGCCACTGATAATATTTCAATGCTAAGATATTTTCCTAGCCATCAATCTTCAGAAAATAAAACGATAAACTTGGCAAACACACGATGAAAAAAGAATTACTTATTCGAGTGATTTCATTTAATCTGCAATAGTTTATTAAAAAATAAATTGCTTTAAAATGCATATAAGAAATAGACGGAAATACAAATATGTACTTTTGTTTTAAAACTAGGAAGGTGATGAGTACCAATAGAACTTAAGAATTTAGAAATAACATGGTATGTTTATGTATAGCAAGAAAAGCGAACAAGTAAGTTTGCTCAGTAGTCACGCACCCAAAGTTCTGCGCTCAAATCCCTTTTGAGCTATTGTTTTTTCACCTATCCTAATTTCGTATAACCAACTTCGAATGATGTCAATGTCCGATTACTAAAACAAGTAAACTAAATGTAATTGAACTAAATACAAAAGAACTAATACAGCAAGTTTTTTACCTCTTTATAGAAAAATACAACCTATATTACAGTAATTAATGTGAAAGATATTAATTAATTAATTTGAACAACATACATTCAAAGTATGTTGTTCAAAAAATTTCAAAAATAAAAAAAATATTTAAAAAATAATATCAGAGAAGAAAAAAGAATATATGGTATGATTAAAATTGTAGGAAGTGAAGCCTATTGTTGCTTTAATTTGCATACTTACTAATGAAACAATTAATTATGCTAATTTAAATTATTCATTGGGCTAGAATAAAGAAACACTTCAAACTCGTTCAATCCATTCATATTCCATGAGATTTCATTAGATAAGGGCTTCTTCCTTTGATTGTTTGCTGTCATTATTACAGTTTTGCTTATTATTGAAAACTTAACTTCTTTTTTTTTTATTGATTTCCTCTCAATATAAGCATTCTTGAACTAAATTCATGAGAACTAACAATTCATTAACTATTTTCGAATATTTTTAACATTTGATAAAATATTGCCGTTTGTATTACCATAAATATCAAATTGTTAAATATGAGATACATTTTTATTCATTTTTTGGATTGATCATTACTTTGTTACCTATCAAAATAGGTATTGTGACTAATACATATGTACTGAGAACCACGACCTGCTGGCATTTTTTTGTAAGCTCAATATAAGAGATTCATTATGATGCTCTCTGATCTGAAGAGATGAGATCTCATGTGTTCTGAATAAACCCAACAAGTCAATAAACAATCATTTTATGGCTACTATGTAAATAGTAGCTTCTGTCCTGTAACCTCTTGACCACTTTCTCTCAACATATGGGAACCCAAATATCTAAGACTTTTTTTCTAAATTAATTTGTTTTTATCCATTTTGGGTTCAAGGAAAAATACAACTAGACTATTCAATTTGATTTATTATTTGTTGGCTAAACTTTTCTAAAAGCAAGCATACTGTTACTGTAGAAACTAGTTCTCTATGCCAGTTAATTTGGTTGGAAGACAAAAATGACATTCTTATACGTCATAGTCTTTTTTATATGCCAGAACTGAAAGCAGCCTCACTCCCTTAAAAGACACAACTAATTAAATCTTATTTCTATACTCAAAAACCACCCTGCTTATTCAACTGCTCACAAAATCCCTAGTGCGTCTCTTATTGTTCATTGCCTTCAGCTGTTATTTCATTCATAAACCTTCCTAAATACATGTAACTGGAATGTGAAAATATCTGTCTGGGGTCACAATAACGCCAAGTCAGTGCACATTCTACTGAACTAGACATCCTCATTCAAGTTTACATTCCTTAAACCCACTAATATCTCTACTAATCTACCTTTGTACACCTGACATGCCTTATAATCACTGTTGTTCAATATTAATCACGTCGTTTCAGTTGGGGTTCTTGACTACCTTAACAAACTCACCTGCAGATCTTCTTTACTATTTAAAACTTCACCACTTATATCAAAACAATGCTACAATAAAATGAAGTATCCGAGAACTTTTATAAAGAACTGTTTTTAGAAACCAATAAAGAAGGAAGAAGTTTCTCCAAAGACAATTATAAAAATGTTAAACGTATTTTTTACTTGATTCCAATTGTTTTAAAATACTTATTCATTTAGTTTTACCAAGCAGATACACCCAATGAACAGATATGTGCTGAGTAATTTTCACATTAAAACAACTATAATAAAACTCATTCGAAACATATACAACTTACTATCTAATGTATAATTAAAATTATGATAATTTATAAAACATAGTACTAACTTTATCAATGCACAACTATTTCTCAGGCGATGATTGATTTAAAGAACTTAAAATTTAAAGTCATTTAGAATTTTAATTCTAAAATTCTAAATGACATTAATTAAAAAATTAATTCTGTCATTCGAATGGAATCGAGCATGACAGGTAAAATGTAGGAGTGTTTTACATTATTCCGACGAGATTTGGTGCCTCAGTTTAATAATAACTTGTACAAGTCATCTAAATTAATGATTCGAGCTAAACAAGCTCGTTTGTTGTCAACAAGTTTGTTATTATATTTACTTATAGTAATGTCGAGCGTAAGCCACTACCAATTTATTTTTACATATTAATCTTGAAAGATAGATTTTTCCTCTATCTTTTACTTACTTTATGTTATTAATTCAGTTTTATGTTTTTAATTAATATTATATTTTTAGTTTTTATTTATTTCAAAATTAATACTGCTAGCAGCATATTCAAAATCGCAGTTGTTGATATTAACATTCTGATGAATATATAAAATACATTATCGTGTTTAATTCTGTCGTGTATTATATTTCAAAATGTTATTTTCAATAATATTGACATTATTCCTCTAACTCAAAAACATTTAATAGTTCTGAAAGTATGCAAAAATATATTCTGCAAGAAATAAATGATCTTATATCAATTATTACATTTTACTATTAAAATAATTATTGTAGTAGTTGTTAAACGTTTTTTCACTTGATTCGAATTGTTTTAGAACACTTATTCATTTAGTTTTACGAAGCAGATATACCCAATGAACATACATGTGAGTAGTTTTCACATTAAAGCAACTAAAATAAAATTCATTCAAAACATATACAACTTACTATATATTGTATAATTCAAATTATGATAATTTATAAAACACAATTCCAACTTTATCAATGCGCAGCTATTTCTTAGGCCATATTTGATTTAATTCACATTTCTATATACATTTAAAGCACTCAATGTAATGAAATGAAAAATCTACCTCATTGAATTCGGTAAAATGTTCAATATTTATAAAGTTTGATTGCTTATAATTGTTGTTAATAAATTATAACTTAAAAATTTATTGTGTTGAAATCATACAATGCAGCTATTAAAAGTTTTTAAATTATAGAATACAATAAAAACATATTTACAATCGCAATGTGTTCATATTTATCAATTAACAATTTATAAAGTTTTCTGATATAATAGTTGAAGGAAGTGTGGCTTCAACTCTTTCCGCTAATTGGATAACACTCAAGTTGGAGAGTCTGTCAGTAAGTTAAGTTGAAATCTCTCCTGGGTGCGCCCAATTCCAAGCCTACGTTTATCATCTAAAGGAAAAGCAAACTTTTGACTTCTGGGGCACGCCATCGCTGTCTTCCTATTTACTTATATACCACCATTTCTCTTGTTATTAATACAGAAAACGCGTTTTAATTATTATACATGTAGGGGATCAAGTATTTTTCTATAATAATCAAGTACTAAATGAATAAACAATAAAATAAAATAATGTTGATTATTTCAGTCAACTTATATATAAATGAAAAAGACATCACATAGAAAAAACGAGAAAACTTACTGGATCAATATTTCGAACTGAAGTTCGTCGTCAGAAAGAGAGGATGAAGGATGAAGAGAGAGGTACGTGCGTTCACGTGTACCAAATTTATATTAATTACAATGCTCTAAGGCTTTTAGTTACAACATACATCAGATAGCTAAATGAACCAAAATGAACCTCTTTGGTTCATTTAGCTCTCTGATGATGTTGTAACGAAAGGCCTTAGAGCATTGTAATTAATATAAATTTGTTTATTGTGGTGTTGAATTCATATATTATATCAAGAGTTATTGTTGATTATTAATTTATATATAACTCTATTATTAATTTTTATTCTAACGCTTGTTTCTTGTTCATTATTGACCTTTGACCTTCTCTTTATATTAACCTGTACTATCCTTTTAATCTATTTATAGCAATGACTAAGCATGAGTCATCGATTTTAATTTAACATGTCACTTGGCCAACTTCTTTCCCGTTGGACCCTGTTAGCAGGAGGTTACTTCGTAGGATCGAATCTCTCAGTCTTAAGATCGTGAATGCCGAGACTGCGGTTAATTTTAATGATACCTCTTTAAAAGAGGATCTGCTGCCTATTTATACTAATTTATATATTATATATATAATATATATATATATATTTATATTTTTTAATTTGGGGAGCAATTCTTCTTTTATACATGTTTTGTTGAACGACCTTTGTACTGTGGCATGAATAAATTTCATTGTCCATCTTTCAAGTTTTCTCACCTTTGTTTTAAATATTTCTGGTACTAATTACACTAGTTCTCCAAATGACTTATTATTTATAACTGACATGTTCGGTCTCCTTGACCATCTTCAGAGTTAATCATATTATAAAAAAACTTATTCCTACTAACTACCCCTATATACACTATACATTTCTTAAATTATCACTGTAATCTTCGATAACATCCAGAAATGATTCTATCACCAACATAAACATTTTGTTTGAAGCAGTTTTTTAGCCACCTGTCATAATCAGGTGTACCACTTTACTTCATAAAATGTCTCAAGGTTCCATCTGTTTGGTCTTCAATCTTGTTTCGTGTTCCTGCGTTGTTTTAGAATATAGCTTTAACGTCCTATTGAATCCTGTGGTTTTGATTCAATTTGGATATTTATATCTATACAAGATTTCATATAAACACGTGAAATAACAATCAATAATCAAATCACAACATGAAATGGGAAAAAAAGACTAAGATCTTTCATATTGTGGTTTGATCAAATATATATCAGTTGTCTTGAAGAGCTTAGAATCAACTTCAACACGTTTGTATTGTGAACTCAGCATTTTATAGTTGATGCAATAAACTCAACTTGGTCAAGTTATAGTCTACAATTTATTATGGCAGTGACACGGTGAGGCCGCAAACAATTTGATGTAAGCTAACTGTTAGTGGCAAATCAATACTCCTTGTCATCACTACGAGTAAAAACCCTTTACTATAAATATTTCTTCAGCAACATAGTAATAAAGTTTTTACCTTAAACTATTTCAAGCGTTTTTTCATGAATTTTTATGAACACATATACATATAATTATCTCTTTTAACTCTTAATTTTTACAATTGTCTTCATGTAGTAGGTGGCCCAAAAGTCACTGACAGTTAAAAAAAATTCATAACTCTTTTGTTTCTGATTATTTTTCTTCTATTTTTTCAGAGTATTTAGAACTACCCTTCGGACATTATTATGAACAAATATAGCACTGAGGAACGAATCCTCATTGTACAGTGGTACTTTGAGTCACATGGTTCAAATTCAGAAACCCAGCGTTGTTACCGTCGACATTTTAATACATTTTAATAGGGTACAGGCCAAACCACAGCCCATACTGCAAAACATCTTTCAAGACCGAATTATCTCCAGAGGTTGTGAAATCAACTGGCCGCCTAGATCGCCTGACCTGACTAGTCCCGATTTTTTCCTGTGGGGCTATCTTAAAGAAAGGGTGTATAAGAATAAACCTCGGACAATAAACGACTTAAAACGTAATATCGAAGATCAAATAAGAGACATAAGCCCGAAAATGCTTTCAAATGTTATGCAAAGTGTGTTGGATAGGGCTATTCAGTGCAAAACCGAAAATGGTGGACATTTAAAAAACATTATTTTTAAAAATTAGGTAAATTTTACTTCCCTATTTTAATTAGTGATAAATTTAAGTGTAAGTGAATAATTATAACCATATATATTGCCAAAAATATCGGAAGGATCAGTTTACCTACTGCTAAAATTTGGTGAGTATAACTTATGAATTACAGGAGCTATTGAACATTTAAGTGTCAGTGACTTTTGGGCCACCTATTATTTACTATTGTTTATTGTTCTCTCTTCCTTTTATATTTTGCCTCTGTAAACTCTGCTCATTTGCTCATTGAACTCCAGTTTATTTAATGCTTTTTAGGTAATGTTTTGTTCCGTATAGTTCGTAAATTACCATTTCGTGATGGTCCATCATTACTGAGCAGGCATCTAGAAAAGAGACTTGTTATGTATAATATTTACCTGGTATGGTTTATCAAGGAATAGCTCAAGGAATAAGTTACAAAATTATCTAAACACTTTGTGTGTGTTAAAATGGCAAAAATCTTGTAAGAACTAGTTGCCAAAAACCAAGAGTCATTAATGTCTGTGGTTAAATATTAAACTGGAAACACGAACAATGTTTTAATTGTAGCACACGTAACATGAAAAGGAACAGGGGAACGAGGAAGAAACCCAGACTAGCAAAAATGGAGCTCTAGAAATAAACAAAGAAAAGAATACTAGTGCGTGAGTGCTTTCAGGTTCTAGCAAATAGGATAAAAAAGAGTTTCTCGTTGAAACATTTAGATATTCTACCGTAGTTCAATCACTTACTATGTGGTATTTACTCATTGTAGGGTAAAAAGTTAATGCAATGGTCTCCACATATAAAAATTTAATGGTATAAACAACGCGTTTTGAACACGTAGTGTTCTTCCTCAGGCATTAACTAAGGGTGAGTGTCTGTGGTAAACAGTTATACCACAGACACTCACCCTTAGTTAATGCCTGAGGAAGAACACTACGTGTTCGAAACGCGTTGTTTATACCATTAAATGTTTATATGTTGAGACCATTTAATTAGCATTTAGATATAAATTAACAAATGTTATGACAATAAAAAAAGAGTATAAAGTACTTAAGTAGTAACTAGCTTTAATAATTAAGCGAAATGTGAGCGAATACAAGTATTTAGTTTATGTAAAATAAGTTCTATTTAATTTGATTGGTCCAGATCTACCTACACATCAAGAGAAGGCATTTATTTACAAATAACAAAACTATGACCAAGGTTGTTTGAGCATTTTTTTTTAAAAAAAGGTCTCCTTTTTTACTAAAAGTCCTCACTTAAATAGTTTTAAATGCACTTCCAATACTGATAATATTGAAATTACAGTCATTGTTAATTCTATAAGTGTAATTAAATTAGTTAAAATTTACAGAAGGATTTGTAGGAATATTTTTGGAGGGGATATTATGCTAACAATGTGTGTGTGTAAATGATAACACTTTCAATGAATGATGCATATACATTATAATAATAAAATTACTAATAATATGTTTACTTTTACGTTTTTATATCTTATTTAACAGTGTATATAAAGTCAAACTGTTAGGATAATTATAACAAATAAGGATATACGTTATATATATAACGTCATATATACAACAAGATTTTTCAACCGTAACATCGGTCTTCGCCAGACTCAAACCTGATAATGATACGATATCAGTTTTGACTCTGACAAAGTCCATGTTACAGTTGAAAGATCCTAATTTTTCTTTTGATTTATTACCGTGGTATGGGCGTTTATATGTATAGTAATAAATCACTATGTGTTTAGCAGCATATACAACCAGAAATAATTAAGGTTCATTTGGAATAACTGAAATCTTAGAATACTTCTTAAGGATTTTTTTAGTTTCTGGGAAAAACAGTGTTAAAAGACAAATATATATATATATGTAGTATATATGTATGTATGTATTATGTATGTAGTATATAAAAAAAGACACTATATGTAGTAAATATAAGTAAATGTTTGCTGTTGCTTCCTTGTTACATATATTATTTATTCTATTCCGTATTACATAAAATATCTTTAAGTATTCCTGCTTTCTGCTTATAATAATATATGTTTTAGATTCATTATTTATATAAAAACGTTTCAACAAAATATTTCACCATGTGGTTCTTGTTTACTTATTAAGCAGATCATCATTACGGTTTAATCTGAGAAACTTTTTTTTAAACTAAAATGCAGGCTCATATTTAAAGTTTTTTTTAACTTATGAATACAGCTGACGGAGGTCTTATTCATTATGATTTAAAGGCAAAACTCACTAACGCTTTAAATGAAATTAGATAAAATTATAAAAAAAAATCTGGAGTGGCCTACACTCTACTTTACTATAAGTAACTCAATGTCAAATTTCTTGAGTATATAAAACATAACGTATCATTTAAGCATAACATAAATATCTAAATCGGATATAATTATTAGCATTGCATTCGTGAGGTAGTACAGATAGTGATTGAAGGACATATCAATTTATAAGCTTATTTTTGTACATCACAAATAATGTATTATTTGCAGATAATTTCATTAGTATAACTACAGCAGTAATAACATTTTTGAAAAACCAAAGTGAACATTTCTTGATACGAAATATTATCCTACAAGAGAACATGGCTATTGTTCAAATAGCCAGTAGATTTCTTACATCGTTTACTTGACATCCTTCTACATTGAATATTAATGTAAAATTTTCAAATTTGAAACAGTAAAATACCCTTTTTTACTCTGAAAAACATCTTAAACAGCGAAGAAAATGTTCTTTTAAGGCGATTTGTTAATTAAAGATGTACGATAATTACAGTTATTAATCTCTAAACGAAAGAATTATATTTAGAATTATCTTTTACATTTTTGTTTTTTAACAGAATTATTATACTGGGAATTTTATGGCTTCTTAGTATTTAATAAGATCATTTTCCTTCCCCTTTGTCAAATAACATATATACGAATTTTTTTTTAATGAGTGTTATCATTTACCTGCACAATATTATTCCTCTTACATCTCTTATAAGTCAATAATATATTTTCGTTTTTCCATTAGAAACATCAATTTTATCTCAGTGGATTCGCTCAAAAAATTTCTAAGTCAATGTAAACAATGTAAAAAAATACAAAAAATTCGACAAGTATAGCAGGTGATCTCTTAGTCTAGAATAAACAAACAGTTTTTATATCGTTATTGCTCTTTCCCGTAATTGAAACTTCATGCATTTTTTTTTGTGAATTGCTAATTTTTTGTTTCATTTTTGGTCAAATTTTCATTATTTTTTAACGAGCCGTTTAGCGTCAAAAAATCATTTTCTGAAAACACATATCGTCCTGTAACGCCCCTTTAGCGAAAGTAATTTCAAAAAAAATATCTCAACTCATTTGCCATATAATGTTCTATTTGTAGGCATAGTTTCATTTTGATCCGTCAAACAGTATGGCTTGTATCGCTCTCACAAGGTTTGAGATTGAATTATAAGTCAAAATTTTTACATTTTATTGAAAAAAAAATATTTCCTGTTGTCTTAAAATTCTGAATATATTTTTCGTTTGTTGCATTTGTAACTTCAAAGATAATGTCAAAATTTCAAAACTCTAGAGTTATCAGTTTAGGAGAAATAAATGTTTTAAAAAAAACGGTTTTTGACAAAAAAAGTGACTTTCCCATCATGCATAATTCTTCCCAAACAATAGGGATCTTCGTCTAAATGGGGCCCATTTTTGTGTAAAATATCAACTTGATCCATCAAAGATTCTGGACCGTAGCGTGGTAACAAGCAATGCTAACACACGCACCCACCCACCCACCCACCCACCCACACACACACAGACATCATCGTAAAAACGTCATAAAACGACTTCTGGTACCTCAAAACATGTAATTCCGTCAAAATCTCGAGATCGAATTTTTTCACGATCACTATACTTTACTTATAGTAAAGTAAAAATAATTAATATATATATTAGAGTTTATGCACATGCTAATTAGAATATTAGTAAAGCAAAAAAGTTTGGATACGTGCCTTGACCCGACTTACGTCGACATTGAATCCAGGAAGAGGAAACACTCTTGTGTCAGGGTGTTCTTTCGGAACATATCTGAAGAACTCCTGCCGACCTTTGTACCATTTGACGGTGTAGAGTGGTTCACCTTCGAGGTCGTAGCCGCAGAGAAGCGTGGCACTTTGACCAGGTGCCACGGCCTGCGGTACTTTGAGCCAAACCCCCTTCAGACACCACACTCCTGCAACAAGCCAATTCTTATCTTAGCATGATTTATCTGAAGATGTTGATGGCAACATACATTCTCATTTGCAGAGTCTGGTAACGCCTGGAGTAAAAGTTAATTCCTTTTTCCTAAGATAAAGTTAGAATATAAATAATAAACAGCATATCAATAAACCACTACGATATAAATGAATCTACGCTTGATAATTTATGTATAAAAATTAAATTTACTGCACTCTTCTGCACAAAGCATACCCACTGTCACAAAAAAAAGAGGACTTTAATTCTTACAATAATTATTAACTTAAGCATCCAAATTAACTTTAACGTCTACTTAAAACATTCTTACCCATTATGATACTTTCTTATTCTTACAAATGTATGCTCATAATACATAAAAATCTATTTATAACTAACTACAATATTCGTAAAGATCGTATTTTCAAATTTGCTTTCTGTTCAATCGCGATATCAGTACAGTAGAAATTTCAGAGTACGATACAATTTGATAAAAAAATATGCACTATTTTTTCAATTAAGTCTGAGTTTAAGATGGGCTTAGTTTCAATAAAGAAAAAAAATGGAGTGGCCTAAACTCACCTTTTCTTTTAAGTAAACATATTAACAAACTCATTCACCACCAACTTATGTTTTGTGCTCTTTACATTTAAATAAGTATGTGTTATTTGTTGAAAACTAAATGTAAACGCTTTATTGAATAAAAGAATTGAGAATATGACATCTGATAAAAATTAATATACTGATAGCTGAAACTCATGGTACTTGTAAACTCTACAGTCATATTGTTGTAATAACATATGACATACTGCTGTCACTCCATAGTTGTAACTCAATGTAACATAAGATTTCATGTTCACTTATGATATTCATAAATGAGCCGCTTATTTTGAAAGTAGCCTAATTCCATTTATGTTAAAATCGAGATATTTAAGGGTTTGCGTTTTACAAAATTTAAAAATATTGTCATTTTATTTATCACTAATTTTTGTTATAAAAATTCTTAGTAATTTTAAATAAATTTTGTACAATTTGCTGCAAAAGGTAAAGATAACGTAAAAATGTAATTATTTAAATAGCTAGCTAAATTTTTTTGGAAAATGGAATTAGGCCACTTTCAAAATAAACGGCTCAAATATAGATAGAGAAGTATCACTCTCTTCTATAGTTTTAGGTATAATTTGCAGAAATCTTTGTTCAATCTGAGATGATTGTTTCGAATGGATATAATATAATCAAGGGTTTCTACTTCTTTTATACACAGAGTTTGTATTCTTTGTATTATGTCAAATACAGCTTTCATTCATAGTAATCAAGTAAATAATTTAAATGTAACAATACAAAATAAGGGAAACTATCAGTGATAACATTGTTTAATGCCAGAAAGTACGAAAGAAAATTTTGAAAAGTAGGTAGAACACACTAAATAACTGTTATCAAAGATATTGTTTTGATTGTTCTTATAGAAATAATTAAATTGATTCAGTTTGATGAATTTGTTGAGCCCACAATACTCACAAGGTAAATTTTTGCATAATATGTATATTGTGGTAATTAAGTATTCCATTTTCCTGCTGAAGTGAAAATAAATATAAATTGTATAAACAAATATAGAAATAATCAAAATAAGAATGGCATAAAAATAATTTAAATGGTGTTAAATACATAATATTACTAGATAAGCGTGGATAGTCTAAAGAAGGATTACTTGCACTCATAATATTAAAAAGGAAATTAATATATTTCAACTGACCTTAATTAGGACGTTCAGTAACATCTGTATTCATGCATTGTCATTTAATCAACGTAAAGTCATATTTAAAACACATATTAAACTAAATGCTTCAATAAGACCACATTTGAATTAATTTCTGTTACAAATAAATCTGACGCCGTAGTGTACAGATGCAATTGAAAGTGAAAATGACATGACAAAAATAAGAGCTATGATTGGTTGAAATGATCATACGATAGAAAAGACATGCGCATTATATACGGTTGGCGCCAAATGAAGGGACCCATATTCTGGGTGAATAAGAATTATTTATATAATGATTAGAGACCTATCAGTCGTTGTTTTGAATTCAACTATTTTAAACATATCTTTTCACCCTGTTTATACTTTGATGAGAGTAACATTGTTTTACTGACATTATTTAATTTTGTGCAGTCCATATTACAAGGTTTTTGTTTTACTGTTACAAATATATAGTGTAAACTATTTGCTACTATTTGTTACAACAAATAGTAACAAACAATTACAGTATACAACAATTCTAACAAACTATTTGTTACAAACATTGTAACAAATCTGGAAGACCCTGCCCTAAATTTTACAATATGTAAAAAAATACCAATCATAAATCAAGGTTTTTATATTTTGTTGAAAAAATACCTTTTTGTTGTTTTAAAAATTAACATTTCTTTGATGTTTTAAAGTTCTATCTCCTTATCCAATATAGTGTGGTCCGAAATTATTGAATCTTATTCTCTAGCTCTTAATTGATTATTATTACTATTTAAAAATTTAATTATACGAAAAGAAATAAAATAGAACACTGAAATGGCTTAATATATTTATGTTCTGCATGCTAAATATAATAAAAAAGCTGTAATAATAATAACAATTTACATAAAATTTTATAAAATATTCATTTATGTAATACGTTTATAAATTAGTGAAAAAAAACGCTTTAAAAGATATATATATATATAAAACTCGTGCACCTCCGGAACATTTGTAAAATTGTTTTAGAAATAATTTTCAAAAACTGCAAATAACATTAACTTTAATAAGTTACTGTTTAATATTGCTTTGATAAATTAATATGTATTTATTAGAAAAATTCCTTACCCTGAAGACATCTACAAATATATATGTAGATGTATTTTATAGAAAATTGTTTGATGCTAGACCTAACGTGGATAAAGAAAAATAGTGTAGATTATATGCAAAGCAGATAAAGAGTGAGATATCTATCTAAGCATCTATTGACTATAACAAAGTCAATATCATTTAAATATTAGAAATAGAGATTAATATGAAAATAATATGTTACAGAATTATGCAAATAATACAAGCTCATATAATTAAAATAAATTTACCAGACGTAAAATATATGAACGAATTGTAATAAAATCTGGAGTGGCCTACACTCAACTTTCCTATAAGCAAACATAATATCATACCTCTTGGGTATATAATATATAATGTCTCATTTAGGCATAATATAAATATCTAAATGGGAGTTGTTTTTTTAGTCTTCCATTCTTAGAGATGGTACAGATAGTGATTGATCCACTTATAAATATATATGCTCATTTCTGTATATCACAGCACTGATGCTTATATGTAATACCATTAATAAAACTACAGCAGTAATAAAATTTTTGAAAAACGAAAGTGTATGTTACGTGTTACTAAATAATCTCTTACAGGAGATCACGACTTTTGTTCCAATATCTAGTGGATCTTTTACATAGGTAATCTGAGTTCCTTCTACATTGAAGATTTAAGGCAAAATTTCCCATTTAAAATTTTGTACTCCTATTTTCAGTGGACAATATCAGAAACATCTAGACAAAAAATGTCTATTTAAAATAATTTTTAATTTACGTACTTTGATCATTTCATTTATTATTTTTGAAAAAATGATTGAAAGAATGTTCTCAATTTCGAATTTTTTATTTTATCCTTTCTAGAATTATTATACTGGGAATTTTATGCGTTCTAGTGTTTTTTAAAAACTCTCTTTTCTTTAACTACCACAAAAATCATAAAAAATTTAATTGACGCTTAGCGAGTGTTATCTTTTTCTGCGTGCTGTACTCTGTTATAATGTTGCTGTAAATATATATTGAGAAAATACATATTTGTAATAATCCAGTTTCGCAAACTCAAATCAAATTCAAAGTTTCTCAATATAATTTAAAACTTTTACAGCTTGAAGCTTGAAATTTTTAAAAATAAATAATATGAACAATTAGACTAAAATAATGAAGAACTGTAAATTTTATTTCAATTTTTTTCAATAGATTCACTCAAACAATTTGTAATTCAAGGTAAATAATATGCATAAATGAAAAAAAAATACGATAAGTATAGCAAGTAAACAATTAGCCCAGGATCAATAGTTAGTTCTTTTAGCTTTATTGCTCTTTGCTGTGATTAAAAATGTATCAATTCTTTTTATGAATTGTTAATTTTTTTTCAATTTTTTGGTAAAATTCGATGGCTTTTTAATAAGCCACTTAGCTTTGAAAAAACATTTTTTTTTTCAAAGAGAAAATGTACTTTAATAGCCCTATGGAAAATCTAATTTGAAAAAGGTTATATCAATTCATTTTCAATATAAAGTTCCATTTTTAAGTATAGTTTAATTTTGATCCGTCAAACGGTATGGCTTTCATTGCTCTCACAAGCTTTCAGATTGAATTATAAGTAAAAAGTTAATAAATTATAGAATAACAAATATTTGCTGTTAATTTAATTATCTGAAAATTTTTTCTTATATTGCTTTCTTTGCTTCAAAGATAATGCCAAAATTTCAAAACTCTTGGTTTAGTAGTTTTGGAGAAAAGAAATGTTGTCTAAAAACAGGTTATTGGCGAAAAATAGGGTTGATCTACACTATGAGGCTCATTTTTGTGTAAAATATTAATTTGATCCATCAAAGATTCTAGATCGTAGCGTCAAGAGGATGGATACATACTGACCCACCCACTCACCCACACACACCCATCCACCCAAACACATTCAGACATCCATCGAGAAAACATCATCAAACCACTTCTGGGACCTCAAAACATGCAAGTTCCGTCAAAATCTCGAGATAGAATTTTTTTAACGATCACTATATACTTTAGTTATAGCAAACAAAAAATATTTCCATAACTGCCTGATATTATGGAAATTTAATTTCAACTTTAGTAGTATTGCAATAATATAGTTGAGCCGTTTATTTTGAAAGTGGCCTAATTTCATTTTCCAAAAAAATTTAGCTAGCTATTTAAATAATTACATTATTAAAGTTAGTCTTAGTACCTTTTGCAGCAAATTGTACAAAATTTATTTAAATTACTAAGAATTTTTATAACAAATTAGTTGATAAATAAAATGACAATATTTTTAAATTTTGTAAAACGCAAACCCTTAAATATCTCGATTTTAACATAAATGGAATTAGGCCACTTTCAAAATAAGCGGATCAGTTATCATTTTCATTTTTTCTTTTAAATAGTGTGTAAATTACATTATAAAGGAGTTTAGTACTTTCCTTTACTTTTACATTACAATAGGGAATAGAATCAAGGGTTGTAGCAACTGAATGATTTTACAGCCCATTCTAAGGAGCAACATAAACTCTTATCTTCTCTCTAGAGTATCATCAATAGTACGAAAAGTCAGGTGGGAATCAAGAGGCCAGAGCTTACCGTGAGTTATCTTGTAGCAGCAGTGATACTAGTGATATCACCAAGCTATCCTCATGTTTAATCAGATAATACAAAGTTCTACTTCACAATCCTTGTTTGTAACAAACTTTATTCATATTAAAAAAAATTAAACTAAAATAAATTACTTATATGCATAACAAATTATTGCATACATAGTTCAGACTATGATTTTTTTATTCAACATTTCTTCCTTAATATTTTATTCATATAATAACTAATATAAATGTGCAAATATGTTAATGTTTGTTTGCTCCAAACCTTAATTTTTACAAAAATGTTTCACCAATTGCTTTAAATTTTCAAAAAAGCGATACATTTGAACTGGCACGTGATTTTATTATTCATAGATGTAATACTGATGTTTAAGATTGATGAAAGTCGTAATGCATGCAGGATCACAACTATCACATTGTAAACACTCGTATCTTTCTTTAAAGACACTCTTTTCAGTATTTTTAACATATCCAATTGCGTTATTCTCTCATAGGTTTTTAATACGATCACTCTTTCAAATTCAAATGCAATTCGTTTTCATTGTGTTGTAATAGATAATGATCAATTTTTTCCTTCATTTAAATAATTATTAGTGCAAACATGGGGTAAGAATTTTGCAGATTTGTTAACAATTTGCTCATTTTATGAGTATAGTGTTTTTTTTTTGTAAATTAAGAATGTTAATTTAGGTTGGGTTAGGTTGTGATGTAGTCCAAAAAATAACACGCACAGACCGAACAATGGCCCTTTGTAACACCAGACAATTAACATTCTATATTGGGAGCCCTAACATTCGCTCAACTCAAATATATTTAGAATAGAGATCTTTAATGAGTACCTGACATCGGGAACAACAGTTTAATGTCCTCTCCCAAGGATATCGATATCAGATTATTCACCTCTCACGTGAATACATCGAGGCAGACTAGACATTGAACCCCTGGTATTGACTAGAAGCAGTTGAGACAAACCCGACCCCCTAATGACAGGTTATTCCGTTCATTGTTTAATTTCGTTTTTTGTTTTGATCATTTTGTTTTTCTTTTTTTTTCAGGAACTGGATTGATTTATTGGACCTACTGAACTATTACATTCTATGACTCCGAATTAGTCTGTGTTAATTGAACATAAAAATATTTAAGTTTTTTTCCTTATTTTATTGTATTTTGTATTGATTCACTTTTTCGTTCGTTTATTTTTAATTTTTTTGCAATTTACATGTTTTATTATATTCTCAATTTCTTTTTGGAACTGTCTGTGTGCATTGCTTTACCCAAAAATCTAGCACCTGATCAAACATACGTCACCATACTCAAATTATGGGGAAGTTCGATGATTATTTTCATTTAGTTACAACAGGAAAAATATGAAGGAGCGAACGAGTGAAACAGACAAACAATGTCTCAAATACGTGCCATGTATAACGCAGAGCGACTTAACAGACCTGAGGATGCGAGGACGGCTATCCAGGTCTGGAGTTTTAGACTTGCTTCAATTTGAATTTGCGGAACTCAACAAGCAGAGCATGCTTGAATAACTAAAAAAAAGGAGAGAATTAGACTCTTCTACGACTCAGGGATCAGCAATCACGTAATTACAATCTCACCTTGCGTTCTTGTACAACCTAGCTGGTAAATATTCTTATGTGTCTCATATCTACCACAGCTAAAATTTCTGTATTGAAAAGCTCTAAAATTTAATGAAAAGCAAAACAAATATCTTAAACTAGCATACCTATCACGATTTAGAGAACCCCTATCAATTGGAGTCATCAAAGAGTTCGCTTACTAAATATACCACTGAATCAAAACATCAGGACATAAACATCATTTGAAATGACGTTCATTTGCATAGAAATTGTAACAGCTCAATTTATACAGGCTCTAAAAGATAAATCTAAAATTTATCATAACGCTGGATTATAATATATTGATATAAATAGATTAGTAATTACATTTCCAAAACAAGATGAACAATAATCCGTAAAATATATTTTATTCCTAATAAAACTAATTGAATTTTCTAGTACGATTTCTACTATTAACAACATCATTTAACCTATACCAATTATTTACTTATTTTAATTAACTTCCAAGACTATACTTAACTAAGAAATTATAACCAAACAATTTTCTGGAATGTGCTAATCACTTTTATGTATTTAATTGTAGGAATAATTAATCAAATTGTTCAATAAAAAATTTATTGTTAAAGTTTCAACTATTTGTCTAGATTACTAAGGGTGGTAGTAGGTAATTAACTACACTTAGAACAATCTGAAATAAAACTAAACAAATATTGTCTTAAAACAATACTTTGGTAAACAAGTGAACCATGTACATGGTAGACATTTTTACCCTACAACATAATTATTGTCGGAAGGCATTGTTTGGTAAAACAATAAAACATGGTAGAATATTGCCTCAAAATAACCAAGGACATCGCTTGTATTTGACCCTTCTTTGTGTCAATGAATTCGATTCGCGAAATGGTGTAGACTGCAGTGACCAACCACCCATCCGGGCATATATACACATTACGTGCACACACATACATACACTTAATCGAAAAATGCGACCAAAGGAGAAAATGAGGACATTAAACAATTACATTGATAAAATCTTAAAGTGGAATATTTTCATGACGCCTATACTTCATTTATAGTAAAGTAATTAGTGTGTTTACTGAAAACATTTATTAGCTTAATACCATGACATCATTCTCAAAGTGGTCAATATGTCTACTGGGGAGCACATGAGGAAACATTTTATTACAATATAACTGTAACTTATATATAAAAGTGTTATTCATCGTAGAAAGGATTAATTGATAAGACTCGCAGATACTAAGATGGCATGCAATTTCTAATTATTTATTTGAATTGTGTGCCTAATTGAAAACCATCTTATAATACTTGCCGATATAATAAGGTGAGTTTTTAATCATTTTTATTTCATGGGCCAAGGAAATTAAATCTAAAAAAATTTGATATGGCA
This sequence comes from Hermatobates lingyangjiaoensis, assembly GCA_026182355.1. Classification (NCBI taxonomy): domain Eukaryota; kingdom Metazoa; phylum Arthropoda; class Insecta; order Hemiptera; family Hermatobatidae; genus Hermatobates; species Hermatobates lingyangjiaoensis. Next base: position 5,733,292 of record JAPFBL010001928.1, read on the forward strand.
AGGAAAAAAGAAAAATGAACTGTTTTGTCTGCAATGTTATTATTCCAGATAATGAAGACTAACACATTGAAAAACAGTGTTAAACAGGGACCAGGTCAGTGCTCAAACCTTTCAATAAAACTCTCAAATGCCGAAGTTTCATTATATAACTTCACTATAGAACATTATATATCAATAAAAGTTATAAAGCTATATAAAGATAATCTATTTTTGGTTATTGAAAGAGAAGAGGAAGAGCGTATGTTATATATTTTTGATTATTTTCATAATCATCTACAGTTAACATGTGCAATACAAAAATTTTTTAATCTCAAAATTTAAGTGAAAATTATTTCAAAAGTTCCATTTGTATAGGGATTGTCGTTAACAAATAAGGAGTGTTCAATAGAAATATAAATTATATTATACTCGTATTCTATAATGAATGGGTATAATTAATGCATTCTATAATGAATTGTTTTCGAACTGAAAAGAATAAATACCAAAACAGTTATAAAGTAAACTAATTTATGCTATGAAATATAGGAATAGTGTAATAAGATGTAGTAAGGAAAGGAAATTTTTATGAAAGGGAAGTTATACCAGCATTCGTACTCAAAAGTAACAAATGTAACGCACCATTTCTTACCTGTCAGGCATGATTGGATGAAGCGGTTTTGATTTTGAAGGCAAGGTTTCATATTAAGAGTAAGACTATGCACGGTGAGGATATTAGAAATGTTATACATTAAAAGTGATCAGGTATCAATGCTTTTACAGATGGTATTTCAGATTTGAATAATATTCAGTGAGAACTATTCAACTGACTTTACTATAGATTTTCTAAAATATAATTTGCTATAACGTATAATTCTCAAAAAATATAACAGGTTTATAAAACAAACAATTATAATAAATACTTATTGCTCTGTATTGCGCTGATATTTCAATTTTTTTTAGCACCAGTTTAATAAAACATTTAATCCTGTTGACATCGTAAGTCGTGAAATAATGAAAAAAGTTCATAGAAATACTTATCTAATAAATTCGTAAACTTCTACTAATTATTGGTTTATTCCTTCGACCTCACATATTGTAATGATCATCTTTTGCTATTAATCTATCTAATAATGTTTTAAATAGTAACCAATATTTTGGCGTTTAACAGTTTAATTTGAAACTGGAAGTATGTCAGTATACTGATTTATTTTATTATAATTCTCTCCGACGGATGATGTATGTTTGAAATATATTAACGTACAAACCGTTATGTTGCTGTAAAACACTGTAAAGAGCATTAATAATAATATACTGCTTAAAAAGATTAGACTATTGAATAAAATGATTATAAATGTAATGACCTTAATTTTCTTCATCAATGGTGTACGAATCACTAATAATCTTGAAACTGCTGATTGAAATGATCCCGTAAGTGGCTTTAACTTGTAAAGTTTCCGGCCTCACTACTTAGCCGGAAGTTGATTATTCCTGGCAAACGATTTGTCCATGAATCATAATTCTCCTAGAAGCTTCCATTTAGTTAACCACTATGAGGAAAAGTGTATTATGAAGTTTAAAAGGGTTTCTATTTAACATTCGCATAATAGCACTTTCGTTTACCGCCTTCCATTAAAACCTCTCTTAATGATACACATCATTTCAACACAGGGAAAATAGGTAGCTTTAAAACAGAATGTATGTTCTGTGCTATGACCGAAATTGTCAATCAAGGCAAAAATATGGTATATTTTTTTTTGTTAAGCTTTAATTAGGGTATCACATTCAAAGTATCTAAATGAATGTCACTAATTAGGCTCTAATATACATTTTTTTCAAACCTTTTGGGTAAGATTATTAGTTATATATATATATATATATATATATATATATAAAACTAGAACAAAGGAAAAAATCAATTGTTGTGATCGATATTTGAAACATCAGATTTTCAACTAGTAGAAATTAGAACAAAAAAATGATATACATGGGAATTTGTCAAATATCAGGAATTTATTATTTTTTTTCTGACATTCTAATGACGAGGATTTATAATTTGAAATATCATTCTTTGTATGTGCATTATTTGTAAATGCCTTCATTTATGAAAAAGTTGGACGTTTCTGTTGTGTTCAATAATGATGGTAACTTGTTTAACAGACTTGTCAATAATAAGCCAAGAAGAAAGGACTGTTGTGTATACAGGATACCATGTACTGACTGTGAAATGTATTACATTGGACAGACGACAAAGGTCTTCTTACAAGGATAAAACAGCACAAATATTCGATCAGAAGAGAAGACGAAAAGAGTGCCTTGTTCATGCACATCAGAAACAGTAATCATGTGATTAACTGGAATGAAGTAAATGAATTGATATTTGTGTCTTCGGAAAGAAGAAGAAATATTGTGGAAAGTACACTCATAAAGAACTTTTATGAGAAATTAATGAACAATAGCCCAGGAATTTATAAATTGGATAAAGTTTGGACTAGCGGAATAATTAAACACATGATGACTTATTCATCGTTAAACACATTCAGGGTTACCAACAATTCTAGAAACTTCAATCAACCAGGTTAACAAGTATTTATTATTTTTTAATAATAATTGACGAAAGGCCTTAGAGCATTGTTTCCAAATTAGTTTCATTGTGGTAAATTAATCCATATATATATATATATATATATTTGAATTGAAATTGAAATCAGACGGTCCAAACGGACAAATAATTAAAGTTACAGCTAGAGAACACAATGAAAAAGGACAATCTACCGAATTCGATTATTCGGCTTTGCCGTCTTCAGGAGAATAGAAAGAAAGAAAATTAAAAAAGGAGAAGAATTGAAGGAACGGAGACAAATGCGTCCACTGGCCGATGTAAACTGGCGCGATACAATGACATTGTATCAAACAGTTTTACATCGGCCAGTGGACCATTTACGTCTCCGTTCCTTCATTCTTTCCTTTTATTTAATTTCTTTCTTTCTATTCACCGAGGCGGCAAGACCCGAAATAATCGAGATTCGTGAGTGTTCGTCCTTGTTTTGTGTTCTCTAGCTGTAACTTTAATTAAAAATATTTTCATATATATTAACAAGAGACTTTCATATAAATAGATTTTGTTAAATGCCTTATTATTTTTTACCGTACGTCTTCTACATACTTTTCCTAATTTCCTTACACAAGTTTTCCATCACAAAGTTTCTGACCTTTCTTTCTACTCTGGCCATTTTTAAAGGAAAGTCATTATTAAAAATATGCATTTTTAAAAAAAAACTTTTAAGTATTATGACAAACATTATAAAATCTAAAATATTCATTATACATTCACTATAAACCTAAACACAACCTTCACATCAACAGGTTTGTTTTGAGTAGGTAAACCTGATCTTAGGTATTTTATTATTGGTTTTAAAAAAAAAATGTGTGTTCGGATAAGAAACAACAATACCCATCATTAATACTGTTATAAAAGCGTTAATTTTTAACAATTAGCCGTTAATTTGTTGTTTTAAATATAAGAAAATAGACAATTGAAGCTTAAGCAGTTTGAAAGATAACACATTTAAGTGAATAATGGTATCAATTAAGAGTGATAAGAGAGAAAGCAGATGTGATTTGGGGCAGGCATTACTTGGTCAAGCACGTTGTAACTGTTGCCGTTCAACGCCATATATCTTCATCCCCGGACTCGACTTTAATGGAGAAACACAACTCCTCTTCCAGCTTTAACATCAGTTCTTTCTTTTTCAAGAAGCATTTGTCTATTGGACGTTAAATGACAATCATGGCATCTAATTTCGCACATAAGTTAATTAAATTAATTATTCATTTAAAAAATAGAAAATAATTTAATGCATTAAGAAGTCAGTACACATTTTTTTAATTTTGTAAAACCAAATTTTTACTGTTTCAAAAAATATATAAAACAAATAAATGAAAGTCTGCTCTTTTCTAACTAAATATCCTTCTTCACTCAGTCATTCTGACATCTGCCCGTCTTCAACAGTAAAACTAGAAGTTTTCGTATCGCTCTCCTATATTTATATGAACATTATTTTTATTACATAAGCTATTTTTTTTATCTACTGCAGGGTTAAACAATCTATATGTGTATACTTTATTGATATAACATTTGCGTATGTTTCGTAACATGAAATTTGTTACTATTGCGAAATCGCAGCATGATTGGTGTTCCTACTTTAAGTTTTTACTCTTGAGCAGGCAGAGCAGGCAAGAAATTCACTTGGATAATGAACTGTTTCCTCATCACTAATCATTCTGTTTACTGACTTGTAAGTTCTTTCCTCGGCTTAACAATTTGTTTGTTGATTTTTCCTAACTGTTCATTAGTAAGGGTTGAAATTGCTCGTTCTCTGAAATCCATTTATTCTGAATAGATAGTACATCTTGAACTCAAGGAAACACTTAGACAATCAGCTCAACTACGCAAAATATTCATATACGTAAATGCAATTAAAATCAACTAACAATACCTACTTGTTACAGCTGTATATATACAAAATAAACATGTTTGTGTAGCTAGCCAAACACGGCTTATAAGTTCATAACTCTGCTTCTACGTTGAATTTTCAATCCACTCAAGCATTAAATTTTAGAATATAAATACAAAAATCTATTGTCAAAGTTTCAGCTTGTTATATCTTATGGCGGCTGAGTTTATTTGTGACAAAAGTTTGGGGACAAACCGACAGACAGAAATTTTTCTAAGGGTGGATTCTGTTTCTCTAAGACGTTATTACGTTTCATATATTACGTTTCTAATATATGAAACGTAAAGAGAACTTGAAATGAGTCATTTCTAAGCAATGTACAGACAAAACCTTTCTTTTATTTATTTATATTTACATTATGATTCTAGGATATTAACTTATACTTTTTAACAAAAATGAAAAGTTTTATAAAGCAGTTGGTTTAGAAACAGTGTTTTGTCAGGTACTCATTACAAATGGTAACTTTGAAAAATATCTGGAATGGTCTACACTAAACTTTACTGTAATAAATATATTTTAAACTCGTTAACAACCAAGTGATGTTTTGTTTTATTTAATGTACATACATACATTTGAATCCATATGTATCATTCGTTAACATGTGGATATAATCATTGTAGTAGTTCTAAGAAACGTGAGATCATTGATAAATTTGACATATTAGAATTATTAAACTAACAATCCTGAAACCTCTCGGACTCACATTCTCCGTGGTCATACATATTTGCCATATTGTACAAACCCTTGTTGTAACAAAAATTCTGCTTCACACATTAATGACCTTCATATTTAGAAATAAAGTGTTATCCCTCATTTCTTTAGTTTTAGGTATGAAAAAAACTTTATCCATTCCAAAGTAATTGGTTCACATTCAGATATAATATGACAAATGATTTCAATCTGTTCTAAACAGAGTCTGCATTCCTCATATGAAATCAAATACGGCATCCATCCACAGTAGTAAAGAAAGCAAATTTCTAATACATGTCCTACATTGTGTTATAAATTCTCCCTTTAAAGATGCAGTATTCTTTAAGAACGTGAGAACAGTTTGTATGGGCTTTTTAACATAAATTTGCCCCGGCTTTGACATCCTTTGATTGCTTTCTCCTTGATTTATTTATCAGTTCTGAAAGGTAAAGTTACTTGAACCATTTTAAAGTTGCTTTGCAATTTTATATGATGCAAGCAAGGTTGAACCATTTGTATGGCTCCAAGCAATTCCAAATTGTTTATTAACTCATTCCCAGTTATTCCCATGTTTCCAGGTGCTCACATAAAAAACAACCTATTTTCATTGTTAGCATAACTAATTTATAACTTAAATCAGTATATCAGACTGATGTTTATTAAAATCAGAAAACACACAGATTATCGTGTATGTTTACGTTGACGTTAAATCGTATGAAAGTCATTTTAACTAACTAACATATTGATATAACTATTAATATTTCATTCTATTATGGTTTTTGATATCTCATCTCCGTATAGGGCTCGTTATTTTGTTAAATAAAGAGAAAATGTATCATTTTTTATATAATTGTCTAAATGTGAGATGTTTATTTATTTTGAAATCTGAAGACAGCACAGGTTTTGATTGATCTAATTATTCCTATACATGATTGTTTCTGTATAGAAAGAGTAATTCAGGAGAAAGAAAATGTTCTCTAACAACACATTTTGATAATAAAAGTGACTTTTCCAACTTGCAATACAATCGCCAAACTATAGAAACATCTACACTAGAAGGCTCAGTTTTAAATGAAATATGAATTCGATCCATCAAACATTGTAGATTGAATCACGCCCAGAAACATTTGGACACACACTCGCCCACAAACACACAAGCTTGCATAGATACGCACACAGAATCACCAAAAAATGACTTCCATAACCTCAAAACATGTAAAACTGTCAAAATCTCGAAATCAAATATTTTCATTATCAAATAATTATAGTAAGTAAGAAGCCTATAACCTTCTTTAATTTTTTTAATTTGTTTTTGCTATAATTGATTATCTAAATTTTGATTCCAAAAAATTATAAAAGAAAATTGTCTTTTAACAAATGAAAAATTTTGTAAAACAGTTGATTTGGGAAATAGTGTTTTGTCAGGTACAGATAATAACTTATTTTTCTATTACAGATACTGACTGTAGAAAAAATGAAAAAGATAACATTTTGACTTAAAAAAGAAATGGCAGAAATTAAGCTAAAAAAAGATACATTTTAGATTTTGCACCCAAGAGCATAACAAACTTGGTTATGTGTTGGATTGAAGAACGAGATATTTAGAATGACTGAAATATACAGTGGATGTTGTGGATTACATCTAAAAGAAAACATTAAGAACTTTTGTTTTAAAATAAGTGTATTATGCTTCTTCAGCACATTACTAAAGTGAGTAAGAAACAAAAATGAACCGAACTTTTTATCAATTGGCGTACAGAAGGCTTAGCAGAGATAAGAGTGGGCCGTTGAAAAGTATATGACACGTGAAAGAAATACATTATTCTTATCAGATGAGAGGGTCAGGTTACAGATAAAAATAATAGTCTAATTTTACGTCTTGTATAATTATGAGAACGCGATTTTTTAATATTAATATAAAATGAAATATATTCATGTGGATTTGAATAAATTAAACCCAATTCAAAAAGAAACATCAATTATTATTCTTTATCATTAAATAAAATTGTCAGCATTTCAATGTGTTAAATTTAAAACATGTTTAGGGATTTGCATGTTAGGTTTTCAAAACTTTATGTTTGAAGGTGAACTACTTCTGAGAACTGAGGAATGTAGGATGTTGTCTTCCTTTCACTGTCTGTTTGAGTTTTCGTTGAAGTAACGAATTGTCTACATTATAAGGTGGCTGAATACTGTAATGTTTCTCGGCCAAACCAATTCAAATTATCTTCTCTTGCTGGTGTGAATAACAACGGTTAACTATTTTGAAAACTCTGTTCAATTAGAAGAAAAGAAACACATCCTGTATACGACTTAATACATGGAATTCCTAATATGACTTTCCAGCTAAATAATATTGCTATTAGTTACTCAAAAAATAAAATGAAACATAAAGAAAAGTAATGCTATCACAATTAAAAGAACAACTGGAAACCAGCGGTTCCAAGCGTTTTATTTGCATTGGTATTAATCGTTTGGATTTAAGCTGCCGCGTGAATCATTTACATTGAAAACACTGGAGCAGTAGTGAGTTGTTTTTTTATTAATTCTAAAACATTGATGATAAATACCCACTGATTGCTTGCTTTGTTCTCAAAGGATTTTGTTTGCCTTTCCCCTCATGGATAAAAAGAATTTTACTAAAACTACATTTAAAAAAGATTTATAAATTAATCTTTACCAGTTTAGCTAAACACTTTACTTTTCGTTTAAAGTATATGTATCGTGTTTGTACATTTCAATGTAAACGAAATTTTTAAAATACAAAGAAATTATTATGCTATTTTCCTCTGATAATAGTTGGAGTAAAATAAAATTTTTACCAAACTTTGCATCACATTTAAATAAACAAATTTTAAATTTAAATATCAATGTACGAGGTGTGTAAATAAAGTAGTGAGACTGGCAACGTCGCTTTCGATCTGGCAACGCTGGAGTCGCGTGGCCTTGAGTAGCGTCAGGTGCACGTGTGATGCGCCTCCAGTATGAATCTGAACTCGCCACAGTCATTTGTTTGTCCGTAGCGTTGGTTTTCTTGAAATGGTTTTTTCTTGAGCGTTTTAAAAATGAGTGACCTCAAAGTTGAGCAGCGATGTGCAATCAAATTTTGCTTCAGACTTGGACATAATGCAACCGAAACTTTTGAAAAACTTCAGGAGGCCTATGGAGAACGTGTTTTATCAAGGGCACAGGTTTTTCGGTGGTTTAAGGAATTTTCAGAAGGAAGAGAGTCGATTGAAGATGAACCACGAAGCGGAAGGCCTTCAAGTGCAAACACCGATGAAAATGTCAACAGAGTACGGACCTTGTGCGTTCAGATCGACGCTTGACAGTCAGAATGATTTCAAGGACCGTGAGGTCCTTGAAAGACTTCGAAAAAGAGTCCTTCGTGTGCGGCCAAACATCAAAGATAAGTGGGTGTTGCATCACGACAACGCACCCTGTCACACTGCCATCTCAATAAACGAATTTTTGGCCAGTAAAAACATTCCTGTTGCTCCTCAGCCTCCTTATTCACCAGACTTGACTCCTTGTGACTTTTTCCTCTTCCCGAGATTGAAAAATCACCTCAAGGGAACTCATTTCGGGACACTACAAAACATACAAACTGCTGTAACCGACCAGCTGAAGGCCATTCCAGAATCCGAGTTCCAGCAATGCTGCAATGATTGGAAGGACCGTCTCCAGCGCTGTGTGGCTTCCGAAGGGAACTATTTTGAAGGTGACAATATCACATTGTAATTATATTTGAATAGAAAATTTAAAAAAAATCAGTCTCACTACTTTATTTACACACCTCGTACATGGAAATATCACTAAACATTAAATTGTGAATGTACGATATGTATTCTTGGTGGCATAAGATATGTTTTTGTATATAGCACAGATTGAGAACATGTTGAAAGTACCCATGATATCACTGAATCAATTCTTACTCTAAATACATCTCAGTTAGGTCTAATTTAGGACTCCCAATAAATGAGAACGTTCATTCTGACGTATCACAAAGGGCCAATGTTCGGCTTATGTATGTTCCTTGTGGGACTGCCACTGAAACCTAACCTATCTGCATAATTAGAGCATAGTGCTGGGAACCCAGCACTATGAATGTTAATTTATATCTCCTGCTTACCAAAATAATAATAATAATACCATCGTAATAATATATATATATATATATATACTTAGCCATAACTTAAACATTTTAACTGAAACGGGGAAAAGTTGATAATCGAAAAGTGCTGTGTGTCTGGTCCTTTCTGGTGACTACTCCATCAGTGTTGTTGCTGACAGTGTATCTCCTGGGGAACATATTGGCGCAAAGGTCCTTCTATTCCAACAATAAAAGGTCTCCTTTTATATGTTTTAAATTTTTTATAGACTTTTTTTAAATTGATCCATTGATTTTTAAACGCCATTGGGTTCATATATACGTGTGATGACGTAGTTTGCAAAAACAGATCTACTACTATTAAATCTTAAAACAACCATTTTTTCTTTATATCATTCTTTTATTCTTTTTATATAAATATCTTTTATACATTTATTCTTTAAAACTCACTACTGATGATAACTGGTATTATTTCCTACACTCTTTTATAACATTTTAATGCTATGAAAACAAATAAAAACAATATAACACTGAATAATGTGCAGTTTATTATTGATAATGTATGATATCCAAAAGCAGTCAAGTTATAAAAGAAACTAATGAGTAACTGGGTGTTTTCGCATAATATTGCAAACAAATAGTGTTGGCTTGGTAAAAATGATATCAGTTTATTAATGAACTAGACAACCCGTGACCCTTTATAACAATAGGTATTGAAATAAATTCACTGAACTTGATTGACAGAGATAATTTTAATTGTTGTTTTTTGTTATTAAGACACGGAAACAGATTCTTATATGGTCCAAGCTTTTGATATAGTATTCATAACATGATTCAAGATATGTACACAGTAAGATATTTAGCAAAATAAAAATCATTTAAAAGTAAAAAAATCATTTATTTTAAGGTATAAATAAATAAAACAACAATGAAAGTTATATACACAACGAAATATATTTAAAACAAACAAAAATTGTAAATTGAAATATTCTCTTTATTTACCTAACACCATTAATGAAAGGAATGTGTCTTTATAATATTACCTTAGAACATCCCTATTTTGCCTGACAGTTGTGTTCAAGTTTTATTTCTAAACTTATATATTTTCAACCTTTAATGTAGTAGTTTATTATATGTGTATTTGTTATATTTATTCATAATACATTTGCAGTACTGTCATCAGCGAGCACGCAAGCATCCATACCTTTATTTTATTACCAGTGTTTATATTTAAAAAATTAAAATTTCTTTTTGTTACATTTATATATAATACATTTGAACTACTGTCATCGGCAAGCATGATATCCTGGCTCCAATTTTGGGAAAGTAGATATTATTTTCTTTTATTTAACATTTTTCAGGTAGTAAATAATATATATTTAATTTCAGGTCTCTAGCTCCACGTAAAATTGGTGAACATACAAACTAACAAACAAACTCACGAACTTTATATATAGAGATATTAAAAAAATGAAAATTTTAATCCCTACTAACTCAATTTTTCAAAGTTTCATTACTAAAACAAATAATTACTTTATAAATGAGAAATAATGCGACATTTATTATTGTTTTTTTTGGAGTAATACCCTAATTACGGCTTTCAATTTAAATGAATCTGGAGGCTTGAATTGTTAAATATAATTACTTTTACTACCAGTAACGATACTAATTAAAATTTATAAAAAAAAATATTAAAAAAGTAGGGTAAGGTAGATAATGTTTTTATCAAGAATAAAAATTATGTAAGAGAAAATAAGGGATGAAATACTAGAGAGAAGGGTGTGTCAGGGCCTGACAATACCCCCATTCCCAAGGGTGACCTTGTCATTTCCTCTAGCTCCACAAAACAGACTCAAATCTAGACTTCCATTCTATTTTGATCCCAGAAATGTAAACCGTATTGTTTACACAAGACAAACAGAATCATGGCGTTACATTTGGAAAAAGAAACATCCTAGGCAAGTTTATTTTTAACAGAATTTATTAAAGCCAAAGTGCAATAGAAACATTTTATGGTCTGCATATACATTCTTGATGTAAAAGAAATATCATTCGGTAATTTTTGATGAACATTTTAAAATATGGCATGAAATAATTAAGTTTATTTTTCTTTTACATTGACATTACAGTTCATATATAAATTGAATAAATATTAGTAAAGAATATGAATAATATTAATATTGATTGTATATATTATTATTATTATAGCAATAAAATAAATTTTCAATAGAAATTAAAATTTATAAAAGTTAAAGAGAATAGTAATGAAAATATCAAATTGTGGAGAAATATACAAACTGTAATGTAAGGGTTATTTATAATTAGGCTGTTGCTACTTTAAATAAATATTAATTAATTTGGTTCCAATATAGCCATTCACTCATGAATTTCTTAGTTTATGTGCTATTAAAATCAGTATTTTAAGCAATTGTTTGAATTTTCTGAAATCATTCAGAACTTTACTATATGTAAGTTTAACATTAAGTTAAACTTAAGTAAAATAATATAGTTTATCATTCAGATTAAGTAAGTAAGTAAAATGAAGTCCTTTTAAAACGGAGGTATTCAACTCTTAATTTAACCTTCACTATAACCTGTTTACCAAAATATGTTTGTACTTACGGTCAAATTTTTTTAACTAACGTGTTAGTTATTTAATTTTCTTTTTATTTTTGCATTTTGGTTTGATGAAAAAAATAATATAGTCAAATATTGATGTGTTACATTAGAGTGTTGAAAGGAGGACATCGTATTAACATATGGTCTGACAGCTACAACCAGAAAAGAAATTTAAAAGAAACTCTAAAAAGAGAGCACATAACATTGGAAACTCACATCACATCTTATCATATCTGTCAAGATGTAGATTACTTGTAGTTCTAAAAGCAAACTGAGGCTATACATCCTAAATTGTGTGTCAAAAGCACCTTATCACAGGTGAAAAAATCGTTGAAATGGTCCAAGATGTTAAAAAAGGTTCGTTATAATATTCAATATTAGTTAGTATTAATATTCTTCTTTAAATTTCTTTCAATACGAATGCTTGGTTCTTTTTTTTATTTTCTCCTTTCGCAACAGCACTGCTTTAACTCTCAAACTAGAGAATTCTTTAGTTGACTATCGTCCCTCCGTCAATTTTATTTTTCTCCTGAGAACGACCGGCATAATGGTCAAAATAATGAAAAGTGAATCATTAAACAAATTGGAAATGCATAATCATAATACTATTGTACAATACAATTTGTATAAAATAATGCAGCATTTCGAGAGTATTTATGCTAACAGTTCCAACAATTATAATCAGTTCTTTTTGAGGAGACAACATTCAAAGAGATTGTAACACCAGTATACCAGCAGTGACTGTTTATCAGTTTCCTAACTTAACTTGCACTAACCATTGCACTACTGGCAATATCTGTATATATTTCGGTGTGGTTTAAAGCCTCAGGTATACCACATTATACAGAATCAGTTCCTGGAATTATCCATGATGATATTTATTAAACATTTTCATGGCATATACAGTTTCATTATATTCTTATTTCTACTTGAAAAATATATTACATTCAAATTTCTGCAATGCTCAAACTAGTGTAGGCTTCAATAATCGAGCAAAGGTAGAGATGATGGGGTTATATAATATGTATGTTGCCGCAGGAGAGGCTTTGTGGTATAGATGAAATTTTAATGTTTGTGTTGAACGGTATTTTCGCGGTAATAAACCATAACATGAGTGAAGTGTTCCAAAGATTTCAACTCAAAAAACAATGCAAGATATTTTTCAATGATTCTATTTTTAACATTATAATAATTTTATTCTTATTCAATAAGAAATTGTATATTGATTTACACTCCCAGTCTGCTGTTGAGTTAGTGTTTGTATATTTATATTTTTTTCAACAATTATTTTCATCTATAAGATAAATATATTTATTTAATTTTTTATTGCTGATGTCAAGATACTGTGTTTCAGTAAAACAGTTTGTTTTGACATCACTGCGTGCGAAAGTTTTGTAAAAAAACTCTCCATGTGACTGCTTTTTTTTGTTAGATTAAAATGAAGTATTTTAATGTTTTATTGAAGGGACTATAAATTCTTCTTAAAGGTTTGCTATTGAGATGTTTATAGACCTGCCCGTCATTAAATAGTTCCTTTATTTTATTAATGTCATCTACTTTATTTCATAAAATAACTGCCCCAGATTTAACTAATTTCAAATAATTATTATTAAGTGGGTGTTTTAATTATTTCATTACTTTAAAAGAACTTCTAGGACAATAGTCAGAGTTATATTTAACCAAAATAAAACTACAAACAAATCATTTATATATAGAGACTATTTTTGTGGGAATACTTTTTCAAATCACCGGAAACTCTAAAAATATTAATATAATTAACTCAACAAAAAAAAAGTTGAAATTTTATTGCAAATTAGCCTTACCATTCGAATTTAGCACCTTTCGAGAAAATTTGATGATGAAATCTGGAGTAGCATTAGCATTTCACGCAGAACTTGCAATCAAACGGATTTTTTAAAGGGTTTATTAAAAATAAATATATGACTATAAAAGATAATACATCCAAAATTGTATGTCAAAAGCACCATATCACACGTGAAGATGGTCCAGGATTTTCCAAAAGAATCGTATAGATGATGTTTGAAATTTGAAATTTGTATAAAAATTATATAATACATTCTGAGGTAAAATTGATAAACAAACAAAAGTCTCCACACAATTGAAGTTTTATTCAACAGCAACAACGCGTTTCGAACACTTTGTGTTCATCATCGGAAGGACACCAAGGAAGTGTTGCTGACGGGTTGATTGCACAACTAATGAATATATAATACATAATTAATATTGATATTTATGTTATGGAGTAAATATTACATGTCCTTCTTAACCTTTTATAACGGTTATTATAAAATATGCTTTTTGAGTAACTAAAAATCATTGAATTCAGTAATTTCATTATAAAATTTTAAAAAACTATACAAGTATTAACAGTTTCTCCAATAATTTTGATATATTTAAACAACAGCAGCTTCTAGCAAAAAGCATCAAATGATAGATAATAAGTATGAAAATATACATGAGAATGAAGAGAACTATCTGTTATAGAATCAATAGATGCAGAGGTGTCACAAAAAAAAACACACAGTAGACGAAATACCAGAAATTTAATAGAAACCTTACAAGTCTACATGTCGTCAAAGAAAAATCTTTAATATTCCTATCTCAAGAATGGAAGTCAGTCTCAAAGAAACTTTTTATTGAAAACGTTAAACTAGGACTAGAAACTCCATCTAGCAAATTTATTGGCTACAGCTTTCTTTTAGTAATGTTTTTTGGTTAAAAAATAAAACTAAAATACCAATTTTTTTTTATAATGATTTCATATTTGCTACGACATATGAATTCGATAAATATAAAACAAATGCATTTATTCAATTTATATATAATCATAAGACAATATTCCATCAGAATATTTGATGCTACATCTACACATTACACACAATAAAATCAAAACTAAATTCAATTGATTGCCCATGAGATTGATGTTGTTTACTTACAGTAAACTTAAGTGCAGACACTCCAGAAATTTCAATGGGTTTTCAGTTGACATTCTCTCAACAGAGACCCATTTGGATCAATGTCTTTTAATACTTACTGGTGATAGGATAAATTGATATTGAATCTTATTTTCTTTTAATTTGTTATTTCCTTAAATAAATCTCTTCTATACTGCGATTCTTGATCCGGTTTTCTTATTTATTGTGTTTTTTTTTCTGATTTTGAGTTATGTTTTATCCTGTATTCATTTTCAAATGTTCATTCTTTTATTATTATTTCTTATTATTAATTTTTTCCATTTTTATGTTTTTACGTTTTTAATTCCTTGTAACTTATTTCATCATTTTTTGTAATTTTGAGACATAAGTGTGTAAAAATATTGTTTTCTTTGCATTTTAGAACCCTTCTTCCCCAATTTCGATCAATTATCAAATCATAAAAGTGTATAAATATGTATATTTTTGTGTATAAATGCTTAAATTTCTCTGATTTTAACTCCACGGTTAGCTTAAGCTGTTCTGATAAAGCGCATAACATTTTTTTTTGGTGCTATAATAAATACTGAACTCAATTTCAAACATTAGTTAATGTTTCTTTTATTTTTCAACTCGGTATAAATTTATTATTTATCAGAATTGTTTAGACATTGAATTTAGTTTTTTCTTTTGTATTTTGTATTTATGATTTTTGATTTGTTTTATTTTAATTTCCTTTTATTTTATTATTTGTTCTATTCGTATTTGCTATTTTTATTTAAATTTTACATTGGCAACTACTGTACAAACTTACTCAGAAAGAAAATATAAGCAATTGATTGAAGGTTGAAAAAAAGACAAAACTTTGAGTAGAGAAGCTATTACAAAATTTTAACAATAAATGTAATGATTATTGAATTCGAAAAAAAATATCCATCTGTATATGTCAAAATAGTAAATATGGTATATTATATTGAATTTAGTTAATTTTTTTATTATTATTTTTTGTTAAAGAATATTCTTCAATTATTGAAATAAATGGACACATATTTCAAAAGAAACTAGAAAAAAGATACATTCTGTGTCAGCAAAAAAAAAAAAAGGAAAAATGAAAAAAAAACATTTTCAGAACAGACAACATTTGAACAAAAGGACATATAATAAAGTACAACGATAAAGCAGAGAAATGTGAGGACCCTTTCTTTCTGCATATCGTGAAGCCTCATATTGTTCTATAAATCATATCTTTTGTTGTACTCACTGTTGAGATATTGGCTGTGTTCAAGTTTGCAAAATGTCGTAGGTTAAGTTGGTAACTAATATATTCCTAAGAGGAACAGCTGTTCAGGTATAATATTAATTTGTTTGGAAAAATTATTTTAAATAGTATAATTTTCAAAGCGTAATTTCTCATAAAATGAGGAAATAATAAAGGGAAATCGAAAAATGAATATAAAATATGCCTGAATCAGAAATAACGGATAATGCCTATTATGATGAACATATAAGAAAGAATTTTTGACAGTTCTACGTTGCTTCTTAGTATCCAAAGCCTTGAATATCAGTGTTGTTTCGATGAAAAAAGCATGAAATATTTGTTATTCAGCACTCATTTATGCTATGAACGAGACCTACACATTTTTCATATAATCTTTATAGAACCATGATAACCAGATGAAAGAAAAGATGATTTATTATTATTATTATTATTATTATTATTATTTAAAAGATAGATAAATACGATAATATAATAATAGGCAGACATGTTATTATAAAGTAAATGTTATATTTGTTGGTTTGCACGTTTCTTAATGTTCTGTTAATGACAATACTACAGTATTTATAACTGATGCCCCTGAGTGAGTGATTGGATAAGTTTCATGAAGTATAGACTAAGTCGATTCAATCGATGTGATAAAACTACTTAACACTAGTAACCTAGAACGCCTGTGCAACACATTAAATGCTGCTCAACTAAATTAATTCTAGAAATCAGTAAACAATTTCTCCCCTCTTTTTTGATTGAGAATCTAAAAGTGGCAAAGCCAGTGAATTTTAGAGTTCATCTGAAAATCTCCTTACACATTGGTGTAAAGCACTTGCCAGGAAGTTGATTTTGTTTCAATTTGATGGTAAAGAACTTAAAACTAACGTTACAGCGTATATGGCCAGTATTTTGGTTATAATTCACGTTACTGTTTTAAACTACAAAGTAGCTAACAATCTAGGTTACAACCTACAAAAGTAAAATTCATACTTGAATGTTCTAAAATTCAGGTTATAGTCTACGTACTGTATCCGTGAGGTCCACCTTGGGCATATTCTGAGAGGTTTCAAATTATTTTCGGTTTTGGGTTGCCCTCTTAGAATGCGGTGAAAGAGCTCTCACGTAAACGAGGCGTCAGCCTTTTGGGTCATAATATGCGTTTGTGATCGAATGGGACAAGTGTTATACCAAAACTGGTCAGTATTCAGGTTACAGCCTACAAGTAAAGTTCACGCTTAAATTTTATGGCATTTAGGTTACCAATGTCAAATATTATACCCAGTTTAAACATTTGTAAATTGAACTTTTCTCTCAGGAATGTTCTCTCATAAACGAGTATAGGTAAATTTAGATGCAGCAGTATATCTGAAGCCGTAGATCATTCTAGGCATGTGTGCTTTTCTTTTAACGAATCCCCTAGTGAGTTAAAAACTTCAGCCCTTACGGTTTTTGTTTGATCGGTGATTTTACATTAGGAGTCCTCAATTTTGCCTAATTCAAATGTATTTAGAGTAGGGAACTTCAACGAGTACCTGACATTGTACAGGCTTGGGACGGACGGGTTATTTAACGCTCAGATTTATTTACCTCCCAAGTGAATAAACCGATGGCCTGAGTGGATATCGAACCATGGACCCACTAGTTCAGAGGCGAGCGCCTTAACCACTGAGCTAACCTGGCCCCTAGGCATGTGTGAATTTGCTTTTCATTGCATTTTTGTAGTGATTAGTTTTTTAAAGATAAGTAAGTTGACGCAAAGATATATTAAAAATACAACAAACTGAGGCATAACTAACGCAGTTTTTTTTCATCATAAGCTTTTTGGTAATCCGTAGTTTATAAACAGGGTTAAACAATGTTAGAGAAACTTCTGATTCTCATCACTATGTACTCTTACTGTTTTATCGCAATTAAGTGAAAGTGGAGAGAAAGCTTTACCAGCAATAAGCTCTATGAATAGAGCTATTTACAATGCAAACAATAGGAGGGAGCAAGCTTAGCTGGCCCTATTCACAGAAGAGAAATTGTTTCCAGTAAGCAGATCACTAAAACTAATAAAACAGATACATTTTTGATACGACTAACACCTTATTTATATTAGTATTCAAATATTTTCCATCAGAAAAATAAATACTTCTTTAAATGGTAGTTTGAAATGAAATGGATATAACATTAAAAGTAATAATCAATATTTGAACAATTATGTATGGTATACTTTGAATAACAGCTTCTTTATTCCGAAAACAAGAACATTTGTTCAAGAAATTTATTTTTTGAACAAAAACTTCACACCTGAAGTACAATTTTAAAGGAACAACTATACCTGCAGTTTAGGATGTCTTAAACGCAGCATTTATTATTGATTTATTTTCTTCTTATGTCAATATCTGTATTAAAAAAGTTCTGATTTCTTATTTAATTATTTATTAGAATCTGCATGCTTCACCACAAATATTATATATATTATGTATTAAATTGATTGTATCATTTAATTTACATTCACTTTCCTTAATATTTATCACACCTATTACATATATCAATTCTATTCACATACTTTATTAATAATTAAGTTAAGCACTTAATTTTTACTTGTATTACATTAGTTATTAAATAATCTTAATTTTCAACTAACATATACTGAGTTTCTGATGCATAATTGAGTAGTATATATATAAATGAAAGATTAGTTATCTTTGGTGGGTTCAAAAAAGATACTTCCTTGGTCAGCTTTCTAACAGTCTTCCCGCAGTCTCTGACATGATTTTATGTGCCATATGATGTAATGTGAATGTAATATATGATATTCCTTAAGTATTACAACCATAAAAGTCTTACTCCTTGAAACTTCAAATAAAGTTATTCTTACTGAAACAACATTTATCAAAAACTATATCCTTTGACGGTGAAGCCCATTTTTAATTAATTTGATGACAGATAGCTTGATCGTAATTTATTTTTCAAAATAATCATAACACAAAGCCAGAGACAGTTTTCTAAATCATCATGTGATTTATGCAAATCCCCATATTAAATTAATAACAAAATTATTTGAATAATTTAAATTGTAGGGTATTAGCGGGATGGACAGCTCAACTTGAATTGTTATATGAAATCCTTTTTTCCTATAAAGGAATATGCTTTAATATAAATATTTATTTTTCTTTTCATTACATGCATTATACTCGTAGTTCATTTTTCTCCTTTTGCCTGCACATGGAATTTTGCATTTCATTAATTGTTATTTTGCATCATTTATTTTGACACCTGCCAGTCTATCTTCAATTATGTGAAATGTTATATAATATAAAGATCCATTATTATAATGGAGACACATTAAAAAGAGTTACATAAATTCAATAAAAACAATATTATTTTTATAGTTTTATTACTGTTCATTATTTTTTTCTAAAAAGTAATAACGTAAACTCTGGCAAAAGAAACTTACGTTATTCAAATTTAGTCTAGAATCAAATGAAGTTCAAATTTAAATAAATCAACTGATTTTTTTTCTTTAAAACGTTCTATATTTTGTGTTATTCTCAAGAAAAGAGCACAAATGTCTGGAGTGGCCTACACTTAAATTTACTATAAGCAAACACAATATCAAACTCGTAGACCATTTCATTGTGCTTTTTAATTTTAATGAAGTTTATAATCCATAATCAATCATAACTTTAAAACTGTATGATAAAACTTTATATTTTACTGAAAAAATAATAATCCATATTGCTAATTGAAAAATTTGAACTTTCAATTCAGTCCATGTTACTATCTGTTCTATATTTTATATAAAATATCATTTCTCTAGAGTTAAGAATTCAAGAGAAAGCAATTTCTCCGATATCACATATTGGTCAAAAGAATGAAATTTCATCTTTCGATATTACAGTCAGTCAATGGAGCAGATGTACAGTCCAGAGTATATTTTTTTTTGTTTTTTTGTAAAATAGAAATTTCATACATTTAATGCTGCTACCTTTAGCCTGCACAAGAATTTTGGATGCACACTCATACTCTACATCACATACACAGATATCATCGATGAAACGTCGAAAGGAAATTATGGAACTTAAAACTTGTTAATCTATGAATATTTTAAAATATATTTTTTTCATTACTCCAATACTTTACCTGTAGCAAACAAAAAAAAATTAATAATATTTATTTGTTTTTTTAATTTAATTTCCATGTTTATAATTTATTATGTTATTTTCTAATATTTTTCATGAGTGTACACACTTATTTATTTTATAACATGGTCTAGTTTTTAGAAAAACTTATATAATTGTTTCCAATACAGGAATAATGTTTAAAGCTCAAATAAGTGTTAATGTAACTGGCAATTCGATGTCAATACGTAATCATTTTTTATTTTCTCCACGTATAATTTTATATTCTCTCCAGAATAAAAGAAATTTTATAACTGTCGTTTTTTACAAACGCATCCTGCCATTTCAGTTTTCTGATGCGGTTTGATAATATTAATAATGTTATCATCATCATCATCGAAATAAACGAGTGTGCAGTTTGTTTCGATCAAAGTCACTTTTGTAAATTTTATCAAATATTGATTTTAATATTTGTTTCATAAAGACAGACACAAAATAGAGATAATAAAAGAGTGTACAAAGGAAGAAGCAGGGTGCTACAAACAATCAAAGAAAGGAAACAACAATGGACCGGCTTTCTGGACACAAGACCAAGGCAGAGTGGTGGCAGAAATCAATTAAACCACTTCCCGCGCACACATTACATTGTTCCTACTCCTTTCTCTTCCTTAAAAGAAGAGTTCAACAAAAGTACTGAACAGACAAAAAAATAAGTGGATTTTGTAAGGGTCTTATTCTTGAAATTGTTGATCTCATAATGCCGTATTAAATTTTATTATAATCCTAATAATATAATAACTAATAATGCAATAAAAGAAAAGCATAAGAAAGAAAAATAAGAAAAATTAGAAAATTATAAACAAGTACCAACAAGGTTTCAAAAGATGAAGTCTTTATCCTAGAACTTGTGTTTTTTTTCCTGATGACAAATACACCGTAAAGAGACTGAATGTATATAACCCTATTGGGTATGTTAGTTTAGACTCATGTCTAAAGTTTAAATTATATTTATTGATCATTATGAATCCACGCATATATAGTAGGGAAGGAGAATTTGATAGAAATTTAGTAATTAGTTCCAGTTGATTTTTCAAAGTAATTTTTCTCTTATATTGAAAGAACTATTGACCCTTTCCAAAGGATTTGATCTTATCTCAGTCAATGCTTTTTTCGTTTCTATGCTAAATTTCTTTAGAATAAGGTTTTTTATGCTAAAAAAAATTCATTGATTTAACAGAAAACCGTTCTATGCTAAAAATCACAGTTACGATATGAGGTATCATTGATCACTCTTTCTATGTTTGCTCGAAATCTTGATCTTAACATAGCTTTCTATTGTCGTAGTAACGTAGGCAATATGTTAATTAAAAACTCCCCTAGGGAGCTGGATCGCAGTGATATTAATAAAATCTCAGGTAAATATTGCCATGAAATGTATATTGGTCAAATAATGTGATTTACTTTACAGTTTTTCATTTTTTTTTACAACTTCATCTATTAGGTTATGTATTCATATTATCGTAAAAAAATATTATTACCTTCAGGAATTTTTTTTTAGAATCATTACAAAACTACTTCTAAATACATGAAAATGTAGTCAAAGTATCCAAAAATACAAAAAAAAGAGGAAAAAATGAATTGTCCCGTTATATTATGAGAAATATATGAAATAGAAAAAATAAAAAAATGAATTGTCCCGTTATATTATGAGAAATATATGAAATAGAAAAAATAAAAAAATGAATTGTCCCGTTATACTCGTATTATGAGAAATATATGAAATAGAAAAAATAAAAAAATAAATTGTCCCGTTATATTATGAGAAATATATGAAATAGAAAAAATAAAAAAATAAATTGTCCCGTTATATTATGAGAAATATATGAAATAGAAAAAATAAAAAAATGAATTGTCCCGTTATATTATGAGAAATATATGAAATAGAAAAAATAAAAAAATAAATTGTCCCGTTATATTATGAGAAATATATGAAATAGAAAAAATAAAAAAATGAATTGTCCCGTTATATTATGAGAAATATATGAAATAGAAAAATAATTTCTATAAAAATATGAAATAATAATGTCCCGTTATATTATGAGAAATATATGAAATAGAAAAAATAAAAAAATGAATTGTCCCGTTATATTATGAGATTTTCTATTTATTGCGCAAATTATCTTAAATTCCGTTTAACATAACGTCATATTTATTTTTAATTGTTGAAATAACTGGAAGTTTCAATATTATAACATCGAGTTTAATAAAGAGGCCGTCACAAAGGTGCAAACAATGAAACTAACCCATGGAGTCGTAATTTGAAGGAAAGTAATTTCGCCTCTAGCCCTTGCTTCAAGTATGCAAATTTTCTGAGCTTCCACTACTCTCATCTCGGCTTGAAAACCATTTACCAAAACGTGCCTAGTTTGAAGTAACATATATAGGCTGTAATAATTTATTAAATAGTTTTTTAAATGAATACAATCATTTATATCATAAATTTTCATCACTATATATGAGTAATGCTTCAATAGAATGCTGATAAAAAAACTTTTTCCAGTAATTCTATGGTATTTCTACTTCAAAAAACATTTATTTTTCAAGTTTTCAATAAAAACATTAAATGATGTCTATAAAATCAAAGCCTTAATGATGTACAATAAAACAAAGCTTAGTTTCTATATTACTGAAACTGTTATAACAAAATCAAAAATGAAAATATTAGTAAAATGAAGATATCAAATAATTCGCACATGTTCATTTTAGTGAATCATTACAATGTAATCCTCTGGAGGGCACTGGATTTCAAAAAACTAAGCCATTGAACTGATTACCTTATAAACTGGAAACACATGAAAACGTAAATTCGTATTCTGTATTGAATATGAACTCCATTGTACTTTGGTACTTATGTAATTATAGTGAAACTGTATTACACATTTCACTAAAACATTGATTGATATGCAATTCTGGAGTGATTTAACATATTTTTCTTCCATTTTTATGTAACACAGTATATTTAATGTAAATTCATATCGTTTTTATTACACAGATTTAAAATATCACATTATGAAATAAATTACCCATACTTCGTGAATCATAGTTATACACGACCAACCGGTTTCTATATGTAGGAAATCGTCATGCTGAAATACTACTTGAAGATCCACTATGTACGAAACTGATTGGACACGGTACATTGGACACTCGTACGATGTACGAGGTATGACAGAGTTATATACAAACTAGCAAACGTACTCATGTTTGACGGAGTCACAAATTCGATTATACATGGTATTCCAAATTATCATTAGAAATTATAGAATGGTAGAAAATATCATTATTAGTACAGTGTTAAGCAATGCCTCTGTATACACCACATAGGCTGTATGTCCTTCAGATTCATGAAAGAACAAAGAGTTGGAACCTCTGACTCCTGGGCAAGCAAACTATGGGCAAAGTTGACCATGTGAGAAAAACTTGGTCTCACTCACTTCAATTCCTGCAGTAGTTAGAGTTTCCCCTTGGTACTTAGTTACCGTCATTTAAAAACAGACACTGACAGGATATTGCAATCGTTTGAATGGAAACGGATAGTGGCTCAGAATCAATGGTATACACAAAGACTCCCCAGGACCATACCCAGTCATGATGTCCACTTCTATGGCGTATCTGTGCAGTGGTGGTTAGTAGTGTCCCGTTGCACATTTTTGGGCACTGATGTTTAGTAGCATGAAATTTGTTACTGCTACTAAATCTCAGCATGATTAGTGCTTCTACTTTAAGTTTTTCCTCAAGAGCAGGCAGTCCAGGAGCAGTCACGGAGTCAAGAAATTTGGTTGGATTATGAACTGCTTGCTCATAATCACTCTCTTTACTGACTTGAAAGTTCTTTCTTCGGCTTGATATAGCGTAAGAATTGTTTGTTGATTTTTCCTGCCAGTTCATTAGTAAGGGTTGAGAATCACTCGTTCACAAAGCTATTTATTCTGAATAGATAGTACATCTTGGATATACGCAAATGAAATGAAAATAAAAAATACCTACTTCCTACAACTGTATATTTTCAAAATAAACATGTCTCTGAAGTTAGCAAAATACAGCTTAAAGGTTCATAACTTCGGTTCTACGCTGAATTTTTTAACCATTCAGAGCCTATATTTTAAGTTAGACATACACAAATCTAGTGTGAGAGTTTCAGCTTGCTATGTCTCACGGTGGCTGAGTTTACTTGTGACAAAATTTTGCGGACAGACATTTTTCTAAGGGTGGATTTAGTTCCTCTAATGTATGAAACGTAAAGAAAACTTGAAATGAGTCAATTCTAAGCAATGTACAGACAAAATCAATCTTTTATTTATATAGATTTGATAATATATAAGTCGATTTGATTTCTCAAGTAAGTAGAAAATAATAAAATTGTAGAATATTGTATTGATTTATTCTTAAGCATATAATATTACTTTAATCAGATTGTAATAATTAGTGTTTGGTATGTGTACTAGTGATTTTAAAAGTAGTCACGTATTAAACTTCACAAATAAAATATCAAGTTGAAAGTTTTGTTTTTTAAAAAAAAACAAGTAGATAGGGATAAGGAATGGTTCTGATGTTTTGGCTTAAGGATGTAAGGAAGTTTCAAAGATGCAATGTATCTCTTCATTCAGTTATATAGATGTTCTTTCCTATAATGAATCCAGCTATTTACGCAACTTTACGCAATAAATTGAAAATTAATGATGGTTGTGGAAGATAAATCGGTAGAAGGGGTTTTGCATGGTTCAGACAGGACGACAAACAAGCTTGTACCTATATCTTATGGCAATAGCTAATAAATCTAGCCTTCACCAGTAGGAGCGTGTTGCGAGCAAACACAACACTTAATACTTGAGTTAACTGCAAGCCCATGGGCCCCACTTCTGGCCGTTCAATACTATCGGTAACTCGCATAAACCTAGTCAACTGTGCTCCTTTATCAGATCAATACAGGCCAAACCTTTTCCACTTTGCCAACTTCTTAAAGCAAGTTCAGTCCATAAATATCAAATTATTATATTTCTATTTGTACTATTCTGAAACTTTAGAAATACTCTCTGTACAGTATTCTTTATTTTCTTAAAAACAATTTTTTTTTTGCTTAGCTGTAATTGGAATTTACTATGAAATAAAGAAACTTATCACTATAAAGTTTGATAGAAAACATTTCTAAATTATTATTCATATTTTTAAAAATTTTTAATTAGTATCTTACAAAACTTATAAATAATTATGTTTGTTTTTTTACTATCAATAAATAAATCTAAAATACAAATGTAAACTAACTAGAAAAAATCATAAAAAAGTAATATTAAATTACATTAGTGATGTGTAATTATTACATTAGTAATGTTTAGGTATCTCATGGACTCATTTTAAATCAATTATGGAAATTATATAATAATTGATGTATATATAGACGCGGATGCTCCCACGAGTACTTCTACCCGATGACAACGCCAGTCCAAATATAGTAGCCAGTGATGTATGCCTTCATTTATGTTTGTTTACATAACTCTTTTTGTATTGAGTTATATATATACATATACAAAATTGTCACAATAACACGTGATATAAATATTTAGGTAACTCACCACAAATGAATGAAGATAGTCACTCTGAGGCCTTTCGTTTTCACGTCGTCAGAGAGCAAGTGAAAATAGTATTAATGCCAATCTTAATCTAACTTTAAATGAAAATTCATAACATGTCTACAACTTGTATTCACTTGCTCTCTGACGATGTGAACGGAAGACCTCAGAGCGACTATCGTATCTTCATTCATTTGTGGTAAGTTACCTGAATTATATATATATATATATATATATATATACACTTTTTTTCGTTGGAAATACGATCCAAAACGGACAAATATAGTTCAATATAAACAAAGAAACATAGAGAAATCAGAAGAACACACTTACAGTCTCTAATTTTCGGTTTGAACCGTCTTCAGGAGAGATAAGAGAGGGAAACCAAGCGCACTGGATCAGAGACGGTTGGAGACCAACAGTGTTGCCGCATGCGCGCCCGTTCACAGAAAATAAGGTAGACAGGAATCAATTTATAATTAATTTATAATTTATAAAATAAAATAATGGAATATGAAAACAATAAATATATAAAAAAGAAAAAATAAGGGAAATTGATACAGAGAAATTGATACATAAACAAAAGTGCTGACTAAGCTATAATAAAATAAAATAAAACTAAGAATACAAATAATAATAACAAATGAAATAATTTAATAAAAAATGTGAAAAGGCAAGGAACTTTTAGACATTATCGCTTTAGATTGAGGCCAGGTGCACTACGCGCACTTAATAGCCAAATATGGGCTTCTTCGGAGGCTCGTAGTGTGAGATCTTTGCTGTCAGAGGGTATTTGTCGCAGAATCTGTAACCTGTAGCACTCATTAAAAGGGAGACCGTGGCTATTGGCATGTATGGCAATGGGAAGATGGGAGCGACTATTGACTGAAGCTCTGTGATTGTTCATACGGAGACTAAGCTTGGTGGATGCTTGGCCTACGTAGAACGAATCACACTTGGTACACTCCAAACGGTACACACAGTTTTTGGAGGTACACGAGCAGTCAGTTGCAACAGGATAGAGGGTGTTATGGATGGGAGCTGTGAAGTGTGGTTGGGGATTTATAATGGGACTTCACAGCTCACAGCTCACAGCTTCACAGCTCCCCCCCATAACACCCTCTATCCTGTTGCAACTGACTGCTCGTGTACCTCCAAAAACTGTGTGTACCGTTTGGAGTGTACCAAGTGTGATTCGTTCTACGTAGGCCAAGCATCCACCAAGCTTAGTCTCCGTATGAACAATCACAGAGCTTCAGTCAATAGTCGCTCCCATCTTCCCATTGCCATACATGCCAATAGCCACGGTCTCCCTTTTAATGAGTGCTACAGGTTACAGATTCTGCGACAAATACCCTCTGACAGCAAAGATCTCACACTACGAGCCTCCGAAGAAGCCCATATTTGGCTATTAAGTGCGCGTAGTGCACCTGGCCTCAATCTAAAGCGATAATGTCTAAAAGTTCCTTGCCTTTTCACATTTTTTATTAAATTATTTCATTTGTTATTATTATTTGTATTCTTAGTTTTATTTTATTTTATTATAGCTTAGTCAGCACTTTTGTTTATGTATCAATTTCTCTGTATCAATTTCCCTTATTTTTTCTTTTTTATATATTTATTGTTTTCATATTCCATTATTTTATTTTATAAATTATAAATTAATTATAAATTGATTCCTGTCTACCTTATTTTCTGTGAACGGGCGCGCATGCGGCAACACTGTTGGTCTCCAACCGTCTCTGATCCAGTGCGCTTGGTTTCCCTCTCTTATCTCTCCTGAAGACGGTTCAAACCGAAAATTAGAGACTGTAAGTGTGTTCTTCTGATTTCTCTATGTTTCTTTGTTTATATTGAACTATATATATATATATATATATATATATATATATAAAATACTATAAACATACATAATACCATACTATTTATATATATAAATTGACTTGACCGTTGACTGTCGTCCCTCTGTCAATTCACTTCTTCTCCTGAGGACGACTGCCATTACGGTCGAAATATTGAAAAGTGAGTGTTTTGTTATGTTTCAGTCTATGTAACATGTAGTAACTGTACACAGTAGTAACTGCTTATTTTAAGTGTTATATATATAAATATATACATGAAGTATAAATCACAATGGAAAAAGGAAAACAATAGAAAAATGTTCGGGGCCCTTTCAATGTCTGTCATCAGAGATCAAACAAAGTAAAAACTGAATCAGTTTTTAAATAATTACCCTTAATTATATATTTTTTTGAGCTTATGTATAATAGAATGAAATAATTTAATATAATAATAATAATAAATAATAATTAAATGAAAAGAATGAACTGTTGATGACTAAAGTTGGTCGAAATCTTGGTGAATAGAATTTAAATTAAAAGACTGACATGTTAAAAAAAGTAATTTTGGAATAATTTAGATGATAGCCTACATCAATATAATTACTGATATATGTAAAACTTTATATGCAATTATGTATGTTTCATTTACGTTTATGAACGTCCCAACCACAATAAGAAATGAGAAGAAATACTACACATAGATTTCATCGATAACAAGATTTCACGTTTATATATATGACTGGAATGTAAACAATTGCAGGTACCATTTTTCTTACAACTAGGCTTCTGTTCTCTTAGGGTAACTCAAAATGAAAATAGTTTGATATATACGAATTTTATTTTTGTATATATACTTTTCTAGTAACATATTCAACTATGTCAACAAAATTTAATTTGGTGGAAGATTTAATTTCATATTTAGTCAAGGTAGAGGAACAAAAAGAACTACTTTATAAAAAAAAAAATAAGAATAATTTTCATTGATGCTCGTTCAAAGCTAATGAATGTTAAAAATCAGTTATGGAAATTTTATTTTATTTCAACTGAACTAGTATTTAGTAGTATGAATTGTTAAAGTCAACTATTATAAATTAGATTCTTAGCATTAACACTTTCTGCATGATCATATAATTCTCTATCGAAGTGTTTTAAAGAAGCTGAATAGATCTGTATTTTAAATGAGATCAGATCGACCTCCTTTACCAATGGCGTTGAAAAACTTTTATTTTGCAAAACTTTCTTTGAGATGAGCTTACAGACACCTTACTTTTGCAAAAGGTGGGAACTTTTTTTTTATATAAACTTTTACTGAACAGCTCTAAAACACTTAAATATATTTAACTCAATGACTTTGTGATAAACGAAAATTTTGTTTTAATAAGTTAATTATTTATTATTTAATAGTTTATTACTATAAAACAATATATGGAGTCATTAAATAATGTATTAGTTATGACATAATATTAAGCTCTGAATATCAACTTAAAACTAACTATTCATAAATTATAAAGCCATAGATAATATAAACAGTTTTGTAGATTTATATAAAACAGAATCAATAATTTAAGAAGTGGTCATACTGTTAAGAATTATTTTAATATTAGTCGCAAATCTCTAAGGAAAAGAAGGGACTTGATGAATTCTATAAACACACTACATTTAGTGTACTTCTGTCATAAAACTGTTGTGGAAGAATGTGACAGTATGAAACTGATGACAGTATGAAAGAATACAATAGAAACAGTATGCTCTGTTTAATGAATTCAGCATGATAAAATATTTCAAAACCTGATAGCTAACGGAATCTAGAATCCTTATTTATATTAATGAAATAATCAAACATCTGCATGACATATAAGTTCATTATAAATATTGCCGGGACTAAACTGATTTTAATCGGTTATCTATCGTTGAATATATTCGGATTTGAAACGTTTTTCTTTTATTTTTTTACTGTCTGGTACATGGAGCGACCTAAACATACTTGAGATTATTTTAAATGTGTTCCACTTGTTGTGTTTAAAGTGAAAATTCTGGGGACTGTATTTTGTAGGAATATAGATGTCGTTTAGATAGTTTATCAGATGTGCTCCTGTTAATTCCATTGAATACCATTGAAGTTGATAGAGACAGCATGTGTCTTTGATAATAAATTCTGCAATATATATATATATATATATATATACGGGTTCAAAATTCAAGAAGAATAACACACAGAGTAAGGAAACACACTTACAGACTCAAATTTTCGGGTAATCCGTCATCAGGAGAAAAGAGAAAGGGAGACCAAGCACGTTGTAGACGTAAAGGGTTACTTGGCGTTGCGTCTACAACGTGCTTGGTCTCGCTTTCTCTTTTTTCCTGAAGACGGATTACCCGAAAATTTGAGTCTGTAAGTGTGTTTCCTTACTCTGTGTGTTACTCCTCTTGAATTTTGAACCCGTATTGTGTCCAGTTTGGATCGTGTTTCGTTTAATTAAGTGAAATATATTTATATATGTATATATACACTTTTTCGAACAATATTCCTTAGGAACACAATAATTAAATGTAGCAGGCTAGCGCTATTTTCTGACACTAAAATCATGCCATGGACGAAGTGAATATTCTCTATTAGTTTAATTTGACCATAATAGTAGTAATTTTGACTTTGTTAGCAACTCTGTTAACCTGATCTGTAGTGTTCAGCAGGGCTTTCTCAGTAGAATCTATTACCCTGCTGCAATCTAAAGGAAGTTGATGGGGTGTTTCATTAGCAGGACTTCGCCTCTTCCTTTCGCGATCATATTTCAATCCATTTTCTCTCTTCTCAGTGTACTATCTTTCTCATCAGCATAGTTGTTAATCTAAAGTAACCATTCAAACAAGTATATCAACATATATTTAACTTAATACTTTACGCTAAATTATACATTTTTAATCAACCAGTCTAGTAAGTTCAAAATAATAATAATGGAACAATAATGTATTTCACTTCATATCGCTACTTGTAACTCATAATTGAGCGTCTCCCTTGTTTATACAAATATACACATCAATATTTTGTGACATCACAGTCTTGATGACGTCAAGTTGTTCCCCCACTAATACTAAAAATTGGTGTTATATTTCTAATAGACCCTAAATGCTATTCATATATACTGTATAAACATTTTATATACATACAGATATTTATTTTCATGATTTTGGTTTTTCTAACACAATTAAGCCATTATAATGCAATGTTGCCGCGTATGGTTCGAAATAACCAAAAAAATTGACAATGTTTTCATTGCATAACTATATAAAATATATCATGATTCAAATAGGAGTCCATGATTATGTTTTTTTTGCATAAATAAAAACAAGCAACGTCTGCAGAAAACATTTTTCCAGAAATGGATTTTTCCCTATATGATACTAAGGAGAAATAAGTCCCGAGACCAGCCTCCGGAAGCGCAGAAGGTCCAAAAGCGCTAGCTACTGGAAACCAACCTCCCACAAGTGCACCTAAGAACCCGAAGAATACTGCCCCAAAGAAGGAGAAAGGAAATC
Organism: Hermatobates lingyangjiaoensis; assembly: GCA_026182355.1. NCBI lineage: Eukaryota > Metazoa > Arthropoda > Insecta > Hemiptera > Hermatobatidae > Hermatobates > Hermatobates lingyangjiaoensis. The sequence continues at coordinate 5,764,516 of JAPFBL010001928.1, forward strand.
ATTTTCTCCCGAAAAATATGGAGCCTGAATGGACATTATCAATGATGGTTTGAGTAGACTCAAAGTAAAATTTGGGCAATTTTGCTGCACAGTGGTAAGTGCTTCGTGGCGTTCAACAAAACCATAGAAAACTTTTAACGCTGAACCAAGCAGTGGTTGTTGCTTTATCAACAAGAGGCGTTGAAGCTAACTTCTGAGGCAGTGTAGTACAGAAGGGGGAAAGTACAATAGGTTGTTTTGAGACGCAGTGCTATAGTCACCCTCAAATAATAACAATAATAATATAGTAATGTAACGAAATCACAAAATTGCAAATTATTATAATAATTGTTGATATTTATAATGATTGTTATAAGTATATCATAAAAAACATTACTATGCAGGATCTTGTTGATAATAGAGAAGTCTAGATCCATTAAAGCTCCTTTTCTAAAAGAGTGCAATTTTGAGAGAAGCCTCCACCGAGCTGTGTATCTAACTCTCAAGTGTTTGCTCTTCTCTGCAAACTTAGAATTAGACTCGTTTTGCACTTCTCTTCCACTATTTAATCCTTTTATAGCATTTTCTTTATTGACTTATGTGTTTCGTTAAGCTTACTGCGTTATTTAACGTTTATTTAATTAGAATGTACTTGTTGATGGCATAATTATAACATATTTTACTTTTCATAATAATTTGAATCATAGAGATTACTTTTGATGCAAGGAGAATGTATTTCTGGTATTTGAACACATGATTATAATGATGTTTGTGATATCATGATTTCTTTAGTGCATATATTAGTGAATTGACCGCTATCAACAGAAATGTGAATTCAGTGTGAATTTCTTTAAATCTGATATTATGCTAGGCTTCCTACAGACAAAACACAGTATCATTCCATATGGGGGTAAATATTTACAAAGGCATTTTAAACTGTAAACACAAGGAAACAGTTAATTGTTGATAACAATATACATATATAAGATTTTTCACATAAACACGTGAAATAACAATCAATGATACAACCACAATATGATTGTGGTTATATCATATTTGTATATATATATATATATACGAGTATATATATATATATATCAGTGATCAAACAACAATATGAAAAGGGAAAAAACTAAGTTCTTTCAACCGCAACAAGCTGTCTTTGCCAAAGTCAAAAAAAAACCCGACTGACCCAACTTAATCCAAACCCCAACTTATGTGAAATATAGTTATATATATATATATATATCAATGATCAAACCACAATAACAAAATGGGAATTGATCCTTGATTGTTATTTCACGTGTTTATGTGAAATCTTATATATATATATAATTAGGTAGCAGGCCTATGTTCAAACATACACAATTCAATTTTGTGCCTATTTCTGTTGTTAGAATTTTTTGAAATATCTTCACCAGCTTTCTTATCTCAGACTTCCTTTCGTCAAATACTGAGTGTAACAACTCTCCCAAAGATTTACTTCTTAAATCCATTATTCTTCAATTGATGCAATACACAATAAAAATACAGACGTTTTCGATCTTTTTTAACCATCAACAGGGTGTAAACAAATATAACATTATTACATATAAAACTACTTACTACACAAAAATATAGAAGTTATATACTACATAGTATATAAAAGTTCAAAATAAACAACAAACACGATAAAACTATTCAGTAAACATAAATTGGAAGGTCGCCTTAGGTTTTATACGTTCAATGTAGTTATTCCACTCTCACGTCCCTAGTGTCTCCGAGTTCTGAAACTCCAATTTGCTGGCTATAGTGTGCTTATCCCATAGTAATGGTTGGCAACTATAGCCAGCAAGTGATAGTTGCAGAACCCGGAGACTTTAGGAACATGAGAGTGGAATAGATACATTGAACGTGTGACACCTAATGCGACCTTCCAATTTATGTTTACTGAATAGTTTTATCATGTTTGTTGTCTATTTTGAACTTTCATATAGTATGTAGTATATAACTTCTATATTTTTGTTTAGTATGTAGTTTTATATTCAATAATGTGATATTTATCTGGGATCATTCAATTCTTATTTTTCGAATTAAAGTGTTAATGCCGACGTTTGGTTTCATTTTAAACTTTCTTTACGGGCAAAATAGAACAAATACAAATATGTGAATCTTAAGAAAAGTATCTACCGTGAAATAGAAAGGGAAGCAAATTTATCAGGAATTCGTTATTGAATGTACGTTACATTTCTTATATTTTCTATCTTTTGAAATTCTCTGAAAAAGGTTTTTAATAAAACGAAACAGTCTTGTAAAAATTTTGATTTAAAGCCAAAAAACTTACAAAAAGGTCTCAAATTTGATCATATATATAAACCATAGTAATAAGAAGACATAATAAGAATTTGGGGACCTCAAAAAATGTAAATCTGTCAAAATCTGAAGGTCAAAGTTTTTCATGATCACTATACTCTACTTAGAGTAAAGTAAAAAAAGAAAAAAAATTATGTTGCATATTTTAATATATGTGAGTAACTTATTCCATATCAGACATAGCTTTGATCGAGAGGTAAACGAGAAAACGGTTATTGATTTATAAAAGCTGTATTGCTAAGTCTAAGTCTCAGTTTCTGATTTATATATTCAAGTAACATGTGATGAATGTCTGATAAAATCTTAGAGCTACTAGTGAAGTGTGAATCAACTTCTCTAAGACATGCAGCAAACACTCTAAGTAATTTAGAACAATAAGAAATTCATACTAGTCAGCCAAGGTGATGTTTAGTCTGGGACTAGGAGAACACTATTACTGACATTCTTAGCAAATAATTCTCACATTTCCAACTCAAACTGTCCTACTTTATAATGTTTAGTTTAAATAATTTATTGTATTCAGAACAATGTTTTAAATAATACAATAAAGGTATGCACGACCAAAAATACACATATACATGCAGTACACGCTCTCACTTTATATATGTTGGTTTGTGCGTGTGTGTGCCCTTTCATACTTACATTCATACTTACCTTTTAAAAATTGCAGTAAATACAATACTACGATATATATCCGAAAATGTCAAAACGAATATATCTATCATAAACGAAATCGCCACGAAGTATATATATATATATATATATATCAATGATCAAACCACAATAAGAAATGGGAAAACAAGACTAAGATCTTTCAACCGTAACAAGCGGTCTTCGTCAGAGTCAAAAACCCAACTCTGACGAAGACTGCTTGTTACGGTTGAAAGATCTTAGTCTTGTTTTCCCATTTCTTATTGTGGTTTGATCATTGATTGTTGTTTCACGTGTTTATGTGAAATCTTTATATATATATATAGTTCTGTTCTGTAGTGTTTTTCTGTGTTCTTTTCTATGTGATAAAGTGTATATATATATATATATATAAAGAAACTTAATAAAGGACTCACTGTTCAATGTTTCAACCACTATAAAGGTCAAATATTAAAAAGTCAGTTCTTTGTTTCGTTTCTTTCTATGTGTCACAGTTTACTTTATGTGTAATCACTGATTCTAGATCGCATTTTGTTTTGTTCCTGAAAGATAGGAGCCAACTATTCACACTAGGCATACGCGATGCATATAATGTTTCCGTTTTTGCTTGTAATATGAATAAAATACAGTTATACGGACGTCTAAATCTTAAGCTGCCTTCAATTTACCTCTAGAAGTTTTACAGAGAAAAGGAACTCTTCTTTGAATTTTTATTCAACGAAACACTAAACATATATTTATCAAGGATTCCTAACGTAAGGTGATAATCTCTGGCTTTTGATTATATGAAGAAAGTTAATGTAAGAAGAAATGCACATTTATAGTCACACACTAGTAGGCACAATCGGTTGCCTTCAATAAAAGCCATTCTATAGGTAGTTAACAGTTTATCTTTGTTAACAAACAACTTGACGTTTCTCGTTAATGTGTTTAACATATCAACGATTAAAAAAATCATTATTGTATCAGTTAAAAAGGCATTAGAATGTATCCATCTTTCCAAAGCTAATGTGCTAATTTCTTGGTTATAACAACATGAACTATATTAATATTTACCACGCAATTTCTCATGACACTGATTAGTCAAATAAAAATTAAGATTTAGCTTACTTTATCTAATTTACTCTAAGAGAGTAAATGTTTTATTAATGTTTAATGTCAGAGAAAAACAAAGGCTTCAGGATGATGTTAATAATAGAAACAGGTTATTCATCACAACTATATCTGAGCAGACGAATCAAAGCACTCATGTGAATATGATTGATGTCATCTCTGGGAAAACCAAAACATCCCTACCACCACCAGTTCTGCCAACCAACTTTCCCATCACTGTTAAAACCAAAATGTTCAATGTATTTAATATTTTTATGATTTCAGAATAAATTAAAATAATTATTCTTTGGGTTCTAATGACATATTGGATTATTATGAATAGAAGTAAATAAAAACACGTATAAGTGATGTAATTATTCTAGCAAAATAAAAAAAATATACAGCATATTATTCAGAATGCATGCAATAACAAAACCAAAGTTATTTAAATAATCATGTAGAAAATTGAGTCTTTCTCAATATATCAGAAATATTATAAGTTTAAGTGGCAGTTAGCTTCATTATTTCTGATATTTAACAACCAGTTGAATAGAACCTTAATTAAATATATCATAATTTCTAAGTGCCTAATATAGTATATATATTAATATCAGAAAATAACACGAATAAAAATAAACATTGACTCCTATTCGGTTTTAGACACTGTTTATAAACTCGTCAGAAGAAAACTGGTGCCATGAGAGAGACAACAGTCAACTGACATGTGTTACAGAAGGTTCTTTATACACTTCTACAAGGTTCTAACATGATTCTGTACAGGCTGGCCACAAAGAAAACAAAAAAAGTACTGGTAATTGATAAAGTAAAGAAAAAGTGAACCATATACGTATACAATAAAATATATGATAATTAAATAATTTTTTATATAAAAAAAATAATACAAATTAAATAAATAATTAAAATAAATTAAGAAACTTTGTGTCCAGCCCACGACAATGACAGTCAATCTGGATAAATCAGTTTGTGCTGTCTTTGCTTCCTTTAGCAATGAATGGAAAAGGGGAGGGGGGGATTAGGTAAGAGAGGGGACTTAATCAACAAATGACTGGCAGTGTTTTAATCAGCGTCCTAAAAGTGTCCCGCCGAGTCTGTCTGGCAAATAAAGCCGTTAACAGAAAACCATCTATTCAAGAAGTGACTTTGCAATTATAAACTACTAAAATAAACTAATCAAGTATAAACTATTAATTTACCTCTCCAGAAGGATAAATATTTTTGAGTCCAGTGCCGTATGAAAACAGAAAATACTTTATAGTCTATTCTTTATATGAGAAGCCTTTCTCTGTTTTTAACATACGCAAATAAAAATAACTTATCAATGATTCAGTTATGTCTCTAGTTAACATTGACATACATTTTTTTTTCAATGTCAATAAACACTGTTTGAAACAAAATGCATATTATTGCATATAATTGACGTCTCAATACTTTTAGTGAGCTATTTAGAAAATATGGTAATTATTTTTAATATTCGCAGTGCATATTCTGGTAACATTTACAATCATTAATTAGCATATTATACCATGCGAATTTCTATCAAATAAAATATGACAGAGAAAAGAGGTGATCTTTCAAGAAAGTTGAGATCTTAGTTAGAACTACGAAAAAAGCATCATTATTGTTATTACGATGCACACATCAATGTGTTATATGGTGGGAAAAAAATGTTGAAATGTAAACCGAAGAAACATGTAGTTCAGTTTTGTAAATTAGGTTTTACCATAAATATTAGATGTACTTTTATTTTTTTTTATAAACAAAATTTTGGCATTGGCATTAAGATTTGATATTAGCGTTCACTATTTGGCGCTGAACGAATCCACATGTGTACTGTATTGAAAGTCGTTTGTCTAAAGTCAGTCTGTTAGGCACTAGGGGTCAGTGATGACCTATCGTCTTCTGTAGAATCATACAAAAGTCAAAGAGTAAATGAAAATAGACTAGACGTAGATTTCGAGGTAGTCTAAACAAAATAAAATCAATTAATGTTAAATTATATGTAACTATTTATATGGGGTGCATTTCAGGAGTAGCATCTTCACATTTTGCTACTAAAAATTACATATATCTTAATTCAAATTATATTGGAAAACGAAAATATTTCATCTGTCAGAATGGAATATTTTTCTGGATCCCAGTATTTCAGATACTGATCATTCTACTGCAGAATACTGATTATTATCTCTAATTTAATAATCTAAATAAGAGAATATTTAAACTTCCGATACAAAGTATAATCAAGAATATTAATTATATTATCCCGGAATAACAACTTAATTTCTATTGGTACACTCATTACCAATACACAAACATAGCTATTAACCAGGTTTTATGAACTATTGTAAAATAAATAGTATTTACGACTGTTTAAATAGAAATATCCAATCCTTTAATGAAGACATCACAAGACGTGGGAAACACTTTTGTGAAATATTTATCGAAAAATTTGTAAAGTATAAGAATAAAATGATCATCAATGATTATGAAATTGAATATTAACCAATCATATGACCTGAAGGAGTTCGTTGATAAACTTTTAAAGTAGTTAATATATTTTTACCAAAATTAATAGTTTTAAACAATAATAGTCAGTATACTTTAATTATTTTATGAATATACTGATGTAAAGATGATTCATAGAAGAAAACACATTCATGATATTTGAAGTAACTAATAAGAAATAATTTTGGTTTTATAATTTTTTTAATACGAAAAAAAACATGTGAAATTATGGCTGCAGTAGAAGAGGCTTCTCGAATGCCATTTCGTTTTTAGTGCCGCAACAATAAAAATAATGATCTGCCAAACGCCCTCCCTATGCAAATTAATATATGTTCTCTGTTTGTTCGAATTAAAACACGTATCACCTTTTCGTTTTTTTTCCTTCCTTTGGAGACAGTGAAAATTGTAATCTAACTGTTGAAGAACTGAGCGTACTATTGCTTGTTTCAAACTAAAGAAAACACATATTTTATTGTTATTTCAAACAGTAATGCTGTTTTTAAATCCATTGATAGGAACATTTTGATAAATTGGACTTGAATAGATGCTGAACGTGATTTAGATTGATGTTTGCATTTATGGCGAGTAGTCAGTTTTTAGACTATTCCATGAATTAAACTTAATCAAGTTGTCAAAGATTTCCATTCCTTGGTTATCAACACTTCAGTAACTAAGCCCTGGGACAAGTGGAAATCAGGCACCACTGTCTTGTTTTGTAGTAACTAAGAGTACCAGCCTACCTCTGGAGTCAACGTCTGATCCTCTGGCCTAAGGTTGATGCCTACTCAATTCTTTATATTAAATCATTTGAAATATGTTCAGTGGTTTTTATTTAAACTGCCAATTTGGTTTCTCTTTTATACAGCCCTTGTTTTTTTAGTTTAACTACCCTTCCTTCATACTAAGTCAACAACGCTAAGTGTTCAATATTGTTTAATAATTAATCTTAAAGAAGAAACTTTATTTTCATAGGACAATTTTACTACAAACAACTAATAACTGAAATAATAGTGTTTTAGAACAATTAATGGCCTTTTCATGATTAAAAAACTACTAAAAGGTTTCACCTTGGTCTATGATAATTACTGAAACCCTAAAATTGACCAGACAGATTCGGATAATGACTCCGATTTGTCGGGGATAGAAAATCATACAGACAGAACCCTTCAAAAATGAAGTAAAAGACTATTTGCTGTGTCTCTCATGTTTTCGGCACTTCATCGTACTTTACTTAAGCCAAAACAGTTTTTCTATCACAACTCGAAATATATTTCCAGTCAAATAAATTGTTCATCTGTTTTTTTCTAACATTTCATTCAAACACTTTTATTGTATTTCTGTTTGGATTCTCTTCTAATGAGTCCATGCTAGAGCACCTATGTTTCACTGCTTGAAGTGATGGAATTGGAAAAATTGTTTCATAAATATGCTTGAGACTTCAATGCCTTCAACAATCATCGATCTTATACAGAGGCACATTTTATTCAACGCTTTTATTGTATTTCTGTTTGTGAGCATTGTATAGTTTATACTAATTAATTGAATTTAATATAATTCGTACATTTAATATATTTAGTGGTTATTATAATAGTAAAATACCTAGATACCTCTCATTGTCGTTATGAGTTTCAACATTTTTGCACAGAAGTATTTTTTGAACGCTCTTATTTATAGGCATTAGAGCTTATGCGCGATTTAAGGTAAAGTTAGGGCACAGTTTTGGTATAGAATTTATTATGCAAACGCGAACAACATTATCAACATTATCTTGTTGTCACCATACAAATGGTAACTACATCAATGTTCAAATTTGGTTAGTGGAAAAAATGTGCCATAAATTTTTATGTCATAAATGTGCTAATGGTCTTTGCTGCAACACTATATTCTCTCTATGTTTTCAGTGGGAATTCATATAAATATAAGAGAATTGTATTGTATTGATAATTAATTTAACTTCCTTCAAGGCAACTTATTTAAGAAAACCAGAAATCAGATTATGGCTTTGAAGATAAGAAAGGGAAGATATAATTCAAAACACTTGTTGAAGTAAGAAAGCTGATCGAATTAAATAAGGTTTAATTATAACAAAATCTTTGAATTGAATTTCAGTATTGAATCTGAGAATTTAGAGCAATCTTGAAAGTTAATCTTAAAACTTACCGCATGGTTTTAAAAGATAGAAGAAGGAAGTCGAATAGAAGAAGGTTTGCAATCCATTTGAAGTTAATGGCTTCCAGTGAAATAATGGACATTATTGTTGGAGCAGGTTGGGGTGGAGGGGCTAATAAAGCAGGTTTGGCTTTCATTAGTGGAAGGGATTAGGCGCCGTGGTCACGTCCTAGAACTATAAACGACTTGGGGAGCTGGGTACGCTGGAGGCACCAATTACTTCCTTTAACCTCACAGTCTCCCCTCCCACAGGTCAGTTTGTTTTTCCTGCCTTTCAAACTTTTCAACCCCCCCCCCCCCTCTCCCGCCGTCCCCTCCTCCCACGACTATCCACTCTCGAGCTACCAGTCCATGAACCAACTTGATTTAAAAGTTCTACCATCCTAAACCATACCCACCTCTTCAATACAAAATACCTTTTCAATAATCACAGAACTCTTTTACTGTTTTTTTTCTTTTAATTTTTTTTTTTTTTTGGAACACAGGCCAGTTTCCAAATAATTATACTCTAAAAGCAATGGTCTCTTTAATTTGGATTAACGAAATGGAAATTAGTGGAAGAAGTCTTTGGACAATCCAAATTCTTTGCGTTAATAACATTACTGGTTCAGCTTACTTTGAAAAAGAACAAACAAGTTTTCTTCGACTCTACTTTAATTAAATCTTGCCTGGCAGTTCATTTGAAATACTAATTTTTGTTTCAACTCAAATGAGCTAAACGATGCAAGGGACCCATTACTACTGAGAATCCTTTTAAAGTGTCCCACACAAATTTATCTCTTTCAATTAAAATATTAAAACAGTATTTTTTTTTCAAAAATAGTATACATTTCTTATTTCTGAAATAACCTTTATGTATTTGTCAGTTTCATGCATAATAGAAGTATCCTTAGTATAATATATTTCAATATAATTTTAATCATGCTCATTCTAAACCTAAAAATATACATCAATTTAATTAGTTCATTAAACCTGGAAACATTTTTAAAAAAATCATATTCATTAGTAAAAATACAAAATTACTTATAATATACTTATTACTTATTATTTATAATATCACTTATAATATAAATAAATAACGATTTATTTTCATTTAAATAAAAATAAATAAATATTAATTTTACACGAAGTATTAAAAAGATTATAAGAAATTGTAAAATTTTATCTAACATTGACATTATAATTGTAATTATTCTGTGCATAAGTTGGTCTTAATCATTAACTCATTTCTTCTATGACCGTTGAATGTTTATTATTAAATTACATTTTTTTTTTACTTTGTATCTTTCTTCAAAATAAGAAAAATAAACACTGTAAAAAATTAAAAAAAAATAATTTCATATATTATTAATAAAAAGAAACAGTGAATAGTTATGTTTAGTAAGAATTAATATATCTATGCTGTGTAAAAGTGAATACATTATTGACTAAGAAGGATTGTATACAGGTTAATTTGTTATGGACTATGCAGCTTTGCTACCGTTAAGTGTGGAGTGTAAGACAACGGCCAAACACGGTTAAATATTTATTGAGTTATATTTTTCAATCATCGAGAATTGTCAATAATAAACCAATTCAAATGAATTGAAATGATTAAGGTAAAATATAACTGATTGCAAAAATATTTAATTAAGTAAATTTAGAACAAAAATTGCGTTTGTATTATACAACGTCACAAAGTTTGAATATGAAAAATCTGCAGCTACTAAACACTGGTTCATATTCCTCATCGCCTAAGTAAGCTAAATGTAGAGTAGCTTAGAGTTCAAAAATATATCCAATCAAGTAGTGTATATTTCAATGATTGTCTTCAATATCAGTCAGACTCATAAACATTATTTAAAATTAATTTAAATAAATCTGTTTATTAGCATTAAAATTGCAGTTGTGTCTTGCATTTAAAATAAATGCTCCAGTATTTGCTATCATAAGTGATACAACTTAGGTCTTTTTTATAAAATGTTTCAGGAAGTTGAGGAAAAATAACTTATTATTCTTGTCTTGATTCAATGAAACTTAAAGTAAAGGAGAAAAATGAAGGGATAGTCACATGCTCTACTCAATCTATTTACAATTTCTGAAATTTGTTTTTGTGCTTTTGTTTGGAGAGTTAAGAGAAAAGAAGTCAGTACTCCTGAAGGAAATTTAATAAATAGAGAAATATCCTGCAGATTTATCTTAAATTTAATAATTTCATCGACATTAAAGCAAGACTTTGCCATTCAATTTTTTTTGATACTTGGAAGTTTTGATGTATTTAGAAGGAAATCATAATTAGTACATACAAATGTGAATTTGTATTAAAAAAAGAGGAAATAGTCGTGTAAAGTTAGCATTAATAATGCAATTCCCAGTCAAAGATAAAAATAATACTTTAATGAGATGATATGAATAGAAAGTAAAATAACTAGTGATTATTCTAACAAAGAGAGCTTCAATGTATCAGATTAAATTATCGGGATGGAGGAAAAGAATTGAATGCCGGTTACAAGTATATTCATGTTGAAGGAAATCAACGAACCCAAAAAAACTGAAAACAATGCCAGCATGTAAATAAAGTTCCAGGTAGATTATTTGTTCAACATTTCTGATAATGGCCAATTAAATTAATGAACAATTATATATTAAACCGAATACTGCTATTAGTCAGTGATTTTTATCAAAAATGTTGAGTCCCAAACTGAGCATGGTAAGAATATTTTGGGCTATATTAATGTTCTTCAACATAAATCTATAAGATAAACAACATAAACCTATAGCCTTTCAATTTTAGCTAAAAACATGTCAAGAATATATCAGCTTCCTAGAACTTATCAGTATTAAGTCGAATGAGTTTAAATGCTTTTGTTATTATCATCAGTATACTAATCAATTTGTTTTGTAAAAGAATACATGTTTTGTTTCCAGTAATCAATGATTAAAATACCAGAAAGTTCTAAATAAATCAGTGTTGTCATTTTTTATCACACGTCATTAAACCATTTGGTATACTGTCACTCGTTTTTCCATCACTTTAAAAATTAAATATTCAACAGTTCACCAATTTCCCTAATTGCACTTAACTACAAGCCTATAATTACCTTCCATTCAATAGAATTCAACTAACTGATAAAAAATGTAAAAAAATATATTATAATAAAATACGATCATTAGTTTATACAATTTGTTGATTTCAGTAAAAAAAAAATATTTTTACTAAATTTAGACTCTAATGGAGTGATAAAATGCATGCAATTTGCAATCATGAGAATATGGATTACATATTAAGCAACAAAAACACGACCATTTATAGAAAAATGGTTGCTGCTATTAAAGATATAGCATCAATATCTCTGCATATCTTCCAGTTACAGAAATAAATATTACTGAAAATGAATAAAAAAGATTAAAAAAAAGAGACACCTCAATATTTTAATATTGTTGTGACAACTGTATTCACAATGGTAAAGTTAGATAAATTTAAACATGATATTACTCTAATTTATAGCAAATACATTTATTATAACATTATTTAAACTTCAACATATCTCGCTATTTGTTGATGTATTCGTCTGACTGGTTTTTTTATATATAGACTGTACAATTGAATGGGACAATCCCTTTCGAACATGCAGACTATGCGAAACCGATCGGACGACTCCATCAACAATTTACGGGTTGTGTATTAGTTTATAATAATATTATTTTTACCAACTTCTACGGTACTAAGAATATGCATTTATTAAAATAAGATTAAGTTAAGATCATTTGACATTTCTCCATTATTATTTTTTTACATATAAATTTCTCCATTATTATTTTTTAAAATAAACAAAAGTTTTGTTTATATTTTATATGCAGATTTATATCTAATTGACACAGAAAACTTGGATATTAATGAAATTATAATATATTTATTTTTTTTTACTGATATTAAAAAACCTTAAGTGTTATGGTTAAAGAATGATGATTGTGTTCAATGAAAAAAAAAACTAGAAATACATATTTCAGCACATGTAACCTTACATAGATTGCATTCTAAAATTATATACACAAATAGAATTAAATTATCGTTAGTAAAATTAATAGGAAAATAGACGGATCTATATTTTACGTGACTTCACGTCTCGACCTCATTCAGGTTTCGTCTGCTATGAAAAGAAAATTGGAATTTTAATTCCTGAAAAAATCAAGTTATGAAGAAATTATTTCCTAATAATCCACTTAATGTTTAAATTTCTCATTATTTACTACTTATCAATTAGAAAACAAGTATACCACAATGAAGAAAATTATCTGTTGAATCAAACCTATTTCCCAGTTCAGTAAAAACAGAAGACCGGTAAAATTTCATCGATTTAAGTTTTCTTTTAGTTGCGATGTGTTTTTATAATTATAGTTAACATGGTGCTGAGTAATAATTTTAAATTGAAATTCTATAGAGGTTGTTAAGATTGCCCTCTAATTGTACTCAGATGCACAGCTGAAATATACAAATAAGTGATTAAGTATTTTTAGAAAAGTATATTATATTATAAAGATATTTCTTATTCGGTAAAGGTTATTTATTTTGCTATACCAGATTTCTGACCAATAAACATTTATATTTATTTGTTAAATAACTTGAGATTTGAAGGTTAAACAAATGGGAAGTACAGATAGCAGGGAATGCTGTTTTAAGTCTGTGCAATGAAAATAGGGTTATTTGTCCGTAAAGGCGGGTGACAAATCGGTTGGGATATACGTTACCCGAGAGTTAGGGAGGGAAATGAGATAGTTTTTGGTTTGGAGGTAGTAACGAGGCCATAATGCAGTGATTTGTGGAGGGGGCTCTCTCTAGCACAAATCATTCCCGGCAATACTTGCGCGCCTCGTTTCATACAGAAATATCACCCACAACACAGCTTTACAGATCCAATAAGAGACAGTTGGTGCAAACATGCTATAGAAGTAAACCCAATTGCTATACTGTTATATTTGTTACCATTTGGCATACAAATACGAACATCTACAATTCAGCATCATAAAATACTTTATAAAACGAATTCATGAACATATTTTCCTTATTAAATATATAAAATATAGCATCATATAGAGTAGGCTAAAAATGCAGAAAGAAATTTTCTAAAAAAGTATACTACTCTGATAAAAATGTTCGATATAAGATATATTTTAATACTTATTAATACTATACTATAGATCTTAATACTATAGATCTTAGATGCGTACTCATACTATAACTGTCATATTCATAAATATGGGAGAGTTATACTTATGCCCTAAGCTGTTCCCTCACCAAATGTTCTGCTGTATACATGCAAGACTACAGAAAGAAGAATGTCACACCAAATTAGCTTCAAAACCTCATTGATGAAATCAAACTGGGATATTATTTCATCAACATAAATAAAACCAACATGTGGAGTAATCTACACACAGATCTAGTATAAAAAAAGAAATTATCATAAATGATAAATAGTAAACATCAATAATGAATATTTCTGCTTCTTTTGTTTCTTTTTGAGAATTTTAATGTAGTTGATTTATATGTTGGTCTCATCGTTCTTTACATCAATTTATATATATATATATATATATTATATAACTTTAAATTACACAAAGCACGACACAGAAAAGACAAAACAAAGAAAACTTACAGAATTCAATATTTCGAACTGTTGTTCGTCATCAGGAGAGTAGACTTAAAGAGAGGACGAAGTGAGAGAGATCTCCCCACGTCGAAGAACGGAGTGCGAATATATATATATATATATATATATATATATAAATGATCAAGCCACAATATGAAATGAAAAGAAAAAAGACTGAAACCTTTCAACCGTAACAAGCGGTCTTTGTCAGAGTCAAAAAACCAAATGATAGCTGGGTCAAAAAACCAGAGTTGGGTTTTTAACCTTGACGAAGACCGCCTGTACAGTTGAAAGATGTTAGTTTTTTTCCCCCATTTCATATTGTGGTTTGATCATGATTGTTATTTCACGTGTTTATTGTGAAATCTTGTTATCTATATAAATAATATAATGATATTGTCTGTACATTGCTTAGAACTGACTCATTTCAAGTTTTCTTTACGTCTCATACATTGGAGAAACCGAATCCATCCTTAGAAAAATTTCTGTCGGTTTGTCTGTTTGTCCGCAAAATTTTGTCACAAGTAAACTCAGCCACCATAAGACATATCAAGCTGAAACTTTTCAGTAGATTTGTGTATGTCTAACTAAAAATATAGGCTCTGAATTGATTGGTAATTCAACGTAGAAGTGAAGATATAGACGTTTAAAGCAAAAACGTTTGTCACAAGTAAACTCAGACACCATGAGTCATAGCAAGCTGAAACTTTGACACTAGATTTGTGTATGCCTAACTTAAAATATAAGCTCTAAATAGATTGGTAATTCAGTACAGAAGCAAAGTTATGGGGCTTTAAGCTTGTTTTAAGTTTGTTTTGAAAATACACAATTACTTTTCACTAATGTTTATGAAATTAGATTAAAAATATCTGAAGGCATACAAAATTCATTAATTTTTTAAGAAATGAGTTCCTTAACATTTGGTCAAAATGTTATGTATTGATTCGCAGTCAGATTTAGACAGGCGGAAACGGTATAACTTGTTATACTTGAAACAGAAGCTGCAGATTGTTTTCTTAAGACTTGGGTCTTGGTTGACCAATCAAATAAAAAATACTTTGCAGAGAGCTGCATATCATTCTATTATATCATATATTGAAATGTTATTTTATGTTTTCTTTAATCCAGCAGACATAATATTTAACGGAACTGAAGCTGGAACCGGAAAATGAAATTGAAAACCGTAACATCATATGGAATATGTTTTTCTTGATTTCATACCCGCGATTTCATTTTCCATAATGTCTCTTGTTTTTGTTATAGTCAGTGTCTTTCTTTTTATCATTGGCAAATAAAGGCATAATGTTTTTTTACTCTCTTTCATTTCGTGCTAGTTTTCAGTTGATTGGCTTTCACTTTGACTGACTGTTTATTAACTGACTCCTTTTAAATACCTTCTAGGGTGACTAAAGAAAGTTAAAAATAAACAGCCGAGTCGACCGATAATAGAGAATTGCATGAGAGAAAAGTATTTAAGAGGTGAACAATGCTGTCACACCTGTAATTGGGCCAGTCCTTTTATCTGATATATGTGCATGGCGCAGTAAAAAGGAAGAACAAGCAAGAATTGGTACAGTATAAATCAGACGTATTTTAAAATAAATTGATCATAATGATACTGATGAAGTAACTATATACTGTTAAATTATTTTACTTTAGTAGCACAATTAGTTTTAAAGGACAACATATTCTAAATTAAGAGAGAACACTTTATTGAACTTTTAATTCAATTAGTGATACACTTCATACATTTTTATGCCCACCGTTACGCTGTACTTGAATTTTGTAGCCTATATCACATGAATATTTTTGGGAGACATAAAAAAGAGAATTATAACTGTGATAAACTTTTCAAATTTTGTCCTATTTTAGATAGAAATATTTACTTAATTTTTTCCTCTTTTTCTATTATTCACGTTAATTTTTTATTATTTTGTTATAATAAGGATGGTACATAATTTTATTTTAAAGACATATCTGAAATTTACTTCTCTCAGTTATTAAAATAATAGTTTATTACATTTTTATTTGCTGAAATAATAATCTAGCAAAATATTGTTAAATTAATTTAATATCTTTTCATGTTGCTATAAGTAAAGTTAATCATAAAAAAATTTTATCTCAAGGTTTTGACAGATTTACTTGTTTTGAGGCCTCTAATGTACTTTTTTGATGCTTTTCAGATGGTGCCTATGTATATATGTCAGTGGGTGGGTGTGTACCTAATAGATTCTGGGCACATTTCATACCACACTCTTTCATTGATCGTCAGAATAATGCCAACAATTAGGTACGCTTTGTGTGGCCTATTATTTTTGAACAATATTTAATGATGTGGAAGTAACTTTTTTTTTGTTATTTTTTCATTATAGAGTGTTTTCTTTTTTCTCCTGAGTTTCTTCCTTTGAATTGCCAAAACTTTGAAATTGTTATGTTATTATATTACAGAAGCTATAACTCAAAAGAACCTGAGGAAAAAAATCAATAGAAAAGGTATTTTTGCCATAAAGTGTAAAATAGTTGACTTATTATTTATTCGACTAGCTTATGGATTAGATAGAGATCACACGGATTCACAGATTGTATGAAATTGTATCTAATAAGAGCACAATTTGATTGGATGAGGTAAAATTTTTTTTTTTTAAATATAAACGAAAGGAAAGAGGTGTTATAACATAACATATTATAACATATGATTTCAGACAATGTCTTTTTTTTTACTCTAAACGACTAACAGTAAAAAAAAAATATTTTTTTCAAAATTTGAAACCTAGCAATAGCAATATATGATATGCGTAGTTGTATATTTGTAAATAAAGATGATAAAAAAAAGCAATATATGAAAAAAAAAATCAAGACATTTTAGGAGAATAACATAAAAAAGGATTAAAATCATATTTTTTTTAAAAAAATGTGCCTCACTTTAAATAAATTTTAAATTTTATAGATTTTATTTTCATTAAATTTATATTTTAAATCTGAAATATATTTATAAAACAGTTAATTTTATAGTTATTTCAAATAAGGCAATAAATGTGGTTTTTACATTTACATTCTCTTTTAAATATATTATTGTGAGGAGGATACTAAAGCCATGAGATATAAGCTATATTCATGAAAAATCAGACCACACTAAGTTATCTAGTAACTGATTTTGAACATTAATATTACAAGAAGCATAACTGTATGGGTGGAAAGAACAGAAATTCTCTCTAATATTTCATTTTTTTTAATTTTTAATAAATTATATCTATGAGTATATGATACTGAATTGTATAAAAAAAAAAGTGTCTGATAAGCACAGTGGAAGTTAACGTGATTCTGTAAATACCTATCTGAGAAAATTAAAGACTTTCAAAATATTTTACATCTCACTTTAAATATATTTATTCTATAACAGTGTTACATAGAATATGCACTAAAATTATTTGAAAGGCAGTCCAAGTATTGCCATTACGTGAGAGGAATCCCAGTTCCTCTGAATGAGGCCTATGAAATGCCGAAAGTTCCTTTAAACTTCCAAAAAAACTAAACTTAAAAAATCTAAGCTACTGTTTATATAAAAATAAATAAAATATAATTGGTTCTAATGTAGTGCAATCAGTTATTATGCGGTATTTACACATTGTAGGGTAAATCTAATGAAATGGTCTCCACATATAAAAATTTTAATGATATAAACGACGCGTTTCGAACACGTAGTGTTCTTCCTCAGGCATTAACTAAGGATGAGTGCCTCTGAATAAGACTTATTCAGTCTTATCCAGAGGCACTCATCCTTAGTTAATGCCTGAGGAAAAACACTACGTGTTCGAAACGCGTTGTTTATATCATTAAAATTTTTATATGTAAAGACAATTTCATTAGATTTACCCTACAAAAATATAATTGGTTTTAAAAGGAAATAATGGTTCGTATTCAATAAATTTTAGTGCGGTCGGACATTTTTAGGGGGTGCGCCACAATCAAAATTTAATACGAATTATTTGACAATAATTATGTATTTAAAATTTTAAATTACGTTAAAACATTTATCAAGAATAAATAATGACTATAATTGGGGTACAGAATTTGCAAACGGTTGGTTCATGTGAAATAGGTGTTGGAATGAGTGTTAGACAGTAGAACCCATTAAAACCTCATCTTTATGTATACGATTTTGATTAAATATTAAGCGTATTATTTAAACAAAGTTGTTTACAAATTTTTCCAAACAATTGATTGAAAACTAGTCTGAATGTCGAAATCTAGAATAATATATCTCCTTGGGCATAGAAATGACGGAGGATATAAAGTTTTACTAACACCCTAAGCTTCCGATTGTGATTGCATTAAGGCTACATGCCTATGGCATGTAAGTGATGTAAAAATATTTTCCGAAAGTTTTTAAGGAATGAATAAACTAAATTAAATTATCTTTTTATACAAACCCTATCTATAAAATTTAATGTTCTCCTTAATAATTATTAATAATGTGGTACAAGTAATTTTTACAAATCTGACTAAAGACGGGTTTTGATCCTAGCCAACTAGTCTTTCTTATTGTATATCAAACACGCATTCATATTATTATAAAATGACTCGGGTTATCTTACTGTTTCTAAAAAATAAATATAATTCGAAGACTCTTAAGAGTAGCACCAATGCCTTGATAAAATAAGAAAATTAGTGAATCGATTTCAGTTGAACGAAAAACTAAAAACATGCTATTTTCAGTCCATGACTTTGGTTAAAAAATAAGATTTTTTTTATTATTCCCCCACTTCAAACAGCCCTTCGACAGATATCGCGTCGATATAAAAAATAAATCAACTTTGATCCTATTCATTACTGATGTTGGTTATATTACTTCTTGTAATTCAAAAACAACGATTATTTATTTTTTAAAATATTTAATGAAAATATTAAAAATGTAATTCAGTTATAAAAGTTTATGCTTAAAACAGACTTAAGCGTATAACAAACAAAACTTAAGTAATTCAAAAATATAGTAGAGTTTTATGTATTTATTTTTGACAACAAGGAGATAAACTTAGTTTTATTCATCATTTGGTTAGGATATTGAATATGGGAAATGCAAGTTTGAGTTTAGAACTGGGAGACCTAATCAAACAAGTTCTAACGTAGTCAGCAAGTAAAAGGCCATTTTAGAAAAGTTAAAGCTTGATAAAGCAAATGTAAATTCTACTCTCCTACAACAAACAATATTACAAATAACTAATTAATTAATTCCTCATGTTTTTACAAGTTCAAAATGTATCAGAAAAAGTTTATAAAAAAAAAGCAAATTCATTTATTCTTAGAACTTATGTCAATTATAATGAATTGAATTATATTAATTACCAAGAATTAGATGTTATGTTCTAAATGATGCTGCTTATAAATTTAAGCTTATTAATTTAATCTGTGATTATTTCTATATGAGTTATTTTTCCTCATGTTTAGTCCTCCCATATATATACATACATACATATATATATAATATATATATATATATATATATATATATATTGATAAAAGTATCGACCGTGGAACACATACAAACCTAAAGTTTATCAGGACTCGGTCAGTTCTTCAGGTTCAAACTCTCAATGCCAACGTTTCCGTTTTTATTTAAAACCTTTTTCATAGACAGAAGTATACATTTTCAAACATATATATACTTCAAACACATTATACTTAAATATACTTATATATATATATATATATATATATTTCGTTGAACAGCTGACCGTATTTCGCTGATGTCATTTTCTTCACTACTTTTTCAAGGTTTCTGAATACCTTCTTCTTTCCTTCATCCAAACGTTGGAGAATGTTAATTAAGTTATAACCGACATGTTTTGACTGGCTTCCAGTCATCTTCAGGGTGATTAATTTTCCTCTTTGTTTAATTAATCACCCTGAAGATGACTGGAAGCCAGTCGAAACATGTCGGTTATAACTTAATTAACATTCTCCAACGTTTGAATGAAGGAAAGAAGAAGGTATTCAGAAACCTTGAAAAACTAGTGAAGAAAATGACATCAGCAAAATACGGTCAGCTGTTCAACGAAATATGCTTAAAAGGACTGCTTCCAAATTTTACAAATATATATATATATATATATATATATATATATATATATATATATATATATATATATATACTTTAACATATTTTCTTCAAACTATACTTTACTTCAAACACATATATAAACATACATACATGTAAAGTTTGGAAGCAGTCCTTCATTTAAGCATATTTCATTGAACAAATGACCGTATTTCATTGATGTCATTTTCTTCACCAGTTTTTCAAGGTTTCTGAATACCTTCTTCTTTCCTTCAACCAACGTTTTGCTGGGTATTTTGCTGGGTTTGAAGTCTCTTGTTTTATAGCTTCGGCTTTCAGTTGGTGGTGTAAGTTGGGATGAATACTTATTACCTCGTCGTTCTGTAACTTCAATAAAGAATTGTATACTTCTAATTAGAAGTATATTTAATGATATACTTTAATGTCATCAATATTTAATGATTACAAAGTCATTTTTTTTTGTCTTAAATACAATTCTAGACAATATTTCCTTATCCAAAATCTTTAGTTTAGGCTCTTAAAATACTAGGTTGATATCAATTCAAAGACTGCAATAAGAGAAAAGTTTTCAAACTTTTCAGTAGTAACCAGAAATGTATATTTTGTATTGAAATGAAGAAATATTAGCTAATGATTGATTTTGAAAGGTCACACCGCGGATGTATCATAATAATCGACTTAAAAATATAAAAAAAATTATGACAGGATGAACAATACTTTTTTCTAATTACATGGACAAAAATGGGTGCTATAAAACAATTTATAATTTCCAAAAGAAAATTTACTTTAGAATTTCATAAATAATACGAAACAGTTGAGTGCAGAAAAAATGGGATTTTTTGAGATACTGTGCGCATGAAACTAGAGTGCTATGAACAAAAATTCACGAAAATTGGAGTTCCGTAGAGGCAGTATAGCTATAAAAACGAAGAACTTGATTTCTGTCAATAAAAACCTATTCTTATTGTCAGATTTATTTATTTTGACTAAATAAATTGGGAAATGCCCAGTAATCATGGTTGCAGATAATAAAGTTATACAGATGACCTGGTTACCGTGTAATGAAGAATATCGATTAAACTACATTTGATCATATGAAACCTGATCTCTGAATTGTTGTATGATCGGTAAAGAAGAAGTTTTTGAAATTAAATTCAAATAAAACAGTCTCTTTCTGTTTTAAAAACAGTCTCAAGAAAAATAGTCTCAAGTGCATATCAAATACTTTTTTATATATCATATTACCATAAAATTCCCAAGCGTATAGAAATATCAGGAAATAATTTTGTTTAAAGAATAAAACTGAAAAGCCATGCAACGCCTACAGTGTTATGGCTACAAATGAAATATTCTGCTGTATAACCTTTTTGTACCAGAAATAGGGATCTTAACCAGAGATATACACCTTTGCTCTACACTGGTATGATATGACATATTGCGTAATCTGCATCAGTAGTATGGTATCCATAACTGAATGAGAAAAGAAATTGAAGCTTTAAACCTGCCTCAATCAGAATCTGAAAAGAGTAAATTTGATCTCCCTATAGTTGAAGATTGATATCGTCGATGCAGAGCAGAAGCTGTTACTTTTAAATTATTCATAAACATATAAATAAATTGATGTTGACCCATCCAACTTATGCTATGATGCATCGATCAACACATACAAGCAGAGGTTTCATCATATATTTTATTTGTTTAAAATTACACTG
Source organism: Hermatobates lingyangjiaoensis (assembly GCA_026182355.1). Classification (NCBI taxonomy): domain Eukaryota; kingdom Metazoa; phylum Arthropoda; class Insecta; order Hemiptera; family Hermatobatidae; genus Hermatobates; species Hermatobates lingyangjiaoensis. The sequence goes on from JAPFBL010001928.1 coordinate 5,786,700, forward strand.
ACTACGTACTATTTTGTTATGACGTCATGATTCACAAAAAAAACTTTGGGAAATTCGCTCAAAGTAAACTTAAAACTGTTAGCTCAAGAGATATCAATGATTAATTGACAGAGACTTGAAATTAAAAGGAAATAAAAATTAAATTTTGTATCAAACAACATCAGAGTTCTTGCAATGCTTATAAAATATTTTAAATCAATTAGTAACAGATAAATTTTGAAAACTTGTTTGTTGATAAATGCTTTGAATTTTGAGCACTGCATAAGAAATTCAATTTTCTTTGTGAATAGCAAACAAAGTACATAATAATTTACTCAACGAAGTGTATTTCAAAAGTAAATTAATTGATTTATTAAAGTTAGGTTAAATTCATTGTCACATAAAGTGGGTTGGCTTCTACTGTAATAGATTTTCAAAGATTTTTTTGCTTCCATATCTTTTCGTTTCAATCACTAAAAATGAAACATACATTTTTTTTAAAACCTCGTATCGCGGCATTTAAGATCAAAACCTCGTATCTGTTTGGTTTTAATCAATACAACAGATCTTATTATAAACTCATCAACCCATTTTATTCTCCAAAATTAAATAAAATTTAGTTCATTACACTTGAATTCCATTATTCATCTTCCTTTATATTTCGTATAATCTTTTGTATATTTATCATCACATTGAAAATTTCTCACTTTAATGATTTGTTTTCAGTAATGATAAACCACATTCATGTATTTATACTTAGAAAGAGAAATGAGTCGGTGATTTCATATTCAATTATTCATTTCTATTATAGTCCGCATGGAATATACACTGTGAATACGTTTTCGCCGTCATTGATTTCCTTTAACTGCGATACAGGCTCTTTATCTTACACCTTATTTAACTCTCTAACTCCTATCATATCTCCCTCCTTCACCTTCAACTCATTAGTGTCACTCTTTCATATTTTTTGTCTTATCTGTTTTAACTCTTTTTCTCCCACCAAGAACATAATCTTTCACTCAGTCACTCTAATTACACTAATCATATCGTGCAGTCATGATTTTTTTTCTTATTTCTTACTAATGGCATCAAAAACTTCCTTCAATTACATTTTTGTAGAGTATCTCAACAAGAAGCGAATTGAGAAGAAATTAATAACAGAGTAATACTTGATATGACTCTGGAGTGTTGCTTGCTTTATTACTTACAATGTGCTATTTTCAATAGTTCGTCAGAAATAGTGGAAACAGTAAAAAAAACTATTTCAATGGAAATTTTTAAAGATTACATCCTCTTGTATAATTTGTCATTAGAAAATGGTGCCAAAACCAGTTCAGAAACTTTCAATTCTCGCTTTCAAATTTGCAAATGGAAACTTGTTTTAAGTATTGAATTTTCACAGATGTAATGCCTCGCATTTTCTATTAGACTAACTGCTTGCATGACAGAAATAAAGTTGTGCAGCTGAATAAATTTTCCATCTTTGTTTTTTCACTAATGGATTACATCATCTAAATGAAGGTTTAATAAAGTTTTACTTTTTAACCAACTTTCAATACTGATTCTGCAAAAACATTTCACGAAAATTATAATTGGCAATGCAAACAATTAAAAACTACTTAATATTAATTAAAAAATGGTGTGTTAAAGATCGAATAATTAATCTTAAAAATGTCATCATAGTTTATCATAGGATGCCAACGTGGATATTCCAAGGAATGTTTGATTTATTGCACTGTTTTTGCTAACTCAAATCATTTTAAACCTGAGTTTACCTGTGCTAACTTTGACATTCATGCAGGCTGTGATACCATTGTTCTCTTGTCAATGAATCAAATGCGTTGCTAAAATAATGGAGCATTTCCAATGCAACAATTTCATAAAATTGTATAAAATTGCATAAAAATTGCAAAAACTTCATTTTTTTTAGCGCAAAAACTCGCTAAAAGAGCGCGTTCCAATGCAAGGAGAGCTTCTGACATCAGAAAGAAAATATTAATCAAAATTTAGCACAAATGATTCTATTCACACTGGCTTTGTAGTTTATACTGTCATGCAATTTTCAAAATCAATTTGAAGTAAATAATATTTTATGATCAATGAATGAATCAATAATGCATTCAATCACACAAACACTCTCACTCTTTCTTACGTAGATTCGCGTATTTAACTTCTACTAGAACCTTTTGAAGAGTAAACATTGTTAGTTCGTTTGAATAATGTTAATTTAATTTTCTTATTCAAAACATTCCTACTTCTGTAAATTATATTATTTTAATTATCTCTGAAATACTTCTACTTGTAATATTCCATACATAGCAATAATCTATTATAATATTGTTTATTTGTTAAATTTTTATATATGTTTTCTTATGTTATGTCATGTCATGCTTATGTTATGTAATTCTACTTAATAAATATTAGAAGTTTGTTTTTTGTACTTTTTTCCAATTTATGCACTTCACAGAATAAAGTACATTTCTTTTGTTACAATTATGCTATGGGACTTGCCAGTTTATAGAAAATGGCATTTTGAGTGTGTTTCTATATTTATCGGTTATTGCATAATCAATTTCCTTTGATAGCTTTATACTTTCAACTATTTTGAAATACATTTAATTCAATGCAAAAGAAAGTTTGAAGGAATGATTTATCAAAGAAAGTCGGTATTGAAAATGTTAGGGAGCTAAGTGGAAGGTGTTGAAGGGACCCTTTGACTGTAGTTTATCTTAGGGCAATTCAGCCTAGCCACCATTAATCACTTCAACCAGCCACCCATGACAATATGCAAATTTTTACACTTTGATTTATGACATCCAGGTAACACTGCTCTATTACTATACCTTCTTACGAAAAAGTATTACTTCTTCTTCTTCTTCTTCTTCTTCTTCTTCTTCTTCTTCTCTTTATTGACAATTTATATATCAGTCAAATTTCATAAAAGATAAGAATAAAAATAATTCATTATATGTATCCTCTTACATGCATATTTGACATCGTTAGCAAACAAACAAAGTCCTTTTACTTTAAACAATCTAATAGACCATCGTGAAATAGTGATATATTTATATCATTTTATATTTCCAGCAACCTGTTTAAAATATTTGACAAAATTAATTTCTTTCCTATGAACAAAACAACTTATTACTTTAAATTTATTTAATTAATATAGTACTTTAAGAAAAATAAATGAGCTAGTCGAATTATTTCTTGGATTTTGATTATTCTAGTTTAAAACAGTAGAAAACTTAGTAAATTATTTTTTTTTTATTCCGAAATGAAGTATTTGATTATTTCACAGTTATTTAATTATAATCTGTGATAACAGGATATAAATGTACAAAGTCCCAAAGATAATGATATTAAAAACAAATATTGTATACATATATATCCCTAATAGAATTTGAAGATTCAAATAGATTATAACGACTATCTATTCAAATAAATAAAATTATTGATTTTGTTTTTTAAAGAAACATGGATAGGTTTATTCCTTTAATAGATGATTCCTGTTTTACTGCCACAATCTATGACAGAAACAAATACTACTCTAATCATCAAGAAATTAAATGCTATTTACATATTGTGGCAGAGGCCCAAAGATGAAAGAGAAAAGCGGAAAACATTTATCAATCCCTAAATATAGCTTGTGCACTTTTATGTTCTTAGAATTTTGCAGTTGTGAGTACTATTTTTGATCATATTAACAGTCTAGATCTTGTTTCCTGTAGATTTTATTTGTGGGTTTGATGAAATAACTAATGTTCTGAAATGAAAAGCTTGTTATACTTTATATCAAAAATAATCATAATATATTTATAATTGTGATAATAAGTTATTTTTTAAGAAAAAAATATTTTTTTTTTTAATTCATAAATGAATGAACTAATACATTTATTATTTACCAGTATATTATATTTTTTATGTTTTATATCTTATTATTTATAAATAATAAAAGTTTTTATAAATAAGTTTTTAGAACGGTGACAAAGTTCTTCCTTTGAATCCTCATACTCTGTAATGACTGAAGGCTTATGTACATCTATCCGTATATTAGGTGTAAAAATTCCATATATTCATCTCACGTAGCGAAATACTACTATTTGTTATTTTCAAATTAATAACAAATTACCCGCATCTAGAAAAAGATATTTGTATAAAGTTTAGCCGTATAAATAAAAACTGTTTCTTAATAGTTCGTATTTGCATAATTCATATCAGCAAAGTAATCAAAATTAATGTATAATTGAAGAAATAATTCTCTAAAAGATAATTGTATTTTTTGATATTTAGATTCAGTCGTATGAGTTGTTTCTTTCTTTCAGATTGTTCTAGAAGAGGCTCATGATTATCCACATGGTCCTATTTAATGGTTTTTCTTAAATTTCGGCAGTTCATTGTATGTGATAGGATTTATAATGTAATGTCTAGATATACATGCTATATGATGGAACACATGTATGCAAAAATGAACTCGTTCTTTCGCTAAGAACAGGAGGTTTCCATCGTAATCGTGACCTGAGGATAATGTCAGGAGGCCATCTGTAAAAGGTCAACTAAGACATGGCAGAGGGCCAAAGTAACCCAGAGGCTACCTGCTCCCTTGAGATGAAAGTTATTTCTTTTGCAAAGTAGGTGTTAAGTTGTGGGTAGGGTGGGAACAACATTAGAACGTAAGGAAGTCTTAAAAACTACAAAGCTAGCAGGAGTCTTCCTCATTATACTAATTTTCTATCAGCAGTAATAAATTTAATAAAAAAATAAACATAATATTGTAGATAGATATTAAAATGCTAACAAAAATTTAGAGTTTAAATCTGTTATTAGTCTTAGAGCCAAAATTGGTAGTTGCTTCATAAAAAGGAAGACAAATAATTTTAAGCCATGTCTTATATATATTTTGGATATAGTTATAAGCTGTTGAAAGATATGCATAAACATACTTAAAAATAAAAAAATGCATATAAGAAATGTTATTTTCTAATAAAACAATGCGTTTTGAGTACAGAGTTTTCTAATTGTATCTGCAATATTTTTAGCGAAAAAAAAAATAAATTGAAATGACTTCTGCTTTCATACAGGTTTCTGACATTTTACTACAAACCTGATAAATAGTATCTTGTTTACGAGACCTATTGAATTCACAATTAACGATATCCTATAGAGAAATATTTTATAATAATATGCTATACAAAATGTATGTGTAAATATCGTGAATTAACTGAGTGCGTAACTAAGGAATATTATTGTCAATTTATAATAACTGTTAAGTTACGAATTCATTTTGAGTGTATGCATGCAAATGGAGAAGATTCAAAAAGAAGTAGACTACCATAGTTGGGGATAGTAGTTTTTTTTTTTCACTAAAAGCATAAAGTAAGACTAAATTGAAGTATTGTATAGCGCGTGATAGTTGCTATTTGAAAATGGAGTAAATGACATAGAAGTCAATAATGTTGGGTAACTGCACAGAAGTTTTTAGTACCAGTTAAATGTCTTTGCTTTCCAAACTAACTAACTAACAACGAGAATAAAAGTATAACTAGTACACGTCGAAAAAGTTTACGGTCTCAGGCGCGAGTTTAGCAGTTTATCCATTTCATCATCTCAAAGGGGGTTAGGTTTTAATTAGTTTCTTACGAGAAAGTCTTTTTCTGTTTATAATTATATTATTCATTTTTTGAGATTCTTTGAAAAAGATATGTCAATAATAAAGAATTCATTATCTTAATTTTGAATGAATATACATGAATCAAGTATATACTCCAAACCATGTACGTCTAGAACTGGCGTGTAGAAAATATTTTTTACCCTCAAAGAGATACTATATTTGAGCTCCTCTTCTATACCATTAGTGCGTTAAATTAATTTAAGATAGCTTTAATTTACTTATACTGAGCTTTACTTCTAATTAAGTTTAATTTAAATAAAATTTATATTTGTATCTTTTGAGAACGCTATTGCCAGCATATTTAAATTGGTTTCCTTGAAGATTCCAAACCAGTCGAAAAAAAATTTTTGCGATATCCAAGTTCGAAAGATTTGTGTATCTCAAATTTTAAGTACTGTTGTATCTAAGCCATTAAAATAGTTAAAAGTGAGTTCCAAAAATTCCAGAATATTGGATATTTAGATATAAAGAATCAAAATCTTAGGAAATATTTTAATTCAATTTCTAAGAAAAACTGCAAAAAACACGAAGTTTCCAACTACGGTGACAAAGTTGTTCCTTCGAATCCTCATACTTTGGAATGACTGAAGGCTTATGTACATCCATCCGTATATTAGGTGTAAGAATTCCATATATTCATCTCACGTAGCGAAATACTAATCTTGGTCACTGTTACATAAAATACATTGACCAGGACTATAGAGTTATTGTCCTAAATTTCTAAATGTCTTGTTAGCCTTTATTTCAAATTACTCTATTTTACTCTCTTCAAATATTTGACTGACCCTTCTGCTACGACACATTTTTTAAACTATCAAAATGGTTATATATATACTTGATCAAAGGACCATTTGGAATTAAGAATGATATCACTATCATGTACATAGTCTTATTGATTACAGAATTAAAGTTTATCATTACTCGGTCAGTTCTCCAGGTTTAAATTAAACTCTCATTGCCAACTTTTCAGTTTTTATTTGAAACCTTTTCCATAAGAAGGAGTATAAAATTTTGAAACAGAAAAACGAAGCATTACATTAGAGATTATTTTACAATGAAAAATAGTCTGTGGATTTCAACAACTATCTAGTTTGAATGAAAGTGTCAGGTTGTAAAAATAATCTCTAATGTAATACTTAGTTTTTCTGTTTTAAAATTGTATACTCCTCCTTATGAAAACGGTTTGAAATAAAAACGGAAACGTTGGCAATGAGAGTTTAATTTGAACCTGAAGAACTGACCGAGTCCTGATAAACTTTAATTCTGTTTCTATTTCACGGTCGATACTTTTATCAATACTTATTGAATACTAAAGAATATTTTATCTATTAAGGTATTGTTATAGGTCTTATATAAAATTTAAAAGTTTGTAGCAATCAATATCTAAAAATCTAATAGTAATAGAAGCGGTCTAAATATCATCTTATACCATTTTAAAAGAAGTTATTCTCAAATTAAATTCATGTTTCGCAATAGATGTCTTTGAAGTATAACTAGCATTAAGGATAATAAATGAGTTGTTTGAATATTTCATTAATAATTTAGAAGAATCACTATTTATTTAACCGTCTGACAATGGGAGTTTCTAAGGAAAACAGAAACGGAATTAATGAAATAGATGAAATGATATTCATTAATTTATAATCAGTTGAAACTTCTGTTCTGCACAATTATTGCATAGAAAAGAGACATCTTTTGCCATTTCTTGAATGCCTTTTAGAGGTAATTTATTGAAAGATATGCTGATAGAAGCATAAAAATAAAATGATTTTTATAAAAGAGCTACTGCTGCGTGCAAATCAATGCAAAAACTACTATATTGAATAGCAAAAACTAATAATTTATATTATTTTATAATTAAAACTGTGAGAAACATTTCAGACCATTTTGCAATTTGAAATAAAATAAAAAAATATTTTTCTTTACAATTTGATGGTTGCCTAATGACCAGGGATCAGAATAAGAGTTCATATAGTTGTTTGAATAGATTGTCAAGTTTAGGAGCTGATTCCATTTAGCTTTATCTTGTTCGACAAACATAATCTTCAGTACTTGAGCAAACACAGATTCCTCTGGGACCTTATTACCCAGTTTTCAACTTCTTATCGCTTGTCCAGTGCAGTACACACTCTCAAACTCCGTCTTAGCATTCTGTGCTCAACTATCTTAAAGCTACTAATAGATTTACCATCAAATCCACACAGTAAGTCAAAGTTGTAAACAGAATGATTTTATGCAAGAACTTAAATAATTTGCAGATGTGGTTCTTTCTGACTGACACCATGAATTGAGCTTTAATTCATTTTTATTATCTGATATCAATCTAGAATTTAATATCAGTTATTTTCAGTTCTAGACCCTTCATGTTTTAGTCCAATAACAAAATTGGCATACATGGTTCAAAATATAAATATTCCTTTTGTACAAGAACTTCTAAAATATATTTAAAATTATTGAAGTTATTTAAAATAAATAAAACGGTAAATGTAACTTAAAATTACCGATCAGTTTGATAATAAACAAAGAACACCTTGGTTTTTCTTCAAAGCTACATATTCTCTCTTCCCTTATGCATCGAAATGACAATAATCCTGAGTGATATGTTTTCATCACAGTAGCTTTTAACAGGTATATATATATATATATATATAATAATATATATAATATATATATATACAATTAAAAGAAACGGTCCAGCGGACTTTTTTAAATAAAATAAATTCAAAACGAAGGAAACACACAGAAAGACACAGACATAACTCACAAATAAAATAAATTCAAAACGAAATGTGAGTTATGTCTGTGTCTTTCTGTGTGTTTCCTTCGTTTTGAATTTATTTTATATATATATATATATAAACTAGAATTTAAAAAGAACACATATAAAGGAAATCACTGAACTCACTACTATATTTCGATGTCCTCGTCTTCAGGAAAAGAAGTGAATCTCTCCAAACATCCACGACGTCCGCATTGAACCATACCACCAGCAGTTTTTGGAGGCTTAGGAGAAGAGATGTGAGAGAAGATAGATTGAAGATTAGCAGGTTATATATATATATACGAGTTCGAGATTAACAAAGAGCAGCACACAAAGTAGGGAAACACACTTACAGACTCAAATTTTCGGGTAATCCGTCTTCAGGAGAAAAGAGAATGGGAGACCAAGCACGTTGAGGGCGCAACGGCAAGTAACCCATACTTGATATATATATATATATATATATATCAATGATCAAACCACAATAAGAAATGGGAAAATAAGACTAAGATCTTTCAACCGTAACAAGCGGTCTTCGTCAGAGTCAACAACCCAACTAACGAAGACCGCTTGTTACGGTTGAAAGATCTTAGTCTTGTTTTCCCATTTCTTATTGTGGTTTGATCATTGATTGTTATTTCACGTGTTTATGTGAAATATTTTTGTATATATATATATATATATATATATATATATAAAATCATCAACAAAACGATCTACGAATGACAACTAATAGAATGCATTCTGTCAAACAGAATTTAATTTTTATGGTGAGGGTAATTTTTTAAATAATATAGCTTTTTGATTGAACAGATCTACTGAACCCTGGTTCATTATGATATTTGTTTATTCATAATAATACTTCTATTTCTGATTTTAGAATCAAACCTTTATGGATGGAATTCATTTTTCTTAAAGATAGTAGCGACTACAAATATTCGTCATTCCTGTATAAAAGATTTTCTTTTATTTCATAGAGGGTCAGTAGAAGATGTAATTCAGGTCAAAAGGATGTTGGAGGAGAGGAACATGATCCAGGGTGTCACATAGCTTGACATAAATAGAGCTTCACTCTCTCACATCCACTTTCTTTACCTCTAACTGATTTTCAGCACTTATTTTGTAACATTATTATTTGTTTTGCTTAATTTTTTTCTAACTAAAGAGTCATCTATATTTATATAGCAAGCTACACTAATACATGAATATCAAAACATGAACACAAAACAAAATAAATTAAATAAATGCACTGCACTTTTGTGTCCGTTTAAGTAATATCATTTGTTACAGTATATGTTTCATAAAAAATAATAATAAAATATAATAATAATAATACATCAGTAGCAATCTGATAATTATTATTATTTGTACCATAATTATATATATATAAGCCTCCAAATTTATTGCACTTTTTCATTTATCTACAACTGATGCGTTAACTGTCTTCAGAGTTATTCACATCTTCTTCCTGATGAGATAATCAACATATAGTAGTGAGTTTCTCTGATTCTTTTATGCGACTTCTTTCAATTAATCTACTGTATATATATATGGTATAGGTGTGTTCTCTAATCGGGGTTCGGTCAATTTTCCAGGATAAAAAATCAAACTCTCGTTGCCAACGTTTCGGTTTTATTTAAAACCTTATTCATAGGCAGAAGTAAGAATTTTTTAACTAAGAAAAAGAAATTTACATTATTTAAAGGAACAACAATGTTAGCCGGACAAAACCTTCGTCTAGACTAGTCTAGTCGAAGGTTTTGTCCGGCTAACATTGTTGTTCCTTTAAATAATGTAAATTTCATTTTCTTAGTTAAAAAATTCTTACTTCTGCCTATGAAAAAGGTTTTAAATAAAACCGAAACGTTGGCAACGAGAGTTTGATTTTTTATCCTGGAAAATTGACCGAACCCCGATTAGAGAACACACCTATTCTATCAAACGGTCGATATATTATTGAATCTGTTATATATATGGTATATATATATATATATATATATATATATCAATGATCAAACCACAATAAGAAATGGGAAAACAAGACTAAGATCTTTCAACCGTAACAAGCGGTCCTCGTCAGAGTCAAAAAACCATTACATATATATATATATATATGAATAATAATCAAAATAACACTTGATATAATAGATGGATTAATTTACCACAATGAAAACAATTTTTTAAAAACAATGCTCTAAGGCCTTTCGTTAACACATCTTCGGAGAGCAAGTGAACTAAAAAAACAATAAATACTTGTTAACTTGGCTGATTGAAATTTCCAAAATTGATGGCAACCCTGAATGTGTTTAATAATGAAGTCTTCATCTGTTTAATTATCCCGTTAATCAAAACTTCATCTAATTTGTAGAGTCCTAGGCTATTGTTCATCAACCTCTCATAAAAGTTCTTTATGAGGGCACTTTCTACGATATTTCTTCTTCTTTCTGAAGATACGTATATTAATTCATTTGCTTCATTCCAATTAATCACATGATTACTGTCTCTTATGTGAATGAACAAGGCACTCTTTTCGTCCTCTCTTCTGATGGAGTATTTGTGCTGTTTTATCCTTGTAAGAAGACCTTTGCTCGTCTGTCCAATGTAAGACATTTCACAGTCAGTACATGGTATCCTGTATACACAACAGTCTTTTCTTTTTGGCTTATTATTAACAAGTCTGTTAAACAAGTTACCATCATTACTGAACACAACAGAAACGTCCAATCTTTTCATAAATGAAGGCATATCTTTCAAACAAGGACTGTATGGAATGACTAACAAATTCCTTCTTGTGAACTGTTCTTCATTTTTTAATATCATGGATTGTTTCACCTTTTTTATGATATTGTCGATTAACCTTTTTGGATACATTAAAGAATCTGCAATTTTGTAAATATTTTGCAAAATTTATTGAGAGATCTGCATCATTACCCTACATGTATGGTTTGATTAAAACACATAAGGATGGTTGTCCAGCCAGACAGATTGTTAGTTCAATTGGATCAGCTGGATACAAGTTATCAAAATGGTTAGTACGAGTTTTGTCTCCATTAGTGGGTACCATTTCTAATAGTCACATCAAGAATAATATTGATCTTTTATCAAAGCTAAATTCTTGTTGTTATCAAAATAGTAAATTAGTCAGCTTCGATGTCAAATCTCTCTTTACGAATGTTCCTGTTGAAGATGTGTTGAATTTCCTAGAGACAGAACTAGGCAAACATGTTCAAAATTTACCAGTTTCTATCCCAGAATTAATCGAGTTGATTCGTTTGTGTGTATTGGATGGCTGTTTTTCGTTTCAAGAAAAATTCTATAAACAAAAGTTTGGATTGGCTATGGGAAATTGTCTCTCCCCAGTTTTAAGTAATATCTATATGGAATATTTTGAGATCACCTACCTACCTACAATACTACCTACTAATGCTAAATGGTTTAGATATGTCGATGATATATTATGTATTTGGCCTGAAAATGAAAATGTTAACACCTTTTTGGATACCCTCAATACGGTTGTACCATCCATAAAATTTACAATAGAACATGAAAACAATAATAAACTTCCTTTCTTGGATGTACTTTTACATAGGAATGGTGATAAATTAAAGTACAGTATTCATAGGAAGTCAACCAATGTTTCATCTTACGTTCATTTCTTCTCGGCTCATCCACTTAAAACTAAAAAGTCAGTTTTTAGTAGCATGTTCTTAAGAGCTTTCAAAATTTGCAGTGAGGAATTTTTAGATGAAGAAATCAAAAATATTTACAAAATTGCAGATTCTTTAATGTATCCAAAAAGGTTAATCGACAATATCATAAAAAAGGTGAAACAATCCATGATATTAAAAAATGAAGAACAGTTCACAAGAAGGAATTTGTTAGTCATTCCATACAGTCCTTGTTTGAAAGATATGCCTTCATTTATGAAAAGATTGGACGTTTCTGTTGTGTTCAGTAATGATGGTAACTTGTTTAACAGACTTGTTAATAATAAGCCAAAAAGAAAAGACTGTTGTGTATACAGGATACCATGTACTGACTGTGAAATGTCTTACATTGGACAGACGAGCAAAGGTCTTCTTACAAGGATAAAACAGCACAAATACTCCATCAGAAGAGAGGACGAAAAGAGTGCCTTGTTCATTCACATAAGAGACAGTAATCATGTGATTAATTGGAATGAAGCAAATGAATTAATATACGTATCTTCAGAAAGAAGAAGAAATATCGTAGAAAGTGCCCTCATAAAGAACTTTTATGAGAGGTTGATGAACAATAGCCTAGGACTCTACAAATTAGATGAAGTTTTGATTAACGGGATAATTAAACAGATGAAGACTTCATTATTAAACACATTCAGGGTTGCCATCAATTTTGGAAATTTCAATCAGCCAAGTTAACAAGTATTTATTGTTTTTTTAGTTCACTTGCTCTCCGAAGATGTGTTAACGAAAGGCCTTAGAGCATTGTTTTTAAAAAATTGTTTTCATTGTGGTAAATTAATCCATATATATATATATATATATATATATATATAGTTCAATATAAACAAAGAAACATAGAGAAATCAGAAGAACACACTTACAGTCTCTAATTTTCGGTTTGAACCGTCTTCAGGAGAGATAAGAGAGGGAAACCAAGCGCACTGGATCAGAGACGGTTGGAGACCTCCAACCTCTCCAACCGTCTCTGATCCAGTGCGCTTGGTTTCCCTCTCTTATCTCTCCTGAAGACGGTTCAAACCGAAAATTAGAGACTGTAAGTGTGTTCTTCTGATTTCTCTATGTTTCTTTGTTTATATTGAACTATATTTGTCCGTTTTGGATCGTATTTCCAACGAAAAAAAGTGTATATATATATATATATATATATATATATAATCATCAAGAAAACGATCCACAAAGAACAACAAAAGGTTCCACATAAACTACAAGTACACATAAAATAGAAAAACAGACTTACAGTCCCTAATTTTTAGTTTAACTATCATCAGGAAAGAAGAAATAGGGATACTAAGTCTCTAATCGAAACGACGATTAGAGACGGGTCTCCAACCGTAGCCTCGCAAGTGCGCTTGATATCCTTATCTCGACACTCCTGATTTCGGTTGAACCAAAAATTAGAGACTGTAAGTGTGTTTGTATCTGTACTCTTTGTCTATAGTTTAGTATAAAACTTTCGTTGTCCTTTCTGGATCGTTTTCCTGTTGATAATATATATATATATATATAGTTAACACATGAAAGAGAAAAAAAACAAATAAAGACACACACAAAAGACTCACAACGATATTTCGACAGTCGTCGTCATCAGGTAGAAGTAGTCCCTTTGAGTAGCTGAAGCTAACTAAGTGGTAGGCCGAATGCAAACGAACACGCACGCACTCTACCGGCCGCCCTAGGTAGAGAGAAAAATAACTAAAAAGAACAAATAAAAGCAAATAAAAATAACAGAAGGAGAAGAATAGTAAATGAAGCAATAAACAATTTAAAAAAAATAAATAAATAAATAAAAAAATAAAAATAAATAAATAAAAAAAAATAAAAAAAAAAATAAAAAAAAAAAATAAAAATAAAAAAAAATAAATTAACGGTACAAGTTAAGGCCAGGAGGAGAGCGAGCTTTGAGAAGACAGATAATTGCCTCCTGTGAAGCTCTTAAAGTAACCCGAGAAGACGGAACAGGGATATGATTAAGGACTTGGACCCTGAAGCAGTGATTAAAATCCAGTCCATGGGAATTAGAGTGGATAGCAATAGGGAGGTTTTTGCGTTAAATATATATACATATATATTTAAGAAACTAGAAAAACTCACTTTGATATTTATTTAATCTTATCGTTTAGAGAATAGTTTCTCTTCAATTACCTCCATGTTCTCTCACTATAGTACAGAAATTTAAAAAATTAAACCATTTACTCCATAATTTTAATATTTTTTTATTTAAAAAAAAAGCCTTCATCATCTGATAATCTTTTTGTACGATCTGCATTAGAATGGTAGGTTTATTAGATTTTTTTTTAAATAAATGATAATATTCTTTAACTATCAAGGATAAATTATAATCCTACTTCAGACTTTCATATTGTTCTAGATGATTTATATGGTTGTTCTGCCAAATGAAAAATCATTCTAATGATTCAATAACTCTTGACTCAGTTCATTGAGGTTATTGTCCAAGAAGTGTAACATAGAAATGGCTCATGCCCAAAACACTCTGGGATTGAATACTAAATTTATTGGGATGTTGATTGGTTTTTGCCAGGGAGGATTGAATTACAAAGGCAGAAGGCTGGTGACGAGTGTGCGATTTGTTAAGGACAATTAATACGGAGATGGCAGAGTAGAGGGGCTTGGTCTGGGTAGTTGGGCTCTACGTTTAATGAAGCATCCTCAATAGGTGTCGATTTATAGTTGGCCTAATGGTACCCTCTCACCTGCTGCTTCGCCAAATATACCCTCAACACTTGTACCGGAAGGCCTGCAGACGGATTCTCTAATTTAAACGGACCTTTCTCTCGGCAACCTACTTCCTTCCTAGACCGCATCCTTCCAGTTGCTATACATCTTACAAAATAACCACACATCTTTTCAGATGTTTTTATACTGTCATAATAATTTATGCTTACAGTTTAATCAATCATGACTGATAACCTATTAGGTTAATATCGTATAAAAAAAATGAGAATACTATAGTTTATACCAATATTATATTACACCAACTTAATAAATGACAAATTATAAATGTCTGTTATTGGATATATATACCACACAGGATGAAAAAGGAGCATTGTTTAATCATTAATTTAAAAATGCTCCTACCCCTTTTATCTGTTAGCTCAAATCTACCCCTTCCAAACACAAGCATTTCAAAAAAAAAAAAACTAGGATTAAGTAGCATTACCAAATGAAAGTGGAATGAATCATGTTGAAAACTGGTAACTTTCACAAATCTCTACAATGTAACTCTTTTTAGAGTGTAGAAATCTACTTTTTACATTGTAGAAGTATGCTACAAGTTCTTCTTTTTGTATTTTTTTCCTCTAATAAATCTCAGTCCCTTCCTTCTATTATTGCAATTGCAATTGAATTAATTTGTGCTTAGACTAAAACGTTATTTCGGAATAAGCCAAAAACACATTACAAAAATGGTTTCATTGATTTATAAAGTAAATTTCTTTCAAATGCTTTTAAAAAAGGAAAACAATAAGAAGAACAAACAATTGAACATTGTAAAATCAAAAATATAGATTAAATAAATAAATTAACCTAGAAACTAAATTTCTTATGACTATCATTTTTGTGTGTGTCACACTTAAGTAATACATATCATTAATCATTAATAGAGTTTGTTTAATGCTTCTTGCATTGACTCACATGGCAGTAAAACTGACTCATGATGTCACATAAAGATTTATTGTAAAGCACAATTATTGTTGCATCACTAAAATAATTATGTAATAACGCATTAGACAATGATTTAAAAGATACCCAACAACTGTTAATGGGATTTTATCTCAATTCAATTTTATTTTTTTGCAAGTTCTCATGTTTTCTCTGTTTTGTATGTCTACGAAAAAGTTTTTAAAAAAAACCAAAATGTCAGAATTAAGACTTTGATTTGAACCTGATGAACCGACCGAGTTCTGATAAATTTAATCCTGTGTATATGTATACAAGATTAGGATAGTTTCCTCGGACTGTATAAATGTTTCAAAGTATATAAATATTTCCCTCCTACTACCTTCCACCACTATAATCGAGTTAATTAAAATACTCGATTATATATATGCCATTATGTATTATATACATATAGTTGTATAAATTGGCAGCAGATCTTCACCTGAGCATATATTGTTGAAGAGCAGAGCAGATTCTGCATTCACGACTTCTTTAAGTAGATGTTCTTTTTTCCTAATTACCCTTCTATGTTGCAGAAGCAATGTAAATAGCAAATTATGTTATTCTGTTAAGAAAGAATAACAATTCTGTTATTCTGCTACTTTGAGTTGTTATTTATATATTTTATTATTTTCTTCTGCCTGAAGATGGTTTACAAGGTCGAGAGCTTGTGATTTCTCTTATGATCTTAAATTAGTAGTGAATACATTTTAGTAGTTATTGGACCATCTTTTCTGCCTACAGCATAAAAGTGTAATTAGTACTTAGTAATTAGCTACTTAAAAAAGTCGTGAATGCAGAATCTGCTCTGCTCTTCAACAATATATACATATAGATATATATGCAGCTGTATTACAATAAATGAGCCGTTTATTTTGAAAGTGGCCTAATTCCATTTTCTAAAAAAATTTAGCTAGCTATTTAAATAATTACATTTTTACGTTATCTTTACCTTTTGCAGCAAATTGTACAAAATTTATTTAAAATTACTAAGAATTTTTATAACAAAAATTAGTTGATAAATAAAATG
Organism: Hermatobates lingyangjiaoensis; assembly: GCA_026182355.1. NCBI lineage: Eukaryota > Metazoa > Arthropoda > Insecta > Hemiptera > Hermatobatidae > Hermatobates > Hermatobates lingyangjiaoensis. The sequence continues at coordinate 5,803,541 of JAPFBL010001928.1, forward strand.
ACAATATTTTTAAATTTTGTAAAACGCAAACCCTTAAATATCTCGATTTTAACATAAATGGAATTAGGCCACTTTCAAAATAAGCGGCTCAAATACTTCCTTCTCTACTAGTATAGCAAAAAAATCAGTACTAAAAGTACAAAAAAGAAGTAGAAAAGTTTTTAATCATCTTCGTTTTTAACGTTACTCCGTTTTCAAAAACATATCTGAGTGAAGAAAGGGAGTAGAAATCAGGCGTTGATATTGTAAATGAAAGAACGTTTTCAGAACCATAACCGAGTCAATCAACACAATATCTAGTTTGCAAGAAAAGGGGAAACAGTCGTCAACTTGTTTTGCTACTTCTTTACCAAATGTCCCTTTTTGTAGCCCTTGTTAGGACTATGTCAAACTTGAATAAACTTCTCCCTAATTTTTATAGTATTTGTTCTATTAAATTTAATTCAAGTTGACTCAATATATTTTTTACATGATCAGTCTCTCACTTGTGATCATTTTAACTTCTTTCCAACTTATACCATGATTCTCATTATTTATGTGCAAATATAAGGCACTACAGTGTTCTCATATAATTACGTTGCATTCATATTGTTCAACACCTATGTTTATTGATTTACTAGTTTGAGTAAACATTTTATGATAATATGTGCGTGAAATTTCATACTCAAAAAACTTACTCAAAGCTAGCTTCTGTTACCGTGCCAACATAACCGTTATCTGTCATTAAATGTGCTGCTACCCAGCGACATATTATGGAAACACTGTTGTTTTTTCAAATTCCAAGAAGAAGAAAAAGTGTTTGTAGTAATTTGTGATCAAGAAAACAGTACCGTATTATATATAAATATATATATATATATATATATATATATATATATATATATATGGATTAATTTACCACAATGAAAAACAATTTTTTGAAACAATGCTCTAAGGCCTTTTGTTAACACATCGTCAGAGAGCAAGTAAATTAAAAAAAATTTAACTTCTTTCCAACTTATACCATGATTCTCATTATTTATGTGCAAATTTTTTTAATTCACTTGCTCTCTGACGATGTGCTAACGAAAGGCCTTAGAGCATTGTTTCAAAAAATTGTTTTTCATTGTGGTAAATTAATCCATCTATTATATCAAGTGTTATTTTGATTATTATTCATATATATATATATATAAAATATTGTAAAATTTATTTTATTAATATATAAAATTTATAAAAATATAATAATAAATATATAAAATTTATTTTATAATTATGTATTATAAAATATATATAAAATATAATATATTGTATATATATATACACTTTAACACATAGAAAAGAACACAGAAAGACACTACAGAACTCACATCGATATTTCGACATCCGTCGTCATCGGGAAGAAGTGCGAAGTACTCGCGTTGAGAAGCAAACTGAGTAGCAGTTTCCTTCTCAACGCGAGTACTTCGCACTTCTTCCCGATGACGACGGATGTCGAAATATCGAAGTGAGTTCTGTAGTGTCTTTCTGTGTTCTTTTCTATGTGTTAAAGTGTTTATTGTCCACACGGACCTTTCATTTTATATATATATATATATATATACATGTATGTGTGTGTAAGGGTGTGTGTACACGGAAGAATAGTTTTCCAATACGATTAAATATGATGGACACGGTAGTTCTTGCAATTATCGCCGGTATTTCCCTGAGTAGATTAGAAAGAGATATAATCCTCGATGAAACACTAAATTCATCCAGCCAGTGATAAATCAGTATTATATGCTAATCGGCCTTATCAAAACTAACAAAAATCACTACAATACTAACAAATATAATTAACTACTTGCACAAATGTTTTTAAAATAATATAATTCTAAATACCTTTTATTTTGTTACAAAAAAATTTAATTTATTTTCATTCTTAGCAGTGTGACATTTTTTACTATTAGACTTTTATATTTCTCGTTTTATAGTAACATTTGTATAAAGCCTATAAATCGTAGGCTTGCTCCTCTACAAGTGCGTGTTAATTGGTCCCCTACAAGTTCTAAGATGGTATATCAGATAAATAAATAATAAGGGTCCCCTGATTACTTTTCAATCGATCAAGTAAATTTTATACTCCAGCCTTTTCTTGATTAACTACAAGCGTGTGTCTTAATAACTCTCCGGATTGTTATAAACACAAATCTAACCAATATTGATCGTTATATTGAATCAAATGATTTTTCCTAGGTCCCTTACTTTGCAAACACTCTAGAGGACTTAATATATTACAAAGGATTATCAATAAACCATATTTCATTAAACAAACTAATTTTCAATTCTGTATAATTTTGATATAAAGCCTTGTTGATCTTTACTTAATGAATTAACGATAAATATAAATTACAGCCTATACGACAACTATTTTATAAATGAGTCCAAATAAATTCCTTAATACTGAAACTTAATGTTATCAACTATTGATAATATAATATACTCGTATATTACTATGTTTATATAATTTTGAGACATGCTGATTACCAAAGTTCTATTTAAATTTATTTCATCTATATAGTAAAAATGTCCTTTATAACAAGTATATAAGTTGTGAAATGGTAATGAAATTCTCGAAGCAGCTTATAAGTTTTGTACGATATTCCTTCTTCATTTTGCAAATAATCGCTGAGGATATTAAATAGAAATAGAAATTCCTTACTATCTCTATTGCACTTGTAATTAATTTGTTCACTAAAAATGTGTGTTTGGTTGGTATACAAAAATTGGTTAATATTTTGAATTTAAAAAAATACCTTCTGAATGAAGCAAACTCTTTATAAATGATGTTTAAATACTAGACGTAATGAAAGGTAATAATCTTACATGTTAATATAACATGTATAACAGTAATGATAATAATACATATTTGTTTTTTTGTAAGGAGGTGAAAGACATTTACGCATAAGTGCTAGACTCGCAGTCAAGCTAGAATACCAACTATAACATCCCCTTGTCTTCTAGGACACTAGTCTAGAACCATTTTCCGCGTTTCCTCAGACTTTTCCTTAGGTAAGGCAACCTTACATTAGAATTTCTTATGCCAACTCTTCTATGTATCGCTATTTTATTGTTATTATATTTGTGACCATCCAATTTTCTACCATATTTGACATCTCAACAATCCAAATCTAAAGCACACTATTATAATAACAACAATAGTAATAATAATTACTATTATTATTAATAATGGATTAATTATTATTATTATTATAATTATATATATTATAATTATTAATATTATCAAAATCATTGATTTTGATGCATGTGGTGCCTTCAGGTGGAGCATGCTGTTCTCTGACGATAAAAAAAAAATTAAAATTAATAATCAAATCAGAACTTCGTACCAAGTTGTTCTACTTGATGATGTAAAAAGTATAGAATTGATCATACTAGTGGCTATAAGTAGCTAATGTCCTTAGGGAATGTCTCAATTGTTTTTACGGTCAGTAGACATTTTGTATAATCATTGAAGAGGAGGAAAAAAAGTTTTGGCGCAACACTCAATATAGACTTCAATTCTCACAAAAATAATAAAAACAGTTTACTATATACAAAATATAAAAATTTAACTAAAAATATAGCAGGCATATTTATTACTTAAAGAATTCTAAGATCATAAATAATTGCTAACAATAACCTATAACAGTAAAGAACAAGTCCTTAGAAATAATAAGACAGCAATAGAGTTAATAATTCTTCTTAAGAAGCTTTCAAAGTAATTTGGGTGTTAGGAAGAGAAATGCGAAGAAATCTGTAAAGGAAATATCTTTTTTCCCTTCTAAGTATCATTATCTCTTTTCTCCTGATGCCGGTTAAACCAAATTAGAGACTCTAAGTGTTTTTTTCTGATTACCGGATACCTATAGTTTACTCTAAAACGTTTGCTGTCCTTTGTGGGTCGTTTTCTTGATGCAACCTGTTACCGTTTTATAATAATACAAAAATAATACAAATTATTTTTATATATATCAAATGTAGAAATCTATAATTCTCAACTTGATTGTGAAATAGTCTCAATAGTACCAAATATGGTACCGTTTTTAAAACTTTATTACAATAGTGTTTATCAGTAATAAAAGATCTTTAAACCCAGAAATGACAATTACCTAATTTTTTTTTGTTTTTATGAATTTTTCAACATTTACAGTTATCAACACTATTCTAAGTCATACATACAAAAATGTGGATGACTTTTTTCAGAATGAACCAAAGGTTATAAATATAAAATCCAGGTCTTTGTGGCAGGTTCAAGTGATCTTACCAGTTGAGTCGCAGAGGTCGTGTTGAAGGGTTTTCGTGCTTTAACTGGTCATATTAACTAAATCGTTTTGTTTGATTGATTTTAGTGAAAAAAATACGGTTTCTTTTCATATTTATATTTTGAATATTTTTCGTTGACTTTTTTATATCATGGCACATGAAATTGATTTAGAAGTGATTCTACTGCTCCCATTAATCTTGGTGGGAATGATTTACTAGACAAGTAAGCTTAACAGATCAGAACTGTGGTCCTTGTGTATATTTAACTCGTTACGAGAGTTATGAACTCTGTCAAGCTATTTGTGAGCGTGTTCTGGCTGTAGGTATCCATCTATTAATAGATGTGAATGGCCGGTCCCCCATTCATTTAGTTGGGACCTACACTGCTCCGGAAATAGCGGCCCTTCACGTAACTCTGCAGACCCATTCATACCCTATCCTCCACCTACACTCAATGTATTCCAATATAAATCATATGTTTTGGGGGGGCGGCTTGACATTTATTAACTGAGACCGTACTTTGAATTGACCAAGCTAAATAGTGTCCCTATTAAACCTAACATCTGCGTGCCCTTCCCGTCGTATAATCAGGAATCACTCTCAACAGTTGTTACACTTCATCTGCATCCTCCGAGTTGCGATCCGTCTTACTGATTATAGAGTTAAAATTGACGATGATTGTAAATACGTGACCAATAGAATGATAAGTATATCTAATTAAAGGAATTAGCATAAATTTTGATTTCCATTAGTTTCTTATCCATCACCTCTCAATATTAAAAGAATGTTTTGCCATATATCTTCGAAGCCTTCTCATCGAAGGTATATACGATATATATATATATATATATATATATATATATATATATTAGTACAGTATGGCAGGAAATCTTCTTAGAGGCATATTTTGTTGAAATGTACCACAGCTTCGGCATTTACAACTTTCAAACTAAGCTGTTCCAGTCTCCTGACAATTACCACCTTCTATTCGTAAGACTGTCAAGAGACTGGAACAGCTTAGTTTGAAAGTCGTAAACGCCGAAGCTGCGGTTCATTTCAACAAAATATGCCTCCAAGAAGATTTCCTGCCATACTGTACTAATATGGCATATATATATAACATATTAATAATATATATAAATTAGTTATTATATATATTATATTATAACTAATATAATATATATAATTATAATATATATAATTATATATATTATATTATATATAATTATATATTATATATATAATTATATATATTATATTATATATATATATATATATATATATATATATATATTATATATATATATATATATATATATATATATATATATATATATATATATATATATACACAATTAAAAGAAACGGTCCAGCGGACTTTTTTACAATAAAATAAAAAAGGGCTGCGGTTTCCGAGTTCAGTACCGCCCTGTCTTCCTGCGGGACTCTTCGCTCTTCGCTCTTCGCACCTCCTGATGACGACGATTGTCGAAATATCGATGTGAGTTATGTCTGTGTCTTTCTGTGTGTTTCCTTCGTTTTTTATTTTATTATATATATATATATATATATATATATATATATATAAATTATTAATCAACAATAACTCGATATAATATATGAATTAAACACCACAATAAACAAATATATATTAACCCAATGTATATTAATTACAATGCTCTAAGGCCTTTCGTTACAACATCATCAGAGAGCTAAATGAACCAAACAAAAAATATAATAACAAGTTAACCTGGATGATTTGTAAATGTGTAAAAAAACATTATGAAAATAATGAGGTTAATTCTGTCAATAAAATTGGTAATATAGTTATAATTAATAAATTTAATAATATGACAATTATGTGTTACATCTAAACAAGCAGCAGATTTATTTATACGAAAAGCAATAAATAATTGCTCTCTTTTTAAAAATTACAAGGTTTATTGCTTAATTAAAGTATTAGCTAACATATTTAACATATTGCATGGTATTATTAGTCTATAACATATTACATATTAACTATTAATTATTACATATTATAACATCATGGTATTAATTTAGTCTGATGAATATGGTGATCAGAAGTGAGAATAATGTAATACATAGACTGAATAAAGATAAGTAATGAAGGGAGTTGTAAAACTTTTTACTCGGAAATTCATTACGTCTAAAACATCATCCCAATAAATTTGTTAAGTGAAAAAAAAAAAGAATTGAGAAAGCTCTAGAAACTTTGTGAAAGAAGTTTAAAACTGTTGCGGAAAAGTCAGTATAATTTCTTAAAATTATAATATTACTTGCAAAGAAGAAATATTTCCTTTAATTTTAAATATTATATTTTACGATTATCTACATTGTATTATTTATAAAAGGTTTCACGAATATTTTCATAGAATTAATTTTCATATTTAAATGATATATCTCTATTTTAATATAACCTTACTTATTGGTAGTTAAAAAATAAAATATAGATTTCTTAACATTTCTTGAAAGTAGTAACTATTAAATTGAGATATTTAATGATTACCAAAAAGTACTTTTGAACTATCTGTTATGATAAAAATGAATTTTCAGAAGCATCTTTTCCGTTAACCTGGAATCGATTTAATAGCATAAGGCTCACAATATTTCACTAACAATGAACGAAAGCAGTTCATTTAACCACAGCAGGTTACTTTTAGCTCCTAAACATGCCGTTTGCTAGACTGTACAATTTATTTTGGATATTCTAGCAATGTTTTTAATTAACGTTCATGGTGGCCAGAGTAGCCCAGTGGCTTAAGTGCTTTCCGCTGGACAGGTAGATACTGAGCTCCATTACCACTATAGACTTATGATTTATTCATATGGCAAGTGCAAACGAAACTAATCTGGTCGTTGCTTAAAGAGGAAGTCACATACTCGTTGTTTGGTGTCACAAAGATTAAGTTGATTGTAATATATTTCGTTAATAATAAATTTCTATATTTAATTTAATATTTTATTTCAGTATTTTTTTCGAAAACTAACTCACACTTCTTTATTTAATATATACGTTATCAATGCAAACATTCTTTTGAATCAACTCATGCATAATTAATGCAAACTGTTCAAAAGGAATATATACATCTTTTTTAAGGTCAATTCTTTAATAATTTAAAAGTACTAAAAAATAAAATAATATTCAATAAATACTAGAAAATTACATTCAAAGGAAGAATACTGCTTTTTTTTATTTTTTCGAAAACTCATCATGACAATAAAAACAAACAGTATGAAGGGAGTCCAACTGATCAATGAGAAAGCAGCTCTAGTAGCGGCCAAATGATTGGCCCTTTCAAAGACCAATCAAGTACCATCCCTAGTAAGTTTGTAACTACTTTCAAAATTTTTCATACTTAAGATTATGTTCATACGTATCACATATCTGGACATTAATTGAGGGATTTTAGTGTTAAATATATATAAGGCTCTAATGCACTTCACGAGTCAAGGGGAAAGTGCATTGTGTACTTCTCTGGAATGTTTTTTAGGGCTTCTGCTGTGAGACGAAGTGTGAAGCGTCGGGAAAGCTTATTAATAATAAACCCTATGTAACTATTGGAGAGGGCTTCACTGACCCCTTTATTACAATGTACTGGTACACAAGGTGGCTTTTCTGAAGGTCCGGAGTATTGTTTTTATGGGAATTTCGAAGATTGAGATTTTTACTTTTTGAGTTTTTGTAATAAATTCTAAGAGCTAATTCATCATTATTACTAGTGGGAACAATATTACTCGTACTATAACAAACTTTTTTAATCTGTTTCATATTAGATATTTGTAACAACAACTCTTAAATATAATTTCCAAAAGATATACTAATAATTGAGTAGGCTATATGGGTATAATTGAAGTTAAAATAATGTGAAATATAGTAAAATTTTCCAAAGATTCAGATGGGCTTGCATAGTTCACTGTTTAATTTATTTCAAAATAAGCCTAGATATACTTATTGCAATTCAGTTTTTTGTATTCCATTATTATAACAGATAAAAACTAAAAAATTAAGAAGTTTAAAAGTTTATTTCTAGTAGCACTGTTCATGTTATGTGTTTGAAATAGACTATTATTCTACATACTACTAATGTATGTGTAATGCCTAACTGGTTACTTTTTCAAATATCATTTTTTATAAGCTAAAATTATTGTCAAACTAGAATGGATGCTGCATCTGAAAGATGATGAAACCTGAATAATATGTATGTGAGGCAGTCACCATTAAAAGATTAATTTTTTATGGAAAATTATACCTAAACCAACAGAAGTGAAAAACAGTTCTGTTAAAATAGTTATTAAATTCATATGAAAGAAATAGCTTGAAATATATGGTTGTTATATTAAGAGCAAAGTATGGCACAATTTAGGAGTGCGGACTGCACAATTGGCCGCAATGCGGACAGGACCGTAAGAACTCTTACCTTAAATCAAAAAACAAAAAAAAATGATGAAACATAGAAACCCTGAAACATACAGCCAAAACCCGAATTTAGCAATGCAATAATGAAGAAATGCTTGAGAACCACTTCAAATCATATCGACGAGTATCATACATAGTTTTCAAAAAAAGTTTTAACGAAATCCAGAGAAGATACTACTGAAAAACTGGAAAAAGAATGTAAGATCAAGCTAAATGTGGTGTACTGTGAATATATTCAGAAATATTCAAACTTTTTCAGGTATAATAGAGCTAAAGAATAGATAGATATTCAGTCTCTAATTCTTGATTTAACAATTCATCAGGAGTTGATAGTTAAACAAACAGACGTATTCTATACTCTCCTGTTGACGTTAAACAGAAAATTAATGGCATCCTACAATCTCTATATGTTAAACTGTAATAATATTCTACACATTGTTTTCGTATAGTTTATGTTTTAAGGTCTGTTATTCTTTTTTAATAGTTCTAATTAAGGTACTAATTTTAATATGTTTTTATTAATTTATTAAAGAATAATTTAAATATAATTATATAAAAATGATTATTAAATAATTTTTATATATTATTTATATCTTTTTCTGATATTAACATATAGAATGTTCCTTCTAAATACTGATAAATAGTTCATCCACCTGTATTTAGTGAATTATTGAAGTTATGTACTTTATAAAATAAAATAAGTCTTCTTTCTCAAAATGAACACACTTGAAGTATTTATTTAATCGGTAGTGTTTTTATCCATAATTTACAATATCCATGGTTATTGATTTTAAGTTATTTTTTGCTTTGTTGAAACCATCTTTAGGTAATATTTTCATAATTTTAACAGGTATACAGAGAATCTTATTTTTAATATATGATTATACCGCAGTTTAGAAGTTAAGATGCAATCAAACTTCTTAACAACGGATTATGCATCACTTTTGTTGTATTTCAGAAAACCTGAGAGAATTCAATTATTTCTTCATATAAGTTTTAACCAAGCTCTTTACTTAACTATCCAACCAAACTGTAAACTTAAGAGAAAATTTCCCTCTTACCTTATATGCGGCAGATTCAAGCAAATTGTAAAATACAAACATACTCGAATTGAGTTAGTTATATTTAACAAGCCAAGAATTCACCAAACAGAAAGTTTTAATTAACAAAATCAAGTTCTGTTGTATTAAATAAATCTCGCAGGAGCAATTTCAAGCCTTTAATGTGAAAACATAATGGTGAAATCTCGACTTAATTTACTTTGCATAAATGTGAGGAACGCTTAAAACAAACATAACTTAGAAGGAACGTAACTACGCACATATCAAACAACATTGCAGCGTTGTTTAAAAAACTTTTGAATAACTGTTACAATATTATATAAACACCATAGTTTCAAAAAAATAAATTATCATTTACGTTATAATTAAATTAGTAAGTTACGTAACAACTCACTAGGAAAACACCAATGAAAATGATTAAAGTTACGGTTACGGATACTATCATAATTTCTTTTAAATAATTTTATTTTCTTTATAATGCTTCTAAAAAAATGGAGTATAATAATCAATTAAGATTTATTTTTCAGTTTGAACGAAAAGAAATGAAATTATTATGAGATATAATACTTTTTTTTCAGTCAGTCAGTTGATATAAAACAATAAGATAGTTATTAAGTAATATTCTACTAAGCTACCTCCTCGGGCTGTCAAACAATTCATCCCTATTCAACAATAATTAGGTTGCATTCTACCTTAACTAATTCAGAATTTAATATTAATTTAAAAATTTAACAATATTTATGGAAAACATGAAATGAAAATTGAAGCCAAATTATAACCGCTTTGAGGATCTAATTATACAGCTATAAATTTTGAAAACCAAAGGTACTAAATGTTCTATCTTGTCGTTATAATTAATTCATTAAGATTGTCATTATACCAGTTTACCAATATTTGGTAACTTTTAAACACAAATCATACATATTGACTGACAGAAATGGTATTGGCTACTATTTAAGTTCATCTACCAAACTATCATCATTATTGATGAAACTAGATTATATAATAAAAATGCTGTAAAATTTGTATCATCTTAATGACGATTTTTTTCCTGTTTCCTAGTTTCAAATTGATAAAATAATACATACAAATTTAAATTTCTTATTAACATAATGATGGCTTTTCCTCTCTTTAATAGTTTATGGTATCTAAAACTATTTTCTAATTAACAATATCAAATTTTTAAAATTACCCCACTAATTAAAAGATTTCTAAATTTTGTTTTATCTGATTGCTGAATTTCATATCTATAGTTTGTTAAATTGATGAACAGTCCGTGATTATTTGTTAAATCTAGGAAAAATATTATTAACCAAATATACTTACTTCTTAGCATGGACAGTCTTGATACCGACATTCCGATGCCCAAAGTAAGTTTTAGCCACTAATACAATAGCACAATTAACCAGAAATCTATATTATTATAAACAATTAATTGCAAATTATATTTATAAATATTCATGATAGTTAATTGTGAGTGGATGAATAATTTGACTCTAGTGAGAGTTAGTGAGCGTTTCTGAAAAGATAAAAATGCATATTCCTGTTCAGATTTTAGCTAAGTCATTAAGTAATCACTAATCTTCTGATAGCCTTCATTCTTTTTTAGAAAAAAAATATCAAAAGTTGCTTTAGCTTCAGGTACAATGTTCTATATACTAATGCATGAACCCATATAACTAATTACTACCTCGTAAGTTCAAAATATTATCTTCTATGAGTCTATAAGCTTTAGTTTTATATATTATAATTAATAAAATTGTAGCATATAGAAATTTAGTAGTTGGGTTAATAAATTGTGTCTTTTAAAGCTTTCGAAATTTTGTTTGTTCGTTATTGCCTTCAAATATTTATGGAGCTGAATATACTTCTTATATCACCATAAATTACCCGCCTAAGATATTAAACATGAGTTGTTTTGACTAAAATTCAAAAAAACCATCTCATCCAAAATTTCTTCCTTTAAATTATCAATATCGTTACAAATAACCTTGTTTGTTTGTTAGTCGTGGAGATTCTGGATCCTCTCAGTGATCAGTTGCATTAATTTCTAATGCACAATATACCAGTATGAAACCATAACAAATAATAGTTATGTTTTCATAACAACTATTGACGGTACTTGGAAGCAAAAACGGAATTTCCTATCCCACAACTACTAGCTATCATGATGTTAATCTGTTCCCTAGGCAGTACATGAGCGTCTGCAAATTAGACGTCCTAACATGTTCCTAATATTACAAAGTATGTTCTAAGGCTTTATGAGTCATCAGTTTCTATAACCAAATACAATGAGTAATGTTAAACTTACTATAAATATTATTAATAAAATTTATTAATATTTTATAAATAAATTAATATTTATTAAATATTATTAATTAATTAAATATTATTAATTAATATTCAGTTAAACATTGTTAACTGATTGAATTTAATTTGTCACTATGTAAGTACGTATTTAGTATTTCTTTTTATAAACCTCTTTAATATTTTATTTACCTCTTTAATCAATATGAGAACTTTTAATGTCACCTTGAAATAGGAAAAGTAGAATATTGTGTTAAGAGCAATGCAGAAAATCAAAATTTGGAATGTTCACCGTCAAATAATGATCTATTACTTCAAATACGTCAGTAAAATTCTTGGAAGTTAAACATTTTTTATAAGAATCTATTCATTAAGTTTTTATCTCAATTTTAAAAATGATTAAGAATGGGAACTGGTAATATTTACTATATTTAATTTTTTTAAATTTAAGTTATTGTTTAAGAGAATAGTTAGATATAAAATTAATTTGGTTATGTAATATTTTTCAGATTTGAAATGGAATATAAATGAAATGGCATTCTAGTGCACAATGAAGTGAAACAATCAAATTGTTTAAGGCAGTATATATTGAGTTTGAAAAGAAGCTCCAACAAAATATGAAACTAATTTTATAAAAATAACTAAATCTGATTGTAAAGCCAAAACCAAGAAAAAAAAAAAGAAGAAATAATGGAATAAAAGTTAGAAGTAGCGGATAAGCAAGATAAAGGATCAAGAAAAGTTGTAGTCTGTGGAAAGATATTTTATCCAATTTTAGATACTTTGCGATTTGAATTGAAGAAAAGATGTAAGCGAATCACTCTCAGTAACAATCTCAGTTTTATAATAACAAAACGATAACATTCAAATATTTCATGAATAAATCAAGATTAATAATTGAACTCTACCCAAATAATGTTAAACATTGTTAACTGATCGAATTTAATTTTTCACTATGTAAGAAGTACGTATTTAGTATTTTTTTTTATAAACCAAATAATAAGATAAAGTTATTTTAAGCCAATACAAATAAAAACTACATAAAGCATTGATTTGACATTTTTTTAAATCAAATTAAGAAGTATACAGTCATTTTGAAAGTAACTTTGTTTTAACCAGTTCTTGCAACCTCTGCTATGACCTTAGCATCTTTGGTATGAATAATAGCACAATTTATTCCTTATTTAAACTAATCCACTGTGATTTATGAAACTCATATATATTTTTTTTATTGTTTGAAATTTCTGACATAAATTATGAGAGTTAAAAATGTCTATAAATTTGTTTCTATGCATTGATTATCGAATTGTGAGGTGATGGTAACCCGTTCACTGTGGTAGATTGTATCAAGTTAGTATAATAGAAGTGGTCATATTAACGTCACTGTTAATATGACCTTAATAGTGACTTTGTCACTAACATATCTATAACATAACCATAACATAATAATTTATGCCATAGAATTTGTCTTTAATAACACAATTAGTCCTGTACTTACAGTTCGTGCTATCCGGTGTAGATGGGTTGGGTAGATAAATCTATTGTATCTAAGATATAAATCTAAGTATATATCTATTATAAGTATATATTTATTAAGTATAAATCAAAGATACTTAATTGAATCTTATAAATGAAATTAATGACACAGACGGAGATTCACGATAACTACAAACGTAAAGAATTAGCGCATGTTTATATTTGGCGTTATGTATAATTTTTATAACATTATATATTTACTTCATATTAAGGTTTCTTAATGTGTATGAGTAGTACAATCATTTATTGTGTGGTATTTACTTCTACAGACCAAATCCATCTTCCTGTCAAGACAGATGTGAACCTGCCACCTGAAACCTGAAAATCAACACCGAAGTGTTCAAAACGCGACTTTTCTAAAAAAAACTTTTTTATTAGCCTAGTCTAGTAGAAACTAAATTGTCCTTATTATCCAATGTTTTTTTAATCTACTGTGTTCATTGTATATCATGTATTCAGTATCTTCATGAATTGTTTAGCTGTTTTAACAAGTACATACCAAAGTAGTTACATTTTGTTTAGTTTTGACATTTAAAGGTCATAAGATGATCAGAACTTCGTGCGAAGCGAGCAAAGATTTGATTTAACAATAGAAGTATTTTCATTGCTTGGATTTAGTAAATTACAATTCTGTACAGTGTTTTGGGTTGAACTGTGAGTTTTTGGCACAGATTGGTTGAATAGCAGCTATATCATCCACACTCTCACCCTTCTCTCCCTCTAGATCTCTCTCTCTAACTCTCTCTTTATGCTTTAATCCTCTCTGAACACAATACCTACCCCAATTCTTCTTTCTCTACTTATTTTTTACTGTTATGTTTTTATAATAACTATCATGATCTTAACCTAATCGGTATGTACTGAAGCATAATAATTTTAGACTCAATTTACAATGTTTCTAGCAATTATAATGAAATCTAGTATAAAATGAACCACTGGAACATAACTATATGGAGACCTCTAAAGTAACAACACTTCTCAAAAGTAGCAAAAAAAAAATGTATATTAGGTGTATTGAAATATTGATCATGAGAAAATATAATGTTATTTAACTTGAAGTATGATGTAAAAACAATGTAGGAAAAACTCATGGATAATGTTAGAGTTGACAGGAAGAATTGAATGGTGCGAGATGACAAAAGCGATATTGAAACAATTTCCTTTTCTCATAGTTGGTCTAGAAGGTGGAAGATAAAGTATTCGCCTCCCCAATTCAGTCAATTTCATTATATTCAAACGCTCCACGTACCCTCCCTTTTATTTCCACCATTACCCTACATTCGTAATTCTATATATATGCAATGGAACCTCTTTGAGAAAGATCTATTCTAGAAAAAAAAATATAACCTAGTTTGGAGAATAAACTAAAATGAATTATTATTCCGTCAGTTATTAGAACACAGTCATCGTTTATTTGATGCGGAAATACATGAACAATTAAAATAATTAATTTTATTTATGATAAATGGTAGTGAGATTACATATGAAAATTACATAATTTATATGTTTTATTTGCAAACTTCTCGTGGTTTGGAAATTATAATCTGAATGAAATTAAGGATGTTCAATTTATTATAATTTAATTTAATTTAAAATATATAAATCACAAATTTATCTTTTATGCATGATATAAGAAAATAAATTTCAAGAAACAACTTATAATTAGAAAGTGTTTAATGATTAATTTTGTTCGCTAACATACTACAATTACATATACCATGCATGTACGCATGCGTAAAGATGGATTGAAGTCTCACATACAGTTTCGGACATGTTCCTGGATAAAGATTATTTACCAAATGATCGTTAGTGTTAATATGCTTATTCATTTTAATGCCTATAGTGACTGCCTTCGAAGCCAAATAATTCATCAATTGATTTAGGTCTCTGATAGGGCCAGGTTAGCTTAGTGGTTAACGCACTCGCCCCGGGTTGGCAGTCCGGGGTTCAATCCCCACCTGGCCCTCAATTTATTCACACAAGAGTTGAATAAATCTGACTACGTTGTCCCTCTGAAAGGACATCAAACCATCGGTCCCGAGTCTATACAATGTCAGGTCCTCGATAATGATCTCTACTCTAAATACACTTGTGTTAGGCAAAATAGAGGACTCTCAATGGAGAATCAACAGGTTATTTCGCCTGCCCATTACTAAAATGGGTGCCATATAATAAATGAGCCACAATTTCCTCACCTAAAAAAGAACTAACAGGTGAAAGCTTTATACGTGTGGGAGTTAGAAAACAAATAGCAAACAACATTTAATGGTCACAAATTATAAGTATATTTCTGTATAAACTGAATTCATCAATGACCATCTTACATTTGACAGTTGAATGATGATACATTTTACAGCAGATATAATGCACGTACATTATTTACAACGGCGCTTTTTGCCGTCAGCACTTACTGGCTGCACCAATTTTTGTAGTTTTCATTATGCAGCCACTCACTAAAAATTTTTTGGAAAGTTTCTTTTCCATATTAAAGAAATGTTAATATGTAAATAAAAAGATCGAACTTAAATCAATAAGTTAATCTGAAACAATGTATACGATAATGAGGAAGGAGCATTGTACACAAACACAGCGTGTAGCAACAATCAATGTAGCAACTACCACAGAACTGCATTCAAATACAATCCGACTCATCTGAGACCGGTGAAAGCCCATGCCAGCAAAACATACCTGCTCGACATATGTTTGCCACCAGTCAACATGTTTAAACAGCTAGTTCATTCACAATAATATGCGCTCTTGACCGTGCTTAATTATAATTTCCTCGTCACCTTATTTAGTGAAGTAAATAGTATTAACAATAAAACGAAATAACGAGCCAAATAAAGCTAAAACCTTTATATTTAGGGTTAAAAACCACATTAGAGCTAAATAAAGTTTTTGCCCCATTGTAAATCAAATGGTAAAACTGATCCAAAACCTGTCGAGTTTTAAAAAGAAAATTTAAAAGAGTACATAATATATTCTTCTTTAATCGTTTCATACAAAAACCCAGTGGACTAATAACAATAAAAATATAACTAATAAATATTTAATAAAAAAATAGTTGCATTCTCTTTAAATTATATGCAAATATTGATAGAATATGTTGAGGTTTAATTATTCCATTATTAACATTTCGTAGTAAAATGATGTGTTTTTTCTATCTATTTTATATCATTAGTTTAAAACAATTCTTTGTTCTCATTTAGATTGTTATTAAAACTTGAGAGATTAAATTTACTTAGTAGAAATAGTCTTGCTACTGACTGACATGAGAAGAATAAGATGAATTTAGATTTAATTTGATTACTTGAGTTAAATTAGAAGGACGGCCTGAGGAAAGCAACTCTTAAGTGGATTGGTAATCAATTCTTGATCTGTAAGTCAATTAACTAACAAGTGAGAGCGGGCACCAAGAGCCGGCAAGTTTATTTCTCAGTTTGTCACCTCCTAATTCTATAATCTACTATTAAACTTGATCAACACATCCTAACTTTGGTATTAAATTAATTACTGGCTTTATTTAAATATTTCCTCAATTCCTTTGTTTGGTAAAATGAATTAATATGAAAATGAATCAATGCAATTGAATTAGTATTTTAAATCAATTATGATTAAGGAAATAAAACGGATTATTTTTATTTAAAATAATTACTATGATGAAAACGAAACAAAACCTGAAGTAATCTATGCTTCACTATAGTCGTATATGTAATCAAAGGGTAGCTCAGTTGGTCATGTGCTTGTCTTTGGACTGGT
Organism: Hermatobates lingyangjiaoensis; assembly: GCA_026182355.1. Classification (NCBI taxonomy): domain Eukaryota; kingdom Metazoa; phylum Arthropoda; class Insecta; order Hemiptera; family Hermatobatidae; genus Hermatobates; species Hermatobates lingyangjiaoensis. The sequence continues at coordinate 5,820,923 of JAPFBL010001928.1, forward strand.
ACATCCAATGTTCGATACCCACTCGGGCCCTCGATTTATTCACAAGGGTGACAAATATCCGAACACATCATCCTTTTGAGAGGATACTAAGCCGTTGGTCCAGTTTCTGTACATTGTCAGTTACTCGTCAAAGACCAGTACTCTAAATATACTTGAGTTAGGCAAAATGTAAGACTCCTAATGTAGAACGTCCATAGTATGGTATCACAAAGGACCAATATTCAGTCGATGTGTGATCTCTTGAGGGACTACCATTGCAACCTAACCTATCTAACCGTAAGCTTTGTTCATGGGTACATGTAGTGTGGTTACAACTCTTTGTTAGACAACTATCTATCCCATCCTGGGAAGCATCAATAAAAAATATATGTTTGAATGGAGTTGGCTTTTTTATCTTTAAGAACTTTACTCTATTGTAATAATGTTCTACTTTAAATGTAATTAAATATAAACAAATCTAACAACTAAGAAGTGGCCCATTATTTTAAGATAAATTCTCAGTTTTTATACCTAAACTGCCCTTTGGAGTGTTTGGACAATCATGAATTTTCTTATGAATTGCTAATATTATGTATATTTTTTTTTAGGCAAAATATCATTGTTCACTGATCAGCTGTTTAGCGTTTGGAAAAACATTATCTGAAATAATCAACTGTACCATAACATCCTTTCTTGTTAAAGTAATTTGAAAAAAAAAATGTTCAACTCCTCGACATAAAAATGTTATATTCAGGTATAATTTCATTCGGATCTGTTGAACTGTATACTTGTATCCACCTCAGAAGCTTTCAAGTTCAATTAAAAGCCAAAATTTTTCATTTATTGAATAAGAATATGTTTGTACTTTTTAACAACCTGATGATTTTTTTCACTTAATGGTGCAGTCTCTTTTTAAACCCCACTTTTGTTAGTACTAGAGTTTATACAAAAACCGACATTTTGGAAAACCGGTTTTCGAATAGTATTTTTTCCAGAAAACAGGATTTAACCGGTTTCGAATTTATAGAAAAAAATTGTTTTGCTCGATATTCTGTAATTCGAACAAAAAATTTTAACAGAAAATTTAGAGTGATTAAAAGCAGTTTTGAACTGAAATTTTTTAATGTTCAATTTTATTGGTAGTAACATTTTTTTATGCAATTTAGCAGAACAAAGAAATAATAGTTGAACAGGATTAAATAACTTTAAAAACAATTATTCGCTGTTTATGCATAATTTTTATATATATAAGGATGTAAATATTTTTATTATAGTGAAACGAGTTATTGAGTAAAGTGTTCGAATAAATAAAAACAATATATTTTTATAATAACCATATCATTAATTAAATGATATAAACCATATCATTTTATAACCATATTATAATAACTATATTATTAAATCGGACCGATATGATTTCAAGAACCAAACCGCTTGCAACAGTGTTTTCATCAATCTGGTACATTTGGCTACATTTGTCATTTTCAAAATTTTTATAAGTATTATTCATACATTGAAAACCGATATTTTCTACTAAAAAACCGGTTTTTGAATTTCATGATTTTCTCCAAAAAACCGATAAACCCTAGTTGGTACTTATTTTCTAAAATTTAATTATCTCAATTGTGGTATTTATTTTTTATAAAACAGTAAGTCTTCAATATTATATCAAAGAATTAATTCAATTATTGATTTCTTATTGGTTCATGCTAAAATTTAGCTTTGAAGTAACCCCATGATTTAAAGTAATAATCACAGAAGTGCTAGTAGAGTGAGAGTGCAGACCATGCATTGAAACCGCAAACGGAAATCAACCAATTCAAACCACAACTAGCAAAGAGCCCTGTGAAACTTCGAAGATCAATATTCAAAGGATGTTTAATTCAAATGCTTGCTGGAAATTTTCAGAAATTTTCCATTCCATGAGAAATAAACTCAAAGTAATATGTTTTTTTTAGGATTTACGAGTAGATTACCTAATTTAATAAAAACTATAGATATTGAATTATGAAAATTTTAAATTACTCTGAATATATTATTTTTTCCAAAAAATCTTAAAAAATGTAGAAAGTTTGTGGTAAAACCCATATTTTCTTTCAGATATATCTTATAAATAACATTTGGTGTAAATCGGCAGCAAATCTTGTTTTACGCAAATATTGTTGAAAGTAGCAGCAGCTTCCGCTCTGACGATTTTTGAACTGGTGGCGATTCTTATTCTTAGAATGGCAAGCAAGACAGAGACTACTAGCACAAATCGAGACGAAACAAGACAATAAGGTAAGTACAAAACAAATGAAATCATTAAATTCATTATCTAGAAGTCGATAACACGTACCAGAATGTACATTGTAATTCATAACGATAGTTAAATAAAAATAAAACTGAATAGTTGTCATATTATGTTTACTGATAGAAAAGTTCAGTGTAGGCCACTCCAGATTTTTTTTAAAGTAGGTATATGATTTGTAGATATAACTCAAATGGTAATTTCAGTAGCTGGCTCAATTGAAGTCACCGGTATATTTACGTTGAGTGTCCGATATGTATGATTTGGTTTTTGATACGCTATGTGTTTGAGAATCTTTCACTTCATCCTTTTTTTGGTCTCTTCTTCTGATCAAAAATTTCCGTCAAAATTATGAATTAAGTAGTAATCGCTTTTGATATTGTCCCGTGTTATTTTTAACTGTTTTGTTGTTGTTGTCCATCAGTTTATCAGCAGAGAAGAGTTAACCCCAACTAATTAGGTAAACTTTGATGCTAGGACAAACTTCTATATCGAACTAGATTAGCATGCAATAAGCGTAGACTGATCTTGAGAAAGTTATGCAACTCCAAAGTTATGAGCATCAGCTCTTGGGGCAATTATTTGACTTTATTAGACTTTGAACAGTAAAGGGCAATGCTTGAAAGGAAAGTGCAACTCACCACAGTTAATTGTTCACTGTTCATGTAGGAGACACAACTTCATCAGCCGGAAAACGTAACCATAAACCCAGAAGTGCTAACCGAATTATGTGTATGTACGGGAATCAAGCCAATATAGATATCAAAATAATGCTATTACAAAAACACTATGTAATGAAATTAATCAAGATTTTATGATTAGGGACACAAACATCAGATATAAACAATTGCATTTTAAAACTGTTTGTAGTATCCCTTGACGAAAACGAAATTTAAAATTATAAGTATGTCTTTCTGATCTTTGTAAGCATTTTTTTTATTTTTTACCTTTTGTTACAGTTTTGCATCGATCTTCCAAGTAGAATAACTTACATATATAGAAGAAAAACCTGGACCAGTCTTCTTAACTTTATTATAATGAAGCATAATACTAAACTCGTTGACAATCAATTGAGTTGTGATTTTATTTTATTGTGACTTCAGGTTATTAATATTATTATTATTAATATCGGTTCCACAATAGTGCCTTCAAAGATAGTGGAGTGTTTTAGTTTGTAGTCCAGATTACCTAGGAGCTCCCACCACACGGCTTTCGTAAACCTTCTTACCTTAAAAAAACAAAAATTGTACTGAATCTCATTTGAATTGTACCTATCACAAGTATATCTGTCGTAGTTTATATCTCATTCTCGTTCATAAATTCCAGTTAATGCTTAAATATCTGTAATAAACTTCATAAAAGTTCTTAGATAATCATTTCTTCCATTTATTTTAATTACCATTCATTTTTGCAATAATTTTCTAAACATCTTTAACTACTTGAATGTGGTTGCAATTCGTTTTCATAGAAAAGGTTCGAAGGATTTTACCTCTTTTAGAGTCTACATCGATCGTGAAATATTATTTCAATCTTGGATAATTAATAGTTAATTGAATGATGCTTGGATAATCTATTTATATTTTTATTTAATTATTCCCATGAAGATTTTTATATTATTTATTGATTTAATTTCGAATAATGTTGTAGACAAAATTAGACAAAGTTTTTCCAAACACCTTATCACATTAACACTAAAACGAATTCGTTCTTTATCGGCCATGCATCCACCAAGCTTAGACTCAAATGAACGGTCACAGATCTCCGACAACAACCACTCCTAACTTCCGATCGCCATTCAAGAATATAGCCACACAATCCCCTTTAATTAGTGCTACAGGTTTCAAATTGCAAAGATCATAATCGTCGAGTCCCAGAAGAAGCCCATATTTAGCTTCTAAGTGTGCGTAGTGCACGTGGCCTTAATCTAAAACGATAATGTTTAAATGATTTTAACAGTCCATTGCTTCTCCATTTATTTTTTATGTATCTTCTTTTATTATTAAATTTTTTATTATTGTATATTTTTTATTTAATCTTAGCATTTTTACTCTTATTTATGTATCACATCCTTTGATCATTCCAATCTTTATTTTTACAAGAATTATTACATTTCTCCGTGTTTACCTTACTCTCTCTAACCGGGCACACATTCGACAACATTGTTGATCTCCAATTATCTCTGCACAAGAGTGCTTGGTTTTCCACTCTTATCACTCCTGATGACGGTTCATACCAAAAATTAGAAACTGTAATTGTGTATTATTAATTTATCTATGTTTCTTTATCTATATTTCAATATATTCTCTGTTTTGATTTGTTTTTTATTGTAAATGTATATATATCTACAATATAGAGAATGACCTAATTTTCTAAGTTCAAACTCTAATACCCACGTTTTGGTTTTCATTTAGAACACTTTTCATGGGCTGAAGGAAACATTTATGGAAAAACTATGTCTTTTCCTTTAAAGAACGACTAACGATATCAAAGTTAGATTAAGTAAAATAGGAGAGATATATATTGAACCAACTCATTTGACCGGTATTGCTGGAACAGAGCAATTATACGTCCTGATGATGACGTATCTCGAATTATCATATTGCGACTGGTCAGTAACTTTATCTGTTCTTCTCTTCATGGTGTTGTATGTACAAAAAGTATTGACTTTGATTACGTGAAATTAAAATCCTTGTCCCAATTTGATTTGATAGAGAAACTTCGTCGTGGTTTGGAAGCTAATATATATAGTATGAACTATGGTTCAACTGCCAAAGTTTGGGAAAGCAGTCAAATCCAGACATGCAGTAATGTGTTGAATCCTCTTTAATGAAAACTTGCTGGACCAGCCAGTATAGAGTTCCTTAATTAATGATCAAAGTTGCCAGTTTAATTATACAGAAGTGTAACGACAGACTAGGGCTTGTCTCTTTACACTGCATCATCATTAAGCACATGTTAAAATTTGTTAGATTCCAAGAGAGTCACTGGAGTGTAAAGGTGATGACCCTGTGACCCACAGGTCAGGAGGCCCACATTCCTGACTAATAACCTACTAACTGGAGATCCAAGCATATGATTCTTGCTAAAAGTTAATAATAACTGTTTACAAATAAATCTAGATAACTTGATTATATTATCATGATGAAACCTGGCTGCATATCAGTATACGTGATATGTATACACAATTTATATTCCACATAAAAGTAGCACTTTCTCACAGAGTTTAATTCAGCTATTTATTTATGTTATTTTGGCCTGAAAATATGCTCTTTTGTTTATGAGTAATATTTTGTTATAGGAAAAAGTACAGTTATTTGATTTGTATTGAAACAGATTGGAAATAGAATATAATTTTGTATACTTATACGTATTTTAATATTTTTCGAATAAAACCCTGCAGGAATCCCCTTTTTTGTCTTCTAGTTTTTTGGCCCATTCCAACAACCAGCATTTCACCAATGGTTATAGTGTAGAGGGCCTTATATCAGACTGATTGAATCCAGGAAATACTGGCTATCGTAGAAAAGAAGTTCGTATACGGGAAGCAATGTGCAAGAAAATAGCTGCAAAGTGCTGGAAATTTTAAGTAAAGCAAAGATACATTTTCTTTAAAATTATATATATATTTTTTGCTGGCCATCATCTCTTTCTTCTCTTATATATAATAGGTTATTTTAATAATTACGTTTGTTTCTTATATACTTTTATTTATATCTATATAACCATTTTTATTTCTTTTCTTTCTTTTTTTTTTATGTTCCTAGCTTTTTCTGTCATTACTGCTGCAAATCAAGTGTCCTTCAGAGTATGTTCTCGTTCTCAGACAGGTCTTATCTACTGTTTTAAAGACGCGGTTGGTACAAATACTGCATTTCTTGTATTATTTTTCGTATTTTTTTTAATACATATAAATACTTAAGTAATTTCAAATATGGTTGAATTCTTATTTAAATAATTGTCTTTTATTATCTCCTTGTACGACTTTTTATAAAGATAGTGGCTAAATATGAAAAATGTTGATATGCTTTACAAGAGAGGAAAAATAAGAGCAAGTTTATAATAACGGAAGTTTAAATCAGAAATTATTTTGTTTAGTTCAGCGCCTGAACCAATTCAATATAGCTATGATGGTAGGTAACTACATTTCACTTCCCTCACTATTGGTTTTTAGATAATAGATTATTATCTAGTGTCTGACCTCCTGCATACAAGGATTACCCAGCTTTATGAACCTCTGAGAGACGCGGAGTACATGAAAAGTACCCATATCAAAAAGAAATATATATTTTTAATTATAATATAATTTGCACTGTTTTTAATTAAAAAAATAACTTAGATTAAAAAAAAATTATTAAGAAATGTTATATGAGTTTAGAATTTTACATGAATGAATTTGCTTTTATGACATATATACTTTTATGTTATTCATTTATAATTTTTAGTATTAATAAATATTGATCAGGATTAATTTTAAAACAACTTGTATGAAGACAGATGTGTAAAAGTTTAGTGAAAAGCATCATTTATGTAAATTTCAAAGGGATGGGTAATGGGTTGGTAGAACTGCATGCAGATGAGCCTTTATAGGCCCCCTGAGAGGCCCCCTGAGAGGCCCCCTGAGAGGCCCCCTGAGAGGCCCCGTGAATGCAGCAGCAAGTGTACACCAACTTGGTACTGTTATTTATGTATGTGCAGTCAGCCTTTACTCAGCTCTCCTTGTCCTTAATGGACTAGAAATGTATCACTAGTGCTGGTTAGCTGTTAAGTTGAAATATGTGGGTTTACCTTCAATAGAAAAAAAAAATTAGATATTCACAAATAACCTTAACTTCATCTTAACTTCATTGTCATTACTATTTTTGTTATTATTATTAATAAATGAGTGGTTTATTTGTAATGAGTAGTAACACTTTTATTTTCCCTGCTAGATTATATCAACCCTGTAAATAATTATATAAACTCCTGTTTACTGAATACAGTAGACTTTCGTAGTCGAGTTCGCACTACGAGCAGAAATTTTCTCGTAAGACGAGTAAAAATGGCACGAACGATGATCAGTTGTGGCATGACTAAAGTAAAAGATAACCTAACTGAAGTCCTTTCGAAGAAATAGCACGGTTAAAGTGAAGCTGGAGCACATAGGCAAAGCATCTTGAGTATTTGTTGTCTTAATTCGAGAAAATTACTCCAAGTACGTCATAGATGATGTTACTCCCAACACAATCGGCTGCTTCTCTTTTATCTTAGTTATTGATACCTATCTTGCACATTCACGAACTCAATTTACACGACATTGGTGATACTAACGAGCTCATTAACAAGGACGGAGGAGAAATGATACAGAGGAACTTCTGTTACTGCAGGAGCACCAGAGCACCGAATATGATATGGAAATGATTAAAGAATCAGAATAGAGATAAATGTATGAGAAGTTCTCCCTAGAAGCGAAATAAAAGAAATGCTTGTAATATGGCAAAAAGTGCACAACATTGTCGAAAAATATAACCCACAAAAATGAAGTGTATGATATTGTTGAACGACAATGGTGTTAACTATTTTAAAATCAAGAACAATGCATATCTCAGTCGACAGGTTTTTTCAGAAACAACCTTTATGAGTTCAAAGTGACGCAAGCGATGCGAAAAATGCTAAAGTGATGACGACAGAAATATTTGAACGCCGTAAATTGTCCTATGTGACGTTTCAATAGACAGATATTCTCGTAACAAGCGCCACAACCTACTCCCAGCTTCATCGCCTTCCTCAAGCATAGATAGTCTCGGTTTTAAGCTAAGCAGATTAAAAAAACATGATTTCATCTTTCTTGCATTTTTACTATTCATATTACATGAAGAGTATTGTTTATTTATTCTAATTGAACCTTTTCTGTTTAAAAAATAAACTTAAAAACAGGTATTTTCGAAATGGAACGGATTATTTATTTTAATGGTAATAATTTCATTGCGAAAAATTCCTTCGTAATACGATATCGGTAGGGAAACATATCAAACTCGTACTGCAAGCTTCTCCTGTAGTTTCGTTGGAAGGTATCAGCCGAATTCATTGATAGATCAAAACGAAACCTACCGAATGATCTCTGAACCTCATAACTTAACTCTAAACGCGCTACACAATAAATGTTTCAACATCCCCACTCATTCCACAGATATAATCATCAGAATGAGTTTATAAATTATAATTATAAAACCTCTACGTTATCATTGTAGCAGTTTATGTAAATAATTTTTAATATTTTGTTCCTCTTCCTACATAATGTTCCAACTCTTGCTGTTTATAATTTTCTTTAAAATATAGAACACTATTAAAAAAACGTCTGTTTTATTATTTTAAACTTAAATAAACATATTATTTTTCTTTTCTCGCCATTTCACTCTTTTAAATCGAATTTTATTAAACATAGAGAGGTAAAACAAAAGACCCGTGGCCCATAAAGAGGTTGTTGGTCTCACTCTTCCTTTACCAAATTGATTATTGCCGCATTAACTTCAATAAAGATGTAGATCATGAATAAACTTCAATAAGAAATAAATAAGCAACCAAAATTTGTTTACGTAGAAGACTGTTATGTTTGATCAATAACAATATCTTATGCAGGAACAAATTTCATTTTCTTTGACTCTATGTTGTAATGATATAAAAATAAATGAATTTAATTAAAATTAATTAGTACACTTCCATCCAAGAACGTTTAGTAATATTAAGTTAAAGATAAAATACATAATTTTTTAGTGAACACGAGACTTTTTTCTAGGTGTACTGATATTATTTTAATAGTTACTAAAATAATAATTTACTTGTGAATAATGATTAAATACAAAGTTTAGAAACTTCGATGTTTTTTTCCAGAAGTTTCCACTCGCTATTGTTGATTTCAGTAATTTTGCATTAATGCCAATCATTTTATATATATTTTCCTCTGGATTAAAAAGAAAATGAGAAAAAGCAATTACCAAACCTTGATTATAGTAATTCTGATATATAATAAATGAACTGTGAAAAACCGTAAAAAGCATTAAAATATAATTTGCAATTTACATACTCTCATCTCAATTTTCAAACATTTATATTTTTCACAATGACTGGTAAACTGTGTTTCTGAGGCCAAATATTTCCATAACTATATACATAAGTAGTTAAGCCAACCCTTACATTCAAGAAAAATTTGGACTTCTTTTTCTTTTATGCCACACAAAGAAAAAATATTTTCACTAATATTCTAAAATAATAGGAAAGTCTTACACATATGTTCCTATTTACATCTTACATTTCTACTTTCTCCATATTAATTTTGTTCTTTAACTTTTTGATTCATTAACAGCAGAAGCAAAGGTGAATCTAAATACCATCAAATTTTACCTCCAGGAAAGACTAATTTCAAAAAGAGTTATTTTATACAGTTAATATACTTTTAAAGGACTATTGGTATGCTGATTAAAAAGATATTTGTTAAAGGACTATTGGTATGCTAATTAAGAAGATATTTGTTAAAGGACTATTGGTATGCTGATTAAGAAGATATTTGTTAAAGGACTATTGGTATTCTGATTAAGAAGATATTTGTTAAAGGACTATTGCTATGCTAATTAAGAAGATATTTGTTAAAGCACTATTGGTATGCTGATTAAGAAGATATTTGTTAAAGGATTATTGGTATGCTGATTAAGAAGATATTTGTTAAAGGACTATTGGTATTCTTATTAAGAAGATATTTGTTAAAGGACTATTGCTATGCTGATTAAGAAGATATTTGTTAAAGGACTATTGGTATGCTGATTAAGAAGATATTTGTTAAAGGACTATTGGTATGCTGATTAAGAAGATATTTGTTAAAGGACTATTGGTATGCTGATTAAGAAGATATTTGTTAAAGGACTTTTGGTATGCTGATTAAGAAGATATTTGTTAAAGAACTATTGGTATGCTGATTAAGAAGATATTTGTTAAAGGACTATTGGTATGCTGATTAAAAAGATATTTGTTAAAGGACTATTGGTATGCTGATTAAGAAGATATTTGTTAAAGGACTATTGGTATGCTGATTAAGAAGATATTTGTTAAAGGACTATTGGTATGCTGATTAAGAGTTATTTATATTTTGTTTTCTTATCCCATAGTAGTTTCAATCATCCTATAAATACCACCATTTTAATAAATATGCATATAACAAAAGAGGTTGTTTATTTTTTTTCATTTCTCAAGTAATTATAGAAAGAAATATTAAGGAAGTCGAACGTTCATTCTTTTATGATTGAATTTTCAATGGATTATGTTTAACTTGTTATGGATTTTGTAACTAAATATGTTAATAATTATTTGATCGTTTAATGAATAATTATTTGACCATGATGAAGCAAAAAAAATAACTGAGGAACACAAATGGTAAAATTAATATCTACTTTACCCCAAGCAACAGTCTAAATGCATCTGATCCTTTCAGAGAGATTTTTCACTATTTTTATTAAGGAGGAAGTAGATTTTTTTAAACAAAAGCCCCAAATTTTACCCACCTAGAAACATAAATAAAACTGAAATGCATAAATTAGCACTTAGTTTAGATACCTACTTACAAAACCCCAAGTCCTAATGACTTGTCTCTTAAATTCTCCTTGAACATAGTTTCTTGTTACCACGTCAACTAAAATAAAATATGTATAAAATTAAAAAAAAGTAGATGGACAGTAAACATCTTTATTATGAAAAATTACCACTATTTTGAAAAAATTAACAGTTTCTTGGGTCCAGATAATCCTTTTTCAAAAAAGAGTTGTTGTTAAAGTTGAATTCATTATGTGAATACAAATTTGACAACAAATTATATTAATAACACGTCAATAATAATTATATACGAAAGAACAAAAAGCAATTACCAAACCTTGATAATATTAATTCTGAAATATAATAAATGAACTGTGAAAAACCATAAAAAGCATTAAAATGTATTAATATTTTGTAAATTAATAAATATGAATATATTATTCATATATTAATTTATTATAAGAACGTATAATTATAATGTAAGCTGATCAATTTGTTCAATTTTTTCTTATCAAAAAGGTGATTAGAAATTGTCCCTAATTAGTTATAACTTCTAATCACCTTGAATTACCGGTTCACCAACAGAAAAATACAAGAGTTACTTAGTAAAACACTTAAAATAGGTCCAACTTTAATTCCTAACTTCTGGTGTTTCTTTCTAAAAACCCTCGAGCACTAGTGTTTTTATATCTTCTGAATAAAAAAGATATATTATCAGGCCGTTTATATCTTTTAAAAATTTTTAAATACATATAAATACCACTTTCTAACTTAATAGGGTTAAAGTCCTTTGATTTACTAAAAACTCCTTACAATTTCTAATTGTTCTGAAAGAAATTCAATTCAATGAGGACATCCTGGTTACTATTGATGTTAAGAATTTATTTCCAATTGTATCGAAACCTGAATTAAAAGAGGTCATTAGTCGTACCATACCCCAATTCGTTATTGACACTCCCTCTGAAAATAAACTTGTAACCCAGTATAATGTATGTATTGAACAAAATTATTTCCATTACGTTAATTTATAAATATATATTTAAAAAAAAAAGATCGAATGTTCAAATCCTTTCATAAATTTATTTCCAACAACCTTTCCTCTCACCCAAATCCATTTGTACGAATCCTTGCTTCCTCCTCACCTTCCCAGAATTCTCCACGACAACTCAAGAGAAAATGGCCCAGGGATCTACTATTATAATAATATACTAAAAAAAACAACAAAAAAACAAAAAAAAAGAAAACAAAGTGAGAAGTTGAACCAGTGGGTTTCATTCTTTGCTCATGTGCATCGATGTCATTTTATAATCTATTACTGCATATGCCTGTTTTGCATGATATGCGTAGTTGCATATTTGTAAATAAAGATGATAAAAAAAAATTATTTCCACAATCCTCTTGAATAATGTAAAAAGATGATATTATTAAAATTAATAAAAATTTTTTACAGTAAAATCGAGTATAATAAACGATAAGGCATATCATAATATAACTAATATGCCGCTATTCTTAACAATCAAATCGCAATTGATAATAACGAAGATTAAATATTAAGTTGTGTTATACCAAACACACAAGTTAACTTCTTATGTTTCGTTCAGTTAGCAATATGCAGTACAAGCAGAAATATTCTACTAAATTAAAAGTAAAAACTGTAACAGTATTACGTTTATTTTCAATAAAGTTGAGTTTAGGTTACTACAGATTTTATGACATTGCAAATGAAGTTGAAAAGTCATTTAAACTTGTCACATATAATAATATGCTCGTAAAATCGTATAATTTATATAATATATGCTAAACTAAGAACTAATAAACTATGCAATATGTAAATATTTTGCTTATACAGGTAAAGTGTTACTGCCTTTCTTCAGAAGATGTAATTTTTTTTTACCTAGGTGAATTGTATAATAAATTTTGATGTAAATAATCGGTAGCCGTTTTGTTTTAGTATGAGGTTTGTAATTTGTTCTCGTACATCACTTCGCTTTCCTTTATTTTATAAGTATAGTGAACCAAACTATAACAATACACAAAATAGAGTTAATGTCATCTGTGTTACAGAGTTTGTCTTTCCTTCTCGAGATTAGGTGTTCCATTTTAACCAATTTTATATGGGAGCTGAAAATCTTGACCTTTCAGAGAACACCTGCAGTAGACTATCTTGATCATTCAGGATATCAAATATTTGTTTTAGATCGCACCTGTCGGTGGTGGGTCTTACCTATGACCAAAATGAGTGCGTCAGATCAAATGTCTAGACACTTTCTATTCTTTAAACAACACTTAGGCAACAAACCATAGATGTAGTCTTTAGAAATAAAAAATGAAAACTCAAAAAAATTTATGTATCTTCCACTAAAAATGTTGAAAAGTATTCACGACACAGATAAATAGCCCTACAAACATAGTGTAAGTTGCAGAGTCTGTAAGCACTTTTATTAGAATATCATAAAATAATAAAACATAATACTTTTTATTAATATTTTTACTTCATTATTCATATATAATTAAACTATTTGTTGTTAATTAACAAAACTGAAGATTTTTAAATTAGCATTGATCTTATCTATAAATTAATTTCAAACATTTTTATGACTCAAATTATTCAAGTTGTTGTTTTAAAATTCTCATTCTCTTGACATAAATATCCTAAAGTTAGTAAAGACATTTATTAAAACGAAAATATAAAGGGCTAACCCCTTGTTCTCAGTTAGAGAAACGAATGAAGCTAGTTAAGATGAGAAATGAATCGGATTTACAAGAGGGAAGCGGGAATCAAGAAAGAAATTTCGCAAAGAAATGCTTCTCATGCGCCCCATTTGTCTTTCTAATTCATCAATTTGTTGACTAGAAGCAAATGAGCTTGCTTTATATTACTCTTTCTGCAAGCAATAAACTATCCATATATATAAAATATATTCAAATGTTCAGTACTTTTACTTTTGTAATTACTGATTAAACCATCTTTTAAACACCATGCGCACTGGCCTTCAGTTTAATAAACAGCAGTCATTGTCACTATTGCCCTACTAGTATATCAGGTATTTATCAAATAAAAATCTGCTAAAAAAACAGACAACGTTTTATAAAATTGTTTACATACAACATCCCAATTAAACAAGAATATCTAGTTATGCAACTTTTATATAGCTTCTGTAACACTGATCAAAATGGGTTTTTTGAGGATTTGGCCTAAAGAATTAACTATTCCTGATTATAAGCCGACTTTAGCATTTTCAAGTTTAAAAAAAAACATGTTTCAATAAATTGTTTTTAGCCTTTAAAATAGGCAAACATTTTCGGCCTTACGTAGGTTTATAATAAGCAGTAGTTCATTTTTTGGGCCAAATGCTCAAGAAACTCGTTTAGAATTTATATAATTACCAACTTAATTATTAGCTCTGTATTAAGGGAGTATATGTTACGTCAAATCAAAAACTAGCATATTATACATGCATTAAAGAAAAAGATATAGTAGCATACAAGTTTGAATCAAAGCAAACAGAATCTCAATTACCACAACTTCAATAATAAAAGATATTTCTTTTTTAAAAAAAAACAAGGATCACAAATAAATAAATTGGATTATAAATAATAAGTAAAACTATCCAAAAGAAACAAATTTTGACCCAAAAGAAATATATTCATTACTCTGTAACTTAAAAAGAAGATAAGTGAAATGTATAAATTACAAATAAATAATGCAAACAATATTATAATTTTATTTAAATGATGTGTGATATTTATTTTAAATATTTAAATACTAATTTACATTTTTGTAAGATATGTCCTTAAATAAGAATTATTTCAAGTAATGATTTGTCATTTATTATTATTCTAATTTTAAAAAAAATACTTATAATGCTTTTCATGGATTGACACTTAAATATTAATTATATTAATCAAATTCAACAAGTTGCTATTTGCGAAGATTAATTATGGGTGTTCTATTATTTTTAGTTATGTTCATGAATATTTTAAAACCAGTTAACATTCATGAAACTTTTATGATAAACTGTGGGGATTATGTAACATTGATATAAATTTAAAATGTCTTAAGTATTATGACGAGAGTGAGTATTAGTTTTTCATTTGATATAAAGTATGATATACTACTTTCCTCATAATGTTACTTTACCAAAAATAAGAAAATAGGGCATATTTCCATGCTCACCACCAGGTGTGTATCAAATATATTTGATATTTTATAAGCAGTATGGTTTTTGGAGACGTTACAATATCCTTAACGCACACCTATTCATATTCCAATCAAGAAATAATCCAAAGAATATCAAAAACGCATTCAAGGAATACAAAAAACGGTAAACCATTATATTTCGAAATTGTTATTTTATTATTACTATACGTCTCTGTGAGAAAAGTAACAAATGGTATTTATTAAAAAAGCTACTAATTTTTCTATGGTTATTGTAATTCTCATGCTTGAATATATTAGTTCAATAGTTGAAAAAAAACAAAATAATTGTATACTCAGGTCTGAGTAACACATTATTACTTTATATGTTACTAACAAAGAAGAAAAAACTTTGAAATGATCTACACTCAACGTGAATGTGTGTAAAGGCAATATCAAACTCGTTGGCAATGAATTGAGTTTTGTTTTGTGTACATTTGGAGGCTATTGTGTTGACCTAATATCAAACTATTATATTACTTTGAAACATATGAAAACTATTGTCCAGCTCAGATAACCAACTTAGTCTATTCATTTGTTTTATTGTTTCTATAACCACTTTAAAAGTTTTAACAAACTTTAAATCGTTATTTAGATAAATTTAATATATTTTTTTTATTATTGTTATTATATTACTTATAAATTATTATTATTCGAGGGCGCAAGTTTAATCACCTGGTTGACTTGTGCGGTGCACGACTGAGTTTTACATTTGCGTCCCCGTACTAACATGATAGTAAACTTGTTAGTTCTGGTTTTGTTATTAATACTCTACTTGTCAGTACACCAGATAATCGTATTCTTGATATCTGAAAGCTTCCATTCCAGGTGATTATTTTTGGTCAATTTGACGTCCCCCCTGTAATACATTCTATGAGGCGATTTATTTGTTTTAACATACAGTACACATGCAATATGTCTCCTGTGTCCCACAGTGTATTTACAAAAATTTATAAAAATAACCACCAATTTACATAATTAGACACATCTATAATCATAAAACATCAAAATTTGATTAGAGAGGATTAAAAATTCTTAAACCCATTAAACTTAAAACAGATTTTTGTCGTGATAATTTTACATTACTTAAATTAAAGGAAAAGCCACAATATGAAAAAGGAGTGTACAGTGCAAACTGTATAACTTATGAAATGTCACCTGTTTGTGGGAAATTTAATCATTATACTGAAAGAGAATGGACAATAGATAAGTGCACGTCGTAAGGAGCTGTCAAGGACACCTGGTTTAATTAAATGGAAAGGTCCCCGTCTCTGCAACAAAGATGTAGGATCAACTCCGTTTTGTCTTTGCCTTTGTCTTTGTGTACTTAAGACTTCCGTTGGAATTAATTGTGACTATTGCTGATAAATATTGTTATCTAATTATATTGAATCAAAACAGGTTAGTCCGTCTTATTGTGGATTCATATATCATGTTTGGATTACATAGTTTCCCATTTATGTTACAATGCTATCTTTTACTACAATATTATCATATACAAACAAAATTAAATTAATTAAAACTTAATATAATAAAAGAATAATGAGGTTGAATCCATTGGCATAAGTAATTGATTTATGGTTTCATCATACTTGTTTAAATTGTTTAACAAACCATGTAAATATATCACATTAATAATAATTGTGAATATATGACGCCATACTGCTCTTAATATTGAAGGGAAATTCTACAAAGTTTATATTCTATTAAAAAATATTGGGTTTAAATTAATGTTTTACAAAAAAATTTGGGATATTCGTTTACATAATTTTTAAAATAGATTATATAATCGGAAAGTTATCATGCCATATTATAATTTAACTATTTTTTAGTTTATGTGAGTATTTTTTTAAGGTTACCGAGACTAATTCTATTCAACACTCTCCGATGAGAAAGGAAGGTGCTCAGGTGCTTTTAAGTCCAGAAAGGGAACAATTTGCGCCCAAAAAATCTTTATAAGGTTAAAGCTTTTAAACCCTGTGCCTGACCTTTCAACAAAAACAAGAAATAGACTTTGAAGCAAGAAGGAACGCGTTCTTTTTTACAGAAATACCTTTTAAAGCAGATGTATTTGTTTGGAACAAACACGGACAAACTGCATTGACGCGCTAGATCAGTATTGACAGATTTGCCACATAAACAACAGTTGGTTAACCGTGTCTAGTCTGTAAAGTTGTATTGTTGTTGTTTCCAACATTTCTAGTTACAGCGTTTCACATTTAGTCCGTCTGGGGTTAATCGTGGAGACTCACTTGGTATTTGGCTACAAGTTCAGTTAAGGTTCACATTATCACTATGATTTTGTAAATTACACTACAGTACAAATGTCATGTAATTTTTTAATACAGTACATTGCAGATGTTGTAAATTACATCTTATTAAGGTTTATTAGAGAAGGGATATCTAATTAGTTTCTAACATCATTCAGACATTAGACTAACTAATTTAGATCTCCAACGAACGGTTGCAAACATTTTTCCATATTCTACGGTCATAGTAATGAATGATATATTTCCAAATTCTAAAGTCTCTAATTTTCGGTTTGAACCGTCTTCAGAAGAGATAAGAGAGGAAAACCAAGCGCACTGTTTCAGAGGCGGTTGGAGACGGTTTCCATTTTCGTTGAAGACTGTTCAAAACCGAAAATTAGAGACTGTAAGTGTGTGCTTTGGATTTATCTATGTTTATTTTTCTACATTGAACTATATTTGTCCGTTTCAGATCGTATTTCCAACGAAAAAGTATATTATATATATATATATATATATATATATATACACTAAAAACTAAAATTTATCGGGACTCGATTATACTTCATTTAATGACCCTTCTAGTTTTGTTTCTATTCCACGGTCGATACTTTTATCATTTTTTATATAATATATATATATATATATATATATATATATAATCACAATCAAGATTCAAGTATTTAATCTATGGTCTAAAGCTGGCAACATTAGCGTTAGCTTAGAACTGACAACAATAATTGAAATAGTAGCTTTTTTCATTTGTTTAATAAAATAAATACGACAATCGCAGTTTATTGCTTTACAATTGAGAAATCTGTAATTGTTTATTTAAAATGTTTATATATTTTTTAAAATATTGATAAGTATTTCTTTATGGTTAGTTTTTGCATTTACAGAATGCTTAACCTGTACTTTGGGACCTTTGGGATCCCCTATATAGGGTCTTGAAGTTGTTTTTGTTGTAGATGAGAACAGAAACCGCTAAACCACATATTACTTCTTGTAATTTTTGGACTTGCACTACTATGATTTGGTTATAAGCATTAATACAATTCAATAAACTTTTTTTTTGTACTCACAAAGTGAAGTGGTTTGAAAGTTAATACACTATAGTGTATTCCAATATACTTCATTTAACGACCACTCAATAAAAGCTTACCTGAAACAGAAAAGAGTACTTTAGTGTCTAATAAACCAAGTTTTAACAAAATTAAATCCATTGTAACAAAATTGTAATTAAACATTGTTAAGTGAGAATAATAAGGAGGGGTGAAGCGGCCTGTTGATCAAAGGCGAGACAGTTGGTGAACACAGGTGACCACTTATTGATTAGATGCTATCCTTTAATCTACACAGTCTCAATTTCATGTCTGTTTACACTCGACTCCTGTTTGAAGCAGATTGGTAATCAGGATGACCCGTTCAAGTGCTTCCCTATCCAATGAGCTGCCAATATTGCTTCCTTCTCACCCAGAACTAGATAATTTAATCATTGCAGATTGCCATTGCAAATGGAATGACCTCCGGGACTAGTCAGCTTCTAATAATTACCTGAGGTGATTAAATATAGTAGGAATGTCTTATCTCCTATGCCAGGGATTACCAACATCTTTTGACATTTATCTCTTGATAGCCTACTTCTGTCAGTGATGCTACTTTATTTAAAGACAAATATTTATTAACGATTTTTCCATTTTAATAAAAATGCTATAAATTCAAAAAAATTGATACGTGTATGTACACGTTAATTTATATATATATAATTACTAATTTCTTTTATCTCTTTATCTTCCTTGTCTCCGAAAGTTGGCTCCACTGTTCAAGTGTTTCGGTTCGAACGCCAAGCCAGTCGTTATCAGCCTTTGGAGCGATTCACATCTATTCCTGACGACGAGGAGATCGTAATATAATAGTGAGTTCAGTGATTTCTTTTCTATGTGTTCTTTTGAAAATTCTAGTTTATATATATAATTACATATAAGACCTGACACACTTACTATGATATCTCATCTTAGAAATGTTATTATTAACAATGTTTGTTATATTATGTTGAGGTTACTTGTAATGTTAACTTATTAGTTTAGTCGAAGGTTTTGACCAGTTAAAATTGTTGTTCTTTTAAATAATGTAAATTTCATTTTGTTAATAAAAAAAAATTCTTATTTCTGTAAGTTTATTGTTTTATTTATCTCTGAAATACTTCTGCTTATAATATTAATAAGTTTTAACAATTAATTTTCATATTGTTTATATATTGGATGTTGATATGTGATTTCTTATTATCCATTGTTTGTAGGCATATGATATTTTAAATTTTGTAGATTAATCCAACAACATATTAGTACGATTCATAAATTTGAAGGCATCTATCATGTTTTCCTTCTACATCCAAAATGTTTAATCTAACACTTTATAGTGTTTCTATTTTGCAAGAAAATTTATTAAAAAATTTTTAGGTTTATTTAATAACCAAAGAAGAGCTTAAAATTAGTATTCATAATGTAATAAAATTGAAAAAAATACATTTTTATACTTAACTAATAACCAATGCAATGGGATTAATAAACACAGTATGATTTTTTTTAACAACACTGTATCAAATAGATATGAATTTGTTCAAGAGAGCAACATATAGTAGAAGAAGAGTATTCGTTACACAAATCCATCATATCATAGAAAGTATCAAAACATTTTTATGTGTGACGACTGGCTACGTTTTTTTTTACATTTATGGATTCCATCATATTATATTAACTCATTGAAACATTTAAATCCTTTATGAAACCTGTAAACAACATTACTTGTGCAATTTGTTATAGTGTGGAATTTACTCTTGATGGAGAATTTCAAAAAACTACGCCTCCAAGCAAAAGAGGTATAATATCAATACTAAAAACGCGTTTCGAACGCTTAGTGTTCTTCTCCAGGTTTACATCTAAAAAACTTTAATAAAAAAATCAACGTCAATCAAACATATCATATAATCTATATGATGCATCCTTGAAAAAAAAAAACTTAATGTCATATTTAGATTCAATTGTGTTTATGAATCACATTACCTTCAGGGAGCACTAAAGAATGAGAAATGTATAGTCCGTTTGGTTTTATATTACAAAAGAGATAGTAATTTTAAGCTGATTCTTCAAGTTGCCAGGAAGTATGATATTATGTTTACTTATAGTAAATTTGATTGTAGGCCACGCCAGATTCTTATGTTATATGTCTATGTTGATATCCTATTCAAATGGTGAGTGTTATAAATATTTTTGAATCTTAGTTAAAATGATTACGACTGATAGTAATGTAATATTGCATATTACAATGACTGATAGTATGTGATACACTCCAGTGCAATATTTTCTAATTATCTAATAGTTATACCTACGTAAAAACTGGCACATGTTAAGTTAACATCTTATAAGGCTTACTAAGTAAAAGGGATTAGTCAAGTATCATAGAGGTTACCGAGACTCAGACTTTCCTTTGTATTTCAAATTGAATTGAAAATTGTACTATTTTTTAATTTATTTTTACTATATTTAAGAAAAGTACATTTTTATATTTCAATATTAACAATGACAATGGGATTAATAAACACAGCAGGATTACTCTTAGCAGCACTATATCAAATAGACATGAATTTTGATAGCCGTAAAATTAATAAATTGAATCAAAAATGAGTATTCAGGAAATTCCTTAACTCTTAATGAAAACTTAAAGAGGTTATTAAATACTAATAAAAATAAGTTAAAAAGATAGCTATCACGGTAATAAATATAACTGTTCTGATACATATGAATGAAGGAGAAGAGGTTCCTATCGTTATTAAACCAATAGATGCTTTTCTGATGTTAGTTAAGCTCTCCTGTTTCCCGTAAACTAACTTTCAACACCATGTCACTCTTAGAGACACCACTGAACAAACTTTCTCACTACAACTTCTCTATACTGCCACTTAAAAATAAGGTATGTAGCTATTTAGCTTGTATACTACAACAAAATTCATTTGTAGTACTCTTTGGAGTAGCTTGTGTTTAGATATAACTTGAAGAAAAACATTATATCCATCAAACTGGTTTTATTTTAGTAAAGCTTCTTTTCAATTGGAAACATTATGTTTATATTCTTTAAAAAAATATCTCATTTTCTCTAAAGAAATAAAAACGATTGTGGAAATCAATGAATAAATACAAGTCCCATATAACTATAATTTCATGAGAACTTCTTTACTTTGATGACTATTTTAACGAGAAGTATTTTATCTAATACATATGTTTTACTTTCCAAAAGTTATTGGGTAGATTATAATTAAATCTGCTTAAATTGTAATATAACAAAGTTATTCGCCTGATTTAAAATACAAAGGGATTGTTTAAACTATCTCTTTTAAATGCCAAATGTTTAACTCTCCCAATTATAATTCTATGGAGTTGGGCGAGTTCACAAAACAAACAAAGCGAACATTGTTTGCAATGTTACAGTAGAACGTTAGAAACTACATATTTTATAGTGCACTTTAGATCGATCCAAATCCACTTGATTAATCTTTCTACTCAATTGTATGACTTTTAAACCATAAAATAAAACATCTGCTGGTCTAATGGCACTATAATTTAATAAATCAAGATAACTTTGTTAAAGTGCGTCGGTAATCAGTCAACAGCCGTATTCAGTTATGTCATCCATACAGTTATTAACTTATTACTGTATACATAGAATACAATAAAACTGTAACTAAATTAAAAATTAAAAAAAAATATTCCTTTGTGGATATGAACCAGACAACAATAAAAACTTCATGGATTTACCATAAAAACTAACACTGAAAATAAAAAAATAGTTCGTCTCTGTAGTTAAAAGTCATAATAACAGCCTAGATCTTAATACTTTTATGCAAAATATGTTAACATTTTTTTAGAGATTTAAGCTTTAAAATTATTTCAGTAACTATAAATTATATTTTCACATTATCACAGTTAACTTTAACGACTAATAAGAAGACGTATGCTGTCTTTAAAGAAATCATTATGTTGTAATAATAATGACAGTATTAATTGTATTACTGCATAAATAATGTATGTAATAAAATCTGGAATGTACTGAATATTTTGTATCCTGTTTACAGATTAATGATAAGTATGTATATACAATTAGGAGAAGTTAACCATTTAACCACATATCAAATAAATAATTCCCCATAACTTCCAAATGTTTTGAATGTAATTCCTTTGGTAAGTTATCACACGTAATACCTGACAAATCGTAAACACCAATAAAAAAGTTGAAAAATGTATCCAAACAGGAATTTAAAGAAAACGAGGTAAAATATGCAGAAGAATACGTGATGAAATACTGAAAAGAAAAACAACATAAAAAAGAAAAACAACAGAAATACAAGCTATGAGGTCTTTATTTAACTTCAATATCATCCAAACATTTATTTCCATTGTTTTCCATTTTCCTTGTGGTTTTAAACTTTATATATAAATAAAAACTTGCTCAAATTTTCTGACAAACCGAAAAATTTTGGCCAAGTAACCCGTTGCGTCTGCAACGTGTTTGGTCTCCCATTCTCTTTTCTCCTGAAGACGATAGCCTACGAATTTGAGTTTTGTAAGTGTGTTTTTTTACTCTCTGTGTTACACTTCTTCAATGATTCCGAACACGTATTGTGCCCAGTTAGGAACGTTTTTTCCGTTTATTGAATGAACTATACATTAATACATATATAATTTATTATTTCAATGATAAAATATAGATTATATATGGAATATGATTATATTGATGATTATAGATCCCCTCGGCAGGAAATTATGGAAAGAGGAGATTGCAATTGCAACGTGTCAACTGGCAAAAAATAGTTCACTTCTTTATTTGAAACAATATAGGTGTCAGAATTGTATGGCAAAACAACACATGAAGAATACCTGACACAATAAACGAATAATATATTGATATATTGAATAATAATATATAATATACAGTAGTATATATAGTATAATATAAAATAATAGTATAAATCAAAACGGTCTGCCTGAAGAACACATACTAATAGCAATAATATGATTAAATAGTCAAGGACTAAGGAGAAAATGTATGCTCATATCCCATAAATATTATAAATTTTGCATTAAACAAATTAAAAGATACAGAAGAAAAATTTATTTCATTTGTTATTTTATTATTCATTGTATACAAAATAATATTTCGATTGTATTTCGAACGTACTAAATTGATAACATAAACAGTTCTGGAGAAGATGGATTATATACCTTATCTGTGCATGAAGAAGACATCAAGGTATATATTGATGTTTAATTTGATTACAGTAACGATAAGAAGAAAATATTCAAGCAGTTTTGAATTAGTCATTAGAAAGTGATAAATTTAGGTAGATGTATTCACTTTAAATAAAGTTTTAAAAAAACTGAAGTTGTTTTTTCAATTAGTAATAATCTTAGAACCATCAAAATTTGTTTTCCACTAAATCTTAATGATATATGGTATAACCAGTAAGTTGTTTTTTATAAGTTTGATTGTTACAACATAAAAGAAATGGATGATATTAAAAATGTACTAAATCGTGTATAATAAAATCTAAGATCATTATTTATCATACTACAGAAACTTTGTTTCTTCATTAACCTAAAAAGGTCAAATAGTTCATGAAACACCCAAAATCCGTTCAAAGCATTAACAGGCTATTTCTGGCAACACAAGGTTAATATCTAAGTCAGCTTAAACTTTGTCTAGAGGAAATTGCAATGATTGTATACGGCCGACAGTTTCCCAGCGTTGGAACAACTTAGAGCCAACGCTTTCGTATACAAGCACTGAATTAATTTTGAATCCCTCAAGTCTCAGATAAATTATGGAAGATACGATGGATGAATTTCAGCTTCCAAGCCATCCTTAATCTACCTTCTTTAATAATTCATCATTCTAATTGACTAAATTTGAATCTTTTTATTTTCATTCTGCTTCCCTAATAAACATTACCGTGAATTTATAATGTTATTCGTGAATATAATAACAGTAACGTATATTATGAACTGAAGTTATTTTAGGTCAGTCTTTTTCATATAGTTAACTATAAATATTAATAAGATTGAGCAGTACTATTTTACTGTTATTTTTTTCTTAAAAAAATTATAGTAGAAACAAACCAACTACTATATTATACAATATAGTTATCATTCTTGCATGACCTTATAACATTTACAGATCTGCTTCTACGAACAAATATTAAATCAAAATTACACAAAATAACTATGTTCATATTATCCTCGACTTAAAAAACGCCATAAATGTCCGAAATAATCTCGAAATTCATTTATCATTGTATCACTATACTTAGAAGCATTTTAGAAAAACCTACCCACCCGTCTAAATCTCTAGATCCGAACTCATAATCTGGAGATCAATCTACCCAAACCCTCTACACTGCTACACATCGTTTCCTTCTTCCTCCCACCTTCCACAACTTACACACCTGACTAATAATAGAATGGGACATTTTATAAAATTTGACCTTTAAGTCTTCATACTGCACAATTATTTCACATGACAGTATCCTACCAATAAAGTCATAATCGGCAAAAAATAAAACATGAAAGATGCATAATTGGCTATTTAATTCAAGGCAGTAAACCTATAACCTCAAGATGTAACAATGTTCATTAAGATAATTAATTAAATTTAATTTAACGACACTAAATTTAATATAAGTGGAAGTAAATAAATCTGTAATGTGTTTAAATATATACTTTACACGTATATTTAAGTTACAACAAACCAATAACTATCAGTTTATAACAAACTCAAAATCAGTTTTTTCAATATTTCGTTGTTTTTTTGTTGTCTGTATGAAATTAAATTATAAGAATAAATTCAGGAGATAAATTCAGAAAAATAAATTTTGATGGTATTTTTAACACCAAACAAATTCAAAACGAAAGTATTCCTTAAAGTAAACATTCTATCATTAAAAACGTAAGAACGTTTCTATAATAATGCAACCGAAATATCGTATGCTACATTATAAACATTTTATATAAATTATAAATTAAAGACTTAAATTAAATAAATTTATGGTCGTAAATTAATTAAACTTAATTTAATGGCTCTAAATTTAATATATACGTGTAAATAAATACATCTGTAAAGTATTTAAATATATACTTTACACATATATATATAATGTACAACAAACCAATAATTATGCATTTACCACAGAAAAATAGTTGTCATTAGTTTTCAAGTAAAGTTTTTTTTTACTGGCTGAGTAAATTAGACAGTATTTCAATTTGATCATTAATACTTCTTACAAATTTTACTTTACTATAAATAGAGTATAGTAATAATAAAACTATTTACCTCGTTTTACAGTAAATGGTTAATTTAAAGTAAACCTCATTTCATTTACCTTGAGATTTACATGTTTTGAGGTCGCCAATATATTTTTTAACGATTTTCGTGAGTAGGTGTGTACCAAAAGGGTGTGTGGAGGTTACAGCCCACACCGTTTTGTTAGATTAAATTAATATTTTATACAAAAATGGGTCTTACAGTTTT
Organism: Hermatobates lingyangjiaoensis; assembly: GCA_026182355.1. Classification (NCBI taxonomy): domain Eukaryota; kingdom Metazoa; phylum Arthropoda; class Insecta; order Hemiptera; family Hermatobatidae; genus Hermatobates; species Hermatobates lingyangjiaoensis. Next base: position 5,846,772 of record JAPFBL010001928.1, read on the forward strand.
CACGTGTCCCATTCTCTTGTGGAAATATTTTTCAACGGAAACGTAACTTCACATGATTAAAATATGACTGCAAGTACCTATTTACTCCTACACTATCAACTATATAATGGTTTAAGATTATTTTTAAAATAGGAAATTATAATTAACCTAACAACTGCAATATCCAAACTACAAATCAGTTTATTCAATAACCAAAAAGGCCAGTTTTTCAATAAAATGTAAAAATTTTGACCTACAAAAAATCTTTTTAGCTATGATTTGTAATTTATTTGGGATTCAGAGAAATCATATCGTTTGAAGAATTATGATTACATTATACCACCAAACAGAAACTTTAGAAAGCTGAATAGTATTTATTTTTTTCCTAATTGCATAGATGGAAATTATTATTACCAGTACATTATATGGCAGAATTTTTTTAGAAAAAAATTTCTAAATTTAGAAAAACGAAATTTTGTGAAAAATCATACAAAAATTAGTATTTTTTTAGACAAAAAAAAAAGAAAAAATTGAAATTATTGACAAATAATGCAAAAATAGCGATAAAAACTGAAAAGTGAACGTGAACTAAGAGATATTCTTCTGTATTTGACAGGTTTGTTTATATTACTTAAACGCCATTTTTTCTCTCAGAATTGAGTTAAACGTTTTTTATTTTAACATTTAATATATTAATTTGAATAAATGATGATTTTTATATTCAATAAAATGTTTAAAAACATTAAAAAAATAAATGAAAAGGAATAATGGATATAATCAAATTAAAACAAGAGAAATCATTAAATACATTATCACTATTTTGACAAAATTTTGCCAGATATTAAAAATATTATATTATTTTATATGATATTATTTTATTCATAATATCTGTTAGTTATGATAACTATACTATAACTACATTAAATTAATACCAAAACTAAATTAATTGTGAACGACTTTCATATTCAAAGTTGAGTGCAGGATACTCTTGAAATTGGATGGTTTAATCTTCTTACTAATTTTCACTTTATTGTAAGTAAAACAGAATAATTATAAAATAATGTGATTTTATTTATAATGTCAGTTAATCCTGACAGATTAATACATGTTATTGTTCTTGAGACCGTTTTTGAGCTGTTTGTGTGTGTTTCGGTATGAATATGTGAACTTAGATTGATTTCAATTTACCTGTCGACTCCAATCTTGAAACTGACAGGTAAATACGTTATCATCAATATACCTCCATCACAAAATGGAAGCTAAACCTAAATGGTTCAATTTAAGATGACTGCTTTATCATCCAAACTAAAATGCTAATAATAACAATAACTAATGTTATCTAGGTATTTAGCTGTAAAAGTTAACTCACTTCAACACATATTTTCACAATAATAACGTTAATTACAAATTAAAAGCTATTAATTACCTATCTTTTAATTACCAATTAAACTTTATAATACAAGTTGTGATTTGATGGGGCAGTTATGTATCCTCAGGTAAAGTACGGACTAGTTTCATTAAATCCCAGATCGTTATAAATATCGTCATATTTAGGTCAATTCTGTAAATGAGAGATTATTCCAGCGATCTAACCTCACTTAAAAAAAAAGGTGCATAACATCTTGTGAAAGGATGAATTCACATCATAGGCTTCTATGGATAGAATACTCATGGTATATGCTGGGTTTAGCATATACCAAATTAGAACCTAAGGATTGCCAGCAAGTTGAGAAAACGTAATATGTTTTATTTGAAGTACCATAAAGTATATTTTCCTGACTAATAATGCTAAAAAACTTAGATGTATTTCCATTAAAGAACTGTACATCTTACAAAGTTAAATAGATTTTTCAAACAGTGTAACTTATAGAATCTATGCATAACTTTAAATATATACTTCTTAATATAGTGTATACATACATAAATATAACTACACTCATCAGACATCAATCTATGTACCGAAAACGTAATAATATTTAAAATCGATATTTTCTTAGTGTTGCAAATTTATTCATAGTAAAGTAGAGAATATTTCATTAAGCGTACAATAGAGTTTATTAAAAACTGTGAATATTCTTGTTGTTGAGAAGAATTCGGGAAAAACCTTCGATAATTACATCGCAATTTTAACTTAGAATTGATTACATTCTACAATGAAAGTAATAAAATATTTTCTGATAGGAAGATGCGTTAGGGAAGGAAATTCAGGATATCAGAATTGAAGTTGATTTCTAATTGTGGCCACAGGGTGTTATCGCTGTTGGAATGGGGTGAGTTATCTGCTACCAAGCCTGGTATAGCGGCCAAGCGAGGATGGCTGATGGTGGGTGGGAGGGTGGGGGCGGGATTAGGGCACAGCCACTTTCAACCCCTGCCATAGACCTGATGACGTCATCACCCCCTAATCCCGCCAATTTCAACCCCCCTTATCACCAATCACCAAAAAGCCATACATATCTATCATGATTTCTCCTTCGCTGCTCCTCTTTCTTGCCCTATTTCTGAAACGTTAATTTATTTCTTGTTTTTTATTGTACACTGATTTAAATAAGAAATTAACATATTCAAGAAAATTAACGAGTTATTTACTCCAATATCACTTGGTTCCCGTCTCTTATAAATGATTTAAATTTCCACAAAGATTAACCCACCTTCAAGTCAATTAGTATTATCGGGAGGTGAATAAATCTGAGCTGGGTTGTTTTAATACTGCTCTGCAAATATTCAGTAAATATATGAATCCGGTTTGTACTGCAGCATCTTTAGCGTTAGTTAAGATCAGAAAGAAGGGCCAGATTAACGTACTCACCTATGGGCTGGTAGGTCCGGGGTTCGATCCCCACATGACACTCGATTAATTCACGTAAGAGATAAATAAATCTGAGTACGTTGTCGCTCGGAGAGGATGTTAAATTGTCAGTCCCTGGCCTACACGATGTCAGGTACTCGTTAAAGGTCACCACTCAAAATGCACTTGAGTTAGGCTAAATTTAGGACTCCCAATGTGGAATCTGTAGAATCACCAATCAAACAAAAACCCGGTAATCCCCTGAAGTTATCAACCGCTAGGGTATTGGTGTTAACAATAAAAAAAATTATTATCATTTCAGTTGTTAAAGAATTATTAATAATTCAAAAAAACAATTAATAGTATTAAGATATAAAGAATCAAAAATGTACTATAAAGTACATTTTTTATAATCAATAATGCTAATAAGATGTGATACATTTCCAGGAAAGAACTGTATATCTTAAGAATGTAAGTAAGATTTGTCAGATGGTGTGACTTGAGGAGTAATACAAAACGTTCAATGTACACCCCAATTAACTAGATCAGAATGGTAAATCTTGATTTGCCTACACTCATCGTAACTACAAGTGAACTTATTGCATAGTAGTAATTTCATAATTAAAAGAAAGGGACCATTTTTTTTTAAAAAAAAACACTGATTAAACTTTGCTTAGGTTAACCCAAATGATGAATTAAGTTAATGTACACTGGTTCCACATTAAGCCAGTCTGGGATCAGCAGAGTTCAGTTTTCGCGTTGTTAGAGTCATATTACTTATGATAGTCCAACATCCCTGTAATATAAGAAAGGGGCAATAATTGCTAAAGTCTCAATATGTACTACAATACACTATCTTCATAATAGTGTTTAGCCGACTAATTTTAGAGCTCACCTTCTCAAAACGAGCTACTTTTAAGTTTGATTTCATTGTTATCTGTCAAACGGTATGACCCGTATCGTGTTCAAAATCTTAAAGACTTACTGTATTACTATTTGTAATATAAACTCGCACATTCCTGAGGTGAAGAGAATTTCATAAATATATTCAAAAAAGTTTTTCAATTTAATTGACTGGTATACGTGTTATATAATTTATTGAATGTATATTATCTAACTAATCTCAAATGAATTAAAGTTTTTTGTAGTTAAAGAACCAAATTAAAACTGGCATACTTATTTAATATATGTTTTCAGTTTTATTATTATTTTTTTATTCAATATGTTCCATTTAAGTTATATATGCACTTAATTACAGTAATACTTTGGTTATCATTTAAATAATTGTTTGGTGGTAATATTTATAGAATTCTTTAAACGTTTTTTTTACAATTTTTCCTGTTAAAAGTGGATTGCGAGGATTACTCTTGCGTTACCAGTTGTTTGTGTATTCTCGTCCTCTGTGATGACAATTTCCTACAGTCAAACAGCTTGCTAATAACTGTTTGAGAGGATATTCAATCACGAATTCAAGAAGTCATCGTAAATATAAAAGCGATGGGGTGTCCCTTGAACGCTCTTGAATCTCGTAATGAACTGCGTGTTTTCATCGTTTATGATTATGTGATGTTTGTTTAGAGATATTATAAAAATCATAGTAATGCATTAAGCACTGTCCATAAATTAACCTTAACAACCATAAATATAAAAAAAATAATTCTTTCTACTCAATATTAATTCAGATATATATGGATCATCCATAACTAAAATGAGTTCTAAGCAACAAACGTGCCAAACTTTTCTCACCCTAGTAGAGTGCTAAAGATAAAAACGAATGATTGTGGGGAATTGAAACAATTACTATAAATGAACTTACAGTTAATATCATGTAAAGCATAAATGAATAAAACATTATCAGAATATAAACTGAAAAAAAAACACAAGGCTAATTTAAAATTGCTCCATAAGGACACCTGCATTACTAATTAGTTCTTCTCAAAATATAGTCTAATGAAAAACGCAAATTTTAAACGCTTTTTTGATAGTGACACCTTGAATGAAGTTAATCAAAATTCTGACCAATAAAATTTGTAATCGATCATTTGTTTTCATTTTTTTTCTTAGTTTGTTTATTTTTAAAGTATTTTAATGTAATTCAACCAACTTTTTACATTTTTTTTCACTTATCAATGATTCAGAGGTAGTCACGATCTAAAAAGTTACACTCATACAACTGTTAATGTGTAATTAAGCATACTACATAAGTATATTAGCTAATACTTCACCCAAACGTTCTTTGAATTGATTGGTAATATGCACAAAAACCTATTTATTTAACAATAATACCTTTCTAAATTATGTATGAACTAGTATTTGATGAGAAAATCATTCAAATAAATGGTACTCTTTTTCCTTAAATAGAATGCCGTTCGGTTATTTTTATACTGCCAATAGACACACAAGACCGACAGATAAATACACAGGTAGTCACTTCATTTTTATAATTATAGGGAAATAATATTTGAGTAATTTTCAAAGATATAAAACTAATATTTCTATTGATTTATCATACATTCAAAGAAAGAAATGTCAGAGTAAAATTAGAAATGTGTCTATCAAAATTGATCTGCTATTGTGTATAACAAGAAAATAAGTATTTGTATCAACATTACATGAAATTATCTGTTATTATCATCGCAAGGTTAAAATGAAATTTGTTAGACCTACTTCCAAAGATAATTTATATGACATTGATGTGACTCAGTATGAAACTTGATATAATGGTTACCGTTAAACTCGTTTCAAAGTACCATTAACTTGGACAGTGTTTCAAAATTATTACACGGTTCAGATGTCTGAGTGGTTGAGATTGTTTTGAGTTTTTTTGACAATTAAATAGAAAAGAATGTCTCCATTTCATTTATGCGTTATGCAGGTATTCCTGTATATAAAATTTTAAAAAAATTATAATTTATGTAAAAAAAAACTGTTAAACACTTTATTAAATTTAAAAAGTAAACTACATACTAAATCGAAAGTTAAGCATCTAATTCCTAAAAAATTATCAAAAATATATATTTTTGTCTTCACTTTATAAGTTAATATTCTGAAATAATACTTAATAAAATTTACCTCTATATTATATGGACAATAATCAAATAAAAAGTAATGAAGCATAACCAGTAAAAATCGACAATTAAATAAAGAAGAACACCTAGAAGAGAAACTGCACACAACAATGGCTTCTCAGTAAAAACTGTTACGGGAAGAAAAGACGCATAATATATTAGAAACTTCCTTGTTCTATATTTGATAACAGAATGGTATATTTTTCAACGCTAAATATAGAGGTAATAAATCATACGTTTTCACTCAAATATGAATAAAACATCAGAAGAAATATAAAATTGTTTTGCCTATATATTAATCATTTATTCGTCCATCATACATGAACTGTCGTACATGCTTTTTTTTCCATAGATTGTTAGGTGCATATTCAAGCGGTGTTATACAGTCAAAACATAATCTTGAGAACCACACAACGCACTTTTTCTGATGCCCCAAAGCAGCAAAAAACTATACTGCATAACCTTTACTAATTGCACAGTGTTTCAACCGTAATTCGTGACAAAGACTTTGCCAAAGCAATTAGACAACAAAACAAAAACTTTAATCTAGGTAGCAATGCCACATGCCTCACATTTATAGCTTTTTTTTCTTTCCATACGAATAATTAAATGGAATAACTGAATGATTTGCACTAATACTATATAATTAATGCATAAAATAAATAATATATTAATGAATAATATAATATGCACTAATAAATTAATAAATCAAACTCTAAAAATGCATTTTTTTTATAAGCATTCTACCGAATACTCCAAAATATCTAATCGTATTTAAGTACCCTAGAGATGAAAAATCAGTAAATACGTTTTAAATAACCATAAATTTTCTATTTTATTTTTTGATAAAATAATAAAAACTAAAAACCACAATGTATTAACTATGGGAGCTAAAACATACAACTTGTTCGAAAATAAATCTAGCCATACAAGGCGCGATATTCAGACAAATTTCTGCAGGTTTAAGTATAAGAGAAATACTGCCAATTTGGCAAAATATTGCCAGAAATATTGGCAACCTTTTGTAAAGCCAATTACAACAATTATAATTCGTGATAAATACATCATTGAAAAAATTAAAAACGAAAATTAGACATAGACTTTGAAACTAAAATGGTTTTTATCTATGCTAATTGATATGGTTTTTTTTATCAAATATCAAACTTTTATCTAATATATTCTGCTTCACACATTTTTAACTTCACTCACCGAATCTATCATTTCTGCCACCTATACAGCTATTAGCACGACAGCTCGATCAACTATTCATAAACACTAAGCTACATAGTCTGAGTTCTCAAGTAAACCGTACATTTTATGAACCGTAAGTCTTAGTAAAACTAAATATAATTATAAATCTTGAGCATACATTAATAAATGAGCATACTTTTATTATAAATAAAAGTCATAATAATACAAAATTGTATCAGCAAAAAATAATAATAAACTAAATTTAAAAGTCAATCATTTGTATGAATATAGTAATTTATAAAATATTATAAATAATATCAAACGATGAATGGTATTATTTATAGTATACTCCACCTAATAAACGACAATACACCACTTATTCAAAGTTGGAGTCACCTTAGAGCAGATACGAGTTAGGTTTCGATTGAATCTTTCAATTTGGTCGTTGGCAGTCATCCTGTCTGTTGGAGCTTTAACTAGTTTGTAAAACTTTACTATGAATAGATTATAAGAACTGTCCATTAGTCCGAGGTAAAGCACCCCCTATATCATAAATAATTACGAAAGGTTCAGTAACTATGTTGCTTGGTGTATTACCATCATTTTAGCTAAGGTTTTCTTGAGAGAGAATGATGCGACAAATTTAAACAATCCAACAACGATTTTGTAAATAAGTTTCCAACAATTTGGAGTTTCCTCAAGGATAAATAGTAGTCTATTTGGTAAGTTCCTTCTAAGAATACTATGCCATTCTTACTTAACTTGGCCGTACAGCAGATTGTGAGTTATAAATTTAAACTAACTGAAGATTTAAATTTCTTATTTTTACTTTAAGAAACTCGTAAAATTTATGAATTACGTAAATACTTTACCTATTTTGAGATAAAATTTTATATCCTAATGATTTAAAGTAATAATTGAAATTTTCATATTTTCCAGTTGAATGACTAAAAGTTTTTTATCGTTTTTGTAGTATACTAAACCATTTTGCAATTCGCAGATTCTATGTTGATTAGTCTCAAAAAGTTTATTACACTCCCATCTTGAGAGTGCTGCATAAGTGACTAACAGTATATAATTTACAAAACCAAACGTTTTTGATTTTAATATTAATAATCAGAAATATTTTAATAAAGCTTGTCGCTTCCTTAGGTAAATAGCCCCATTCAAGCAGTATTTTTAAATAGTCTTAATGGACATACAATAGAAATCTACCTGTAAAAACCTTCTGTTAGTAGGTGAAATTTAATAAGGTGAAACGAATTTTCTAAATCTAATTTAGAGCACTTTTCTTCTGAAAGCCTGCTTAACTGATTTTCAATAAGGGATAAAGAATATTTATCTTTTATTGCAATCTTATTAAGTTTACTAATTACTAGTAAAAACTTAATCAATCTAGAAACATAAATCTCCAGGTTTTGTTTACAAGAACTTTTCAGAGATATAAACCGTCAGTAATGATTCTTCTTATCAAGAGATAATCGAAACATGTTTATAAACCAAGCTTTTGTGTATGTGATTTAATTTAAGGTTGTTCTTAAATAATTTATGACTAGGTATCAAATCAATACCTATTTTGTAATTTACGACTAATTTTTCAGATTATATTGAATTTAAATCAATATTCATCATTACTTCATAAAAACAATATTTCCCATTTTATAATTAAAATTTGCACTAATTAGTAATTGAGAATTTTAGGATTATTAAAACGTATAGATTTAAACAGGCTATTGCAGTAATCAAAGCTAACGATTTGATCAAATATTCATCCAATCCAATTTTGTATCAAACCTTGCGAAATAGACAGAAAATATGCATAGTACCGTAGAGTATAGGCTGCTGAGGTAACGCTAAAAAAATTAAAGCTTTATATATACCCACAAGTGTCACAATAAACGCACGTGATCCTATTATCAAAGAAATCGCAAGAAAACACAGTAACAGAGTAAGAAATTCTTTCTGTTTTGTCTCTATGGTATTATGTAATTAATTATAACGATTAATTAATCGTAACTTTAGTTTAGTTACATGGATATTTATTTAGAGCTATACAAAAAGAAAATTGAAAAGCTGCATAAAATTGAAAAACAAAACCATGAGTATTTATTTAAAATATACCTTATACAATGAATTTTAATGATGATAAAACTTAGTATCACTATTATATAAGAAATAATTATACGAAATTAGTTTATTTTTAATAAACTAGTGGTAATTATGATGATTAAACTGAACCATGAATTTTAATGATTAAACCATCATTAAAAATGAAGAAAACCTACAATTTTAAGTTGAACTTTAAATAAATGTTCATAACTTTGTGTGCATTAAAAAATTTTGTTTGCACTTATATACTAATAAATATATACCAGTTATGTCCATGGTAATAACAGGTATATATTAAAAAGACCTTTCATTAATAAATATTTGATAAAAAACTTGAGGTTGTTAAGGTAATTGATTAAAAAATGTTCACGGAGTGAACAATTTGGTTACCAATATATTGATAATTATCAGATATCACAGTTTACTATTTCTATTTCACGGTTATGTTACCTATTTACCATAATTATAATTTAAATATTTACGTGTATTTATAATTTTTAGAGAAGTAAATAATTATATCCGATTTATAAATATATTTATATCCAAGTTTGTATCATTGATATAACGTTATTTCCTCTTCTCCCGAACGGTAGTAAGAAAAAATTAGATGACTTTGCTACGCAAGTATTAAAGGTATTTGATCTTTGAAAAAACATTTCTCTGACTTCAAAGCTACTGCAAGATTGACTTCAAATGATAGATCTCAACTGCGGAAGTCGCCAGTAAAAGAGGTGAACCAATTTCAAATAATCTTGTTTGATGTTACAGGAAATGTAGAAGTCGATTTTATATTAACGGGGAGTAATATGGAATCCATTTTAAATTACTTGCAAAGGCAGGTATAATCAATTTCAATCTACATCCGGTTTTCTTAGATAACCCTGTTTAACGAATATTTACATTACGTGTATATATAATTTTTTTTTTATGTTACAAACAATCTGAAATTATAAATTTAAAAATAGCTGACAATAGTAAGAAAAATAACAACAGCATGGCCGATGAAGTTTTTCATCACTTAGTCAAAGTCAAAATTTTTAAATGTCTAAGTCACTTAGACATAGAGTTGACTACCTTAACTCTTAGTTATTTTACTGAAAATTATAGAAAAAACGGCTAAGTATAGAGTAGTATTAAGGACAAAACAGGACAGTTAAAAACCGTTGAACTCCAAATCCATAGACTTATCATTCACGAAAAGTAATACAATGTTACAACATGATTAATGATAGATGTCAAGTAGTCATGACTGCTTATGCATCATGGCAGTATCGTGAATGCTTCCTAGGAAGTGATGTTTAGTATGACGTCAGGAGAAGAAAGCGTCACTAGATTTACATTTCTGATTAAAATTGTTACATCAGGTTTAGAAAAGTAACATTTTAACTTTTTTTTAACTTTTACATTAGGTGAAAACTAATTACATTTGATTCAGAATTGTTGTTGATTAAAATTCACAATTTAAGGATGAAAAGTTAAAGTTTTACAACTCTTAGTTTAGGTTTTAATGAAAATTTAAACATTTTTTAGGTTGATTAGAAATATGCTCAATTAAGGCAAATTGTTAAAATAGGTCACACATTTTTTTTTGACCTAACAAACCAAAAGACCGGTTATTTGGCAAAAGTTAACATATGTTTGTAAAATTTTTATCTCGTTCAAAATTGTGATTATTCAAAAGAAGATTTTACTCGAAATAAGATGAGTTCAAATTGATACAGTGGTTAGATATAAGCACACTCTTTTTCGAGTACCTAGCTTCTACAGTAATATTTAGATTTCATACAAATAACTTCACTCGATTGTATTAATAAATTTATAACTCCATTCTTACGTTCGAAACGCGTAGTTTGAATTAGAAATAAACTGCTTTTGTGTGGAGACTTTGTATTATTCATTTACACCAGTAGGAATAAATACCACACAATAACGGATTGCACAACTAATGAGTTAAATAGCGTGTTAATATATAACCTGTCGTGTAATGAGTCTATCTGAGCTGTTTATCTATTTGGAACTTAAGATATTGCATTCTGGAACTTGAATCTCTCAGTGAAACTTGAGAGAATTTTCAACTAACCAAAAACTAGTTAAACCACTAAGTTTGGAGATTTATGGCTAGAATTTTCTGTGTTCAATAAGATACTTCCCTATTGACACTCGATTCAGCGGAGAGATATGTGCTACAAGAATGATACTAGAAACAGGATCATTGTCATATGATAAAATTTTACTGTTCATGCAGGACATGGAACAAGCGATCATGCGTGTAAAAACAAAAGTATACGAAATTTTTGTTTTTTTTTTTCGTTTTTTCGATGGTAATGGTACCTGCAATAATACTATTCACATTTATTAAACACCAAGACTGAAGAAAATGTTTACTGCTAGTTAGTTTTAGATGTATCTCAGAAATTTTGAAACCATAGGGTAAACTACTTAATTAGGTCAATAAGAACAGATCCCTTTTTGTCATTTTATTGCCAAACAAATAATCTGAAATTTATATATTTATTTTATTCATACTCACATATAGGGAACACTAAATACATACTAAGCTATTTTGATATTAAGACAATAAAGTTCCTTTTGCTTAACTCACTTCTTACCACAATCAGTAGTATTTATTTCCATTGTACATATCTGACAGACTTCAGTACGATTCACTATAGTGTTACATGTAGTTTAATTATAAATTTGTTGGATTTACACATGTTTTAAACGCATTTAGGCAATATCAAACTGGAGGTAAAAGAACCTGAAGACGTATAAATGCATAAAAATTAATATTTTTTTTTTTCTATTATGATAGAATTCCCCTTGCAGCAAGTAAAACTGGTTTCAATTTCAATTTCTGAGCCAGATCTGAAAAAGTTTGACTCTATTCGGTAAAACTACATTATTCCAATAAAAACTATAAACAAACCTTGTTTCAATTTTTTAAGGTTTTAATGAATGCATTATTGATGCATTTTAAACATTGACAGTTGAAATATATATATATTTATTGCTTTTAACTAACTTTTAAGATGTCAAGAACATCTGAGAATTGCAATTTTTGATAAAAATAAAAGAGGAATCAATAGCTATGTGACTTGCGGTCTCGGAGGATAGCTTTGGCGCACTATATAGATGCGAAGCAATGTTGCGTTAAGAAAGAAATGGCAGGGAAGATAAGGAGGGTGAGGTGTCTCAAGGGAGGCGTGGATTGTGATACCGGGGGCAAATCAAACACCTTTCCCGTCATTGCAGTCGATAGCTTTCCACAATGCGCCCTCAACCGAGGCCAGCTCTGACCAGCTCCAATTAGAAATAACACTTTAGCCTTCACGCCAAACCCCTATTAAATCCTAAATAAAATAGACATAGTGTAAACAGTTATATTCATTATTCAGACTTATGAATAAAAACAACAAGTACAAATAATACTACAAGAAAAACAGAAACAGGGAAAGGAGAACAATATCGACTAACTAAACATCATCATATATTAATATTATTTTAATATACTATGACATCATTAAATTATTAGAATTATTAAATCTATATTTATTTTAATAAATATTTTGGTTTGAATAAGCATGCCGTATCACTTGTATCGTATTTCACTGATTTTGATGGCATTATTAATAATATTAGTATAATTAATTATTGTTTATTAGAATAATTGTACAGTTTTATACAAATCGTTGTAATTTAAATGTATATAAAACTGTGTGACGTATGCAGAATAAAGATACTTATACGAAATAATATCCGTAAAATATAATAAATGTCGTTATTCTTGAAAATTCAAAAGAGTTGTGGTAAAAAATATAAAAACAATGTTTATATCAGTACCCACTTCCAGTTATTAAAGTTTATAATAACATTTAGCCGTTATTTAAAACATAAGGGGTTTCAGCTTTACTTGGTAGGTTAACTCAGTGGCAACGTGTTCGCCTCACTCTGGCAGATCCGGGGTTCAATTCTCACTCTGGTTCTCGATTTACTAAATTACCAATTTAGTAATTACTCATTACTCAATCCTGCGATTTACTAATACTCTGCCTCATTCCCTCAAATAACTGATGCAATCTCAAGAATGCCACTACATGTTAAAAATACCTACATTACGTCTAGACTAATTTTCTGTTCTTAAAATCAGTAAAGACTACAGAACACTTGATTTCATAAATTAATTTTAGGTTGTTTTTAAGTTAATTAATTGGTTTTATGAAATTATAGAATAAATTGTTAAGTGAAAAATAGAAAACTACTTTAAAATGTCATAATACAAATAAATACTCAAATACTTGCAAGTTAAACATTTTTGGACATTAACTACAACTATTCTAAAGGTCTCATATACTTAAATTATATTAATTAGTAAAATATCAGTCATTTATATTTTGAAAGTAATGTAAATTACCTTAATTGTATATCATGATTATCAAAAACAAAATATTTAAAAAAAGTAAGATAATATGCTGGTGTAATATTGGTTTTTTGTATATATTACTGAATTAAAAACTACAGAATACCAACACCCAAGTTTTTCTTTTCTTATGTAGCAATAGTTATTTCATTAATGTTTTTTTTTATGTACTAGAACAAAATTGCGATGTTAAATTACTTTACAGTAAGTAAACAGTAGTAGAATTGATAAATAGATTTAATATGTTGGAATAACTCAAAAAAAGATCTTGTAAAATATAAATTCAAAAGAAATATCTTAAAATATTTGCAGTTAGTTTATTATGTTTTAATATTATATCAGATGGCTTACCAATTTGATGGTATGGCTACTAATAATCACATAATTCAATGATTTTTACGACCCTAATCTATGATAATGGTTATACATTCTTTAATTTGTATACCGAAATCACTAAAATTTCAATAGTTACAGTTCTATGTTACCTTTTTATTGAACCAAAATGTTTATCAGAAACATTTTGTCCAAGGTATTGTTCTAAGACAGCGTATTATATATTCATCTTAATTAGCAGTTTTTAATAGCAAACATTAAAATGAATCAAGTAATTACATAGATCTTAATTAATTAACTGATTACCAGTCTAGTTTCAGTAAACTTTTAAGTGTAGATAACCCTAGGTTTATTGTTGAAATAATACATATTTAGGAACACTTTTACAAATACCAAAATTAAACTCTTTAGCACTTGTTTGAATTGGAATGTTTGATTAAATGTGATATGATTCAGTTAGATCAATTACAAACTTCTTTTAACAACGTTACGTTTTTGAATTTTTCAAAAATGTTTATTAATATGACTACATTTCGTCTACGATTGAATCAATACATTTTATTATATAAACAAATTACTGATAAACCTAAATAAACTATTTATTTGTAAAAATGTGGTGAAAAAAACCGCTTTAAGATAATTTGTATTTACTTAGATTACGATATTTAACTAAATTCAGTTGAGAATGAAAAAATTGCGATAAATTTTGTAACTGATGAAATATTAATGGAGCTACATACAATTATTATAATTTCGTAAAAAAAAAATCGGACGCTCATTTTAAAAAAAGTCTATTATTCAAATGTTAGCCATAATGTTATTTGGCTTTATGTTTTCACCGGCCACCCTTAGCAATTTGAAAACAATAATATTTGAAGACTGCGTAAAAGACTACTGGCTGGTATGCCCACCCAGGCAGCAGACATTCCAAGACACTTGCTCAACATCCCTTTGCCTTCACTTTTCCACTATAATCAGGAATTTGAAGCAGTTACTTTGTCTTTAGTTATTCAAAGTGTACCTTCTTCATTCTTTGTTTCTATATAAAATGTTTAAAACCTGTTAAATAATATATAAACACCGAGATATTATCCCTTTCAAAAACAATATATTTTTTACTAACATAAATTAAACTACTCAGAACTCACTGAATATTAAATGAAATATTTATTTTACCCAGAACAAAATATAACTTTTAATTAAAATTTCAATTAAAAGAATTAAATTGTTTTGAGTTAATTGGTTAGTAATTGAATAAATTGTTATAAGATGTAATTTAATAATAACCAACATTGCATTAGATTTTCGAAATAAAAAATTATAATATATATATCTTTCCTCATTGTCTTTTATATTTCGCTCCCATTCAGACATTGCCTTACAGGTGTCATGAGAATGTTCACAAAGTTCTATGGAATTATGTAGGTTTTTAGTAAACTGATTAAGAAGGTATTTTCCTTTAGGCTACTACTTTGAGCATAAACTGAAATGTTGCAAAATCCAAAGTATAAGATATCTTAGGGTCTTAGTAGTAGCAAGGCGGGTAGATCTAAGATCTGGCAAGTAGGCCAGTTGTCGGAGACATAATTGCCTTTATTGCCGCTTGGCTGTCTGAGCATATGGTTACCTTCCGCTCGGATCCATCCC
This sequence comes from Hermatobates lingyangjiaoensis, assembly GCA_026182355.1. Classification (NCBI taxonomy): domain Eukaryota; kingdom Metazoa; phylum Arthropoda; class Insecta; order Hemiptera; family Hermatobatidae; genus Hermatobates; species Hermatobates lingyangjiaoensis. Next base: position 5,862,304 of record JAPFBL010001928.1, read on the forward strand.
GCACCTCCCGCAGATTGGCTGCCGTTAAAATGGCAAACACTTCTGCTTGGAAGACTGTGGTTTGAGTCCCAAGCGGAAAGCTTAGTTCTATATTTCAATTGGAAATAAAAATTCCCGCCCCCGACCGTCCTGCTTCACCGATCTTAGAACCATCAGTGAAGCATACCAGTTTTAGGGTCTTAGATCAGAACTTCAAAACTGACTATCTCGTGCTCAAGAATCACTAAAAGGCATGTTATATAGTTGAAGACTGCCAATCTTTAACAGAGAACTATGCAGGACGATGCATCTGAATAATGTATTTGATTGCTACTACTACTAAACTTTCTTGATATTTTACCCTCCACCTTTCAACAGCAGAATCAAATAAGCATGACAGAATTCCATAAAGTTCCACTAATGCAATATAATGTTAGTGGAAAGAATATATCATCTCAGATCAGAAAAATAAAAATGCTAATTTGAACAGAATGATTAATTCACAACTTATGACATTAATTGAACAATATACTGTAGAAATTGTAGAAATTTTAGCTTTACTTAAAAACTAATAAAAGACAGATAAGAGCTAGTATTTCAAACAAAAATAACAGTGCAAGAACTTGTAATACTTTTTTTAGTATATAATAATTAGTGTATAATCTGCTTTTAATGAAAATAGTTCCTGCTAATGTAACCTGTTCTATGATAATTTTTCTTTGATGATATTTATATTTATTTTATAACATGAGAACACCTAACTGGGCGATTACAAATTAATAATACGAAGTATAAAGGCTCATAAGCCTGTACTATTAAAATTCTTTAAGTCTGTAGTCTAGTTAAAATTCAACCTATTAAATGCAAGCATGTTTAATATAAATCGAAAATGTTTGATATTTTGTAATTGTAATGAGTTGTATTCTAAGAGTTAAAGTTGTCCTGTGTTACAATTTATAAATATTTCTTACACAATTATTGTAGAAATACAACCATGCTAACAAAGACTAGTCAAAGGTATGAAATCCAATTTTAACAATTATGAACGATTTGAATTATATAAAAAGATTTCACATAAACACGTGAAATAACAATCAATGATCAAACCACAATAAGAAATGGGAAAACAAGACTAAGATCTTTCAACCGTAACAAGCGGTCTTCGTCAGAGTCAAAAACCCCCGTCAGTTGGGTTTTTGACTCTGACGAAGACCACTTGTTACGGTTGAAAGACCTTAGTCTTGTTTTCCCATTTCTTATTGTGGTTTGATCATTGAATTATATATACATCAGTTCAAAACTTTTTAGCAATTTCAGAAGCGACCTCTGAATTAAATGTAACGATACCGTAATATTCCCTCACTTTATGTTTTTCAATTCAGATTAATTTATACACAATAGGATCCTCTTAACAATATAAGTCTGTTATGTCCATATATCTTGTATATTTTTATTTACCTCGAAATTATTATTTGTAACATAGAAGTTCTTTGGATAACTTTTACACCAATAGTTCTTTATAATATATTACCTCAGATGTTCTATGTCGGAAATTGTCGTTAATTCCGACGTTAGTAATTCATATTCACATGAATGAATGATATAAATGTCATATATGGCATACAAATTCAAGAGTCTAAATGGAGTTCATCAAGTAGTACGCTGCCTTTAATACCAGACATTGGAGATTTTAATCTTTTTCATGTGATAGATGGAAATTTTAGCGTTGGCCGACTCCCGGATAGGATGAAAACTTGTCAGTTCCAAGCATACATGAGTGCAAGTTCCCTTCTCTAATTAACTTGTTAATTAAAAGTTAAAGTTACAACTGTTAATGTAGAATTAACCTGGCAATATAACCCAGACGTAACTGACTCAAATAACAAATTAGTCACACTTTCGGCCCCAAGAAAACGTAATTGAAAGACTCTAAGTTTGAAACAATAACAATACAAAAAAAATCTGGAGTGGCCTGCACTCAACGTTACTATAAGAAAACTTAATATCATTGTTCTTGGGTATGTAATATATAATGTCTCATTTACTCTGTTATATGCTTGCTATGAATGTATATTGAGAAAAAATATCTTAGTAATTAGCCAGTTTACAAACTCAACTCAAAGTCGAAGCCAGCTATTCAATATAATTTTAATAATTTATAGTTGGGAGCTTCTAATTTTTGAAAAATATAAATATGAAGTATTAGAATAGAATAGTCTAATTTTATTTCAGTAGATTTGCTCAAAAAAATGTCTAAGTCAATGTAAACATTGTAAACAAATATCAAGAATTAGACAAGTATAGGATAGTCCAAGATAAACAAACAGTTTTTATAGATTTATTGCTCTTTCCCGTGATTGAAATTTCATGATTTTTTTTGTAAATTGCTAAATTTTTTATCCATTTTTTGTCAAATTTTTATAATTTTTTAGTAAGCCGTTTAGCGTCAAAAAAACATTTTCTGAAAACAGAAATCGTACTTTAACGCCTCTTTGGTGAATGTAATTTTGAAACAAAATATCTCATCTCATTTTCCATATGATGGTCTACTATTTCAAGGTATAGTTTCAATTTGATCTGTCAAATGGTATGGCTTGTATCGCTCTCACAAGCTTAGAGATAGAATTATAAGTCAAAATTTTTACTTTTATTAAAAAAAATACTTCCCGCTGTTTTAAAATTCTGAATATATTTTTCACTTGTTTCACTTGTGACCTCAAAGATAATGCCAAGCTTTCAAAACTCAAGGGTTATCAGTTTAGGAGAAAAAATGTTTTTTTTAAAAACTGTTTTTGGCAAAAAAAGTGACTTTCCGTCATGCATAATTCTTCTCAAACAATAGGGATCTTCTACCTTATAAGACCCATTTTCTGTAAAATATCAACTTGATCCATCAAACATTCTGGACCATAGCGTGGTAACAAGCAATGCTAACACTCACCCACCCACCCACACACATACACAGACATCATCGAAATAACTTCATAAAACGATTTTTGGGACCTCAAAATATATAATTCCGTCAAAATCTCGAGATCGAATTTTTTCACGATCACTATGCTTTACTTATAGTAAAGTAAAAAATATATCAGTATAGTGTTGTGTTTCAAAATTATTCCTCTAAAATAAAATTTTGAAAATTCACAACAAAAAATATTTTCTATCTGTAAAATAAACAGAAGATATACTAAAAGAAATTGTATATATATTTTTAATTTTCATTAACTAAAGGTACTTAATTTTTCTACATTTTTGAGGTTTTCTCTTAGAAATTTATTTTTTAACCAACTTTGTGGTCTATATAATCATGTTAGGTTAAAGTAGTTTGTGTTCAGCGTTTTTATACATGTATCCTGAAAATGGTTCGTTTTATTTATTGAAGACATTCCAATGGATAATGATGAATTGATAATGGTTAAAATTATCAATTTATGAAATTATAAAAATGCATGATATTAGTTTTGAAAAAAAAAACATTAACAAATTGAACTAGTTTTTATGATTTTTACTGGATTTATACTGAATTTATAATCTATTAGTTTACAATGAATATTCAATGTTATTTTGACATTTCAAATCATGCATCTAATTGTTTGAAACGTTAACAATATCCATATGGAACAAACGAGAAGCTCGGACACACGTTAGAATACAAGTTTTGACAGGTCCATGTCTCTGGTTTCAACTCCTCATAACTTTGTCTCCCTCGAGCTATTCATGCTGCACCCTTTTGTTAATGTGCGGCCACTTTCTCCAATAGAGATCTGTTGGTGAAACACTTCATTAACTCCAGATATAATTTGCAAAATTGAACCATAAATATTTAGTTATTTATTTATATACTCTGCATGATTCTCTCTATAAACTAAATTCTATTCAGAAAACACAACTAGTTCATAACTCAACATTTTGAACAATTACAGAAGTAATAAAGTTGCTCATAAATATATTATTGGTTAATGAATTAATTAACAACCACCTAAGTCCTTGTTCTGGATTTTTTTAAATACATTTTAAACATTTCTTTTACTAAAGTTAGGTATTGCCCAAAAAATCTAGTTCTTTTTTTTAATGATTTTTTTCAAAACTAATATCATGCAATTTTATAATTTCATAAATTAATAATTTTTACCATTAATATATCTAGCGAAAATACTGCTTGTTCGTTTCCAATGTCTTCAATTAATAAAACGAACCATTTTCAGGATACATGTATAAAAACTATGAACACAAACTACTTTAACCTTACATGATTACATAGACCACAAAGTTGGTTAAAAAATAAATTTCTATGAGAAAACCTCAAAAATGTAGACAGATTAACTACTTTTAGTATGGTTATAATATTAACAAGTAAAGCAAAATGTTCTTTTATAAGAAGTACCTCAACCACTAAAATGAATATATTATTTGTATATTTTCATTACTTTAAATTTAAATGACTAATGAATAAAATAATTTTAGATAACGTAAAATAAAATTTCATGACTCAAGTACATATTTACTTGCTATCAACATTAATTTATTAGAGGAGGTTTATAAGTGCTCATATATTCTAAAAAGAAGTGGTTTTTATTACAAAAGTTGAAAGTATAACAAAAAAAAAGTGAACGACCATTAGTCTTATTGGCTATAAAACTCAATAAAGGCATAAAATATTGGATCCGTTTTACGACATCATAAATTAAGCTTCTTTTACGAAATGCCAAAAATATTGATTAATAGATTACAAGCTTAAAATTCATTTTCAGCATCAAATACATATAAGTATATATATATATATTTGTTACAAAAAAATCAAGGTGACTCTATCATAAAGGAAATCACCAATAAAATAGCAAAGTAGTAAAAGTTCTTAATCAATTTAGATCGTTACACTCCTTCTAAAAGAACTCAATTTTTTCTGAACTCCTTTGAAATTTACTTCTCTGGCCTGAGTTCTTTTCTTCATTTTTTAACACTCAATTGCCCATACTAAGTTTTTCATATTTATGTTATAAATTAAGCGATGATATAGATATATAATATTAACTATTCATGTTTAGTCCTGCGTCAAACAATTCTAAAAGAAGAAAACACCTTTAAGCCAACGATTCGTTTACACTTCTAGACATCTCCAGGGATTTAAGCATTCAATTTGTTTAAGGCTTTTACAACAGCCTTAAAGATGACCAGAAATATTGACCAAATTTTGATTTAAAGCTGTTTTTTTTTTGAGAAATGTTTGACGAAGAACCAATCATGTATAAAACGAATACTTTAGACTATAAGTATGTGTTCATAACAAAACATTGAATTATTTATATGTATATATAGTCGTGCTCAGTCCTTTGACGTGGGGAGATCTCTCTCACTTCGTCCTCGCTTCTAGGCTACTCCTGACGACGAACAACAATGCGAAATATTGAGAATTCAGTAAGTGTGCTTTTTATTCTTTTTTTTTTTTGTGTCGTGCTTTCTGTAATTTAAAGTTTTATATATATATATATATATATATATATATATATATATATATATACAAAACCAAAGTTTATCGGGACTCGGTCAGTTCTTCAGGTTCAAATTAAACTCTCATTGCCAATATTTCGGTCATTATTTAAAACCTTTTTCATAGGAAGAAGTATAAATTTTGAAACAGAAAAACTAAGTATTACATTACAAATTATTTTACAAAGAAAATAGTATGTAGATTTATCTTTGTAAAATAATTTGTAAAGTAATACTTAGTTTTTCTGTTTCAAAATGAAACAGAAGGGCAACAGACAAAACTTCTGCCTATTAAAAAGGTTTTAAATAAAAACCGAAACGTTAGCAATGGGAGTTTAATTTGGATCTGAAGAACTGACCGAGTCCTGATAAACATTAGTTTTGTTTCTATTCACGGTCGATACTTTTATCAATATATATATATATATATATATAATTACGATCAACATTTCTGTCAATTTTTGACGTTCAAAATCAAATTCTTGCTGCTGTTTAAGTTTTTATTTTGAAACCTTTTTAATAGGCCAACAAGCAAAAGTTAATAAGAAGTCGTATAGAAATATCAACAAATGCAATATGGAAATGAATTACTAAAGTTGATGAATATTAGATGTTGAAGTATTTCACAAATAAATCAAATAGCTTACAAAAGTAAAGTTTTTTTTTATCATAAAATAAATTTAGATTATACAAAACAAACTAATAATCTTGACTGGTTAAAACCTTGGAATAGGCTAATGAGATAACATTACGAGGAACCTTACCACTCTTCATTTATTCTTCTAGAATAAATACGGTTTAAATTAGTCATATAATTCCATGATTAATTGAATTTAAATTCTTTTTAATGTACTTACTAAAATATTTTTTTTTAATTAGAAAATGAATTTATATTATGTAAAGAAACTAACTACTTGTGAAAACCGTCACTAAGACTAATTGGATTATATTACAAGTAAACCGCAACACTGTACCCACAAAGGAAACTAAAGAAATCATTATAAGGAAATTAATCGTAGAAATGATATTAAGGATATTATTCTAAAGAGATTATGCTTTAATGAGTTAATTTTTAATTTAATTATTTCTTTCCTTTTATAATTAAGTTTTTATTACCTAATACAATTTAATTTTATTATTTGTATTATTAACACTATTCTAAGATTTATTTTATTTTTATGAAGGCTTGGCTTTTACTATTATTTATATTTCAGTTCCTCTGCTCATATTGTATTTATTACTTTTTTCTTATTCTCTTATCTCTACTTAATTCAAAATGGCTTCTTGTTTACCTTATTCTCTGTCACCGGACGAGTATGCGGTAACTAACTAAAAAATCTGGAGTGGCGTACACTCAACTTTACTATAAGTAAACATAATATCATACTTCTTGGGTGTATATATATATATATATATATATATATATATAATGTTCCAGTGTTGTATAATACAAATGACAAAATGGAAGATGTCAGTAGTCTTTCATTCATGGAGGTAGTAAAGACAGTGATTGGTCAACTTATCAATAATTATGTTTTTTTTATATATCTCACAACTGATGGATATAACATCATTGGTATAACTACTGCTAAAATAACAATTTTGAAAAGCTAAAGTGTAGATTTCGTGGTACGAAATAATCTCTTACAGGAGAACATGGCTTTTGTTCCTGTAGCCAGTGAATCTCTTAGATAGTTTACCTGACCTCCTTCTACATTGAATATTTAAGACAAATTTTCCCATATAAAACTTGAAAATATAATATAATACGAGAGAGAGAGAGAGAGAGAGAGAGAGAGAGAGAGAGAGAGAGGAGAGAGAGGAGAGAGTACAGATAGAACTTTTCTCTATATACATGCATATTTTAAAAATATGCAGATTAGTAAACATCATATTACAAGGTACTCATCGTTTTATATAAATGGTATTTACGAAATAATGTAATCATATTTTTTCATGTAATAATTTCTTAAATATAAAACTGTATTGAATATGACGTTACATTCAAACGTAAAAAAAAGATACCCAGAATAATTCTTCTCATTCATCTAGACTCATTTGTCCCTTAAGGTTTTTTGTTTCCGTTTTAGTTGTATCTAGTTTGAATTAAAAATATATGGTTTGGTTCACTAATGAAATAAGCTATCAGCAATGAATAACTTTTTAATGTTCACTTGTTCAGTCTTCATCATTATTGTGTTGTCTTTTAAAAAAAAAATTTTTCAACGAACATAAGAATTAACTCCATTTTCTATTTTTTCCATGTTTCCTCATTTGGTAATTGAAAACTATTTCAGTTATACCGGCATCCATTTTAATTTCATTAGAGTTCATTTTAATTATGTTGACATTCATTTTAGCTATACCGACACCAATTTTTAGTATTTATGATAAAACAAAACATTTACATGAATATGATAACATATATTTCAATATAGAAACATTATGATGTATACAACATATTAGTTCTTATTATAATCTATTTTCGACTAATTTTAGTATATAATTATATACGAACACAATTATTTTTTTTTCCTTTTTCTCGTCTTGCTATTTTTCTAGATAACTTATCTAGTTTTCTTATTTCTGCCTTCCATTCATTACGTTACTGCGTTTTATACGATTATATATATATTATATATATATATAACAATTAAAATAAGCAGTGACACATAAACTGAAACACAACAAAGACTCACTTTTCAATATTTCGACCGTAATGGCGGTCGAAATATTGAAAAGTGAGTCTTTGTTGTGTTTCAGTTTATGTGTCACTGCTTATTTTAATTGTTATTTGTCCTGCCGGACCGTTTTTCGTTTATCATGATATATATATATATATATATATCAAAATAATCTAGTTTTACTACTCAAATCTAATTCAAAGCCGGCTTTTCAGTACAATTTAAAATTTTTTTATCAGTATACTCCAAATTTTAAAAACAAATTAAATGAACTATTAGACTATAATAGTGAAAAAACTAGATATACTTCAATATTACTCAGCGATAATACGACCTATATACAGAAGAAAATCTACATCTGATATGTTTTGTTTAAAGGTGCAACATATACATTAATTATATATTTTGTTACATATATACATGATAGAATGGAAAGCATCATTATATGTTTCATTGGCATTGATTTTTTTGTATATTCTATTATTCTTTAATCAAATATTAAGTCATTATCTTTCAGATTTTTTACATTAAACCTTTTTTTCGGACGACACTAATTTAAATTTTTTTGCAAATATAAATTTGTGTCAATTAGGGAGAAACACTTGACGGGAAATACTTGCATTCTTCTTGTTGAAATATGACTCAACGTTTGTGAAAATTTATGTTTTTATGTTTACAATTTTATGATAAACATATTATTTTTAATATCACGCATGGTAAATGATATTGAAAACTTTATCAACGATAAACAAACTGTATCAATAATTTCATTTTTTTTATATTAAAAATATGCTTCACACTAAATATTGTACACCATATTTACGATATGATCCATTTGCTCATATGTAAAATATCTAAGACAAATTACCATATTTTGATGTAGTAAACAACACCAGGTGTGTTGAAAGGGTTAAAAATTTTTACAGATATTGATATGAATTAAAATAAATATATTACTCAAAATTTATTAAAAAAATATTATACATGGTCAAAATTGAACTCATTTTGTTAGAACAATATAAAAGAAATGTTTAATTCTATTTTCGTTAAAGTGAAGATAAAGAATAAAGCAGTTGAAAGGGTCGTTTAGACTAGGAGAAGAGTGGTTGAATTGCCCTGGTAGATTAAGAGCCTCATTAGGTTGAAACAGAGCTAGCATTTGTTATATCTAGTTGGGAGACGGCCGCCAAGAGGCTGCCTAAATCTAGTGCTCTTTAGCGACATTTCGCCTTGCACCTAGCCATAAACTGCCTCTGCCTGCCTACCAGTCACCTCTTTCCCCTTCCCTACAACCACTCAGTTCTAAAACAGCTATGCAAATTGCTTTCAGCTACATGCAAACAAGTAAAGCGCGCATCTAATTAGTAATAAGTGCTTGAAAAATAAACTGATAATGTTTAAATGTTTTCTGTTTTGTTCATATGCCTACAAAGGCATCTAAGGCTCATTGCTTTTGTCGGATAGACTTCCCGATATTCAAGTGTTCGTCTTCAAAGTGAGTAGGGTTGAACAACCTGTCATGCAAGAGTCCATTCGGATAAAGGTAAACATCTATTAAGTGTAGTTAATGGGTTAGTTCCACTGAGGTTAGTAATATTAGAATTATTAATAATACAATCCGTCATACCTCGTATAGTCTCAGAAAAGCTCGACCGGTTTCGGGTCCGTCTGGATTCCATCTTCAAGAGCACCTAACTGTCTGTGAATGTTATTTTCCTATATAGGTAGGTTATAGGAAAATAACATTCACAGTCAGTTAGTTGCTCTTGAAGATGGGATCCAGACGGACCCGAAACCGGTCAAGCTTTTCTGAGACTTTACGAGGTATGACGGATTGTATTATTACTAATTCTAATCTACTAAGTGCTTTACTAAGCAATTGTTTCCACCTGTACAACTTATTAAAGCCCTTACATATATCTAACGCAGTTATTATATCAGCTAAAAACACACTATAACTTGGTCTTGCAAGGCCCCATACATTCGTACGCGAGTCGTCATGTGGTGTTTGTCTCATGGTGACTGCAGTGCAGTAGAGACAGTAACTGTATGTAGATATAATTCTCCTTCTCCGTACGGAAATAAATAACTTTTATTTACATATATCATAAAATATAAACTCATTTTCATTTCTTGATCAAAGTTAACACAAATATGCATAGTTTAACTTTAAGTTACCACAAACATTTGGGCTGGCATGTGAACAATACTCTATACCACAATAATCACTGATAATAACTATTGCGTTGTGAGGATAAAATGAATTTGCGAAGGAAAGCTCTGAAATGTAAGCTACCAGATTTGCAAATAGAAGGATCAGATTTTTATATTTGTTAGCAGAAAAGTAATTTTATTTATATGGTTAGGAATGACTTGTAAGATGAGGTAACGCATTGATTTATAGCCTTAAGGAAATGTTATCTGACCCTGTGAAAACCTATAAAATTTCATGTACTACTGGAATCTATCAAGTTGCTTCCAACAATTTCTAATGAAATGACATGTACGCCAATGAAATCGTCATTGACAAAAAATCTGGAGTGGCCTACACTTAATATTACCGTAAGTAAAAATAATACCAAAGTCACTGACAATCAATTTAGTTTTAGATTTATTTTATTATAGCTATCGTGTAGATTTAATAACAAACACTGTTTTAAAGTACAGTCATAAGCATAGATAATAACTTAATGACTTTATTACTTTTAATGAAGCTACATCAATTCATTGATTATATCAAAAATATAATTATTGTTTTAGAGCAATGCGATATCCTATTACTATTATAATGTTTTATTAAGTTGTGTCTTATGGCTCATCAAACTGGTATGCAACGTGACCATATCTGTCGTATAAAGCACTCCTATCGTCAAAATAAGGAGTTGATGTGCAGGATATGTATCTACATGATTTAGAGTAGCCAGTAGGTCTTCCACAACTAATGGCCACAATAGGGGCAATTGCACGCCTCCATCAGAACTGCGGTCTCTATTTCAGCTGTGGTTGATCCTATATATTATGGTTTATCAGCCCTTTCCAAAGACCATAACAGCCGATGTAACATAACGAGGAATAATTCGAAACACGTCGTTTACATAAGACATTTGTATCTGCATATTTTAATATTCTTCTTTTTGGCCTTTTGTTTTTCTCATTGTTTTTTCACAAAATTATATTATTAAAAAAATTTGGAGTGGCCTACACTCAACTTTACTATAAGAAAACATAACAAGAAACTCATTAACCACCAACTGATGTTTTGTGCTCTTTACATTTAATCAGTATGTGTCATTTGTTTAATTGGACTGTAATCGCTTTATTAGTTATTAGAATCGTGAACATTACATCTGATAACAATGATTTATGATAATGACATTGACAATGATAACAATGACTTCTGAAACTCATCGGACTCGTAGGCTCTGCAGTCATACTGTTGTAACAACATATGACATACTGCTGACATGCCATTGTTTTAACTCAATTTAACAACAGATTTTATGTTCATTAATGACCCTTATAATTGTAAATAGAGAAGTATTCGTCACTTTTATAGCTTTAGGTAAGATCTGATAGAAATCTTTGTCCATTCTGAGATGATTGATCGAATACAGACATAATCTGATCGAGGGTTTCTACCTCTTCTAGCCACAGAGTTTGAATTCTTTGTATGATGTCAAATACAGCTTCCATTCATAGTAATAAAGTAAATAATTGAAAAATAACAATACAGAATAAGAGAAAAAATTGAGATAGCATTGTTTAAGGCCAGAAATTACTAAGGCAAATTATGAAAAATAGGTATAACCAATAAACTAAATAAATGTTTTCAAAGATATTAAAATACGTTTCTTCAATTATCTTAAACAAATAATCATATTGATTCAGTTTGACAAATTCGTTGAGCCTACAAAACTCAATAGGTGAACTTTTGCATTATATGCATGGTGTTAATTAAGTATTTTATTTTCCTGGTGAAGTGAAGATAAATATAAATTACATAGACTTATAGAAGAATTAGCAAAACAAGAATGGTATAAAAATTATATAAATGATGTTAATAGCGTAGGTAGTCTAAATAACAATTAATGCACTTGTAATATTGAAAAGAAAATTAATACAATATTTTACTGACCTTATGATATTCAATACCTTCTGTATTCTTGCATTGTCATTTAATCAACGTAAACATATGTTAAACTAAATATTTCAATGAATGTACTCTTTTAAACATAGATATTAAACTACATTTCTCAATAAGACCACATTTGAATTAATTTCAAACTGTTACAAATAACAAGGACGTCGAATAGAAACGCAATTAAAAATTAAAATGAGGTGAAAAAATGAGAGCCAATGATTGGTCGAAATAATCATACGATAGAAAAGACATGCGCATTATGCACTGTTGGCGGGAAATGAAGGGACTTCATTCTGCGTGAATAATTATTTATATACTAAATAGAGACCTATGATTCTTAAGTTGTATTGAATTAAACTATTTTAAAAATTTCTTTTCACCCAGTTTATACTTTGATAAGAGGAGCGTTATTTTACTTGCATTATTTAATTTTATGGATTCCATATTATAAAGTTATCGCTTTATTTGAACCAAATCGTATAACATTGTAACAAATCTGGAGTAGCCTGCATTTAAGTTTGCTATAAGTAAAAAAAATTACCAAACTAATTTACAATATATTGATTTTTACCTCCTCAATAGCATTCACATGCAATCATAGATCAAGATTTTTACATTTTTCTGAAAAAAATACATTTTTATTGTTTTAAAAAATTTGACCATTTCTTTCGTTTACTTCTTCTTTAATGAAATCATGAAAATGCACTTTAAATCGCTGTCTTAAGGTCCTATCTCATTATCCAATATAGTAGTGTCTAAAATCATTGCATCTTATTCTCTAAAGCACATTTTAATTAATTACTTCACCTCCTTCTTCATTGAATATTTAAGTCAAATTTTCAAATTTAAATCAGAAAAATACTCTAACTTTCTCTGAAAAACATCATAAACATCCAAGAAAAAATGTCGTTTTAAGATAATTTATGATTAAGGATATACAATAATTACATTTATTAATCTTCAAACGAAAGATTTCCATTTTGAATTATGTTTTAAATTTTTGGTTTTTTATAGAATTATTATACTGGGAATTTTAAGGCATCTTAGTATTTATTAAAATCATTTTCCTTCCTCTTTATCAAAAATCATATATACCAATTTTCTCTGAGTGAGTGTTATCTTTTTTCCTGCGTCATGTACTCTGTTATAAGCTTGCAATGAATGTATACTGAAAAAAAATATATTAGTAATTAGCCAGTTTACATACTCAACTCAAAGACAAAGCCAGCTATTCAATATAATTTAAATCATTTATAGTTGGTAGCTTCTAATTTTGGAAAATAATAAATATGAACTATTAGACTAGAATAGTCAAATTTTATCGCAATGGTTTTGATTAAAAAATTTCTTAAGTCAATGTAAACATTGTAAAAAAAATATCAAAAATTAGACAAGTATAGCAAGTGATCCCTTTGTCCAGGATAAACAAACAGTTTTTATAGATTTATTGCTCTTTCCCGTGATTGAAATTTCATGAATTTTTTTTGTAAATTGCTAATTTTTTGTTCAATTCTTGGTCAAATTTTTATGACTTTTTAGTAAGCCGTTTAGCGTCAAAAAAACATTTTCTAAAAACTGAAATCGTACTTTAACGCCTCTTTGATGAAAGTAATTTTGAAACAAAATATCTCAAAAACAAAAGTCGTTTTTTAAGGTATTTTGTTCTATAGTCGTTTCTTTAATGCATTTACGTACATTTCTAATTAACAGCATTCTAAGGCATTTCATCAAAAGTCCCTTAATTTTTTAAAAAAAAAAAAAAAAGCTGCACAATGTCATTCTTTTGAAAACAAAAATCTTTTCATAAACCAATAACTTTGTTAATTTGGTACATTAACAAGTAGGTGTTAAATTTTGAAAATGTTTTTTACGAAAACTTGTCATGTTATTACAGAGAGAACTTCTTTAGTCATCATTTTAGTGGTTTTAATTCTTTCAATATTTAGCTCATACGAGGTGTGTAAATAAAGTAGTGAGACTGATTTTTTTTAAATTTTCTATTCAAATATAATTACAATGTGATATTGTCACCTTCAAAATAGTTCCCTTCGGAAGCCACACAGCGCTGGAGACGGTCCTTCCAATCATTGTAGCATTGCTGGAACTCGGATTCTGGAATGGCCTTCAGCTGGTCGGTTACAGCAGTTTGTATGTTTTGTAGTGTCCCGAAATGAGTTCCCTTGAGGTGATTTTTCAATGTCGGGAAGAGGAAAAAGTCACAAGGACTCAAGTCTGGTGAATAAGGAGGCTGAGGAGCAACAGGAATGTTTTTACTGGCCAAAAACTCGTTTATTGAGATGGCAGTGTGACAGGGCGCAGTGACAGGGCAGTGTGACAAATTTTTCTCATCTCCAATTCATTGGTCAAAATGTGATGAACGGAGGTGTGATTCAAATTCAACTGTTCCCCGATCATTCTGACTGTCAAGCGTCGATCTGAACGCACAAGGTTCCGTACTCTGTTGACATTTTCATCGGTGTTTGCACTTGAAGGCCTTCCGCTTCGTGGTTCATCTTCAATCGACTCTCTTCCTTCTGAAAATTCCTTAAACCACCGAAAAACCTGTGCCCTTGATAAAACACGTTCTCCATAGGCCGGTTTCGGTTGCATTATGTCCAAGTCTGAAGCAAAATTTGATTGCACACCGCTGCTCAACTTTGAGGTCAATCATTTTTAAAACGCTCAAGAAAAAACCATTTCACGAAAACCAACGCTACGGACAAACAAATGACTGTGGCGAGTTCAGATTCATACTGGAGGCGCATCACACGTGCACCTGACGCTACTCAAGGCCACGCGTCTCCAGCGTTGCCAGATCGAAAGCGACGTTGCCAGTCTCACTACTTTATTTACACACCTCGTATATTACTATTATTAGCTATTCTTCACAGAAATACCAAATCATTTTTAAGTTTCTTCAGTCACGGCAGAAGTGGTTTAAAATTAATTTCCGTTTTATTATAAAAAAGGAACAATTACTTTCCCCATTCTTCAATATTACCTAAAAATAACGGAAGTTTGGTAAGAACCAAATAGTTAAACAGGCCTAAGTAGGTTGATAACAGAACTTCTTATGACAAGCAATTATCAATCGCTTGAAGGAATAATTAAATATTAATTTCAGTTTGCATTGATAGATAAAAATAAATAATTCGCATAACATATCATAGTCATACATTCAAACATGTTTTTTTTTAATAAACATTTAAATACCAATTTTCTTTGACTCAACTCTGATAAAAAAAACCATTGTATATAAATGTTAACAAATCCAACAAAAAACTTCGGTTATCTCATTTTAAGCAGGTTTCCTCATATTGATTTTTCATTTTTTAAAGCTATGTTGATGTTTACTGAGACTCCTGGAAAAATTTTTTTAGCTTCCTCTGTTAGGCAGATTTTTTTCATGAAATTTCTTTGATCATATAGGTTAAAAACAAATTGGAAACCATGTGGTCCACCATGACACGTCTTTCTAATCATGTAATTTTAATATAAAAGGATTCAACTTATCGTTTTGAGCAGTGGTATTTTTGGAATTTCACGAATTTTGGTTACGATTCCTCTATGATGAGGTGTATGGATGTAACCTTTACGGTGTTCATAAGCTTTTGTAACTAGTTTTAATGAAACAAAATAAAATGTGCTTACTCTAATCATTACAGTAATCTGTAATAAAAAAACAGAGTCAATCTGTACTTTTTCACAGTTAAATAATAATTCTGAAATATTAACAATCTATATTTAGTATTTTAGAAGAAAAAATGTTGCTTAAAATCATGTTTTGATAAAAAAACGTGACTTACCTATGAAGCAATATTGACTAAATAAGAATGCAGATATTTCATGGGTCCCATATTGGGAAATGAACGCATTGTGAACGAATTTGAACTCACACATACAGACACTATCGAGAAAACGTCAAAAATGAATTTTGGGAACATCAAAATTTCAAGTTTGATTTTTTTTGCGATTGTTTTTTTACTTATAATTATATAAAGTAGTTATTTTTGAGAGCAAAGTTTTTTTAAGATTTGTGGCTCTGTAAAAAGACGTTGAGTTGGAAATAAGACATAATGACGATCTGATGAGGTTAGGTTAGGTTAAGTTGCAGTGGCAGTCCCACAAGCGAACATACTTTGGACCCGAGTGGGGGGTCCTAAATTTTGTCTAACTCATGTGTCCTTAGAATAGGGATCTTTAACGAGTACCTAACATCCTACGTGAAACAATCTACTTTAAGGCTCGGGTCCGATGGTTTAACGTCATTCTCTGAGGAACAACCTGCTCTGATTTATACACCTCTTGCGAGAATAAATCGAGGGCTAGGTGAGGATCGAACCCTGGTCCTATCAGTTAAGAGGCAAATACGTTAACCACTGAGCTAACCTGGTCTCCTACAATCTGATGAAGTTATCTTATATTAACTGATCACACGAAAAAACAAAATGTCGTTTCAAAAAAAGCATAGATAAAAGAAAGAGAACTGAAAAACTACAGCTAATAGCTTGATTGATGAGTAGTGAAAGGATAATTTATAATTCACCAACTAGTATACGTTAATTCAGCATAGAGATCAAACAGCCAAAAGATAACTTTTAAATGCAGTTTGTTAAACTTAGAATGATGAAGTTGAATGTAAAAGGATAGAAATAAATTGGTTCTTATAAGAAATATATTTTTGAAAAAATTGTTAAATATTAGATTTAAGATATTTGGCAAACTCAGTTTATTAACTTAATCTTATATCTAACTGAATCCATGATTAGCTATATTTTAGGAGTTTGTGCTGAGCCAAAATTCGCTGCAAATCAAAGCACTGATTGAAAAGGGATCGTTTTTTTCTGACAATTTAACACTGGAGTCAATCACCTAGAAACTGTTTACCAAATCTAATTTAAAACCATTAATAGTCGTCTTTATGCAGAATGACTGAAGAAAACATCCCAATTTTCTCTCTTTAAAGGCACTTAAAGTTATTTTAAGTTGCCAAAATATTTATTCGATAAAAAGCTTTAAGTCTGCAAGTTGATTGCCACCCCTCCATTTCTAAGTTTAAGAGTAATTCTTTATTGGATAATCAAACAAGACTGAATAATGGTCCTATTCAAATTGGACGAGTAGAATTTGTGTTTCAATAGGTCTGATGATGCAGTTAACTTTCTCAAACATTTCCCAAGATAAATCATCACAACTGTTTTACGTTTAATTAACTTACTCAGTCGCTTGATTAATTATGAAGGCTGCTAAATCCTCAATTAAAACTTAGTCCAAGAAGCAACTGACGTTATTTAGTAACTTGTTTTTATTTCCGACTTGTGATTTGTTGGATAGCAAACTTCTACAAGACTCTATCTTTTTATCACTGCTGACCTCGTTTGTAATTTGTTTACTGTTCCCCGTGTTCTCTTCTCAACTAGAAAAATACGATCCATGTGAAATACTCCTTTCCATCTTACATATTTCATGTAACAACTTCCCTTTCATACTTTGATAATAATTAATCTGACCGAGAAGGCCTTTTAATTATTCTTCTCTTAAGAAATAAATGCTCTTAACGCTTTCTTGAATTTTCTTTCTTTCCTTTCTTATGCCTTAAAAGTCTTTTAATATACCCTCATAACTCAGTTTAATTTCTTAAATGGATTTGACTTCATTGTTGTTGATAATTCATTGTTAATAAAACTGAATTATAAAAAAATAATAAAAAATAATTACGTTAATTCTTAAAAAAATAATAATAATATGTAAAACTTTTAACATATTAAGTTTTCAGTTATTATTTTCATTTGATTCTATAGATTTGTAAAATTCTTATTATCGAATAAATTAAAATCGTTATAATATTAATCGTATAGCCAACGATACTTACTTCGAAGATTGAACACATATAAGCCTTATAAGCTTATACATACGTATAAGCCTCAAGAAGAGTAGAATTTACTGTCTTTGGTCAATTTACTATTTTTTTTTTGTAGAGAAGTCAACTACTGTTTTTTGTCAATTCAATAGCATAACGTTGATTCTAAAGATATAGATAATGTTTTCATAAAAGACTAACTGTCTGTCAAACTGGCAGAGGGACTAATCATTAATATTCCTGCATATTTTGCTCACATGGTTTCTACTTATCATTGTCATATCTGGCTATTTTATTCATCATTCCTACCTTTACGCATTATATAGCATATATTTATTGATTTCAATAATTTTTTTATTTAAATAGTCTAATAACAAGTTAGCCTTAAATTGACCTCGTTAGTAATTTGAAGATTGAATACGCATATAGGCCTCAAGAAGAGTAGGATTTACTGTCTTTGGTCAATTTACTGTTTTACTGTAGAGAAGTCAACAAATGTCTTTGGTCAATTTACTGTTTTACAGTAGAGAAGTCAACAACTGTCTTTGCCAATTCAATAGTTTTCACTATTAATGAGCATTCACTTCAGGTCTGTCGAGTAGATGTAGCACTGAGCTTTACCAATCGCCGGTTAACTGTCAAGCTTGACACATTCGGAACTCTTTGTGAGGTAAAATGGATAAACCAACAAAAGTCTCCACACAAATGAAGTTTTATTCAACGCATTTCGAACACTTTGTGTTCATCACCTGGAAGACACCAAGGATGTGGTACTGACGGGTTGGTCCAGTGAAAACAACTCTTACGGAAAACAATTACGGATTGCACAACTAATGATTCGGAACTCTGTTTTGTGTCACAGATCAAAGTCCTATCTACTTTGGCCATGCTACCGCTCTTCTTCAAACTAACATGATATACTTTTATTTACAACGTTCATAAAAACATTAATATTGCAATCTAGAAATTCATGAATATAAATTATATTAGTGAAATTGTTCACGGAACCACCAGATCTCGCTTATAGTAAATTCTCCCTTTGGTGCCACCTCAATGACACAGTTTTTATGTATTCCACTAGATATTTGACTGTAGAAGAACTATTTTAATGTATCTCTGAACCTCAATAAGCAGTTATATTGGACACTATATCTGAGTTTGATTATCGTCTTGATCCTAATGACAACTAAGAGGGTCACTCACCACAAAGATTTATGATATCAACGCCATACGGTTGATGACTCAGATAACTATGCACATATTAAGAATATTTATTCAACCTATCATACGTAATTCAATTAGAGATTGCTTTTTTGTCACCGACTAGCTCTACGGATGTTACGCAAGCACTGTAATTTATACTACGTCAAGAAAGATACCAGGTTCTGTATTATAATAATTTAAGAAAATTAATTGGAACTATCGGTATATTCAATACACTGAACATATTATCACACTTATTGTGTAATACAATACATTTAAATCGAAAAGATATCCAAGAGTTAAATCAGCTCTCAGGAGCGCATGTACATGTGCTTTTTTTGATGTTGATGTGATATTAATCACTAATCACTACTAAATTAAGTAATCACTAATAATTACCAGTGTCAATGTTAAATATGGAAACAATAATTAAGAGGATATTCATGAAATTTAAGACGGATGGAAGTAAGTAGATTGCGTTAATCTACATAGTAGACGGTTAATCTACTATTATCTACAGACTGCGTCAACATAGTAAAATTCAAAACTACGTCAAAAGCATGACACTGACTGGTTTTTAGCTATTGTTATAAATATACAAGGAGCAAATAAAAAAAAATATTTGTTTAAAATTCTCATCCTTACTTCTCAATAAGCAAGAGAATTTAGACTTTATCTCTTTCGTTATAACATTTCCTTGCTGATTATGGGGTGAAAAGTTAATGAAATGGTCTTCACATATAAACATTTAATGGTATAAACAACGCGTTTCGGATACGTAGTATTCTTCCTCAGCATTAACTAAGGGTGAGTGTCGGTGGTACAACTGAGTTAGTTGTACCACTGAAACTCACCCTTAGTTAATGCTGAGGAAGAATACTACGTGTTCGAAACGCGTTGTTTATACCATTAAATTTTTATATGTGAAGACCATTTCATTATTTTTTTACCCTACAATGAGTAAACGCCACATAATAAGTGATTGCACTATGTTAGAATTCCCTTGCTGATAATTATCATCAATATTATAGTTAGGTTTTAATTTTATATTAATACTCTGTCATATATATTATTTTTTGTAATCATTTAGCATGGTGGCAACACTGTGCATGTCACAAATTCCTTCCAACTGCATCAGTTCCTCCTTGCAACTCAACCAAATTACTTCTATCGGATAAGACGAGCATCAATATAAAAGCTTTCTTTTGCCTCAATTTATTTGGAAATGAAAAAAAAATGTATTTCATTTCATTGTTCTCGTAGACTATTTCAATTCCGATATTGAGTCTGGCAAACTTTGTTTATTGTTACCTTCTATGTTTTTTTTTTTTATTTTCAATTATCAAAATACAATACTCAATCAGTTGAAAATGTAGAATCACGTTTCACTTTTATTGTTCAGAATAATTGTTCAATTCTTTAGTTTTAATTGTTTTAAGTCAATATATGTATAGCGTTTATGATCAATAACTGTTTCGTTTTCAAATTTCTGATTGAAATTTAAATAAAAATAAACATATATTAACAGGTCTAAAAGAACAACATATTGAATTGCAGAGTGAAACACATAAAGCGAGAGATAAAGATAAAAACCTGACACATCTCACTTCAATATTCGTCGCCACCAGGAATGAAGTGATGTCCGAGGTGCCAGGCACTGACAAACACCCACGTCATTCAACTAATCGACTTTTTGTTATCTTTATTTGGATATAGACGAGAAGAAAAGGGAGAAAAGAGGAATGTAATGAGGCCGAAATAAGATATTAAGATCAAATAAAGCAAAGAATGATAAGATAAATATATTAATAGTGATTATAAGTATTTAATAAACATGTAATTAAAATGAATAGTGTAGTATACTAATGATAGTAATATAAATGATAATCATAAAGGAAAAATAATAGACACTAAAAAATTAATCCATAAATAAAACAGTTAAAGATTTTTAAAACATTTATAATAAATCAATAAGAGTATGTATTTATGGACGCATTATGAATTATTTAATATGACACTCATTAAACAATAAGTCATATTGTAGTCATGTTATCTTTCTAATTGTATAAGTCATATCTAATTAATATTCTGCTTTCAATGTTATCGATCATGTGTTGATGGTGATTATATTTTTTGAATGTAGAATCAATAAAAAGAGAACATCAAAGTAAAATATAAAATTATTGTTATTAGTTAGTAATTAGATTTGATTAAGTTTTAATTTGATAATCAAACTTCTTTTATAATTTCACATAATTCTTCAGATTTCAATGACTTAGTTTTTCTTGTTTAAAGGTTTATATACTTTCAAAGTCAAGTTGCTGCAGTGTATTTCGAGTGTCGTTGATAATAAATGACATTTTTATTTTTGCCACTGTTTAGGTTTTTTGTACATTTTTTTTTTGTAAATATTGTTTCGTTTCACCAGTATATTGTCTAGAAGCTTATGAAAGCGCGAGTCAGATCTAAATAGGATTGCAGTAATTGTTTATTTTCCCTTTGTGTCATTCAAAAATGATTTATTTAGATTTGTATTTCTAAATAGTAACTATTTTTAATGTTAGTATTTTTTTTGCGTTTTTTTTTATTATGACTAGCATTTTACATACCTATTCATGTTTCAAGTAGTATAGTTATCGACTGTTAAGGAGTTGTGTGTTAGTTGGATGCTATTTTTTATTATTCAGTTTTTTATAATAGATTGTGTATTATATAGTTATTCCAGATTATGTACTTATAGAAATGATATGCTATAGTATTTGTTTAACATTTTTAAA
Organism: Hermatobates lingyangjiaoensis; assembly: GCA_026182355.1. Lineage (NCBI taxonomy): Eukaryota > Metazoa > Arthropoda > Insecta > Hemiptera > Hermatobatidae > Hermatobates > Hermatobates lingyangjiaoensis. Next base: position 5,884,435 of record JAPFBL010001928.1, read on the forward strand.
TATTTCTTATCAATTTAGACGAGTTAGTATAAGGTTTTATTTATTTCATTATTTGCATTATTTTTGAAGTTAATAATGGTTGTGAATAAAAATTTATCTCAAGTCCAGATGTAACGGCACTCTAGTAATGTTTTTAATATAAACTAAAGTAAAAAGTAAAATCGAGCTGATCAAAAAATATGATGATGTTATCTTTCTAATAATTAACAACATGAACTTACAGGTTATTTTTAAAATATTCAATTTACGTAGTATATTCATTCAGTTGTGTATAGAAAAATAAAAAAAAACTTTTCAGATGTTCTGATAATGATGGAGGGCAGAGGAAAAAATGTAAACTAACTCACAATACAGGGTATAAATAACTTTGACTATATTCAAATTCTGCAAACAGAAAAAAGAAGATCAATTAACAATTTTATATAAAATATCAATGTAGTGAAACATAATAGCAATGTACGTTTTAAAAAAATATGTTGAGAATATAAGTATACTTTATTGAAATCTAACAGTTGTGCTAAGGTTTTATTTTTTTTCTTGTAAGACAGATAGAATCTTAACTTTCACAATTGCTTTCAAAAATATTATTTTAGGAGTTAGTTTGTTTGGTTTCCTTTATTTTAAAGTTTTCTTTTTAATCATACTACAAACAAAAACACTGATAATTACCAACTTTTGGTTGGAATTTTGGTGAGCAGAGTGTAAAAGAAAACACTGATTTGTTAGATAAGTGTAATTCGTGATAAATAGTAATATTTTAAAAAAAAACTTTCAACGATAAAGATTAAATTTCATAACTTTTCTAGTGCCAGGAATGTTAATTTGTGCTTCTTGAACAGTTTATAAGGTAACACGAGAGTTGAGAAAGAGAATTTGATATAGATTTGAACAAGGTAACAGTTATTGTAACTTAGGTTCTGAGAATTCACGTGTTCATAGCTGTCCTAACAGACAGAAGCCCTATGATAATGTATACAATGGGTCAGCCCTAGTGAAGCCAAACTGCCATGAAAGACATCACAATGAATGAAATGCAGTTGTTATACACAGGTGAGGAAGTCCTAAAAGTATTAGCAAGGATAGAGGAGGCATTAAGCTTACAAAGGAGGTAAAAGAAGGATTGGGGTTACTAATAGCGTAGGTTTAGTATCCTATACGTCCACACTCTTACATTTCCTTAATTAGTTCAGGAGACATTGATAAACATTCTGTTAAGATTGTAAAATATTTGTAAAGATATTGACGAGGATATGTGAAGTAGAACAATGAGAATGAAAATAAAATAAAAAAACTCTGTATTAAAACAACATGCTATTTCTTCTATGGAAGTTAATATATATATATATATATATAATATTTCACATAAACACGTAAAATATCAATCAATGATCAAACAACAATATGAAATGGGAAAACAAGACTAAGATTTTTCAACCATAACAAGCGATCTTTGTCAGAGTCAAAAACCCAACTCTGATTCTGACGAAGACGACTTATTACAGTTGAAAGATCTTAGTCTTGTTTTCCCATTTCATATTGTGGTTTGATCATATATATATATATATATATATATACTTTTCATGGTGAAACACAAACACAGAACTAAGGAACAAACACCAAGCGCACTTGTGAAGTGATGGTTGGAGACCTCGCTTATTGTTTGTTCCTCAGTTCTGTGTTTGTGATTCACCGTGAAACGTTTGTTGTCCTATTGGATCGTTTTCCTGTTTACAATATATATATATATATATATATATGCTTCAAAAGAGAATATAATAGTGCACTGGACCTTTTAACATTATAGTTAGATTAAAATCACTATCCTATAACGTCAAGAGTACATCTCCGCACTTCCATCTTGTTTTCTGCTCTCCTTTAAACTGTTTTCCTCAAAATATTAATTTGGTCTATTGTATATAACTTTTCATTATTCATACAAACTTTTATAAGTTGTTAGCAGTTCTTCTTTCTAACATATATCTAAAGAGTTTTACTGTTTTAACAAAAATGAAAAAAGACTTTTGAAAATTGCAAAAACAATGCAAAAATAGATTCAAACCATATATGGGGCATTTTAGCAGTACACATTATATTTCCTACTATATTGAAGAAATTGTTTAATTCACACCTCAACTAAAACACATCTTCTCTTCTCTTGAAGACCATTTTCAAAATTTCTTGGTGAATTATATTATATGATTCTAGTTGTTTCTTTCTGTGTAATTTGATGTGCTTTTGTCGTGGACCGTTATACAGGATGGGCCGTAATTTGCGCACCAAGAAATTACGTGGAGTGTCAAGTGAAACAATGTAAAATTAATGGAGTAGAATATCTTTTTCTTTCTTCTGATATATAATAAATATTCTTCATATGGTAATTTACCATTGATTGAGTGTATCAGTCATAATATTTGTCAAATTCAATTATAATCAAACTTTTTTTAGTTATGATTTGCATTTAAAATATTTTTCCTTTAATTTTCAGATATGCCTTTATCAATAAACGAGAGAGTTGAGTTGTTGTTCATGTCTGGTAGCTACTACTCGCTGATGGCGCTACTAATCAATCTGTTGTTGAGAAATATAATCGAATTTATACTGATCGTGAGGCCATCTCTCATACAAAAGTAGGCCGTCTGATGTTGAAATTTCGTCAAAGTGGTTGTGTCCTAGACAAACTAAGAGAAATGATCCTCGAAGAGTGTCTGATGAAATCAGAAAACCCCTCATCAAAAAAGGTTGAAAACCGTCCCTTAGATAAGGCTTTTTTTAAATAAAATAACGTTTATATAATCAAAATTGTCTTAAATGTTTTCGTATGCGCCTTACTTCCTACTCTATATACATATATTTGAAACCATTCACTGACGAGAACCTGTTAATGACAGAGAAATGATATCCCTATTTTAGAATTTCATTCAGTAGTTTAGAGGTATATTTCTTTGACACATGTTTATTTAAAATAGTTGTTACCTGACAGATCACTTACAAACTAGACTTAGAGTTAGTTTTAATTTTCCTTTTTTTTTAATATTTGTGTTCCTTCAATAATTTGTTTAACTTTATATCTCTATTAAATTGTATTATATATTAATTATGTATTACCTCTATTAATTGTATCTTTAAAATTGTATTATCAATTATTATCTGCTTATATGTTTAAGCATTATTAATATTTTTCCCATTTATAATTCTTAGTTATTTCCTGTGGTACTTTATTTCGTGTCATTCTATCTATTCTATCATTCTATTTCTATCGCACCCCTGCGATAGGCTTCACAAGCCAGAATTCTTTAGTTGAATATCTCACTTTATACTTGGTACTTCTGCTCCTAATCTTGATCACTGTAGATATCAAAATAATGAAAAGTGAGTGTACCCTGTGAAGTTATTTGTTTTTATTGGAAATGGAATGTCTATAGCAATGGACTACGTGTCAACGCGGTATATTGTTCCTTATAGTTTGCAATACTTCATTTCATCCTTAAACAGTTTCAGAACATCATTATAACAACTGTTTTTCTATTTGTTAGAATTTTGGGATAAAATAAAAGAAGTTAGTTAGTCTGGTAAGTTAAATGTATGTTTTCCTATAGATTTTTCGTAAAATCTTCGTTAAAGAAGCAATAAGACCTGCGCAGTGTACAAGGAGAGTATAGCAGATGAATGTTTGTTGTAATAAAACAGATATCTAAACATTTCTGTTCACCTAGGTCACCTCTAAGTCACCTGGATATCTATCTATATAATTTGCATGTCCCTCTATGAAATAAATATGAATAAAATAAACTATGGTGCCTATTTTAAAATTGGAAGCAATCAGCAACAGAATAGTCATAACAGAAATTTTTGTGAACTTCAACACATTGTATGTAAGAAAAAAAATTACTGCTAATGATCATATGTGTGTATTTTATACACAAATATTTTGATAATATATATATATATATATATATAATATAACAGTTCAAAATTGAGGATAGATAGCACACAAAGTACAGAAACACACTTAAAAAACTCAAATTTTCGGGCAATCCGTCTTCAAGAGAAAAGAGAAAGGGAAACCAAGCACGTTGTAGACGCAACGACTAGTAACCCACAGCCGTTGCGTCTACAACGTGCTTGGTTTCCCTTTCTCTTTTGTCTTGAAGACGGATTGCCCGAAAATTTGAGTTTGTAAGTGTGTTTCTTTACTTTGTGTGCTATCTATCCTCAATTTTGAACTGATATTGTGTCAAGTTTGGATCGTCTTTCCGTTTATTAAGTGAATATATATATATATATATATATATATAATATAACAAGATTTAACAATAAACACTTAAAATAACAATCAATGTTATTTTTAAATGGGAAAAAGACTAAAGTCTTTCGACTATAACAAGTGGTCTTCGTCAGAGTCCAAACCATATTGAGGTTTGAACATTCATATATATTAACGAAAATACGAAACAGTCCAAACTGGACAGATATATAACTGAAAAAATAATACATAAGAAACAAAAACACTTATTGGGATCAATATTGTATATCTTTAGTTCTTCATGGTAAGAGTAGAAGGGAAGAAGAGGTATGTTTGTACAAGACTGTCGGTAGAAAGTGAATAACTTTCACAAATAATAAAACAAATAAAGGAATAAAAATAGTTTAAGTTCAGAAACAGTGATACAAATAGCTTAACGATAACAGTGATAATGGAACGCAACATAGAATATACAAGCGCTCCTAGCGATCAGTAGGTGACTAACAATATCATGTTTATTGAATTTAAATTTAGGATCAATATTCCTTGCATTGGAGATAACATGTCACTAATGTGACTTTTCAGGAAGGGCATTTTTCTTTGATAATCAAAGCCTCCAAAATTTGCAACTGGATGTGGTTGTTATTTATCCCAATAACTGTGGTACCTTCCACTAGTATTTTTGTAGTCAGACGGATGCCATGTTCGTTTTCCATGCGTGTCTTAGGCACTCCTGCAGAAGTGTAAGACCAATATTGGTAAATGTATTCCAATATACCTTGAAGGAAGGGGTTCACAGCCTCTTGTGTCCATGAGAACTGGTATATAAGATGATAACGTTGACGCTCAGGCGTCTCACCTCTATGGCAGATTCTTTTAAGAAGACTGCCGGTTTTCTTATTCTTATAGAAAATATGCAGCCGGAGCGTATCCTTTTCATTAGCAGTCTCCACATGTCCAGTCACAATCTTCTTGAGGGCCTGTACTTCTTCTCTATATTGCGTGGACATATACGCTCTATAATATATCGGTACTTTCTCACCAGCCACAGGGTCACGTTGGTCTGTTTTAGTGTATCGTGGGTCTAATTTATTCACCACCTTATTAGAGTAGTCATTGTTGATGAGCACTTGGGTGGACCTCTCAAGTCCTTCATGTAGACTACCCAGTCACTACAATGATTCAAGGCCCGTCTAACATATTCGCCAACAGTGGCGTGCTTGTACCTTTTGGGACACTCACTTTATCCATAGAAAAAGTGACCCGTGTTAGTGGGCTTCCTGGTACTAATTTCTTCAGTAGTGCTCTTCATAATAACATCTAGGAAAGGTAGGTCTCCATTACAACTGTTCTCAATAGTGATACTAAGTCCCGAAACGGCTTGGAGATTATTATAAAGTTGGCTAATTTCCTAATTTTCTCTCGTAAGTAGGAAAATACTATCTATGTATCGAGCGTAGATGCAAGGTTTCTCTGAAGTAGAGAAGACATCTCGCTCGATCCTACCCATATATAAATTGGCAAAATGCACTCCCAAGGGCAAACCCATGGCAACACCATCAACCATTTGTCAATACTGAAGCCGCTTTGGTCTTCAATATTTGTATAAAGGCAGATTTCCTGATTAGGTGTGTTATCTAATCGGGACCCAGGCCATTTTCTAGGTCCATAAATCAAACTCTCGTTGCCGAAGTTCCGAAGTTTCGGTTTTATTTTAAAACCTATTTCATGGGCAGAAGTAAGAATTTTGTTTACTATCAAAATGAAATTTACATTATTCAAAAGAACTAGAATATTAACCAGACCAAACATTCGACTAGAATATAGCTTCCAAGGGTAACCCAACTCTTCTAGTGGATCGTTCCATTTATACTCGTTAAACGTGCTCTACTCTTCTTCATTCTCTTGTCACTAAGTTGCGAGAATACAGAATTAAAAATCACGGTTTTTTTTTCCATTTTCTGTACAGTACAAACATGAATTGAATATAACGCATTTCAAATAAGTTTATTCAATTAAAATATGCATTTGAATAAAAAAAAAAAAAAAAAGGTAATCGTGGATATATAATTCAGTAAGAAATGCAACAAGCATGAATATGAATTCTATGTACGCGACTGGAATAAAGTCGAGGAATTAGTGTAGTCAATATTCGAGTGCATATAAATGGGAAAAGGCCAACTAAAAAAAAAAAAAAAGAAGAAGAAAAACCCCAGGAAGGAAGCAGGTTTGTGGGAGCAGGCGGCTACAATTACCTCCACATCTCCTGTGTCTCCTACCCTATTTTCTCCTCCTTCATAACCTCCCTCTAGAGCCATCTCTTAAACCGACAGAGCTTAGCATTATTACTGGCTTAATAAATCACTGCCTTTACTCTCTGCTGGGCTCTCCTTACGCTCTCAAATCACTGCCTCAACTTAAATTAAAATCTATTTCGTTCCTCCCTTTCTAGACTAAATTGCAACACTCTCAAAGAAAATTAGACATTAATTTCCTACATTAATTTAGATTTATTACTGCATGAATAAATCTCTATTACCATAAGAAAATTCCACAAATCATCACTTAGGGAAACACTAACATTCTGTCATCAGACTTGTCGCTTAAAAGGGATTTTAATTTGTTTTTAGAGTGAAAACTTTAAACTCTTTACTGTCTTCATTCCCCAACATACTTTGCCTTTAGGCATTAATAAAATGCATCAAAGTAAAAAATATACAGAATTTCATTAATGTCTTAACTATGAAACTTGATTTTTAACTAGTAATGTGCCTTATAAAAGTAGGCTACATAATGCCTAAATATTATACACCCCAAGATCAATGTGCTCCCTAGTGTAAATTAAGTTTGCTTCTATTTATACAATTTATCCTTATCATTGTTTTATTGTTACAATAAAAGTGTCGATTTGTTCATTAGTACTCATTTTAGTTACAAATGAGTTCCATTTCTTGATGGATTCTACATCTGGAGTTCAAAAATATTGCATTTTACGAGTTCACTTTTCTATGAGTATTTAATGAATTAATAAACAATAAGGATTAAAGTTTTTAATCTGTGGTAGATAAATTTAAAATGGTTTGCACTCAACTTTACTATAAAGGAATATGTGATTGCCGACAATCAAATTAGTTGTTTTAATCTGTCAATCCCTACAATATGTTTCATGGCTTTTCCAATTTAGTCTTTCTTCAAGTATGTATTTCAGATATTTCTATATTTTCACAAGTACTATATTAGAATTTTTAATGAAAATTTTTTGATACGTACTTTCTCTGCCCAAGGAAACACTTGAAAGGTGTACACGAGAAAAGTGTAAGGACTGAGTTGGCTAGTTTGCATCTAAACCTTTCTCCTTTACCAGTGTTTCAAATACATAAAGACCATCATGCATAAGTTCAAAAGCAGGTACTCCTCTTCATATACAATATTTATTAACATTGTATATGAATATATACAATTTATTATCTATAATTTACTTACTTAGTAATTTACAAACTTGCTTATAAACTTTTTTTAATCTTTCTATTTGAAGAACAACTTATACGCGAATCGCAACAATAAAAAAATTAATATTGATCCCACACACTGCTCTTCACTAAGCATGTTTACAGGAATTTGAGTTAAACTAGTTCACAAAGATCTTCATCAAACTTTTCTCTTCAACTTAACTTGTCTCTAAGACGAGCAATATTAGTAATGAATTTGATATCCGTCTTAAGAGTTAACAGAAACTTATAAACGAAAATGATTATTGTAACTCTGTGTTTTTAAGGTCTTCTGATCATACATTTCATATATTGCACATGAACAAATATATATATATATATATATATATATATATATATAGGTAACTCACCACAAATTAAAGAAGATAGTCGCTCTAAGGCCTTTCGCTTTCACGTCGTCAGAGAGCAAGTCGTCACTTGCTCTCTGACGACGTGAAAGCGAAAGGCCTTAGAGCGACTATCTTCTTTAATTTGTGGTGAGTTACCTGAATATTTATATCACGTGTTATTGTGACAATTTTCTATATATATATATATATATATATATATATATTCATATAGAGTGAAAATGTCAGTAAATTTCATAAAAATTTCTGATATAGTTAACTCAAAAAGTTTTTTTTAAGACAAATGTTTTTTTACAACTTTTTAATATCAGTGAAAGTTTTTTAAGCGTAAATAAACTACTTCAAGATGATTATTTACAGTTAACACTAAAATTATTTTCTTTGATTATATTAAAACTAACCTTATTAAACTCTAAGAAAATTATTAACTGTGTTACAACGTTTAGCATTTCTATCGTATTGAAAATAATTAAAACATGACCTTTTAACCTGTTAAATTGTATATTTAGATTAAATATTTTAAAGGGTGAAGTTTTTTTCAATATTATCAAGAAGATTAAATGAATTTGTTTGAACTTAACTCGAAATATTTAATTAAAATATTCAATCACTTTAATTAAATTGAATAATGTTAATTGTTTAAATTTGTTTTCAATTAAGAACTTTATAATATTTGTTACCGACTCTTTTATTACTGATAAATGCAGAAATGAAGTTATGTATCGGCAATAACAAAGCTTCCGGGAAATCCACGATACGTCAGCCACTTTAACAGGGCTACTCTCCATTTTTTAAACTTCCTTTGACTTTATATTCCATTTAGAATAAAATTAAATACATATTAACATATAAATTTCCTCACATTAAATGACTAATGTTATAACAACTTTAAATTAATAATTCCCATAAATATATAAGGGTTAAATGTTTTTTCTCTTTGATTGACAATAAGTTTTTGTTACTTTGCTAAATAGTAATCAACAAGCCTTCATTAATCTGACAGCTTTCTAGGTGTTCAGGGAATGCAAAATAAAATGCAGATAATACAGTCTTGAAATAAAAATCTTTCATGATTACTATGTACACTTAAATAAAATAAAGGTTATAATTTATGAAGTATTTTATTCAAATTTCTATTTTTTTAGAGAAAAAATTGAATGCATAATTATTATAGTTATTTTCAGTCGGTCGTTGTTTAAAAAGAGTAACTATTGAAAAATTAAGCATTCACATATCGTTATATGTTCAGAATGAGTTACTATTGTATTAAGTATACGTAAACTTATCACTTCGGTGTAAATTTTCTTTTCAAATATTGTAAACCCTGGATATTTTGCCATAAAATAATTTATATTTGCATTGCTTTATATTCACAAGAAGTTCTGATTAAAATTATTAAATGTTTACAAAGAAAGCACTATATAGGATCATTGCAATTTTTCATTATCATCAATAAACAATAAGATTGTTTACCACATCAAAGCTATATATTTATCAAATATTGCAATAATAGTTAAATGGTTCAACTTGAAAACTGTAGGTAACATCACCCATCAACACATAGCAAATGTCATCAAATATGATTTCTGTAGATCGCTAAACGTATAAGTCTCTCATTCATCGAAACACATATTACTGTATAATCATTATTGATACGCGAAAATAAAATCTAGACCTTCCAACGAACATTTATTTTGCAAGTATGACTTTCTACTAACTAAAACTGGGTGAAAAATAACAAATAAGCGTCATTTCCTGTCATTAGAACAACTATGATGCAAAAAATAAGAATTTCGAGAGGTCTGAACGAAAGAAATATAACCTCCATACCTATTGGCGGAATGACAAATATTTCGCTGAGTAGCCAGATATCGGGGCTCCTCACAACCACAATCTTATATTCACCTAAATCTGCAAAAACTCATTTCCAATTTATCACATCTAAACTAATGATATATCTTCCTTCAGACAACTTATAGAAACAAGTATGTAAGAAACAACATTTAGGCCATAAACCTAAACAATGGTTGAAACATGTCGAAACTAATAACATCCAGAGGTCACCATGCAGAAATAACTTAACATTAACCAGCCATCTAGAAATAGAAGCAGTAAAATTACGCAGTACAAAGTGTGTACTTTTAATTTCACTATGGTTTTGGTCCTGAAATGAACTATATTTTTCCGTTTTAGATCGTATTTTCAACGAAAAAGTGTATATATTATACATGGAAACAATTGTTTATGATATTTATAATTAATGCAGATGATATTTTCTATTGCTAAAGACATATTTCGTGTACTGACTAACGCGTTGTTTTGAGCGGAATGTTTGGTGAAATCTGCAGATAACAAGTTTGGCTGTAGAGGCTGTAATGGCTGAGGCGACAGTGATGGCTCTGAATGGTTAATGTGATAATTAAAGCAGGCTTAGCTGCCCCCAAACCATTTACATATTTACCTCAGCCTCTGTCAATGCAACCCTTCAGCCTTCCTTCAGTCCTACAACTCTTAATTACATGTCACGCAACGCTATGGCTGTATTCAAATATTTTAACATCAACTCTATCTAAAATCTGTACCGTCATTCATAGAATAAATTATTATTACAAACATTAAGTAATAATTGTCAATCTTTAGAAAAAATAACTTTAAATGTATTTCTGAAAATTGTGTCTCCACCTTCAGCAAAAAAAAATAAAACGTTCTTTTATTAACAAAACAAATACATATAATCTTTCAATAATATATGATGCTTAAATAATTTATTTAAAAAATAAACCACAACTTTTCTGAGGAATTTGTAGATTCTAGCGAAACTATAACTAGTTCGGTTGTTTTGCACAATCTCGAGTGAATGAAATGAAAGCACTCAATATATATTTTATAACATTTCTTAAATGTAAGGAGTGTATAGTATTGGAATCCACCAAATTCATGTTTAATATTCGTATATATTTTTTTGATAGGACTATACTGTAGATGTATCTAAAATGTTGTAGTTATTTTGCAAGATGTTTTGACAGATTTTAATAAATTTATGGGGTATATAGTCCTTGGTGGTGTGAAAATATGCTATGTTTACCTGAGGTGATATTTTATCATGGAACAGCTCTTTTCCCATACTTTCTCATCCAAAGAGATGCTTTTTCTTATAGATTTTTTTATTGCAGCTTGGAGTTTTATGTGTACTGTTCTTCTTATCAAGGTATAACATGGCCAACATTTCATGAACTTTAAATTTTTATAAGAGGAATATAACATGAAAAAAACAACATAAATTTCATCTGCATATCAGATTGTTTTCAAAACAAAACTGTACTTTGTTAACAGCAAATTCTATTTAAAATTATAACGCTAAGCAATTGCAATTACCAGTAAAATTAATTATACTTCGAGATTTAAGGCAAACTTCAACATTTAGTAGTGAGATATTTTAAGTTTATATAGATCGCATCTGTTAAAATGAATTGCGTATTAAAATAGGTAAACAAAATGAAGAAATTATAGTAATTGGTTTCAATAGATTTGTTTTCTTATCTTGTTTAAAGAAGGCCAAAACAAATAGTGTATATAATTAACTATCTATCTTTACTTCACTCATTCATAAAGCATCAGGTGAAATTGCTAACCTCTTTCATTACAGTTAGTGGTTTCCTTAACAGTATTTTTCAATGATTATATCAAGTTTGAGTCATTGCATAATTAAGTTAATTAATTAATATTAAGTAATAGTTGAGTAATTAAAGTCGACCTTACCTGTTGCTGAAGACAGGAGGAGGACAGCGCAGAGTACCCAAGGAGACTGCTTCAGGCTCATTCTGGCCTCGTTCTTCACAACCCCGAACCTGAAACAACAATGATTTCCATTGAAACACTGCTCCAAGACCAATGATACGCAGACTACGGATGGCCCTGACAGCTTACGAAGTGCTTCCCGGAAGACGTCCAGCAAGACTGTAGAAATGTCGTCATCAACTGGTCATCTTAAATTAACGATATAGAGTCAATAAATCTGCGGCTATCCTTTCAGATCTATTTTGAAATAAAATATCCATAAAACATGCATTATTAGAATATGTTTAAAAATAATTAATATAAATTATGTCCAAGTGTATCAAATGAACTCGTACCAACGTTGATATTTTGGGACAGTATTATGTCCCCAGAAAAAAAAGTTTATTATAACAAACTAACAACGCGTTTCGAGCACTTGACGTTCTTCTTCAGGTTACATTTGCTCTGCTGGTGTGGTTATTCAGTGCGAGAGACCAAGCAAGAACTCTGAAGTTGACAAGCAGATGTAACTTGAAGAAGAACATCAACTGTTCGAAATGCGTTCTTAGTTTTTTTTTTATGATAAACTTTTTTTCCGTGGAGACATAATACTTTCCCCAATATGAGTAAAAATTCAATACACAAAAGTTCAAGTTTTCTTTTATCCATAAATTATTTCATCTGTTTTAAATTGATTATTTATTTATATCACTCTACACATCGTAGTAATACATTTTTTCATGAGTATATTTGTTGACTGATGTATAGTTTTCGTGTCCCCTGTGTTCTGACTGCCAAATAGTTTAAAAATAAAAAACTGATACTCTGGCATTCTAGAGTTAGATTTGAAACTGAAAAAATGACTGAAACTGATTTGAGTTACTACTTATACATATATCACAATTATATAGAATATAAAGATTTCACATAAACACGTGAAATAGCAATCAATGATCAAACCACAATAAGAAATGGGAAAACAAGACTAAGATCTTTCAACCGTAACAAGCGGTCTTCGTCAGAGTTGGGTTTTTGACTCTGACGAAGACCGCTTGTTACGGTTGAAAGATCTTAGTCTTGTTTTCCCATTTCTTATTGTGGTTTGATCATTTATATACAATATATAAAAGAAAAAAAGATAAATTGAATTATCAATATAACTAAAATTGATATTTCGAGGACTAGTTATTCGTCAGAAGGAGTTTAGAATATAAGAAGCAGCAAACTGGATGTGTTTAAACTGTTAGATCAAAGCCAGGTCGTTGTAGAAGCCGGGTCTTTTGTACTTGTGTTGATATTGAACTGTTATTAAATATATTGATCATAGTAGGTGATTTGTTTTTTTCTTTTTTTTATCAAACTAAATGGTATAATATATATATATATATATATATATATATATATATATATATATATAAATGAAAAAACGGAACGAGGAAGACATCAGTAGAGTTTTAGTTGAATATTTCAATTGATACTTCAATTGAATATTGAAAAGAATATTATATTGTATTGGGCATGGCAGAAAAGGCAAACCATATATACCACCAAGAATAGTACCAGTGGTAAAGGATAGGGAAAAAAATATATAAATTCAACATACATGATGAGATGTATTATACACATAGTCAAATATAAAATAATAAATAAGAAACATAAACGTTAAATTATCATTGAATGCCTACAAACAGATAAAATAGAAAAACAAAAAACGTACAGGTTCAATCCCACTGTGGCTTTAATGAGGTAACTTAGGTCTCTCATATAAGTCTTAGATAATATTAGTTAATTCGTTTAATGTTTTGTTGTGGAATATGATTGTAAGAAAGGCAATGGAAAAGATGTTGGTTAAGAGTGAGTCATCAGCTGGTCTGGCTACCGAAAGTACTTGATATTGTCGTGAAACTCAGTTAAAATTAAAACCATGAACTGCTAAAATTGTAATGTTAACTTAAAATTAACTTCAAATTATTTTCAAAAATAATAGTAGCATTTCAGGAACATTGATTGTTTCGTGAGAATAGTGGCATACTTCACTTTCGGGTAATTATATAGGGGTATTGTTTGGTTTCATCACATCTATAGCAAGGGCAGTTCATCTAATATATAACATACTAAAAAGAAAGGCCGATTGCAGAGGCAGTGCACGCTGTAAGTGTTACGTGTTGGTGTGATAAGGAAGGCAATTGTGCCAATCCGGCAAAACCCTGTTTTCATGCAATCAAATTGGTTTCAACCATGATCGGCTTTTGAAGTTTAATTGGAAACCACACACACTCTCACCTAATTACTAACGCTATCACTGAAATCAAGCAATATTCAAGGGAAAAATTACCAACCCTTGCCAGATATAATGGATGGCTCAAATTAAAGTTCCAATCCTTTAATTAAGCAGGAATAACATACTTTACCACTTAATATAGTTCAATAAGCATGTCAGATTGAAACATTTTTATTTTTATTGATCATTACTGAATATTAATCTTGACATAAATATTGACATTTATGAACAAACCTTGTATGAATCAAGAATATTTTTCTTTCTGATTTCCTCTTTATTGTGTTTAATGCAGGAGTCAGTAGCTTAAAAACTGCTATTTATAGAAGATATATATATACTAACTACACTGTGAAATTGCTATACTGCTCTATATAAAATTACCAAGGTTAATTTTATACCATGATTTAAAATATTACATTATCCAAAATAAATTATGCATAATAACAATGATTATGTTTAACATGGTACAAGATTGATGTAAATGGCTTTTAGATTTTTGTTAATATATTGTAAGCATAACTTTTCTCATTCAAAATGTCGGCTTATTTACTAGTTCAATGTATCTGTATTCAAGATTAAACATTTAAAAAATCGAATAAAGTTTTTATTTCATTCATTACAAATGAAATAATAATTTCTGAATATATATTAATATTTATGAACAACGAAATGAAAATACAGGCCTTTATAACTACTCCAGTTAATATTGCGAAGACAAACATGTATTTATTAAAATCGTTAATTTAATTTCATATCTATTTTAATTTAATGTAATATTAGTTTAATAACAAAGATTCATTAAATCGCTGATATCGAATATTTTCAACACCTCATATCAGGATATTAGTTTTGTCATATCAGAGGTAAATTAGTTTACCACTCATCAAACTATATTACCACTTATTCGAATATTATAGCCTATATTTTTTTTTTAATTTTTTTACACTTAAGAATGGGGATAGATCCATTGTATTAAGAATAGATACAAAATCTGCTGTACTATTTTTCCATAGTACACTAAAGTAATATCCACTACCCTTTAACATTATTAAATATTAACATTATTATCCTCAAATTTTCATTTACACACATTGGCACTCAATCTTCATTCTTCTTCTCTATCATCATTACTTTATTTCATTATCATCAATTCACGTGTTTATTGTGAAATCTTGTTATATATATATATTGGTACAAATAGGCAGCAGATCCTCTTTTAAACAAGTATCATTAAAATTAACCGCAGTCTCGGCATTCACGATCTTAAGACTGAGAGATTCGATCCTACGAACTAACCTCCTGCTAACAGGGTTCAACTGGAAAAGGAGTTGGCCAAGTGACATGTTAAATTAAAATCGATGACATGTAGGAGGAGGAATCCGACTGATAATAGGCCTTAAGAGGTTCCCTGGTTTGTGGGTTTTCACATTGCCATAACAATATCCCAAACCATAGTCTCCGATGATGGGTGGAAGACTTTTCTTTCCAGTTTTGGCATTTAACACTTTTATCAGTTAATCTATTTATTCTCTATTAGTCCAGTTATACCGTTGACCTTTCAACTCTTTTATTCTAACCGCTTGTTTCTTGTTCATTATTGACCTTTGACCTTCTCTTTATATTAACCTGTACTATCCTTTTAATCTATTTATAGCAATGACTAAGCATGAGTCATCGATTTTAATTTAACATGTCACTTGACCTTTCTTGAATTTCTTGGACTTTCAACTCTTTTATTCTAACCGCTTGTTTATTGTTTATTATTGACCTTTGACCTTCTCTTTATTTTAACCTGTACTAATCCTTTTAATCTATTTATAGCAATGACTAAGCATGAGTCATCGATTTTAATTTAACATGTCACTTAGCCAACTCCTTTTCTAGTTGAACCCTGTTAGCAGGAGGTTAGTTCGTAGGATCGAATCTCTCAGTCTTAAGATCGTGAATGCCGAGACTGCAGTTAATTTTAATGAGATATATATATATACATCAATGATCAAACCACAATAAGAAAATGGGAAAACAAGACTAAGATCTTTCAACCGTAACAAGCGGTCTTCGTCAGAGTTAAAAACCCAACTGAGTTGGTTTTTCAGATGTGTTTTTGACTCTGACGAAGACCGCTTGTTACGGTTGAAAGATCTTAGTCTTGTTTTCCCATTTTCTTATTGTGGTTTGATCATTAATTGTTATTTCACGTGTTTATGTGAAATCTTTATATATATATATATATATATATATATATATATATAATGTTTTCCTCGTTCCATTTTTCATTTTATATAATATATATATATATATATATATATATATATATAACTTAATATAACACAACTTAAATTGTTAAAAAAAGAAAAAATAAATCACCTAGTATGATCAATATATTTAATAACAGTTCAATATCAACACAAGTACAAAAGAAGTCAAAGAAATATCAAAATTGGCAGATCAGAGTTAAATGGCCTTCTACAATGACCCGGCTTTGATCTAACAGTTTGGACACATCCAGTTTGCTGCTTCTTATACTCTAAACTCCTTCTGACGAATAACTAGTCCTCTAAATATCAATATTAATCATATTGATAATTCAATTTATCTTTTTTTTTTCTTTTATCTATTGTATATAATTGAGATATATGTATAAGTAGTAACTCAAATCAGTTTCAGTCATTTTTGCAGTTTCAAATCTAACTCTAGAATGCCAGAGTATCAGTTATTATTTTTAAACTTTTTGACAGTCATAACAGAAAGGATACGAAAACTATACATCAAACAACAAATATACTCATGAAAAAATGTATTACTACGATGTGTAGAATGA
This sequence comes from Hermatobates lingyangjiaoensis, assembly GCA_026182355.1. Taxonomy (NCBI): domain Eukaryota; kingdom Metazoa; phylum Arthropoda; class Insecta; order Hemiptera; family Hermatobatidae; genus Hermatobates; species Hermatobates lingyangjiaoensis. The sequence continues at coordinate 5,901,413 of JAPFBL010001928.1, forward strand.
TATAAATAAATAATCAATTTAAAATTGATGAAATAATTTATGGATAAGAGAAAACTTAAACTATTGTAAAACTGTAGATCGTGAACAATATTAATAGTAGTAAGTGTTCCAATGAACTGGTGTTCGTATATAAACTTACTTTTGAATTAAAACATTAGTGTAATCTGGTGATAATAAGCATTGTTTTAAAAAATAAAATCAAAGGAAAGGAAGAGAAAGTAAAAAATATCAAAAGTTTATACATAAGAAAGAAGTTATAAGTTTAATCTGTGTTATAAAAGTAATGATCGTAATTCAAGATACTTTAGAGTGACATCCGTTTATTTTTTTAAAGAGAGAGTATTCCAGCACTCTTAAGCAATAGGAACAAATAAAGTACTTGCTTTTGCCAGCACTCATTAAAAGAACAACACACTTTTGAATTTGAGTAGAGGTTTATCGTAGATAAATAGTAAGGAATACAAACGATAGGAGCATTGGAAATGTTATACACAAAAGAATTAGACTTCAATTAATTATAGAAGTAATATATCAAATTTGCATAGTACGAGTATTTATTGTGGTTTATTAAGATGACTGCTTAATAGATTTTATTGAATGTAGCATTTACAATATATCTTTGTCAAATAACAGATATTTGTCAAATATATAATGATATTAAAGAAATTAATAATAACACATATGTTATTATGTTTCCACGGTTCTATCATAAATAGCACTGTTTTTCAATTTATATTTAATGTAAGATTTAGTACTGTTAAAATCTCTAGTCTTACAGTAATGTAAAAGTTCATAGTTTTTCTTATTAAATATTCTACTTTCTTTAAGTAATGATTTAGTTACTTATACTGTAACTAATATAATCTTTTATTGTATAATCTACTTATTTCCGTAATCCATTTTTGTTATTTTAAGTATATTTCTTGATTTTGTATAATTTTTTTTCGTCTGATTTTTAGGTTTGTGTAAAAAAAAATGTAAATATAAAACATAAACTTCGGCATTTGAGAGTTTCATTTAAATCTGGAGAACCGACTAAGACCCGATTTAGTTTAATATTTTTCTATCAGACAGTTGATACGTAAAGC